>OW052108.1:6252500-7502500 GCA_932526535.1 Caradrina clavipalpis
ACGATAAGGAATTATTATACATCCCAACATACAAGCACCTGCACTAATCCTAGAATTATATTATGTTTATTTTACAAGACACTACTGCAAAATATAAAATAAAATCTTCGTGTTTATTTACATAAACTTGCATTAAAAAGTCCCTGTAGGTAAACGATTTTATCTTTAGATTCTGGAAGTGCAAGATAATAAAATAAAGAAGTAAAACAGCAATAATCTTTTAGCACCATAAGTGCGTATGTTTACAAACCAATAAAAGCATTATTTTATTGGCAGTAAAATGATTTTACTTCAATAATATTCATTTACCTGTCACCTAAATTGTATCAGTAATTTATATACAGAGGAATGATAAATTTCGATAATGCATTCGAGACACTAATGACCGATTCCTAAATCTTACCGACCGGTATTTTATAACCTTAATAAAAAACAAATGACTTCGTTTTTTTCGCAATATTGGAGTTTATTTTTCAGCGTATGGGTAGGTTCTAACCCCTAATTTTTGAAAACATTTTTTACATTCAAAATTGTCAACAGATTTTTTACAAACGATCACTCAAGCATTCAAACTACGACTGGTAAGAAAAACTATCCGTTTTGCATATAGGAACCGAGCATAAGCTACGCGATACAGAGCTGCCAGCGTAAATAATTCTCTCAAACGTAATGGTCGAACAACTTAAGGTGAGCTTACACTTTATGAAGAAAAGTTAAAAGGCTTTGTAACCCACGCTAGTGATTGATGGCCAGTTTCTATTTCTAACGTCCAAACAGACGTTTTTAATGTCATTTACGACCTTCTAGCGGTCACACGGTCCTAAGGCTGTCCGCACACGTCAGGTAATCGGTGACCGATTTTTTTGTCGGAAAGAATGGAACATATGAATTCGAATATACCAATGCACACGTCCTGCGTAAGTTGGTCCCACGAAAATATGGATTTATTGTACGCTCCGATAAATCTGTCCTACAAAAAGTCGGACGTAGGCTGAAGCCGTAAACTGTCGAAATATGTACCTACTGGTAGTCTGTAAGTCAAACGTCTTTGTTGATAATATAATCGAACAAAAATATCATACGTAAATATTCATCGATCGACATGAAGGGACTACCGTATGTAATTTATACAAATCTGATATAATTTATATCCTAATTTTAAATCAATAAACACATAAGATTAACATATCAAACAGCGGCCGCATTTTATTTATTTTCTATTTCAGTTATACGATAGAGAGAATTACATTACGAGCGTGGTAATAAAATATTACTTGACACTAGTGATATGAGAAATAAAAATATTTATTTATTTAACAAACTAATATGGAAGGCCTACACCTAACTAAACCAGACTGGTAGCAGTAAACTAAACTGACAGCTAATTACAGGTGTATTCACTTAATAATGCAAATACAGATAATTAATGTAAAGTGGATTTTGGATTTTATTAACATACACTATAGAAACAAAAGCGATGAACTAGCTTAATGAAAGTTAAATCGATAGACAGTTTCAATCCAATATGAAAAATTAGTAACATGCTGATGATGACGAGACTCGAATGAAAATTAACTAAGCGCAATGCGGCTTGCGCAGTTACACCGAGGCAGCCAAACTTCGCTGATAAGTCTTTGGTGCCCGTCAGATATCTTTGAAACATTAATAAGCTTCCAACTTCAGTAAAAGTTTGCGAAGATTGTTTAAATACATAATCTCGCGTTCTTATTTCAAACTAATATTATAAAGAGGGTTTTTTGTTTGTTTGTATCGAGTAGGCACCGGAACTACTGGACCGAATCAACCATTTCTTCACCAATAGATAGCTACATTCTTCCTAAGTAACATAGGTTATATAACATTACGCTAAGACCCACGGGAGCGGAGCAAACAAAAACGTAACTTATGGCGGGTGAAAAATAAGCCACGCAGACGGCTTCATGGGCAGTTCACTAGTTTCAAATTTTAATATTCCTGTTTTCTTTTTTTTTGCTATTTCGTCTGATTTGCTTTCGTAGACAAGGTCATCCATCATTATGACATTTCCATTATTTTGTTAACCGTGTACTGTACAGTGTCGTGATAGAACCAATGCTAAGCGAATTTATACACGAGCTTTCAAATAAATATGGTGGATGCACGCAACGGAACTATGTGCAAAATTGTGTACATGTAAGGAAATATATTTTTAGAAATTCTGGTTTACCTTAAGTGCTCACTTATAGGATAAACTACAATTAAACTAAAAATGATTGTTAAAATTTATCTACAAACCAATCATAGCAACTTTAGTGTCAAAAATTTAAAAATATTAAGTATTAAGTATTTTTTCCTTTTTGACTTAGCCATGTGTGTATTTGTTAGAAATATCTAACATCGTGCTAAAAAACTGCTTTGTGAGCGACAAATAAGGGATTTTATAATGGTTCCTACTTTTTTCTTTGTGAGATACCCTAATAAATAAAGTTTATCTAAGCGACGCCTTGATGAATGACTTCAGATCGTCACAAACTGTAAATCCCTAAACTAAAAACACATATTGAACAAGGAATCGCGTAGGTATAAAACTCGTTTACAAACCGAATACATTGTAACAGAAAAGCGAGCAAGTAATACTTGCCCTTATTAAAATATCATTAGTTTACCAACACGGATCGTGGCGACTTGACATGTGTCGAGCGCTCTCCATCCACCGTCGAAGAATCGATGTTGCAACTTTTTATCGATACATCGATTATCGTTTTAATGCGGTCGCACATCTCAATCGAGTTTTTGCCGTGATTATATCGCTGTTTAAACGTAGCCATCGCTCGGATTTAATGTAAAAAAAAAGAAGCGCAGTTATCAACAGTACGCATCTATGTTTATAGGATAATGTTTAAATGACTACGTAGGAGTTGAAATACGGTTTTGCTGGGAAATGCACCGTAATTACTGGAACTCCATAATATAATAAATAGATGTTGGTAATTGTATGCATCTTTGGTACTTAGTACTTGCGGATGGAATAGATCTAAATGTCTACAGTGAAGCAAATATAGTAGCCGACCCTTTTATCGGCCAGCCCGGAGAAGTAATGGTGTAATCACTTAGACGTCACTCTTCTACAAGAACTAATGGTATTAGATCTGTAACGTGGGCAAAAAGCTTTAATAATGTGTGTTGAATACACTCACCTACTCAATAGCGCAAGATACCGAAGCATTGTAACACAATGAAAAGATTCCTGCTACCGTTCTAATGGAATGTTACAGAATAGAAACTATTCCTTTCAGAAAACTTCTTCACATTCACATTTACCCCAAGTCTTAAAATACTTCGCCTAGTGAACATAAGAACGCTAACTACATCCACATTTGTGCATTCCACCCTTCGTGGTTTGATTAACGACACATACCGATACTCGCCTCAATAAATAAGTGTCGCTTAGCCATTAGCATGGTCTACCGACATTGTACCTTCCATGAATACTCTTGTAATTTATGAATGCCTAGTACCTCGACACTTTTTACGGGGTAACCATCGAGTTAGTAAACTCGTTGGGGATAAATATGAACTTTAGAGAAACATTATGACCGCCACGGTAAACAGTTATGTTGTAATTTTATCCTTCCTTGTTATGAAAAGCGTAATAATAAATCTGGAATTTATTGGCAATTGGATATTATTAAATATATTGTGCTTAAAATAGACATCCTTATTCTATATATGTGCTTCTCGTTAAAAATCTAAGTATTATTAAGATGAAACTAACAAAATTGTTATTGCGTGTTCATCATACCTTTAATGAAAGGTGGTATCATCACATAACACACGGAACGATCCTATAAATAGATGCTATGATCTAATAAAACTCTCTTCAAACCTTTACCCTAGTCCGTACTTCATCAGACGTAAATTCAAATGAGGTTAATCCTATAATAATATTTATAGGGCGAGCCAAGGTCGGAACAGCCCCCGGCAGCCCTCGGCCTTAAATATAGCAAATTCTGGCAAAAGAACTGAAAAGGCATAAATAACAGAAGGCCAAACGATACCAACGCGATATCAAAAGAACATGAAAAAAATAAGTACAGCTGTAAAACATCGCTGAAGCGCTTCAAGACTGCGGAACATCCGGACGGTTTCGCTTTACATATTTGATATCATCCCTTATGTCATACTTAGATTATAAACGTCTACTTTATGAATAAAGGATGCTCTAGACAGCCTTTTGAAAACCTTTTACGGAACAACGAGTTAAACTTACTCTTTGCTGAAAATTAACCAAAATGGCATTGTTCACAGATAAAATCTGCAGCTTTAATAAATGTGTACTTATCTTTATATAATTCTTCTATACCTGTGTAAATCACGGAACTCTAATCTTGCTAAAAGACTGGACCGATTTGAATGAAATTTTTAATGTGTGTTTGAATGGGTCCCTAGACGTTACAGATTTAAAATTGGACCCTAGCTGGCTGTGAGCCAACGTTCAGGCAGGACAACATCTGTCGGATCCGCTAGCTAAATAAATAAAGGTTAATTTCTGAAAGTACGATTTCCAAAGACACATTAGGTACTTATACCTAAGGATTAGAGATTTTTTCAAAATCATTACAATTTACTTTTTGTTCTTTTTCTTTCTCTTTTTAAAATGTCCTACAGTGAGAATCTTACCTTGCCGTAGCACAGTCTTTGACAAGCACGAGAGGTGACAAACTTTTCTTATACCGTCAATGCTAATATTTTAGGTGCCCAAAGTAGTATTAAGGTTTGGCTTATAAGCATGCAAGTAAGCGAATATTAAAGATCTTTTATGTACCATATTTCCTGAAAATAAAGATATTAATGTATCTACTTAAAATAAAAATCTTAAGCCTTCTGTATTCTAGTTTCGTGTCAACTCGGGTTGTGCGTTTGTCTGTCCGTCGCGAGTAATCACACACTTCCTATGGATATGTTAATGGGGCCGCCGGCACGCGACGCCGGCCACCAGCATAGCCTTCGCCTACATCACACCACATTACTGTATTTGGAAACCTATGTCAGGATTAATTTTGGCGTTACAACTGCTTCTTATGTAAAAGAATTTTGTTCATGTAAATTTTGGGACTCCTGCGGAAATTTGTACCTGATGGAAAAGCGGAATGCCGTTAAATGAAACGTCATTTCTTCTGGTCATCAAGTTTATATTGGTAGTAATATTATAAGAGGAAAATATTTTTTTTTGTTCATTTGTACTAAATAAGCTCTGAAACTACTGGACCGATTTTAACAATTATTTCACCCATACACATTACATTATTCCTGAGTAGACTAAGCTTTATATATAACATCCCGCTACGACCCACGGGTGCAGAGCAGTAAACAAAGATGTAACTTAACGTGGGTGAAATGAGCCAGGGAACGAAGTTGTGAGCGGAAGCTAGCATAGGTATACAGTTTTACCAAATCGTCAACGACATGAAACAACCTGAAGTTTTGTTCTACCAACGGCCTTTAGTGATTGCTAGTAGTAAATACGATACTGAGCCAGCCAAACACATATAATGACTTATAAATCATGCTCATACCATAACGTATTATATTACCTATCCGTGCCATAACCAAGAAAGAAAGTTCAGATTTTACGCCTGCCATTAAATCTTTAGAGCATAAATCATGCTCAAGGGCTGTAGATCGACCGGGAGCGCATGAGAGGCGCATTTAAATTAAGAACGAGCTGATAAAATAATCAATATGCACTAACTGGTTCACTGATAACTTGCATGGATCAGCTGAATGCATGAGATGAGAGTCTGCTCTCTGAGGCCGCGTTTACATTCGGCAAGTAAGTAGCTCTAGTCAATTTTAACATTGGAATTTCTTCCACGGCTTTTCTCACAGTTTACACTTTCGGACAGATTAAATGATCTAATAATTATAATCAGTATTTAATATTTCCATGGATTTTATTGGTATTTTTCTAATTGTCCTTCTTTCTCCCGTGTTAGGTTACTTGCCTACAGAATAATTTGCTGATGAACTGTAGGTAATATAAACTAACCAAAATTCAGGACAATAAATTTTGCATAGATACTGTGTCATTCAGTAATTTGAGTGGAAGCTAAAGGCGCCTGCCGCAACATAACGACGGTAAATTAAACAACAAAGCAAATTATAAAACTCATAAATTAATTAGCGAGCCCATTAAATACGTACAGTAAGTACAATTACTGTAAACGCATGCAAATGATTTTAATTAACACTTCTTTTGGAAACTTTCACGAGAAGCTTCCACAAGGCAGAGTTGTCGTAAAAATTCTTGTTATTTTATTTTAATTGAAGAATTTAGAGCTTGCGGCGAATAAGGAAATGGAATTCAATCAAAAATAAGCTTATTCTTCACATTTCGTGAATAAAGTACTTTTACCCGATTTTTATTATTTTTTATACAATATTAAATAAAGTTTCTGATTATATTTCAGTTGAATAGAACTTAAGACCGTTATGTGCAAGATTTGCGACCACTACAGGCGTTATTGTACTACCAATCTGTATTTTTTATTTGTAATAGAAAGCTTTTACCTATATAAAAGGTCTTTTACAAAAAGGCCTTTTTCGGTTACTAAAAATAATTTACTTGACCTTTAAGTCACTAAAAGGCTTCAGCCCGCAAAGGCCAAACTGTCAATGATCGATCTCGAATTTAATTGACAAACTTAATATAGAAAACCAAAAATAAACATAGCAGAAAAAGAAAGAAATACCTAAATTACTTTTTTTCTTTTTAACCCTCTGCGGACAAGCGTAAATCTCGCATGACCTATTTTACCAGTGTCGAATTTCTGCCTAACCAGTAGTAACCAGAACGGTTGCCATTTAATAAAATGTAGGTGAAAAGATTAGGCACGCAGTGTAAATGTTGCGTGTTATGCCTCCTACTGCGACTTCGCATGCTCAAATCTACACACTTTAATATCACCGTAACTGTTGTGATACCGTGTCATAAAACATTGGGTAAATGTGGGAATTGTTCTGTACCTACGTAGAAAATATCCGCAATTGAGGAGATTGAAGTCAGAACGGTAATAAAACTACTGTTAGTTAAGATTTAAAATGACGCGATGGGATAGCACATCTTGCCGCAGAAAATGGCTGAATAATAAGATAAAAGATAATTTAACAAAAGATCCATTTAGGTACTTTGGGTGCATAGAATTTTTTGTAGTAGTAAATTAAATTCAAATAATTATCAGCAATAAATAAATCAAGCTTAGTCTGTCTTTCAAGTCTTGATAGATGTACTTTAATACGAATTTTCAATTAATATTTCTCGATTTTCCGGATTATACATATGCAAATACTTCTTATGCGTCTCGAACAACAATTTATAATTAAAGCGAAAATTACTGTATGACGAGCAACACATAAGAAATCTGCGGTATCATAAGAAAATGCTGAAAATTATTTACATCTGGTAAGTTCGGAGGTTTCTAAGATATGGATCAGAACTCTCCGCTACTAATAGAAATAAAATAAAGCCTAATGTAATCGGATTTAAGGCGACCTCCGCATTACACCAGCGAACAGGGTTCAACGCACTTCGTGAAAATCACATTTTCCGATGTCGGGGAGAGATTAAAATAATATAATTTTTACACTAACGACTGGCTTAATTAGTTACAAGGATAGTGGGTGCTTTCATTTATCAATGTTCACGGTAATGATAGTAAAATGTTAATAAATTAGAAACAAACAGCAGGGTGAGGGTTGATTTTATGGTAATATTGAACAGTGACAGGTTTATTAGATTTTTCATTTTTCAGAATAGTATTTGATTTAAATGCAGTAAATATTTTAATTCAAGTTACAGCGCTTGAGGAAGGAAAACGTCGCAACTCGTAAATAATTTATAAATAACGTAAAATTGATAAAAATTAGTCCTATGAATTGACTACTAAACGCAGTGGTAAAATGACGCACCACTCAAATATTGGAACCCCAAAATCCTACCCCTGACCTTTAGAACAAAGATGAAGCTGATAATTCAGCTGCAGCATCCTTGCGGTTACTGAAAGATAATCCTTACCTGTTCTTTCCGTGCCCGATTTTGTAGAGCTCGACATGTTTGAACTGAGCGTAGGTTGCCATTGTTATTTAAAACACGAGGGGTTTTTATCACACGAGAGTGCGGTCACTGAAACCGGCGCGGAATAAACGTGGAGATAGACGTGCGTACGCGACGAGGTTCGTCAGCTGACTGGCGCGCGCGGGCCGGTACCCTCGCTTAAGTCGATGCTGCCACCCTCCGCCCGCGCCGTGAAAATGAACCGCTGATCGCGCATGCGCGAGCCGCCACTTCCGCACCTTGTTTTTTTTTCTCCAGATCCCTGTGACATATGGCGGTGCAGCCAGATGATGTCTGACAACAGACTACTGATGTTGGAAACAAGTTTGGTGATGTGATAAATGTAGATGATGAATGATACGTAACAGTTCGGTTAGAAAGTTGCGCAAAAGACGTCGACGTTGTCATTGTTGACAGGAGATATGATGACGGACAGTAATCTGATACCTGACTCAAAACAGCCCATATTAAACTACTCTACACAAAAAAAAAAAACACATTCGTCGGCGAAATTCGATACATACGCTTAAGACACGACAAACATGCAAAGGAATGACTACTAAAATTTATTAGCTGCCCTATCAAATAAAATCAGGTCTGGCAAGTGTTACGTTTTTTAACTGAAATTGGCTATTCCCTGTAAATCTTTCGTTAGTCATTCGCGATAAAGAAAGTATCGTTTTTCGTAGATAAGGCTACACGGCGGGCTTACGCACAACTGACCACATCGTACCCATCTAGTTTTCAGACGTCTAGCCTTCAAAAACGATAGCTATACTTCTTTGTGTAAAACCGTTACGAACATAATAATTACAGATTAGCATTTCGACGTCACTAATGTTAGTGACGCACGTTGTCGTATTACGTTTTCAGTTTTGCTACCATTTGGCATATAATTTGGTCACTGTACAGTATATTAAATATCAATAATTATTTTCCTGACCGAATTTCAACTAAATGCACAGGAAACAAAGTGCAAAAGCGTTTCCGCAAACACAGGTGCACTCCCTTTTTCCTCACTATCATAGTCCGTTGTGGATGTTGTGATGATAATCCGAAACGACTAAAGAGAGATCAGACCAAAGGCTTTACGTACTTTCCGAGACACGGGGGTGTTACACCAACAACTTTCTTCCACCCCTCTGCAGTCGCACTTCCGACCACGAGACTAAGCAACGGGACGGTTATAAGAATAACATGCATATAATAAACAACATGTCAGCAGAATAAACTGAACACAAATACTAATTCTTGAAACATTTTACCATTACTGTTTTTTATTCTTGGAGCATACTCGACATCACAAGAGAAAACTACAAAACAAGAAAGCAAATATAATTAAAATGACAAAGTTATGTAAAAAGGCTTCAGGCAGTTGATACTTTTGGGTTGAAATGAGCCAGGCTAAGTTACGTATAAAGGAAATTAAGAAAGCTGCCATATAGCTATGTAGCTAAGTGTCTTTATTTATAACTAAATCGCACTATGAATCTTATCAAATTCCTTTTATGAAGAAAGGTAAATGATAAGTTGACACCAATAGAAAATAGGTAGGTAACTACCAATACTTGGAAAACTGAATTGTCATATATTTGTCATAAACATAAATTAAAACAAGGAATATAAATCTTTGTAATATAATATTTAGATAAAACATCATTAATTCCTGTTTGTCTAGATTAGGCTAGACGATGATGAGTCAGAGACGAGACATCGTTTGTACACCGTTAAATACACAAACAAGAGAAAGTTTAGTGACTAACTCAGATAATAATTATAAAGCCTGTATTATTTGTAATACAGACTTCACCTGGATAAATGAAAGTGCTACGCGTTACGCTACGCGCCACGCTACGCGCTACGCTACGTGCTACGCTACACGCCCCGCCGCGTCGTAGCGTAGGTACCCACGATATTACGTTTCAGTAAATTATGACTATGCAAATGTTACTCTGATAAATGATTGTTTCTATTAAAGCTACATTTGATATCTTAAATAAATAAAACGGTCATCGTTGGAATTAAAGACATAAAGAAAGTGCATCGTCAAATACTGGTACGTAAGTATTATTAGGTAACTTTCCTAGAATATCAATTAAAAGAATTGTTTTCTTTTTTGGTGTACAATTACAACGAATGATAGAAATATAGTAAAATAAATTTAATGATCTCAACTAATAATGTAAAATGTATGCTCAGTTATTAACCCTTTCAGTACCCAGCACCCGGCAGGGCACTGAAAGGGTTAAGGTATGAAATAAAGCTGAAGAACATTTTTATTTGTTTGTTTAAACGCGGTAATCTCTGAAACTACCAGTCGAATTGAAAAAATATGATAGCCAAATTCAAGAGGAATAGCATGGGATATCTAACATCACGCTACGACACAAGGGAGCGGAGCAGAAATCAAAAACGTAACTTAAAACTGGCGAAAAAAACCAGACGCCCGAAAGCTAGTAATAAAAGTAGTTATAAGACACACTTATAAAAGTAAATATTTTTCTCTCCACACTCCAAACAAAATAGATTTACAACATCCATTTTCAAAAGCACCCAGGAGTTCTTGTAGCAAAAGTAAAAAACAATGTTTTAGGTCTAGACAGACGTGCTCTATCTTAGATTGCGTAGTTGCTTGCTATCAGGCTAGACGGTAGACAAACAGTCCTTTCCTTCCCATTTGCCATATCTTCTTCTATGTTTGTTTTACATACATACCATCACGCCTGTATTCCCCGAAGGGTTAGGCAGAAGTGTAGCAATGACACCTACAGTTCGCCGGTATGTTTTTAGGTCCCATATAATAGAGGGCTAGCCTATTACCATTAACCGGACACGAATCCAAACTCCGAGCTGCTACTGAAGCTGATACTGCTGCTGCTGATGTTTTTTTCATGCTTTACTTATAAACGTTAGTAGTAAGTTTTTTACTATAAGCATATAATTATGTCACACATATGTAGGTATGAACGTCAAAAACTGATTGATTACCACGCTTGCTCAAGGCAGACTAGCAATTACAGATCTAGATTAATTACTGCTTCTGCCTTCGATTTCGTCCGCGTCAAATTTGATATATTATCCTGCGGGAACCGTACATTTTTCCTGGATAAAAAGTATCCTACGTGTTATTCCGTACTACAATCTATCTCAGTGCCAATTTCATTCAGATCCGTTCAGATGTTTTTGCGTGGAAGAGTAACAAAGATCCATTCGGATGGATGGATCTATCACAAACTTTCGCATTTATAATATAGTAATAAGTAATACTTATAGGATGAGGCCGGATTCTTCACTTTGGTACTTACCCGGTATCTAACCCGCAACTTTATGCAAGAGAAGTGTGCGCCTTACCACTAAACCATCACGACAATAAACAACAACAAGCTCTAATATTGCGCAAGTTTTGGGTACCGCATAAAATCATCCAAAACCCAAAAAAAATGGGAACACGGAAACCAAAACATCTGGCTATCTTCAAAGCATATTACTAGAAAACGTTTCGCTTCAATGTTCGGAAGTCGGTCCCCGACGGTTCTTCAGTTGCAGCATCGTTTACAAACTAATGAAACACCCTTTCATCGTGCGCATGCGCTGCTTTCACAGAACTTAATGTTTACCTAAAACTTCCTGGGTTTGTGTAGATAATGTGAACGGTAGTAACGCATTCAACATGTCTATATTTAGTAAAAAACCTTACGCCACGGATAAACAAAGCTACGAGTCTGTAGCACGCGCCGGCGCAGGCGCAAGGTAAATAAAGTTCGTGTGCTCGGTAAGGTAATCTTTGGCGTTACATTTGTTTTATTTATAGTTTAACATGTTAAATGTTAATTCAAACGTTAGTTGCGGCTTGTTTTATGTTTCATCGAACTTTGTGGTTTTAATTATATATTATAATCTATACGCTACACTCTGCTGCGCTAGAGGTGTTGGGTTCAATTCCCAGGTCGAGCAGTGTTATTGGCTGTGTCCATGAGGTTCTCAGTAGTCATTCGGAGTTGGGAATCGTGCCCGGTTAATGGCAATAGGCTCGCACCCTTTTACATAGGCATAGGGGAATACAGGCGTGATGATATGTGATGTAATCTATAATAATATTAAAGAGTTTGTTTAAACACGCTAATCTGCATTGCTATTGGTCCAATTCAGAATTTTAGTTCGCTAATAGGAAGCTACATTATTCCTTAGTGCTAAAGGCTATTTATTATTAGCAAAAAACAGTAAGATTTTTTTTGCATACGAAGTCGACAGCAAACGGTAGTTATAAATAAGCTTCTTTAGTATCTGCACTTTCCAGTGTGGTTTAGATAGACAATCGCTTTTTTATTCAAAGGATTATAGCAGAGATCAGAGACTATAGGCTTAGCGTAAACTTACTTTTGATAGCTTGAAACGTTACTTTACTTTTACTTTCGTTTCTAAATCGAAGCCTCTGAGTCATTAGCCTAAACTTCGAAAGATTTGAAATAAGTTTTTTAACTTCTGTGGATGGCAATCAAGTCGAAGGCCTTCTTGGTGTTAAGTGGCCACTTCTAGTACCAGAGGCCTTGCACAATGCACATGCGTTGCCATCCCTGAGACTAAATTTACATTTCTCGTTTATTTATACCATCACTAGCTTCTGCCCGCGACTTCGTCCGCGTCACAGTTGATGTGTTATCCTACGGGTACCGTACATTTTCCCGGGATAAAAAGTAGCCTATGTGTTATTCCAGACTATAATCTATCTTTGTGCCAAATTTCATCCAGATCCAAAGAGTAACAAACATCCATACATCCATACATCCATACATACAAACTTTCGCCTTTATAATAGTAGTAGGATATATCATAATTCATAATTAATTCATAATTCATTTATTCATTTGCTTGAAATATGGTATTCTACAGATCTCATAACATATAGGTACACGTTCTTCATATTCCGCTTACTGAATTCGGCATGCAAATTATTAGATAACATAATAATACAATTTTAATAAAATAATTAAATCACAATGTCAAATTGAATTATCCTGTCATACAAATTACCATATAAAATTATTATAAATTTAAACCAAACAATGAAATATTAATGTCAACAAATAATAAAAAATAATAATTAATGTCATGCAACCCTTTCACTTAAAATCCATGAATTCTTTAATATTATAAAAACAATTTTCGGTGAGCCAGGCTCTGAGATGTTTTTGAAATAAGCTTGTTCGCAGCTCTCTAATAACCTTTGGTATCTTGTTGAATATTTTTATTGCCATTCGACTAGTGTTTTTATGGCAGTATGCTGTTCTAGCTATTGGCATTGCCAATTTGGTTGGATCCCTTGACAGTTTGCCAATCTTATAAATATTGTGGCTATCGGCTGTGCTGAAGAGGTGAGGATGTCTTTTAACAAACACTCCCACTTCCAGTATGTATAAACAAGGTAATGTCAGTAGTTTATATTTCTTAAAAATTGGTCTACATGAGTCTAATGGATTTGCACCAAAAACAGCTCGAAGACACTTCTTTTGCACAATAAATGCCTTACTGCTATCAGTGGAATTGCCCCATATGACCAAGCCGTATCTTAGTATAGACGAAACATATCCATGATAAGCTAAAAGAGCAGCATTGCGTCCAACAGTTTTCCTAACATTTTTTAGTGCAAAAGCAAAGCTGTTTAGTCTATTACAAACACTTTCGACATGTTTTTTCCAGTTGCAATTTTCATCAATTGTTATGCCTAAAAATTTCGTATGGTGAACTTCTTCGATTTCATTATCATTTCCAATAATTTTCATTAAACCATTTGTCATTTTATAATTAGAGAAATTAATATATTTAGTTTTGGCAACATTCACACATAAATTATTTAGTTTAAGCCATTCTGTGATAACTTTTACGTCAGTATTTATTTTATCTTCAAAATCATTATGGTCTTTATTTACTATCAATGAGATATCGTCCGCAAACAACACGCACTTACTTTTCGTTACTGTTGGCAAGTCATTTATATATAGTAGAAAAAGCAATGGTCCCAAAATACTACCTTGAGGCACGCCGTATGCATTGGTTCTGTACTGAGAACTATACTTTATGACTTCTCTATCTTTATTAACACCTAAAATTTCAACCCGTTGTTGTCTATTAGATAGGTAATCTTTTAACCAATTTAGGGTTTTTCCTCTTATCCCGTAATTCTCACACTTTTCTAACAGTATCTCATGTTTTACAAAGTCAAATGCTTTGCTCATATCAAAAAATATTGCACTGACCGGTATCTTTTTATCTATGAATTCAGTGATCGTTTTTATTAATTGAAAACAAGCTAGCGCAGTTGATTTTCCTCGTTGAAAACCGTTTTGTTCTGTGCTTATTATATTGTATTTTGTAATAAATGAAACAATTCGATTATACATTACCTTTTCGTAAATTTTTGAAATAATAGGAATCAAGGTTACTGGACGGTAATTGTTTAAATCTTTTTTAGAACCTTTTTTATGTAATGGTTTTACAACTGAGAACTTTAATTTGTTAGGATATTTTTCTTCATATAAACTTAAGTTAACAAGATGTGCTGTGATAGGAGACAATATCTCAGCACACTTTTTTATTATGTGGGTTGAAATTTCATCATATCCCACTGCGTTAGTGTCATTTAGTGATGCAATTATTTTATTGATCTCATAGGGTGTGCAAGGTTCGAGATATAAACTATTGCCTACCTTATTATTAATCTTTGTGACATTTGTTTTATTGTTGGTTATGTCTATGTTTGTCGTATCAATGAAGTGATCATTAAAAGCAAGCGCTATTTCCTCGGGTTTAACTATTGTAGCGCCATTTCGTTCGATTGCTTCTATATGTTGTGAACCTGCACAGTTATGTTTGTTTTTAATTAATTTCCATGTTGCACGACATTTATTTTTAGATTTCAGTATAAATTTGCTCGATGATTGCTTTTTGGACATGGTGATACACTTTTTTAACATTTTAGCGTAATTATTATAAACTAATTTATTTTCCTCAGATTTGCTTTCATGATATTTTGATTTTAGATATCTTTTAGAGATGCATGATTTTTTAATACCTTTTGTTAACCATCTTAAAGTATGCGTTTGGTGTTTTTCTTTTATTCTTTGCAAAGGGAAATTCAGTTTATATAGTAGGCAAAAAATGTCATGAAAGTTATCAAAAGCTGTATTAGGATCCCTTTCATCATAAATATCTTGCCATTTCAGGCTCAAGAGACATTCTCTAAATTTTGTAATGTTTTCTGCACTGTAGTTCCTCTTATATATAAAACAATGTGACGGAAGCATGTTTGATGATATTTTTGATGGGAATGTCAATATTTGGGCAGTATTATGGTCCGATAAATGTAATTCACATGTTTCGCCTGATGAGTCTGGTATATTAGTGATGATGTGGTCAATGCAAGAAGAATGTCGAGTTGGAGTATTTATCTTTAATGTCAAGTTATAGTTTAAAATTATACATTTTAATGTTGTAGCATTTTTGTTAATAGTAAGAGTATTTAATCATCAATCAATTTCATCACGCCTGTGTTCCCCAAAGGCAGAGGTGTACTCATGTTTAGGTCCCATATAATAGGGGGGAGAGCCTATTGCCTTTAACCGGGCACAAATCTTAACTCCGAGCTGACTGAGAACTTCATAGAAAAATGCAATAACACTTATTACTCGACCTGGGAATCGAACTCAAGACCTCTTACGTAGCAGTCGCGCTTAGGACCTCTAGGCCAACTAGGCAGTTCTATGTTTGTTGTATGCAGTATTTCTGGATCTGTAACTCTAAAAGGCATCTTATTCTATATCGGAGCTTACAACAACTAATTTCAAAACTATAGTACCATTCCACCTACATACAAATCCGTGTTACAATTTTCCACAAGTCCTACTTTGTCCAAAATGATTCAATCTTTATGCGTACTAAAAGTGCTATTAGAAGGCATAGCTGCGTTTCCCACGCGGGCGCACGCACCGGGCGCGCCGCGTGCGCAGCTTATCGGCGACGCGTGCGCACGACCCCGACGAAAGCCGACAACTGCCGATGACAGGTGTCCATTAGGCTAGTACTTGAAGTATCGATATTTGCTTTTTCATTAAATTTTAACGGCTGAAACCTTAAATAAACCCTTGTAAACCTTATGTCAAGAATGTTGTGATGGCTCAGTGGTTAAGGCGATGCCTGCCGGGGCTGCGGGTTGTTCGAAAGAGATACCGCGCCCCCAGCCCTAACACCCAGGTCGAGAGAAGCCACTGGATGATTTCCCATCGGTAAAAAAAAAAGTGGCTAAGGCGCCCGCCTCCAGTGCATGAGGTTGCGGGTTGGAAACCAGGCAAATACCAATGTGACTTTTTCGATTCATATGTATTTTCTGAGTTTATCTTAGGACATCATTGACATCGGTGAAGGAATACATTGAGAGGAACACTGTACTTGCAATTAATATAAGTCTGAAATCGCCAATCTGCCTTGAGCAAGCATGGTGATCAAATACTCATGAGACGTGCCTTCTTTAAATGAGAAAAGGTTTTTGTCCTGCAGTAGGACATTAATAGGCTGGTATTATTATAATAAAGCCTTGTAGGTTATATCTTGGCTACTTTTTAAATATGCCTTGCCACTCTACTAACGTCAACACTCTACACTTACTCCTTACTGTGCATACGGTTCTTCTGTGGAACTTCCTCCTAATTTATGAGACTGCCGATCAGTTATCAAAATAAATAGTAGTGTAAGTATGTGTAGTGTTGTATAAGTAGTATTGTAAAATGTATTTTCTACAAGACTTGATTGCCTGATTTAAATAAATCGATTAAATAATTAAAATTAGAATAAAAGAACACTAAATTTACATTTCCTCATAGTTGTTTAGAATTAAATTAATGTATTACTTACTAGTTTCTGCCCGCGATTCGTTCGCGTCTAAAGTATATTCTTAATTAGTTAGATAGTAGTTCTACTATCTTACTAATCGGAGAGAATTAGTAGTAGTAATAATATAATTAGTGCTTAAGTTTGTAGTGAAAGGAGATTGTAGCGTGGAATAACACATAGGCTATTATTTATCCCGAAAACATGTACGGTTCCCCTGGAATAGGTTATATGTATAACGAATATATATATCAATAATACGAAGTCGCAGACAAAAGCTAGTATTGTGTACGTAATTTGTTTTTTTTTTTTTTTGTAAATTATCTTCAAGTAAGTATGTCATAATGCGATTACAGCTTAAAGTTAGAAAACGCTTCTAATCTGCAAACCTACTCAATACAAACGAAACATTCGTAACAACGTGTATTGGAACATTAACACTAATGTTCTTAAAAGGAAACCACGCGGTCTAGTCGGCACTGTGTTTTATGGCGAGCCGTGGTCCAAATATGAGGAGCCTATTACACCCAGTGGGCGGATATGGACTAATAAAGTAGAAGATTGTACGTTAATAGAGAGGACAGTATGATATACTCGCAGTCGTTACTCTAAATGCCAACTTGGTAATTCAAATGACGTTTAAATAGGTATTCCAGGTCTGTAATGTACGATTGTCGTTTTAAAATTACATTTTCGCATCCTCAATCGCTCGGGCGAGTAACTTGGCTTATCTATACTAATATTATAAATGCGAAAGTAACTCTGTCTGTCTGTCTTTTACGCTTACACGAATAAACCACGAAACTGATTTCGATGAAATTTGGTACAGGGTAAATAAATTTGAATCCCAAGAAAAGATATGTCCTTTCTAAAAAGTAGTAAAAAAGGTTATGGGTAGGCTACTTGTTTACCGCGCTTCATCTGCGTCTTCGAAAACCGACATTCACGCGGGCGAAGACACGGGTAAAAGCTAGTTAATAACAATTAACATTTCTTATAAATTCACACACAGGTTGCTTAGTGTAATTAAGACCGTGTCAAAGTTCACCATAACATAAATAACAATAATAAAATACATAGAAATAACTCATATTAATTATTTCTTTTGGAAACTTTAGCTAACAAAAACAAATTACTGTTTAACCAAGAGAGTACTCAGATACAAAGAGAAAAAATGTTGCTTCATTAACTTGAACGTTAAACTCTTACTTGTGTTAATGTTTAGCCATACGAGACGGTACAATACATTATATTCATCTCAAAGACAAATGCGTTTTCAACAGTGAATAAAAACTCTGATATTTAACTGACTTTATCTTATTACTTTTACCACTGAATTTGATTTAGCGCACTACAAACACTTTCATTTATGAGAAAGTAACTTTTATTATTTTTATGACGAAATTTATTCTGTCAGATAGACAGCTGACGTTTCGTTCCCATGACAACGTCCAGTCAAGTTGAAAGGACGTTCCATTTTTTTAAACACGAGAGAAACAATGGCGATATTTGAATAGGACTCTCACTCTGATTCAATCCACAATGCTGAGCCTCCTCTTTGTAAAACAAACTGTATGGGTTAGGTTGACCAAGAATTTTTGGAACGTTGGCTAATAATCCTATACCTATATTCCTTGTATAACTAGAATTGCAAACAGAACCAATACATCCATCAGATTTTTGATTATTGCATTTCCTTCAGTGACACAGTTGCAGAAGGGTGTCCACGATGTACAAAAAAAAGGAAAATATTTTACTTAAACCGTGGTTAGCTATGGCTAAAATTATTTTGAAAATGTAAACAATTAGTAATTTCTTCCAACACCAACAAGCTGCAATGCTAAGTCTTTAATCTTGTTTTTGTCCTGATCTAAAAAATGGTTACCCTACTTAACAAACTGTTGCGATGGGAAGGTGAGAACCAGCGGACCTGTCCTCGGCTTCAGTAGATGACGAAGACAGTTTAATAGTTGAAGCTATTAA
The DNA here is from genome assembly GCA_932526535.1 of Caradrina clavipalpis. Lineage (NCBI taxonomy): Eukaryota > Metazoa > Arthropoda > Insecta > Lepidoptera > Noctuidae > Caradrina > Caradrina clavipalpis. The sequence continues at coordinate 6,271,456 of OW052108.1, forward strand.
AAAGTACGCCGGAGCCCCATTCAAGTGTCCTGTCTCATTGACAGCTCTCTTCTGTTCAGACGAGGCATACTTTACGCGTTGCCACGGACTTTCTCATTATGAAGTTAGTTAGTCTGTACAAAGAGCTTGTTGAAGTGTTTTTGTAAAACACCATGATATAGTTTGTTTGTGATCTATTAACTAGAGAGGCAGTAGGTACCGTATTTATAAGTATGTTCGGATGTTTATCTCAGTCTGTTAAAAAGACCTCTTAGTAAAGTACATTTTTAACATTAATTGTCGCTGGGATGAGATTGCGAATTTGCGACTAGATTTTTAACGTTTCTAAATACGTGAAATGGCCAAATGTATTTCTAAAGAAGAAAAGAAATGACAGAGAAATAAAGATTTGAATATACATATACCTAACAGGGAAACTATCGTAAAACATATACAAAAAAATACATGTAGGTTACTTTCAAATATGAAAAGATGAGAAAATAAAGCCTTATGAATAGGTGGTTAGGAAAACATATCCAAAAGAAACTTATTGTAAGTGAAAATAAAACGTGAAAGTTAAAACACTAACTGTCAATAATACTATAACTTCGTAATAAATACGTCTGAAAGTGGCAACACAGTGAAACGTCAAAATGAATTACAAGTTCAAACGGTCGCTCCATTTGAACTTGGAATTCATTTTGACAGTTCACTTGCCTAACTACGAGGGCATTACCATTTACCACCATGTGTTAGGTAACGCATTTCCCAAATCACCTTTTAAACGTGACAAGATAAAAACAGAAAACTGGGACCGCTGTTTCGTTTCATCACGACCGAAATAAAGAACAAGCTGATTATTTAGTAGAAAATGTCATTTTCGTAGGGCAACATTTTTAAACTTATGATATAATCTAGCATACACCTGCAACTTTCTCCACGTCAATGCTAATGTTTTGTCCCACGGGAACCGTACATATATCCGAGATAAAAATTAGCCTATGTGCTATTCCAGAATATAATCTATCTCTGCGCCAAATTTCAACGCATGAAGGGATTTGCCATTCATCCGTTTAAGCATGAAAAAGTAACAAACATCCATTCATCCAAACTTTCGCAATTATTATCAGTAGTAAAATAACGCAAGGTCTTTATAACATCAATATTTCCTATCTTTAAAATACGTTCTTATTAGGTAAGCTACAAAATTTGGCAATAAACGCGGTAAACGGATATAAATTGTAATTTGACAAAACACTTAAAAAAGAACACTACTGGAAGCGACATACTTTCCTAAACGATTGTTGCAAGCGAAACAACGGAAGTATTGAAATTCAATCATAACCAATCGATTCGCGGCGACTAATCAAAAATACAATCATTGTCTAGTCTAATAGTCAAAAGGCTATTCCAGCTGCGAGAAAGGTAAACTTTTAATAAAATTATATCACGGTTATAGGTACCAAAGAGGTTGGTAGCGGCAGTGAACGTATTCAAAGGCCCGGGACTCGAGATTGGCGGACTTATTTATTTATTTACTTGGGACAACAAACGACAATGAAATAATAATTACACAGTTAGAACTACATAGAGGTAACAAATACACTACTCGCAACGTTATCCACATATTAGCAAGTAGATGTACTAGTAGTAAGTAATGAATAATAATCCTTAATTTCAGGCCCATAAAACACAATACATAAATAAGCATACAAACAATAACTTTAATATAATACATTTTTTATTTAACTAACTTAAAACTATACTACAATACGCATATTCACTATACCTAGCATACGGGGTATAAAAAGACATATAACACAGCCATCAACTACGCATACTGTCCATTAAACTAAGTAACTTTGCAAAAAAATGTATACTGGGAAAGCAGTTTTGTTTTTGGTCTGAAAAGTCACTGTTTATGGTAGCGTGCAATGTAACGCACGAAAAGCATCGTACAGAGGTCAGAGGATTTATAACTTGTCTTCGTAAAAAAAACGTTGGTACTTTGACCTTCAATAATCTCCGAAACCAGACCGTACAAAAAAAAGCGTTTGTCTTCGTCAAGTGTCTTTTTACACCTGTTATAATCACATTCAACCTGTTTTGTGTCATAAGAAAACATACATACCATGACGCCTGTATTCCCCGAAGGGTAAGGCAGAGGTAAACCAATGTGCATCCACAGTTCGCCGGTATGTTTAGGTCACATGTACTATTGCCATTAACCGGGGCAAGACTATTGCCATTAACCGGGCAAAAATCCTAACTCCGAGCTGCTACTGAGAACTTCACTTAAATGTATACCATCACGCCTGTATTCCCCGAAGGGTTAGGTAGAGGTATAGTGTATATCCACAGTTCGCCGGTATGTTTAGGTCCCATGTACTCTGGGTCGAGCCTATTGCCATTAACCGGGGACAAATCCTAACTCCGAGCTGCACCGAACTGCTACTAAGAATTTCATAGTAAAACACTGCTCGATTTGGGAATCAAACCCAAGACCTCTAGCGTAGCAGTCGCGTTTAGGACCACAAGGCTAACGAGGCAGTTACTGAAAAAAATCTGGACAGAAAAGCCATCTTTACGGGGGCGCAAACATTATGTTGTACCAATAAACATGTTCTATTTAGGCATATGACTTCATGTAGGTCCCAACATCACAAACGGGATAACCTACTAAACTTTACCACGGCATTAATACGGTCAATAAATGTTTAATTAATTTGCTCGTAAAAGGGCTTTTATTGTCATTTAAGAGAGCAATCCACAATGTGACGCTATAATTTACACTGTCGTACTAAAGCCGATGGTATTTGGAACGAGGCAGTGTCGAAGAGCTGTGTTTTAGTATTACACAGATTATTTATTAGTCTTTTCCTTATTAATGTCGCACAGGTGACACCAAAAATGTCACAAATTATGTTAAGTTTCGGATTTTGAAATATTATTATCTTTTCAGAGATTGAAAAGTTTTGTAGTTTTGTCTATGTAAAACGTGGTGGAATTTAGTAAGACTTAAGTGCCGTGGTTCCTACTCCATACCTATGTGGGCCAAATTTCCGCTTATTCCGTCTAGACGATCAAGCGTGAAAAAGTAACAAACATCAATCACAAACTTTCGAGTTTATGTAAATGTATTCTCCAGACCGATTTCAGTCTCGGCGGCTAATCTCTATGGAGACTAGCCAAGCACGCAGGAGATATTATAGCGCACAGGTGTGTGCACAAACACAAGTGCACTCCCTCTTCCCTATCTATCATAGTCTGATGGGACGGCAATCCGAAATCCGACACAACCGTTCACAGTTGAATTTGACAGAAGACGAAATTCACAGTTGAATTTGGACCTGCGCGCACAATGGACGACGAAATTGTTGTGTTGTGGTGGTATCTTAATAGAAGGCAAAATAAAAGAAAACATTGGGTACACCCTATTTTAAAACTCGTTCACATTACTCCAGGCCCGGTCGTTTTACCGGCAATTCCTAGTGACAAAACGCTCGGTAAAAATGCCGGGTTCGGCAAAAATGCCGGACCCGGGATAATGTGAACCGCTTCATATAAATTGTACAGCCACTAGCCCTTCCGGCAGATTTACCTGCGCGGCAAATCTGCCGGTCCGGCGTAGTGGGAACGGGGCCATAGGAAATTCGCGTTTAAAATAGTATAAATAAATAAGTAATAAGATCGAAATAGGATTTTAAAATAAGATAATCAAAAGAAAAAAAAAATGAGGTTGTAAACAGAAAATACAAATGCAAATCAAATCTTTAATCAAAATGGAAAGAATACGAGTACCTTCAATAGTAATTATTATTTAAATCAAAACTTTGCAATGAAAACGACACAACATCAAAAAGCCGTAAATGTAGATCATAAATTATAAGAAAGTGAAACACGTAGGTAAAGGATGATTATTATTTTCTAAATTACTCACTGGAACCAGTTTTATAGACACACAACACACGGTATCTATGCGGTGCATGATTTTGATTTAGTACGTATAAATGTACACTATAAAATGATCCCCATAGGAATTTAATTATCACAGAAGCAAAAAACGGGAGAGAATAGAGAATTAGAAAGCAAAAAAGAAATCATTTTCATATAGGTACTTGTACTCCATTCGTAAATATTTATTTTATACCAATGACATAACTCTAGAAATCACGAAACAGTGAACAACAACGTTCGATCAACAAAACCAAACAATTCCATTCAACATCAATCATATAAGTACACAAATCCCATCAAATCTGACGGTAGATCTCATCAACATTGATAGTATATCTCAGACAATAACTTTCCATCGGAACCTCATATTATGCCCCCCGCACCCGCACATTTTACCGACAACGAAAGTTTATATTCAATTTAGCCTCTTTATTGTAGTGAAATTCACATCTTTCCTTACAAATCGTTATTTTCCTCGGCGAACCGCATAACCGCTAACTATTGGTAGATGTAAAAACCGGTGGTAACGACCCGCAATACTCACGGTGGCTGCTCCTTGTAATATCTTGTTGTTATGCTGGGGGTACACTAAGCCTTAATGAGGTTAATTTTATTGTCTCAATATTTCTTTTTGTTTTGGTCAGTTTTTGTGTCTTCTAGCGCAATAATTGGAGACAAAAAAGCTCGGTGTGCCCCAAGGATTGTACGGATTTCTAAAAACAATTGCAGTGAAACGGCTGCTAGATTTTTTCAAGTTGCAATTTATTGCAGCTGCAGTTTATTTATTATGAGCAATTATAGAAATTGTTTTATTTGTTTTAAGGGTTTTTACGACTTTACGAAAGCTGTTTTCCGGCTTAGGTTTGAAATCATACAGGAATTTGTACGATCTTCAAATTTTTTACTTGATTCTCGTCAAATGGCGCAGTGGCGGAAAAAGTGAAAAAATAAGTTAGGTATAAAATAAGTGCAGCTGTAAAGGCTCTGACTGGTGTGACCATATTCAAACTAATTTTAATAGTTTATGATTTATACACGGGGTTATAAGACAAACACTTTTCGAATATAGAAGAAAAGTGACTTAGTCAGTCGGTATGACTGACAGGTAGATTTTCAGTTTTGTTTTCTATAAGATGGGGTAATTGCTAAACGACCAACCCTTATATAAATAAATTAATCTTTAGCTTTCCTCCATATCCTTCATTACTACAAGCATACCAAAGAACTGAAACCATGTAAATCAAATTGCCTACAATTTAGTTAACGTAATCAAAGCTCCATTTGCCGAACACAATCGATGAATGCAAATGTTAACACCTGCGGGATTAGCATAGAACATAGACTAATCTCTGAAGCTTACGACAATGCGTTAACAGATATTACATAACCAAACTTTGTTTCGCTTCAAACTGCACAAAAGCGCAACTTAGATAATAATTACGTGCAATTCGAATTATGTTTTGATTGTTGCACAAAATAGATGGTTTGTTTTAAGTTACAATGAACTGGACTATCGATGGTATGATGGCTATCTAGGAATTGTGATCTTTTCAGTACTTATTTATGAAAATGTGAAACATGGTGGGAATTTCTAAATCATACAAATAGATCTTCTGAACTCTTTCAATGTATGCGTTTGGACTGCACACGGTTGTTTTTTTTTCACAAAAGTGTGAACTGCCTCTTAGCCTAGTGGTTCTAGGCGTGGCTGGCTACGCTAGAGGTTTTGGGTTCGATTCCTAGGTTGGGAAAATTTGATTGGGTATTTCTTTAAAACTCTCAGAACCAGCTCGTAGTTAAAATCTGTGCCCGGTTAATGGCAGCCCCGGATCTAAGGGGGGGCAAACCGGGGCACTTGCCCCGGGCGGCAGTTTGATGGGGGCGCCAAATCCTTAACACAAAAATTCGAAATATCGAACAAATGAAGCCTCTTTTGCTACAAGTTCATAGGTTTTTATCAATTAATCGAATCTTAATATAATAAATGTTTGAAAAACGCACTGAAGGGGGCGCCACTATAAAGGTTTTGCCCCGGTTCGAAAAAAATGTAGATCCGGGGCTGGTTAATGGATAGGCTCGCCCCCTATTATATGGGACCTAAAAACATAGGTACCGGTGAACTGAGGGTGTACATTGGTACACCTCTGTCTAACCCTTCCGGGAATACAGGCGTGGTGGTATATATCCACAAAATTTCATAACAAAAATTTACATAAGTTGATAAAAATATACTAAGAGCTCATTTGTATGATATGATACACGCAGCACCGCATGCATGCCAATAATCCTTTAAGTCTGACAGGTTAAATCTCTTACATCTTTCCTCTTCTCTTTCCTAATTCAAAAATATCGAAGAATCGGGGCCAATCCTTTAAATCAGTAATTAATATCTTGTCGCACAAACCTCATCAACAGTTCTCACGTACGAGGATGCAGTTCCATATTTAGCACTTACTTATATTAAATTGTTAATTATAAAGTCATTGAGCATCGCATCGGCTGTGGCATTAACAGTTAACTACCAATATATCTATAAATGCTTAGTTTGATGAGCTAGCACTGATCACTAGCCTAAAGACCCTGTAGTTTTAAAACCTCGTAACGAACGCTCGTTTACACGTCTCGACGTTTTAATATAAGAGTTCGATACAACACGAAAAAGCAAATCGACACGATGACATATTTTCTAATAAAACCTTATTTGCTAGCAGCCTTAGAAAATTGTTAGAAAACTTTGGTCCAAAGTATAAATTAGTGTTTAAAGCAGGTATTGTTGTTTGATACAGTGTTCAATGTATTTCACGGTCCGATTGGCTGTGGCTAAGCGATTGGTCGCTGCGTATGTGTCGGGTTCGATTCCCGCACGCACCACATATTTGTATGGTTTACAAAAAGTTGTTGTGTTTCTGGTTGTTTGTATGTCAGTAAACACACCCAAAAGACAGGAGAAAATTCTAGTATGGGGCAACACAAAAACAACTTTTCTAAACTGTCATATTCATTCTTCAAAAAAAAGATCTTACGATTGAAAATTAACCCTAAAACTGATTTCGATATGAAACGTATAAAATAAGCCTTTTAGAAATCTCGTAAGTCTGTAATTCCAGGCCTGCATCTGTTCTGGCTTCATGTAATTACCACGACCGCTTGCACCGAGCGCGAACCATACAATAACGCCACCAATTTAAGTCGATAACATCTAATTCTATAAATATGTGTAAGTAACTGGTTTTCTAACTAGACGCATAATAATGATGATAATGTGGAGTAGGTACCTATATTATCTCATCGATCTTGCGTAAGACATGGCCTACATAGTACCTGATTTTTAAAACATATGTGTAATTAAATTGGAATCAATCTTGGATTAAAAAGTGAATATTTTACCGTAATTTTCCTAATTAGTTTTAATCTTATCTTATATTGCAAATTTATACGATAGGTACGAAAGTTTCTGCCTAGCTATGACTTTTTTACGTCATAAGTGATATTCCATTGCGTAGCAATGTATACTTCCTACTATCCTACTTCCTATCTGACTTCCAACTAATATTATAAATGCAAAAGTTTGTGAGGATGGAAGTTTGTTACCCTTTCACGCTTAATCAGCTGAACGGATCTGGATAAAAGTTCGTACTAAGAGTTTACTGTGGAATAACACATAGGATAGGTACTATTTATCCCGCCATCCCGGAAAAATGTTCCAGTGGGATTATATATCATAAATATTTGACGTGGATAAGGTCGCAGACAGAAGCTAGTAATATCATAAAACTTAAGAGTTTAGTGGGTTTTTCTATGAAATTCTCAGTAGCAGCTTGGAGTTTGGATTTGTGCCCGGTTAACGGCAATAGGCTCGCCCCCTATTACATGGGACCTAAATATACCGGCGAACTGTGGGTGTACATTGGTACACCTCTGCCTAACCCTTCGGGGAATACAGACGTGATGGTATATTTTTTATTTTTTTAAGAGTTCGTTTTTTGTTTGAACGCACTAATGTCCGGAACTTCTGATCCTTTCTGAAAAATCTCTCAATAATAGAAAGCTACTTTATCCATAAGTGATAAAGGCTATTCTTACAAGAAAATTTACCAGAACGAAGTCGCTGGCAAAAAATAGTAAAAACTAAACTAAGTACTCATAAAATACAAATAGCCCGAAGCCAAAAGCCGCGGATAGCAAAAAGTGATCCATAAATCTAAGTTCGGCTCCGACTTGCGCCGAAGAAAGCCGAAGAGGTAGGAGCGCACGCGCCGCCGTTTTAGCGATACGCCCTTGTAATTGTGTAGATAATTATCATCTTAACAATTTATTGCCGTTATTATTTTCTTAGCCATTAGCCGCTTTTTAATGGAGCGTAAAACATCTAAACCTTAGCGTTATCTTAAAATATTGACGGTAACACGGAAAAGGTAGTACACCTAACTTTAATACCTGGGTAATTAATTGAATGATCTACATTACGCAGTTCCTGATATTACAGTGGGTAAACGACGACATTTCACACATACATACATAATCATCACGCCTGTATTCTCCGAAGGGTTAGGCAGAGGTGTACCAATGTACACCCACAGTTCGCCGGTATGTTTTAGGTCCCATGTGATAGAATAGAGGCGAGCCTATACGACATTTCACTCAATAATAATAAAACTTTATCTGTGTGGTTACAAATAATATAACTGCTAGATTGAAACTATATTATTGCTCCTCGTACTAGCTGCTAGACACGTCGCATCGTACAATCAAATTAGCAATCACAGGCCCCCTCCCATGGATCACACTGCTACACATAACTGGTATTTGATTTCCCGTATTGGCAAATTGGACAGTTATTGGCAATCCCACTGCCTGTTGCAATAATAATTGTAGCAGAGTACATGTCGAGTTTGACGCAGTGAAAAGCTAAAGTTCACGCATTTCTCTAAACCTCACTTCCAGCGCTTCGTTTCTACAGTTTTGGAGGAATCTGTCGAGTTCGTCCCGCCATCTCCTTCGTGGCCTTTTTGTTGCCATGGTGGAAAATCCTCATGGAAGTCCACCGGCCAGTGGGGGAGGGGGGGCGGAGGGGTCTGTCAGACTCTTACTGACTAAAAACCACCCCGGTGTTCCATTCCCACACTTACGCCGGGGATCCTGGGAACGGAAATCTCCTTCACGGGCTGCCGCAACCCCGACTCACTGTCTCGGGGCACAAAACCTCACTAGAAAACGCAAACCTTTACTACAATTCCCGTCCAACCATAGAAATTTTAACAAAACCCACACTAAGACGAAACAATTATGCGTACAAGGAAACTGAGAACATAGAAAATTGATGTCATAAGTTATCTATAAAGGCTTGGTTGCACAGTGCGAGCTGGCCTAGGTAGTTACACAATGCAGTCACTCGCACCATGTGACCGCATCATACGAGTTACTATTGTTTGTGAGACTCTCAGTAGCTCACAGTCAAATTGTCTTCCTACGTGACCCTCCATCTCAGTGGAGCACTAGCTAAATACCATTTTTTTTATACCGATGGCAAATCATCTAATGACTTCTACCGCCCTCACTGTCAGACTTTTACTGACTAAAACCCATCCATGTTCCTTCTTGTGCTCTTTGCGTTCCGGGGGTGCGGTACTTCTTTGGAACAACCCGCAGCCCCGGCTTCGGCAGATAGTTAAATACCAGTGAGATGACAGCTACTATCTATCGATTTTATTTGGAAAACTTGCTACTCTCATCGTGTGAACGGGTGAGGTGAGCCGATCTCATCAGTCATCCGGGGAAGTACTACCACCATACCAATTTTTACCGCAAAGCAGCGTTGCTGTGTTTCGGTTTAAATGGTGTGGGTGGCGGTGTAATTACAGGCACATGAGACATTTCAACTTTGTCTCTGGAATGGCAGCGCATTTGCAAGCCCTCTGGTATTGCAAATGTCTATAGACAGCGGTGACCACTTAACACCAGTTGGGCAGCGACTGGTTTGCCATCCAATGACAAACAAAACTACAGACAGGTCAGCAACTCGTACTGTATAAGCAAGCCTTAAAAGAGACACGGTCAGGTGGGGCGAGCGGCGTCCTAAATACAAAACTGTGATAAACAGAGGCGATACAAATTAACAACAATAATCGAGCCAACAAGGGACCGCAATAACAACGGAAAGTGTTCACTTAGGATACACGAGTACACAAGTGGTTAGGGGACCAAAAAAAACATTCTTTGACGGACTTTGTCGTCACCTCTCCTATTCTACGCCCTTCTTACTAAGTAACCAGGAGCTCACTCGCCCATAATGGCGCCATTCAATAACAAGATGAATAGATGTAAATGTCCAAACAAGTCTCTATCGAAAAATAATCTGTTGGAACATAAACTTTAGTATCACAAAGCTATATTTTTAGCACTCAAACTGAAAAACTAATGAATTTCTATACTTACTGGAAAGGGCCTCATAAAATGTAAAACTCAATCTTTTCTGTATTCAAACAAGATTGAACCATCTTTAGGTATTTTTCGAATACAAACAAAGAATGAATGAACACATGATGCGCGCACGTGTTTTTGCGTGTCAAGATAAGCAAAGCTATTGATACGAAAATATTGCAAGCTCTCAAAGCCAGGTGTGTCACATTCGAAACAGAGATTATTGTGTCCGAACCAATTGCTTGCATATCAGTTATGATTCACCCCTTTTTTGCAACAACTGTCTTATCTTGATTGTCTCCACAAAACAAAAAAAAGCTTTCACTTATTGAACTGAACAACATTCTTATTGGCCCCCACTGATTAGTTCAACGAGAACTAATCATAAATCAATAAAAAGTGTTAACAGCTGTGTTTTCCATGTTGACCACTTGTGTGCTCGATTGTACCGCAGTCGCGGCCGAGGAGATAGCGCGTCAGGAATACAGGCACACACAACGAATGGACCGGGTACACGCGAATTATATCTAGATGTATGTAGCATATTGATGCCGTTAGCGTTGTGTACGCGAATGTCCGTCGCAGTATATCTTATTGACGAATTTACTTGTAAAATTTAACTGATGAACTTTGTCCTAGTCACTATAAATCTGGATTTTTATGGAGAAACCCTTTCAGCTGAGAATAAGCGTTATTTAAGTTTTGTTGCAGGTATTAAGTTAATATTATAGGTACTTATTAGTAATGATGTGAGAGAAGGAAAACAAATGTATTTTCTTATTTGACTGACTCGAAAATCAACTATATCGTATGCCTTCGTACATTTCTAAAGGCTAATACTAGTAAGTGACGTTTTCGTTACCAAATCGTTCAAAATCTAGTCGCAATATCATCTTTGGAAAAATCAATAAAAAAATATATATACCATCACGCCTGTATTCCCCGAAGGGTTAGGCAGAGGTGTACCAATGTACACCCACAGTTCGCCGGAATATTTAGGTCCCATGTAATAGGGGGCGAGCCTATTGCCATTAACCGGGCACAAATCCAGACTCCGAGCTGCTACTGAGAATTTCATAGAAAAACCCAATAACACTTTTTGCTCGACCTGGGAATCGAACCCGGGACCCCTTGCACAGCAGTCGTACTTGCGACCACGAGACCAACGGGGCAGCGGGGAAAATCAATGCCGCAAACTTATGAAATATGAAGGCAAATTAGACGTATTTTGACAAATTGTGACTGGGACTAAATGCGATCTTATGAGAACTGCCTCTCTGATTCCGGAGGAGATTTGACAGCTTATTAGCAGGTATCTTAAAATGTCGAATGCCGCACAAGACGATGACAGCCCCAATTTCTAATCGAATAAAATGTTCGACGTGTCAATCAATACGTCAAATTAAAACAATCAACGCATTAACGTCTGTTAATTTGAATCAAATGGAAATATTAACAACTCTTTAACTTCTTTTTATCGTTCCATCCATCTTATTGGGAATTAAGACAAAAGCATAAAAATATCCTTAGATTAACACATTAAAACACAAAGAATGACATTTCATTTATTTGAAAATGAAATAAACTAGGCATTTCCTTACAGCATTATGTCCCTATAGGTTTATTAAATTCCACATAAAGTATAAATAACAAAGACAAACACAAGTCATCATTGTCATCTTTTAGCGTAATCGGAACAGCGAATCAGTATGTTTGTTCGCTTTCAATAATAGTATTAGCATTCTATCTGTCGCCTTTCAAAGTATCAATGCAATCTCGTACGGTCGCGAACACAATTAGTTCAATTAAAACCAACACGAACAAACAGTTATCGCCCTTGATACAATGGCGATACGGCCAATAATGGCTTGCCAATTAGCAGGTAAGTTGTTACTAGCTGTTGTAATGGTATGATGACTCAACGTTTAGTTCTGCTTATTAGTTTAGGAAAGTGACGCGAAAATCGTCACTCATGCATTCAATTCAAGTGTTCAAATGTTTCCGTTTTGTTACCTATAAATATGGTGGATACTCTTAGTGACACTTGAATGTATTTAAGATTACTGTACACCTTATCATTCATTCAATCATTCGTTCATTAATATAGGCACCTTTATAAATCTAAATAAATCTGAACAAACATAGTTTCTACGCAAGGAGAACCTCTACATATTTTTAATTAGCTTTTACTGGAATTAATGTTTCCTGCAATTATAAACCTTGACTAAAAGTGGTTTTTGTCTTGAGCAAAAACCCAATACCAATCTTACAGTGCGAGCGAAATAATTAATAATTATTATTTTAACAAATTTTACAAACCCCATTTTCCTAAAAGTTCTACCTTAGGTAAATTGTGGTTATGTATTGTTATTTATATTTAAAATAATATATAGCTATCAAAAACTTCCTATCATTGAAGTGATACACACGGTAAATTAAAATTAGTTTAGAATCCTATACAGATAATAGATTACATAGCCGGAAAATCCCTCGCAAAATCCGAAAATACAGCAATCTAACCTCCATTGTTGCACTGCATTTATAAATAAGTTAAAAAGGAAAATAATTTCCATTGTCTATGGAAAAAAAAAACAAATTGGCTCCAGTATTTACAGTCTATTTAACCTCCTGACCGTCGCAACAAAAAGAAAGTTACATGGCGCGTTAAACACGGGAAATTCGTTCAAATTACTGTTTAGCAGCGTTTTACTCTAATTGCGGGGATTCATCAAAATATCGCATTGAGGGCGAGTGTCCACCATTACACCGTTGATGACAATGACAGAAAAATTGGCGGGAAAAGTGACATTTGCAGCGTCTAGTTACAGCGCATTTTACAAATTTGGATGCGTTCTTTTAAATATCTGAGTAGTAGTGAAAAGAAAATAATATTTTTCCTTGCGCAAACTTACAGAAGAATTTGCCTTACAAAATCGAGTAATGCCGGCCGTCTCCTATGGTACTTTGAAATGAGACCCTATTTTATTTATCGCCTGTGATTACATCACAAATAAAATTAAAACTTTTTTAAACTTGTAACCAGCTAAAAGCGTCAAACTTTACGCTACTCCGGGCCATTCCATTCCTCACCAACACTCATCTGCAAACAATAGTGCAACCGTTTCACCGCACACGCCGCAGACGGAGCATACCTATCTAACGGTTCGTGAAATGACCCAAAATGACAGTTAATGATAACGGGTGGATTTAAAACATAATGACAAAATTGGGCGTCGTCCGACGTCGCGTCTGCCACTAATGACCACGGTGACGCGGGTGCAGACGTGCTCTATTGTGATTTGTGGTGCATTTACTCGACCACGTGGTTAAGTGGTTTTTGGAGTACTTTCAGTAGAAAGTGACAATAGAAAATATAGGGCTGTCAATCCTTACAAAAGTGGTAGAGAGTAGAGACTTTAGGTGCTGTAGAGACTGGCTGCTTTGGGTATATCGAACCTTATTGAACATGAAATCATAAATGAGATAAACTCTGTTTAAAATTAGAAAGACTTGACAGACAGTCCGCTACGTTGGCTGACAACACATTATTAGTTAGATAATTTTACAAAATAATATAGTCAATTTATGTAATACCTAATAATAAAAAAGAGTGTTTCAATCGCGCTAGATTGATAATCCCGGTACAGTTACCAACGTCCAGTTCACAATTGGATTATTAACTACGCGAAATATTGCTCGTATTGTAATTAAAATCAAGAGTGTTGGTTTCTAATCTTCATCCTCATAAATAGCAACGATTAAAACATAATATTATGCAACTTTTTAAATACCGATATTAACATAAGGATAAGTATTATTATTACGATAATTTCCTGTAACAGCTGGATAAGTATTATTAGATATTATTATTGCTTATAATAAAAAATAAAAATAGCGACTGGAAATAGATTTAATATTTTTATATTATTTTCTTGATACAGAACCCGCCATAGTAATGGGGATCACACTCATAACTTTTATAAAAGACACTTTTCAAACGGCGGTAACGCTCGGTACAGTGACCCACATAATGCAAATCGTTGCTACTTTCCAATGCCATAGAAGGTATAAATTACATATTTTTTTAACAATTCGTGTCATCCACGACAAAACAGCCTTTAAATTGAGCGAAACGCCTTTATCTGTTCAAAAAGTTGTCTAGACACCCTCATTTAAATCTAACGAGTCATGTAGCTAGATTAATGAGAAATTGCTTGTAATTTTAGCCACTTAATGACTCCACTATAAACGTTATTGTTAAATCTATCCGTCAGGTTACACAAGACTTTTTAATGGACTCGCGAATATTAGTTAATTTCGAATTTATATTACATAAAAGTATATTAAACACCTAATCTATAGTTCATATTTCGACAGCTATCCAATCTAATAACATCGACAAGAAAAAAATAAAAAGCATAGACAAATTCGAGTACAGCGCGGTTATGTAAGCCAGTATTATCGAGCAAAGAGGTGAAACTGAATGCAAGTAAATCTAATCCCAAATCATGGTATGAAACAAAGGAGACGGCGAGGCGAACTTTCTCCGCACTCTTCATTAATCAAACTGAATTAATCTAAATAAAGCCGCTGAATACTCTTGAGGTACGCTATTATAAACTCGTAATCGGATTATTTTGACGATGGAATCGGAAACAAGTGACGTCATTTGAAACCGGAACTTGAAACTGATCTCGTTGATTGACTATGGGTTAACCAAACCTGCCAATCAAAATGCTGTACCGTCCCTTAAACCTACCTCGGCTAGTTGACAGATTAAATTTGAAGAAAAATATTATAGAATTTAGGTGATAAATGCACGATGTTAGTCTTAACCTGAATCATCTTTCTACTTCTTTAATCTCCTATGCTTAAAGTTGTTTTTTTTTTATCCAGCTTGTAATGTCCCACTGCTGGGCAACGGCCTCCCCCATGTCCTTCTAAATATTCTTTTACTGCGCTACCTCGAACCAGCCCTAAATCCAATCTAGAATCCAGGTCATCTCACAAAAATCGGTAAGATGATTAAAAAATAAAAAGGGTGGGGATGGAGAGCCTTCAAGTTTTTTTAAATATTGCATATAGGTAGGTACCCACGTGCATTATTAACCAGCAAATAAACTCACAATTATCTATACTTAGGTCGTACAAATATTTATTCCGTGCGGGAATCTAACCTGCGACACGTAGCAATAACCAATCAAACAGGTAATTTTCTTCTAATTATTAGATAGACAATTTTATTTTTAGTTCAGTTTTTAATCTCATGGTTATTCATTTTGACCTTCACCTATGTAAAATAACTTGTTCTAACTATGTATAACGGGTCCGGGTGATCTATATTATGCATTTTATTATTAAGAGCCTTTAATATGTTGTTGACATGCATAAAGATTGATAATTATAATTTCGTTTATTTTATATATTTATATTTTTTCGTTTTTAAAATATTTGTATAAAAATACTAGCAAACTATCCCGCGTTAAGGGACACAGCACACACGCTACTTTTAGTAGCGCGAATCGGCGAATTTGCAACTGTATCGATACTGCATCGCGTTTTGGCGACTCTCTGCGTTCGATCGCAGCTGCCAAATCGCGCGATTTAGCGATGGTGTATCGCGTTTTGGCGACTAACTGCGTTCGGACGCAGTATCGGAATCCCGAACTGTTCCGATGTTAGATCGGGTCGGCTGTAGTGTTGCTGATCCATTGTCGATTATCGATAGTTTGCCGATTTGCAATGGTATTGTTTATCCCACTAATTTTATAAATGCGCATGTTTTAGGTTAGTTAGGTGGTAGGTTAAGTGTTAGGTGGATGATGGATGGAAACATTCATCCATCCATGCTCAAAATGCATAAGTTTGTGAGGTCAGAAACTTCGCATTTTTTACATTACAATTACAATAAATGGATGGATGGATGTTTTCATCCATCCATTCATCATCCATCTATGCCTCCTCACAAACATTTGTATTTAAAATCGTACTTATATTATAAATGCAAACGTTTGTGTAAAGGGATATATGGATGATGGATGGAACCATCCATCCACCCATGCTCAAAATGCCAAAGATTGTGAGTTCAGAAGCTTTCGCATTTTTTATATTATGAATACAATAAAATGGATGGATGGATGTTTTCATCCTGGATGGATGAAAACATTCATCCATCCATCCATCCCTCCTCACAAACTTTCGCATTTAAAGTCCTATTAATATTATAAATGCGAAAGTTTGTGCGGTTGGATTAATGGATGGATGTTTGCGTAATGTAAGACGTGAACTGGTTATAGGATGTAACCAATACCGCCTCCGGAGCGATTGACATTTTCGGTTTATCAATATTGCAGGCAGCAGTGCAGCTTCATTAGAATCTATCGTAAGTGTGTAGCTTCGTCAAAATCACAGCACAACACTAGTCGCATTATGTTCCACATAAAGGTCTGCCCCACAGAGCACAACAACCAGTAGAGAGAGCATTGACAAGCTTTTGTTCTAAATCAAAGTCACCTAAAAACGGCGGGGGGAGAGGTAAGACTCGCCGCTGTGATTGGGTGAAGAATTCACAAACAAATGACAACGGATTATCTAGTGATTCCAAAAATGTACTTTAAAAATATCGATATCGATAATTATTTGACTTTGTTTGATACGGAGATTTCTGGTTCGATTTTGAAATAAAACAGGTGTTTATTTACAAGATTTCATTTATACAATCAGAGATAACTTTTTGTGTAGCTCTAATCCAAATTTCTTCTCGATGTCATCGTTGGGAAGTCAGCAAATTTTAATGCATATAAAATACTTTTTTTAACTTATTACATTGGCGTTAACTACAGCACGTGCACAAATAAATGGGGCTAGCAAAGTGTTCGCATACTAACCATTCATCATCATCTTCCTGCCCTTATCCCATGTTACTTGGGGTCGGCGCAACACGTTTTCTTCTTCCATACCATCCTGTCAGCCGTCATGCTATCACTCACTCCTTTCTCTTTCATATCATTCTTCACACAATCCATCCATCTTTTTTTTGGCCTCCCTCTTCCTCTCCATCCATCCACATTTATACTCATTACTCTTTTAGTCACATGTTTGTCATCCCTCCTCTTCACATGCCCATACCAAGACAAACGGTTCCCTTTCAACTTTTCTGTCACTGGCGCTACTTTCAAACTTCCTCTAATATACTCATTCCTTACCTTATCCATTCTGGTCACACCACACGACTGCATACTAACCATTCAGCCCCTTTTAACACAAAAACAAACTTTGAGATATACACACTATTCTTTAAAAAAAGAATCATTAAAGTCAGATTACACTGTGAAAAGTTAGTCGTAATCAAACGTCAAAAAAAAATAAGTGTCCTTTTGAAAACTTCCATTTTTTGGCGTCGGTGAAAAATCTTTTTTATTTATATAATGATCTTAAACTAAATTTTGTGTAAAAGGCAGGCATAGGCATCATACGCTTACAGTTTTTTTCTGTTATGTACAAGTAAAGTTTTATACTAGTATTATGTATTTCAACATACATATTATTCATTCTCTGCACATTTGTTAGCAAAGCCAAGGGCATAAGCATGTTTTAAAATAAAGCAATAAAAATACAAAAATAAGAAAGATTATATCGATATATTTTAAATTAGATCGATACAATCGTCGCGATGTTGCGAACAGCACTATCGAGAGTGGCTAAAAGTAGCGTATGCTTGGTGACCGCGGTAGCCTCCGCATGCGCTCTCTACTGGTTTTTCTGCTCGTTGGTCTGCCCCCACGACCGATAATCGGGCTGATTCTCGGTCGTTTTTTCTCGCCGGCAAAAAAGTCTGTAAAAAATCGGCCCGATTATCGGGCCGATTTTTGAAAGTTTTTTTGAGTACATACACCCTGACACACCCTTGTTTGTACAGACACCCTTACGAGGACCTTGTATGTACTTGTACGAACCGGGGACCCTCCAAAAAACTGGTTTAAATACGTCGCAGGCCTTTTTCAATAAGATAGAAAGGGAGAGGTGAGTAAATCTATTGTAATGAGCGCATCGCGATAGTGCTATCTCAAAAAAATTCTATATGAATTACGGCTATCGTACCGAGGACCTGAAATACACAGCTAAATGTGACCAGCGATGCACATACGAGGACTTTGTGTAAGTTAACCGAGGACCTCTTAGGTAAGCCCTGGGACGCCCTTCCGAGGACGTACTTTCACACAATATTTCTTATATCTTGTACGAAGCGCGGACGCTGTGTTAGACTTTATTTCACCTTACCGAGGACAGTTTTCGTGTAGAACTTGTATAAACCGAGGACTTGGAAAATCTACATACCTAAACCAATTTTTACGTTTAAGATAATTTATTAACTTATGTAGAATGTTCCGATTGATGTCTAACACACATTTTCTAAAATGAAGTACCAAGCGAGGACGAGTTTATGTCTTTACGTTTTTCGATGCTTCCCAAAAAGAGGCTTAAAATAATTACTTATAGAAAGAGAGTCTTCGTACAAGCTCTTTCCGCGCTAACAAATATGCCATACGCATAAGGATTATCTAGTGATCCAGTCACCAGTCAGTCTCCAGTTTGAGCTGATGCTGCAGCCAGGTCGTTTCTTCATAAGGGAACTCTTCAAAAGTTGATAGGGTCATCTTGATATTTGGCATATGCGTAAGGTTTACATAGTATAACAAATATAATAACGAAATTTTGCTGATGCTGCAGCCAAAGTCGTTTCTTCATCAGGGAACTCCTTAACAGTTGGTAGCACCGTCTTCAAATTTGGCATACGCGTTAGGATTACATAGTATAACAAATATAATAACCAAATTGTGCTAAAGCTGCAGCCAGGGTGGTTTCTTCATGAGGGAACTCCTCAACAGTTGTTAGCACCGTCTTCATATTTGGCATACGCGTTAGGTTTACATAGCATAACAAATATAATAACCAAATTGTGCTGAAGCTGCAGCCAGGGTGGTTTATTTATGAGGGAACTCCTCAACAGTTGGTAGCACCGTGTTCAAATTTGGCATATGCGTTAAATTAACATAGTACAACCAATATAATAACCAAATTGTGCTGATGCTGCAGCCAGGGTGGTTTCTTCATGAGGGAACTCCTCAACAGTTGGTAGCACCGTCTTCAAATTTGGCATACGCGTTAGGATTACAAAGTATAACAAATATAATAACCAAATTGTGCTGAAGCTGCAGCCAGGGTGCTTTCTTCATGAGGGAACTCCTCAACAGTTGTTAGCACCGTCTTCATATTTAGCATATACGTTAGGTTTACATAGCATAACAAATATAATAACCAAATTGTGCTGATGCTGCAGCCAGGGTGGTTTCTTCATGAGGGAACTCCTCAACAGTTGGTAGCACCGTCTTCAAATTTGGCATACGCGTTAAGTTAACATAGTATTATAAATATATTAACCAAATTGTGCTGAAGCTGCAGCCAGGGTGGTTTCTTCACGAGGGAACTCCTTAACAGTTGTTAGCACCGTCTTCATATTTGGCATACGCGTTAGGTTTACATAGCATAACAAATATAATAACCAAATTGTGCTGAAGCTGCAGCCAGGGTGGTTTATTTATGAGGGAACTCCTCAACAGTTGGTAGCACCGTGTTCAAATTTGGCATATGCGTTAAATTAACATAGTTCAACCAATATAATAACCAAATTGGGCTGAACCTGCAGCCAGGGTGGTTTCTTCATGAGGGAACTCCTCAACAGTTGGTAGCACCGTCTTTAAATTTGGCATATGCGTTAAGTTAACATAGTTTAATAAATATAATAACGAAATTGTGCTGAAGCTGCAGCCAGGGTGGTTTCTTCATGAGGGAACTCCTCAACAGTTCATAGCATCGTCTTCAAATTAAGCATACGCTTTAGGTTTACATAGTATAACAAATATAATAACCAAATTGTGCTGAAGCTGCAGCCAGGGTGGTTTCTTCATGAGGGAACTCCTCAACAGTTTATAGCATCGTCTTCAAATTTAGCATACGCATTAGGTTTACATAATATAACAAATTTAATAACCAAATTGTGCTGAAGCTGCAGCCAGGGTGGTTTCTTCATGAGGGAACTCCTCAACAGTTGGTAGCACCGTCTTCAAATTTGGCATACGCGTTAAGTTAACATAGTATTATAAATATATTAACCAAATTGTGCTTAAGCTGCAACCAGGGTGGTTTCTTCAGAAAGAGAGAAAATGAAAGGTTGACTGAATCCTTAAACAAATCGTTAGAAACTACTCCTATGTACACGCCTGCTTAGATTACACAACATTATGATTTTCTTTTCACCATAAATTGTTGTATTGTCATGGGTGCTTAATCCGTGTGCTCTTTATGAAGAATCAAAAGTAGAAATGTCTTCCTAGGTGAAATGACGGCAGCAAAATTTGAAACAATCAAAAAGTACAATGAAAAATACATAACAGATAATATTAAATGACAAACTTGAGAACGACGCTATCAACCACCACCCTGGCTGCAGCTTCAGCACAATTTGGTTATTATATTTGTTATACTATGTAAACCTAACGCGTATGCAAAATTTGAAGACGATACTATAAATTGTTGAGGAGTTCCATCATGAAGAAACCACCTTGGCTGCAGCTTCAGCACAATTTGGTTATTATATTTATTATACTATGTTAACTTAAGGCGAATGCTAAATTTGAACACGGTGCTACCAACTGTTGAGGAGTTCCCTCATGAAGAAACCACCCTGGTTGCAGCTTCAGCACAATTTGGTTATTATATTTGTTATACTTTGTAAACCTAACGCGTATGTAAAATTTGAAGATGATGCTATAAACTGTTGAGGAGTTCCCTCATGAAGAAACCACCTTGGCTGCAGCTTTAGCACAATTTGGTTATTATATTTATTATACTATGTTAACTTAAGGCGTATGCTAAATTTGAAGACGGTGCTACCAACTGTTGAGGAGTTCCCTCATGAAGAAACCACCCTGGTTGCAGCTTCAGCACAATTTGGTTATTATATTTGTTATACTATGTAATTCTAACGCGTATGCCAAATTTGAAGACGGTGCTACTATCTGTTGAGGAGTTCCCTCATGAAGAAACCACCCCGGCTGCAGCTTCAGCACAATTTGGTTATTATATTTGTTATACTGTGTAAACCTAACGCGTATGCTAAATTTGAAGACGATGCTATAAACTGTTGAGGAGTTCCCAGTGATAGCACACTACACACGAGGGAAACTGTTAAAGCGAGGACTAAAATACACACTGTTTGGAAAATCTAGCAAACCGAGGTCTTAAATACACATTGCGTGGAAAAGCTGCCTAACCGAGGACTTAAATACACATTGTGCGGAAAAGCTGCCTAACCGAGGACTTTTGTGTTAAAGTTAACACATAGGTCCTCGTATAATACAACAAACGTGAAATGAGTGTAAAGAGGCTGTGTGTGGGGCGACAGTGGCGCCACTAGGTGGATACACAAATCGAGTGTAAGATTATGAATATTTTTGATCAAACCGAGGTTCAGACAACTTTTTCTTATTAAGTATACAGAAAGACTCAAAATCGCTCGCAGAATACGAATCTTTGGTCAAGTCAAACCGAGGACCCTCGAAAAAGTCCTCGGTTTGAAAAGGTCCTCGGTCGTGCCTTGTGTATTCATACGCACGTCCTCGGATGGTACTTAAAACAAACACACCCTCACACACACGCGGAACTGTGGGTAATGTCGTACCTTATAGTTCCGAGACAGCGACACGCCGGCTGACGCTGAAAACCAGCGCTGTGGTTCCGTGTCTCGTGCACGGGCCACGGCTTTATGCTGAACGTCAGCCTTTTCGCGCGGTAGTAGCGCATTATAGATTATTGTTTTTGTTATTTTTATTTTTGTGTTGTGCGTCGCTTTCGCGAGAATAAATGGTTTTTCTCTCTTTCTTTTTTACACACAGACAGCACAGACAGATTTTCAGTTTTTCAGTGGGACAGTTTTTTGTTAGTTTTGATTATCGGTCGTGGGGGCAGACCCTAATTATGTCAAAACGCTGCGATCGGCATCTTACAGTGTGCGGGGGGTAGCGATTAGTCGCTGAATCGCGCTTCCGAAAAGCGACTAAATCGCTGCGATTGGCGATTTCAAGTGTGCGGGGGGTAGCGATTAGTCGCTAAATCGCGCTTCCGAAAAGCGGCTGATCGCCGATTCGCGCTACTAAAAGTAGCGTGTGTGCTTTGTCCCTAAGTTACGTCTTTGGTTACTGCTCCGCTCCCATAAGCCGTAGCGTGATGGTATATAGCTTATGTTACTCAGTGATAATGTAGCTTTCTAACGGCAAAAGATTTTTTGAAGTCGGTTCAGTAGTTTTTACATTTATTCGTTGCATACAAAAATACAAATATTTCCTCTTTATAATGTTAGTATAGAAGTATAGATATACATAGTATTTAGTAGCCCACCGGCATCAGGAACAGGGTCCGAACCGAACTACCAGCGGTCATAGATCCAGAGAGAGAAACCAGCAATGCTGGCCAATACCTCTTTTGAAATCAAGTAGTCAGTAAAACTCAGTAGGTACATCAATAAACTAACATACATTTTTACACGACATGCTCATCATAAAAATAAACAACATCAAACTTATAATTCAATATCATCCAATGAATGTAAGAATTTAATTCAATACATTTCACCTGTCGTTCCAATCGAATTGTGCTGTCAAAGTGTTTATTCAAATCGTTTATTTGCAATATAATCCTGGCTCTCTATTAACCATCGACGTTCTACTCGATGTAATTAATGCGATTTGATCTCGATTCATAATCGGTTGCTATTCGATGCAGCGAATGCTAGCGCAGTGTTCGATTGTGGAATTAATAGGATACACTTACAAAAGGATTAGGTGTTTGTTTAGGAAAATAAGTATTTTTTATTTTATTAATTATGGGTTTGCTCTTGACTCTAGTCTAGGTCAGGCGTAACAAAGACAAAATCGACGAAGACGAATTATGTTTTACAAAGATTTAACTCATTTGAATTCTCTGGATTTCTAACTTAACCTTTTCTTATTTAAATGAACGCCTGAAGGAGGACATCGCTGTACACCACAAGGTATCAAGGTGTATCAAGGTCCACCGTAGTAAATGAGGTATAAATATTAGATCACGTTTTGACGGTAAACGTAGCTAGAGACGGCACAGGTTAAAAAAGTTTGGAAGGGAAAAAGGTAGACTTTTGCCCAACGCCCAAGCGCCCAAGTGGGGCACAAAAAAAGAAAATAAAAAAAATACAAATTATCAACCAACAACCAATCATTCGTTTTATCCATTAACCATATCTTATTATATTTATTTCAAAAGCTATGAAAAGTTAGTATTGCTAAAAAGCAAACGTTTTTAATTTCTTCAGCGAACTCTACTGATCGGTTTCATTATCCAAATAAAATGCACATTTGCATGTAAAATTCAATTTCACACTGCATAAATCGAACTCTCATCTCCTTTTTTGCCGCTTGCAAGCGTGACTGAACACAGTCCTCTCACACATGATCACACTCTTTCATTACATCGTGAACACAAAGTAAAATGAACCCTAATTTTCATGTTGTTTGTTTTTATGTCATTACGTAAAAACATTTGAAAAACATTTATATATTAATGGTGGGTCCACACGACACAGACTTAACACAGACTTCTATAGAATTTTGTCTGTACAACAAATCAGTACAGACAAATGTCGGTGTATCAGAAAAGTCGGAAGTCTGCGTACATGTCTGTACGATTGTCGGAGCAAACCTCATGATTATTGAATTACTTCATTTATTCATTAAAATCGAAGTCTAAACTGATGAAAAGTCTGCACAAACGTTTAGTAAAGACCTCTGAGTAAAAATTTTTACTCAGACTTTATAGTCTGTGCAGATGTCAGTACAGACAAAAGTCTGCGTCGTGTGGACCCACCATAACGAGTCGCAAAAAGTGTGGCCAAATGAAAATTCCAATATCTGAAGCACTTTTTAATTTAGCACTGTTTTACTATAAATCCAGCAATGAAAAGCATGTTGAGTTGTTGTTACGTCTATACTAATATTATAAAGAGGGACGATTTTTTTGTTTTATTTTTTTATGCCGAATAAGCTCCGAAACTAAAGGATCGATTTAAAAAAAATCACCAATAGATAGTTAAATTATTATACAACAGGATATGTAACATCACGCTAAGACACACGAGAACGGAGCAGTAACAAAAGACGTAATATAACGCGGCAAGAAGCTAGTCGCAAATAAAAATACTTTACTGTTTACACCTGAGCCCTGCATTAATCTCCAGGACTTAGTTAAAATGCAAAGCGTATCTCCACCAACACTTCAAACCGTAACATTTACAAAATTACACCTTGATGAGTAGCAGTTAAAGTAAGTAGATCTCGTTAAGACCATTTACAAAACACTATCTCTGCTCCCGTTTATATAGATCTTATTAAACCGCGCTTTCGAACAAGGCACATGTGAAAACGCGGCGAAATCGAATGCCTAGTAGTAACTAGTAATAGCCGGGGGTAAATTATCGCTCGCAACGGGCCAGCGATGACTTATCGAACATTAATTGTCTGTAACATGCCCATTGAGCTGCTGATTAATGTGCGTGTGCGCCGCTGCCCTCGGGTAGAACCCCTATTCTTAAACGCTTTGGTACATTCAATTTTATGCATCGGTTGCTATGGCAAGTTAGGTATTTTAGAGTTCGAGAAAAGACAAGTGGGTAAAAGTTATGCCCAAATAATATTAACTTTGAAGCCTTTTCAATATTCTCCAGAAATATAATACCTACTGTAAGAAATAATTACTTGTGGGCAGTTAGCCAAATAGCCAGCCCGACTACAAACCTTCATGCCAGGCTGACCTTTTCACCGGAGCATGAACAATTTATCGATGCCTAGTTCGTAACATCACAAGAAAAAATAAGAAAACAGCGATACATTAGAAAATAAAAAAGTTGCTGTCGTAATAAAATTTTCGCAAAAAAAGAAGCATTTCTTTTAAGCAAAGGAGTATAAGGATCGTGGCAATTGCTAGAAGAAGTATTAGATATAAACCGCTGCCTTTCCTATGGGGGTACCCATAGGAAAAAGCGTGAGTTTCTGTATGTAGGAGCATTTCTTCAAAAAATATGATAAGCAGAAAAATCGATGTTCAGAATAAAATCCAAGATGCAGCAATAGCAGCCCAGTCAACAAGTGGAAGGATTTATTCCAATCACGCAGAAGGCTCTAATGAGAATTTAACACGAACACGCAATTCGCGGAAGCTTTTGATGCTAATAACGTTATTTCATCTATTATTAAGCAGGTAGTGTCATACTACAAGACATAAATAGAAACGGCACCTGAGCTAACTAAGTAATTAACTTGAGAAATGAAAACAGATGCTTAATTGTTGAAGTCCTTACTAATTACAAGGATAGTGCTGTTTTCACTTTCAGGGATTGGGCCACTTCAGGATAGTTTTAAGTAGGTAACTGTCTAAATTTAAATGTTAAATATCTTTATATTCAGTTAGTTACAGTGTCGTATCGAGGTTCTACGGGGGAGGTGTAAATATCAACCCCTACGGAACCCCACATGTAGTTAAAAACTGATCAAGAAGAAATGGGAATTATTATGTTCTGCTTAAATTTTAAAAGATGACAGATTTGGAACTCCTGAAAAAACTAGCTAACAAAAAATATTAGGTATATCTGTATCAGAAAGCACTGCTAGAGGAGTTATGTTTGTAAGTTTATAATGCAACAAATGTGGTACTGCAAAGTACTAAGTACCTACATAGTTCTAAATTCGTACACGAATGGTGTTCCCATAAAGCTCGTTTTCAATTACCCACTCGATAAACAACACAACAAACAAACCCTTAACAGTACACGTGTAATCGTGCAATATGCATAAAAGTGGCTCGTCAATCATAACAAAAAGCATATATTTCTTCTTAGCACCAGTAATTGTTCACGAACTCCCCATAACGGTGCGAGGGCCCGCGTACTACGAGAAGCAATTTATATAATTTTCTATTCGTTCGATCCGCAATAAGATACCATTCAAAGTGAACGGCTACATGGAAGCATGGCTAATGCCTATGCATTACTTTTTTTTACCATCTCTGACGTTGGAAAAAATCGTAGCGCCCGAGAGTTACGTAAGCCTCTTTGGAGCCATAATGGAGGCTGCGCCCGACCCGCGCCGTGCGAACTTCGAAATGTCGAACAATCCGACAGATTATCTGATTTATATTATAAATAATAGACGTTTATGAGCTCGCTAAGAATTTTCTCTCACGGCATCGATTGGGCGAACATAAAATTGCTAATTATGTAAGGTTGTGCGTCCGGGAGACCTTCTAATAGTGTGTATAGGACATAGAGGCGGACTTACAACTACAACGTGAAACGCATTTAATTCTTCTGACAGATGATTTTCCCCATATTGTGTGTTCTGAAGAGAGAGTATGATATGACTTTCTGTGTATTAATTAATGTGCTGTTAGTGTGTCTTTACTTTTACGGTTGTAATAAAATATCAAGTTTAAAGTTTATCTCGTACACAACAGAATAGTTACAATTGTAAAACATAACGACAAAATATTTAAAAGGACAGCCATAAGATAGGTAGTGAAATAGGTGAAACAAGCAACGATTTATGTATAGTAACATAATAAAGCTAAATAATTTGTTTCTTTGCTTGAACACGCTAATCTACGGAACTACTGCTCCAAGTCTGAAAACTGTTTCGCTAATAGGAATCCACATTACCCATGAGTGCTATTGGCTATTAGAGATCTGTAAGAATATACACGCAAAAGACGTCGCAAGTAAAAGCTAGTAAATTATAAAATGAATCACAAGGAAACTGCGAACGTCATAAAACATGGCCGATAACAAGGAAATCAGCGTCACACGAATCAAGATCTACATCGAACACCGGAATACGGAAAACTAATTAGACCGATTCTGCCACAGATTCGTAATTAAAACGATCAAATAATTGCCTAACTCGAATTCACGTAACATAACTTTATAAATGGCTATCTTAAACCGGAGTACTTCACTTTCATTGAGGAGATAAAGTTAACAGAATATCACAAGCCAAGTAACCTTTACATTACAACGAACTTTCTGATGTCTACTTTTAGATAGATTAGTTTAATTTTCATTTCTTATCATATCCCGGCGGTTGTCATCTGGCCTTTCTGCCCTTTATAATGTTGGTAAGTTGTAACCTACATTAGCAAACGAGGCATTGCTAAATTCGAAATTCAAAAGTTATTCATTCATTACGTAATGACATCGGATGTAATTTTTGAACATCGTTCGAACTTTGAATATCAGATCGGATGCAGGTCAAGCTGTGTATCGGAAGAGTTCAATTTGTTCAGCTAATGTGTGGTGAATGTATTTATATCTGTAGATACCTATTACGGAAAATCAATTTCATATAGCACATTAACATTCATGTTAAAAGCCGCCATTTAAAAGAGCCATCGCTAAACTGATATAATCGATAAGACACGAATAATTTTATGCCATACGGAATTTCTCCTCTAAGTGCGTTTACAGACATATAAACTCACATACACACCCAAAAAGACCAGGAACAACTATCTGTAGGCCATACAAATATTTATACCATACGGGAATCGAATCTGCGACACGCAGCGCAGCAGCCACTGCACGAACCGTATCCTCAAGAATAATAAACGAACTGCTCATTTACATGCAAAACAATGAAAGCAAACGGCTACGGTTACGATTATTAGAAGCTTTTACATTTGTAAACAGATTATCACGGATACCCTAAAACTAGATGTTCTCAAACAAGAATTTGCTACCAAACGAGGCGTAATCAATCGTATACTAATAATATAATAAAGAGGTAAAATTTGTTTGATTGTTTGTAACAAATAGGCTCCGAAACTACTGGACCAATTTTAACCTTTTTTTCACCAATAGATAGCTACATCATTTCTGAGCAACATAGGCTATATAACATCACGCTACGACACACGGGAGCGGAGCAGTAACAAAAGACGTAACTTAACGAGGGTGGAATAAGCTACGCGGACGAAGTCGCAAATAGTCCGCTAGTTTAAACATTAAACATTTAATAAACGACCATAAAGTTCTCATAAGCCGTTAGCGTGGCTACAACGTTTCTTACTTAAACCCGCAAATTGTTGCGATTTATATTGATCGACTGCAACTGCCCCGTTGGTCTCGTGGTCGCAAGTGCGACTGCTGTGCAAGGGGTCCCGGGTTCGATTCCCAGGTCGAGCAAAAAGTGTTGTTGGGTTTTTCTATGAAATTCTCAGTAGCAGCTCGGAGTTTGGATTTGTGCCCGGTTAATGGCAATAGGCTCGCCCCCTATTACATGGGACCTACATATACCGGCGAACTGTGGGTGTACATTGGTACACCTCTGCCTAACCCTTCGGGGAATACAGGCGTGATGGTTTTTTATATTGATCGAGTTTATGAATACCATTAAGAGGATTGTTGTCTTGATTTTTATCTAAATGGACTAAGTGAAAACATGGCTCAAGAGAATGCGCTCAGTGATACAAAAGATTCGAATCTGATCATTCTTCTTGATTTTTTGCAAGACGTTTCCTATCTATAGTTAGGTATTAATATTAGAAAGAGAAAAGATTCGTATTTTTGTATGTATCGAACAGACTCCGAAACTACTGGACCGATTTTAACAGTCTTTTCACCAATAGATAGCTACATTATTACTGAGTAACATAACTATATTATAACATCACGCTGCGACACACGAGAGCGGGGCAGTAATCAAAGACGTAACGCGGGTAAAATAAACCAAGCAGACGAAGTCGCGGGCAGTTGCTAGTTGGTTATATACAGGGTGATCTGAAATTGCTCGTATTCCTCTCGGGAGAAGAAACTATGACTAATTTAGAATGATTTAACCCCTATCACTTGGGGGTCGAAAATCCGCCATTTTCGAGAAAATCTACTTTGTTTTTATTTTTAGAAAAATCCGAATTTTGGTAATTAACATTTAATAAAAAAAAAAACACTTTTGAGCCAAAAATTTTCTATGATCTGATAGCTTACTAATTGACCAACCTCTCTAAAGCTGAAAACTGTATAATTTACTGTTAGATTTAATGTTGTATGTTAAAACTTGCAATAAATTAAAAAAGAAATCTGATAAGTGATGAAGTTTTTTTTTATTAATTTTTAATTATCAAAATTCAGATTTTTCTAAAAATAAAAACAAAGTAGATTTTCTCGAAAATGGAGGATTTTCGACCCCCAAGTGATAGGGGTTAAATCATTCTAAATTAGTCATAGTTTCTTCTCCCGAGAGGAATACGAGCAATTTCAAAGCACCCTGTATAGTCTTTCTACATAAGTAAATAGTGAGTGACGGGCAATACCTACTTTCTGAAGCCTTTCATTGTAGGCACCTTCTAGTCTATTCGTAAAAGATCCATACAACAATCTCTAGGAACTAAATAAAGTAATGTATCATTGTAGTCATTGATAATGATCATGCTCACTTCAATTACTTTTATTCAATCATGCATATAAGTCATTAATTTATTCTTATCCAAACTACCATACTTATATACTTAGATATTATTATTATAAATGCTAAAGTAATTCTCTGTCTGTCTGTCTGTCTGTTACGCTTTCCGGACTAAACCACTAAACAGATTTTGGTAAAATTTGGTACGGGGTAAGTTTGAACCCCAAGAAAAAAGGGCATAGGCTGCTTTTCGTCCGCGATAATTGACATTTATGCGAACGAAATCGCGGGCAAAAGCTAGTACAAAATAAATGTACAATGTTGATTTAGAAGTTTAAATAAAAGTACACGAAAAATACATTGCGTAAATAAAAAATGGCTACCAAAAGAAACTTTGATTGTAAAATCTGATAAACCAATCATCGGAATCCTGAACATAAATAGCTTACACACCATTAGTTAACTAACCAAACAAAACCTAAGCACATAACAAACAAATGTATATTTTCTAAAGAGTACTTATTTTAAAATATTTACAGTACTTTATCACCTAAAGAGTGAAAGTAACACTTTTACTTGGAAAGTACTAGAAGGAATAAAAATAGCCAGTGTTAGCATTCATCCTATACAATTAGACGCGACCACACTCACTTCGACATAGTTTTATAAATAGTCCAGTAAAAGAAACAGGATTCATGGTGTTAATTCAGTTTTAATTGCTGTGTTCCGTAGGTAATTTAATTACATGAAATCTAGACGGTCGACGGGTAACCAGTAGATATTCTAGCTAGTAGAACTGCTTTAAGTAATAAAATGCTTTTGCAGGTGAGCCACGACACGTTTCACGGATTCTGTCGCATTTTATGTGAGATCTTTATCGCAATCGTGACATGTTGCCACAACATAGTCGACCATTATGACAAAACTTTCTAATGTCAGTTGACATTGACAGCTCCTGAATAGACTCTTCTTAATAAATCATAGACTTACGGGCATTCTTAATGGTCATTTCACAGAACCATAGAACATTTAATATACGATGGTATCTTAAATCAGTAGGTATCTTAACCAGTCCTAATAATACTATAAACACCTCTTTTGATTCTGCACCCGAAGGGTGCTAACGGGACCCTAATACTAAGCCTTCGATGTTCGTTCGTCTATCTGTCAGCGGGCTATATCTCATGAACTGTAATAGATAGACAATTGATTTTTACACAATATGTGTTTCTATTGCCACTATAATAACAAATAATAATGGTTACCATTCAAGAAACGTGTGTTTTTTTTTAGCTTGTGTTAAATATTCTACAGTACGTAGGGCCCGGACCCTTCCAGTGCGAATCCGGCCTCGGAATTGTCCGGTTTTTAATCTTTGATTCCACACCCTTTTCATTTATTCCTTTAAAATCAATTCCATATCTACATAAGTCAGTACACATGACTCCGCAACTAAAGATGCCAGTCAAGGCTCATAAATTCTCATAGTATAACCCCGCACCTTTGCTATATTCTGCCATTCTGTCGAGGAATGATAGTGCTTAAAATTATACCCGCTATTGTCATAAACACAATAGGAGCCCAGTCAAATTATTTTATTATTATGGACAATAATGATTTTGTGTGGGTGAAGGTGCCGAAAGAGTAGGTCATCCTTGAAGAAAAACTGACGGTATTGATAGTGACATTAGTAGGGTCTAGTTCTGCCAAAATGTACAAATTGCTTCCGTGATTGTAATGATTTTCGATATTAAACACTGATTAATTTAATATTTTACAGTATAAACTCGGAATGTACCTACATTGAAATGAAATAGTTTGACGTATTTAATTTCTTATTAAGAGACTGTGGGTTGGCTCATTTTGGAAGAACTAAGCTCAATTGAAAATATGACTGAAATAATATGTGATGTGGAAATGGAGACAGATAGGTACAACATTTTTCTAATAAT
Organism: Caradrina clavipalpis; assembly: GCA_932526535.1. Taxonomy (NCBI): domain Eukaryota; kingdom Metazoa; phylum Arthropoda; class Insecta; order Lepidoptera; family Noctuidae; genus Caradrina; species Caradrina clavipalpis. The sequence continues at coordinate 6,303,302 of OW052108.1, forward strand.
GTGTTTAATTTTTCTCGTAAATATATATGGATTAGAGGGGCGCCCAGTAGTAGGACAGAACAGGATTCTTAATAAAAAAGATCGACATAACTTAATTAGCTGATTAAATTTTTTAAGGACAGGACAGATGATAAATAACATAAACTTTCCATAAGAAACCCAGCAAAATTAATGAAGTAAAAAACACTAAACTATTTACGTTGAAAGCCAATAATTCAGCTGCCAAACTACCTAACTTGTAATAAAGTCAATAGCAGTAAATTCAACCCGTAGATGTTAATAAGGAAACAATGTAAGCAAGATACTCAACGTCCCACGAGATTCATTGGTGGAGGACTAACGAGACCAACAAGCTCTGAGCCGGCCATCCACTACACCACTAGACACTGCAGTCTCATTTTATATGCGAACTAGAGACCTTTCGCGTAAGTGGTATCTATAAGAAACTGTTCGACACATTACAAACAGCTAAGACAAAGTCAAAGCATTTGTTTCAATTAGATCATTTACATGCACTTGAATTGTAAGAGTTGGTTAATTAATCAGAAAGTTAAAGTTAGTTTTGATCGTTCCGAAATATAGGTAGGCCTCTATTAAGAATGACATGCTGTGACGTTCCCGACTGTATGGTCCGTAGGTAATTACGAATGTTTCTTTAATTAAACACAATTACCTCTAGAAAATAAAGGTGTAAATTAGTAGGGCAATTTTATTAATACTTTTAGGAACGATCGCAAGTTAATCTCAGTCTCAATCTGTCAAAAATATGCCTCTAATTTACCTTAATTTTTTGATTGACATTTATTGCCATTGAAATAAGATTGCGACAAGATCTTGAACGTTTTCAAATATCCTAAAATTGAGAATATGTGAATCGACTGAATCAATTCATAATCGATAGACAGTACCGTACCTAATTTCGTTACCTACTTCGATCAAAGGTTATATAAAACAATTTAAAGGGGCATATTAGATAAAAAAATATTTTTAGTCTCCAATTGTACCTATTTACAACCAAATACGACAGGTATAGAAACTTTTAAGGTAATATTATGTCACTCTACTTCAGAATCATTGTTTGTTTTACGACCATTGAGTTACCACGTACGTACGTACCTATCAAAGAGGTATATCTTACACTATTATGTGACACACACATGATAACACCAGACCAACATTCTAGTTTCTACACAATTGTTCACATGACAACAATTCAGTTGAAAGTTACGACTTCAGAACTACAGCGGTAAGTACTGAAGACGTTTCTGGTTTCTGCGCAAGTTCCAGCCTTTATGAAAGTTTGTTTGTACTTCTGATTACCTGAATATACATGGATACAGTACCACATTGTTTTATCCGGTACCTAATTCTAAAATTTTAATTTGCAATTTAAAATAAAATCGGAATATGCAAAATGTTTACAGCTTTTGCGAGAAAAATAACGTTTTAGGACTTTTAAAATGAGCACATTTGGAAAATTCTTACTTGCATCCTTTCATATAAAAATCCGCTTAAAACGTCTCATAGTTCTTCTAATTTCCTTCAAATGATATGAAATAAACTAAAATCATTCAGCAGCCATCCTCATTCAATACTAACTCCTCCTCATGTAACAATTGTTTCTTCTAAATGCATTTCAGTCGTTTTTTTTTAACTTCTTTGGATGGCGGACAAACCGACGCGGCCCATCTGACCTGATGTTAAGTTGTCACCTCTGCCTATAGACAACTGGAATACCAGAGGCCTTGCGAAAACGTTGCCATACCAGAGACAAAGTTGAAATGTCTCAATTGCCTGTAATGTCACCGGCACCGACACCCTTCAAACCGGAACACAGCAACAATGCGTTGCGGCACAAATAAGTATAGTAGGTAGTAGTACTTTTCCGGACGAGCTCCTTAACAAAGAGCACTACTCAGTGCCGTAACTAGGGCAGTGCCAGCAGTGCCCAAGCACAGGGTGCAGATCCTGGAAGGGCGCAGAAATGACCAGACCAGGACCAGATTTTTTATAAGGGCGCCGTCGTAGAAGCTCTCACAGGGCGTCGTTATAGAAGCTCGCACAGGCCGCACAAAAGGCTAATTACGGTGCTGGCTCTACTACTACTAAATCATTATTTCATTTCATTCTCGTAGACATGGAAAGTCGGATATTGGTTTCTTAATGTTCTATAATGCGCAGTGGAAGCGCACTAGTAAAGGCACATATAACTTCGAGTCCAGATGCATGGACATTAGAGTGGAAGAGCAATTTCCTCGCTTCCTGTAATTAGCGGATAATTAATATGGAACCTGACCGGAAGTTGGACCACCACATCCTTTTAGTTCGTTTCCTTGCCAGTTTTATGGTAATTTGAATTAGGAATGAAATTTCTCGATTTAATGAAGAAAAATGTATACTGTAATAGAATGAATCTGAAGATTTTTCGTTTGTTTAAATGCGCTTATCTCCAAAACGTAACAGTCGGATTGGAAAAAATATTTTCCATATAATAGCCAGATGTATGAGGAAAAGTATAAGGCTATAGGTATAACATCACGCTTCGACCGAAGGGAGTAAAACAATAACCAAAAGCGTAATTAAATGCTCGCCCGCGATGTTGTAGGCAGAGTCGCTAGTGTTTTAATAAGAATACAAAAAGTTACAAAATGGATTTTTTTTTAAGTTAAAAAACATTATCAAGTCACTATAAATAATCTCCTGGCTGTCTAGACTCGAAATCTCGAAGAAAAAGCTTTCCATTAAAAGATAACAGTCTTAAGACCACCCGGCACGCATGAGAGAAAATAACTCTATCAGTAAGTAAGTGCAAATGTAGCTTCAAACAATATTCCCCATCCATCATCGGATCGCTTTAAAAGTGGAGCATTAACACCTCCCCGTGCCAAAAATATCACTACATAGATCAAGTGAAACAGAAATTAATTCATGTTCCTTCAGACACCACACTATCTATGGCACATAACGACTATAATACCAACCGCCATGGGCGATACACATTGTAAAAAAATACAACTACTTATTACAAACATATTTTTACGAAGAGGAGTCGTTAATAGAATCTAGATGACCCAAAAAGATAGGGAAACATAACTTTCTCATATTGCTGTTAAAACAAAAAACATGGACGTTTCTAAGATATAGTATAAGAAAATTAATAAGGGGAATGACAAATGTGCGCAGAAGCAAATGAGTTCAACACTGGCAGATCATTTGCTGGCATCACGATTGACAGATTAGGAATTGCGAACATTGTAGAATGCACGACGCGTCGTCTAGACGGCTAGAGAACAGCCGAGCGGGACACACGAACTACTTAAGGCTGTCCGCCTACGTCAGACAATCGGTGACCGATGTTTTTGTCGGAGAGAATGGAACATAATGAATTCTGATCCTGACCTACAAAAAGTCGCTCCCACGAAACTATGGATTTATTGGACGGTTGGTCCGACAAAATGTCGGACGTAGGCGGAGGTATTACTACCTAGTCATTATGGGGGATAAAAAATTCAAATTCAAATGTGAAATTGAATGCCAATCAAGCTGCACTTTCTAAGTAACTTAACTTCGTTTCTTTTTATTCCTGGCTTCTCTACTCTTCCACATCACTCTATCTCCTAATCACGAACTTTTATTTGACGTCATAGTTTGGCCTAAAATGATTACTCGATATAGATAGTTCCCGGCGCTTTTGGACACTTCTTAGATATTATTCATTAAGAAACGACTTGGGATGTGTTCCCAAGTTCTGATACGCTTCATCGTTATACCTATGTGTGCCAAATTTAAAATTCTGTTCAGCTGTTTAAGCGTAAAAGAGAAACAAACATCGATCCTCACAAGCTTTTGTGCCTAAAGCAGAATACCAATAGTAAGACAGTATGTATCAAAGGACGGCTGTGGCTTTCCAACGTGCACAAATCCTCGGAACAGTGAGATCGCACCAACACCTAAGGACCTTTTTTTAACGATGGGAATACATCAAATGTATTCTTCCGCTTTGGGCGGTGCAGAAGGGAGTGTCATCTCTTACCGACTAAAACCCATCCATGTTCCTCCTAATGCCCTTTGCGTTTCAGGGCGGTGAGTCTTCGAACAAAATCCGCAACCCTAAAACACCTAAGGACCTACAATCACACCTCAACAACCAAAAGACTTCCAAATAACTTTATCATCACTCGCTCCCGCTCTCCGCTTTCCGTCGCACCAAATCCCACACACATTGGGAGCGTGTGAGAATTTCTAACAATGCATGCAGTAGGACCGCGTGTCAATAAGACGGTCCGTAATGCACTGATACATTAATCAAAGCGCCGTGAGGTAACGTAAGTAGTAATGAGTACATACGAGATGTCACGACGGGTGAAAGGTGGAGGATTAAAGTAACAATAGTAGGTGTTACCGGGACTTTTATGGGCTTAATTAAATAGGGATCCAGAAATAATAATACCGACCTTATTATCCCACCGCAGGGCAAAGAACATTTTTTATGCAGTGAAGCTATGAGCATTGATCACCACACTTGCTCAGCACAGATTGGTGATTGATTTCAAACTTATTTTTACTTGTTGTATTTATTACTTGCACATACACGTAAACATCATCACAAACAATACGTCAATTACTTGCTTATCAACCTCGTACGCGAGAATGTCAATGATCTACGGGGTTTTTAATTGTATTGCGCTAAACCCCAATTCTTTAGAAAAAAAACAGGCTAAGTTAGTCCCTATAACATCAGAGAAAGCCCCGTCGTGAGTTAAAAAAACAGTTTTTTTAGTATAATTGCCGTGTAAATGTAATAAGACCTACGTATCGAGATCACGTTACAATTGCAAACGACTATGACCTAATCGTGACTGAAACTAAATCCGCTAACTTTTGACTCGGTAAAAGAAAAAGAGCATACTTAATATTATTTTAAATTCGATATCTATTATCTAAAGTCGCGCCCGCAAGCGCTCATAACAGGCTTATTTAATCTTTCCACGATCCAAAAACAACCAACCGACACAAATTAGGCGAGAGAATTGAAACTTACAAAATATTAGAAGACAATAAACTTGATTTTTATTCTTTTTGAACTCTCATCTCATTGGTAGCGATGCAATCGAACAAATATTTCTTAAACGCAATCAGTGTACCAAATACTTTTTTTAATCGCATTCTCGGCAAGGGCCCTACTTTCGAATGGCGGCGGCGCGGGCGCAGGCGTGAAACGCGACACAATGGGAGTTCGTGCGCAAGCGCCGAGCACCGACACGCGGGACGTCCAAATGTTTACGCGATTAGATAACATCGATAAGAAGCGATTGCCCAGCATCGATTGATTGTAATCGATTGAACAATCGATGAAAAATTGTTCGGAATTTGTTTGCTTACAATACGCGTGTACGAACAATGTTCAGCTTCGGGCTTTGCATTTATGAATAAACCTTAAGCTAACATAAAAGGTAAAAGCTTACAAAAGTCACACAATGTAGCTAACTTTCTAGCTAGAATAAATTATATTTTGCAAACACAAAAATAATAAATAACCGGATACTACTTGTAGGTAACCTTACTTAGGTGCTTTTTCTAAAAAAAAATACCAGCATATACATATTATTGTTCCACTGCAAAGCCAATGCCTCATCACGTACATAGAACGTACGAGCATTGATCACCAGGGTTGCTCAAGAAAGATTGACGATTTCAGACTAATATGAACAATACATTTAGGTTTCCTCACGATATTTTCCTTCACGGACATCAGTGATGTCAAAGATAAACTGACTACAAACTATAACTAAAACTCAGTAAGCGCATCAACTAAACCGTACCCAATTAAGTACACTCAGCGGCACGGAATGTGGCCCAAACTTAAAGAAACCGATAATAAGTGATTTTGATATCGCATATGAGAATTTGGAATGGTACATTGTTAGGGCATTTGTTTCTGTTAATTTAAGAAAGCGAGCACAAAAAAAAGTTAATTTGTTTAATTTCTGTGACCCATACCGTTAGTTCGTTACCGGAACGCACTAAACATGGGCGAGTTAAAACTCGATATTCAAATGGTCGTGCATTTAATCTTTATTGTTTTATTTTTTAATTAATCTGTAGTCATTTATGCATCCAGAATTGGATCACAGTGCCTCTAACTTCAGCTCAAGTTGCTCAGGCTGTGTTGCTTCGAAGTAAGGGGCAAACGCAGCTAGAGATTGCCGAAACTTTAAATGTACCTCTTCCAACTCTCAGGTACGCCTTAACAAGGTACGACCAGACTGGCCTTTACACAAGGAGACCAGAAAGTGGTGGTATTAGGTGGACATCAGCGCGAGATGACCGATTCATCGCTCTCGTAATTTTGAGAAATCGGTTTCTTATTGCGGTTTAAATACAGCAGCGGCCACAAACGGCAAATGGGACCAACGTAAGTGAGCGAGCAATAAGAAGAAGAATGGAGGAACGGGATCTGCGTGCTCGAAGACCAATTCGAGGTTCAGAGCTGCCCAGGCACCATCGCGTAGCTCAACTTTGGTTCGATCGCGAACACGTAAATTGGACTCACGAGCAATGCAGTAAAGTTCTGTGGACCGATGAATGCTAAGTGACCTTAAGAGGTCCAGATAGCCGCGAACGTGGATAGAGAAGGCATAGAGAGAGGTTTCTGCCTATCACTACCAGGGAAATCGTCAGTTTTCATGGTGGATTTGTTATGATTTGCGAAGGAATCTGTTCAGACGCACGCACAGAGTTGGTAGCAGTTGCAGGTCATCTAACGGCAGTGCAATACATTGAAGAGATCTTCCAAGAACATGTTAAACCATTCGTGGGATTAATCGATGGTAAGATTTCATCTTAATGCAAGATAATGTCCGACCTCACACAGTTCGTTGCGTGGATTATTAACTATTGGAGGCGAGAATTACAAAATTGGAGTTGCTGGCACGAAGCGCAGGCATGAATCCGAGAGAACATGCCTAGGACATGCTTTAAAGACACATCCGATCCAATTCCAACCCTCCAGAGACTATCAGTCAGATGAAACCCGTTCAGTTGGCCGCCTGAGAAGAAATACCCTATGTGGACATTAAAAACATAATCCACAGCATGCCTGATCACATGCAGGTGGTCATCAGAGCTAGAGGTGCAAATACCCGCTATTAATTTTAAGTACCATACCGTTATTTTGTAAATTTCATTCATAAACATTGTTTTTAAACTTGAACTTAATGTCGTTTTTGGTAATTTTGTTAAATTTTAAATGTTAACCCTTTTTTTTTGTTAATCAATCATTCGCATTAAGGATGCGAATAAACATTTAAGATATATAACAAAAAAAAAATGCTATTTTGAGTTTAATTTTGATGATAAGCTACATAACACGCTTGGGCCACATTCCATGCCGCTGAGTGTAGTTCTTGTCTATCATACTGCAATCACTCCGATAGCCTGAGTTGGCTTAGCCATCGAGCTGTCAGCGTCGTAAAACAGCCAGAGCACGGCCATTAAGACTAGCCCTTCCTGAAGCGTAGATCGTTTAGAGGTGACCATACGTCTCGGTATCACTAGGTAATGGCTGCCATCAGCATCTATCACGCGCCTGAAGCACGACTCTAGTCGCATGGCCACATAAAAAACCGTCTTTGTGGCCACTTACTTAGTTGTTCGACTCTTGCGCAGATTCTGGCTGGCGCGTGAAAACGTGTCTCTTGGCAGTAATATAGCTGGATATATTGGGTGTTTGGAAAAGGTTTTATAGTCTTAGTAAGTGCTTTCTAACCTGAAACTTTTTCTTCCTCAATACCGCTAAGTATAACGTTGGAATACGAGTAAATTTATTTGATCGTGATCGTAATGTTTTTAAAGATTATTAAGTGCTTACGGGGACTGCAGCAATATCGCGCAGAGTGTTTCATGTAAAAGTAATCGTAAAGTAAATTAATTCGATGGAATTTTCTTGATGACGGGAAACTTATCCTAAGTTTCCCGTCAAATAACTTATAAATCAAAATCATAAAGTTTCTTTTTTCAAAGTCAAATTCATGCAGGCAATAATTACCGACTAAATTCAACTTATAAAAGATAATAAACACGGAAAAAGCTAATAAATAGTGAAAATTTACCATTTGTTCATAACGGTTGAACAATTATTACTAAACACTGGATACTTCAAACATCCCTTTTCTCTTAAGATTATATTTTAAAGGAATCTGATCTCTGAATAAATCCGTCGATTACAATCGAATAGATAACGTTACAGTAAAATTTACAACAAAGTAAGAGGACCTTTATTATCAATGTTTTTTATGAGATGTCTGGTGAGACAAACTGCAGACTTAGCTAGGTAACAAATAAGAATCATCCAATTGGATACTTGAAACTGTTCGCCAATTAGTTCGAGACATAACTTCTCTAAAAAAAACAATTTATTTTATTTTAGTCCATAAAACCTTAACTTAATTGTCATATTGTATTACATAGTTTGTTACATAATTTACTGAATTATTGAAAGATTATGATTATGAACTGCCTCGTTAGCCTAGTGGTGCTAAGCACGACTGCTACGGTAGAGGTCCTGGGTTCGATTCCCAAGTCGAGCAAAAAGTGTTATTGGGTTTTTCTATGAAATTCTCAGTAGCAGCTCGGAGTTTGGATTTGTGCCCGGTTAATGGCAATAGGCTCGCCCCCTATTACATGGGACCTAAACATACCGGCGAACTGTGGGTGTGCATTGATACACCTCTGCCTAACCCTTTGGGGAATACAGGCGTGATGGTATGTATTAAGGTTTTGAGTAAGTACTAAGCTGAACTAAGAACCGCCTCTTTTTTTCGAGTCAGCTAAAATCCTTGTATAGTATATATAGTAGTGTAGTATTCGTATTCGTTAAATATTTCTGCAGCAACAAATTCCAATGCATATTCTGTTCCCGATCCATCATCTATTTAAATCATGTTTTTTTTTTCAGATTGCAATTTCCATGTTTCATAATTCATTTCACATATCAATTCTGCATCTCATTTCCGTGTACCACGAGTTGTACTACGAGCTAACGGAAGAGCCACGCTGCAACAGTTACGTCATAGGAATGTCATTGGAGCTCATCAATCAAACGACTTCAGTTATTCAGCGACAAGAAGTCTGTTGATAAGGCGGTGATCATGTTAACGGAGCGGAGAGACAAGCTACTACATTTATATCAGAACCATATTACAAAAATTCTCACACTGATAGAAAGCTAGTAGCTTCCTTTCAGTGACCTGGCTGCCTGGCTATGTTTTATTGTATATGTACTTCCAGGTGAATAAAGTCATTGGCAGAAGCTAGTACTTGTAGAAAATTAAGGACGAGAATAGCTACGAACTGAGACAGAAATTTCAGGAAATAAAGGAGACGGTTAAAAATTGGGTTATAAAGAAATATCATATGATATACCTGTGTCAAATTGGACTGACATCCCAGAGATTTTTCAAGTGTCAAATAAAAAAGGTAAAGGTCAGAATATAAAAGAGTCTGGCTGAAGTTTATAACACACGGAAAGTGTATTGCAATAATATATTTAATTATGTTAGTTTTTAACAGAATCCTGTAAAACATTTAATATGAATATCAGCAGTAAAAAGTGAGTAAGTTACCTTTTGTATATGTAACCTGAAAAAGCCCAGCATTCAAGCTCGCAAGTAACTAACTAACTACATAATCCCAAAATATCAGCCATACTAAAATTACTTAGCTTTGACGACAAACTGGAATACAGGACATTAAAAAAAAACTCGGACCATAGAAAAAATCTATCAAGTCCCCGCTACCCGCTACCGCCACACCACTAAGACCGCACACTAACGCAGAATGGATTTCATCCAGCGCGGGCGCAGATTGCTATTTTCGCTTTAACTGTAGATCTAAGTGATCCCGCCGTTAGCGCCGGCCATACACATAAGAGGTTTTCTCAGTAAAATGGTTTCGGTAAGAAACGTTACGTTTCGTTATGTTACGGTTATTGCTAAGTTAGAGCTTTCAAGCTGAGCTAGCGTTGCTAATATAGCTTAAGTAGGCACCTAAGTTCTACTCGTTACTGAAACAGAGCGCCTAGCTATTTATGAGGGCAATTCACTATCGGATTTCTAATGGACTGACAACTAAAGCCACGGAAAATATTTTTTATTATTGACTTTGTTTTGACATTGAGTACGTCATCAATATCTATGTTCCTTATATTCTGATCATCTTATTTTTTACTCTTAGCTTAAATTGCGAAATCCTACTTTAATTGACAATACGTCATGTTGTGGCTTTGCGATAGGCTGCTGCAGTGCGTGTGTTCGGTTTCCGCATAGAAAAAAATAATTGTATGGCCTACATGTAGTTGTTCTGGATTCGATAGCTAGTGTATGTGAGTTATGTGTATATTTGTTACGGCACCTAAGTTCTTACGCAAGTTACCGTACGCAAAATACGCACCAAGACGTAGAGTTATGGACACCAGCCTGTTATACAATTCAATACAACCGCACCCAGGACTAAAGGAAAAAATACAAAATGGGACACGGTTTCAATAGAAGAAAGATATTATAATTTTGTTTTTTTTTTTACACCAAACTTTCGACAACCTTAATATCAAATATGAAGTAGGTACAAGATCTCAAAGCTAGCCGTGAATTAGAGCGATTAAACTTGAACGGCACTAGTCGCATCATATTACCAGAGAATTGCCTTCCAAAGCGCACAGTACCACCGCTGCCTTTCATTTCATACCGATTGCATGATAATGGAAAGGTAATCAAATCCGCGATGACGGGTACATGGAAATGCGTAAATGGATAGCGAGAGAGAGATATTAAGTGGTTTTGAGATCTTAATTTAAACAATAAAGTTCTAATTTCTAAGTTTGATAGTGAGTACCTATTGAATGTATTAATTAAGACTTTCTAAATGTCTCTGTTTCTGATCAAAGAATTTAAAATATATTTTATATTTGGAAAGTTAAAGATTATTTTACTACTGGCACATAAAATCTGACGTATTGTTCAAACGGGGGTACAATCCTCCGCAAGCATTAAAGAAGACCACCTAGGAACTACTTTCCTACCTACTAGATGTAAAGCAGTCTGAGAAGAAAAACAATATAATAGACACAATCTATCGATGTTTAGATAAAAATGTAGAGGAAATTCCAGCCTTGAAACTATGCCTGATAAAAAAGAAAATGTTTAAAGGAGGTGCATACCTATAGATTCAACATTTATGCACTGTTCACATCCCTATACAGGAAAATTAAACCTCTAACATTAGAGTGAACAGGCTTCTTCCGGGTAAGCTCACTCACTCCATCGTAGACTTCGTCTTTGTCAACTCTGACCAAGACTAGAGTCAAGAGCTTATAAACATCTCGAAAAAAAAAATTTTACTAAATTTAAAATCGAAACACGAAGCTGCAAATACAATAAGTAATTGTACTAAGTACCATCGTATTGTTTCTCACAACTCTTTAAATCCCAGTCCACTGTCAGCTGCGCAGGGGCAAGTCGTGGCATCAATTAATCAACCGGTAGACTTTATCGATAAAAATCACGACACTTCATTTAGAGGTAAGCAGTTAGCTGACGATAAGCGCTTTCTAACGCCTCGGCAACGTTGGCGCGAGTACACAGCGAGCCTGAGTCGATGTGGGAATGGGCTAGAGGTCAATTATTCGCACCCGTGTACGGCGAATATAGTTTTATCTTATTGATGTACGCACATTAGCGGGTGTAGGGATGGCTCCGCCTATAAGGTTTGTGGAATTTGTTCGAAAGAGTCATTGCGGCCCTGGAACGCAAAGGGCATTAGGAGAAACACGGCTGGGTTTTAGCCAGTAAGAGCCCAACACTCTCTTTTGCTCCACCCTGAGTGGAAGAAGTCATTTGATGATTTAGCATCTTTAAAAAAATGCGATGTCTCTAGAGACGGTGACATAAATGTGTAATGTAAGCTCGAAATGTTCCTGATTTTTTATCAATGACGTTTGACGTAGGCATTACTGATGCTATGCTTATTAGGCTTTGTAGAATCAGAATGTATATAAAAATTGCATACCCCTTTTGATTATTACGAGCACCGAGGCATTGCTCAAGTTGATATAGAGGAGAAATGCAGAAAGCTAAAAATAATAAAAATAAAAATACGGTCTTTCAACCACTAGTCATTGGAAATAATTTGTTATAACTACCCTAATTAAAGAAAGTGATAAGTATTGAACGATTTCAAGATCTACTCCTCCTGTTGACTAACTTAAGCATAACAAATGTCGATTATTAAAATTAACAATGATGATCAATTCATAATATTAAACACGCACAAAAGCAGGTGGCAGCCCTAACAATAATAAAGACAAATGCACCGCGACCAAAGAAATGAAGTCGCTAACGTGGGGACAATAAATTTCAATTAATCGATAACATTATTCACAATACTTAATTTATAAACATCGTTATAAAACTATTAATCGCATCGATTTAACATCGAATAGACATGTGTTGACGAGAGAGCGATTATATCACTACAATACAGAATAGCATTTCTTATTGGGTTCGCTCCGGGCAGCCGTTAATAACTGTTGCAACAGAGCGTGCGCGCGCGCATCCGAGAGTCGGTCGTAAAGTTACGAAACGCGACGTAAACAGAAATAAACGGAGCAACAAAGGGCCGGACTGAAATAGGCCGGTGCACTTCCTAGTGGCTCCGGGAACGAGACGCCCTAAAATTAAACGTCTAACGCATGAATTTGCGATCGTCGCACGCGCATCTATGTGAAGGCGAAATGATGCAGCGCTATCTCATAAGTCAATTTAGTAGGTTACAATTAAATATAGTTCTGGGTTGGTATAATTTCAGATCCAATATGTTGCTGTGATTGCAATGTAAATCAATCAGAAATTACAAAATCAGTTATCTGTTTGTTCTTAATTTAAAAGCTCATAAATCCAATTGTTTTGTAATGCATAATTAATTTACTACAAAAACCGTTTCATATACTTTCGCAATCGAAATGGCCGAATTAATTCACTTCTGCCATCACGCTGCAACATCGCATCTGTTATGTCTATAAGTAGATACTTGTTTGAAAAACGCACAAACACACACTCTTAATATGTACGATGATTTATTGGAACTCCTATAAGCAGGTGTAGGGTTACCATAAATCCCACGCTTAAAAACGAAGCGTTCCGGGAAATGCCCGATAAGAAAATTTAGAGTAGATATAAATAACGCAACGGTTTGTCAAAACTACGTTAAATTATACTTAAGTCTTGTATTTTATAGGTTAATTGGCTAATCAACAGCTTGAACTTCTGAAATGGGGCAAAGCGAAAGAAAGACAGAACATTGCGTTATGTTCTGCATGACTAGGTATCTCGACTCGGCTCTCATGTAACTACCAACAACAATTATTCAGAAATAATATACTGCATCAGTTACACCATGCCCATAATATTAGACTAACGACTGCACGAACCTATGTACTAAGCCTCTAATCACGGCCTACCACAGTCGTAAAACTGTATCAAACGAACCATTAAAGTGCGGTCACCCTAACATGCGTACACGCAACATTTCAATGCACATTTGTTCCGATACGTGCATACGATTGCTATTAATCACCGCGCCGTGAAACCGCATAGATAGGGGTTCACTTGACCGAGTTGAACGCTTCAAAAGAAAATCATTTGAATTAAGATGCGCATTCGTTTCATCTTGCCCGACTAACTGCGATAAAAACATAAAAGTTAAAATTAACATTGCTAATTGGACCATTACTTATTGCAGTATGAATTAGTTGATTCGATTGGACTATGCAAATGGTGAAATTTATTTTTATTTCATACGGTATTTTGCATTTTCTACGAAGAGAAAGAAAATTGTAGATGGCGCGTGTTAATCGTACAACGGTACAATAATGAGATAGATTATTTACTTAATCAAGTCTTCGTACAAATAGAAGTAGATATATAGCCAATCAGGTCAAGATTTATTAACTTTTTTTAAAGAGTAAAAATGAACTTTTTTGCCTATTCTTCACCATACGAAACTACCCTTTGGAAGGGTAGGCTAGATTCAATTATTATTTTTCTTGTGAATGTCGCTCAAAGGTGCCTTTTGGTCTAATTGTCACAAATGATTTGTCATTGATTAGATATACACGTCAACACAAATGCGCTTAAAAAACTGATACGTCAAAAAAAAAAGGAATTAATGATAAACATTTTCATCCAGTTTAATAAAAAAATGGTCTACTATATTATTTCCTATCAATTTTTAGAGACCCGATGACCGAGTAAGATAAAGATCGTATTTTACAACAATTTAAGTTGTCATGTCTGAAACGTCTGGCAAGAGGATAAATGTAGTCTGCTACAGTCTATGAGTAAGTATTGTTGATCTCGCTTCATACAATGAACAATCCTAAGGGGATATCGATATGATCTGATGATCTGATTGACTAACTTCTGATCGTTCTACATTTGAACTGGCATCGAACTACAGATGCTAGTCTATTGTAACCATTTTGAGTGCTCGTTGTCATCTACTCGTGTATTGTGTAACCTTAGTTTTTGTTTACTAGAATACCCAAAAAGGGGTTATTGTACTCATTATTATAAAGAACTTTTACTATGGGCCCAAAACTAGTGGTCTATTTTATAAAGTATCTGAAGGTAAGCTAGAGGTGTGAAAGGAATTACATAATTATATCGATCAAATTTTATATTAACAATCACGCCTGTTAAAAACGTATCTACCTGTATAAGCACGAAAAATTAAAAAACAAATTAGCAACAAATGGTATCCTACAGTTCGTATTACAGAACGAGCTATCAGCATTATAACTAAATGAAATTAAAGAAAGTTCCGCATAGATAACAGTCCCACAAATCAAGAACAAGTCCTAGTTTTTCACTTGACCAGCATATTCAACGCAGCGCTTAGCCAAAACCCAATTCGTTCTCGTAAGACCCTTACAATAATTTACAGCTTGAAAATAATTCTGAATACTATGAGTTAAATCACGGTACGATTTGCGCTACAGGCTTTTATACATCGTGCCGTCTCATTCACTACTTATAGATATGATAGAGAGAGCTAGTATTCGTAGTGTAATAAATCTGTTAGGTTCGTTACGCAAGGACATTAGCCTCTGGCTGCCCCCCGAGCGGCTTGAAGATACATAGATTATTATGATTTGTGACCGGTAGCTATTCGCACTTAATACGCTTACCGGCCATCTTTTAGTTTATAGTATTGCATCGGACAAGACGTTCATAAATAATCATATTTAAATGCTGAAAGATTTGGCGCCTACCTAATGAACTGTAACGGTTTAAATGAGTTCTAGAAGGAAAGGTACCTGCCAAGGTGTCTTATTATGTTTTGTTATTGTTGAGCAGTATATTACGTAGGTAATAAATGCTTGTTGGGAATGAATGTTACAAACACATATGTATTCAACTCATAACAGTTAAAATATTTCATTTTACCTGTGAAAAACTCATTCTCAATATGAAATATTTTTGGAATTATTCGACCGCACAATATCGCACGTGACAACCCTAAATATGACAATTATTGAAGTAATTTTACAGTTCAATTTCATTGTCTCCGACTCATAAACATTTAATTAAAATATAATTTTCCGCATGTAATCCTCGGTGAAAACAAATTAGAAAGTGTTTCTCTTTTTATAGATGCTTATTGAAATCTGAAATGTCGGATTATTGTCACCTGGATAGGTTTAAATGCTCTCTTCTGTACGTCGTCGTATATTAAGAGTATACCTACTATATTTAGATAATTCTACTAAGTGTATATTTGTGACTTATCGGTGAAGTAAAACACCGTGAGCAAACCTGGTCTTTCAAGTCTGGAATCGTCAATCCGCCTTGAACAATTGTGCAATTGTGCCCTCGTGCATTCTCTGTATGGAAAAAGGGTCTTTGTGCTTCAGTAGAACAATAGTTTACTTCAGCGAAGAATTGTCCTGCAGGAACTTCAGTGTTGTTAAGGATATGGAAGAGCAGTTGGCAACAGCCAATCACTTTCCGAAAATTCCTACAATTCTGATTACATGATATCGATCGATAAAATCGAATCAGATATACAGGCACATTTACAACACAGTTCAACTGCAGTTAAGTGGAGCGTATCACACACTATTCTTCTCCGATATTAAGGCGATAACTCACGGTTTCGATAGACTTCACATTCCTTCGTGTGTCGAAACCGCTTGTGATTGATCGGCGATCTGCTACTTGCAATCACGAGGACTTAAATACTAACAAACACGCAAAGTGGACTGTTGTAAACAACAATAAAAATATACTTTATGTAACTCTTTGTATGGCATGTGTCTTTGTGTTTAATAGAAAGCGGCTTTTATTTAAAAACATAACAGTGGCTGTTATTACGCCCTAATAATGGTACAATCAAAGTAAAAGTACCTGCTCATGTGGCGTCATTTAGCATGAGTTGTAACTTTTACGCAAGTTTTCGGCATAGAATGGAAATCGCTTTTCATTTTCTACCATAAACAACGAGTCAAGAGTTCGGATTGTCAGTCAAGAAAATAGTCTTCTTCTTGGTCAGAATATGGTAATCTTCTTAGCTTGCAACTAGGCATTGCTATCATTTTTAAAAGCCTGATCAAATCTCACTTTGGTTGGTTAACCGGAATATCAAAAACCAATCAAATGCTTTTAAATGAGACTTGACAACCGATGAACAAAAAAGAAAGTATGGAAATTAAAAATACAGGAATAGATTCAAATACGGAAGACGAAACATCGCAAACACACATGCAATTTTATGTCCATTCATCTCTCGATTCAAATCGATAGTGTAGGTAGTACCTACATAAAACTGTTTGAAAGCTCTATAGTACCGCCAGGAGGAAATTAAATCGTATAAAACATCATGAAAATGCATTAGAAGCTTTATCGCGGGATAGCATCTTTAACAAGCAGTAGTACGAGTCGTAGGTACCCACTGTACGTAAGTGGTTAAGTTAAACGAAACGACCACACAAGATGAACGCAGGCAAACTTTTCTTTCCATCAAAGAACTCATTGACAAGTAATACAAGACTTTTACAGTGGTTTTCTTTGACTTTCCTCGTGGACACGTTAATTTAGAAATGCTCTTTAGGTTTCCACTTTCTTTAGTTTCAATGGCTCGTTTCAGTGGATAACAATGTCCGTTTGTTCTATAGGTAGAGGGTCAATAAATTTCTAAAATACGGGAAATTGTTTTTTCGTGTAGGTATTCGACAGGAGTTTCCTGCTCATTCTTCTCCATAGAGGGGTGTCTATGGAGAAGAACGAGTAAGAAACTCCTTTTACCTACGTAAACTAAGGATTTATTGAATCGGTCATACAAAAAGTAGGTCGTGGGCGATTATTCTCAAAAGTTAGTAGAATAGCTCCCCTGACATTGACAAGTTTTCGACATCTACCACCGAGTTAGCTGCTAACACAAATCCATTGTCTATCGGCCTTTAACTCCAATAGAAACCGTTTCCAGCATTTCGTTTGTTTAACTCTCTGTGGTAGGTAATCAGGGCTGACCACGGGGTCATTGAACGCGCTGCGCAGGCGCATTGTTCCGCGAATGCATCCGCTGCCTCGACCACCGCGCATACGGAAGCTAGCGTAGATGTTACCATTATCACTGACTGGATAACATCATTGTTTCTTTGGTTTTTCAAAACAACAGCGGTATTTAAGAAATCTGCTATTCTATGTGCAGTTTTCATTATTTTATCTGTTTCATCAGAAACAGAGTTGGAAATAGTGCAAGATATAATTCTGCGATTTACAACTTTACTTATATTGCATTTTAGTTCATTATCAATTACCTACTCAAGCATGTTGCTGTACTATCTTCGCTAGCTGTAGCACGAAACATTACACAAAATGCTGCGCCTGATACACCACACGAAACATGTAAATGTTTTGTGAGCCTTCACTTGGACCTCCATGTACCTTCCTACCTAATAGGGTCTATTGGATGTTCCCTTGTAGAAACAATCTATGTACCTATTAGTGAGGATTATATACGACTAGGAAACATGTTAGGTGTCGAACTCCCTGTTGTGGTTTCTCCGAAAATTATCAGAACAAAAACAATAGAAGAATTACAAGAAGTATTATGTTTGCGCACAACGGTTTAGTATTCCAGAAATCTATACTAATATTATAAATGCGAAAGTGACTGTGTCTGTCTGTTACGCTTTCGCGACTTAACCACTGAACCGATTTTAGTGAAATTTCGTACGGGTAAGTTTGAACCCCAAGAAAGGACATCAGCTTTTTTACGCGATTTTGTCTGCATCGGCGATTACCGACATTTATGCGGGCAAAAGTTAGTATAATACAAATATTTTTTAAAGAAATTCTGCGCAAAGGCGATAAAAAATCGCAACGATAATACCAAAAGCGACTTTATAATCGTGCAGCGCAAAATCGTATTGCCGCCGAAGTAAAGGTATTCAGTAAGTACAAGATCATAGGGTACAATTAGGGATGCTGCGAGCAATACTTCAGTTTCAATATTACCCACAGGAAACTATAGAGCGGCTACAGCAAATAAGCCCATTACAACCACCCTTGGGGGATCAGCAGAAGTGGAAGAAATGTTAATACGAGTAAATAGCGCTCTAATAACATATGATTACCTGTCAAGTTAACCTTAGAAAGCTATTTATACAGCCTTAAGTTCTTCATGGTTGCAAAATGGTGCTGTTATCCTTTAGGGCTTAAAATAATCCCACTTTTTTTATTTTTTTTTCATAATCAAGTTATGTAAACCAAAAATAATATACCAAGAAAATCAATGAGAAAATAGCAATATAACGTCAAATGGTGAAACAAACAAAAATAAGCAAGCATGTTACAATAAAACTAATATGTTAACTAAACCATACACGTGAAACCATAAAGAGAGCAATATTTCAAGTCCCCAATGGACCAAGTCCAAACAAGAAAAAATATGAAACCTTCAATCTAAAGTAAATCGACACAAAAAAGCCGTGACTACACAGTCACCTGCATGCCAACGCTATTTCGTAACCTAGACCAATTACACACGCACGGCATACATTTTTATTTCCCTTCGAACATTTCCTGTTTTACTTTCGTGAATAGCCCTGCAATTTGTAACACACGTCATTATAGAATGACAACCGCTTATTATTCGATGCATGCCGAAGGGCCACGGGCATACTGTTTGATTTTGTCTGTGACATGAATACTGGCCACTATAGTCTATGGTTGGTGTCAAAAGAGGTATTATTACACCTATTTAGTTTGAATGGAATTGTAATTAGTAATCGGCTGGTTGATTTGTATTTATGTTGGCCACCTGTAAATCCTTTATGGGACAGTTTTGAATGTGAAGGAAGTCATTAAACTATTATTAATGGCCGGACATTAATACATTTTGACATGATATTTAGTTTCATCAGACTAGAAGAAAATAAACTATTTTCAAAATATCGTTATCAGATTATTCATACTAAAGGCTCCTATATTTTCAAACCTATTAATCAACTGAAACATCCAACAAACTTACTCAACGTTGACTGACACGCTAATCAAAGTCAAAGCAAGCCTAATTTCTAGCACAGCGCAGCAAAATAAAAAACAACAAAATTAAAATGTAATTTTTCCCCAACTCTCCAACAAAAGTGCAGGAACTTTCGAGCGCGTTACGAATGATTAAATTATGACGAATCAAGATTAAGATAAGAGAACAAAGAAAGTAATTCTTTGCGATTGATTGCCGGCCGGTGGCAAACTGCGGACTGTCGCAAATTGAATTGACCGCAACTCAGGTCAAGAGACCATTGTCGGCCGTGCAATTGCCGTTCATAACTTACAAATGATATAATTTGTTGGAGTGGGTGCCTACGTATCTTATGATTGGTCATTATGTTGTTGAAATGGATATAGAAACCGATATAGACACTTGCAGAATAAGTGCTTTGATTAGGCTTGTAATGTTAACGGCGTAAGTGTGGGAATAGAACACCGGGGTGGTTTTTAGTCAGTAAGAGTCTGACAACCCCCCAACCCACTGCGTAGTGGACATCCATGACGATTTTCCACCTCGGCAACAAAAAAAAGGCTTGTAATGTTAAAAAAAAATTGAAAACAATGTTGTAACATTAACATATGGTAAGAACTCCTCCGACTGTGTAACAGGATTTTCCTAATACAGGAATCTTATATTGTAATGCCTGTGTTCTAAGGTGAATGATTATTGTATTTTATCAATTTTAAGTTTAAATAAATATTTATTTAGTATTCACTTATTTATTTTAAAATAGAGCCAATGTGACAGCTCTCGTAGCAAGATAATCGTAGCAGTAAGTTCAATTATCGCCGCAATCGGATGTTAGGCCTAGGCAGACGAATCAAGTAGAGAAATGCTCTTGCACTATTCCGTTAGTCATTGTTCCTCTTCCAATGCAATATGTAGAGTTAAGGACTAAAAGCAATAACGAAATGGTCAATAATTTAGTCATATAGAACTGTAAATTACGAATTTATCACTTTTGTACTAAATGGCCTGTTAAAGGTGGTTTACATCTAGACAGGACAACAAAGCGGTAATACTCGTAATCCATTACACACGTATTATGTAAATGAAAAGGTATAAATTCCCGCGGCGTATAACTTAGTATTCCCTATGGTTATTATATTTGGTTGTTCCCGATACTATTCGCGGTAAGTAACTGCACACGTCCATTAATTCTTTAGCACATTGACATTCATGGTAGTATTGGGTCGAAGTGTTTATGGATTGGGGTTCGGTAATACCTTTACTGACCTTTTTAGGTTTGCCGCGTTCTAAAGGTGCGTCCACATTAGTGACATTTTACCGAACCGAACACCGTTACCGTGACAAAGTCATGTGTCTGTACCGATAGTGTGGACGGGATTTGTTACGCGAAAAAATATTACGACCATTTATCCGTCTCGTACTGTCATTCAAAATATTTTGAATGTAATAGTAGAAATATTTAATCTACACCCGTCCACACTATCCGTAATAAGTCCGCGGCGATGTCACGGTGTACGGCACGGCGAAATGCCGCTAATGTGGACGCACCTTAACTGATAGCCGAATTGAATAGTTTGTCTAGTATTATTAGTATTAGTTAAATATTATAGCTCTTTTAGTTTATGCAATTTGGAGTCACACAGTGGTGGCGCTGCAGCAGTGTGAGTATCGGACTACAAAAGACAACCGTCTGTGTCTTTTTTCGTACAGATGACACGGGACGTTTGTCGTCCTGCCGTGATGCGGTGCGCTGTAGCGGTCGGTGTGACAAGGCGCTTTCGCCGTGTCAACGGTATGAAAAAAACATCCACCGCTTCAAGTTACAGGTGATCGGCTACTAGGGGATCGGCCGATTGCTAACTTACTATAGTGGGATATTTATTTGTATCCCACTTCATAGCAAATGATAATATTTTTTCAAACGACAATGAAATTAAGGTTCATTTTTATAAGGACTAGAATCTTTTGCAAAAAAGTATGACTTTGACACATGTGGCGATTTTTATCCATAAGACTAGCATTGCGTGACCGATCCAGATCCTTCACGCAGTGCTAGTAGACCATTAAGAAATGAGTACTCATCCTTTTCGTTCTACAATAAAATTAGGAGTGAAACCGATGGGGGGTGCGTCTGCGCTTGTAATCTCACGGGAAAAGCGTGCGCTCATCGTAAATACATCACCGTCATACGCTCCCCTCATAACTTAGTGCTCCTGCAAGAGAACAGGGCTGGCCAAATCTGAGGTCATTTTTATTAACAAACCCTTATGAAAATTGATTAAATCGATTTGTTTTGTCTGTGTTGTGCCACTGCTTGGCAAAAGCAGTTCTGAAAAGGAGGCCCTTATCTTCTTACTAATTCAAATTTTTAAAATTTTAAATTATTCAACTACTCTTAACTTGTTATTTTGTATGTTTTCTCACTGTAAGGTGTCGGTCCCCACTAGGTAACCACTTTTGTATAGCATTGCATTTGTAAATTATCTATTGTACTCATATTTTTGGTGAATAAATGATTATTATTACTTATATCTTTACCACCTTTGGTTGACTAGTAGCCAATACCTAAGGCATTAATTTCGTCTTTTTAGTTGTTGTTGCATAAACTTTAAATAAAGAAATAACTTTGCTCTTTATTTATTGTTCCGTTCTCAAGAGTCTGATAATACCAAACTTATGTAAAAGTAATATCAGAAGCAATAATATTTATAAGGTACTCTTAAATTTGATCGATACTACACCTTACGGCTTACGATAATACTTATTACTTAGTTTTATAAATAAAGTTAAAGTAAAGAAGATAAAAATCATTAATAAGAATCAGTAATTCAGAACCACAAGTACCCAGTCAGTACCTATAGTAAGACACAATATTTCTTTTTCTTATTTTTCTTTAGTACCGCAGATACCTTATTTTGAAATATTCTCCACCATAACTACAAGTACCTAAATCTTCTTTACTGTGATAATAATTCGTATAACCCTATTGACAAATTTATTATCTAAAGTGCAATTACTTTCATTCATCATAAACTTACTAGCCATCCGCGGCAGATAGTGCGCAAACGCAGGCAATAAATTATGAATTGATATCTACATGTAACGGCAATGTCATTAGATAGTTTTACTGTCCACTGCTTCTTAGATTATATACATACTTACTTTGAAAGTTACATACTTGTATATGTTGCAGTCAAAACTCTTAACCAGTCAAAAGTACTATTGACTAGCAAAATCAGTCAAAACCACTTTTGACTGAACAGGTTGGTCAAAAGTGGTTTTGACTGAAAAATATTAGTTATTAGTACTATTGACTGCAAATTTGCGGTTAAAAGTACTTTTGACTAACGCTCTTCGTCAAAAGTAGTTTTAACTGCAATAAAGCATCAGTCAAAAGCACTATTAACTTGTCAGATGTGAATAATGCTTAAAAAGCATAGTCGAGGAGCCCCGCTTCGCGGGGCTCAAGGGTTTACAAAAAAAATAACCACGAAGTGGATGGCGGGCTCTGTTCGCTCGCTTCGCTCGCTCTCTAGACCCCGCCATCCCCTTCTAACTTAACCTGTCCGAGTCGGGGTGCCCCAAGTCCCGAGCTCGCTTCGCTCGCTCTTTCATCCTATAATTTACTTTTATAAAGAATAAATATAATTAATTATTATTGCAGATTAGTGACTGATTTTTAAGAGTTTTGACTGATTCGAGCAGTCAAAACCACTTTTGGCGAAATCACTTGGTCAAAAGTACTTTTAACCAGCTCCATTGGGCAAAAGTACTTTTAACTGTTATTTTAGTCAAAAGTATTATTGACTAAAGCATACGGTCAAAAGTACTTTTGACTGATTTTGCTGGTCAATAGTACTTTTGACTGGTTAAGAGTTTTGACTGCAACATATATACCTAGTACCTACATTGGAAGCATGTTCTTAAGCCATCCATATTTTATTTAATAGTATTAGTAACGACTCTTGTATGATCAATTAAGGTAACTGTCGCTTTAATTACTTATTTTAATACCCTACAAGACTGTTCTATAGTGCAAAAATTAATAGTAGAATAAAATGGATCAAATCCAAAACTCTTATTAATTTTATTTCTTTTGACTCATGTAGTCAAAAGTTACGTATTAAATCTTTATGTATTTTTAGGGATCCGTATCTGAAGGGGAAAATGGAAACCTTTATAAGACCGCTATTTGTCCGTCTCTAACAAAGGTTTTTTTTATATAGGTATGACTTAATCCAGGACTGGAACATTATAGGCTAGATAAAAAAAAATGACTTAACCCAAAATTTTAAATGATATCAGAAATAGAACACGTAGGCATCCGTGTTCAATTTCTCAACCTACCTACAAAGACTAGAAAGAAATATTACCGCATAGTGACAATCACTTAACAACCAATTAAATATCATGATTAAATAATATACTTTGTATAAAAGTAGCAATTAACGGTGAAAATCACGCGATTACAAACTTGCGTTGCTATCTGTTCAACAATCTTATTGCAAGTAATAACATTTGCAATTAGAAACGGCTGTATATCTGTCCTTTGTACACAACTACTTACTTTGGTCTTAATTACGGTCTCACGTTGATGGTGCGCAAACATACGATTTTTAGACAAATTATAAAGTCATTCATCAACTAAATTGTTAAGTGAATGGTAGTGTGAAAGGTTATTAAATAAAACATACCATCATCACGCCTGTTCCCCGAAGGGTTAGGCAAAGGTGTACCAACGTACACCCATAGTTCGCCGGCATGTGTGGGTACCATGAAATGGGAGCGAGTCTATTGCCATTAAACGGGCACTAGTCCTATCTTTGAGCTTCTACTAAAAAACCCAATAACACTTTTGCTCGACCTGGGAATCGAACCCAAGACCAGTCGCGTCGCGTAGTAGGCTTAGAGGACGCTTAGAGACGCTTAGAGGTTAGCGAGCCATTTATTAAAGTTAAAGTTCCATATTAAGGTTAGTTAGTTATTAAATAAAAATCTAAAAAAAGTTGACGTGTTTGACTGCTTCCGTTGTTTAAAATCAGTTCAACGTTTCAACGTCAGGTTTAGACGATAACGAATCTGAACCTAACCTAACAGCTGTGTGACTAACAGACTGGCTGATAGTCTAACTGGCTAATTGACAGACTGACAGACATTGCACAGACTAAAATAATGTAGAACCATAAAACTTGTCCGACACCGAAATCTCAGGAAACAACTAAGTAGACGTTAATAAGATGGATTGCCAACTGTTTCACAGCTGATTTACTACGAGGGCTGGCTATTAGTTACCAATAGTCTGAAGAGCTGTGCACACATCAAGACGAAATTAAGTATGACATGTGTCAATATTTGATGGGCCTATAACAACACTTTCTTACAAAAACTTCCTTGGCCTATTCGCGTTGTTGAGAAAACACCAACTTTGCACTTATTGACAATATTCATGATAAGGGCTAGCAGAGCATTCAACGGTGTGTTAGAGTGTTGATGTAGAACTATTCTTCCTTCGGTGTCACTAAACTTAAAAAAATATAATTGATAAAAATAACGTAATAACTTCTTCAATGGACACTAAAGCTCATATTGTTGTTTTTTCTTATCAAATCTTCCCGAGTCATTTGATTTTCTCTTGGTCATCATCTACGAAAACTTGCAATTTGCCTTCTTGTATTATGGTTTTACTATCTGTACCCTAGCTAGCTAGTTTTTCAGGAGATTCACATGTCCTCTTTTATGTAAAATAAAATAAACAAGTCCATTTATTAAATCGGACCTGCTTAAAGAGACGGGATTCCTCACAAGAGGTCAAAGGTGACCCTGATATTTCTAAACCACCGGATATTATATCCAGAAAGCAATAAAGCATACGGCTAACAGTAACAACAATACTCTAATGTGACTACAGACTGCTGAATTGACTGGCCCTAAGCTATCTAATGTCAAAACGTCCAAATAAAGCATCAAATGGATGCCATGACAAATATATTGGTAATAATGTCAATCTCAATGACCAACTGAACGGATTAAGGAGATGGCGATATCAAAATGATAATTCAACAATACGTATTGAAAGAAATTATAAAGATAAACAACGGATGCAGTAAATTTAAATAGCAATACAAACAGTTTTCGGGTTGCCTCTATCTGGTAGAATCTTGATGCCCCGAAAATTTGGCATAAGACACCATATTTAAATGAATATTTTGTCTGTCAAAACGCGAGTCCATCTTAGATTCTGTATAGCAATAGTAAACTATGACGTCACTTTTCTGCCAATTCAGTTGACTAAGTATTTTCAAAGTTTCAATTTGGGTTTCAAAGCAACTAAAAATCGAATTTTACATTTAATTGAAAATTAATTTGGTATTCAAGTCTAAAATGTTAGAGAAATTATGCCTTGTAATTATTGATCAATAGTGTGAGTTTATTTGATTGACAAAATCGATTTTCGATTTTTGTCGGGGATCGAGGATCGGAATCGCAAGTGTGGATCGCTTCTTAACCTATTACTACAATGTCATCAGCGATATAACATGTCAGCGGGAACCAGTTTGCGCACTTTGCACGTCTCTATGAATTCCCTTTGAAATAAGGATGTAACTAAGATTATATTCCCCTGTGACATAAAGTTATCCTTCATTAGTCGTATGTCTTACACTACGATAACTGTGGGATTACACAGAGGATTTATTTAAATAAAAAACGTTGCCCTACACTAGGAATTTCTCATGTATCGTGAGTGCGTTTATAAACATATAAACTTACATGCACATACTACCAGACCATGGTCATACAACTATTTTTTCAGTGCGAGAATCGAAACCACGATACGCAGCACAGTATTAATGTTTATATTTTTAGTATAACTATCATTTGAAGCCCTCACTGTGCAAGCACCCTGCGAGCTCCGATGTAAGGAAAGAATACCGTGTCGTTTCAGCCCTGGAGAGACTTACAGATCTTTCTGCTCAGTCCAGGGTGAAGGTTATACGTGAAGATTTCTAAAGGCAAAATGCATTACACAAGATCATTTTCGTATATGTATAGCAAAAATACATCATCGTGGAAGTCGCAAAACTGGAGAATTTCCGAGTTAAGAGAGCTCCGAAATTACCCAAATTTGCTACTGAGATTTGATCCGTAATATTTAATTTTGCTGTAAGACAGTTTGAATGTCTGTCACAAATAATAAAAGTTTCAAAAATATTACTGAAAACATCTCAGGCTTTGCAAGACGGTTGCGTAAGTAGGACCATTAAGTAATAACCCTCGTATCTGTTGGCTAATCAGCGCCGAGCTAACATTATCCTGTATTTAGGCAAAGCACTTTACATAAGGTATGTGCCTTAACCGAATGAGCTATTCGTCTCGAAGCAATCGTGACGTCACGCTCTCAGCGTGAAACAAGTGCGCTGGACAACACTAAACAGTTTGTAAATCATCCCTTCGAGGCAAGCAATACACACTACGGAATCACTCACACATTACTAAAACCATACATTACTCCGCTAGTACTAACCTCAGAAGTGTTAGGGACAATGTAGCGCGCAATGTATTAGTAGCAACGCGATATAGTCATCAATTTCAAAGGTCGTTTTCTTAGACTAGAGGCTACGGTTTGTTTTGAACGGCACGTGCAAGGACCAGTCACGATCGCCGACCAAAATAAGAATAAATGTGCACCACAAAAGTTTTACTGGGGGCCATATCTTAGTGGCAATCTCGCCACCTGTGGACCGGGCCAGGTAGCGCTAAATATGCGCTACCACACAAATTACTTTGAGCTATTAAGATAGCGCCGAGCGTTAGGGGGATATTTATGGAAAAGACGCAGGTATCTTGTAATGTGAGGAAGTGTGTGGTGTCATTTTGTTTATGTGAGACAGAGCATTAGGGGTAATGGCTTATGTGAAATCAACAAACCTATTGCAGCTATGAACTTTGAGCAGTTCAAAGGTTCACACCACCCAGGTGGGATCCATCTAGCATACCTACCTACCAACTGTCTGAGAGTCACCCAACGGTCAAAGATGATCCTAATGAGAACTAAATCCATGGAGCAATCTGTTTTCCGACAGTGTTATTCAACAGTTAATAGAAGTAATCTAATAAACGAACAAACTAACACTTTAAGGAACGGTAAACACATCCGTTCCTGAGACAAACATCCGCGAATTCAGAGTGCTTCAAATAATCAATATCTAATTGACTTTTACTCTCCACAATTAAAGACTTTTTAATCGCAACAGGAAGGAGCAAGGAATTATTCAATTACGTGCAAGTAGTGCTTCTGTGTGTTTAAATAAATGCTTGTTCACAGAAAACACGCGGGAGCGGGCGCGAGCTAGGGTCAGAAGTAGTTTTGCCGTGTTCTAACATATAGGACGATGATAAGTTTGAATCCGTACTTCTAGATTACATTTGAGTAAAGATGTATGAGGATGAATGAGGATCGAAGGTATCCTTGATAAGTCCCGACAGTTCAGTCAGAAATCTTCTCTTAGGACTCACAGAGCATCAGATTCTCGCGGTCCACCCATCAAGGCGAGAGAAGGTGCACAGGTGGAGTTTTTATTAGGTGCAAGTCCCACAAAACCACGTCGTTTCTCTGGATAACGTGGCATGGGTTAAGCATTTTCTCCGCTCAATAAAAGAAAAAGGGTTGATATTATGCTTACAGAAAATGTAAGAGCTGGGATTATTAATTCATAAACTGTCAGGTATTACGCTTGAGGTTTGCATAATCGCGTCTGCTATCGAGTGCGCTCATCAATGTGACCAGGCACTAAGCGACCATTCGCACCCTTTATTGCTTCCGTTGCTAATTGCAGGAGAATGTTAATAACATTACCGTGTAATTATACTCATAAATTACTTTATGACGTACAATATCACCCACGTTGAACTGATACTATAGATATGAGACACATAAAGTGTATCAGAGATAGTCCCGCCCAAGTCGTAAAAGATTATGGGAAATCGTGCTACACCAGACAATACCGGGGTTCGAAATAAGTTAGAGCAGTCAGTGTACTAATAAATATGACATTCGCTGAAGAATTTCGTCTAAATCTTCCGAGGTTGAAAGATGGACAATTGATTTCTAATCTATGGCTGCAGATATATATCGATAACTATAGGCGACTGGAAAATTAAAAGCAAAAATCATTTAAGGAAAGGAAAACCGACTTATCATCAGAATAGATTAACCTGTAAGCTGTGTGTCCCACTTAAGTCAAGAAAAAATCCAAGAAACGAATCCATTTCACATGTCTCGTCCTACTTACTAAGGCTTTCCATCCAGGTCATCATGACACCTGCCCTAAATTTAAAGTAGGCCTCTAAACCAAAGGGCCGTCGCATAGTCTACATTCTTCCAAAATTGTATGAGCAACAATAGAATTCGGCGAGCATCATCCATCACGCGAACATTATTTGTTGTATCGATCGGATCGGATGAGCTCGGCGGAGCCGTGCCTGCCGCCGACGGGACTGCGTGTCATCCCAGCTCCGGACCTGAACAATGTCACCGTGTAAACGCAACTTGTAACCTTATAAACTAGATACATAATTTTTATGCTCACTTTACTGAGACTGATGGGCCCACATGCGATGGTAAAAGTCTCTATAGCTAGTGTACCTATTGGACTTCAATAAAAATTGTAAAGAAAATAAAGTTAATAAACTTCCAGTCATCTTTTTATTATATTATTAGCTTCTGCCCGCAACTTAGTCTACCTTTCGTATTTTTCATTTACTTACCATTTGCAAATCCTAGACATTGGTGTACCGATTTTTCTATCCTATGTATTTAATAAAAACCAATTCGTACTTAAAAGTAACTTAAGGGGCACTAAGGGGTTCTTTTATTAAGATATCTACCAAGGAAAACACGCTACCAATAGTGTCATGTCGGCTGCCACAATTAAACAGATTATTATTTCGCGGCCTATTTGCAGATGAACTGGAGATCTGGATTTTATGAGTTCAATGACGTACGTGCCCGCGGTCCTGTCAATAATTATCCTTATATAACTATTATATAATCTGTGGTTAAAAGCTTATTGTAACCTACATGCTATAGCTACGCATATCTTCGGTTGATATCGGATAGCTTCGTAAATTTTCGGGTCGGTATTCTTAGTGCATCCTACATAGGAAATGGGACGTGACAGAGTAGTATGTACTTATGTACTAAAAATATACACAAACGTATGGTATTTTACAATCATTACTTACGGTTATAATTGGGCATTTAATGGGTCTTTCATATTTTATACTTGTATGTTAATATTTCTTCGAAATAACGGTTACCTTTTCCAGAGTTCGGTTTTCTGTTAAAAGCAATAAGGTATTTTATAGACCTATCGTAAATCAAAAATGGTTAATAGCAAATAAACATAAACGTTCAAAACCATAACAAGTCTATTAGGTACTGACTCAATGAAAAAATGCAAAGAGAGCAATTACTACTGCACAGTACATTTAACCAGCAAGACTTCTAGAACTGTATGAACAGAGAACTTGACTTAAAGCATTTCGAAATAAAAGTAGTGCTATGAATATTTTTTTTTTTAAAAACTTTCGCTTTAAAAAACTTTGTATACCTATTTCCACCTCTTAACTCCGCAATAAAAATGCTCAAAAAGTGCTCGCAACGGCTTGAAATGTAAAGAATTTAACTATTCAACATTTTTTTCCCTGAGCTTTTAAATGTTATGAATAAAAACTGGTTGCAATTCAATGTTAATATTGTGTTAAATGTAAATAAAAAAACTGCATAATGCAATAGAAAATAATATAATCAATGTCCGGTTTTGAAAAGGGAATAATTATCTCCTTTTTCATATACTTAAGTAAATAAGTTAACTACTTACCTGCATTCTTCGCAGACAATCCTTCAAATCCTCTCTTTCGTGTGACTGAATGGAGTCTAGTGCATCCGAATATTTGTAAAGGGCATGTCAGAATGCAAGTCACGTTTAAAGTGATGGGTAATTCGATACTTGTACCCCTAAAACTCGGGGTTAATTTTGGGTTAATACATTTTTGAAATTGCCAAAAACTGCCAAAAATTTTAAGAAAACCATACGACTTTTCTGGTCGTTTGTAAAAAAAATATTATCCGATTAAATTACTCAAATGTGCTGGTGGCTCATAATCTATATTTAATATCAAAATTTTAATTAAAATTAAAATAATGAATCAATTCATTTCTTTTTTTTTCTATATTCAATAACTAACTACCTACTTTTTATTTCAAATCAGAATTTTTGCCTTAAAAAAAACAGAAGAAAATATACAGCTAAAGTAGGTACTTATAGATTAAATTATTTATAACTTTCTCTGGATAGATATAGCTATCTAAATATTATAGCATTTAACAGTTACCTGTGCTCGTTGTAATCCAGGCTCGTGATGACCACTGACTTCTCGTCGAAATCAGTATCGCTTCTCAATCCGTCCGACAGGGTCCTACAACGACAGGATGGTTAAGGAAAAGGGTAATGGAAGGAAAAGGAGTAATGGAAGGAAAAGGAATAATGGTTAAGACAGGGGCTCCCAACCTTTTACAGTTCATGGCGCACTTACAAGTTTAGTTTGTACCCGCAGTAAGTTTAGTTTTGTTTGTGTTTAGGTGTTTACTGTGCGCCCTGCTTGGGGTCTGTCAGATTCTTACTGACTAAAAACAACGCGCCTTCCGCATACTTCCCTTTTATAATAGCATGAATTGTAATATAATATTAACAGAATATTGTTCGATGAAATTTTTAGAGATTTTTGTTTCTTTTTCATTTTTTGAAGTTCAGACGAGCGCCTCGCGGTTCCCCTGTGCACTTTCTACGGCGCCTAGGTTTGGAAGCTCTGGGTTAAGGAAAAGGGGTAATGGAAGTTAAATAAGGCAGGGGAAAAAAAGTAGCGGTCCAATACCAGTCGGGAGCGCGGATCATGCGTCAAACGAATACCGGGCTCCTAACTTATGGTAGCAGGAGGAACCGTGGGGTTTTAGTCGGTAGAAGTCCGACATAACTCTCCGTTTACCCCAAGTGGAGCTCCGTGTACCCCATGCAAGGAGAACCAAGTGTACCTTTTTATTGGTTTCTAGAAAGATCTGCAGAAGGCGCCCTGTCTTTGGAGATTGGACCGGGATGTAGAGAATTCCTAGCTTACTAAAACTACCCCGGCGGTCATTAGCAAGAGCATATAAAGAGGGTTCCGTTTCTTTTTAAAACACCGCACCAGAACCCTCCCTGTTTAACATCAGTTCGGACTCAACCCTGCGCAGGCCTACCAACCTGCTCGCTTATTGCTGCCGATTTTATATTTATCGGTTTGATACCCATTCCTTCGAAACTCGTGTGGTTTAAAAAGAATCTGTCAATGTCGTATGTTGATCAATATTCATATGTGGCCATTTTTTATATTTATCAAATATAAAAAAATGTATGCAAAAATATCAGATATCTACGTATATACATTTCGAATTTTGACAAAAGTCGTCATATTTTCGTGAAGTATTCAGACATTTTGACTGCATTAAAAGTATATAAACGCTTCTAGCATAATGATTATCCATAATTCCTTTAACAATAATAATAAATATCCCGTTAAAGATTTCGTTACCAACATTCTAAGACGCCCCGTGTAATTTCAATAAAATTACGTAAAATCAGTTTATCCTATGCATTTCAAGTCTACAATACACAGCAATCGAAGCACATTAAATTCAAGTGCTGCCAATCATAGCCGGATCAGTGCTCGTACCGGGCCGTCTCCGGTCCGGCCGCGTCGCTCCGGGCGCCGCCGTCCACGGTAGCGGGATTCCACCGGACCGTAGACATTACCGCTCATTAGGCAGGGCAACTTAGTCATTTGTATAACCACCGGCCGAACTACAAACCATTTTAAACAACCATACATTGAAAACAAAGTGAATTGTTTTCTTATAATAAATTTTGTTCGAAGATATCAAAGTCGTTTTATTTTCAGGTAGCTTTCGCGTTGTCATACGAGTGTATCCATCCAAATCTTAGGAATTGTTTTAACCAAGCAAGATTCTAATTGTCGCAGTTTATGGCAAGACGGCGACATTCAAGAATTTTGTGAGCTTTTGAAAAATATTAATAACACATTACACGTTATCGCCAGTAAAGCTAGTTAAAGGTAAAGCTGTTATTTCTGTCAGTGTATTCTGGGGCCCACAATACACTGGCAGAAATAACTGATTTACAGAAACTACACACCACCTTACCAAAGCGCTATTACCTGATGTTCTATTGAAATATATTCTATAAAAACTTTCATAATCCATTAGGACAATGAAATCGTATAGCTAGAGAAACAATAACAATAATAAAGTCATGTTCACGTTCAATTACGTACCTATATTGACGGGCGAAGTGTCCCGGTGTTGGTAACAATACCGCGGTATTAACGTATACGATAACCATTTGATATCTTTTGAAAGCTACGGATTTACTTTCATATCAAACAACATATTTTAATAATATCGCTATTTAATAAGTATATGTGTTCAAATAATTTCTAATAGAACAATACATTTCGCTGAATGGCTGAAAATTGCCAGTTCAGGAACGATTTCATTATTGAAACTCCCTCATACCAAAAACAAGGGGTATTTTTTTTCGAACCGGGCGCAATTCCTAACTCCGAGATGAGAATTTCATAGTTATACCCAATAACACTTTATACGACCTGAGAATCAAACTCAAGACCTCTGGTAGCAATCGCGATTAGGACCACTAGGCTGCGGAGGCAGTAAAATATAATAAGTTCTTAATTGACAATGTTCGTAACCAAAACAAATTAAACTTTTCTAATGCATGAGTTACCTACAACCAATCCAAAAAGGTAAATGAGAAATGTTAACCAAAGCCGACCGACCTACACCTACACAGTGAACAGGTAGCCGCTTTACTTATAATTAAACAGACTTTCTAATTGTATAATCTCGATTTGTATTAATGAATAGCAAATGAAAGGGAGGCCTTGCTAATCAAGCCTTGTTCAATTGTAAACATCCCACAATCGGGCAATTAATGGCCGATAGATAACAATTGTATTAACCGTAATAGTTAGTACTGCAAAGTTAGTTTTACCAGATATTTTTCACTGATAAGTAAAAAAGAAAGCACAAATTGAATTGGGTTGACATGACTTTTATGGTTACATACTTAGATAATCCTTGTTAAACCCAGAAGGAAAATCAACTGCTTCAAAAAATGCTACAACAATTTGTCCAAAATCCAAATCGTCTCATTCATTACAAATTTTGTACAAAAGGGATGAAGTACATAACCCAAAGAAATATGATGATCTAGCACAGACCAATCTCTGTGACGTTAACTTCAACATAAAAATTCCAACTACATCTTATTTAAGAATACGCTAACATCTTTTTAAAATACACTAAGCTTGACTCCACGTTTCACAAAACGCATTCTTCCGCCATGAATACCGTCAACAAAAGAAACAATTTGTAAACCATAAAGTTTTCCTTAATTTGATAGCAGCACATCAATTTGTTCCCCGGCGTGGACCGAAATAGACAAAAGCCGCTAAGGGACGCCCACTAATTGACACTATCTCTGTTTTTATAACCATTGTATCGAACCCTTCAATTAACAGACACTGTGGCTCGGTGCCGCAAATAACGAACAATCAAAAGAACATTCTCCGGAAGAGTACGGCATTTAAGTTTATTGGTGTGTGTTTTTCTGGATGGATGAGAAAATATATGCCTAAGCCTGCCTATTATTGTCCTACTATAGGGCAAAGGCCTCTCTTCATATGATATGATTACCACGCTTGCTCAAGATGGTTTGGCAATTTCAGGTTTCCAAGCGATGTTTTCCTTCACCGATATTAGTGATGTCGGAAAGTACCTACATTTAAATTTAAAAAATCACATTGATACTTGCCCGGTATCGAACCCCTTAAACTCATGCGAGAGAAGCGGGCTCCTTAACCACCGGGCCATCGCGAAACTGGATGAGAAAATGGAAATATAGTATTAGTGTTCATGCTGAATGTTCCATAAAATAGGTCTGAGACACATGGACATTTTGGAATATTGGATTTGATAATATGACCAAATAAAAGCTGTTGTATAAAGTTCCTCTAATTGTTTATTTAATTCAACAACTCCGATATTTGCCTCATAAATTATACAAAATCTCACTTGGGACTAGCATTTCATCGCTTATAATGTCAATATAGGTGCAGGAAAACACGTAGGTACACAATATAGATGTCCCAGAAATTGCACTCAAGTATCATAGTATTGACCGTAAACTGTCAAACGTTGCGCGGGCGCAAGACAGGCCGCGCGACGCCATATTAGTCAGCCCGTCAGTCGACCACCTGGGTAGTAACTAAAACACTATTTTCTAATTTATGTGAGTGCAATCCCCTCATCCTTATTTACTCTGACATTATCTAGTAAATCGTTGAGACCGGATTTGTGTCAAGTAATTACTTTGTAGTTTACTGCCAGACAGTTTTGACGGACTATTTCAGTATGTTGTGTAAGATGTTGGTTTTGTTTTTACGAGTACTTGCTCAGAACAAGCTACTCCGCTTTATGATTAGGTAGGTATGTATCATGATGAATCATAGTACCAATGAATAAAAACAAGACAAATGTACACAATCGTGCATATACAAATCAAGCTATTGATTTGCTGAACAAATGGAAAGATCACATACGGATTCAAGGGAAAACATGGATATTTAATATTGCGATAAACTGCTAAGTTGCTTAATCGGTCAATGGCTTCATAGCAAGGACTACGCGCATGGCCAGACTTAACCCTATTAGTAATTGAACCCTATTAGGGGTCTAGACGACGTGGAGCAGAGTGTGGAGTTCACTACAGTGATCTTTAAACTGTCCATAATTTGTGATCATCAATCATCAATGCAACTGCCTCTAGCTTTGGCGAGTAGGTAGGTAGTATCTGTACACTGCACTAGTCCGACTATTTGAAGAATCTGTTTGGTATACAAACATAAATACTCATCTTTGATGTCTGGGTAATAACTTTCGAAGCTTATGGCATACGTATGAGAGTTATTTAAATAAGTTGTTACTGCTGCCTGTACCAATTAGCTTCTTAGATTGTACTTGGATATCACACCGGTCCGACTCCGGTCGGACTTCGTGTCCGGTTAGACTGGAAGCCGACCCCTACACAGTTGGGAAAAAGGCTAAGCAGATGATGATTGTACTTGGATATCACACGTGATCCCAGAAAATTAAATGTGGTCTCCATAATGATATGAGATCCCATAATATGACAAAGCCATGCCTGGCACACCACAAACCTAGGGGTCAAAATCAAAAAGACCATCGATACCACAACTCAATTTCGATATACATATAAGGCAAAATTCACGAACTAAGACTGACTCCAAGAGCAAAGAGTAGGTACGATTGCAAGAATGCGTTCGATAGATACAGATCTATATTTTTATTTGCAAAACCTTCCAAGTACCTATGCATATGACGGAAGTACGAATGCTAAACACAAATCAATGTCTGACCATAAATTCACTAGCGTACCTACAGTCCTACGCCATCCAATCAAATCTGCACCTGGCACAAAACAACACAAAGCAATCGATTCCAGAAGAATGCCACAGTTATGAGCAAAGATTGCGGGTGACCGCAGGCGCAGACGGACAGCGCGAGTAGCCGAGCATGTAATGGCGGCGGCTTCCGCGAGGGTGTGCCGCCATTGTTCCGCGTCGACTCGTGCGTGACTGCCGCCCCCGCTCTGACACCAGCCACCAGAAGCTTCCGATGATGCAGTGTTTGTCAGCCAATCGAATAATCCTTGCAATTTCGATAACAAATCGAGACTGGGATCCACCTAGTAATTTTTGTTTTGTCTTCATATAATTAGGTATATCAATGTTGACTAGTTATTTCTTATATCCTAGCCGATAATAGCCATGGGTACTTAGAAAAAAATATTATATTAATTCCAATAAGTGTTGCGGAGAGACAAAGATAGATAACATAACACAGACCTTATTGGCCTTTTGATCTTATTGATCTTTGAACCTAAGCATAGATTCATGAAATATCAGAAAAAGTTTACCCGAAAATCTGGCCATTGTAAGTTTTCCTGAAAGCTTCACTATATTACCATTATTATTATTTTGCTTTATTATTATTATTTTAGTAGGTACCTACCTAAGTCCTTATGATGAAGCTCCATTACTAAATGAGCTCGACAACCGGAAGACCCTCAACCAACAGTAGGTGTAAACAGAATCATATTTATCTGAAACTCAATATGCACTACAACAGAGGGCACGTCGGGTCGCGTAGGTGGGGGACCTGCAGGGCTTCGCCACCCGCGCTATCCTGTTACCGCACTCCTGGCGCACCGGGCCTAAT
The DNA here is from genome assembly GCA_932526535.1 of Caradrina clavipalpis. Taxonomy (NCBI): domain Eukaryota; kingdom Metazoa; phylum Arthropoda; class Insecta; order Lepidoptera; family Noctuidae; genus Caradrina; species Caradrina clavipalpis. The sequence continues at coordinate 6,340,314 of OW052108.1, forward strand.
CCTGTTATAATTGATCGGGGTAATAGCGTGAAATATTGACACTTAACGCCAGCGATGCGGATTGTATACTTTATAATTGTGTTGTTTATTTGCTTTAAGAATGTTGCTGGAATACAAATTGGAGATATTATAGCGAAAATTTTGTTGAGAAATTGTGTTGTTTATTTGGTATAACGATGTAGCTGGGTTTTTCTTTTTTTCTTCAAGATAAAGCTTTGCCCCACAATAGGAATTTCTCCTGTATCGTGGGTACGTATAAAAATATGTACATACACAAACAGCCAGCCGAAACAATAATCTGTAAGCCATACAAATATTTCTTTGTTCCGTGAGGGAATCGAACCCGCGACACGCAGCTCAGCACCCAATCGCTCAGCCACTACGCCAATTGTGTCGTCAATTGGAGATTTAATCAAGAAAGTTTAATTGAGAAATTCTAAACGAATCTTGGACAATAAACCCAACTTTAAATAGAGGATATGACACAGGAAACACGACCTAAAATACATCACGAATTAGAAAGGCCCGCAAAAATTAACGTCGTACTAAAATGAAAGGACACAATTCTATTGTGTTAACGGGTTCCTTCGTCCAATGGCGAATGAGCGGGGCGAATTGTCAAAGACAACAGAACTATTGTCACAGGCTGTGTGGCAACTTTAATGACACACTGGAGACACCTGGATACTACCTCTATAAGGCCTCCAACGAACAATGCAAGCGGTGTGGCACACAATTTAATAACACTAGTCTGAGAGCCCTGCGAAAACTTCGTGATATGAAAGCATTTTTCGGCAGAAAAGGTCTCGCAAAATAAAAATAAAAATTGAAAAAAAAAAAAAAAATATAGACTAATGTGATGTATGTTTTAATGTATAGATTTAAATTTGATTACGCCAGTGCCACTATTTATTTATTTATTTATTTAAACTTTATGCACAAAAAAAAAGTACTATACACTATTACTACTATTACTACACACTATTTTGTATGCCTTTCGGCGGAACATAAAAGTGTTTTGTCCAAAACATTTTTATAAAACATCACTGTACCTCGTGCTCACAAAATGATTAATTAATTATGAATATAACAAACAGAAGGTTATATCGAATTCTGAGCCGTACCTATTACCCGAATAAATTGCATTTCCCACAATAAATTTTCCTTGTCATCCTCCATATTTTATACATATAAGTAAAAGGACCAATTGTTAATTAGCATAAGTACACAGTTCCATTCTGTGTTGTAAAGGGTTGCCGACTTGTTTGTGAAGCCATATTTATTTCCTTAGTTTGCAAAGCACCCGTGCAGACTGATGTGTATAGGTATGGCAGATAGGTACACTAAACCCACATATAGTTCTACTGCAGTAAAGCCCTTTAATTAGTCATTTGCCTTTCTACTCGATGTGTCTGTATAACTTAGTTGAGTATTTTTACTATGATGATGAACGCTGATGAAGATATAAGGGAATTCGAGCTCCAGAACTAAGATCGCACTAAACAGTAAAGTCACAAGGTCGTCAAAACGCGAGCTTCGTCTCTCTAGGTTGTAGTCAACAATAATATTGCACAATAACACCTAATTTAGACAAATAAAGCACTTAAACATAAACAAGTCAGTCGTTTACCCTAATTGGGAGTCTCAAGGCAAAGCTGTGCTTGCGCCGCCCACGTTTCTTAATGTTTCTGGAACTGCCTACACCTTCAATTAGAGCGAGGTACTCCACAAGTATTAGTACCGCCTAAGCTTAGCTCCAAATATGACAATGAATAATGATTTACTATATAAAAAAAATATATTACTTATTTTTATTCCCTACAAAATGAAATCTCGTGGTTCGTGATTCGATAGTTAGTGCCGTTTCTGATAGGTCCCTATATATGTATATTCAGGTACGCGTTTTACCAAGTACCTGATTGATTCTAATGCATTTTATTACAGTAAACTGTACAAAATAGAACACAATTTATATAAAATTATCTGGCATGTAATTTAATCGGAACTTAATAAAAAACGATGAAAGAAAAGACTCTTATTTATCTATTGCAGATCCATTAGCTATATAAAGTTGGTCACAAGTTAGGCAATCACTGAGAAATAAAATAAATTAATTTCCTTTTAACTGAATGTCGAAAGATTCAAAATTCTAGTAATCATAGAAATCATGTTGCTAAGAACAGCTAGTGCAATATAAACGACGCACTGTGTATCTAAAACGGGTGATCCATTGTACGTGGAAATACTAAAAGGGCTTCTAAAATGGATTTTATGACGAGCCACTGAAGCGCTCGTTCTAAGCGCATAAAAGCGAAATTACATAATAATAACGTTCAGGCGCTTCAAGCAGTTGAATAGCGCTAAGAGAACATTCATACACCCGTCTGGTTTGTGCATGAACTTGCCGTTCATTGAAGAGTTCGCAATGGTACCTAATTAGTCTAGCAGAAAACGTTTCTGTCTAGGCTTTAACAAAGAACAATACAACCTACCTTTTGGTTTAGTTTGATGTTTTTTTAGCATTTTGACGAAATCTGTATTTATTTTGGCGAATAACCAAGCGAAACAATGGCAAAATGGAAACAGGGTGCCATCATAATAATCCTGAGCATTTAAATTGTGGGTACCAGTATTCGTTTATGATAAAATAAACTGCAACGGGTGGGTATAATTATAATATTATTACAGAAATTGGTTTGATACTTACACATCTTTTCCGAGTTCCTACAAAATGAGAATTCATGAAGATAGTAAAATTCTTAATAAACCATACGAACAGGCTGTCATACAACTTCAAATGAACCTCAATCGAATGGTTCAAGCTCTGTCTGGTAGGATTTCGACGGCCATCAATACGTTATTCATCAAAATTAGCTCCTGATAGTTCAAAGGTACTTACTTCGTGACAGAGCTCTTCGAATCTTCACACAGGCCGACAAAAATGAGGGTGGATGACATCGGGACACTTCACAAAACAACAGATTTTTTTTACTACAAAATTTTGCTTACTAACACTAAATATCTTAAAATAAAGATATTATTTTAACACTATATCATAACACTATTATGAATTTATGACATTTATGAGATGTATATGTCAAATAATTAGAAAATCTATGAATAAAGTAAGTCAAAAATATGTTGTAGAATATCTAGCCAGTGCTGGTGAGTTTGTATTGCACACTGTCGTTTGGCATATTTAATATTGACCAAGTATACGTGGGAGAGGACTGTAGGTGGAAATCGACCTCGACTAGTGCATGATATTAAAGCATTATAACATTTCCTTTTCTAGAAGAATGATCTCAGGCTGAACTTATTTGAAACTGCTTGGCTAGCCTTTAAGATTTTTTTACTGAAATGCCGTGTAAAAAGAGTGCACCCAGCAGGCTCCTAAGAGAAAGAAGCAGTCCATTTAATAGAATACTAAAAAATGAAACACCTGTAATCGTGTCCTGCGTGTCCTTGGCTGCACACTTCATGTGTAAAATCAAACGAGTGAGGATTTTTTTATAAATTTTGCACCGGGTTGAAAAATACTCATGCCTACCTCCGCCCTGGGGAGGACACAGTGGTCTGACAGATTCTTATTCACTAAAAGCCACCCCGGTGTTCTCTTCTGACACTTCGCCCTGCACAGACACCCAGTACGCGTGCAGAGGGCCGGGAGATACGTCGTAATCTCCCTCTGCCTTTCTGTACCCTCATTGTACGAGATTACTGTTTCGCAGAAGGACCACCGCATCCCAGGATTCCTCGAAGCCGACCAGCAAACAACTACGGCCGGCGGCGACAGGTAGATATTTTCTACAGATGAGGGCACAGCGCAGCTCCTCTCATGCGATACACTCTGACAGCGTATGCCTCTGGGCTCTGTAGTGCGATTCTCTAAAATGCAAACTCGAAAACGAGTTTCGCTAAAGTGATCGCGCTCACTTCGATAACGAACCAACTTGTCATTGGCTTAGTATTCGTTCGCCGTGGTGCCGTCACCGGCGTGATCGTGTTTAACAGAATACCATTTTGTAATCTCACTGCGGATTCAGCTTTCGAATTACGAAGTGAGGCTTAGAGAATCACACACATTGATCGACTACAATCGACACGCTAAGTAAAATATCGAGTAGGTACTTAATACAAATTCTGTATGCCCTCAGCTGGCCCTATCGATGTTATTGGCTACCCGAGCCTGTAGTTATTACATGTTAGAAGCCAGAAATACCAGCCAGCTAGACAGACCAAGGTGAAAGACATGCCTATGGAGGGATAGTAATTAGTTTTGTAAAAGCAGTCTGAATATTCGAAAAAGTAGGAAGAATTTCTGTTCATCATTTCTGTTTCTGTTCAAATCAAAAAGTAAAAAGCAAACGCCCTTATTAAGGTGCTCTAAATTCCCGCTCAGACTTAATCATTCCGCCCGCTGCTTCAAAAAAATCATGCGGCCGAAGTCGCGGGTAGAAACCTGCGACTTCGGCATTGTATTTACACGCGTCTTTGGTTACTGCTCCGTCTTATAGTACCTATGCTATTCCTCATGAATTTGAACGATTATACAAACAAACTAAAAATCTATATTAGTATGTATAGATACTCCCTATGTATCTCTTCTTTTATTGCGATCTTTAGTGCAAACGAAGACGACGAGTAATTGTACCCAGACACTCTACATCCGTACAGTACAAGAATGGTGGACTTCAGAAATATTTCAAGCAACGCGGCCTGCAACTCCAGACCACACAAATTGCAATTTTATGTTTAGAACGACTATAATGGCGACAAGGCCCGGTAGCTCACTGCTTGCTCAATGTGTATTGTAGCGCCATCTGTTATGTTTAAATAGAGTTACACTAACTGAGCTACGTAAAATCTCGTGAAAAATGTATATTTATCAGAAAGTTTGAATATAGATTTTCTCTTTTTTTATTTGTTTTCTAGTAATAAAATCACAGACGATATTTTGGACGACACTAGCGCCTTATAGATAGAAATGAAACACCTTATTGAAACCCGGCGCCACAGACTAAACTACGATGTGGCGTCACGTTGGAGTCGGATCTTAAGAAATTATTTGAAATGAATTGTTCTATTCATTAAAGATAAAACTAACGTATTACTTTTGATCCTTTGGAGTTATTAATTTTTATTCAGATAATAAAACGCTAAGTTAAAAAAAAAACAACAAATAATAACAATAAAAACAAAAGTCGCTTCATTTCTGAACGCGAAATGATGCTTGACGCTTGACGGGACGGCTGTTGAATGCAGCAGCCAGTGGACTTGTTAGTTGTTGTTCGCTTTCAAAGTGATTTATTCTTTTCTCTTATTTTATCACTATGAAAACTGTGTTCATTCTTTAACCATGTTGAATCAAACATCCACTGAAGCATTGCTCTCAGCGAGTTACGTCGAAAATTACTTAGATTGTGTTGAAAATCTTCCGAATGACCTGCAGAGACATTTATCGCGTATGCGAGAGCTTGACGTAACATACAGAGGTAATTTTCCAATTTCTGCATGTCCTTTCGGCTATAATTGCTCATAATAAGTATTAACAGTTGTATATGTTATCAATAATTGATACAACAGCTTGTAATTATATTGTTGACGTTCGTCTTTCAACCTCATTACGTATGCATACCTATGTATAGATTGCGACTCGCAAGTACAAAGTGGACCAAAATAACATCAAAACCACTAGGCTGTTGTTACTTCGAAAGATGTATTTAAAAAGATTCGATTTTGAATATGTCTAGGTAGTTGTTTGTGTTTTGGTTAAAAGTCCAGTTAAGAAGATAACCTATCTTAATGTTTTGTTGTTGCGTGCTAAGTGTTTTATGTTTTTAACAGAATGTCTTCGTGAAGCTGAGAAGCATCTAGCAGTATGCATAGGAACGAACACAGAGGAGCGTCGCCGCAGTCGGGCAGCTTTGCGGCTACAGACAGTACTGGTGGCCGCTCAGGAGATAGGAGATGAGAAACTACAAGTTGTGCAGATACTGCAAGACCTCATTGACAATAAACAACGGTCACTTGATGCAGACCACAAAAAATTAAGTAAGTATTTGATTATAACCTATTTTGTAAACATGATTTGCTAAGTGCTTAAAAGAGATGAGACAAAACTCAAATTATAATAAGAAATTTTAAAATAATATAAAAATACCTGTGTAACAAAGTTTAGAAAAAAAAAACATTGCAACAATGCTAACCGAGGGTGTGTAATTAAATAAACTTTGCCAAATCAGATATTGGTGAAAGGCTTAAATAATATATCACCTAATACATAATACATTGAAACCTGCATAACTGGGACATTAACGGACCTTCAAATTTATCTCACTATAATAGGTATTCCACTTACCAAATATTAGCCAAATGCAGAATTTACAGTCAGAATTAATTAACAAAAAGGAAAAATATCTGCAATAAATTCCAAGTTAGAGAGATAACCTATAAGATGAAAAAAAAAACAATTTAGCAAAAGTATTCTAGTAGCAAAGTAGTCTTTTCAAAGTGAAAGCAATTAGACCATTAACAGGCGCTTTTGAATTGTCAAGAAGTTACAGTTTAAAATTTAAGATAGTTACTTTGAAATATAGTCTCAATGGTAAAAAAAAGGTTAAGTTCAGTCACTCTCTTCATTATAGAGGTACGGTCATAGAGGTTTGTTTTATCCTAGTAGCAGGAAATTCAGTGATAAAGTGTTGGGACCTTAGCATAAGGTTTTAATGGAAAAAATATGTAACTTTCATCTTTGCTTCGTGTCTTTCTTCAGCTGTTCAAGATTACTAATAGTACATTTTATTTACAGTATCTTGCCTGGAGGTAAAAACAAATGGTACAGTTAAGGAGGAACCCGCTCCAGCCCCAGAGACAGTCCGTACTGCAGAAAAGGAGGTGCCAGCCCCGGTAGTCACACCACAGCACGCACCACCACCACCGCCGCCTGAACGTACCACTGAGAAGGAGAAAGAAAAAGTGGAAAATAGGGATAAATCTGGTGGTAAGTTATACCAAAGTTAGATAGTTTATTTAAATTTATTTTGACTGTTAAAAGGCACTTTTTAATGGCATATATAAGGAAATCCATTGAATGTAATTGCCTCTTCCAAACAATAATTTTGTATGTATAAGAATGAGAAAGAAACATTCTTTTTGAACATATTTTACAATATTTGCCCTTGTGTGACATAGCAATAGGTAGCTAATTTAAATGAGTAATTAATAATAAACTCAATGTTTATCCCAGGTGAACGGTGGTCAAAGCGCGCCAGACGATCACGAACTACGGCAGGTGCCGCCACCGACGGAGCAGACTCGAGCGAACGGGATAGTGAGCGGCATGCCCACAATACTACCCACAAGAAAGGTACGACTTATTATAAATGTGCCTCAGTTAACCCCTAATATATTATCAACAACAATCACAACCAATTTTTGTTTGACAACTAAAAAATATTTTTTATCTTAACTGCAGATTAACATACATACATGTATTCATCACAATCATAAACAAAATGCTAACTTTATCTTTTCCTCTACAGGTATAGGCAAAAAGAAAAAACGCAAAGCGCGCCAAGCTGCACAACGTTCAGAAACGCCGCCAGAAGAGACAGACGCCATCGACCCCGACGAGCCGCGCTACTGCCTCTGTGACCAGATATCCTTCGGCGAGATGATCCTGTGTGACAACGACCTCTGTCCTATCGAGTGGTTCCACTTCTCCTGCGTCTCACTCACGACCAAACCTAAAGGGAAATGGTTCTGTCCCAAGTGTCGCGGAGACCGACCCAATGTCATGAAACCTAAAGGACAATTCTTAAAAGAACTAGAACGGTATAACAGGGAGAAAGAAGAGAAAGCATAGTCTTTACTACATCAGTAGGTTTAAGGTTCATGTGGATTTGAAATTAGTGAATACGTCTACAGTATTTATGATGGTGCTTGTGGTATCAAATTGTGATAACTAAAGTACGTATTTTAACTGAAGCCCTGCAATTTATGTGGTGGTAGTCCGGGAGTCTAACCCGACTATTCCCAAGTTTTAATAAAAGTACCAGTTCAATTAAAAAAAAGGTATTCACTTGTTTCTAGTCCATATAAAGGCACACAATGCCTTGAACACTTTCAAGTATTGAAATGTGATTTAAATTTTATGAAAATTCAGTTCTTTCTACTGTGTCGGGTGATTGTAACAGAGTGTTACGCAAATTATTTAAAGTTTGATTAGCTGAATCTCCACAACAGCGCAGGATAGAAGTCATCGAATCTTTGTTGTTAATTTAACTCCGCGATTTGACGAAATGTTGTAAATATATTAGTTATGTACGGTCAAACACGGAACTTTAAGTACAGTACGGTATAACTTTAGTTACGCGTCACGGCATCTATTCAATAGAGATGAACATTCTTTATTATAGGTTGTTGCGAACAGATTTAATTTCTTACATTAAATAAGTTTTATTGAATATAAGGATTAATAAATAATGCATTGTTGTTTAATTTTAATAGATTTTAATTAATATTACTTTTATACTCATTGCCAACCAAACAAATGCAAATTATATATATTTTTAGTGGTAATTGCTAGTGTTTGGCACTCTTCATAATTCATGTAATCAATATTAATACTGTAAAGATTATATACACTCCTTTCAGCTACGTCTTTCTGAAACACAGTTAAGTTACTATTCTGTTGACTAGTGTGTGGGAATCGGAGCATCGAACATTTTTCTTCGATTATCTATATAATACCCAGATTAGATATGATAGGGGTACACGTGTGCTTTGAAGATTATCGCTGGCAAGGCCTTGATATATTACTACAAAGTATAATTATGTAATGGTCTCGGAAATATCCTATTTACCAAATAAATGATAATAAAATAGAACTTAAAACAGAAAGGAGCTGAGAAAATAATACACATTTAATTCAGTATACAATATGTCCTTTATTTCATATATGAATTATACAGAAATCGTCTAGTTATATTATAGTAACCATGGAGGAAACAAAACAATACTTAGATTCTTCAAATAAGTCTCATAGAACTTCTAAATAATGTAGTCCGTACATACTACGACTATTACGCTATAATATTAATAATTTGATTTGTCATAAATGCCATTATTATATTTAAAATGCTTCTAAAATCAAGGTTAATATTTGTTTATAAAATATTGCAATGGCTTAAACTTTCGACTAGATTTATTATTATAATTAAGTATCTCTATATTGCAAACTAATCGTAGTGTAAATACTTCAAACAGGATCTTTATTAACAGTAATATAGGTCGAAGAGATTCTAACAATATCAAGTACCATACTTATAAATACTTTAAAAAGAGTTTGAAATGGTAAATTACACGACATGTTCACTAAACTCATACACCCATGTCGTTATTATATTTAAGAGCTACACAAGCTTACTACATTAGCCAAAAAAGTCGTATTCGCTCAGTAAGTACACATTTTCAAGCTAAAATAATCTTCACACCATCAAACATCAAAAAACCGAACACAATAATAGATGGGATAAAATTACAAAACTAGATAGTCAAATGAATAACTGAATACATATTATTATATTACTACAAGTCTACTGTGTTGTTAGTTTCAAATCTACTGTTAAATATAGTATTTCACACAAACTTGTCACACGAAACACAACACACAAAAATATCGTTAATAATTTGAATGCACTTGTTCCATCTAATTCCAATATCAATCAATATCAAAAAAACGTTAACTATACGGCAAGACACAATAATACTTTTAGTGTAAGGTAAAAATATCGAGCCGATACTTTTAAGTACACTTAATTTCCAATACACACTTAAAATGATTAATTTGTGACAAAGTAATAATAAATATGACACTAATTTGAACACAAATACTAATATTCTAATAAATTAACCGCTACCATAGGCTATAAAAGTACCACAGAATTTCGTGCACGTTATATAGCAGTACTGAAACTGGGTTTCTAAATCAAGCATCGACTTTAAGAGAACAGATAGAAATTCTGATGAATTGAGTAAAGATAGCACACCATTGAAGAAATATACGCGTTTAACGATAATAAGAATTGTATACAATATAGTGAAGACTTATGTTAAATTAAAGAAAGCTAAAGTACAGTTATATAAGAAAAGATGATTATATAAACAGCTACAATTACATAATACATGTATAAATAAAATCCATCCACACGTTCGAGATTCCCGCCAATCTGATTTAGAAACCTAGCCAAAAATTATATCTACTTTGATCTAAACATTTTCTTCGCTACTTAAATTAGGCCGTCGCGTATTAAATAGGGGGAACTTGAATGGCCGATCTTACAGTAATGTTACATTGGACACTATACCCATACACCGTGAGGATTCTTGTTGGTCGGCGCCGCGTTTTCTAGCTGTCTTGGAGATCCGATGATTCTACGTGCGCTACCTGCTTTGCATAACCCTGCGAATAATTAGAAAACCTTGTAACTACCACATTTTCAGATAATACTAACAGAAGATCTAACAACGAGATATTTCATCATATCAGCCTATAGCCGTCCACTGCTGAACGTAGATCTCCCTTAAAGAGCGATCTCCTTAATTGGTATACACTCTGTTTACAAAAAAAAGTTAGATGAAATCCTCTGATTATTTCAACATTGTGCACGAGGTTGTGGGTTCGCAACCGGGCACGGACAAGTACCAATGTGACTTTTTCTAATTCATGATGTGCTTTCTAAGTTTATCTTGGACGTCAGTGACATCGGTGAGGTAACCTGGACTTATAATCAATATAAGTCTGAAATTGCCAATCCGCCTTAAGCAAGTGTGGTGTTTTGTCCTGCAGTGGGATAGTTGTAGGCTGTTATTATTATTTATTTCTGACAGCATTATTACCATCTAAAGGATGCCGCAACTCGTCCACGCTACCGGTCAGACTTTGCAGATTGGCTTCCTTCATCTCTTGAACCAACCGCTCCACCTGACGCTTCTTCTCCATTATGGCATTTTCTAGCACTCCAACCTGTTGACAGTTTATCTTAAACCTGACTCATTAAACAAAAATAAAAAACCTCAAGAAAAAGAAAGTTGTTAACAGAATTTGAGACATTATTGGTATTCATTTTTTTTTTGTTTTTTTTTTACTACTTTCGATTTGTATCGTTTGATTGCTTTCACGGCGTGTCATGTGCACATGAATCATAGTTCCATACTATGTAGTTCGAAAGTAGTCAGATGAACCCAAAATAGCACGTGATCAAAAACCGTGAATCATGTATCAAGATTATTTCAATGAATGGTCCCCCATTTTCTAGTATCAAATAACTAGGTAATCGATTAACTTATCATTAAATTTGCATTAAGGTAAAATGTACCCAGCCTTTTTTATATATTACACCTCATTTGGATACCTACATTTAAAGTAAATAAAAAATATACTTTAATTTAAAATTGGAAATTAATACCGAATCTAGAAAATATGACATACCTCTCTTTTTAAATTCTCCGCGGTGAGATTGTTAATTTCAGTCGCATGTTTCGCTTGCTGTATCTGACTTTGTAAACTCTCCATTTCAGCGAGCATTGATCGCTCCAGCGCTTGCCTGTTACGAGAAGAAAATAATCGTGAAGAAAGATCAACCTTATTTAAAACTTATAGGTAAGTATGTTGTTTGCGGGGCGAGCATGGCCAGACATCGCACAGGACAGAGAGATTTGGAAGAGAAAGGGGAGGCGTTTGCCCAGCAGTGGCAAACTTGAGAGTCTAAGAAAAAAAAAGGTGTGTTCAAAGTTGTCGCAAGTAGGTATTATATAATATCTAATGCCAGCGCAACCTAGACCGTCAGTTGCCGTCGGCCTCCCACCTCGTGACTTGCTATTCTTAATCTCAAAGCAAAGAATATTTTCGTAATGAACTCTTCATAACAATTTCGTGCTAATTCTTGCCTACTATAATGGATTAGAAATTAACTCGTGAAAAGAGAGTGTACTGTAAAGGTTGTATGTCAATGCAACCTGGCCAACGAGGTTTTATGTAAACACTCAGTTGTATTCCAGAACGAATTCAAAGTAACACCATATGCGATTGGTTTTTGTTATATGAGAGAAGTTGTCTGCTCAAGCTCCGGTAGCGAGCACGTTATTTAAAATATATCGGAAAGAGCCAGAAAAGTTGGGTTCAACCAAATGAAGCTTGAAGCTGCCACACACCCGCTACCGTGACCACGTCACAGTGCTTAAACAACTCTAGACCATAGAGTAGGTACTTTTCAATATCTGCATCTACACCTCTACCAGTCCTCTAAGGAATATAGGTGTGGTGCTACGAAGGTTACACTAAGATTGTAAAAATTTTTGGTAAAATTAGGGCTGCCATCACCTAAGTTGCCGATGACGGACAAAATCTTAAAAGCCCCGGACTTTTGAATAAAATTGAGATGTTTCCCGGTCGCCCCTGAGAAAATGATTTTACATTAAATATGAAAACATGGTTTACATTTTTTTCTTCAATTTATTGCTAATCTTTCAATCTATCGAAATTTTTGAAATGTCACACTTGGAAAGCCTTGCCGGACGCCCTCTAAACTAGGACAAATCCGGAAAATCCCGGATGGATGACAGCCCTAAGTAAAAACTAAACAAACAAAAGACCAAGGTCTCGGAATTCCCACTCCGACGACACCGGCTATCAAAGCAACAATCTAATTTACATTCACACAGGCAGGTACTTATTATTGTACTCGTAATTATTATTACCGTAATTACACATTTTCGAGCCGAACTTAGAATTATAAATCATGAATTCGTGATCAGCATTAAGATAATCACTTTTCACGCACTATAATCTGAATAGTTACAAAATTAATGTAAACAGTGGGCCACATACCTAAACATTAATGTGCTAAGAAATTATAATTTGAATGAAAAAAAGAATACAAATGTTTATTCTATGCTTCGTTACAAAAAGTGAAAACTTTTCGCAAATTACATTATGCAATGTTATGTAAGTTCGTGATAGCACCTAGTGACTCAATACCGCATAACACCTTCATTTTTGTTTGTATAAGAATTTTCTCTTCATTCATTTAACAAGTAACTAATTTAAATTGTCTCTTTGCCATTTTAGGTAAGTAGTCATATCAATACAGTTTGAACCCTTTGACTGGGTAGGCAGTCAAAGGATGTTAACTTGACTAGCAAATTACGACTGTAATAAATATAGTCAAAGTCAAAGGATTTTTTCTAATTAGACCATTTCCAGGCACTTTTGATGTTCAAGGAGTCTTTCAGTTAGTCAGAAAGGTGAAGCATGAAGACGTTGCTAGTTCCAAAACTTAGGCAACAAGCAAGATACTCCACGGTTGTTTGTTTCCAATAGGTCAAATAGTCAAACTTAAAATAAAATAAGCACCGACCTCTGGGTCCCTCTTACAACAGATAAAGCCGAGAAGAACTCACCTATTTTCCTGCTGACGACTATTAATAAGTCTCTGCTCATTGTGAATCTCCTCCATCAGTTTCCGGATCTTGTTCTTGCATTGTAATAGCTCAGTTTCACAGTTCGCCAGTTTCGAGCGCACCAGTACGATCTCCGACTTTATAGTCTTCTCATTTTGTTTCACTATTTCACTTTCCTCCTCTACGTAGTTTAATGATTGAACCTGTATAAAATCATCATTTTTATAAGTCACCTAGCGTATTATTGTGGCATAATATGACAGAAGTTGCCTACTCAATAGCAACTAAACAATAGGAAAGTTTCTAAGTGATGCAACAAAATGAATAAGCCTAATTGATGCACACACCAATTTCAACTATAGTTTTAAACTATGGAATATATAAGATTCATATATAGCAAAAGACAAAATGGAATCGGGCGTTACTTTACAAAAATCGATGACATACAAAGCGAAAATTGAAAACAGGAAGTGGCAAAAGCAGTCTTTCGTTTTCATCAAAGAAAATAAATAATGTTCATATTGAGGCATATAATGCACGATTCCTAAAATTTACCCACCGGTATTACTAAAGCATACTAACAAACAAATGCCTTCGTAGTTTCGCTGTTATTGGAGTTTATTTTTCAGCATTATGGGTAGGTTTATATCCATAATTTTTGTAAACATTTCTACATCCAAAATTGACATCAAAATTTTCATAAACGAGCAGTCAAGCATTCAAAAGAATTACGGCTGGTAAGATAAACTATCCGTTTTGCATATAGAAACCGAGCATAAGTTATCAATTCAATCGATCTGCTACCATTCATTGTAATATGTTTGCTTCCACAGCTCTACAAGTTAAAGGCGCTAAAGAAAATAAAGAAACCGTGTGACTCGGATAGCGCGCAAGTCGTGATCAGACAATGTTTGTGTTAACGCGTAATTATGTGGCAACAGATGATTGCTTTGTGCTATCTTGTGAGAGAGTTCCAATTACCTGCTCAGTACTGATCCGCAGTTGATTGTCTGCTGAACCTATTTGTTGCTGTAATAGTTCTACCTGCCGTTCCTGCTCTCGCCCTTTGTTTTCCCAGAAACCGATTTCTGCATCGTACTGTAAGTTTAAATAAAGGCATGAATAAATCATAAAAATTAACTATCGCTTACGACTGGCCCTTATGGAAATCTATGGGTGAAGCCGATATGATAATTATGTTGATGATGAATTAGTCTTCAAGGCAGAATAGGTACAACAATTACGTTGAAGGAAGTCATCAACTGACTTCTTCCACTTTAGGTGTAGCAGAAGGGAGTGTCTGACTCTTACTGACTAAAACCTATCCATGTTCCTCCTGATGCCCTTTGCGTTCCAGGGCCGCAGTGACTCTTTTGAACAAATTCCGCAACCCTGGCAGGATGCCTACCATTTCACTGTTTTCATACAATAAAATCAATTCGAATTTCATACCAGTAAAAAAAATATTGCTCACGGCAATCTCCTTCTTACCTTTATAAGGTCCACTTGCTGGCTGGACAACTTCTCCCTCTGATAGTTGACCAAAGAGACCAGTTCCCTGTACTGGCTGTTATAGCTGACGGCCTCAGGACTCCTGTTGTCCTGGTTCTCTTCGGGCAAGTTGACGGGCGACATGTGTTGGGGGCGATTTGAACGCATGCGGTTAGGAGACTTTCTGACAGCTTGGGAAGGTGGCGGCGGCGAGCGGTACGGCGGTGGTGGCTCTCTGTGATATAATTGGCATATTTGAAACGGAGACAAACAAAACAACAGCGAACATAATGTCTGCAGCTATTGTAGTACTGCAGAAATATTATGTCTCTTAGGGCCTGTACACACCACGTTTTATAAACGCACCTTTGACGCGCGTTCGTAGCGAAACAGTCGCGATACTCACGCGAGTCAGACAAAATCAAACTGCAATGTGGAGTGAAAAACTAGCTGTTTATAATAATAGCTGTTGTTAATGGCGCAGTCCAAAAAACGTGATGTGCACTGGTCCCTATTGGTACAATCTATGTAATCACATGATATCATTTAAATAATGATAAATAGTTGTTTCACTCTAAATGCCAGATAATCCTCTCAAATCTAAATATATATAACTCAAAGGTGACTGACTAACTGACTGACTGACATAGTGATCTATCAACGCACAGCCCAAACCACTGGACGGATCAGGCTGAAATTTGGCATGCAGGTAGATGTTATGACGTAGCCATCCGCTAAGAAAGGATTTTGATCAATTCTACTCCCAAGGGGATAAAATAGGGGATGAAAATTTGCATGAAACTTTGTCAATTTTTAACCGATCGGGCTGAGACTTTGCATGCATAAAGCTACTATGACGTAGGCATCCCCTAAGAAAGGAAAATACTTCTTAACGGACAATACTTATTAACGCGAGCGAAGCCGCGGGCCAAAGCTAGTACCAGAATAATGAATGCAATACCTAAATAATACTGTGTTAGAGGTCTACTATTCCATGTAACTGTCAATGGTAATATGATAATAAACTGTACAGAGGCAATTAAAAATTGGGACATGCATGTGACTAAACAAATTCTGTTAACATTTACATTATTTTATCACATCCCAAATGGAAATAAAATACTATTCTGACCTTCTCAATAATTTGGCCATTTGACTACCTGTTCTTACTAATAGTCAAAATTGATAGTTATTATGAATCATCAGACATTTGGGTCAGGGATCACTTAATTAAATGTCACTATATGATGAGTCATACACTTATGAAAATAAAATCTGCTTAGCTCAACTAATATATTTATTTGGTAATGCATAGAAAGGTAATCAAACATAACTAAATAGCAGTCTATTAGTTATAAAAAAGCACAATGTTCTTTGCAATGGCTCAGTATGATAAAAAATGTTCATAAAAACAATTTTCTGTTAAAACACACTGTTGTGGCAAAATGTCATTGAATACCTTCTTTAGGAACAAAAATTTTATATGTAAAGAAGATGGCTTTCTTTTCGTTTCATTAATTACTAGTTCATTGTTCTTCATGGTCAATTAAATAACTGTATATGTGATATCTTTATTTAAATTTGTGTTAGGTGAAAAACCCCGCTGCAAAAAAAACTATCTTTTTCTCCATTTATCGGCTCCCAAAAGAAACATCACAACAAGAAGTCCTGTTCTGACATTCAGAATATTCTTTCTTACTACCCAATGTTGCTTGTAAGTTTTGAATCAAATAACCTAAAAGAGTTATAGGATTAGCAGCTCTTTACCTGTAAGGTGGGACATCTTTTAGCACAGGGCTGTCAGACTCAGATGTTTTGGCTTGTTGCACACCCTTCACTACCCCGACAGGGTTGCCAGGTGATGTGTTAGTCACATTGTTATTGCTATAAGTTGGGGTTGTAGACATTCTATTCGGAGAACTCTGGGGGTCCAACATGTTGGAGTTTGAAGTAGTGTGACCGCTAGAAGGACAAAACGGTAATACTTAGACAATTAGATATTTAGTTAATGTTACAACATTTTAAAATTAGTAAGGAATACACCTATGTGTACTATGTTTAACAGTATGATCATATTATTACCAAAAATATTAGGGAATGCTAATAGAGGTTTTGTACAATTCATACAATGAGAATAACTCACCCATTTCCTATTGGAGATCTAGAACTGTTGGTTGGCTGAGGTTTCTGGCTGTTGCCAGAGTCAGACCGCCTCAGTATAAACTGTATATCATTGGAATATTCACCCCATTTCATAAGGATCTGAAAACACAGCAATGACAAAGGCCATGAAATAGGAAAAAAAGTTTTTAAAATTACAGTCTAAAAATTTGAAGACATGAAGGACAAATCAGTGCAATCACCTTTTTTTGATATGAACAATATTTAATTTGTACCTATGACTGTATTACTTATCAATTAGTTACCAACATCAGGTATATGCACTGGAATGTAATAGCAAAAGTAAATAAGTGCTGTATCTTCAGAATTTGTGCAATTCATTGACTTATTAATAGAACATGATACCTTGAGGGGATACTCCTGGGGTGCCAGCAGTCGTTCATTATTTCGCCACCGTTCTATTAGTGTGAATCTGCCCACTTTGCCCGTGGCATGAGCTAATGCGAAAACTACATCCTGTTAAAAATAAATTAACAAACATCGAAAGTTACTAAAAGTGAAAATGTATACACATAGCATTCTAACCGTGTCAGTAGCATAATCATGAGAATATAAATTCTAGTACTGACCTGGCAGGTTGTGGTTTCTGTAACCCCACAAACAATCCTTTGTATTCCCTCGACCCAGACCTTCAGCTCCATTAATTTCACACTGTTCACAATCAACTCATAAACCACATATTCACCTAAGATGTCATTTTATCGCATATTCAGCCTGCGCGAGACTTTTTCCTCACACAATATAAGGTAAAACGCAACACAAACATACCAAAAACACAATAAAGAAAATAAAGCTCCAAGTGGGTTATGAGAAATTTTCGTTTAGAAACACGTCGCTGGCTGACATAAGCATGACAGCTTTGGTTTTATCTATAATATTGCTTTTTTTACCATAGACGATAGTAAAGTATAATTATAATAATACTCTTTGGTTTATTTACCAACAAGCTTGTTAGCAAAAGCTTACTTTGACAAACAAAACCTGTATATTCCAGTCACTTTAGGAGATTCACCCGGAATGAAAAATAGCAGATATAAATTTGTAAAGACGTTTGCTTCGTCATTTTAATAGATGTCCGCAAAATTCCTCTTCTTTGCATTTATAAAAGATATGGGACTTAAAATTCTCTTCAAATTTTACTATAAAATACATTTTTTTATACGTTTACCATTTTTCAGGTATAGCGCTAAGAGTACGTAGCACTTTAGCCACATTTCGGGTGTAATCCGAAAGTTAGATGTTTCTCCACCTTTGTCATATTTTTTTGTTTATGTTTTGTAAGAAAATCTTTGAGTAAGGAGATGTTGAAGGTTAAAGCCAAATAAACTACTTTCGAAAATTTCAGGCTCAATTTTCGAATGCTTTTTCTGGCAACTTATATACGAACGCCTTTTAAGCGGTAAATTCAAAAATGATTGTGAATAATATCTTTTGCTGTAATATTCGAAATTATATCTAAATAAATCCCATCTATGTTCCTTCATATGCCCTTTGCGTTCCGGGGGCGCGGTATCTCTTTCGAATAACCCGCAGCCCCAGCAGGCTTTGGCCCTTAGTGGCCCCTTCCAAGTTTGCTGACATCTCTTTGAGGCGCGCGTGGAACACAAACGCGCGAATGCTTTTCTCTACAATATCATGAAGCATCGTTATAAAAACTTTTTTACTTATTTTTTGTACTTATTTTTACTTCAATGATGTTTTAATTTTTTAATAAAGAGCTGGCAAGTAAACCTTTGACATTATTTATATTCATCGCTATCTATTACTGCAGTGCACATAGTATTGATTGATTCACTAGGTTTTTAAAACGATTCATTTTATTATAATAGTTTCACGTAACTAATCATGGGAGACGCGCCAGCAGCAGCACCAGCAGCAGCAGACGACGACGATGTAATTTATTTCTAATCTAATTTAATTGAGCTAATTATAGCAAAATATTGCACAAGGCTGAAGCACCTATTTCTTATCCGCAATGCACGTACCATTACAACCATTCCACCAAGCGCCTACAAGTACCGATACGATTCACTCACTCTCTAGAAGAGGCTTAAGTCCCAGTAGTGGGAATTTAAGCTAAGGTATTTAGGTACTTCTAATCTAGTAAGTAATTTAATGCGTGCAGCTCGTGTTACTTAACGTAGGTTTTATTATTTTATTACAAATAAAAGAAGAGTAGCAAGAAAATAGCGCGATATTATTATGACCTAAGTTAGCTAAATAGGGAAACTTTTTATGGCAAATATATAAAAAGGTACCTGTAATTCTGTATACCAAAAATTAGGTATCTATGTACTCCACTTAACAAAGTAGTTGTAGAGTGCGTGAGCTGGCCCCTAAGCGATTTCTTCAGAAAGTTGTTCAAGGTGCTTAGGGAGTAAACATTGGTAAACATACCTACTAAAGTGATTATAAACTCCCCGCGTCTAGGAGGTGAGCCGGAGTGGTGGGGAGGTATAAAAATTAACAACTTTCTGAAGAAATCGCTTAGGCCCCAGCTCACGCATTCTACACCATCTTTTGGGTTATTCGTTGAGTTGATTAAGAAGCACGTCGCCGCGTCGGGTTGTGCTCAGTAAAACATTTATTGAGCACTCGTTGGGACTTCCGTATTATTATAGTAGATACTCTTTACGTTGGAAGCTCTGAATGCTTGAGGTTTTGTCAAAGCGCTGGCCTTCGTTGAATTTTCATCGCATGTACCCCTCACTCACTAGTAGTTTATGCTGGAGTTGATTTTACTAGTCTGTCTAGTACAATCAGACTGTCTAGTAATAGGTGAGTAATTCTATAACAAGCATTTCTATCGTCACCAAATTATACAATCTTTCGTGTGCATTTATGTCCGTTAATTGTTATTTTAAAACGAAAAGCCGGATGTTGTGTGTGCTCTTGTAGTGCAACTTGTTGGGGCAGATCTATGATCAGCAGTAAATGGTGATGGTCCGAGATGTTTATTGAGTATTCAGATTTAATAAACCTGATTTGTTTTAGGATATTGTATTCAACGTCGATGAAATACAGAAAATCGTGAGAGACAACATCGAAATGTGTCTGGGTGGCAACTTGTACAGCCACTCACGAACCCCGCAATGGATCTCTATAATTACAGATAAAACTCTTGCAAGACTGAATAAAATGAATAAACCCTTCAAATACATCAGTGAGTATCTATGGAAATCGAATAATAAAGACATCTTATTGCTTTTGGTTTCGATATTCTCGGATCAAAAATGAGGCTCAATTAGTCGAACACTCCTTAGATCTCTCCTCCATGAAAGTGCTTCATTGCTCATATATCGGTAAACAATTTAAATAATACTCAGTCTTTTCTATAGCATTTCTATGGAAAAGACAAAAGAATTTAGACTGGTTGGAAATGAGTTCTACGACATGCTTTTTTATAAGAATAGGTGAATCATCGAATTACATCTTCCACCCTGGGCGCGGAGCGGAAGGGAGTGTCAGACTCTTGCTGACTTAAACCCATTCGTGTTCCTCCTAATACCCTTTGCGTTCCAGGGCCGTGGAGGCTCTTGCGAACAATATTCCGCAATATAGTACACTCCGCGTGACGAAAGCTGAGCTTTGCATTTGTGCCTATATAGATAATGTAGGTGTAACGTCGGCCTAGACGCGTCCTTTGCTTGGTTTAAGCCGAACGTAACTCTCTTCTTTTGGTAAACAGTCACATAAATGCAATGCTCAGTTTACGCCTAGCTGACTGTAACACAGTACAATAATATCTAATTTATTATGATTACAGTGAGAATCACTATAACACAGAAGAATGGAGCGGGTTTGCACACAGCCGCAGCGTGCTTCTGGGACACCGCTACCGACAGCACCTGTACCGTTCGCTGGGAGAACAAGTACATGTATTGCATAGTCAACATTTTTGGACTGGCCCTGCAGATTTAAATGCATACTTTTTACGCTTTATGTGTATTTATGGTACCTATTATAGTTTATAGTGGCTTTTGCCTGATGTGCTTAGTATGACAGTGTTTCAGTGTAACTTACATTGTAAGAAGGTAGTATAGTATACCTACAGTGTGACTACCCCGTTGGTATCGTGGATGCAAGCGCGACGGTTAAGCGTAAAGCTGGGTACTCACTTAGCAGTGTAGCACGTAACGTATCAGATACGGTATCAAGTGAGTACGTAGGCCACGAGGGCTAAGAAAGTGGGGAGAGTGGGGTGTGGGTGGTGGTTGAGAAGTGAAGTGGGGTGAGATTGGGGGAGTGGGGGGAAGTGAGTACCCAGCTTAAGATCCTGGGTTCGATTCTCAGGTCTGGCAAACAGTGTTATTGGGTTTTCCATTACGAACTTCTCAGTTACAGCCCCGAAATCGAAAGATGGTGGTGTGACACCCCCGTCTCGGAAAGCATGTAAAGTTGTTGGTGGTATGCCTGATCTCTCCCGGTTGTGTCGGATTGTCGTGTCATCGAACTAAGTGAGTTAAGGGGAGAGAGAGTGCTTCTACGTTTGCGCACACACTTGTGCCATATAAAATCTCCTGATTGCCTTTCAACAAAATATTTGAAGATTTACCGCGGGATCCTTTAACCTTTTCCTTTGACGTTCGTTTAGCTACACCTAGATTTTAACCACGCTTTAGGATAAACTTGTGTAATATATGTACCTATGTATTCTCTCTTCGACAGCCGTAGCTAAGCACGACCACGTTTTAGCTTAATGGTGTCGATTCTGTTATGCACAAGCTAAACTTAATTTAGACTATTTCTATCTTTTTCTTTCCAATCAAACAAGAAAGGGACGGACGTGAATAAGACTTGTCAATTTTAGTTGAACTAAAACCTCTATACAATTATAATTGGCATGTCAGAACGTGTTGATTAAAAACACGGAAAAATTCAATGCAAAACTAATTTGACATCTCTAACTTAGTTCTAAGGTATCACCGTCCTTTTCTTTCGCTGTATGTTAGTAAGAGATGTCAATTCTCTAATTTTAGTTTAGTTTGTGAACAAGGGAATCAGCACCATTGTAATCTTGATATCAGAGGTGACTGGAAAAAAGCTTCTTTGGGTCTAATGTACACCTTCGCACAGTCACGTCCACGCCACATCAAATAATAATTAATGCCAAATGTTAAGGGACGAGTGTTGGTCGACAGACAGTTTTAATTTTTTGTCTGCAACAACGATAAATGACAACATATTCAAGCAGTTTCTACAGATTTGTAGAAAAAACCGGGCGATTTTTTGTTAGTATTTTTTGTACGGTTTTAGCTTCCGGGTTCAAGGCGCAGTAACGTGAACCCTTATTGTATTTTTGAGCTGTTATTAGTACGTTGGTTGTAGTGAGCGATTAATAGGCATCTAGACTATTACCTGTGCTTAAAGCTTGTCGCAAGAATGTCTTGTGTACATTTGTTTGATAAAAAATACATTAATTCTTTTAGAATTTCTCAAAGATATGTTCTCGTGACAAGATTTATATCATTATAGCATTATATCATTTAAGATTTTATAATGTAACAAAATGATGGGTTTGAGTTATTTCAAAGTTTGTCTTATTTTTTGAGCAATAAAAAAAAATTAAAATAAAATCATATAATAATATTATTGATGTTTTTTTTTACTTTTGAAAATGGCAGCAAGGAAAAATATCAATTAGCTTCCCAAAAACTGCAAACTATTCTTGAACTTCCTACATTTGTCGATCTTGGAAGTTTTATTTTTCTTTACCGCCTCCCAAAAGGTGGAGGTTATTCTTGACAAGAACGATAGGATACACATCACAGACAGAAAACTGAATAAAACAAAATATAAAGCACATTTTAGTATTTTTATTTTTGGTAAAATTTACCACAATACAAAATAATTATAGAAATAAATAAAGTAATAAAATGTATAGACAGGTCATAGAACTATGCATTGTAAAAATTGGTGCTTTTAAAGCAATTTCATTATAATTTATAATAACATTAGGCAAAATGGCATTGTGTACATTTAAAAATAAAAGCATTATTTTTAACACAAATAATATCAAGGGCAGATGCAATACACTTAATAATTAACGCAAAAATGATTATCACTTGGTGATTTGGTCTTTTGATTTCTAAATAATTTATTTACGTGTATGTTACCGTTAAAGGGGGCTGATCTGACATACTTGATATTTATGACACACTCAGTTAAACAGTCTTATTTAAATATTCGTTTCTCAGGACTTTAGTATGTACGAACTAATGTATCACTATCCACTAAAAAGCAGAATGATAATTTGGACACCTCGTTTTTGGTTCCATATTGGAATTGAAATGGAATAACAATAAGAAAGAGGTACTTTCGGCTTTTGTTGATGTAAGATCTTACAATATTGTGTAAATGTTAAGTTACGAGAAACTAATACGTTAACGCAGTTGGGCGAGTCTGTAGTTAATTGACAGATTACCTGATTAACAGTCTGTTTAGAGGTGATCAGCACAATAGCGGTAACATATACATCAAGTGGCGGTGCGATTGCCAATGGGAAATATTAGAGACTGTGTCTCTGGGAGCCTGCAGTTCATTTTAGCATTTTGATTTTTCATATTGGATTTAAAAAGCTCACAACCCTCGTGAGCTCTCCCTAGACCCACGGCTCCCACCGCCACTGATTACAAGACTAACAAAATGCACATGGACATAATTTTAAAGCATTCGTGAGTCTACAAAACATTGCAACTTCATTATAAACCATTTACAATTGATATAATCCACAAATTATAAAATCGACATTACCATTAAGTCACGCCTGTAAAATAACATTACAGAAGAAATGTTGAGGAAAAAGAAAAAAGAAACTCATGTTAATCTTATGTCAAAATAAAAACTAAATGTTTAAAAAATATTGTGTTAATCTTAATAATCGAAAGTGATTAAAATTACCTGTACTTTTATTATCATAACTCGATGTAGGCTATAACTTCGACTAACTTTTGTATCAAATGTAAACAAAATATAACAACCTTTTTATAAAAAGAATGGCTTATAACCGTTATGGCTACGTTCGCATCGTTTCAGTTCTAAAACCGATAGGACTAGTCTACAGATATTTCCAAAATGACTGGATAATATCAATTTAAAACATTGATGGGAACACAGTCACACAGTTTACATACAACAGAATGTTATTATCATCGATTTGTTTGTAATTACTTCTCGAGGCTGTTTGTCTACTAAAGTGGCTCAATTATTATGCAATATACACTACTAGATATGTCGATCAAAAAAGATAAATCCCGCTTTGGAATTTGTATTTCTAGTAACAACTAAATAACACTAAAGTATTAAGATCCGATTCACATACTAAATGTATATTGTGACTGCTGTGTAGCTTACATCTGATGGCTGTACAAGAGATCACATATAATGTGAATTAATCATATCTAATAAATAACACAGTTCACAAAAACAATTTTAAATTATATTCTACAAGGTAGACAAACTGCCTATAACAAAACAAAACAAGGGCTCTGATTGACCATATGCAACTATCGATTGATGTTTCGCTAAAACAAGACACCTGTATAACAAATTAGCACATAATATATTTAAAAGTCAATTGTATGTATAGCTTATTATAACACCAGAAATGTACCTTAGTTATTGTATATCTACTTAGTTTCATGATACTTATACAGTAAAGTATCCGAGATTATCAGAAATACGGAACATTTATCATTATGTGCATCTTGTTCTAACATATAAATTTCAAAAAGTACTAATAGTTACCTCTTAATTCGGGCCTACGTTAATCTGTCCTATTGAATTTATCTATAAAATACTTGGGGACATATACAAGTTATTTTAATACTGCTATTGTTAGATGCAGTAACAAATAATACAACGTTATCCTATGGCATGGCATGGTATTCAAAACCTTATTACTCACTTTGTTTCTGCATCTAATTCTATTACTAAAACAATAAAATTGTGAAGCAGATTTATTAGCAATTTGACTGATTCGTGTGATGACTGTTATTGTGTGATGCATTAAAATTCAGTCTATAAATGCTTAGGAAAAAAATGCTATAAAAATTATATTTGCCAATTAAAACAACACACAGGCAATCGATTAGAACATTAAAAAAATATATATTTTCTAAATTAAAACCAATTAAGCTTTGCTGAAGTAGTATTAAAGCTAACAAATGTGCATTTTTATGTTAAACCGTGCTTCGTACACCTGGGAGTCGTTCAACTGTACACCATCATCTCCGTCATTATGCGTCACGTGGCCGCGCCTACTCCCCGAGCCCGCGACCCTCGCCGCGGGCCGCTCCGCACACTAAATAACTTATTATATACACCGTAAAATATACTCTATAAAGTACAACCTACCACTATGACTACAATAAAACGATTTGTCGTTTAACTCATTATTATGACAGATAATTCCTCTTATTTACAATTTTACTATACAATACACGATAAAATTACTAAAAAGTAACATTGTACTTGTAACTTTGCTACCCTCCTTTCGAATGTACTAATTTATTATTATTTATGCCTAAAGATCCCTCGATATTATGTACACATACGCGCTATGTTAGTCGAGACTTAACTGATCACAAGTGAAGAGAAAATATAAGAACATAATGAGGAACAAATATACACTAGCTACACACTAACCATCTCTTACCCGAACGATCCGGGGCTAAACATATCACATCAAAGTTAAGTGCACACACTTAAGCCGTTCGCGAGTCAACTATCCATCTTAAAAAAAACTCAACATAACTAAAATATATTTACAAAATGTATAAACCTATCTCAAAATACGATTTTCCAAATAAATCTAATTCAAAATTATTATAAAATCCAACAACTCTTAACACTGGGTAGATTCAAGAAAGAGATCATATTAAGATTCATGTAAATTGTTTTCATGTGTCCGATTAGGTAGGCTCCAGTAAGTCTAGTGTCAAGATACGAGGTGGGAGTAACGCGATATGTGAATTTGACTTATTGTCTTACATACATAATTATTATGTACACGTAATAAATTGTGCTCGACCCAGTATTTCATCATCAAGCATTCATTTCCGCAAGCTACATTCTAAATAGGCTTACTTAGAACTCTCACGAGATCCATCGATTTATATTTGGCGGCGAACCGCCAAATATGTCCGTCCAAAGTACATGTCACCCACGAGTCACATTATTACTAAAGTTTTTACGTCTAATTCAGTTATGTACTTCTAGAAATTATGCTATTCGTTATGTAAAACCTGTGAGGCTGAAAAATTTACTGATCAAAAATACTGCATGATCAAAGATACTATCGCGGATTCAATGTTATTTCCTTAGATTAATAATTAGACGAGTGAGGCGTACCGCCGTGAAGTACAATAAGTAATCTAAGGTAATCTCCTTGTTTGCAGTATTTTTGTTCGGTTTTACAGCATTTTAAACCTCTTTGATCATAGATCAACACAAGCATAATTGACACAATCAAATCACCCACTCTATACTTGTTCATAGTTAGTTGAGGTACTTGCGGCACTTCTTGGCGCCACAGGTGCACGGTATCTTGACCTCTTCAAAGGGGAACTTGTAGTCATAGGTTAGCTCTTCCCCGATGGTTATACGTCGCAGGGCAAAGATGAGGATGTGTTTGTGACCATGTATGTCCACAACGCGCGAGTAACAGTTGGGCTAGAAGAAAAGGAAACTTATAAGTTTCGTGGCACGTTATTGAAAGATCGCCGAATGCCAAAAAAGACAATCCTTTTTTTTATATCTAGCCTGCAATGTCTTACTGCTGGGCAAAGGCCTCAACAACAAAACAAGACATAACAGTGGTTCATCGGTGTAAAAAAATGGTAAGTAACATCTGAAGAATAGGCCCCGGCCGTTAAAATGGCACATACAGTTTAAGATAAATGTCGACTTCTTAGAGCCTTGTTTCTGCCTCTACAGTGTAAACATCTCTATCTTAAATTCTATGTTGTGCTATTTTAGCGGCCGCTTACTATTATCTTATTCGTATTAAATTAACATTAATTTATGAAAAGGTACGACATTTCATTGTTTTGTTTTTAAAAAAAATATTAGTGTTCTCTTCTTTTTATATTTTTAAGTAAGTATGTATGTTATATTGTATGTCTTCAATTATTGTAATTGGTTCAGTTGTAATCGTTTTAATTAAAGTAAAAAATAAATAAATAAGAACTCACATCACAGGAGTGGTTGATGAACCTCGCCGCGTTGCCCTTAAGCGTGGCGTCCACCACGAGGTTGTCGTCGATGCGGAACATGTAGCAGCCGCCGACGCCGCGCCGCCCGCTCATCGCCTCGTAGCGCTTCTCTCGCTGGTCTGCTAGCACGGCGCGAATCACCTCACCCGCGTACTCTATCACCATGTCACCTGGAATATCATACATATTTAGCGGTAATTCTACATTAGGTAATAACATCACTGTACCCATGTAAACTGTCAGGTCTATTCAAATATTATTTTACTCTTTAATTGCTAAATATTAACTAAGTGTAAATCAAATTGGCAAGCAATTAAAATATTTGAGTTGTGGCAGAAATTAAACTTTAAAAGAAATTAAACTAATGTCACATAGATTGTTAATCAAACTGTAAACGTAGTTTAGCAATATGGTCGCCAAAATATATTGATTCAATGGAGTAAAAATACTATTCGAATTTTATTATAAAGTTCAAAATCGATCAAAAGTGTAATAAAACAATATACCTTCTTCAATATCTCGTTTGCAGAATAGTCCGCGTCCATGTATGTGTGATCTATAAACACCCACGGACGCTTTAGATGTCTCTTTCAGTTGTCTAAATCTCATAGCCGGTGGTAAAGTTGCCAAGCGCCTGAAAACGAGGACAGCAATGTAAATATAGAGATATATACATTAGTGATCAAGTTAGGCTAAAAGAACTTGACCTGAAAATTATCGATAATAAGTAAAGTTACATTATGCTTTGGCATTTGGCTTTCTTTGTCTAAAAGAACTTATATTTAGTTTACCTAGAAATAGAGCTCTCTCCTTCCTGTGCTCCAAACGGAGGTGGCTCCTCTCTGAAAGGCGACGCCATCCAGCTGAACATGTCGTGGTTCTGCTTCCGAGCGACTGGCCCAGTACGGGCACTGCCCCATGGACTCTCCTTGAAACCCTCGCTCAAATCCAAGTCGTTGTCCCAGCTGCTCAACTGACGACCTTGACGCATCTTGTATTTGGTGCAGCGACTTGCCTAAAATTACAAAATCATTAGTAACTTGTACTCAAACAGTAACTGTGATTATTAATAACAGTGATCACTTACCCCAGGTAGTTGCTCCACGAGGTACCGCAATGCATTGTTGTTAAGTCCCAAAATATGTGCTCCGGCTAAACTAGCCGGCAGATTGTACTGAATCGGCGGTAATCCCGATTGTTTCCGAGCATTTTGTACAGCTTCCACAACTTTCGCCCACAGGTCGGTCAGCGAGGAAGAGGTGTAGTTGAAACCGTCTTCCGATGTTACTTCATAAATCAGTTTAGGTCCATCATCCTTCGCCGGCTCTGGAGCTGGTTTAGGCACGGTAGGTTTGTTTTCTTTGAAAGTTTTATTCTGCTTCTTTGTCACAATTGGTTCTACTTCAGTTTTTCTTTCTCCTAAAGGTCTCTTCATAACTTTGGTTGAAGCACTAGGTATTTTCGTTGCAACTGGAGCTCTGTTGGTATCTTTTTCTATTAGTACTTTTGGTGGCTCGACTTCAATCATCTCTGCATCTAAGCTTGGTAAAGACATCTTGGAAGTGGTCTCAATAGGCTCAATGATACTACTAGTGTCTATGTTCGACGCTGCAGTGCTCGTGTTAGCTTGTTGTATCTCATTTGATAGCTGCATGGCCTGAGCAGCATCTCTTTCTTCTTTTTCCTTTTTAGCTTTTTCCAATTCCATCATACGTTTTGACTCTGCAATCGCCTTTTCTAGATCACTGTCAATAGTGTCATCTTTTATATTCAAATCAGGCATATCGTGGCTCACAGGCCTCTGTTTCGGCACTGCCACAGTTTTAGTCTTCGTTGAAGATTTGCTTTGGCCATCTCTATGCAGGGGCAGTACTCTGTTCATGGGTCTCATAGACATTGGATTAACAACGTTAGTTGGAATGCCGGATTGTTGAGTAGGCGGAGCTTTTGGTAATGATATGCTGGAACTGTTCTGTGTCGGTAAATTGATCGTATTGTTTGCCACAGGTATGCACATCAGGTTGTTAGTGTTGTTCTGATTTTGAAGTAAATTGGTGCTAGTTTGAAGCGGGAAGTTTATATCAGTCGCTGCTTTCGAAGCTATTTTGGGATCTACGAGATTGTTCTGTACTGTAATATTCACGGTGTTATTGCTCGAGTTAACGTTAATGTTCATGGGAGCACTGTTGGGTATCGCCTGGAATGGAACATTGATCATGGTACCACTGTTCTCGTTATTTGGTTGGAAAGCTAGAGGATCAGTCGTAATGCCCGGTACATTGTTGTTGGTGTTGTTTGTGACCACGCGTATATTATGTTGCTGTGGCACATGCTGATTAATGTTATTCTCTAGATTTGCATTATTCATTCGGCTTCTTTCAGGTAGATTGATAACTCTGTTATTATTCTGGGGATTCATTTGCATGTATCCAATTTGAGTGTTCACTGATATATTATGATTTTGTTTTTCATTGCTGACTATATTAACTTTGGAGCAGTCTTTGTTGTTTGGTATGTTTGGCATGGGTAAGTTGTTGGTTGGTGGAGGACCCATTATGTTCTTGCCACGCAACGTATCTTGTGTGAACTTAGGCGGATCAGGCACTGGTAAAGTATTCCTGTTCATTTGATTATCCATAATATTTGTTATACTTTGACTTTGTGATGTATTATTGCTGCTCATGCTACAACTGTTTATATTAATTTGCGCGGAGTTGGACACCTGGCTGCTGATCATTTGATTTTGGTTGTTAGAAGCATGTGTTTGTGAATTATTAATCATCATGTGATTAGATGTTCCGGACATGAGATTGTTTACATTGTGGTCTGTGGAGTTGGAACAACTCATCAACATTTCATGTCCCGTCATGTTGTTCTGAGCGCCGGGTCCATACATGTTACTGTTGTTAACATTATTCATCATCATACTAGAGTTATTTACATTCATGCCGTGCAGCATATTTCCTGTGCCCATGTTCATGTTATTTTGATTCGTGTTCATGTTCACGTTCGAGCATATCTCCATCGAGTTCTGGTTGTTTGAAAACTGCGTGCTGTTATTGGAACAGCTGCCACTGCATGAACTTTGAATGTCATTCTTAATGTCCGGAATATTAGGCATATGCATCATTGAACTGTTCATTGACTGATGATTAGTGTTGACAATTTGCATTGAACTATTTAGATTAGTATGCATATTCATGTTATTCATGGAATTCATCTGATGTTGCATCATTGAAGAATGTTCCATGGAGCTCCTGTTGTTCTGTATTTGATTCATAGCATTGATATTTTGCAAGGAGATTGAGTTACTATCGTATCTATTCCCGTGAATATTTGGCATAGAGCCAGAATTGTCCATCTGGTTGCCTAAATTAATATTAGGGGCACTCCCTGCCATGTGATGCATGTGTATGCTGTTATCCATCTGCTGTCTGTTGTGCATCTGATTAGGTACATGCTGGTGCATACCCATCATATTATTGTCGACGTGCGGACGATTATTTTGGATCTGCATAACATTAGACATTTGATGTTGGTGGTGAAGAGCAACATTCTCCATTTGTCTATTCTGTTGCATTGACATTTGCTGGTTTACATGCATGTTATTGTCCATATTTTGTCCTCGGGTATTGTTACTCGCGTGATGATTCATCTGCTGCATGTTATGCATTTGAGAGTTATGCATACTATCAATAGATCTATTGGAATGCATGTTGTGACTCATATTGCCCATACTATGAGGCTGCATATTGTCTATCATCATCCTGTTGTTTTGCATGTTCATGCTTGCCATTGGTTGCTGCATATGCATGTGGTTGAGATCGCCTAGATCTGATCGGTTTATATTGTGGTTATTTGCTCCCATATTATGCATACTCATGGACTGATTCATCATATTGCTGTTGTCAGGAGTACTTCGGTTAGAAAGCATATTTGTCTGATTATGATTTTGTTGAGCACTCATCATATTTTCGTGGAAATTCCTACTGGGCGTTTGTTGATTGTGCTGCTGTAATTGGTTGTTTTCAACTTGGCGGTTGTGTTGAATCTGTCCATTCATAATGTGGATCTGGTTAGGTGCTGGGATTTGATTGTTATCATGCGACATCATCTGTATATTACTGCTGTGAGACATATTCGAGCCATTCATAGAGGCGGACATGTCATGCTGCTGGTTTGACTGCATGCTGTTGTCACTAGAAACTGAGATGTTCATTCTGTTATTTGTACTTTCTTGACACGACATGTTCATATTTTGATGTGAATTGTTTCCAGAACTTAATATTTGTACTTGTCCATGTGAATTACTGTTAGGAATCGAGCACATTTGATTTTGGTTATTGGGCACAGAAATAGTATTCTGATTATTCTGTAACTGCCCTCGCATAGCATTATGCGGTATGATACTGATCGCTGGAGAGTTGCTGATATTTCCGCTCATCTGGCAGTTACTCAGTTTATGAGTGTTCATCTGACTAGACAAGCTGTCAGTATTATGTTTGTTGTCAGCAGTCCCCATGTTTTGGAAACTTTTGTCGTTGTTCGCATGTTGCTGTGAATGAGAAGCCATGATTTCCTGAGAGAAATTCAAAAGACCACCTTCAGCTTTTGATAGAGCATTAATTTTACTTAATTTCAAGGATGTGTCTGCATCAAAGTTGCTGTTCATGACTGAGGAAGGCGGATATATATTTCCAGCAGTAATTTGAATGACATTGTTAGAAGTAGTATGTGATGTTGAATGGTGGCTCACGTTGAGGCTCTGTTCGAACTGGTGAGAATGCATGTTCATTCCAGTCATGGAGTTATTAGGCATCTGTATCAAACAGTTCTGATTCACTTTATCATGGTCGTTGTTGAGATGGGATCTTCCCGCCATAACATTGCTTTGAATGTTCATTGAGCTAGTGTTTACAGTACTTGGCTTCACTGACATATTCTGATGTTCCAATTTATTATCCATAGAAGTGTTAATGGGCTGATTAATTTGCCTCCAGGGCGTAGGTGATTTTATGCTCTGGGTGACACTTATGGTTGGAATATTAGCGTTATTTGAATTATCGTGCAAGTTTCCACTAATTTCAATGACGTGAGAATTTTCAATCTTGTAATTATTCTTTGCTGGCGGTGCAATAGCACTAGAAACTATCGGCTGCGCCAGTGGAATGGATTGCATTGGAAACGATGTCGCCGGTATCGATTGAGAGATCGCCATCACAGGCTGACCAATCGACGACACAAGTGTAACATTTGGAGACATTGACACTATGCTGGGTTTAGACATGTGTCCTCTTTGCAGTTGTGGAGAGCTAGAGATAGTCATGCCATGTATTTGGGAAGTAATCGGATTAATGCTTTGTCTACCCGAAATAATAGTGCCGGGTCCCGATTGTGACACAACTGTCAGTGGTGATGGACTCATTTGAATTACTTTAGGGGTCTGTCGACTGTTATTATTTGATTTATCGGGCAGTGGCTGTAGCGTCAGGTTAGGGACATTGGCCTTAACGTTTTTCATAGATTGTGGCGATGACTGCACAGTTTGCGCAGTGACCACGTTAGGTGTCGACGATACAGCGACGCTGTCGCCCACGTTATTAACCACGACATATCCTGTGGGCACCTCCACTATAGGCTCTATCTTGCTTGCTTGGAAAACCTGTGTTGTCGTTGCCGAAAAACTACTGTTCTGTGCAAGCACTCCTTGCATTGCCGTAGAAACGAACTGTTGCGAAGACATTACTGTGTTTTGAACGATCGTCTCCAAACCATAGTAAACAGGCTGGGTAGTCGTTAAGTACATGCAGCCCGACGGATCTGTGACCATTTCTAGAGTGGGTGTTGAGCCTAGAAGCACTTGATCGTTACAGAATTGAGGCAATAGTGTTCCTTGCGGTAAAATAGTGGTACCTCCTGGCCCTGAAGAAATTAGGGTATTGCCTTGTGTTTGTAGTGTATTTGGTATTATAGTGGTTTGACCATTGCCAATCCCACTTTGCGGCACAACTGTTGCTCCTGTCTGCAATGTGTTTCCATTTGTCAATCCTTGTATTGTTCCTTGTGGTATTATAGTAGTGCCATTTTGTGTATGTATTGCCTGTGGTAGAATTGTATGTCCATTAGGACCCTGAGAAATAATTCCTTGTGTTTGGATTGCACCTTGAGGTAAAATTGTAGCTCCTTGTTGGAGAGCTTGAGGCAATATACCCACATTTCCTTGTGGTAACAGCACAGGTATCCCGCCGCTTGGCACGGCGACCAGTCCTCCCGATTCTGTCTGTTGGATTTGGAATGTTTGAGGGACTAGGCCACTCTGTGAAATAAACTGAGTGGGACCGGTCTTGAAGTCTCCTTGCGGGGCAATAGTCGCGATGTACTGCATGTTTTGATTCTGCTGTTGTGATAATGCCTCTACATAAGCCGACATTATGTTTTGGTTAGAAACTGGCTGCACTATAATCGATGGCTGACCTGTCTGATTGTTAGTTTGCAGCTGTATTACAGTATTGCCAGGACCTAGTGGTGACTGGTTGATGGTCGTATACGTCTTCTCCATTTTGGTTTGCCGTTTTATAGTGGTAGGTTTAGGAATCGGACGTCCTCTCCCACGGTTTGTAGCCTGGAATATTGGCTTAGGTTGTACATGCGTAGGATGCTTCTTGGGCGACTTTTGTGTATTTCCTGGTAATATCAATTGTTGTTTTTGCGTATTGGGTGATGATAATCTTTGCGCTGTCATTGCAGGAACAACGATAGTATTCCCTTGCATATTAGGACGAATCATAGGTTGTATATTTTGAATAATAGAAGCATGGGGCATTCCCTGAATAGAGTTTACAGGCAATGCGATTGACGTTGCACTTGCCATATTAGGGAAATTCGTTACATGATTTTTACCTTGGATCATTTGGCCTTGGATCATATTACCTTGTTGATTTTGAGGTATAGTTAGAACCTGGTTAGAATTTGAAGATATAACCTGAATGCCGCCCGGTCCTGACAGCAACTGTGTCATGTCATTGCCTTGTATTTGTTGAATATTTCCATTTCCATTGCCTGGTTTCACACAGATGTTATATGGCAGAATGTTAGGTTGAGTTATAATTTGCGGCGTCATTATCTTCTGGCCGCCCGCGGAACTGGTTTTAGGTGGAAGTAGCATCTGTGGCGTCACCACTATTTGGGGTGAAGACATCATTTGTTGATTGGCAGACACTTGTACGTTTGTAGTCTTACTTTGATCGAAAATCACAGTTCCTGATTTCATCTGTTCTGTTATAGTCATGGTCATTTCGTTTGAAGGACCTGGAGATGGTGTTTCAACGATGGTGCCGTTAATAGTAATTTGTCTGGTGTTGATAGATGTCCTTCTAGCTGCAATGCCTTCTGCCTTCACAGTGTTTTCAGTGCCACTGACAACGCCTGCGTGTATTATCATTGGTTGCGCAAATGCGCCTTGGAACGCATTCTGTAGAGTTGTCAACGTTCTATTTTCTGGAGATTTGGGATTTTCACTCTCACTTTCACTTGTCGATATCATATCACACGACGGCACGTGCCTGTCGTAAGATTCTTTGTTTCTGTAAGTACACTGGCACCTATCGCACCTCACTGGCTGTTCCATGTGATTGGAGTTGCCCGAGCCATCATCTAGCGGCCTCATCACAAGTTCGGGCTGGCCACTTAGAGAGTTACCGGCGAACGTCACGGTATAGCTCTCAGTTCCACTAGCTCGGTACATAAACTGATTAGTTTGTCCTCTCTGCATGTTATCATTTCCATGGTGATTGTCTTCAGCGCCATCCAGTTGTTGTATTGGCGTGAAATCGTTGTCGCTGTCGCGAGGACTCCCTGGTCGTGAACTACACGTGCTCTCCGAACCAGACCAGTCTGCGGCCCCGTCTAACTGGGAGATAGGACTGCACTGAATCTTCGTGTAAAAGTCAATGACATCAGTGTAATATCCTTCGTTCTTGTCCGTCTTGGTACTGTTAGATTCCTCTTTCTGTTTAGGCGAAGCTGTGCGATATGTGATACCTGAAGAATGTGCTGCTTCTTCACATATGGCACCACTAGTGCAGGTTTCCACCTTCACTTTCTTATCTGTATTGTTTTCAGCATCCTTTATCGCATCTATTGGATTTTCCGTTAGAGGTACTCTTTGCACAGGGCTAAGTTTTCCAGTCACTGTGGATGATTTGCCCATTTTGCATCTCTTTATAGTGGATGACAGCAGACTTGTATCAAACTTGTTATTCCAACTGCTGGATCTTTGTTGGCCACGTCCTGTTGTCAAAGTTTTCAGATTATGGCTCTGCAAAAGCATTTCTGATTTGCTTCTTTTAAGTTCCTTGCTGCCTGTTTCGAATCTTGAGTTTAGGAGTTCGTCAATGAAATCGGTCGAACGAAAATCAGATTTGTCATTGCTTTTATCATCTGACTGACCCATTGCACAATAGAATTCATTTTTGAGATCTTGGAAAATGTCTTGCATAGATATGCCATCCAAAAGATCATGATTCAAGTCTTCAAATATAGCATCCTTAACTTCAGGTGGCAACAGGTCTGCTGTGTTCTGTGGCTCTTCTTCATCTTGCTGCTCTTGTTTGCACACATTGTCTAGTAAATATTCCAGCACTTGTTTCACAGCTAGATCTTCTAATGTTACTGTATTTCCAAACTTAATAGGTGACTTATCATTTTTAAGCATCAATACTGTTTTGCCAGTGCCTGTCTCAATGCTTTCATGCCAGGCTCCAATCTCAGCCATGACTCTTTCCACTACATGCACATCTAAGGTATGATCTACTGTTATGTTCACACCAAAGTCAAACCCTGGTAGTGGTTCAGCAAGTATTAATTTAGTCTTGATGGTATATCTTACTATTTTGGTAGGTTTCTTGCAAGACCAAAACAATCGAGTACATGAAAAGTCTACTGGCATAAGGAACTCCTCATAATCTGAAACAGATGGAACTATTTTCCCAAGGCTGTGAACTGTTAGTGAACCCAGCATAAATTGCACTTTAGTAATTTCACTGTATCTTTTCTTTTTCTTGTCGAGTTCTACATAGACTGGCCTAGTCAGCTCAAAGTCTGCATCCTTTTGCAAACTCTTCTTGGGCACGTCTTTACCGTGAGAGGGGCAAAATACTCTCTTGTCGTCCATGAAGGCGCAGGTCGCCTTCCTCGCACACGTGTAATGATATGTCTCACTGCAGTTCTTAGCACAGCAGCCAACACTAGCGCCTTTCACTTCACACTCGGCACATTTAATCATCTTCCCTCTAGATATGGCAGAGTGTACATTCTGGAGAGATCCATCAATTTCTTCGAAAACCTCAGCTGACCACAATGCACAGTTGGAATGAATCCAGTCGTTTTGTCCACAGTAAAGGAGGCGGCCCTCCAGTGACGGTGAACCGTCGCCTACAACTTTACAAAGCACACACACTCTCGAGTCCACTACTGGATAGAACTCTAACAAATCTTCTTCTAGTTTCTCACTATCAGCTTCCAACTTGGGAACTATTTGGTCCATTGGGCGCTCGATAGATTGCACAGCTGCCTTGATTTTGCTGTCAGCAATAGCCAAGTCCTTCATGGATTCAGTATCTTCCTGTTCTCCTTCTACTTCTAAGTTGGGTTGAAGGCAATTATTTTCACAATCAAACCAGGGGAATGTCTCTGAGAATAAGTCCTTGTATATTGATGTAAGATCGTCACTAGTTGTTCTTTGGATGACCTCTTTCATGTCATGATTGAAGTCTTTCAGTGACACATATCCATCAGTGTTGACTCTTTTCTTAATGTCTAGGAGTGATGGTGAAATAATTCTATCTACATCATCACCACTGTTATCCATGTCAGATGATTGTCGCAACACGACGGGGCTCAGGTCCTGCTCGCTGCGAGCTTGCGGGAAACTTTTAATAGGCTCATCGTCATCAGATATCGCCTCATATTTGTCATCATGTACAGTTGTCGGCAACATTGTAGTTGCTTTTTCTGATTTCAGTTGTGGAGGATAATTTTCATGAACCTCAACACATGAAGCCTCAAATTCAGTTTTGGTGCCATAGAGCCCTGTAGAGAAGCATATCTCCTTGTTCTGCATTAATGGTTCTTGTAGGTTGACCACTTTGTGGGAAGTGTGTGGCATGTCTTCTTTCTCCATGTCAACGTCTTGTAGCAAGGATGAGCACTGCCACACATGTGGGGTGTGGGACTCATCGAATTTGTTCTGTGGGAAGTTATTGTTTCGCCGTCCTCTTGCTGTGTTTCTGTACACTTTAGTCTCCGACGTCTTCATGGAGACATCGACGACGTCAAAATGCAGTTTTCTAATAGCTTGTGGTGACATTAGTCTGTACGGCTTGTTAGGTACCGGCGTATTTTTATGTGGCGTCAGTTTCAATAGCGCGCATGCCTTTTTATTTTTGGCGAGCAGTTTCAATAGATGAAGAAGCCGCCCTTTGAGATGTTCAGTGAGCATCTTCCTCCATGGGGGATCAACAGGCATGCACTTGCAGCATATGTACTCTATTGAGGGTGGCAATGCTGACAGGAGTTGATATCCTTCGCCAGTGAGGCCTTCGCAACTAGCGTGCACCCATCTGCCGCACCAACCACACTCCATCATCTGAAAAAAATAAAAGAAATGCATATAATAACGTAGATAAAATTAAATATCTAAAAAGTAAATACTTTTTCTTTGGAAATCTATAAGCAAACAGAGTTCATAATCGACGTTTTATGGTTGGTATAATGCATGGGGAACATACCTTGCTGTCAAAGTCATTATCCCGGTAGCAAGCCTGGCAGAGCGGGCAATAGTTGCCCTTCTGCCGCAGCTTGAAGCAAGGTCCACAGAACGGCAAGCTGCCCACGAACTTGCTCACGCGGCTGCTGTCGCAACTCTTGCACTTCAGGCAAGCGCTGCATATCTGGAAAAAAATACAAAATGGATAGGTTTTGGTTTGACAGAATTGAAATTGCCATTGACACGCTAAGAATTAGATAAGCCTTTGTAAAAACAAGACGATGGATTATATGTCTCTGCTGTAAAGGGTTGGGCTTTAAAATAACCTAACTCCTCCAGAAACAGCTTCAAAAATTATTTTAATATTCTTTAACAAGAGTCTTAATGCTGCTGAAGATAATGCGTCAACACTTATGGAAGTAGGTATAAAGAACTGAATTGAAAGCTTTGAATTTGGCAGATAATTTATTGCTTTATGGCGTTCTTAACAAACATTAAATCGAGATTAATTAATTATTAATTTAGTTTTGCAGTACACCTCTGCCTAACCCTTCGGGGAATGCAGGCGAGGTGTTATGTATGTAATTTAGCAGATTATTTGTTCCTGTAGCTGTTACCCACACAGAAGTTCAGAAGGAGCATGTCTACATACCTGGGGCCAGTCGCTGCGATGGTCGGGCGGCGGCGCGGGCAGGCAGGCGGCGTGGTAGTGGCAGGCGCACGCGCGACAGCTGGTGCGCGCGGCCGGGCGGGCGCACGCGGCGCACGACACGCAGCGCGCGCACGTCCAGCCGCCGCCGCCCGCCGCCTCCTCCGCGCACCAGCTGTGGTACCACTCGCAGCACGACGAACACACCAACATCTGACACACCAGACATGCTTTACAACTAACTCTCAACTTAAACTGGGTCTTGATCAGTATTTGAGATTAGGAATTACCTAATCTCAAATACTGATTAAGACCCACTTTAACCAAAAGCTTTAGTGCCTAAACGTATTTAGAACATCATTGCAACCCTGTCACATTGTTAGAAAGTGACAGAAAGAAAAATGATAATTTAAACACATTTAGCCCTAAATATATTTAGTGATTAGTGGTGAACTTTCACCACAAATCACTAACCTGGGCCTAAACTTGGGATTTAAAAATTATTATTATGGCAGATATCCTTCTCAGGCCAAAAATAAAATAATGTTTGTTGTGGTGAAAACAGCCAAGAATCTGGGGGCAACCACACTGCAAATTAAAAATATCAAAACACATAAAGGCTACTGTCAAATTTTTCAATGTTAACTGCAAACGATTTTTTATACAAACAATGGCAAAATTCGTAATAATATGTGATGATTAAATTATTAATGAGCATAGCTAGAAATTTTCGGTCAAGAGCCAAGTACATAAAATTTAATCTATGTGGAATCAATGGTTATCGAGTTTACTACTGAATATAAGATTAAAGAAAATTCCTTCTAAACAATATTGAATAGAATAGATAATTATAATTATTGAATGGAACATACTTTTTCCTTGCCAGCACTCCCGCATAAGAAGCACAGTCTAGTGACAGTGAATGACCCAGTGCCGATGAGACCAAAACCTGAGCTGCAGACCTCGTCAGGATCGTAGCTCTCCCAGAAGTCAACACAGATCAGCTCTGGTCTGTTCTGCCCACATTTCTGTGACCGGCTGCGGACCTGAAAGATACACAGCACTGTTGTAATGGAATGTTCTTAAAAAAAAATTTGTTTACTAACAAACTGCTCGCGACTTCGTTCACATTGCTTATTTTACCCGCTTTTTTTTTACCGATGGTAAATCATCAAATGACTGGCGGGAGGAAGTGTCAGGCTTTTACTGACTAAAACCCATCCATGTTCCTTCTTGTGCCCTTTGCATTCCGGGGGCACGGTATCTTTTTTTTCGAACAACCCGCAGCCTCGGCAGGCATCGGCCCTTAGTGGCCCCTCCAAATGTTTGCTGACATCTCTTTGAGGCGCGCGTGGAACACGAACCCGCGTTACGTTATGTCTTTGGTTACTGCTCCGCTCCCGTGAGTCGTAGCGCGATGTTATATAAGCCTATGACACTCACAAATAATGTGGCTTTTCATGGGTAAAATAATATTCAAAATCGGCTCGGAGATTACATCTACAACCGCACAAACTCTACCTCTTTATAATATTAGTATAGATGTACTGTGTTAACAAATAAAAACTTACATTCGTAATATTTGATAGTGGCTTCATAAATGTCTTCTTAGGAACAAGATCCATAACGATTTCATCTTCACTAGATTCAGCTTTGCTTTGTAGTTTTAAAGGTAGTGGTTGCTCTATCTTGCGCTTTTTGGTCTCTACCTGAGCCTCTACATCACTATCTTTCGTAACAATTGCCTCTGGAACAATCTGAGGAGCTTTGTTCTCTGAATCTATTTCAGATTCACAGCTTGACAAATCAGGCATCTCTACATCCTTCTCCACAATACATAGAGTACCCTCATCATCAACAGGAAGGTTCTTCTCCTGTTTCTCTTTCTCATCTTGAGTAGGGAATGTAGCAATAGGTTGTCCCAAGACAATAGATGCACTTCGACAAACATGTTTGACTCTCGGTCCTTTAAGTTCCACCTTTTGTCTTTTGGGATCCTCTGTTTGTTTGGCATCAGTTTTATCTTTTTTCCTAACTTTCACCCTGGTCAACTGGCGTTTTCTATTCGCGTTAATTTCTTCAACTGATTCACCAGAGACTGGACGGTCTTTAGGAACTTTTTCCTGAAATACAAGGAATTTTTTACAATTTTGCCATTGAAAATTTATGAAATGTGTTTGTGTACGTGTGTAGTTGTTTAATATTATTAAAATCGAAATAAAAAATTAAAACAAAATAAAACAATAAATAAATGTGACACATACCTCTACTTTTTCAATTTCCTCAATCTTCTTACTTGTCTTTAGAGTACCAAAGATCTTATTATTGTCGTTATCAGAATTAGTTATTGCAAACATGGGTGGGTTTGTAGTAGTGTTGCTTGATGTTCGCAGTGGGTTAGCCTGTGGCAAACAACCAGGCGTTTTAACAGCTGACCTCATAAATGGAGGCAACATTGCCGTGAGGCCAGCTCTTATGTTAGGTGGTACCTGGAATGCCTTAAGGCACATCTTGAGCCAGCATGCTGGACATCGAGCCTTGTTAGTGCACCGCAGTAGCTTCCACTGTTGCGAACGGACTATCGGTGGAACATGACAGTTACCTGCAAATATAGTCATTGTTAGACATTTTACTTCATACATAAACACTTATTTATTCTATAAAAAGTAACTGTTCTGACCTTCGCCTTTCAAACACTGCATAACAACTTGACCCGTCTTTTGAGACAGTTTTTCCTTTTTCAACATTTTGGATATGAATTTGCGACATGACTCGCATGAG
This sequence comes from Caradrina clavipalpis, assembly GCA_932526535.1. Classification (NCBI taxonomy): domain Eukaryota; kingdom Metazoa; phylum Arthropoda; class Insecta; order Lepidoptera; family Noctuidae; genus Caradrina; species Caradrina clavipalpis. The sequence goes on from OW052108.1 coordinate 6,381,859, forward strand.
TATATTCCGAATTTCCGTGCTTGTTTTACAAACCTGTAAAACCGTACAGCACCACAAACACCGCAAGTCACTGTTGTTGGTGGAACTGGAGCTGAGAAACACAAAGAAAAATTATTAAAATGTCAAAATATGTAAAACTAATGTAAATTAAAAGTCAAATACATACATGATGAAGTTGTTACAGTAGAGAATGGGCCATCCAATGCTGAAGTAGATTGTGTTGGTGGATTCAGTTGCAATCTCGCTTCTCTAAGAATGATTTTTCCTCTAAGCAACTGAGATGCAGATGATTTGTCCTTCTCTGGGCTGGCTGGTGGTGGTTTTTCTTCTTCATCCCCACTTCCTGCAGGACTGGCGCTGTCCCAACTATCTTCAGACTCAGAACCACTGCTTGTGCTACTTGAGCTACTTGCATCTGATATGTCCATAAGTTTTCTCATAGCATGTCCTGTTCTATCTTCCTTGAGAGGTTCCGGCGATTTTAACTTCTCAATACTCTCCACATTTGAGTTTTCATCCTGAGAAGTTTCTTTCTCATATGAGAATAAATCATGTACCTTTCTAGTACCAACACTGAGGCTTGAAAATGAATTTGAAGTTTTGTCCTTGAAAAGGTTTGAAGATTTCAATGGTTGTAATTGTGTATCTTTAGCTTTTTCATTATGGTTTGTTTTGTCAGTGTCTTCCTCGTCAGGTGTGTCATCATCATTGTGCAAGTTGTTGAACACTAGCCTCTTTAGTTTTGGTTTCTTGAGCACTTTATTTGACGATGCGGTGCTACTTGTTGTTGTTTGTTCTTCACCATCTATGAACTTCTTGTTAGGCTTAATCACTCTTGAGGAGTGAGCACTTCTAACAGGCAGGACAAACTTAGCAGAGCTTCCACTTTCTTTCTCTATTGGTGAAGCATTCCTCGGAGGTGGTGACATGCACCGGCTTTCACTAAATTGAGAAAATTTGTTCATAGGCTTTGACAAAGGGTTCAAATTCTTTCTCAAATAGCCCTCGTGGTGTTCAGAACTTGATTTTGAGCTTAAGTCTGTTAACTTAGCTGGTTTAAGAATACTATTGAATGTGGAGTATTCTGTTTGTTTCAGAGATGACTTTTTCTTAATGATTGGGACAAGAGGTGCATGATGTTTTAGTGGGATCTTCTTTAGCGGGAAAAATATATCTTCACAACTTTCCACTGTGCCAAAAGTGACAGTTTTCTTCACTGGTTTAGGTTTTTCTCCTTTAACGGGCTCCATTTTGTTCTGAGACCTGGTCCTCACTGGAGATTTAGACAAATCACTATTGTTTTTGTCCTGGTTCTCTGGTTTGCTCTTTGTTGTATCAGTCACTTTATTTTGGCTAGTTGCATCTCTTTCTTTCTCATTATTGTTTTCTTTCTTTTCTTCCTCCTGGAACATGATAAATTTAAATTAAATCATATGTCTTATGTTCCATTTATTTTCGACTCTACCTATTGAATCTTCTACAATAACTCTTTCAATCATAATTTGTTAATATCAACTTTAGCTAAAATATCCTAACAAAGTCTGCACTGTGCATGACACATGTCAGTTTGCTTTTAGTAAACTCCGCAATTTGTAACCTTGAAAAACACAAGATATTGGATATTTCTAATATTTTTCCCAATAAAGTACAAATATATGCAAACAAGTCATTTAATTACAATATTTAACCTAGTTTTTGTTGTATTATTAGCCCACACATGTGTTTAAGTAGTAAAATCGACGAAATTGGGGTCCAGTTTATGTAACATACATAATGGTCAAACGGACATCACCTTAATCGCAACTAAAGGAGACGGGCGAAAGTTCATACAAAGTCGGGCCTGGCGTTACAGTAACGATTACTGGAATATTTTATTTAGATATTAATACCATTTCAAAAAAACTAAAATGTTTACGATTTCTTCATGGTGGAAATAAAATATAGGGTGTTATTGATTTGTCTAAAAACAACGTTGTTACTTCTTATTTTTTTTCTTACACGAGAGTTATAGTGTTATACCATCAAAAAAAAAAAAATATCACCACGCCTGTATTCCCCGAAGGGTTAGGCAGAGGTGTACCAATGTACACCCACAGTTCGCCGGTATATTTAGGTCCCATGTAATAGGGGGCGAGCCTATTGCCATTAACCGGGCACAAATCCAAACTCCGAGCTGCTACTGCGAATTTCATAGAAAAACACAATAACACTTTTTGCTCGACCTGGGAATCGAACCCGGGACCCCTTGCACAGCAGTCGCACTATATAGTACTTGTAGTGTATCGTGTTATACATTTGAAAATAATTATTAGTCTTATTGTAGACTAGAATCACAGTAAAGAATTGATTGTAGGACAATCATACATTGATTCAGACGCCTTCCAACTACATTCTAGAGGTAATTATAAAAAAAGCAGAGGTAGTATGAATTAAAAACACTTTGTCTTTTATTTATTTATTCATCATCCACATCATCATAAACGATTAAAATATCGTCTAAAAACTGTGCAGGTGGTATTAAATTCTGTTGATGCCTTGCCCAGCTTAGGTACCATATTATGGACATTACGTGACAACAGCAACCTACCGTTCTTTTGCCTACCAAGCAATTACAATAATATTGTTTTATGGCATCTCTGCCATTAAGAGAACTGTCAACTAAAATATAAGTAAAATATGTTTTTGAGCTTACATGTCTAGATTTTATTCGACCTCTTAAAAGCCAGCAAGAATGATTGGATATTGACAGTCCTCTTAGTAGGTTGCTGTCCGTTTCTCGACACACTTCTATTTCATACCTCCCATCTTGTCGTATGTGTTCTCCATAATAGGACCTAGCCTGCTTAATTTGATAAATACCTAAAGATATTTTTATTAAATCATTATGTGTGAGCTGGGGAAAATCATTTAAGTTATCATTTTGCACATGTATTCTTGTAAAATCAGCTCTACGTCGGTTTATGTTATTGTCAATGACGTAACAGCCTAAATCATTTTCTCTGTTCATATTCTCATTTATTATTTGTAAAATATCCCCAGCGTCAACACGATTTGTAATAGGCGGGTGAAAAGTATTTATTAGAGCGGCAGCCACCTTAAAATCAATCATTAAATGCTTTGAAGCATTATTAAAATAGTCTTGTCTAAACAATTTAAAATCTCTTTTAAACCTTCCGTTAACTACTTCAACAACCCATCTACATATAGTGACTGCCCTTGATTTATTGGCCTGTAATGTGGAATGCTGCCATTCACCCGCCTGCAATGTTGATGGGAAGTAAGTTCTATAACCACATTCATGTAATAAAGGCAAGGCATCTCTGAAGCCCCTATCCAAAATGAATGCATCACCAGCTTGAAAGTATTGACGTAACATTACACTAGACTCACGAAACTCATGATTAATAATATCTGCATCTGATGTGGTGGCAGGATAGGGGCCCATTACATCAACAATATGACCATCTGCACATACAATCATTAATGGTTTTACCAAGTTATTATATTTATGTAAACTATAAGTTCTTTTTTGGTACAAATAATTTGAGCTTTTTTCTATGTAGCAATATGTACCATCAATTATTATCACAGGTTTATATTCTCCATTATGGTTTCCAAATAAACCCTGTGGAATTAACAAGGTTCTGTCAATAATTTCCTGCCGATTCATATGATTAAGTCCCAAATGCCTAGGTACAAAATATTCATATATTAATTGTCGAGCTTCAGACACATATCCATCAAGAGTTCTTTTTGGTATATTAAATAAAGCGGATATTCTCTCATTGGAATCACCGGTTCTCAATTTCATTAAATATGCTGTCAACCCGATAGGGCCTGATGAGTTTTCCAGTAATTGTGGCACTTCATTCAAAATCCGTTGATACTGCTCTTTGCTAAAGCCTATCCAATGGTGCACCAAACGGTCTTCCATATTTTGGATATTTATAAAATCTAGGCCAGCATTCGGCTGACTTTTCAATTCAAGCATGTCCTGAATGTGCAAAGCTGTAAATACATTAATATAATTTTCTAGAGCCCCAGTAAGAAAATCCCAAGATTGTGTATTCATATGATGATTGCATAATCTATTGTTTTTAGGGATATAGAATTTATAAACATCTAACAATGTTTTCCGCGTACTAACTGGGACTCTATTCCTCTCTGGCCTCCGGCAACCTTCAATAAAACAGTGAGATTCCGTTTCTACTGCCCTTATATAATCAGGTAGCACTATGGTAGCTTCACTCGGCCTGGGTGTAGACTGTGACGTAGACTGCGAAGTCAATTCCTCTTGCTCACTTGTTCCATGTACGGATGGCAAGGATGTTGAGGATCCAGATGGTGTAGATATATAGTGTTGGGCATTTCTATCAGCTCTCACCCAGCAACTATGGCATATGAGAGCTCTGTTACTCGAAATCTGGAACAATAATTTTATAATAAACCTTTGTCTGAGAAAAAATATAACTGGTGAAATGCGGGTGTACTACGCTCTTCTGTCCTATCCCTTGAATGGAATGCAGGCATGGGGTTATTTATGTTCTATTATTTAACCCTTCAAACGTCGTATGATCAAACCTTGATCATAAGGGTATTGTCTAACTATTGTGTCTATATATACTATCGTGTCACGGGTTAAAGCATAATGTCAAAGTGATAATTTGTATTTATTGATACTGCCTGATTATATTGCATTACCATACAGTAGTATAAAAATAAAAAGCAACTGAGCCCAATAAACACTTACAGTACGAGGCAAGATCCATTCACAAATGACTGTATGAATCCTTCTTTCTCGTTCAGTGTCAGTACGCAACAAATGAGATCTTGCACGCAACACTGAACGTCCACAGTTGACACACACTTGACGATGTCCAGTTGTTGACAATGAATGCAGCTCGCTCAAAGAATTTATGGCCAAATCTCTGCATCCTTGGCAAATGTCATGAGTACTGTTGACCTACAACAATATTAGTTTGTTACTTTACAGTTCACTGGAAGAAATAATGTAAGTACATGGAATTTCGTGAGACTCCGCTAGAACATCGTATTTGTTGCACAAAGCACTAGCCACTGCAGAGCCCTGGTAGTAAACAATAGTTAGAAAAAGACAGTGTTTACAAAACTTACCACTTGTGGTGCCACCCATTGCTGTACTACGGAAAGAATGCCTTCGTCTTCTATTTGATGTAATCCTATAGAAGGATTGCGCCGCCAACAAGCTATGCCGCAATTAATACAATAACGATGTTGATCAGTCATTGTAATAAGCTTCGAAATCCGGTAGATGAGGCTGAGGTAAGTCGAGTAGGCAAGTGATCAAGTCCGTTGTAAGAAATGCGTGGGTCGTTCGTCAAAGTAATATCCGTCAGAATCCTTTATACGTAACCAAAGTCGTTAAAGAATACTAATCGAATAATATTACAGCACACGAAAACACAAAACAAAATATCCACTACCGTAAGCTCAGAGCCAAACGAAGCGAATGTTTTGTTTGTTTGTTTGATGTTTGGCTTGACATTGACATGAGTTGGTGTTGCCTGTATAATAAAATATTGTGATCGATTATGAAATCGATTTATTATTCAATTTATTTTTATGTCTTTTTTAGAAACGTTGAATAGTGTCACTGGTTAACCATTATCTGAAGATGAACACAGAATCACTTTTTATGGTTCTTTTTCTATTTTATACTTGTATTATTCTGAATTCAATAAATTGATTTTTAATTTTTTTAGTCTGGCAGCATTGTTTTAAGAGTGAAAATAAGGGAAGTCAGTGTTATTTACATTAAATATTTAGTTTTTTATCCCATGGTAAAACTGCTTAATACTTCATTATAAACCGCAAAAAAAACAAAAATAAATATTGATAAATATTTCATTCGTGTAACGTTAGGCCCAGATTCGCCCGTCTCCTTTCTCTTTATTCTTTGTTCTTAATGTTTCCCATACCAATGTCAAAACGAATGTAATATTAATAATATAAAACATTATAGAATCAGCTAATCATTGTTACAAGCTGTGCTGTAAAGATTAGGAGTGTTTTATATTGTAGTGAAGGTTATGTATGTAGACAATGAAATAGACCCTATGTTTATTTCAGTTTGTTTGTAAATATGATATAGAACATGTTTCAGTATGGTTTCAGCAAGTAAAGTAATGATCATAATACCAAACGACAAACGAAACAAATTCTAAACTCTACAATTTACATTTTGTTGACATGAAATGGAACACGCAAATGTCAAAGTACGTAGATAGGATAGGTACATAGTTGACGCTCTACGTACATATGCCATTATCGCCTCGAATGCTACTAGTTATTACGTAAACACAACATATCCGTGTGTACACTCATATTTCAATAAAACATACGAGAAAACATGGAGAAATCACAGCACATAAGCTTTACCTCTTGGTCCCCAGCAAAATCATTGGCCGTAGAGCCGCGCGCTGGCGGGTGATTCTCTGGAGCAGTCTCATGGTAAACAGCTCCCGATAGAACACTAATACGTTTTCTGTTTTGGAATTTGAGTGGTTTCCCTGGGAATCTCGACCTTCCCATTTTGATGTGCACGTAAACGAAGAACACTCAGTGCGTTCCTAGCAATTGCGAGGAAACTGGCGCGCATGCTCGGGCCCGCGCGCTCCGCAACGCCATTTCACTCATATAATGCAATGTGTATAACAAATTACGACGCAGTTCTCATCGCATGTACGCTCAAACATAAACACTAACATCACCCTTCACATTATTCACTAAAACCATCACTTAGCACTGTTTTTTGCAAAAGACGACATCATCCATCATTTTTAATGGTCGACTGGTTGTTAACGCCGTAGTCGTATCGCTTCCATTCAACTAAGCGTCAGCTACTAGTGAAACAAAAGAGAATGTAACGATACTCCCGATTCTACAACACTATGCGTCAGTATCACTACGTTTTGTTCCATTTGATTATTTATTTTATCACTAAACAAATTGAATTATTAAATTGAATCGCCGTAATTTGACAAAGATGGCTGTTCGCCGCGCTTTAACAATAGCGTACACGAGTGATTAACGAGACGAGGCGCGAGGCCGCGGTGTGAACGACACCTGGCTCTCGGAGAGGCCAGTTATGGATTTTGAACCAATCGCGACGTTAATTCGGACCGGTATGAAAACAAACATGTCGCTCGCTACAGTACACTCGATATTACCTCGCTACTCTATCTATACGTAGAGTCGTTTCACTCATTTTTCGTCAATAAAAAAGTTATGTTCTGCTTACGACGATCTATTATAAACTGCGCAAACGAGTCGGATCGGAATTCGGAACAAAGATGGCATTTACTCCCTTTAAAATAATGTTTCGTTGGTTTTTTATTGATTGTAAAAGGCATCGATTAGAGATTAACTCGACAGTATTGTTGTTTGTTAACATTCTTGAAGAATCTACAAGACTCCATAAACTCCATTGATGATATTATATAGTTTATTTTAACGCTTCGCTTCGAGAATGAAAACATCTGCTTTTGGGGCCTACTTTGTTTTGCGTCATTTTATTTGGTGCAAGCAGGATTTGAGCAAATTAATAATACATAAATAGGCATATTAGGAATAGTATAATAGGATATGGGAGGAATGGTCGATACCTAGTATTATAGCCGTTATAGTATAGCCTGGCTGATTGATAAAATCATGCAGTTGTACCTACCTAAGTATAATATAAGTCATTATAATAGAGGTACCGCAGTGGTGATTTATGGCTTTGTTAAGTTAGGTACCTATATTGTAGAAGTATAGACACTCAGTTATTTATAAATTAGAAAGGAACTTAATAATTCGGAACAATCCGTCAATGCTCGTTTTGGCTGACGATTTTTTTATGAATGGATCTATTCATGTCAATAACAGGTTTTTGCTGATTGTCATAAAGTCCATTATCATAGCATTTCCTTGTGACTTAAAATACGTACTTATTCTAAGATAAAAAAACACATTCTACTTTATCATAATTGAATCTAAAGGAAGGTAGTTTGCATTACTTACAATAATTTAATTGATTGACCTATTTTATCGATGTCAATACTTAGGTAATAGGTAGCGTACGTAAATAAATATAATGTGGGTAAGTAATTAAATATAGGTAATAAGCATAACAATAACGCCAAACCTTGAAACCTAGCAATAACATAAAAAGGGTAGGTAGAGACCGTGGAGCTGTCTGTGGCATCTCTACTTTTTTACTTACGTATTAGGTGATCAAAATTTAAAGGACCGTGTAGGAATAAAAAAAATCTATTACCTACCTATTTATATTAGGTATCGTCAAAAGTACCTATTTCCCATGACAAAAAATATCAAACATGCACATTGGCATTCTCCAACCTCCAACAAGAGCTTCAATTATGAATACCTGGTTTACTTATAGTAATATAGTTCAACTCCAATGGCGCATTATGCTATCGTATTAAAGCTATGGGTGTCTGTCTATACAATATTATATATACGTACGCGTATACCCATAGTACCCGCACCCTACCCTACAGCGAACGTGAACCCCAAAACTACCGGTCGATCATGCGTAAAGGGCGGAGAAGGGCTGATAAAGAGGGAAGCTTGTCGGTGTTTGAACTCTAGATAGATTGCAATACTTATAGCTACATAACACTTATAGATTTTTAAATAAAATCTAACTACAAAACTTTTACTTGCAGCAACTAAGTTTAATACTGACCTCTAGCGTAAGTTATGAGAACGAAAAGTTCCTTGCTGAAATGCTTCCTGAAATAGGCATATTGAGTACGGGCGGCATTTCCTCGGACTTGGATCGAAGCGAAATAATTCACAGTCACAATTCACAGTAATTTTCACTTAAAACTTACTTTTTTTCACTTGAATTCATATTAACAACACTTTCACTATTTGTTGATGTTTTGAAAATAACAATCCGCGTGTAAATATTATGGTAGGAGTAATATTTACATCAGTTTCATTGCGCTGGTGTATGTGCGTGAAACTGTAGTAGCGAGACTGGCGGAGAGACGACGCGCATGTCGCGAGGGACACGCTGTAAATATAAAAATGGACAAACTCCCCTTCCTGGGGGCTCACCGAATGAATCACAGTAAATCACTAATCTCACACGCACACCGGACATTTTTTTATATGAACGTATTTCATTGCGGTTTTGTATTGCACGAATATAGGCAGAAATGCACGTGAGGAGATTCAAATTTGAGCGGTATCGAATTATAATGCAAGCTACCGTACAGCTTGTAACAGAATATTGATCGACACGACTCCCGCCGTCGTTGTTCGACATTTTCAAAGGGCCAGGCTTTGGAAGGAGATAATCGCTGTAGATCACCCGCCAGCCATTCGTATTGTGCCCAAATCTGAGATCCTTTTGTAGCAGGTAGAATTTTTTTGTACTCTTTGGGTCGCATACTAAGGAATTAAGAGTAGGTAAAAAAATGACTCATGAGTTGGTTTGAAGTTCTTTGAACAAGTTAATAATATGCACCCGATCCGGTGATATTATTGTTATTTATATACCTAGTAGTAGTGTGTCTACCTAGTGGACGAGCTTTTGTATAGCTTTTTAAGTTTTTACCCGACTGCGTTTGCGAAGAATAGGTACACAACTACATATTACTAAGTTTTAGGGTTTATGTATGTTAATAATAGTTATTACTTTTTGAGTGATATTATTAAATTTCTTCGTCAAGATTACTTATATGTACATCCTGGTACTTAAATATGATTTAATGTGGATAGCTAGATTTTTTTCAGGTACTAGAGGTTATAGATAATAGCCTGTTCCTATTATCTATGTTGTAGGTGCAGGTAGCTACCGACCTATATTATGTATCTTTTTATAAGATTTTTTTAATTTTTTTGGAGCTAACTACGATAGATATTGGATATTCAATGGACATGTTTCACAGTATCTTAAGCTTTTGGTACTTCGAATACTATAAAACATGTCACGTATAATTAATTAGAGATACCTGAATTAATATTATTTCAGCCCTGAAAAATGTATTTCTGGTACCGAAGCCTCGTAGTAGGGAATACGTTTAACAGGGCTGAAATGTATTTGATGTCGCGATTATGTCAGATCTTTACTGACACTTATGAATGCAAAGGTAAGGTGAATCGATAAATTAGCGAATCAACCATTATCGGCATCGCGTCGGGTCCAATTAGTAGACCTAGTTTATAGTCATTTGTAGAATGATTGTACGAGTGCCTTTGGGCTTAAGTAGATATCCTATGTCACCTCATACTTAGTTAAAATAACTACAGGTACCTACGTAAATGCATACGTGTGCTTAAAGAACTTTAGCTTAGACCTTTTATAGGAGTCGGAATACATTTCTTCTACTTAAAAAACGTAGACTAGACTCCAACAGTAAAGTCTACCTAGTACACCAGAAGTAATAATTTTATATTTAAAGACCTTTTGTATGTATTCTCCAGACGAATTCCGGTCATGGCGAATAATCTTACTACTAGACAAGTACGCAGGAGATATTGCAGTGCACAAGTGTGTGCGCAAACGCAGGGGTACTCCCTTTTCTCTATCTCTCATATTCCGATGGAACGGCAATCCGACACACCCGGGGAAAGATAAGGCGCAGGACCAAGCTTTCTGAGACACGGGGGCGTCACACCGCCAACTTCCAAACTCGAGGCTGATACTGAGAAAATCCTGATGAAAAAACCCAATAACACTTTTTTCCCCACCTGGGAATCGTACCCATTACCCCATCCTCAACTGTCGTGCTTACCACCGCGAGACCAACGGGTAGTAAAAGCCAATCAACCTGTAATAATTATAAAGTACGTACCAGATAAACCAATATAGCATGCAACAAAAAAATATTCGGTTGTATTGCTGAAATGTCTGCAATTTTGTACCTAACTATTTATTTTTTAAGTGTAACGCTCGTGGGTGCCCTATAAATGCCTTAGTGACCGTTGACGAGTCATTGTAAAAAAAGGTTAACAATCTTCTACTCGTAAGCAAAATAACTCTACCCGGTGACGGCTAAACGAGAGACCATGACAAAAATTGCCGTACCTACAGAAGGTTCCCAAACATAAGTAGACCATAAGCGTGACTTTCAGTAGCCTTTAGCCCAATCTAAAAATGCATACCTATATAATTATTACTTAGATATCAAAATTGTAATGTTTTGCAATGATTAATTTATTCAGAATTTGACCTTGGCTTGCATCCAAAAATAATCTTAATAAAATTAACCAAGTGCGAGTCGGACTTGCGAACAAGGGTTCTGTAACTTCAAAACTTGTAAATGGAGTTCCCTTTACTTTTATTATTTTCTAGGATAATGGATAGCCTCTAAAGCATTGATTTCCTGTTAACGCACCGTTCTGATTGTGAGTGTTAATAGCTGTTATTACATACTGATCTACTGAATTCCGATTCTCGAAATCCACCTTCGGCAGAAATGGAGGCAGAAGCGAAAGCTGGTCCGTCGATTCGTGTGGTCGATTATTACTGTTGTATGTTTGAAAGTGTAAAAAATACAGAGACTTTTATTAAACTATATTGTTACGAGGTTTTCTTTTAATTATTTATTTCATTCACAGTGTTATAGGTATAGAGCAGATAACTGCAAAGCAATTTATCAGGAGTGACTTTTCGTTTTAATTTACGCTTAAGCTGATGCATTTTTTATAAAAGAGACAGCAATCAATATGTTAGACCAGACGGACAGACAGACAAACAGACACGGCGGACGTGAGGTCAGTGACACAGTCCAATGTAACCCTAAATAACCCTTCATAATTCGATGAATCGCCAAATGCTTATAATTATTAGTAACTCCAGACTGGTACAAAGTATGTATGTTTGTCTAATCTATACAAATTACATGAAGGGTAAATAGTTTATAGTTGACTTTCACGACTGACACATTGGTCCCATGGTTTTCGCAAGGGCGACTGCTGAGCCTTGGGTTGAATCCTGGGTTCGATTCCCAGTGGAAATCGGTGACGTGATACCGTCGGAAAGCACGTAAAGCCGTTGGTCCTGCACCTGATCTCTCCCCGTTAGATTCATGTTATCGTTGTTATCCCATCGAACTATGAGAAGGAGAGAAGAGTACCTGTTTGTGCACTAACACAGAATATCTCCTGCGTACTACTTGGCTGGTCTCCATTGAGATTGGCAGCCGTGAACAAAATTTGGTCGGATGATTATTAGTGCATTGTAATAAGATTTCGATAAAACGGATAGATTGACGGGCCTGTTGGTCTAGTGGTTAGCGGCCCTGACTGCTAAGCCGGAGGTCGTGGGTTCGATTCCCACCCAGGACAAACTTTGTGTAATGAGCATGATTATTTGTTCTGTGTCTGGGTGTGATTTATCTATAATTTGTATGTATTTATAAATTATATAAGTATGTATATCAGTTGTCTGGTTATCATAACACAAGCTCTGCTTAAGCCTCCTCTACACGTCTGCAGATGCGTCCGCGGACGTCATCTGCGGATGCGTCCGAAGACGTGTAGAGGGCGTAATTTGTGCATCTGTTGTAGGTATTTAACGTCCGCAGACGCACGCAGACGCGTCCGCCTCGAATCCGATTGTTGTCGGTTTTTGTGGCACAAATCAAAGGGTTTCGGCGCGGACGTCCCGGTGTCTGTCCACACGTCTGGCGACGTATCAGTTTAATCGGAGTTGTGATTGAGAGAGCACGCGTGCTTCTTGCGGTTTAATTCTTGTTGAAATAGCTAATAATATGAGCCCCGAGGAAACTTTTAGGTTTATTGAGCTATATCAAGCTGAAAACTGTTTGCAAGTGGAAACCTAAAAATAAATACCACAAAAATAAAAATGTTGCAAGTGTACCTACCATTTTAATACTTACACCTAATTTAATTGTTTACTTATTTCAATTAATTCGATTAGTAGTTATTTCAATTAGTAGTTAAAAGTACTAAATAAATAAATAGCTACGGCAGCTATGGTCTCAATATCCATTTTTAAACGAGCGTGTTGCGTCTGTCGAGAATGAACCTAGACTGATCAACCTGCAGACGTGTGGACAGCTCGTGGTGATCCATCTGCGGATGCATCTGCGGGCGTCCGCGGACGCATCTGCAGACGTGTAGAGGAGGCTTTAGCTTGGGATCAGATAGCCGTGTGTGAGTTGTCCCAAGATATTTATTTATTTATTGGTTTTAGGCTAAATACTTAGAGCATTAATACTCTAAGGCTAAATAGGATAAATAATTTAGTACGTGATCTGATGTGGGAAACCATTTCACTCCAGAAAATTGGTATCATTTTGGATTATTATAACATAGATGATTAGTCCTCTTGTTGTATAGCATAAGGTCTAATCATCTGTCAAAATACATAAGCGTATATTGTAAAAAAATACAGTACCAAGTAAATTTCCATGAAATGAATTAACTTATGATTTGTCACATACAAGAAGCAAAGAGTTATCAAAGACCTTTGGCACAAAATGAAAAAAAAAAGTGTCCTAGCCTGTCCTAGCACAAAAAAAAACATTTTCAAACATTAGAGAGTATTTTTCTCATTCATTGTGTAAAAGTGACACCTCTGTGTTTGAGCTCAATATTTAGTTTAGTTACTTTGCTTTGGCCGTACTCAATTTAATTATTTCGTAAAAAGTGCGAGTAGGGTGAATTTTCGGTAAAAAACTTAACTAACAAGTAGCAGCAGTAACAAGCTCAGTATAATTTCAACATTTGACAGTTGTTTCACCAGGCGCCTACGTAACGACATCTAGTGTCAGAAAAAATGTCCATAACCCTCAATGTGGTGTCATCACTCTCATCCACACCACAACCACAACACAAAACCCAAAAGACTATTATTTTTGAAGTTGACTTTTCGTGGATTTGGCGCCAATTTGCCAAACAAACGTCAAAACTGGCGGTTTTTTACACGATTGACGGCACCGGCGCTTCACTAACTTATCATTTTCTCTAGAAAGAAGTACTTGCTCTCACAAAATTTCACGTTTTATTCAACGAATTCTATTCATCTTATCCAAAATGTCTTCAGGTCTAGAAACTGAACTGAAATTCACGCGTCTGAGTGACAATGCATTTCCCCCTGTGAAAGGTTCTGAAAAAGCTGCAGGATTTGATCTGAAAAGGTGGTTATCATTATGCTTATACTGTGTATGATAAATGTGTTCCTTATTCCTAATGTTCCTTCTATTTCAGTGCTTATGACTACGCAGTACCAGCACGCGGTAAAGAACTAGTGAAGACAGATTTGCAAATCGAACTACCATCTGGTTGCTACGGCAGAGTGGCCCCCAGATCAGGACTAGCTGTTAAAAACTTCATTGATGTGGGAGGTGAGTGTCAAGTGATTGCCTTTGATAATTATCAGTTTCTGGTAGAAATAGGTTATGATGTATGAAGCCATGTGGTAAAATCCAGAGATACCTAACATTACCTATTTAGTTCCTGCCGGCTTGTAAGCAGTCCTAACACTAGATGTTACCTAAAGCATTCTGCAAGAAACAAACAAAGTGCTTAACATAAACACTTAATAAATTTAGTTCAATTGTTTTATGAGAACAAAATAGTATTATTATGGTTTTTGATTTAATTGAAACATACTAATCAACCCTAAAATACTTGTCATATAAATGTCTATCTTATAAGTATATGCAGACACCATCTCCACATCCTAGCTTGTATTTTGATTGCAAATATCTTATCTGATTGGTAAAAACATGTATTGGTATCATAATCTGTATTCATTCATTATTGATAAGCAGAAATGCAATAATTTCAGTATAACATGTCATCAGTATAATCTACTTAGTCTCCAAAGACAGCAACTCATTAATAATTTCTTGATATCACTTTTGTACATAGGCAGCAGTTACCACCACACACATATATAATAGAAAACATCATACTAATTCTCTATTATTCCTAGTAGTAAGCGTTTTTTATTAAAATTATGCTCATAATATGCAAGCCGCAGATCGCGGTTTACCTTTTATATTGCATTGCTGTTAGTTAGCACTGACAATTCTTGACCAAACAAAAAATATTGAACATATATTATATTTTATACTATAACACACAAAAAAGATAATGTACAACAAAATTTTCATTAAACTTTTGGTATCCATGTATAACCAGTCTGTTGCCGGGGGAGGCCAAGGCCGCCGAGCCACTAAAATTATGTAAATGTCACATCAACTTCTAAAAACTCACATCTATTAGATTTTAATGGCAACTGATTGACATTTTTGTTACAGCTGGAGTAATTGATGAAGATTACAGGGGAAATGTAGGTGTTGTCATCTTCAATCATTCCGACAAAGACTTTGAAGTCAAAAAGGGTGACAGGATCGCCCAACTGATTTGTGAAAGAATTTACTACCCAGTTCTCAAAGAAGTCACCAATTTGTCAGAAACTAAACGGGCAGAAGGAGGATTTGGATCAACAGGCAAATAAAAGGGTTGATTTTTTGTTAACAATGATTTTAATAATAAGATAAAATAAGAATTAATTACATGTGTAGAAGGAATGTCTTCAACCAGACTTTCTGTTCCATTATGATTAAGGTTTATATTAAGATATGATATAACTATAAGGAGTTGAAAATCTAATTCATTCTATTATCGAGTTGTTATTTTTAATTAAAGAGCTGCTCAAAATATTAGTAATTGGCATTTTTTTGTATTACACAATATTCACTTAATTTTTAATACCACAGTTCCTAGAGTTAACCTGAATAGTTTTTCCTTTAGATGTTACATTCTAGAATTAGCTGCTATTTGTAAGATTTAATTTTATAATTCCAATGAGTACTTAATAAAGTTCATGGGTTTGTAAATTCAACTTTGTTTAAATTTAACCTTATGACCACCATAGTCACAAATTCATTGATTCTTACTACTACAGTACAAAAATTGACTACAATCATATTACTATTAATATAGTATGTAACTACACACATAATAATGTAGTAAATAATAGGATTAATCCATGTTAACCTATTGTATTGCAATATGTATAGAGATAGCTCTTTTGCTATAACTTACAGCACCAATTATAACCTGTGAGATTAATATTACTAAAAAAATGTCATACCAAAATTAGCTTACTTAAGTGCCTACACTATTACAGGGTAGAGATTTATATTATATTCCATGAATCCCACATGAGACATGGACTATAAAATTGAAAATCTCCAATCAACCTTAGCAAGTGTAGAGATCAATGCTTATGCCTTCTCTGTATGGACAGAGGCTTTGGCGGTAGGACAATAATAGTCTGCACTTTCTTTTTGGATGACATAGATGTTAACCAATCTTATTTTAACATTTCTGTTCTTCAAAATTGTCTAAAACACTTTCAAACACCATTTTCTCATAAGGTTGTGTTGGACCACTTGATGAAACTATGTCTTTGTTCCTTTTGAGGAATGGTTTCAGGAAGCTTTTTATCTTGTTATCATTATTTACACCAAAATCAGCTTCTGCTTTGTCCACTTGTTTCTCAAGCTGATCTACATAGTTTTGTAGCTTCTGTATAACCTGGATTAGTGTTGTAATTTTCTTAGATAGTACAGTTATTTCACTACGGTATTTGCTAATATCTTCTGAAACAGCTGAGCCACAATCACTGTTCTTCAGTTTAACAATTTGCAGCACACTAGTTAATTCTTCCAGTCTTGTTAGCATATTATCAACAACATCCTGGACGGTTTGAAAACCATTTAACACATCCAACTTCAAGTATGCAGAGTAATCCTTCGCTAGTTCGTCTAACATCTTGCAATCACTCGGAAAAATCAGCGTTTCCTTCAAAATCTGGATACAAATATTCAATGACACTTACTATCTTATCTACGAAATCTGACACAAGTTTTGATAACCCTCTAAACGACGACGGGCACCAACGTAAAACTTTTAAAAATAACTCCATAATAAAACTTCCACGTATCAGATAATACGCTCTTCGCGGCAACATAAAATGTCCATTATAGCGAGGTATTGAGAAATTAGTAAATACTTTGCCTTGAATTTCCCACCTCTCTTTGTATTCGCAACAACAACCCTGACATCATTTTTCAAAGGTGTACCATGCATGCAGCCATGCTTAGGTTAGCGGGCGTTCTTGAAAAAGCGTAAAACCACATTGAATACTAATTCTAAAATAAGTATTAATTAAAACGTGTTCCGACTGAACACGTTTTAAAAAAAGTATTTTAATTCAAGTTTTTACATTCTGCCCGGCAAAAAGAAGAAGTATTACCGATTTTTTTCCTGGTAACATTGTGATTACTATGAAGTGTGGCCAGCAGTCTGTTGACTTCACGAAACTAAACGAAATAATTATATCAACAACAACATGGAAATAGTAGGTACTTAATACTAAGGCAGGGGCGTAGTTAACGTGTGTAACAAAAAATTGTAAAATGTTATCCACAATGCCACGTAATGTTAAGTTAGACACTATGATTATGAATTATGCTAGCAGCATAACAAGTTCAAGTCTTCAGCAGTGACTTAGAACATCGTGGCCCTTTACAAATTAATCATGAATGAACGTTGAATCAGATACTAAAATTAATGTAAGACACATTGGTGATTCCATTTTTCTATAAATTTTACGATCACCGCATTATAAAAATTCTCTAATTACGAATGAATCTCTATATATTTTTTTTATCTGTAGTGTACGAGTGATTTTGGCTGGTTTTTGGTTCGTTCCACAGAGTACTTTTATATATGGTTCGTTCTTCATTAATGGATTGAAAATAATAATTATTATAGAATGCTTCCATCGACAGGGTATTTTAAAGGATACAACTGCCCTTTTTATGATAATGGCTTGTGTGAAAGACCTTATTGTCATTTTCGACACGTTAAAAAAGAATCTCAAAGTACTACAAATGATGGAATCGAAAGTGGAGCGATATTACAAAAACTAGTGTCGGCAGCAGTACAAAAGGTTCTCCAACAAACGGAGGCCTCTGGAGCGACGACCGCCACACAGCCAGACAGTACTACAGTAAATCTAGTTCCAAATGTTGCTAAAGCGACATATAACCCCACACCAATATCTGAGTTGAAAAAGATCAACAATGCTGACACAGAGGAAAATAATGAGGATGTGTTTGAACAAAGAAAGAGACATATTCCAGTTCCTTATACGCCGAGAAAACCTGCAGGTCTAGCTATTCAACGACCCATAGATACTAATGGGTCGTCCAAACCTTTTATTTACATTCCTCCGCCAGTGAAGTATACGCCAGGCAGCACTGAAAATGTACAGTGCGACAAATATACACCTACAGGATCCACAGTATCTACTGAAAAGTACTTGCCAGGCTCTGAGACAGAATTACAAAAATACGTTCCTAATGAAGGTTCTAATAGCTCTAGTAAACATAACTATGTTCCGTCTGATAAAAATACGAGTAAGAAGAAAATACTAGAATATAAACCAACCAAAGTTAGCACAAAAAGCGAAACCCCGTCAGTTACCTATCAACCAACACCAAGGTCACTTGCACCTTGTTTTTCCAGTGATGAAGAAGAACCTGATACTAAGAAAAGGAAATTATCTTCAGACCTTAATGGGTTGGATGACCTGGGGCCTGAATTTGATATTCTAGATCAAATATTAGATGAAGAAAAGTCTGATCAAGATAAAATAAGAAAGGTAAATAATAAAAATATCATATGTAATAACAATGACAATAAGGAATTGGTTGAAAAAAGTGAATCTAACAAAACCGATTCAGATAAAAATCATAATAGCAAGTCACATCACAAAAGTAGCTCAGATAAGAAAAGTAAATCTAAATCTGAAGATAAAACTAAACATGGAGACAAACCAAGGAACTCTGAACATAAATCTAAACATAAGAGTTCAAGTAGAGACAAAGAAAAGGACAAAAAAGAGAAACGCTCATCTGAGAAGAAAAAGCATTCCAGTTCTAAAAGTTCGGATCATAGTTCAAAAGACTCAAAACACAGCTCATCTAAAAAACATGATGCCAAGAAGCACAGTTCTAATTCTAAACATAAATCTAAAACAAAAGATAAAAGTGACCGTAAGACCTCCCATAAGAGCTCCAAAGAATCTAAAAAAGAACGTGAGAGTAGCAAGCACAATGAAAGCAATAACATATCTGATAATGATGATTACAATGCTGAGGAATTGGTTGATGAAGATTTTGATATGGAATCTGACGAAGATGCCATTGCCTTGGAATGTAAGAAAATATTTGATGAGTATGTTCCCATAGAAAAACCTAAAATTATTGAGGATACAACTAAGATAGAAGATACAAATGAAGAGGAGACTATCATAGGAAAGAAAAGAATATCTAGAGCAGCTGATAAACCCGTGAAAGTGGTACCAAAACCACCCATGAGGCCAGATTTTAAAGTTAGTGCAGCCCAAACTATGGCCCAGAGATTAGCTAAAGTTCGAGAATATCATAGTGCAAAAAACACAAGTGTTTCTTCAAACAGTGAGAATACACCTGCTAAAAATAATTTCACTCTACCACCTACTAGTAACAGTAAAATCCGTATAGCTCATGTGCCATATGCCTCAACTTTATTAAATGCTAAAAAAACTATTTCACCCAGTCAGGCTCCAGCCAAGAGTGTGCCTTCAACTAGTTCTACTATCACACAAACTGTTAAAAAGGGAGCTCAAAGAGTTGCTCATGTACCAAATGAAAAATTTATTGACAGGCCAGGTGTTTTGGAACCTCTTGGTTCTAAAATTGCTGCAAATATAAGATCTACTTATTTAAACATGATGATAGATGAATGCTTAAAACTATATCTTACTGCACATGATGCTTATGCTCGAGCTCAACATGAAGAACTGAATACTAGTAAAAAATGTTCAACTGTACAAATTTACAAGAATTCTGCAGTATTAGCAGTTAGTCGTTTAAGGAAAGAGTTGCAAGAATGTAAGGGTGTTAAGAAATCAGCTTCTGATTGCGTAACATTACAACAAATGACCCCTGGGAAACCAATGGGGTCATGGAGCATAGAAGGCAAGAATAAAAAAAATGCAGATCATTCAAAAGAGTTTGTAGGTGCAAAGCTATATAATAATATTAAAAAATGGATTTTAACTGAGGAACAACTTAAAGAAAATGGTTTTCCTAGGCCTCATGAGAGTGGACAAAGAGGCAGGGCTATTATTTATGGGCAAAATAAACAGAAACCTCCAAAAGGCTTTTTCAGAACCTGTTGTAGATGTAAGAAGGAATACATGGTGAATAAGATTGGTTTTGCAGCAACAAAGGAGGAATGCATTTACCATCCTAATAGAAAATATCGAATTCGAGGTGAAGCAAAGTACCAGTGCTGCAGTCAAGATGGAACAGCTGATGGCTGTTGTATAGCTCCCAGTCATGTTTATGAATATGTTGACTTTGAGAATTTGAAAGGGTTTGTAAAGACACTACCTCCAGAGATTGATATGGATGATTATGGTATTTATGCATTAGATTGTGAGATGTGTTATACCACCCATGGTTTGGATTTAACTAGAGTAACAGTGATCAATACTGAATGTAAAGTTGTGTACGAGACATTTATTAGACCATTGCACCCTATTGTAGATTACAACACTAGGTATTCTGGGATAACTGAAGAACACATGTATGGAGTAACTACGACATTACTAGACGTCCAAGCCACACTACTTACAATGTTTAATAGTAAAACTATATTAATAGGGCATAGTTTAGAATCAGATTTTAAAGTACTTAAATTAATTCATGACACTGTTATTGACACTAGCGTTCTGTATCCACATAAAATGGGTCCTCCAATTAAACGAGCGCTAAGAAACTTATCATCCGAATATTTGAAGAAGATAATACAAAATTCGGTGGATGGGCACGATAGTGCAGAAGATGCCATAGTCTGTATGGAATTAATACATTATAAATTAAAAGAAGACCTTAAAACAAGGTGATCTATGAATTGTGTGTTATTGTGCTTTCGTCACACTACCTATTTTAAATTTATTTATATAGAGATTGTATTAAGTGTAAACAAAACATTTAAAATATTATCCGTTTTGAGGACTTACACATGATAGAAGTTTCGTTTATTGATATGAAATAAATATCAAGTAAATATGTTTAGTTGGAGTATTTTGATGTAATTATTTATACAAATATAATTGCAATAATGGTGTAGTATATATTAAGATATACTTTTGTAAGGATTCACATTTCGTATAAATTATTTTTCTTAACAAATGAGTTTTATTTTGTCTCATATCCCCGAAAAGGTAGGCAGAGGTATAATATTAGGCGTACGTGTTGTACGGTCAGCAACAAAGTAGAATAACAATGTTACTTTTACATAACAATTAAGTAGGCCCAAAATAACACAATTAACTGCTTTTCAGCATTTTAGGCAAGACCTAAGAGTTTTTTTATCGCAATTTTAGATTCATTTCGTATTTTCTTTGCTATTGTGCTCAATAATAAGGATTTAATAATATGAAATGTTAATCTAGTTTTGTTCCTGACTGTACCTACTTCCACAGTTTGCCAGTTATTTGCAAGCATTTGTGTAATGATGGGATCAAACTGCACAGAACACGTATGTTCAGCAGTCGTAGCCATAGAGTTAGATTGTCCCTGTGGCAAGTGTGTAGCCCTTTCTTCAAAAAAATCCTACCTACACCGGTGCTTCGACTAAATCGGGGAATTCAGTAGACGGACATACCCGCCGGACTTCGTTAGGTACTATAGGTCTGTGCAATACTGTGACGGTCCTGCAAATATTCCACAGACCTATAGTAGCGCGGTCTGGCGGGCATGTGTGCAGGCTTGCCTGCGGCCATGTCCGTCTAGTGAATTCCCAGCTTAAGGTGCAACCTCCACGGTGGCCCGCCAAATTCAAATATTCTTAAGTTTTTTGCAATTTAATAAAAGTAAGATTCGCGGGCGTAAGTATGTATTTTCAGAATCATAACCATTAAAATCAGTAAAATAACTCCCATAAGTCGGTATAATTCCAAAATGTCAAGATTTCATGAAATAGTCATTCTTTCGGTTTACCTGGCCCTATGGAGTTTTATTGCTGACTTAAATGGTTAGAATTCTGAAAATACATACTTCTTACGCCCGCGAATTATACTTTAATCAACATATAACTTAATACTGACATGCATATTGCGAAAAACGTAAGCAAATTTGAATTTCGCGGGCTACCGTGGAGGTTCCACCTTAAGAGACTTCCTTGTTTACAGGGTCTTTTTGAGTTCCATGTAAAATGAACCTTAAGGTTATGTACAGAAAAGTCAAATTCTGCTATCTGCGAACGTGCTACACCCTCAAATGTACACATTTTTTAAATTTATACTTTTAAAAATCATATTAGGAATATTATGTAGTATGAAAAAAAAATAAAAGACATTTGTAAAACCGAAAATAATATTTTACTAGAAGACGAAATATTACACATACTTAATGTCCATGAAACACAAGACATTTCAAACATTCAGCTTTATTAGAAAACAAGAAAACTGCTACACGTTTCAAAAATATCCATTGGGACGCTTATAATATAATACACAAATGAGACTCAACCTAATTTTGTGCAGCAGAATATGACAATATGTATGTATTAGTAAAAATAACCACTGGAGAACAGATGATACAATACTAAACTGGAGTCAATAGATAATAATTTTGAAAATTAAAAATAATCTTGTACTATTTTAGGTAAACACTTGATAATACCACTAGGGTGTTAAATTAACAATTATAATTTCTACATTACATTATTGTATAATTCATCAATATTAATAAAAATACAAAGTATTCCAAAAGTGGTACCTAGGACAATGCAAAAATCAATTAAGAAACAAAATGTATTTTCATGTGTGTGTATGCCAACATTTACAAAATTGTTTTAGTAATTTCAAAGATCATATTACAATCATTCAGTCACTCTAGATTTTAATCAAGCAAAGCTTAGTTAAGTTTTTATCATGTGCTATTACTTGATAAAAGTGTATATATTTTAAACTAATTAGTTAAAACAATACAGTTCCTTTGTAAAATATTTTCTTTTGTCTATATAGCTATTGCTCGTTTTATTACAGCTACAATAAATCATGCATATACTATGGTAAGACAAACGGATTAAAGTTCACTATTTGTGTAACGATGATACTATTCTTACAGTTATTGGTATGTATGGTATTATATTGTCAATGATAAATTAAATTGTATAGATGTGGAGCTATTTCTATCTATTACCTGTTGACTCAAATTTTGCTTTCCCTATCAATTATTAATTAAATTAGTTTACCAAAACCCATACTTATTATTAATCTGGTATACTTTGCAGTATTAGCTTGGTGTATGATGATATATGTAAGTATAATTTACATGGTTGTCCCAATGAAATTTATAAGGAGGTATTGGCCGGTGTCCGGCTGCGCAGGTATTGTGTACACCACATTTAACTGAGATCCGGGTTGACCCCTGCTAGTCAATAAATGATTGTTCTACACATGCTTTCACCCGTTTTTCATATTCTCGCCGGTTCTCCTTATAAAGCTGTGCTGCCATAGAGTTCGCAGGTGAATTGGGGTTAGGGTCACTGAGTAATGACTGAAACAAAATATAGCAATATTATTTTCCTAAAATATATATATTTAAGGATTATAACATTTATTTCAATTATTATTTTGAGAATTTTGACCAAGATAAAACTATACTAGACAGTAGTTAGGACTAGAAGATTCTAATAAGATTATCAACATTAAACAAATGCTGTACAGGTTTGCTGATGAGGATGCATCAGAGTCAAAAATAGTAATATTTAGAAATGGAGCAATATTATGAAATACTCAAGAATGCTAATGTTTTAACTACTGTACTAGATTGTTATTAGTCACACAAAAACAAAGTAAACAATCTTGTTATTACAATATGCTGCCTATTGTAATAATAAAATTGTTTAGAAGTTAGTTTGACTAATTATAACACATTTATGTGGGTTGGTACTTATTTTCTAATTCGATAATGAATTCCAGATACTATAACTAGCTGTTCTTTGACTCTATAGCTATGATTGTAACTTATATTTACCTGTATAGAAGTTAAAATAGCAGATACATCATATGTTGGGCTCCATCTGTTTTGCAGAATGTCTAAGCAGATTCCTCCATCAGCATATACATTGGGGTGAAACATTTTAGACACAAATCGAACCGTTGGAGGTTTGTTTGGGTATTCCTCTGTGAACTCTATTGTTAGCTTGAATGTGCCATCTTCAAACGGAGTGTCATGGGGTCCGAATATCACAGCATTCCAGATCATGATATTGTTGTCAGTAGGAGCACCTGAGACTCCAGTAGGTGGGTCCTCTTGCAAGCTGTAGACAGTATAGTCTTATGAGTCATTAAGTTAAACAACTTGGACTGTTGAATAATTAATTGACATGTTCTAGAAATTTCATACAGTTAGATTTTTTGTTAAATACTAGTAAGATTATTATAGTGATAATAGGAGGGAAATAAATGTTCACAAAAATAATATTTGATAATCATGTTAGTTATTACCAAGTGGTGAAGAAATGAGATTATAAACTGTAATTTACATACAAAGCACTCAAGTTCTCATGGAAACCTCTATAACATAATCAAGGTCATGAGTTGACTTTTATGGTTTCAGAGAGGCTAGCAATATTTAGATGGTGAAGATGGAAGGGGAACAGCTGCGATTTTCTTCGATGACTAAATGTGACGTTTTGGCGAATAAACGTAATGTATTTGGATAACCTAAATAATGACTACCAACAAGCGACGATATCGAGAGTGACGTAGCTATGTCTACATAATAATACAGCGTATCTTAATCTCTGTGTGCCACACAAAGAGCTCCAAAGTCTTGCTACCCCGCTGTTTACAATGAAATACGAAATATAGAACAGAATAGAAATCAATTAAATTGACTGTGATGTAATTTGATGAATCAGCACTACACTTTCGCACAAAGAAAATTTTGAAAAAATGGCAACTTAGGTGCATAACATTCATTGCTGTTTTTCCGATGTTTAGGAGAACGTGAGAAACTTTAATATTAATGATACGAACCGTTTGAAATCTCTCATAAGGCGTCTTCTGGCTGGAGTTGACATTTTGGTCTCAAGCACTTATGCCACTAATTTGATAGTGATACAGTTTCTTTATGTTGGGTTTTTCTTAGGAAACTTTCATAAGACAAAATTGGTAAATTATTTATGTAGGTTTAGCTTGTACACAAAAGATTCCGTTTTTATCGTTTGTCGTTGTGTAGAAATTTCTGTCGTCACGGCCAGCGAGATGATGGTTGTCAGATGACCATGAAATTAGCAATAAAAAACTCTGCAAGTGGTCAATACACAGACGTCAAATTCTGTTTTGGTTTGTGTATAACTTCACTCTGGTTGATATTCTCGCAAACTATTTTTTCCATGAAAAGGGTTGCAACAGAAATTGAACCATAGGTGCAGTCTTATTCCGAACTTCGTATTAATATTATCGATAGTTTTGAATGTGGCCCTCCCACCTCTAGCGAGCAATCTATCTTGTCGATTGTCATGTTGTCAAGTCAATCAGATTATCATATTGGCAAAATAATGACAATTTGGTTATTTATTTTGGTGGTTGTAAGCAGTTGTAAGGTGTAAACAATGATCCAAGATCAATATTGAGGCATAACTACGAACAGCAACGATGCATTATAATTGCTATTTGTTGCATGCATTAGCGTATTGAATTTTATCACTACAGAATATCGTTAACTATCCGTCAAGATGAACGATGGTAGTTCGAAGAAGATTTTATTCAACAAATCTACAGTAAGTACAGATTCCTTATGTATTTGATTATTTTAATTCCGCCCCTAGGCGACCCTCTGACCCATGACTTTAGATGAATACAGAAAACACAAGTCGCAGGTGACACCAAGCAGGCAGGCCATAGGCTCTTATCCAAACTCGGTTTACAGAGCGAGTGTGACCTTGAGCTAGAAACCAAGACAGAGTAGTTGGGAGAGGGCTTGTTTAAGGGTTTAAGTACTGCACTGACGAATGCGGTACAAATAAAACACTATTATTATAATTTATTACTTCATTCTTAAGCAACATGATGTAACAATTGTTTCTGACCTACAAAATAATCGCCCTTTAAATTTTCAGTTATTCAGTTTGAAGGCTGAGTTATTAAGGAAGCAGGAGGAGGTAAATGAAAAGAGACAGCTGCCACAACACAAGATTGAGAACTTCAAGCCTCCGTCAGCTGTAGACAAAAGTCAAGAAAAAGACCCAAAAAAGGCATATAAAAAAACATTTAAAGATAGTTTGAAAGCTGTTGATACTGAAGAGTTAGAAGCATGTAGGAAAGCCAAGTAAGCATTTTTGGGTTAAAATTTAACAATAACAATGTTAAATTCCAAATAATTAAATTTGTACACTCAGTAATTATAAATGTCCTGAATAGATACATGGACATAAAAGAAAAGTAAAAAGTTAAGAATTACATACTTTTATTGACTACAGTTTTTGTAAGGTTAATGTATGACTATAAGAATGTTAAAATAATGTTACAGGGTAGCATTGGAGAAGAAAGCCGAGTTGTATGAGCATCTGTCAGACGGTGCAGGCAACTCTCAGCTGGCGAGTAGATTTCTTGTTGACTTCACCACTAAGAAGCAGCAGGAACCTGAGAAGCCACCTGAAGAAGATCCAGTTGATCAACAGAATGACAGTAATGCTAATGATGATGATGATGATGAATGGTAAACTAATTGATGTTTTTAGAATAACAAATGAAATCATTGAATGTTATACTTATATCTGACTAGCTATATATTAGAAGATGTAAGTGAATCATCTTTGGTAACTGGTCCGTTCTTCTTGGTTGGTCTTAGTGTGATATTTTATATGTATAAACATATAGCAGGAGAGACTGTGGGAAAGACTTTGTTTTATACAATGTAGAGATTAAGTGTCTTATAAAAAATCTAATATTGTTTATATCCTACACTTATTTTATAATTCCTTAAGAATAATGTAGTATTGTTATGTTTCAGGACTGAGTTCACGGATTGCTTGGGTAGAACGAGAAAATGTCACAAATCAGACATAGCAATGTTCTTAAAAAGAGATAGTCAACTTATGAAGGCTATATCTAAAGACAGTACTTCTTCTAATGAAGCACAAGTAGTGAAACCTGAGGTAAACAAAATATTAAACTACTATTGAGAAAAATCTAAAGACATTCCAAATTAATATTTTCTAATCACCCACTGTGGATTTCTAATAATTAACCTGTATTTAACTGGTACCTAAACCAGTTAATTTACAGATAGTTGCTATGGGTCTGGTGGTTTGTATATTAATTATAAACGCATCCACAACCTACAAGAAATTCCTAGTGCAGCAAATGTAGTTCATAAATTAACAAAAACAAATTTTTGCCCAATCATGTTCCAATGCAGCTCTACAACCACTAAAGAGGAGGTTTTTTGAAGCTTGAATAAATCTATTTTCAAAATGTTTAACATTGCCTATTTTCATTTACAGGAGACTAATAAAGAGAAGCCACTGTTAGTTCAAACTACAAATGATTATCTGCAATCTTTACGAGACAAATGGGAGGAGAAGGAAAGGGAATTGCTTGCAAAAGATAAAGATATACACTACCAAGACTTACTGTTTGATGGTTTGTACCTATTTCTGTAACTTTGTTTGATTTAGACTCTTGTTTAGGTTATCATAAGGTTTAAAATCACTTACTTTTCTTTATTTTGTTGACCTACATACATAACTTCACCTTTTCAATAGAATTTGGTTATTAAAAATACATCAAAAATTATTGTTTGCTCTTCTACCTATCTGTGGCGAAACCCAAATGGAGGGTAAAGGTTTTTCACAAAATAAACAATTTGGAATGAGATCGTGAATAACATTTGGGATTTTATCTTCCACTGGCTGGGGGCCCCGTATCATCGATACGGCTGATACAGCGGTAGCTACGCCCCTAGTGTTAACTGTCCTTAGAATGTCTTCTAAAGAAACTTTATTTTCTTAACAGAGGCACGAATCCACGGCGTCGGTTACTTTTCATTCAGTACCGAAGAAACGGAGCGCAAGAAACAAATGGAAGAGCTGATAAAGCGGCGCCAGGAAACCTTGAAAGCACAGCAAGAGGCTGAGCAGGTTCGCAAGAAGAGAGATGAGATGATTGCTGCGAGAGTGGCAGCCGCGCGCGCCAGGCAGCGAGCTAGGGCGGGCCTGCCGCCGGAGGAACCTAAAGGTGAGAATTATTTTTGAGTACGGCGCTGTAGTAGAGGCGTTAGAAGGATAAACCTACTAACATACTTCAGATTTATTACAGTACGGCCAACGTATCTTGGCGAGTCTGAAGTTAGCCGATTAGCTGCGCAGTAGACAATTATGTTCGTAAAAGATCCATTGCGCAGCCAAACGGCTAACTTAAGACTCGCCAAGATACGTCGGCCGTACTGTATTTGCCTGTGCGGTCGCATTCCCAAGCAAATGACCTCCTATAATCCCTTTTAATTATCTTGAACTGAAGTCATAAAGCGAAAACTTTGTTTTTGATGAGGATGTCATTGTGGTGTAAGGCTTTTAAATCGCTACACAATACAAAATACTCAAATTCCAATGTATTGACATGTCAATATAAATACTTCACAGATGTTTTATTGCATTTTTTAATATGATCCAAATATTTTATAGCAATCAATCTCTTGACATACCTAAGTGATGTGAAATTTTGTCTGGCCATTAATTGTTGTTGTTGTGTGCTTAAGGCACTAAGTCCGCCTTTGTACTGTGTATTTTATACATTTTGTGCATAAAGTTTAAATAAATAAATAATGGTTGATTAAAATATCTTTAATTTCAGAAAACCAAAAAGACTTCACTACCTGTCTATTAGAGTTTTTAACACAGCAGAAGAACGAAGCAGATGCTAAAGCGAATGAAAAAGAAAAGAAACTCAAAGAAGAGCAAGAAAAAGAAAGGCAAAAGCTACGAGAGGCGTACGTTCGAGAATGGGATATTGGCAAAGAAGGAGTAGAAGGAAATGCCAAGAAATTCAGAGAAATGAGCCAAGAAGAATATGTAGAACAACAGAGAGATAAAAGGATAGACGAATTTGCTCCAATACATACTTCCACTTCCGGAAATTCAAGAGTATTCGATAATAAAGGAAATAAGTTCGGTAGTAATGATGCAACTGCTAAATCTTGGGCGGATGTGAGACCTAGAGCTAAGACGCCACCACCTCCTGAAATAGGTGATTTAAGTGACTTTACACAAAATAAAGGTCTATATTTCTCAACAGCTAAGACCAAAGATGGTAAAAGTTTCAAATATAGGAATTTTGTCAAGGCCCAGGAACCGACTCCTATTGTTAATGAATTAGATGATAGTGATTCAGTGGCAGACAATACAAGCACAGAAACAGAACAACACGATTTAGATAGTGTGGCAGTACCACCGCCGCCAACATTTGAGTATTATGGACCAACCATAAAGAAGACAAAGTTTGAAAAGCCTTTTGAATCTGATATAAGAGAATCATACAGTCAAGGAGCAAAAAGTTTAGAAAGTAAGTCGAGCGGTCGGAAATTGCCTAAGCATTATGATTTTACCTTCGACTAAGAACATAAATAAAACAATTAAAATTTTCTGTGCGTTTTTATTTCTTGTGCCAATGCCAATCACATCTACATAATTTCAAAAATATTGCAGAAAATATTTACAATTTGTCTATGCTAATATCACATGGAATGAGCGCTACTAATCTACATTAAATTTCTAACAATTAAAGCTTCACTTACAGAGATCTTGACAATGAATAATTCGAAAAGTAATTACACAATATTTTAAAATTTAAATCTTATAATTTAAAACTACACCAATGGCTACTGTAAGAATTTGTGCATCGATTCGCACAGCGGTATTATTACGTGGTTTTACTGTAGCAGTCTCTCTTAGATTGGAGTTAGGAGTAGTCTTTGCTACGGTTGTGTCGTGTTGAAGCGCTCCTACTGTCGCTAATGGTTCACTTGGTTTCATTTGATTTTCATTCATTTTCAGTTCACTTAGAGTAGTTTTTGCAGCTTCTGTTGTCGTTTCTGCCATGGTTTTTGATTCTATCGCTGCTTGCGTTATGACTTTTGGAGTGGTCGGAACATCTGGTATATTTACATTGGCATTGGACGTGTCCTGTAGTTTTGTGTCATTCAAGAGCTTGGTAGTTTCGCTACTCATTATTATAATTTCAGTTTTGAGATCTCTACTTTCAATATTAGCGCTTGGAATATCTATTTGTATGGTCGTTTCATTCATATGACTATCGTTGGTTTTGATAACTTCTTCGGTAATATCAGTTGGACTATTTGTAGTAGTTTCGCTGTTCTTAATATCATTTGGACTATTTGTTGTAGATTCGCTGTTCTTAACTTCGACGTTTGCTACAGTAGAACTTTCAACCATTTGGTTTTCTTTAACATCTGGTGGTACACTAGCTGCTGTTGTATCACTTTGAATATCCACGTCCTTAACATCTGTATCCACAGTATTATTGGTATCGTTGATTTGATTTTCATCGGTTTTATCATCAGCTTCATTATTATCTGTTAAATTATTTACAGTATTGTTATTTTCTTCGACCGTGGTGTTGTCTATTTGATTATTTGTGTTCGTGTTCATGTTTATAAAGCCAGCGGTACTGATAAGGGCTCTTTTGAGCCGTGTGTTTTGTGTCCGAGCCACAAGTTTGGCAAGTCCTGCGAAGGCGTCAAGTTCGCGCTCGGCGTTGGGTCCGTTGCAGAGGTCTCCTCGGCACGGGCAAGTCATCCGCCAAGTTCTAGTCGAGTTGCAGTACAGAGGGTAACATTCATCTTGGTACAACTTGACGCAGTATCTTGATTCTATGTACGCTGTGAAATATAAAAAAAAACCAACTAATTTAAAAAAAAACAAATTTCATTAGTATGCTTAGGCTTTATTGATTTATCGGTTCTGACTAGTAAGTACCCATTAGGTAGTGCTTCACATAACTTCGTTTAAAGAATTAGGAAGCATTTAGACAGAATTAAACTTGATATAGAAACACTTGTTAAATAAGACGTGTTATAAATAAGAAGGTAAATAGATATGCCAATCGTGAGTAGATGCACCGACGACCTCAGAAAGGCGCTACCTTTACCAGGACGTTCGTTACGTGTCGGTAACACAGGATTTATTTGTCACGTTGTTTGACCCCGCCCACTTATACGTATGTATAGTACAAACGTCTAACGTCTTTCTGCTGAATGATTTCATGTTATACTGTTTTTTTTTGAGGTGGGTATGCTCTTGACTCTAGTCTAGATCAGAGATGACAGAGATAAAGTCGATAATGGAGTGAGTTTACCCAGAAGGAGCCTGTTTAATCTAACTTTGAAAAGATTAGGGTTGAATGTGTTCGGAAATACAGACGCAGGTCCAGTCCTCTACTGTGCAAATTAGAAAGCTTAGTGTGAATTGGTGCAACAACGTAGGGTTGGTATTTGTTAAAACTTGTGTGTTTACAAGAGCATTTTAAATAATGTAGCTTTCTAACGGCAAAATATTTTTTGAAATCGGTCCCGAAGTTTTTAAGTTTATTCGTTACATACAATAATACAAATCTTTCC
Organism: Caradrina clavipalpis; assembly: GCA_932526535.1. NCBI lineage: Eukaryota > Metazoa > Arthropoda > Insecta > Lepidoptera > Noctuidae > Caradrina > Caradrina clavipalpis. The sequence continues at coordinate 6,413,607 of OW052108.1, forward strand.
TCTTTATAATATTAGTGTAGATGTAGATTACACGAGATATACTCACGCGGTGCCGTAGCCACGATGGCGCAGTATGGGTAGCCAGGGTCACAGTCGGTGACCTGAGTGTGCGGGACGCTGCACGCCGGGGCGCGCTGGCTGCGGTGCACCTGCTCCGCTAGCGGGCCGCACCAGTAGCACTGCCGGGCCTCGGCCTTCGTAGGCACTGGAACATTCAAAATTGAAAAACCATTATATAATAATTCCACTGCCGGGCCTCGGCCTTCGTAGGCACTGGAACATTGACAATTGGGTAATGTATTATACCATTCAATAATAATTAAAAAGACAGTCTGAGAACAGAAATTCAGCATCTTGAATATTTTGGATAGTCAATGAAACAAACTCAACACCGTTATTATATCTAAGCGTAACGTGCATTCAAAGTTTTTTACTCTTATAAATGCGAAAGTTTGAATGTATGAATGTTTGTTACTCAATCCCGCCAGAACGGCTAAATGGATCTAGATGAAATTTTACGTAGAAATGGATAATAGCCTAAACTACCTTATGGGTTACTTTATGTCCCAAAAAATGTACGGTTCCCGTGGGATAATAGGTATAACAACTTTGACACGGATAAAGACGGAAGCTAGTAAAATACTCGTATATATAGGGTGTCCTGTAAATCGATGTCAAGCCGGAATCGGGTGAAAGGTCAAGTCATAATAGTTAACATAAAAATATACAAAAATAATCTTTATGTTGCTACAATGTTTAACTTTTTTTAAATTTTCTTTTTATTAAGTAATCATGAATTCTGAAAACTTTTGCTTAACACTTGCAAAATTATTTGTAAAATAAAGAAAAAAACTTTTTTTTTATAGAAACCCTTTTCTAAATTAATTTTCGTTACCTGTCTCGCCTTGTCTTGATTTTCTCGATGTAATAGCTTGTAATTCTTTTCATTGGACAGTTTTATTTTTTTATTTTTATGTTAACTATGACTTGACCTATCACCCGATTCCGGCTTGACGTCGACTTACGGAACATCCTGTATACTAGAGTAGCACAAACATCCAATATATCAACCGTCCCTTACTGTCTATCAAACCATTCCCAATTTATTCAATAACTAGCGAACTGCCCGCGACTTCGTCCGCGTGGCTTATTTCACTCGCCTTTCGTTACGCCTTTGGTTACTGCTCCGCTCCCGTGTATCGTAGCGTGATGTTATATAGCCTATATTACTCAGGAATAGTGTAGCTATCTATTGGTGAAAAAATCGTTTCAATCAGGCCTGCAGTTTCGGAGCCTATTCGTTACAAACAAACAAATAAATCTTTCCTCTTTTGTAGTAGTATTATTATGGACAAAACGCTGGACATTATTAATGTGCCTATTACTCAAAACTAGGACAGCAATACTCGAAATTAGGTTGCCGCAGTGAATTGTCCACGTGTACGATGTATATGTCCTGTTCTGTACCGGTCCAATGGCACGTTACTATATAATTCAGTCGCCAGTGACCGGTGGATAGGACATAATCATTAATTCACACGATGCAGCTCACAGCTGGCTTGTGTGTTGATTACTCTTCGTGTTTGCCAATATGAATGTTTGTTATCTGTAGTACCTAGTTACTAGTGACTGTAGATGTAGATCATGAAGCAGTAGGTACTACATTATAATGACTAATGGTTATGAGGAAATGAGGATATACGTAATATCTATCTACTATCGATCTTCATTTTTAACCCCCGACGCAAAAAGAGGGGTGTTATAAGTTTGACGTGTCTGTCTGTCTGTCTGTCGGTCTGTCTGTCTGTCTGTCTGTGGCATCATAGCTGCCGAACGGATGAAGCGATTTCAATTTAGTTTTTTTTTGTATTAAAGGTGACCTATGTGCGAGTGTTCTTAGACATGTTTGATGAAAATCGGTTGAGCCGTTTCAAAGTTGTGGGGGTGAAAGTAGGGAAGAAAAACCGAATGTCTGTAAATATACTCGAGTGGGGTCTCAAACTTAACGAAATCGACATTATAATAACCAATAAAAAGAAATTAATAATACCTATAAAAAGTATAAAATGACCGGGCACCGATGTTGCATTTAGGATACGATCGTCCCGAGCGGTCCCCCAACGTGACGTATTTTTTTACTTTTTAAAGGGAACCTAGGTTTTTTGTTGGGGGTTTTTTAAATTTTTTATTTAATTTTTAGACGTAGGCATCTAATAGACTTCCTTGTTGGTTTAGCGGTCGGGGAGATCGCCAGGTTAAACGGTGTTATCTATTGGCTTTTTCAATTAGAAATTTCTCATTAGTAGCCCGAAGTTTTAGCTTGTATCTGGTTGTTGGCAATAAGCTTTAGTATGCCTTATTATATGAGAATAGTTTAGGCTATATAACAGTAACCAAAGACGTAACTTTACTGTGGGTCAAGATAACCACGCGAACGAAGTCGCAGGCTGAAACTAGTATTTCAAATTAGAACAGAAATTAAGTAACTATGAACCTGTATATTGTACACCTGGTGGTATATATAACTGGTATACTGTGGGCCTGCTCCTTTCAGAAATATAGGCGTGATGTTGACTTCAGGTAATTTTGGCGCCAGTTTTTCAAGCTGACTTTATTTCTCATTAGCTAGGCGTGCCGGTCGCTTTTGATGGAAATGGTCTCTTTCATCGCAAATACTTACATTCAAAACTAATATTTTGGGCAAAATACTTCATTTTAAATAGAGCAAACAATTTTTACAAGGACTGTAGGAATATTACCTTCGTGTGGATTTCTTTTAAACCCCCACAAAAAACAGTTTCTAATTATGTATTTACAAAAAAAAAAAGACTATTAGGTAAGTGCCTAACTACCATTTTTAAATAAAAACATTTATGATAATATTCTAAAAAGGTCACGTTACGTAACATACTTATTTTATTACCTATCTAATTTACATTTTTGATGTTACGAACTCAAATGTTTTTCTAAATGTCAGTTATTTCTAAGAACTTTTTTAGGTCGACTTTGACAACTTAATAAAATTGTTAGACACAATGAGGTCACTAATTGAAGGCTTATTGGTCACAGAAATCAATAGTGAAGTGGTATAGGGGTACCTACATAATTAATGAAGAGAATTATAAGGTCGCTTAAGTTCATGCCGATAGAAATAAATTGAGTTTGTATCTACCGACATTTTGAAATTATTGTAACGGCATTATAACGTTGATGTTCAAACGTCATTATAAACCAACAGTAGGTATAATTCGTTCTAAAGAAATTATTGATTCCGAGACATAAGTGGCTTATTTCTTCATGTCAAGGGAAAATGCTACGTGTCATTAAATAGTCACAGTTCAGTCAGTAAGTAAATGTTCATGGGAGTTATCCATGTGTTGTGAAGGTCGGTCGGCAATGCTGAATATCTTATGATCTACCCACGTCAAAACAGCGCGATAGCATACATTTTTAATATTCAAAGTTTACAATGACGTGTTTTAATTAAATAATCAATATTTTATTTTGACAAAAAAAACAGAAACCAGACTAAAATATTCGTACATCGGCATTTCGGTTCACAATGGTACTCACAAAAGCGGTAACAGAGTTCAAACAGACTCAATGAATAAATCAAGCATCGCTAATAAGTAGATCCACAAAAAGTTTTACGCTATGTTCGTAAAAGCATCTAGACTGACGAGAAATATCTGTGAAACGTTCAACACGAGCGAACATCACGTTACCGACAAATACAAACGAAATAGCTCGATCTAGAACAACAACACTCAACATTTATTGCGAAAGTTTTCACTTTATTAGAAATGCGAAAGTTAGCGAAATAATCTCTATGAGTACTCACCACATAGCGAGATGAAAACCACGGCACTCACGACAATCCTTGAGAGGCGGAACTTTGTTTCGGTTGGCGGCATCTGAATACAAAACTTTCATTTCTTATTACATCTTTTTTTGTCGAGTATACTTGTATGAACATTTAATCAAATAAGTACCTTAGTTCAACTATTTTAGAAGTAAAATTAATGTGACACAGAAAGAGCGAAGTCGTGTATAGGTGTGCAACGTCTACGCGCCGACTATTCCAAGTTCGTAGCGGCTCCTCATAGGCCTACGCGGCTACGTAAAGGTCTGTACATACACGTCACACATAATATAATCGTAGCAATCAAACATGAAAACGTATACGATATAAATGATAACGTTTTGTTGGTAGCGTGTCACGGGCTTTAATGAACCTTAATGTTCTTTTGATGTGATGGCTGTGTCGTGTCTATTAATTTAAACAACTGCTATCACTGTAATTTTCATTCATAATAAATATTATACTTACTTTATTGATAGTTGGTAATTTAGTTGTTTTTTTAATATTATTTTCAATTTATTCACTACTAAACACCACACCAACCAACTAACACCACCAACCAGCTAAATATAAAATAATTAGTAATTTTATATTTAGTTGGTGACTAAGTTTAACTCACATGTCATCCTTATGAACCTTAAGTAATCAATTAACCTAAAAATACTTACTTATTGTTAGTTTTACCTTCGACGGTAGGTTAAGCGGGTTAAGAAAACATAAATATTGTTTCTTGAACAAGTAAGTACAACAATTTAATTTGTTATAGAAGTAGGTCTTAGGAACCTACTTCATAAAAAAGATAAATAACAGAGTGTCCCTAAGTTATTTGTAACATAAAAATATCGTGAAACCATTTCGCTCTGGTCTAGAAACTTTGGAACATTAGCACTTGTTTGTTGTAGAAGAAACTTCACTATTTCAGCGATTATGATTGGACGGAGCTGGAGCAACAAAACCTATATTTTATCGAAGTGTGCGAAGCCCGTATATTATTGTAAGACATAGCCATTTTCTCGGTTGTTTTCCCCGACATAAAGTAGCTTCTTGGAAAATAAGGTCGCTCTTTAGAAAATACGATCGAGTGGGGACAATAAATTGAGGCATGAATAAACACTCAAGAAAATAGATTACTTACCTACGGAGAGAGTGTTTATTACAATTCGCCAAGTTTTACATCAAAGAGCAAGACATGTTTACATTAATTGAATTATTAGTCCACTAATATTTAATTTTTTAATTAAAATTCGCAAATTCACCTTAAGCAAACGTGGTGATTAATGCTCGTGCTTACTGTGTATGAGAAGAGGCCTTTACTCTGCAGTGGGACAGTGAAAGCTGGTTTTATTATTTGGAATTCAGCTGACCTATTTTGTAAAAATCTGAGTGAAGTGAGTTTGAGGTGAGCTGTCAATCTCTAGCGTCGTGTGATGACAGTTCACTTCACCTAAATTCACACAGGCAATTTTTTACAGAATATACTATAATTTCATAAGTTACAAGTTGTTTGTAATTACTTAAGAAACAGTTGTAAGTTTAGGGTAGGTTATTAAAATAAGTTCAAAATTGTTTTAGTTTCGTAATTACAATTTCGATAACTTTTTTATTTAAAGTTTAAAAAATATATTCTAATATTACGTTATTAAAAAGTTACCTTGAAATTGTATAGATTTCAATCAAAGCTGAATAGGCTTTTGTATTTATCCCCTGGCAAAATGTTATCTGGCGAAGTGAGAAGGGTGAAAGCGAGTACTTCGGAAGCTGCAGCCTTATCTTGCTTTCATTCAGTCGTATTTTGATGGTGTTTTGGTGCACAAACATACAAAAGAGCGGATTGAATGCTTTTTGCACACTGACGATGTGTGCCTGCCCTTTTAGTTTCCCGTAGTAAAATAGTGAATACGGAGCGTGTGGGCTTATCACTACAGTCACTGTCTGTCGAAGTGTCTACCTGTCCTGATGTCTCGACTCTACCCATTTCTCAGACCTTTCGATATAGACAGGCGATTCTCGGCTCGGCTCGCTGAACACGGAAATAAAAGCATAAAACGTGGAATCTGTGCTGATGGGCTAAACTTTGGACTAAAGCGTTTTTAACTTTAGGCAACTAACTACGGTAACATTTTACTATCTTGTTGAAAAACAATAAAGGAGTCGTTCTCGTACATCAAGTTGTGGCTTTAAGTACTTTTGTTTTTATGGTTTTTTATTTACTTAGTTGTATCTTTGCTATTAAATAATACATCAAAGGTACCTCTAAACATTACAATGCCTACGAACGGTACAAACAAATCCTTCAGCCTGTTTTACACATATAAAATGTAAGTAGGTACGTGTAAATCCGTCGATGCGGGATCAGCCGCGCATTACCTGCGGCTCGGTGTTAAATATTCACGTATTGTGTAAGTTAATCTTAAGAGCAGTTCGGCTTTTGTGTGGATGTAGGTCATCGGTGCAGCCTGCAATGCGACGCCGCGGCTCCGCTCATCATAACGAACATTCTGCTGAATTTTTTATAGCCACGACACGTTCGGTCCGCTCCGAGGGACATTCAAGAGTCATCGCTTCGTGTATTCTCTTCTCTAAATATTGGTGAATAAAATATGGTTGGGTATGTTATTATGTTGCTTGCTATGTTCGTTTCAAGTTGCGAAGAATTTAGAGCGCAGTTGGCCATACATAATTCTTGAATTGTAACATAGTGGCTGTACAAATTGTAGTTTATATTGTACCTTCTCCATTATTTTAAAACAGATGAATTTGCTCTAACCTTAGTTACTTGTCAGTGGTAAGCGTGGACGCAAATCTGTACAAATAGTGTCATTTATCGCGCGTCTGTAACCCGACACCCACCGGTGACGCGTCGCCGCCATCAAATGAAGATGGAACACCCGCTTGGCGACCTTTGAAATAAATCTTTCTGTAAAAGTTTCACTCGACGGTTTTCGTTGGAAAAAATTCACGAGAAAACTCTGTAAAAATGTTCTCGTTAGATACATGCTGGTTATTTTAGCAGAACTTTATCCAGTGAAATATGAAGGATTTCGTGTGTCTTTAAATTTAATTTTAGTTTGCGGGTTTTGTAACCGCTCATTTTTTATGTTTACTGGTTTGGCGCCTCAGCTTAAAATAACTTAGGCATAAGTGGATAAACTTTCTTTTTTGTTTTATGTACAACTTTATGAAAAATCTTCGGTGTAAAATTATTTTAGGAAACGAAAATCATATTTTTGTGTACCCCAACGAAATGTTCTAAAGCATTCATCAAAACTTGAAGGGTACCTCTCGATACCTTTTAGGGGAGGCTTAGCTCGCCCCTTTCGTCGTTAATGGTGTGAATTTTATAGCGGTGGAGTGTCAAGCGAAGTGTGGCGAGATTTCCGATTCCCGAGTCCCCGACGCCACTCCCGAGTGCGTGTGGAGTAGATTACACTGGCCATGAACTTACAGCCGGTCGCCGTGGCCCATAACTGCAGTGGCCCACTTAGTCCCCTTCTGACCCTGTTGTCACGCTGGTATAAATATAAGTGACCCTCGCGACATCGTTATAATTGTACCTATCTATGTAAATCGTGAATTGCATGCGAATGTCTTGCTCGCTCTACCTTGATTTACATATACATTATGTATGCTCGTGATTTTTTGCAAAAGCTTGCAAAAACTCAGCCTTGGTTATACTGTCACAGTATTTTATTTAAAGATACGATGTATCATCATATATTGATTTATTAATAACTTAGCAATGTCCCTGAAGCAGTGATAAATGTCGTGTTAAGTCTAAGAGTTGTTCGAAACTTGGCCGACCCTTGGCTTCAAAGGGTGCATATTAAATCAATTGTTGGCGCGATAGGGCAGATCCTCTGCTATCTAATGTGACCATTCTGCGTTACGTAATAGCCTACGTGTTACAGTATCTTGCTTTATGGGTTAGACTAGTTCTAGTGTTTACGTGACAAGGCAGCCAATTCGTAGTTGGTGTCAGCAGTTATTGGGAATATTGGTTGAATAGTTAGGTCACATTTGGTATATCCTATATTCCTATCTATGTAGTAACTAGACGAAACTATCAAACAATGTGGGAAGGATTCTTAGGGGAGGTGATATTCTTTTATTCTTGTATTTTTATTAAAAGCTTTTACTTAACTTTACTTGCATGTATGTCCTCGAATTTTGCAATCAATATTTTACCCATTTCCACCGAAGCTATTGATCTGAAATTCGGTAAACATGTTTGGCTCTGATGACTATGCATGATTAAGTGACGTCATTTCATTTTAAATGTAATATAGCGGGTGTACCTGCTGTTTTTCTGTCAAAATCTCCATCGGCGAATTTAGGTGAAGTAAGGTTGAGGTGAGCTGTGAATACCCAGCACGAGGTGATATGATAGCTCACCTGCCCTAAAATCTTCGAAGAAGATTTATTCATAAATAGACAGAGTGTAGGCACCTATACAGCCAAATGAGTATACACAAGTTGAATAATGGCAAAATGCGGACTGGCACCTTAAATAAGACCTCTTGTCCCGCCAAGACCTTTGGCTTCACAAAGTAATAATTCGCGGTAAATCTACCTCGGGTTAAATCCAACTTAATTCTCACAAGTAGTGGGTGGACGTGGAAGCGTTGTTGACAGACAATGTCGCACCTCGAGTGCTCGAGGGACGAAGGATAATGAGGATGTACTCAATTTAATAACAAGCTTATAGAGTGATTTACGAGCGACATGTTGTAACTTTAATTAATTGTTTCGCTTTAGGAGTTTGTGGTGGTACACACTCCGGTAGATTGTTCTGCAACCTATAGGACAATGTGTTTGTTCTTCGTTCATTTAATTTGGATGTTATCAACTCAAACTTCGTCGTGTACCTATTGGCTTTTAAGTCTATAGAATATTACCAAAGTTTCTATATAGATATGTAATTTACGAACATGGTTCGAACACGTATTTTGTACTCTGCTATTCCATTTTGTCACCAAGTGTTCAGGTCTTTAATGGACATTAACACAGCTACTCATGCCGTCATAAACGTGGCCACTTACTGGGTCCAAAAAAAACCATTATCTAAAATCATTGACTCGAAAAGGAGGAGAAGAAGATCTTTAATACTATGTTTTACACCGGCTTTATGTTTTAGTCCTTTAATTATTTTAATGTGAAATTAAATATAATAAATAATAATATGCTAATATTCAGTGAGCGTATAATAAAATAATGTTTTGTTCGTTCATATCGTGCACGCATAGAGCCTACACACAACATATTAATTACAGCAAACGCCATTGGATTTGGCACAAAACACACATTACCAGATCCATGCACTCGCGTTCCTTTGTGAGTCGCGAAAATATATTATTTTCATGTCACTGCAATTCGTAGCTGAAATGAAATGAACAAGAACTAATTGGAATTTGCATGGATGCATTCGTAATGCATTCCGCTCCATTTGTACCCCTGTCCAACGGCGGAGTGCTATTGATTCGTAAACAATTTTTTCAACTTATTTTAGACGCAGATTTGTTTAATCTGTACTTTATCTAAAGTTTTACCTCTGTGCCGCGAGAGGAATGTTTGAAATCTTGTAGCAATTTCAGATAATCGTCTTTGGATACTCTGTGTGCCTACCAACATAATTTGTTCGTTGTGGATGATTTTAAATGTGAAAATATATTGGTAAAACTGTGGTATTAAGTTTTTTACCTACTACATTGTTGAGTTGACTTCAAAGAGTTAGAATTTGATGAATCCAATAGAAGAAGAGTTCAAAGTTAAAAGTGAAGAAGTTCTACGACACCTTTGTGGTGAACAAAAGTTTCCTACAACTTAAGAACCTCCACACTTCAGCAACTTTTGTATAGGTCGTTTAAAACAACTGCGGATTCCAGTGTGTAGTAAAAAAGTAACGTTAATATACTAGCAGTCTATTCTATAGCTCTGGGCTCTCTACTAAAAGCTAAAAGAACTTTTAGTACCGGAACAGTATTCGTGTTATTTGCAAAGTCTCGGCATTTATTATTCAGCGTAGCCATTTGAAGCAAGGAAACAAAATTAGAGACAGCTGCCCGGAGCAGTGAATAATGTACTGGCTTCCACCCTTCCGAGAGAGAACCTACTACGGGTAGTATAGGTTGTCCAATCATAGCGGAACATTTTGCGGATAAAAACGGCCCATATCCGTCCTGTGTCACCGCAATGTGTGGTGACCACTTGAATGTTGGCCTGATTTGTGTATTGTGGCGTTTTTTTTCGAGTGCCCATGGACGAATAAATCACACATGTTATGCTGTCACTCCCGGCTACTGCGTTAGTAGGAGATGGAACATTTCGTAAGGACATGGTGGAAATATCAAAGAAAATAATAAGAATGCCGCTGTTAGGTTTGGCTATTTCTAAATTAATGTTGTTTGTGCAGATATAGGGATAGTTTTTTTTTTTCGAGTAGAAATCAAATCTCCGAATGTTCGAATCTTGCTTGTTTATGTCAAACGATTATGACGATTTAATCTTTAATTTTAAGACAGGTTGGGCATGGAAAATTCAAATAGAAATCTTTTATGTATTCTGTATAAGATACTAAAGATGTACTGAAAGAAAGACCTAATATAATAACCTGGTTTTTAAAAACGGTATCTACAGAATATATAATATAGGTCATGGTCTAGATATTTTGGTATAATAGACAAATTGTTGCTGTATGATTCCTTTTTGACAACTAGGTACCTACTCATTAGTATTCTGTGTTGATATTTTTATACACGGAGGAGGGGACATCATGAATTCGTAACACAGACTTTTGTTATGGATTCCATTCATGATTCTAGATGTCCTTGGCCTTGAAAATTTTCGAAATAAGAAGGCTAATCCTATGCAAGTTTAATAGCAGACTTTCTGCTAAAAGTCTGTGTCACGATACCCCTTTCATTGTATCTGTCAATTTGTTTATAGCAGCGTAGTGATCCGTAGTCCTAAACCCGTGTGTCACAATCAGCTGGATTGATTGTGACTACACAGTGTCATCAATGCCATAAAAAATGCAATCACCAATCGAGAACTCCAACAAACAAGAGGCGAGCTGTTCCGTATACCTTCGCCCCAGGCACAGCGTATGTAGATGGTAAACAAGTGCAGGCATGACGTCACAAAGGAGAGGCATCCGGCTCGGAAGCCGTAAGCGCAGGACGCGTGCAGCCGGCGGCCGCGTCCGGGACGCGACCTTGCGGCGGGCACTGCACGCTAGCAGAGGACGCGAGGACGCTGGGCGTGTGACGAGGATCTTACGTTGGTACTTTAATAGGTATGGAATTATATTCAAATGTTAGGAAAATGGAACTATTTTTTTTTCATAGATATCAATTACAGTTTTTCAAGGTTACAGGGTTTACAAGGTGAAGTAGGCAAGGCAGGCTCTCAGTCGCATTATCGAATGCTTTTTATATGTACCTATTTACAAACAAAATGGTATTCCCAATGTCATTATGTACTTCTTATCCACTTCAAAATAGGAAAATGTCGTGAGAAAACATTGGCTATACAATCACCAACATGCGGTCAACAAGCGTGGTGTCCTACAGTCCTCGTTCCTTTTTCTGTAAAGTAAAACCCCTTTTAACCCCCGACTCAAAAAGAGGGGTGTTATAAGTTGGACGGGTCTGTGTGTCTGTCTGTGGCACCGTAGCTCTTAAACGGGGGAACCGATTTGAATGCGTTTTTTTTATTTGGAAGCAGGTTTCCTAGGGATGGTTCTTAGATACGTTTTATCAAAATCGGTTCAGCCGTTTCAAGGTTGTCAGCACTTTTATTAGCAAGAGCTGTGGTAGGATCCTTATTCTTCTATCAAAGGTTACTTCTTTGTTTAATTTTATTACTTTTTGAGATAATATATTTAAACTTGATTGAAACATACTCGTAGACGTAATATCGTGTACAAGTAGGAAATCTTCCTCGGTGAATTTAGTTCAAGTAAGCTTGAGGTGAGCTATTATCCTATTGATGCTAGGGATAGACTGGTTAACTGGTACTAGTACTATAAATAGAGGATAGAACGGCTGGCATTCCAATGATGTTGATATTACCCCGACACGGGTGTATATTTATTTACATGAAGTAACTTTGAATGTTATCTGACATGAATCTAACGCGAACATTAAGCGTAGGTACGTTATATTTTGTTTGCAACTCCCCCATGCCGCTTGTATTTATTTTCAATCAGTTTAACGGGCATTGAAGCACAAAACCATTAAGTCTGATATAAATTGGATCATTTATGAATACCATAATGGGTTTGCGCCGTATTTCCCGGTGAAAAATGAACAAAATGTATTTAATTTTGTAACAGGATTGTAATTATCAATTTGATCCGCGTTGAATTAAATGCAAAACGTAAAATGAATTGAGTAATATTGTTAAAACGCTTGTGGGGTGAAATTGGTATTACAGTAAAATTAATTGAACGTATAATTATGCTGTAGGTAAGGATTTTAAAGTATCTAGTTATGCAATAGCCTTTTAGCTTGTGTTGGGCAAAAAAACGATGACTTTCTCTTTGAGAATTATCTTTAAAGCACTTACAACATAGTGTGAATTGTCACTAGTACCTAATCATAAACTGCTAATTCTCTCTGCTTTCTTCTATCTGTACGATTTCTATACCTGCCTACGTGGATACGTTTTTCACCAATCTGCTATTTCCTACATTTCAATTAACAACATATCAAGAAAAAATATCTTCTATCTGTTTTTTGCATTTTCAGCGTACCTACGGGATCAACGAATGTTCAACCTTACTTAACAGTTTAATCCTTCCATCGTGAGACGGCTTAACATATCGGTGCAGTGCAATCGTCGGTTCCTAATGCCAGTATACTCTTACACGATTTCAATTCAAACGAAAATTAATCCAATTATGCTCATGTTACTTCTGTTACGAATACTGAGCAGAATTATTTATTATGATTAAGTAAATACACACACACATACGCCTGTAATCCCCGACCGATTAGGCAGAGGTATGCCATGTACACCCTCAGTTCGCCGGTATGTTTTAGGTCCGATGTAAGAGGGGGCGAGCCTATTGAAATTAATCGTTCACAAATCCTAACTCCGAGCTGCTACTGAGAATTTCATAGAAAAGCCCAATAACACTTTGCTCGACTTGGAAATCGAACCCAAAATCTCTAGCTAAGCTAAGCTAAACTTCGAGGCAGTTAAATAAAGGGAAATAATAATGGTTCCGAAAAACAAATTAATCTCCAGCGATCTGTGGCCGACTATTATTCTAATTAACCAGCGTTATAATGAATTACCGACAAAAAACCAAAAAGATAAACGAAAAAAAATATCCAATTTAACAACAAATAAGAGCATGCTCAAATTACATTTTCTCCTAAAAAAAAATGGATCTTCGAATAACAAAACTAAACTTCCGGATAGAATACTGAACCTCCGACAAAATTACTAAGTTACCGACAACAGAGGTTTTGTCAAAATAATCATATTTTTACAAGTTGCATAACCTGTTTTAATTTCTATTGTTGGTTATCAAATTTATTTTTTAACTCACAATAATGATGAAAATGGGTGCGTTCTATTTGGCGGAAACTTGAAACTCCGAAACCTATATGGCATAACTCACTTCGCATAAACTTCTTTAGTGAACGTTTTTAAGGCATAATATTTTTATAGCATAATTATTGGCACAACGTTTTTATGTCCGAATTTAAAATGGCAGAATTTTATTTGCCATAATTACCTTTGGCATACTTATAATTTCGCATAATTTCGTTTAGTATAACTTTTACAAAGAGCGAGCGAAGCGAGCTCGGGACTTGGGGCACCCCGACTCGGACAGGTTAGGTTAGAAGGGGATGGCGGAGTCTAGAGAGCGAGCGAAGCGAGCGAACAGACCCCGCCATCCACTTCGTGGTTATTTTTTTTGTAAGCCTTTGAGCCCCGCGTAGCGGGGCTCCCCGATTATGCTTTTTGCGCCTCGAGGGCTCTGGATCTATCTCAAGGGACTTTAATACGAAATGTATGCCAAAAGACGTTTCTGCCTTTGAACTTTCTACAACAACCGATCCTTGCGTGTTTTGTCTGTTTATGTTACAAAATTAAATAATTATTGGTTTAATATTATAATTTCAACCGAAGCATACCCGTGGTAAGTAAAATTCATGATATATGATGCAAGAAAAAGTTATTGTTAAGTACAAGTACATTTTTATATTTTTTATAAGTTTCTGTATAACCACTCAGAATAATATTTTCAGTATAATGTTACAGTTAAAATAGCACCACAGTCTATGAAATATGAAAGGTAATTTATGAATTAATAGTAGGCAAGTAAAGATAAAAATTACAAAGCATAGTTTTCAGTAGAACGTAATTTATGCTGGTAGAAAAGTATTATAGCAAAAAACAGTCATGATTATTTTTCGAAGATTTCAGTATCTCATTTGGTCGTTTCGTCATTTTTATTCGGACAAAAGTAGTCGGAAAGTTAGTATTTTAGGAAGTAGATTTAATATTTTGAGTAAGGACAATTCTTCTTTTTTTGTCGGAGCTTTTATTACTACCCTTAAATAAATGTCAGATAATAATCTGTGTTAAGTATTATTTCCTTCTTTTATACGAACTGAAAACGACGAATGGACTGTATGTTGTGTGGTTGAAAATAAAATAAAGCCTTGAACCGTATGTAGCACACAATTTAATGAATAATATGAGAATATTACATGATAATTATATCCATGGACAAAGGATGACAATCAATACTACAAGAAAGCCACAATAAAAATAAAAATACGTAATTGCAACAAAAGAAAAAAAAGGAAAAAAATAGAGTGTATTAAGTATCGTAACGTAGGTATGTACCTACACTATAATTAAAAAGTATCGTGCTGACATATTAATGAACTTTTTATCACATGTCTTGTGTGTTTATTCCAGAAAGCTTGTATTAACTTTGCATTTTCTCAAACGAACTTCACGACGCGCGACGGTGTAAAATGTTAACGTGTTATTTTTATTCTTGCTTAAATGATTTAAAAGGGCAGAATTAAATGAATAATGAGAATGCTTTTACAAAGTTGAAGTCAAACGGTTAACTCTGCAACGTCTTTTTGGATTTTGTAACCTTTTACTCGACGTTAATTTTCAACTAGTTTTTCTTTGATAAAGTTCAAACGTTTCGTTGTGAATATTAAAACGTTTAACATATTCGGTAAAAAGCTTTATGAATAAAATAAGATGGTATTTTGTATGAATAGGGTTCCAGAAATAGATCGGCTTCACACGTATAAATTTAACAAGAAATGTGTGTACCCAGAGTAGATATTATTTAAATTGGTATATATTGTGAGCATTATGTGATTCAAGTAAGATTTCTTGCGTCATCATATTATCAATATTAGATAGCTTTTGGTAAGATTGAAACCCTTTGGATAGTCCTACTTCAAGAATTTCAGTTTTCTTTATTTATTACTAGCGAAGTGCCCGCGATTCCGTCCGTGTGGCTTATTTAACCCGCCTTTTTTTTTTTTTTTTTTTTTTTATAGACGGGAAATTATCAAATAACTTCCCCCGCCCTGGGCGGGGCGGGAGGGAGTGTCAGACTTTTACTGACTAAAACCCGTCTATGTTCCTTCATGTGCCCTTTGCGTTCCGGGGGCGCGGTATCTCTTTCGAACAACCCGCAGTCCCGGCAGGCATCGGCCCTCAGTGGCCCCATCCAAGTTTGCTGACATCTCTTTGAGGCGCGCGTGGAACACGAACGCGCCGTCGACACGGTCTGTCGTTAGTGAACGTACGGACGGTAAGCTACCCATTGCTCACCGTCCACAGACACGCGTCTACGGTGGCCGGGAGTCGTCTCGCGGCTCCCGACGCCCGGAGCGTCTACCGCGGCGGCCGCTGGGACGAGGGATTGTCCTCTCCCTCTCCCGTCCCGACGCCTCCTTCTCTAGCATTACAATTTAACCCGCCTTACGTTACGTCTTTGGTTAGTATATAACCTATGACACTCACAAATATCGTGGCTTTCTCCATTTATCCAGAGGTTACCCCCTACAACCTCACAAGCTTGCAAACTTCCCCTCTTTATAATATTAGTTGTATACTAATAAATTATAAAGAGGTATCTATGTTTTTACATTTTATTTCGTTACAATGGAGGACTCATTTTCCGCAATGTAAATACCGACGTAACAATGTTATAACTCTACTTTTTTATATTCAAAAGAGTCATTGTTCATTACATTTTAGAAATTGATTTCTACCATTTATTTATTACCTGCGTATTGGACCAAAAAAAAGTAAGTAAATAAAATATGTATCGAGAATTCGTGATAACGTGTTGTCTGATCGTTGCGTTCCAACTGGCACCTGTCACAGCTATTGTGAAGAAATTCTTCAGGAAAAACAAGAAAAAGAAAATATATCCTTTGTTGTAGTTATGTTGACGCGGCTTTTGTATTCTTATCTTGTTTTATCTGTTCAGTGCACACAATAATGTGGTTTTTCTTGGATTTTGTTTTGTTTGTTTATTGAATATTTCAGAAGTATGGATAGCAGCGAGTCGAGCAACAATACCTTTTCTGAAGAGTGAATTCTATTGAATAGTAGAACGACGGTATCAGTAACTTATATTATACGAGCTTATTTTTTGATTACCAGAAATCTGAAAATTGTCTCGTTAGCCTAGTGATCCTAAGCACGACTACTTCGCAAAGGTCTTGAGTTCGATTTCCAGGTCGAGAAAAAGGCGTTATTGGGTTTTTCTATGAAAATCTCAGTAGCAACTCTGAGTTAGGATTTGTGCCCGGTTAATGGTGATAGGCTCGATCCCTATTACATGGGATTGACTTTGTACACTTTACTACAAGTTGAAATGTCGATCTCCTATCTGAAGTCGGCATATCTCATCTACAACAAGTGCTTGTTACGTGAAAACCTGTAGTTACTTGCATAGCTACATCATTACGTACCTACTCTAAAACATTATAATTAAACTGAAGCTAGCTCAAAACACATTTCCCTGTGCAAATTCCGGTCGTTACCAACCTAATAGTTAAGGTACGTGCGACATTTCTATTATAATACCAGCATCGGGAACAAATATGCGCATCTGTCTACCGTCTATAGCCCCCGGCGCACATGAAATTAAACCACAGGACTGCACTGCAATTTACCTAGCATGGCACACCTACACGGACGATACAATTTGATAATTTCATATAGAGTTTCAGTTTCATATAGGTGTCATAAAGCAGAGATGAACAATTTTATTAATTTTTTGTCGTTTTATTTAGTCTATACTAATAATAAAAATTAAAATTCCGAGATTTTCTTACATACATAGTTAGTTACAAGTGAGGCTAATAAAAGCGTGTTAAAAAGAGAAAAGACTTTTGTTTCTTTGTTTGTTTGTATCGAATAGGCTCCGAAACTACTGGACCCTCTTTTGGTCAATTTTTCCACCAATATATAGCTACATTATTTCTGGGTAACATAGGATTATATAACATAACGCTATGGCCCACAGGAGAGGAGCAGTAAACGTAAGACGTAACTTACGACTGTTGAAATAAGGCACTCGGACGAAGTCGCGGGCAGTTCACTAGTCCCCTATAACCCTCTAAATATTTTCATGGAGGAAGTTATTTCCTTTAGTAAAATCTTCTTTTATGTTTATAATAGATAATATGAATAGCAATCACAAATAATGTTCGTAAATCTAAGGATTTGGTTGTGACACCAGGAAATGTGAGTTCGTGGGAATCAAGGAAATGTCAACATCCGTCTTCCTTTTGACAGTTTTTATTTAATTTATTTAAATGCCTTATCTGTGTTCTTTATTTTGTCTTTCGATTTCAATAGTAAGCCCGTGGAAGTATTAGTATCAAGATTATTAAAGACAAAAATTGCAAATCAGAAATGAGGTTTACTTTTTTGAAACAATTTTTGATTGACTATTTTTGGTAATTACTTTTCGATTTTTAATAATTATTTGAGCAGTACCTTTGTTACTGCCGTTGCTGAAGAATTGACGCTGAACTGCCGTAGAGTGAGTAAAGTGTTAGTCTAAAATATCTCACCGCTTTCACAGTGCGAAGTCAATGAAAATTTAATTTAAACAAACGAGTACTTATATGATGCAAAACTATAGATTCAGTAATTTTTTGTTTTATTATTTAGGTAGCGCAGACATAGGTACATGTTATTGATTTTTGTTGTTAATCGTACATGTTATAGAGTGTTTGAAGACCGATCACTTTAAAAAATCAACAGAGTATGCTTTTTTTTTTTTTTTTTTTTTTTTATGGACGGGAAATCATCAAATAACTTCCCCGTTCCGGAGGCGCGGTATCTCTTTCGAACAACCCGCAGCCCCGGCAGGCATCGGCCCTCAGTGGCCCCATCCAAGTTTGCTGACATCTCTTTGAGGCGCGCGTAGAACACGAACGCGCCGTCGACACGGTCTGTCGCTAGTGAACGTACGGACGGTGAGCTACCCATTGCTCACCGTCCACAGACCCGCGCCTACGGTGGCCGGGAGTCGTCTCGCGGCTCCCGACGCCCGGAGCGTCTACCGCGGCGGCCGCTGGGACGGGGGACCCTCCTTTCACTCTCCCGTCCCGCCGCCTCCTTCTCTAGCATTACAGCTTCGCAGAAGGAGGCGACTGCTTCCCATTCCCATGCTTTTTTGTTACGCCATAGTTTCTTTTGCACTATTTTGTAATGCATTGTTTATAGGTATCTTAAACGTCTTAATTTTAAGGCTGAATTGACTTAACACTACTCGATCTACAGTACTTTAAAATACAGCAGGTGGAGTGCTTGACAATACTTTTCATTTGGTTATCCAAGGTACGAATGTAAAAGTGTTCATTTTATTCGCAATAGAATATCGAATCGGCATCTATAAGTTACTTACAAGACGAAAACTATGTTACGTGTGGAAATAGGTTTTATTATCGCGTAGTATCGTTCGTATTTTATTCGTAGTGAGATGTTGGTGGCGTACCGTCGTGCCACGTACGGCACGCCTCGCGTATTAACTTTAAAGATCGTATAGTGCACGTAGTGACATGTTCACTGTCTTGTATTAGGAGAAACTTCTTTAATTTGTCTTCAAGTCTTCTCTTTATGGTCTGAGCTATAAGACGAGCGATAGAACTAGAACTGCAGGTAATAGTAGTGTGAGTAGCACACACGAACACATTAAGAGGACTTTATGAAAGAAAGAAAGAAAGAAAAACCATTTATTCTTGCGAAAGCGACGCAAAACACTAAAATAAAAAATAAATAAAAAATAACAATAATAATGTATATGCGCCACTACCGCGCGAAAAGGCTATGCTCTATACATAAAGGAATCTAATTATGTTTTAGTCCATAAATAATAAATATCTGTAGATAGGACAAAGTTACCAATATTTAGGCTTATACATACGTAGCTCGTTATATGTAATTAATAACTCAATCAATGGAACGAAACAGTCTAATTACAAGCGGTTATTTTAGCCTATTTGTAAAATCACATCGATTTTGAAACCGTTTTGTTTAGGATGCGTTATCATTGAAGTGCTCTTATGGGGAAGGGGGTAATATTGTAAAGCAATCATTAAGTTATAAAGAAGTGGTAGGAACGGAAGCCGACCCCAACATAGTTGGGAAAACGCTAAGAAGATGATGGTGGTGGGAACGTAATCAAGACTACAGCTTATTATAATAATAGTTTGTGGACACTTTATATTATATCTTACGGGTTATCTAAACTCGTGATTCTCATTGTTACAGCTCCCATAGTACATAAGTAACACTGAAATATTCAACTCTATTATTATTGATGACTGCGGACGGATGCCATTCCGCCGTAATCCCGCACTCAGTAAATATCATAAGAGATGACGGTACCCGTGGGAGCCCCCATCCATACGCAAGTCGGGGCCACATAAAGTTACAATTAACTGGCGTGGTAATTAAACCTATAAATGAAAATTATTCCTTGTGTCGGAAGGGTATATAAACTTATTACGAGGGGGATTAAATGTGCGATCAAATTAACCGTATAATCTGAGGTGAAGTTCAGTTAAAAGTTTGTGCTATCATTCGTTGAACTCGTTCCGCTTCTGTTGGCTCCTCGTTATACTCTGCACAACTTCAGCTACTTATTTATCTTGGTACTGAAACGTTATTGTGATTTGTTTGTTAGTACGAGAATGCTTTTGATGCAGTTGTATTGAAACGTTTTGTCTGATAGAAACAGCGAATTGGAATAGGATAGTTATTTTTTAATTCAATTGTGTACGTGATTTTGGATTACGTATCGTTTTTAATTTGAAACTTACTTACGGCATGCAATAGGCCCTTAGTCTACATACAAAATTTCATTTAGACTAATTTCTAATCGTCCAAAATATGACTAGAGTAATTTTATATAAAGAAAAAGTCCTTGTAACGCATATAGATTTTGCTACCATCTGCCTACCTATATTTGAATAAATATATTTGTACTTCTGTTCCATTACCTGCGCCCTTTAACCGACGGGTTTATGTCTAAATGTCAACTGTACATACCAAATGATCTGTGACCCGCTGTCAATCTGTTGTGGACAGGTGACCCTTCTTTGTTCATCTATTTAACAAACCACTACTTTTGTGAAAATGTCGGTACGTATCGGTTGTCATATCGGATGGATATTCAGAAATTCAAAAGTCCGTCAGGTCTGAGATCTGGCCTCAATAATTGGGTTGCAGACGTCAATTGGTAGTCTCGTCCACGTCATATTAAAATATTAATAATCAAATTCGGACTGGAAGCTAACCCTAAAATAATTGGGGAAAAGATTTGATAATATATTAAAGCGCTTTGAGACTTCGTATACGTGGATTTTGGATTGTATACTGAAAATTTCAAAACCCGTCAACTCCTTATGAGGCATCTCAAAAGTATACCTCTGTTCCACTTAGTATAGGTTATACCTCCGTACACCAAATTGTATTAAAAGTTTAACCATGCAGACAGACAGACAAACTTTGAAACATCTAGTGTGTTAGTATATAAGTATAAATACTCGTTGTTATTTACTGTAGTTGTTTAGTGTATACATAGCTAAATATATAGGTTATGTACATATGTATAACTAACAAATTATAATGTTGATGGACGTGGAATGAATTATAATTATACGTTCACATCACACGGGAATCTTTTGTGACTGATAATTGCTTTTGATGAGCTCGTTTCGTGTTTTCAAAAGTCCTTTGAATGTTATGTTGTAGAATTTAACGTAACCTATTAATCATTTTTCGTTTGTCTTGTTGCTGGCCTGATATTAGACTGGAGGTACTGGATTCGGTTACTGTTTTACGGTTATATTATTTGCTGTTTTCTGTTTTTTTTTTTCAAACTTTGCCCCACCCTTGGAACTTCTCCTGTGTGCTGTGTATAAAACTATGTTTGTAAACGCACATACGAAATAACGTAACGTTAAAAAAAAAAAAAAAAAACTATCTATCTATCTGTAGGTCATACAAAAATTTGTTTCGTTCAGAAATCGAACCTGCGACACGCAGCGCAGCAGCCAAACGTGTCGTCATTGTATGGGGGAGCTTTAGGGCCTCCGCTGCTCGGTTTACTTTGTGTAGCCTACAATACACTGTGTCCAGGGATATATTGACAGGCATGACTGGACTTGTTATCTAATATGTCGGAATAATGGAAATAATATTTGTCTAAAAGACATTAGTTACGACTTTTTAAGGGCGCGTACCCATCTTAATAAATGATATTGTTGCTGCCAAAATGAGCCAACCCATCAATCTCTTAATAACTAATATTATAAATGTCAAAATAATTCCATATGCCAAATGTGTAGCAAAAGCAGCAAAGATATACTTAAAAAAAAAACTTGACTTGAAATTAATCCAAAAACTCACTCTCAATTTTTTTTTGTTTTAGCCTAACTAAATCCTAAATCGTGTTTCGAAAACTGAACTCTCTTGAACCCAGTTGGCACTACTGTACTGTAGTCAATAACCAAAGGCGATGTACCTAACCAGGTAAATACTAGGTTTCTGGGTTATTGCAGTTGCAGTGCCAAAGACAAATAATAAACTACATATAAACGTTGCAACCGCAATTTCGTTCCAAAAGATTCCGGATGAGAAATGTGCAGATATAATATCAGATCTATGACTTATGCATTATTCTAGCCCAAATCCTTTGGCACACAAGTAGCTTCGGGAAGTACGGCCAGTCGGGCAGTGCGCCGCCGAGAGAGCCAAATCGTATACATATTATGTGATTATGATTAACATATGACTTATTTCTTTGAATGCTAGATGCTAGGACCCCAAATTCTGGGTACAGGGGCGAACTCCGCTCAGTCATAAGACCTTCATGTGTTCAGGAGACGGTGTGCGCCAAATATTTTCACATGATATGTGGCTACGACTATCTATTATACTACCTACTCAACAAAGTGTAGGGACACGCGGCACGCCAACTACCTACTTATTTAACCTAAAAAAACTAATAAATTAAATTCGTAATTCAAAACCATAAACACATAAAATTAGCGCATTTTAGAATAATATGGGGTGACTTAGCTTGGTAGTATCGAATTTTGTAATGTGGATAAGTTTAGAGGTTTTTGTCCGTTTTTGGTTTTTGCCTGGTGTTCAGCAATTATTGATGCTTTCTTGTAACTTTTGATATTCTGAGCGTTGTGTTACGACTTTATTTACCTTTACTGCTTTTCATATTTAAGGGCTGGCCCTATGATAAAAGTTGTTCATATTCATGAGTATTTCCCCTGCTGAAAAATGGCCAGTACGCTAACAGTCAACCCATATTTTTGCCTTTAAAATCCATAATCTATTCTAAGCTTTCTTCGCTCGGTCCGATATGTAAAATGTAGGTAAGTTGAATAGCTAGACTTGCAATCTCTTACTATAACAGGCTCATAGATTTCCAACTGGTCTGGGGGAGGCCTATGTCCAGCAGTGGACGTCCTGCGGCTTATATGATGATGATGATAACAGGTTTGTTTACAGAAAATAGGTAAAAATAGATATTTAGTTTGCACACTCAACGTTCATTTTCTAAACATAAGGCTAATGAAATCAAAACTTAACCAATATTATTACTGAACCTACAGGAGCCTTCTAAATTGAACGCCAATTTAAACTTATAATTGGGAGAGGTGAGTAATTGTAATTAGAATAAGTATTTACCCGTGGATAAAAGGTATATTAACTTAATAACAGATTATTAATGTTATAAATAACCTATTTCAGCCTATATTAGCTGTATTATCCATTTAAGCAGAAAAAAAACATCACAGACTGAAAATTTAATGTAAAAATTTATATTTCATCATGTACCTACTCTGTGCGAGAGACTACTTTAGTATCTGCATCGTGCTCTCCAGGGCCAAGGCGGCAGTGAACCTCGGCGAGCTGGGGATCACCGGGGGGCTCCGGCTCCGAGTGACGGCTACGGGGGCCAGAATGTTGGAGGTCCCCGGTGCCACCAGCGGCCCGTCTGCAGACGCTCTAGCCGAAAGGCTGAGAGCGTCCCTAGACGCGGACGAGGCCCGAGTCTCCAGGCCCATCAAATGCGCAGATCTGCGCATCCTTGGCCTGGACGACTCCGTCGCCGCAGAGGAGGTGGTGGCCGCCGTCGCCAGGACGGGTGGATGCCCTGCCGAGCAGGTTAGGGCGGGCACCATCCGTCCGGACCGCTCGGGCATGCGGGCTGTCACAGTCAGCTGCCCCGTGGCGGCGGCCAAGACCATTGCAGGGGGCCGTAGATTGTTGGTGGGCTGGGTGTCGGCGCAGGTCAGACTGCTGGAGCCCAGGCCCATGAGGTGCTTCCGCTGCCACGTGGGAAATCACGTGGCATGCCGATGCGCCTCGGAGGTCGACCGCAGCGCCTTGTGTTTCCGCTGCGGTCAGCCCGGGCATAAGGCCGCGGCTTGCGATGCCCCGCCGCACTGCGACGCATGTGCGGGGGCCAGCAAGCCCGCGGATCACCGGGCTGGGGGCAAGGCCTGCGCCGTGCCCGCCAAGGCCGGGGGAAGGCCCCGCGCCGCCGTCGCCGCCACTGCCGCCGCCGCCGCCACCGCCGCCGCCGCCGCCGCCGCCGCCGCCGCCGCCGCCGCTCCCGCGGCCGCCATGGAGTCTGCGCCCGCCGTCGCTGCAACGGCTACTCAGGGGGGTGCAATGGACTGCCAATAACGGCACCATTGCGCCTCCTACAGGCGAATATCAACCACTGCGCCGCCGCTCAGGATCTGTTGCTCCGGAGCATGGCGCAGTGGTCGATACACATCGCCGTGGTCGCTGAGCCGTACTTTGTCCCGCCCAGAGAAACCTGGGTGGAGGACCTTAGCGGCTCAGTGACCATAATTGCGTCGGCCGCCGCCGGCACCCCGTCCCTTGAGGGAATCAAGAAAGGACAGGGGTGCGTAGCAGCCCGGTTCGGGGGGATCGTTGTAGTTGGTTGCTACTTCTCCCCGAACCGAACTCTCGCCGAGTTCCACAACTCCCTCATGGAGTTGAGTGTCGTCGTCGGAAGCCATTCCCTCCCCGTGCTAGTGCTCGGGGACTTCAATGCCAAAAACTTGGCTTGGGGTTCTCGCTGCACGGATGTGCGGGGGAGGATGCTGGAGGACTGGACCCTGGAGAAGGGTCTAGTCGTCCTGAATCGGGGTTCTGTACCCACGTGCGTGCGGATGCGGGGCGAATCGGTGGTGGACATTTCGTTTGCCAGCCCCGCTCTGTCGCCGCGGGTTCTTGACTGGCGCGTTGTGGAGGGGGTGGAGACCTATTCCGATCACCGGTACATCCGGTTTGACGTCTCCGCCCCGGACTCCAGCGCGCCGGTCGTGCAGGCCCCGAGTGGTCCGCGTTGGGCGCTGAAGCAGTTGGACCGGGAGCTCCTCCTGGAAGCCTCGATCGTGCAGGCCTGGGTGTCATCACCGGTCAGGCCTGCCGACATTGACAGTGAGGTGGAGTGGTTCCAGGGGGCCATGTCCGACATTTGTGACGTGGCAATGCCCCGAGTCCCGCAAGGCGGCGCCCGCCGGCAGGTGTACTGGTGGTCGCAAGAGATTACGGCGCTGCGGGAGGCATGCGTCGCTGCGCGACACCCGTACGCCCATCATCGCAGGCTCCGCATTCGGCCACCGAATGCGGCGGCCATTGAGGCGGAGCTGTACGAGAGGTACAGAGAGGCGAAGACCGCCCTCAGCGAGGCCATCTCGCGGGCCAAGGCACAGGCCCGCGAGGAGCTGCTGGGGACTCTGAACGCGGATCCGTGGGGGCGCCCTTACAAGACGGTGCGGGACAAGATCCGCACCTGGGCCCCCCCGCTGACGCAGAGTCTCCGGCCGGAGCTCGTTGAGGACGTGGTGAGCGCTCTGTTCCCCTCGCGGGGAGAACATCCTCCCCCGCCCATGGCTCCGCCGCCTGCGATGCCGGAAGCGGACCACACTGACGACGACACACCAGAGGTGACTGGGGTAGACCTGAGGGTGGCGGTACGTAGGCTGAAAGGCAAAAATACCGCCCCGGGACCCGACGGCTTGCCTGGGAAAGCCTGGGTCCTGGCCTCAGAGGCTCTAGGGCCCCGATTGGAGGGGCTCCTAAGCGCATGTTTGGAGAGGGGCCAGTTCCCACTTCGTTGGAAGACGGGGAAGCTGGTCCTCATTCGGAAGCCTGGGCGCCCTGCGGACTCACCGTCCGCATACCGGCCCATCGTGCTGCTCGACGAGGTGGGCAAGCTCTTTGAAAGAGTGATTGCGGGCCGCCTCGTCGGGCACCTGTCTGGGATGGGGTCGGACCTTGCGGACTGCCAGTTCGGCTTCCGCAGGGGGCGCTCTACGGTGGATGCCATCATGCGCGTCAGAGCTCTCTCGGCGGGGGATGCTGTGTCCCGGGGCAGGGTTGTGCTGGCGGTGTCGCTGGACATCGCCAATGCGTTCAACTCCCTGCCCTGGTCCTGCATTAGGGAGGCACTCCGGTACCACCGGGTGCCGAACTACCTCCGTCGGGTGGTCGGGGCCTATCTGTGTGATAGAGCCGTGATCTACCCTGGTCGAAATGGTGAATGGAACCGGCGAGAGATGTCGTGCGGTGTTCCACAGGGATCGGTGCTGGGGCCGCTCCTGTGGAACATCGGCTACGACTGGGTGCTACGTGCTGACCTCCCCGAGGGCGCCAGCGTAGTGTGCTACGCTGATGACACGTTGGTCCTGGCGCAGGGGTGGTCGCACGAGGCGGCGGCCGACCTTATGACACGCGGGGTTGCGATAGTCGTCGAGAGGATCCGGCAATTGGGTCTCGAGGTGGCCTTGCACAAGTCCGAAGTCCTGTGTTTTCATGGGCCTCGGAACGCGCCACCGTCGGGATCCCAAATCACGGTAGGAGGGGTTTCCGTCGGCGTCGGGTCGACGATGAAGTACCTGGGACTTGTCCTCGACAGCCGATGGAACTTCGTGGAACATTTCCGACGTTTGGCTCCCAAGTTGGCACGGGCGTCGGCCGCTCTTGAGCGGCTCTTGCCCAATTTGAGGGGGCCAAACGCCTCCTGCCGGAGGCTCTACGCCGGGGTCGTGCGTTCGATGGCCCTTTACGGGGCCCCGGTGTGGGCGCGGGGCTTGAGGCGGCTTGCCGCCCATTACCTAAACGCGTCCCAGCGGGTGATCGCCATAAGGGTCATCCGCGGATACCGCACGATCTCCGGCGAGGCAGCGAGCCTCCTTGCCGGATTGCCGCCATGGGATCTGGAGGCGCTGGTCCTCGCGCGCCTACACGAGTGGCGCGCGGAGGCACTGGGCCGGGGCGAAACTCCGCTGCCGCGGCAAATTGCCGCCCTGCGGACGGAACTCCGGCTCGATCTCATGGCGACATGGAGAGAACGACTGTCGCAACCTCGTGCAGGGCTCGCCTCGATTGAGGCGGTAAGACCCCTCTTTGAGGAGTGGCTGGAGCGGCGCCACGGCGCCCTCACCTACCGCCTGACGCAGGTCCTCACCGGACACGGATGTTTCGGGAGGTTCCTGCACCTCATCGGGCGGGAGGAAACGCCCGGGTGTCACCATTGTGAGGATCGCCCCGAGGACACGGTGGAGCATACTTTGGCGGTGTGCCCTGCTTGGGCTGAGCACCGCCGAGTCCTCGAGGCGGCCATCGGCGGCGGCGCCCTCTCGCGTCCGGCACTGGTCCAGGCCATGGTCCGGAGCGAGGGGGAATGGGAAGCAGTCGCCTCCTTCTGCGAAGCTGTAATGCTGGAGAAGGAGGCGGCGGGACGGGAGAGGGAAAGGAGGGTCCCCCGTCCCAGCGGCCGCCGCGGTGGACGATCCGGGCGTCGGGAGCCACGTGACGACTCCCGGCCACCGTAGACGCGGGTCTGTGGACGGTGAGCAATGGGTAGCTCACCGTCCGTACGTTCACTAGCGACAGACCGTGTCGACGGCGCGTTCGTGTTCCACGCGCGCCTCAAAGAGATGTCAGCAAAATTGGATGGGGCCACTGAGGGCCGATGCCTGCCGGGGCTGCGGGTTGTTCGAAAGAGATACCGCGCCCCCGGAACGCAAAGGGCACATGAAGGAACATAGACGGGTTTTAGTCAGTAAAAGTCTGACACTCCCTCCCGCCCCGCCCAGGGCGGGGGAAGTTATTTGATGATTTCCCGTCTATAAAAAAAAAAAAAAAAAAAAAAAGTATCTGCATCGTCTTCTCATTCATATAATAGAGAAGAACCAATCTATACTAATAATATAACAATATTATAAAGAAAAAACATATATGTAACGAATAAACTCAAAAACTACTGGACCGATTTTTTTCACCATTACAATGCTACAATATTCCCTATTAACATAGGCTAGATTAGTTCTTATACATGTAACCCTTTCTCTCAAATCATTAAATCTATTAAAACCACATTAAAATTCGTTGCCTAGTTTAAAAGATCTAAGCGAACAAAGGGACAGACGATGAAATGACTCTGTTTTATACTATGTAGAAATTGACATAGTTAAGGTAATCTAAAGTGTAGATTGGTATGAATAAAAAACTCGTACAACTAATTATGTCGCTAAAAGTAGAAGACGCACTTACTTTACCAGGAAATAAAGATGAAAATCTGAAACTTAATTAAATAGACGGCTCATCGTTTCTGGGAAACGAGAAGAGACACTATAGTTATAAACTCCTGAACACTAATTGATGAATTGCGTGAAAGAGAGGAGTGATCTCCGCAAGATTGTTGGAAAAAGATGGATGAGAATGGCCGAGTATTAAGCTCAGTGGTTTTCTTTTTATCCTGAAAATTACCTGCAGTTTATTTCTCATCATTTCATCACTTTCACTGCTACAATAGCCGCAATTTACAGCTAGGGGTTAGTTTAAAAAATACTTGCGTTTCCTATGCCGTCAACCACTTCCATCCTACTTCCTACTAATATCATAAATGCGAAAGCGTGTGACTATGGATGTTTGTTACTCTTTTACGCTTAAACGGCTGAACGGGTCTGTCTGAAATTTAGCTCTGGGATACGTTGTAGTGTAGAATAACAGATAGGATACTTTTTATCCCGGAAAAATGTACGGTTCCCATGGGATGATACTCGTATATCAAATTTGATGCAGACTATGTCGCAGGCAGAAGCTTATGAGCTGAACATGAGAATAAAGCAAGAATCAAATAAAAGAAGATACTTAGAAGATATTCCTTTCTATATCAGTAATACATAGTAAGTACATGACTTCTCAGTAAACCGAGTCTCGTAAGGAAACTATAAAACATGACAATAATAAAACACTGAATCCTCCTTCAATGACCCCCCGGGGCCCACTGAATGATAGACTATAAACAGTTTACTAGTTTACACAATGACGAATACATTTTACCTTCTAAGAATATTCAAAGAAGATTGTATTCTAATTCTAATTGAAAAATGTCTAAATTCTTTTTTTGATAATAAATAAACAGGTATCAGTGTATTATTTTGGCCAATTAGCTAATGTCAAACAAGATTATTTATTAAATTAATATCTCCATTTTTATAAATAAAAAGTTTTGTCACATGCTGATGCTGAACAATGAGTACCTAATTATTTGGTATTGTTTTTCATTTCATTATTTAGAATTCTAATTTTATTGTTTTATCCTTGTACATCATTTTCACGGTGCTACCTTTGGTTGACTGGTAAAGAATGCCTAAGGCATAAAGTCCGCCTGTGTGCCTTTTGTTGCAAAGATAAATAAATTAAATTAGATAAAAAAATTAAATACATCACATATAATTCTTTCGAAAATATAAAAGTGTTCTTAACTCAAGTTTTCAGCAAGAACTATCTGGGTATTAAAATAGATATGTGTAAAGGTCAATTGTTAACTTAACTTAATAACATAAATCCACGAAGAAATGGACAAAAGCGAGTTATAACATGTACAGACAGTGAAAGCAATAATAGGATAATCGCTTCATTCAATAACTAAGCTGGCCTTTATAGCGTTCCATTGTGGTCTCGGCAGCTATTGTTTACATTCTCACGCTATATTGCTGTGTAGGCAATAGATTGGCAACATGTCAATACTTGGTTAAGATTATGAAAAATATAAGTCACTTAAAGTACGTACGTAATGTCATCAAATGAGATTACAATGGTTGTCAATTAAACAACAATGGTTGCTCGATTAACTACAAGTTGACATTTATGAATGATTGTCTACTAAACTACGAGTCTTATGCCCAGTTCCTGTATGAAACAAGTGTTTTAAGTTCCTATGTATCACGACCTCTGCCTCTGCCTGCCTCTTCAATTTCTCACGTGAGAACACATGGTGCAAGATCTCGGAATCGCCTGACCTACGACGTTGTAAGTTAAATTTTGAGAATAGATAGAGGAATATGTTTTGATGAATATATGCATAATTGCTAGTTTCAATGCTAGATCCTTTTTCAGGTAAAAAAGGTACCTTACACACCACGATTAATGAGACGTGTACATTTTACATACATATATATGTTTTACAGGATATTATCAAATACCAACACACATTCATCCAATACGACAAATACTTTAGCTAAAAGTTGTATCCAATAAGCGTTCTATAAATACAGTACAATATCCAGGAAGGCTCAGCGTGTCAGCCGCCACCTAGGTTCGCTATCGTGCTCCAGTTCAGGCACCATTGTGACGTTATAGCGCGATATGACATATTTAGAGCGATCTATTATTCCACTCCTTCTCACTACGATATCTTTCCTTTATAACAAAAAATATGGATTCTGTTCACGAAACAATGGTGTTCGGTAGTTAAAATTAGTTACGAGTATATACCATCACGCCTGTTTTCCCCGAAGGGTTAGGCAGAGGTGTACCAATATACAGTCACAGTTCGCCGGTATGTTTAGGTCCCATGTAATAGGGGGCGAGCTTATTGCCATTAACCGGTCACAAATCGTAACTCCGAACTGCTGCTGTGAATTTCACAGAAAAACCCAATAACACTTTGCTCGACCTGGGAATCGAACCCAAGACCTCTAGCGTAGCAGTCGTGCTTAGGACTACTAGTTAGGATACTGCGACTCGGTTTCACTACGATATCTTTCCTTTATAACTAAAAATATGGATTCTGTTAACGAAACAATGTTGTTCGGTAGTTAAATCTCGTTATACCTACTTAGTTGAAAATGCGTTTTGGAAAGTTAGACTAGCTTTTGGCTGCAGTTGGTGTGCACTTAAAATATTTATTCCGGTAACCGTGATGCTTTATTACCCGACAATGGCGAAGCAAAATGGAGGTTTGTGATTTTGACCGGTATATATGTGTGTTTGTATGTATGTTCATCTGTGCCCTCATAACTTTTAAACTTCTTATAATAATTCGATAAATGAGGTATCTTTGGAAGCGTCTTGCATCACGCCTGTTTTCCGCGTAGGATTAGGCAGAGAAGTACCAATGTACACCCACAGTTCGAGCGGCTACTTAGAATTTCATAGATAAAACTCAATAATAACATCTTCTGTTCGACCCAGGAATCGAACCTAAGACATCTAGCGTAGCAGTTTGTTTGTTTTCAACTTTGGATAGTAATCCAATTTATCCAATCAATATAATGTGTACATACATAATGCCGTGTCATGTCTGACGTGACATGAGTAAAGCGCAACGTGTTTAGACAGGTACTAGGCTTCGTAAGCAACACACAGACGTCACGTTGTCACGTACATACTTGAACGATAATGATATGTTATCATGTTGGCACGGCCTTTGGCTAATTGAATAATTAATTGAGTTGTGTGCGTTCAATGAAAAGTTAGGTTTAATCGTAAATACATTAGTAATTGTGTTTTGTGTCGATATTGGGTATTTGTTTGTAGTAATTAAAATGTTTTCCTGCGTTCCCGTGTTCGATTTTTGAACAGTGACAGGTCTTTTTTCTTCTTTATTTTCTTATTTCTGAAGAGAAGAGTGACAGGTGAAGATGTATAGTGGTGTTCTTCTGCCTGTTATTAGAACTACAATGCGTTCTTTTCAGTGTACAGGTAATTGCATCTATTTGCAGAAACTCTGCCGGCACCAGCATGCAGCACCGCCGCGGTCTCGATTTGCTACGCTTCTTGCTACGGCGTAGCAAGCATCGGCTACGACGTTGCTTGTATATTTTGCCATGGCCACATTTTAAATTCTTTTTGGGCTAAGGTTATACTTTCAAAATGTTTTAGGTATTTTCTAAATGAAGAAAATATCTAAAACTGGATATTATAATAAACACGAAAGATTGTGAGGACGGCTGGATGTTTGGTACTCTCTACGGCTGAACAGAACAAGCTGAGCGCACAAATAGATATTTGTGTAGCTTAACACAGAATATATTTTATTCCTTTTTTGTGTTTCTGTGGAATAATTAAGACTTTGGCTTAATTCTGAAGTCTACGCAGATAAAGTCGCAGGCAGGCTAGGATTTTACATAGACCAAAATACGCATTCTATACCTAAACGGATTTAGAAAATATAACCTCGCACAAAATTTATAACAAAATTTCTTGAAATTTAAGAAAAGTTATATGTTATATACGTCGAAGGTAACGGGCTAGTCTTCAATATCTATTAAAAATATCTACAGAAGGATGAAGAATTTAGGTTCGAAATATCTCGAATGCAGCGATGTCGAGATTGGATTACAGGTCAATCTTGGGTTGCGGTAACACTGTGTAGATTTATGTAGTAGTATAAAACTACTTCGACTGCAGTTATTGATTCCATAGCAACTGCACTGGATTTGAACCACATGCTAGTATTATTGTAAACGCATAAGTCTGTGTGTGTGGATGAATCTTGTTATTCTTTCACTTCTGAACGGAATTAGTTGAAATTTTGTACACAGATATGTATATTAATTCATATTTACAGCCTTAAAATTAAATTAAAAAAACCTCATTATTAATTAAAAAAAACCAAATGTATAAGGCATCAAAAAATCCTTTAATGTACGTATGTATATTGTATTAAACATGTATATTGATCACAATAACACATAGGATAGCTTTTATTCAGTTATTACGTAAACGAAAAAGTAGCACGAAAAACGTAAAAAAGCGAAAAAGTAGTGGTAGTAGTAGCTTTGACTTTATTCTGACGTCTACATCATCATCATCATCATATCAGCCACAGGACGTCTACTGCTGGATATAGGCCTCCCCCAAACATTTCCAAAAGGACCGGTTGCCTACAACTAATACAAAAATACTCATTCAATTTGTCAAATGTATTATAGTAATACAGTAACAACAGGTCAATGTACATTCCAAAAAGTAAGCTTAGAAATAAAATATTCAAAGCTGAAAAATAATTATTTCGAAGAACGAAATAAATTTTGACGTGGGTAAGCTTAATACTATCAAAACAAACCAACGTTTTCGTAGAACTAAAGTTAATTATGCACGATTTTAATTAACATCTCAGATTGATGTTTCATTATGTCCCGATCACATCAACTGCAGATATTATCTCCAAGTTGCACCACAGCATCCATTCTTTGCCGTCCGCATCCAATGTCTCCCCGTCACATCCCAGGATGTCCGCCCATTGGCCCCCGAGCGTCTCACTGTTTGTCGGTTCCGGTTACCATTACAATATTTCTTAGCAATCGCATGCATTCAGTAAAAAAGGGATTGTAATATTGCTCTGCGGGTAAAATGGATTTTTTTTGCAGAATCCATTTAGAGTTTTGTTTCATTCTTCTGGCTTACCTTCTTCTGGTTTATTTATCTGATATCTATGTTTTAATTTATCTGGTAGACAGTATACTTGGGTGACTGAAAAGTTTTCATATCATCATGTCAAAACTTCCGGCGCATGGACTGAAGGACGAAATTTTCTTTATACCCAAGCAGCGCAAACTTTCTGACATACACGGCTAGAACAAAAAGTATTATTTTTCCATCATAAATCTTTAAGAATCGCCTTGTAACATATTGTGGTGGAGTCGCCACCTCGGCAATTAGCACAAGTTCGGTGTCGTTCACATTACAGCCCCGGTGCCGTTGGCGGGGCGCCAGCGAACGTGCCGCGGCCTCGCTCAAATACAATAGAGGCCAGATTTTACATTTCAAATTTGGAGTTAGAAAAAATAAATCCTCGGCGATCAGATTGTAGGTTTTATGTTTTTTGGCGGCCAGGTCGTGTAAACCTTGACAAGCATGTGTGCTGTAAATTCAGCTCATTATTTTTTTTAGGTTTCGGTATTTTTAAAAGTTACCTGTTATTTTCAACAAAACATTTAACTGATTGATAGGGATTCCGATTCTTTAGTTTCCTGAAATTATTAGATAACTTTCTCATGTAAGCAAAAACTATTTAGCTAATTGACCTTGTTGGTTCTCAGATACAATCTAAATCGTTAGGACATAAGGACCAACAGGACCAATCCATTAACAGAAATATTCTTGTATATTTAGTTTCAACATGAAGAAAGTAAATAAGGTTTACCTGGATGTCTTTGAATATTATTCATAGTTGGCAAGATATTTTTCATCCACGACTAGAATAGAATCTGGCTCATAATAAATTCTAACGTGTGCAATGGTCTGGAACGGCGATAGAGCGCCATCTGTGACGCGCTGCGCGAACTAGCACCGCGGATACATAAAGTGCTAAGCATATATCAAATTATGACCGACAACGTTGGCTTGTATATTATATTATGTAGTGTTCACAGAATGGCTCCTTCACAAGCAACAGTGTTATATGAAATAAAAATGTTGGTTTGTTCGTGTGTTGTACCTTATAGCAATGTAATGTGACTTACTTCGGTGTGTTTATTTAGAAATTAGGTTTATAATATGTGGTTGATAAGGGTGATAACGTAAAATATTACGAACCCTACTTTGATACTATTGTGGTACTTGGATACTATTGTCGTAATGATGGTAGGGACTTTGTTAAACATGTCTGCTCAATATTGTCATCTTCAAAAATATTGAACGGTCAAAGCAGCGCATGACTTATGTTTTTGATTTGTTTTAATAAAAACTGCCCAGGCAGCAATTAGCTCGTAGCGCCATTAGATCAAGGAGAAAACATTTAAGATTTAAGAAGTAAGTTTATAACAAATTTTGGGAGAAATATGACACAAACTTTACATTGTAGGGAAAGTAATATGATTTTCCTGGAAGATGGAGCGTTACGAATATCGATACACCTGTAGGTACACCGGCCAGGGATGTGTATACCCATATAATGATATAGCCTCCACGCTTTGTCGAAGCCATCACTAAAGGCGGGCACACAATAACCACTGTTGGACAAACTTCACGTCGTTTGATGGATTACTCCTTCAATGAACCTCTTATGTTCGAAAACATGGAAGTTTAGTTATGTTGGTATGTATACTATACAGCCTTGAGCACCCTTTAGAAAGAATGTATACAGGCTGGTTGGAATATTTCTGAATTAAAACCCATTAGTTTAGTTTTTTTTTTATTATATTAGACAGATATCGTTAAATATATCAATTTTCCTGCAAGTCAGAGCATATGGGATTTATGAGTTTTATGATTAAACAATCATGAAGTGTAGGGGTTCACTGGCATAGGGACAAGGGGACTAGCTTCTGGTGGTTAGGCCTCTAAATCCACCAAGCTTCTTACAATGCGTGCTGCGTTCAAATCTAATGTTTCGGCCCTTATTGAAGCTACATAATAGTCGGGAGTCTTGACCAAAAGGCCATCGGCCGTAACAGCAATCGTCTCAATATCAATAATAGCCGGAACTATATAACAATAACTTGTTGTCTGTCGTAAACAATAGTCTCATTTTCATAAGTACGTCTCAATATTTTCGTGTGTACCGAAGTGAATGAAGCAGGAAGTATAGCTCGAGCTCGGCATTGTTATAACTGAACGTTGGTTTATCGCGAAGTTTGCGTTGGATTCAGAAACTAAACGGTACAGAAACAGTAGGTAAGTGGAAGTTTTGACAAAACAAAGGGCAACTTAACATTGTGTGAGGGACAAAATAGAAGGATTATTATTCGTCACCTAACTTGGGACGAAGAGTTCGTAAAAGGTGTAATATGCCTTATCAGGAACCCATCGAATGGTACTGGATAGACGAAAATAGTCGCCATGACCATTATCGGTTGGGACCGCTATAACAATACATTGTAGTCTAAAGGTTGGTATTCTATAGGTACCTATTTTTCAGTTTTTCATTTCTGTAATTATACCTATTTCTTATTTAATCAATATAATGTATTCTAGGTGAGTAAAAACTCTACCGTGCTCCTGCCGTACGATAAAACATGAAATCATTCATTTGCTTGTCATTAAATAACTACCTTCCTACGAAGGTAGCATTACAATTAAGAACTTTTAAAAGCGCTGTCTCGAAATACCTACCGCTTCCAGAGAGCTTTCAAAGTAAATGAATGTAAAATATCCGTTGGGATCACTTAAAAATTTAGTGTTATCAAGTGTCCTCGTTGATTAATGTTGGCATCTCCTCCGATAAGTTTGGGCTGCGTCAAACAGACAGAGAGATTAATAGCTCCATGCCTGAAGGTGAGATAAAAACGAATCTTTTCTTTCTTTTGTTTCGTTTGATTCCAGATTTATCCAATTATACCTTGTCCCAAAAATAAACGACCTCACTCAATATTATTATCTCTTAATTACACGAATACCCTGGCAAGGTTATCGCAGTTTTCTATCTTTATACTGAGAATTATCTTGTTCGTACGGTGACCGCTCTCTCTACAAGGCCATGCAAGGGTGCACTTTACCCCATCGATCGAATTATTCACGTTAGAATAATTTAGTCAGCGGTCCAGAAGGGAAAGGAAATTTAAATATTGTCTTGGTAGATAAAGTGTTATATTTATAATAATATTTACAGAGTAAAAGCTAGTTAAGTGGATTAGTGGAGCGGGTTCTCGGCTCGGGCCGTGTCTGCCGCATCAAATCAATGTCGCTGATTACGGCGCCTGCCGCCTGCCACCCAGCCGCCTTGACGCCCTAGATACAGCAGCCTCTGAAATTAACTTACATCCAAAACATTATAATGTTACGTTAAATTATATCAGAGGAATTTCAAAACCACAGCACATTAAAATTTCTAAGATTAAGTAAATGGTGACGAGATGATCTGGATGCGTATCGATATGGGGCGGGAAAAAGTTCCTCGAAGGACTTGGGGGACGCCTTTGCCCAGTAGTGGGACAGCGCTAGATACGGGAATAAACAAGTAAACAAGTCACTTATTACTTTTTTCTATCGTTGAATTAGGTAACTTTTAATATCTTCGGGGCTTTTAACGCAAAGATTAAAATTAATAAAATATCTAATGTAATAAAGTTCAACATTATTTGAAAAAAAAAACCGCCTAATTTATTGTTGAGATACTAACGTTTTTGACTTTACTAGAAATGAGAACGAATTAGTTTCGAATTACATAATTATTAGATGAGGTTTATAAATGAATACTGTTTTATATCTATTTCAGT
This sequence comes from Caradrina clavipalpis, assembly GCA_932526535.1. Classification (NCBI taxonomy): domain Eukaryota; kingdom Metazoa; phylum Arthropoda; class Insecta; order Lepidoptera; family Noctuidae; genus Caradrina; species Caradrina clavipalpis. The sequence continues at coordinate 6,450,492 of OW052108.1, forward strand.
ACTACTAGGTATTTTACTCCACCAAGAAATCTAGACAGTGAGAGTGTCAGTCGTGAAAAGTTTTTTTTTTTTTACTTAAAAAGTTATGAGCGTTGTTGTTTTTGGTAGTAAACTATATTTTTTCGTTTTGCATATACTGTCCCAGTGGGCATGATACTTTTATTTATTTATTTATTAAAACTTTATGCACAAATGTAAAAGCAGTAGTACAGTAGTAGTTTTTTTTTTTAAGACGTGGAATCATCAAATAACTTCCCCCGCCCTGGGCGGGGCAGGAGGGAGTGTCAGACTTTTACTGACTAAAACCCGTCTATGTTCCTTTCATGTGCCCTTTGCGTTCCGGGGGCGCGGTATCTCTTTCGAACAGCCCGCAGACTACAGTAGTAGTAGTGTAGTGCAGTAGTGTAGTGGCGCATATAGATTATTGTTCTTGTTATTTTTTAATTTTATTTTTGTGTTGTGCGTCGCTTCGCTTTCGCGGGAAAAAATGGTTTTTCTTTCTTTCTAAAAATACACCGTACAAAGGCGGACTTTTGACTTTTTGTTTTATTTGTATTTTTTCTACCTAAAGATTAAATATGACTGATAGTCGTTTTGTTTTACTGGTGCGTTCAATTTAAATTTTCCATAGATCAGGTGTCGTGAAATTCAAGGGCCTATCAGTCACAGATAGGGTTCCCAGATTGAAAAGTCGAAATTCCGGAGAAAATTCCGGACATAGGATGAAATTTCCGGATTTCCAAAAAAAAAACTGTCGCTATCATATCTTTCTTCCCATACACTGACCTCTATAATATACGCGTATATCATCAAGTAGTCAGTGCCGCCACAAATCAAATAAAAAGAAACTAACCAAAACTGGAGGAAAGATGGCACCGACATTTCTTGATGATATTTAAAACTAACCTATCTGAAAACTGCTCATTGTGAAGGAAACGCCTCTCCTCTGTTGCGCGTTAGGGATGTGAGATTTATGGAACTGTGGTTTTTACTTAAATTGTAGAAATTCCTGACGGCTTAGGATTCCCCCCGCATTCCGGACGAAGCACTAATTTTCCGGACATGTCCGGAAAATTCCTGACATATGGCAACCCTAGTCACAGATTGCTGACTCTGAATTATTAATAAATATCCATTCCAATAGGTATTGTTGTTTACTCTCCATCTTACTCGATACGTAAATGTTGTTTTAAACTTAAGGTAATTGTGTTGAAGTAGAAATTACTACTAAGTAGACTATTTTAATATAAGTCCTGTTCAATAATACCTTGTAAGTACCTATTTAAGTCGTCGGCAGGCCGGTCTTCGTTGGTGTAGTAGAGATTGCATTAAGTCCGAGATTCGAATTCTAGGTCGGGCAAAGTGTTATTGGGTTTTTCCGTTTGGAGTTTTTCGGTAGCAGAATGCAGATGTGTTTTTATGTTACGTCGAACTAATCATGACAAAATGTGTTAAAACTAAAACATCTTTAATAACATACCATCACGTTTGTATTCTCCGAAGGGTAAGGCAGAGGTGTACCAATGTACACCAACTGTCCACCGGTGTGTTTTAGGCCCCAAGTAGGCCAATAAGCGAGCCTATTGCCATTAATTGGGCACAAATCCTAACTCTTAGCTGCTACTGAGAATTTCATAAAAAACCCAATAACACTTTGCTCGATCTGGGACTCGAACCCAAGACCTCTAGCGTAGCAGTCGCGCTTAGGTCCACTAAGCTAACAAGGCAGTCCGACATCTTTTAATATTCGAACTAAAAACTCAATATCTCTTTGTTACAAAGTATTCAATAACAATATTTCCACGTGTCTTGAACTTACTTTAAGCGTGTCTACTTGAATTTAATACCGTACTCTAAATTACTTTTTGTTAAATTGTCGGTACTCGGTAGGCATCCGGAGTACTTATTCAAAGTAGCCGTTTTATTAATTTGAAACACATGACTCTCATTTTGAACACCTCTCGGCATTTTGTTTAGTACATTGTCTCTTTATACTGTAGTTATTATCTACTTTTAATAAAGTCAGTACCTAAGTGAACGTTAACTGTAGTATAACGTAATCTATTGTAACATAATAAATATATAAATAAATTTATATTTATTTATATATAATAAATATTTGTATGTATTGTATATATGTAAAGAATAAACTAAAAAACTACTGACTCGTTTTCAAAAATTCTTTCACAATTAGAATGCTACATTATCTCTGATTAAAATAGACTATAAACATCACGCTACAAGCCACGGGGTGGAGCAGTATGTAACCAAAGACGTAACTTAATGCGGGTGTAATAAGACACGCGGTTGAAGTCGTAGTTCGCTAGTATAGTATAATAAAGCTTTAGTAATCTGTGGAGTGTCGCATGGAGCATGTCGAGACGTCAATCAATCAATTTATTTATGTATGCATTAGCAGAATACACGTGACACGACAAATTCACGACGTTTGCTAGATCTGTAGATCGGCGTAGATTTTAGAATTAAAGCGAAGCCCTGGATTATCCTAGGTCTTAAGTTAGATCAATATCTACATGTCGCACCCTTAAAACATAAGTGGCACTATACAAAAAATGCTATTTTTTAGTTAAGTATACTCTCAAAATGTATAAAACGAAACGCGCCTAACGCAAAGACCCTATAGCTCTAATGCCCTTATTAGTGTCACTTAGCCCTTAGTTTCACTTATGAATTTGTAACAACTTGAAACGGCTTAAAAACTTTAAACGGCCACACTGCAAAATTAACATTTTCGTATAGTGCCACTTATGTTTTAAGGGTGCGATGTGTTCTTTTCAGCCGTTTAAGCGTGAAAGAAAAACAAACATCCATCCATCCATCCTCATAAACTTTCGCATTTATAATACTAGTAGGACAAGAAATAGCTAGGAAGGAAGATGATGGATGCAGGGCAGATTCCAACCGGTCGACGGTCCTTTAGAAAATCTATGTGGAAGGCCTATGTTCAGCAGTGGACGTCCTGCGGCTGATATGACGAAGATGAAGAAATAGCAAGATATATAAAACTATAAACTCGTATTTATTTGTGGTTTTTACTCATATAGCAGTAAGCTAAACACATTGTCCCCAAGTGGACAATAAGTGCTGCCAATATAAGTCCCGAAACAATAAACTACGTTCACTTCCTCATCGCAACGTTTAAATAGGAGCCCACCTAGTTATGACGCGGAAACATTGTTACGAAGGAACAAGAACTTGCTGAATAACTTTATCGCCAGCGAATACATATAAAGTGATTTTGATAGGAGTTCTGATTAGATTTGTTTACAGATACCTCTCTCATTGAATTATTCAAGGGAGCAGGGTGTGGGTTCGCGCGCAATTTAAAATTGTTACACCAAGTTTAAACCGAGTTAAAGTGAGTATGATGAATGCTAAGATATTTATGAAGCCGTCGCTATCTACATACTTGTAATCAAGGAAGTTACAACTTAGGGAATAGCTTTAGTGTTTGCTTGTTATAGACTAGGGAAACCATTTAGAGTGGGTACTAACTTGTAATACATAAATTACATTGTTTATGTACGTGCTTTATGTTATCGTTGCATAAATAATACGTGGAACTATTTAGTTGTACTTGTAATATTTACGATTGTGTTAAAAACTATTTTGTGATTTATTTAAAGCTTGGAACTGCCCCGTTGGTCTCGTGGTCGTCTCGTCTCGTCGTGTCGTGGACGTCTCGGGTTCGATTCCAAGGTCAGGCAAAGTGTTATTGGGTTTTTCCATTAGGAATTTCTCAGTAGCAGCCCGGAGTTTGGAGGTTGGTGGTGTGACACCCCCGTGCCTCGGAAAGCGTTAAGCTGTTGGTCCCGGCTGTCATTCGCAGATCTTTGGCAGTCTTTACGGATTGTCAGAAGCCAAGAAGTCTGACAACCAGTTTAACCAACAAGTATCGTGTTTCCCAGTTACTGGGTTGTGGAGGTCAGATAGGCAGTCGCTCCATGTAAAACACTGGTATTCTGCTGCATCCGGTTAGACTGGAAAGCCGACCCCAACATAGTTGGGAAAAGGCTAAGCAGATGATGATTTAAAACTTGGAGCTTTTAAAGAGCCGTCCTTGTGAGATTAAGTACGTAGGTATCTATCAACCTACCTGTCTACTTTACTGGGCTACATCATGTAGCCTACATGGAAGGAATGTATGGCTTCCGAATCGCCATACAAAACCTTCCCTATAAGAATTTTTAATTAGTATTTCACAATACCGTTCACTGTTGTTGTAAAAAGTAATAAAGAATTAATCGGAAAGCAATGCCCGCATTTCAGAGTAAGAATAGCGAAAGGATGAATTAAAACATTTAACTCATTGTGCCGTGAAAATTACGCGCAATGAACGAAGGGAACATTTCAATATAGGATACATTGTAAAGCAGCCATTGTGTCTGTGTTATTAAGGATGGATGTAAAACACGACCATGTTTTAAATAAAACTGAAGTGGAAAGGAGTAGTTTACAAATTGTTTTGCGTTTGATTTAACTTTCTACATAATTGCAGATTCGAGTGCGTTCATCCAACAAAATAAAACATGAAGCTCAAACACATTAAATTCCAGTTTTGTTGTTGTTTAAATTGAAATAATTGGAAACCTGGAAACGATGAGTCCTACTGTTTCCCTAGACCTATATGCTAACCAAAAATGTTTCCCGATACCGGTGCGGTAGGTTTTAACCGATATTGGAAAACATTTTTGTAAAATTTAACAAAATACGCCAGCAATTTTCTTGTTGAAAAGCAAATTCCACAGGTTCCAATTTTCTATAATTTTGAAACAATTATTTAAATATGCATTTTACATTATCTACAATGAATAAAGGAGTTTAATTATTCAGAACATCGGTAATATATATTTAATATAGTGACAACAGTAGTCCCTGTCCCTGTTGTGTTTAAAACGCACAATGTTAGAACTTATTTATAGGAAGAATAAGTAGGGACCTTTCAATATAATTTTAACTTATCCTGAAAGTTATTGTAATAAGCTAATGTTGTGTATGTCTGTAATAGACGTAAACATTAGCCGTTTGTGTTTATATTGTTAACGTGGCATTTTAAAATAAATAAAAATAAATAAATAAGTAGTAAGTAAAGTAAAAATCTGCGTTCACGAACATGACCACAGTTCACAAACCTTATTGTCGCAACAGTGGTTCTATAACACAGTTTAAACTTGAACATCTAATGGTGGCCGACCTTCCGACTTGTTTGATTGAAATACTGCCATCGAGAATGCTTACGCAATGCGGTTATTAGCCACAGCCTGTAGGCCTAGCCCGAGCACAATCACGTTAAAGTATTCAATTTAATCTGATTCGAATTAGAAATACTTTCGACTATCCTAGATTGGCATTATGGTTTAATTTTGTATGACAAGCGCAATGATCATCTATTGATATGACTAAAGCCTTCAAGTTGTAGCATAAAGCTAGCAGTAAATATTGTGTGTGAAACGGGTAACTAATTTTAATTTTAAAATGTATGAGAAGTTTACTTACTTTACAATTTCGCTTAATTTCTCTTCGGATGCATCTATTACAATGTTACACATCAATAGTACCTAATGACCTAAGTTTGTTAATTAATAATTTGTATGCATTAGCTCTATGTGCGAGCGGTAATATAGCGTAAGTATATGGCTGAATATCGTGCTAGCTCAGTGATTAAGGCGCTCCTCTAACTTGTGTAAGGTTGCGGGTTCGATACAGGTTCGATACCGGGCAAGTACCGATGTAACTTGTTTTCAATCCATATATGTATTTTCGAAGTTTATCTTAGTATCTCTGACATCAGTGAAGGAAAATGGTGTCGATTCTGTTATGCACAAGCTAAACTTAATTTAGACTATTTCTATCTTTTTCTTTCCAATTGAACAAGAAAGGGACGAACGTGAATAAGACTTGTCAATTTTAGTTGAACTAAACCTCTATACTATTATAATTGGCATGTCAGAACGTGTTGATTAAAAACACGGAAAAGTTCAAGGCAAAACTAATTTGACATCTCTAACATAGTTCTAAGGTATGACCGTCCTTTTCTTTCGCTGTATGTTAGTAAGAGATGTCAATTCTCTAATTTTAGTTTAGTTTGTGAACAAGGGAATCGGCACCACTTTCTTGAAGAAACCTGGATTTATGAATAATTTATAGTCTGAAATCGTCAATTAGCCTTGACTAAACAAGTCTAGAGGCCTAACGGTCTAACTACCTCATAGTTAGGCCTCTAGAGTTGTATAATGATACAATTGTCTATATTTCAGAGAATTAACATTTATTTTCACTTTGAAATAGTTTTAAAAGGAATAGCAGTGGTTAAATTCGATTAATCAAGGACGTTAGCACTTCTAGCGAGCGCAAAGTCACTAAATTAATGACCAAATAGATTAGTACCTACGACTTGATGAAAAGACTTAAACTAAACTTTCTTTTATTTTGCTATTGGTCTTAGATTTTTTTTACTAAGGTAAATATACTTTTTAGTACCTACATATATGAGGTTTATAAAGATTCCATAAATAATATCTTCACTGATAACTGATTACCAATGGGTAAAAGAAATTATCGAGAGAGAATTAGGTTTCTATGAGAAGAGGCCATTGCTCTGCAGTGGCCAGTTAGTAGACTAGTTTATAAAATTAAGAATGCAAAATAATCTTGACCTCAATAAAAATAATGCCCGGTCAGTAATTATTCTGCAAAAGTCTGAAATTTACTGAGTCAAACTTCTAGAATTGTCCCGTATTTTGTAGATCTGACATCAGTCGAGCATAGGTTGTTGAAAATACTCATAAAAGCCTACTAAAAACTTTTCATTCGTTTCCATTAGCTTCGTTGGACTGTTCCATCTCACTAAACATTACTTTGAGAAATTACGCTCAATAAAGTTGAGCATTACTGAACAATTTTATATGATAGATATAATAATAGACTTGAGTGCGTTCTATATACAAGTTTTCATTGCCAGATTGCTTCAGACTAAACCGATCACGTGAAAGTTTGCCTGAACCCTATTACGGTAAATGCACACTGAGCGCGGAAATGTTCGATTAGTTTTCATTGACAAGTTAATTATGAACCAAATGACTAATAGAATAGAGCTGTTGTTACTACGCATACAAGGTTTGGCAGGCTAAGCAGTCAGTTGACACAATTTTATGGACTGTATAATTTGGTAGTCCGTGCACAGATAGTCCAATCACAATAGCTATTGATCTACTCTTCTACTGTATGGTCCTAATATATAATTAAAGGCTTTAGAAAAAAAACTCACACAGATTTGTGCGTGTGCCGAAACCCACGTTCTACAAAAACAAAGTTTATCTAAAACTTCACGTTCCTTAGTAATTCCTGGGTTTAACGTAGTATCATTTAGCGTCTAAAAGCTCTCATTTACGTGAATGTTATTAGAGCCGAACAAAGTGCAAATACAAGCCATGCAGCTCCGAATCCCTCGTTGGTGGAGCGCGAAAATCGCTTTATTTCGGCAAACTCTACACCGGACGTCGACTGAAATGGACGAGAGCGCTAGGATCGCTCGAATATCAACTGCATTTCGAATTCAAGCATAAAGTTATAGTTGCACGTAACATTTCCGAAGAGAACCTATCTACTTTGTAAGTAGGAGCCACTCAAAGCTTTGATATAACTGAATATATCAGTTTTAATGAGTAAAGTTAGTTTTGTTGCGTGTATGTTTGCAAGAAACTGGCTTACGTCAGCTATTTCCGAACCGTTAGCGCATCGAAACGGCGGCAAAGTAGCCGATACAGAAACAATTTCAGACTATCCGCTACCCTATCTACATATTACAAGAGCGGTAAGCTCTCTGCTTTTGCTTTTCCTTTACGATACTACTTGATATGGAACGGTAGTACTACGGCACAGGTGTGCTTGTGTGTGTGACACTTCTCATTGCTTACAGATAATGTTTTAGAAAGAATATTCTACGCTACGCTTATTTTATCAAAACCTTAATCAAGAACTCATTTCCAGCGTATATTTTTACTCATTTCAGCCCAAGGCTGATTCAATCCCCTGAAAGGTTAAACGAAAAGATGAGAAATTTTCCCACAACAACTTCAAGATTTTATGTACGATAGGTATGCTGATAGACAACATACAATATGCATATTTAAACAGGCACTTACTTTGTTCCGGCCCGAACATGTTTACAGAGCTATCTCATTATGAGCCAACGTATTCCGTCGTCGCGTCCTTGATGTCAGGTAAAATTAATTCGTAGCACCTTTTAACGGAGAGTCACCGGAGCCTACGGTCCTCGAGGGGCGAGAGAAATTTATACGCCACATTGCCTATTCAAAAAGGTCTCTTGGCAACAAAATAAATTGAGAAGACCGAGTAAAATAAATGTAGCTGAAGAGGAGCATAAATAAACGAGCCAGTGTTCCGGTGCTCGTCACACTCGTTACTCGATGCGCTACGTATCGATTGCCATCCAAACGGAATTTCTGAACATTTATCAGATTCGAAATTATTCACCGTGCTCTCGGCATATTGAAACCGCACCGCGCGACAGCGGCGCAGTGCTGGCTCGAGAGTTCGAGACACTGCGCTAATACACTGAAACAAAACGCGTCGTGTCATGTTTAACTGTTTCGCGGCGGCTACTCATTCGTTACCTAGACATGAGAGGCTGGTTCATAAATCTGGCGAATGTTTCAGCTACTATGTTATGCGGGATTAGCGTGGCACCTCGGGCGGCGGCACGAACCTTTAAATTAAGGGTGTTTGCGCGGCTTCGCCACTGTGGTTTATGTATTACATGGGTCAAACTTAATAAGAGCGAGCGACGACGCCGCAAACAGCTGCCAACCGCGCAGCGCTACAATTGACCCATAATTCTAGACGACATCTTCAGCTAATGTCTAATAACAATATAGCTGCTCGTTGTGGCGGTAGACATGTGCTCTTCATTGTTCCGCTTCGCTCTATAATCTTATTTTTGTGAACGCTTTAATTGATACTTTATTATAATGCTGAAATACCATGTAGCTAGTGCGTTCTCTACTAACGCGCTACTTACCACCATGATGATAATGTGAGTTCCAATCTGTTTTGACCTCTGTTTTCAACTTAACCTACATTGATTTTAGCAACCCTAAACAACTTCCAGGAATTGAAAATTGCTCTTCTATAATTTTGATTATCGTTATATTTGATTCTGCGTCACATCTAATATTAGGGTACCAATCTAGTTTTATTTAGCGTGAATCGGAAATTAATTCTCGCTATCACAGGAAAAGTAATATTAAACTATTCTGAGGTCAGAATATTTATTTCCACTTCATTATATTAGTAGCCAGTATCTAGATTATTCACAAAGACTCCCTAGGTTTAATTATAAGAGAACAACATTAAAGGCATTAGGAACTATAATAAAAAATCAAATTCCAAGTTATTTCTCTTTATTTTCTTTGCATCAAACTAGAAAGCGAAATAAAAGAAAATGTTCTACATGAGCGGTGCACAATTATAACTAACGGTTTGTAATAATAATTGTAGAAAACGTATTTTATTTTCTACATTTTCTAAATTTTCTTTATCACCATATTAATCATTTTTCATGTCCAACGAAACGAATAAACTATCCAAACGCAAAAATAACACATACCTATTGACTTTCGATATTACTCCAGTATAACCTTTCAAATTAACTGTAACATCCGTCGAAGCGATTTCCAATTGAAAATGCGATTATCTCCGAATGAATAGCGAGGGATGGCGACGGCTAAGGTTGCGACCGTTATTGGCGGTGGTTATTGTTTGTCGACAGATTAATCTGTGTGCAGGACACCTGCTCCCAGCAGCCCGCAGCCCACAGCCCACCTCACAGAATGCAGAGCTATATTTCACGAGCCAGCGACTGCAACTCCCCGCCTTCACTTATTCAGTCGGGCTTTTTGCGGAATTGCTCCGGCATAACTCAGGAGCGGAATACTCCTTGTACAATTCCCTGTAATAACATCACAAAAGATTAATATTAATGAATTCGTGGAACAGATTGCATTTGTTCAGCTTGTGGAGAATTATGTACTAACAATTCGCAGGCCAGATGAAATGAATGTAGCACGCAAATTGTATTAATAGGCGATTCAATATTCATGTGTTGATGTGTCTACATTACTCATTCGTTTTTGATTCGGTCCTCGATATTTTTTCACTTTTGTTGAAGTTTAACACGGTGGTTTATTTATTTTAATGGTAACCTGACTTTATTTGTATTAAAACAAATGGTAAACGGATTTTCTAAAAATCGTGTCGAATAAAATGGGTAAAGGGAGCGTGATAAATGAATATAGGAGTAATAAATATAAGCCGGACCGGTGTTAGTGCAACGCAGCCAGTTTTATCAGGAATACATAAATGCGCAGTTTTATGTTTGCGATCGTGCGCCGGCACCGCGCGCATGACTTATTCAGCAATCAGCGGAGCCTCGCTGGTGGATTACCACCGCGAAGCGCCACTACTTGTTTGTCCACAATAATAGCGATGGTGGCGATGGCCAGTTATGTCATAATTCTCTTTGTTTACACTATGAAATGCTTGTGACCCAGTTTGGTTGAAAGTGATAAAAACGCAGCGTGTTTTTATGGGAGATTCAGGTTTAGATAAATGCGTTGTTATGACTGTTATGACATATTGAAACTGTACTATTGCGTTGTGAAATGTAAAGATGATCCTGCAAGTCTCAAATGTATAGAATCAGATAATTCTAACAATCGTAAATTAATGCTGCTGAATTATAGAAACATATTTTAGAATGGTTTAAACACGACCCTTCATGGTAAGGTAACATTTAAATTCTAGTCAACAATATTGAAAACCCTTCATAAAATTAATGAGACAATAAGGTTCTTGAAACTGTTACATTTTAATTAATATTTCGTCCTAATTTCGAATGGTTTTATCGACAACAAACAACCGCCAGCAACGAACGGCAACAGACGACAAGAAAACAATATTAGTATAATATTCTTAGCCAGTTATTATGTCTCACGCCAAAACAATTTCGTAATAAAGGATGCTGAAACAATTTTCAGTAATTTCATAAGCCTACTTTGTGTTAATATAACCGAGGTTATCTAAATAAAGAAAACTTTTAAAATGATTATTTTTCCAACCAAATTGCGTTGGTACCGAATAGCGATGACTTGAATTTTGGAGGGTAGTACCGGAAAGTTCGTCGGCCCTCGGCGGCTAAACAAAAAAGTTTTTAAGAATTTTTTCTTCAGAGGTTCAGCCGCATATTGAAATATCTCGCTGTCTTTAACTTCCTAAACGTGCAAAACGTTGCTACGTGTTTAAATTAGTAAAGAGCGGTTGTCGAACTTGACATTAATAAGAAGTTGTTAGAATACCACCTACCGCCTATCATCAGTTTGGGAACTACAATATCATTTACCTCATCTAGATATAAATAGTTTTTCCTACTAAGTTACAAGCATTTCATTTTCGTATTAAATTATCTATCTCGATAGAGGAAGCATACTGTATCGTGGACTGATCTGCCTCCTAAACTATAACGTTACTTAAAGGTATCTCCGCGCATAATGGTGTAATTGAGTCGATGGCTTCAAACGGAATTTCCTTAATAATGTTATAGCACAATAGACGAGTCTATTAATATAATGTATAGACCGTAGACATTATAGAGCATTGCTGTCGCCGGATTAATGAATCTCCTACCTTTGTTTATTATCCATGAATGCTTCGCGGAGAGGATTCCATAAATTATTTTGTGTTCCAGCGAGCGGTAACTTCTAATACCGTATCCTATCTACATGAATGTAAACGTGAATGAATTATTACTTATGACTTTTAAACATCGTGTTTGTTGTTCTTTTTTAATTTCATGTATCTATCCTTGCTCTGTTGTGATTTAATGAGGATAATGCACACTTATCAGAATGTCATAGCATATCGCATGATAAGCGCAATGCTCTTAATACACCAAGGCTCATGTTTTTTTAAAAGGCAAATGAGAAATCTAATTAGGTAAGTACAAATGTAGTACATTTTGTTTTATGTAAAAAATCTAATAGCCTGTGAGATTGGTACCAACCCTACTTAGCTTAAGTAGAATATTATTTCTATATTTTTTTTTTAACACACATTTATTAGTTACATTAAAAAATCGGAAAAGCTTAACATGCACATTTGGTTAGATGCGTACATGGGAAAAGTAGTAATCAATTCAGAAAATTGAAAAATATTGGTATTCGCATAAAAGCTGTTGGCTTATTAAGAAGTTGTTGGTAAGTACTCTTTTCAAAGTAATCCCGCATAGTGACGGATGACAGTTGTTATCACACCGGGTACAAGCTCCGTGGAAAGTCTTATCCCTCATTTAAGTTTCACAACTTGGGCGTGATAACTTCCTGGACACTTGCTAATACTTGTTATTTTTCTTTGGTCTCAAGATGGCGATGTTAAATGGTTTGTTTTGCAATATTAAATAAATGAAATTCATGTCCTCACAGTCCCGCTTACATTTTGTTTGGGAATTTGGTCATCGTGTTGCTTACGTCATGATGGGGAGAATTAGGTACGACATGAATGTATTCTATGGGTCCTTCTAACCTAACTCAACCGTCCATTTTGATGAATGTTAGAAAGGATGAGCCTGCGCATATGTGTTTGGGAAGGTACGTACGTACACAAAAGCTCGGTTGAGACATATTTTTAAAGGCCTTGACATAAGACATATGTAACTCCGTACAGAACATTAACATTACGTCTTTACGAGTACCAGTGACGTACTGCCTACTTATGGAAATCTAACATCATTACATGAATCTTACTCTCCTAAACCATATACATACATAAAAGCTCGTTCGTGTTCATCTGTTAAAGTACAATAAATCGAAAGGGCACGACGTTTGCTCGCGTTATCACACTTGATCGTAATGAGCGAATTCTGGCGGCCGAATTGTTTCGAATCCCTCGCCTGTCACGCGTCTGATGAGGGAGAGCTATCACAAAAAAGGGTAACCTCTTCGGAAATGTTCACAATATATCTGCGTGAAGTGACAATCAGTTTGCGAGTAGAATCCGAAATATTTGGGATGTTAATGTCGTAACTTGCGATTGAAAGGGTACTTGGAAAGGTCATGTTCGGCGGGCCATATTAGGTACTATATCAGAATATTGTCGTAGAGATGCCAAGTACGCTATCATATTTGGGTTGAGCTTATTACGGCGATAACACGTAGTTAGGTACGTGGAAACTGCTCTTTGCTGTATTTCATGTTTGGTAACGCGAAAATCAGAAAATTTGTTTGTTTAAGGAAATTCAAGTTATCTTAGCTTCGGAAAGTAAGCTTGTTTAAGAATGTTTACGAGAAAAATGTTGGAAATAATTTGAAGAATGTCTCGATTAGGTATTAATTAATGGCTTTATTTTATTAGCGAGACGGAAGTAGGAAGTTATTCTGAAATGCTTCAGAAAGTTTTACTTTGAATTAAATTTTTCGGGATCCGTATTTTCATCCAATAATTCACGAAATAATAAAAGATAGGCCGGTTATCTGATTACGCATTGTCCAGCTAGCCAACTACACAGCTTTTGTTAATGATCACGTATAACACAGTCTAAGTTGTGTAAAGTATATTCCTCTATATCTACTCGGTACATTATTATTTTTATTACATTTTCAGAAAAGCAATACGTAATAATGTTGCCAGAACTGTGGATTAAAGCTTAAAAATACATTCATAAAAATATCACTTCGGTAGTTAAATTAAAAATAAACTCGTTTAAAAGTGATTCCGTACAGTTCATATTGGTTGCACACAAAGCACACATAATTAACTGCATTCAGTGAATTCAACGCGGCGATTTATTTACACGTCCTTCTGCAATATTGATGGCGTTATTATTTATTACAGAATATGCTGGTTTATTTTTTTATACATACGTTTTTTAATGGTAATAATAACCGATGTTTTGCACGTATGGTCAATAGACTCGCCTCCTACATCGACATTGGACCTAAAACAAACCGGCGAACTGTGGGAGTGCATTGGTCCACCTCTGCCTAACCCTTCGGGGAATACAGGCGTGATGGTATGTATGTTTGGGATGACAGAGATTTAATTTTTATGTAAGTAAGATGATAATCCGTTTCTCGCGCAGATTTCTAAAGTAGGCAGACGGTTCCCTTTTTTCGCTGATAATTTTGTATTTTATTTGGACAAAACTTCTGAATAAAAGTGTCCTTTTGGTTACTGTTGCTTTCGGCCTCTATCATCCCACTACTAAACAAAGGGAGGCCTTTGTCCAGTAGTGGAATGATACAGACGTGGAGAGGTCCCCTGGCTGCCAGTTTACACGTTTTATGGATCAGTGTTTGTTTGTTGTGTCACAGCTTACCCGGCCACCAAAATTCGCCAGGAACCGATTTATAAATAAATAAAAAAATATAAATAAAATGAACATAAACGTTGTATATTTCGTCTTGTGTCTCCAAATTAATTATACATATTTAGATTAGTTTAGGGGTACGTTGTCGCGAGTTTATACAGAAACCGTATGTCAGTCACGGAGTCAACATGAGTGGCTGAATTTAATTTAATATTAGGTGGAGTACGCTAAAACTTGGTTCGCGCCATTCCCGGTCTTCTGATTGATGTGATGAGATGACGTTTCATTCACGCATTTACTTATTAAATTCCCTTCTCAGGCAGGATTGATGGCCTTGTAAAAATATTTATTTAACAATAATTGTTGAGGATAAAAACACAATTTTGTTTATGTAATCAGTAATTGTTGAGCAAGACTGGCGCCACTTACAATAAGGACGTAATAATATATAATAAAGAATAAAACCAAACAAAACAATGAATTTGAAAACATTATTAAAAAGCCAGCAGGTTGTTTTTCTAGCTGCATTACAATATGGTGACGTTAGATTTCATAAATATAACAAATATAAATGTAGATATAATTAGAGCAATTTCAGTATAAATTACAAATTAATGTTCCTGCAATTTTTTAAATCTAAATAGGTAGGTAGACTCGGGTCTATATTTTGATCATAATAAATTACATTTGATCTTTAGAGTTATCTATCATAAATCCTAAAAAGTAATCAGAAATCCTTAGAAGTTATAAGGTAAATAACAACCTAACCCTCTTAATATTTAAGTGCGAGCAATATTCGGAGACTTTTTCATTTCCTAATTATGTAAGCACAAGGTTCCCCTGTTCAGGAGGTATTCCTGTACTCACGTCGCAAACATCAAAGTCAAATGTTTCCCCTAACAAGAGCCGGTTACAGATCCGTTTCCACTGGAATCACGGATGCCGACCAAAAGCAATCAAATGAAAACTTAATGAGATTGAAAATTTCGCCCGATTTGTCTTTGTTAGCAGCCCATTGTGTGGCTGCAGTCTGAATGTTTGATAGATAGCGTAATTAAACACGTGATTACCAAGGACGCTTTTAGTGGCTGGAAAGGTTGGTGAATTTCATAAAATGTAATCCTGCGCCCACACGGACAATTTTTCAGCACAGTTTATGAAGTAGTCGACCAATTAGTGCAGCAATCAAGTGTAATTGCTTGAATTTTACAGGCAATATTATATGTAATATTTCCATAATATTATAATTGCCTTAAAATTATTAAGTTGCTCGACGTTCAATTATGTATGGCAGAATTTCTACCGATAATGAATCGTAGTTAATTGCTTAGTATTGCCATGACGTCATTTGTCCAATATAACCCAATATGAGCAATTTGCCTGTGTAAGTGCACCTTAATAACAGAGCAAAAATGTTGCTGAATTCCCAACAATCTGAGTAACGTGGGCAAATAGTAGAGCTTTACAACATGCTCGTCTGTTGTTTTTGTACGTTTTAGGGAAAGCTCTGGAGTAATCACGTATGTAGTAGTGAAAATAACATTAGCTCCGCACCGTCCTGTTTCTTTTTTATACAAGCTTTTGCTGGCGACTTTAGTCGTAAGTTTATCACTTTCTCGTTTTTCTTTTGTGTTGCTAAGTAATGCAGGCTTGAAATAACAAGAACATTATGAACTTTTCCGGATAAAAATAATTTGTGTTCTGGTAGTAATTACATCTTTTATTTTGTTGGTCTTACTGCAACTTTTACGTCTATTACTACTTTAGGTCTGTTTTCGTTAAGTCTGTTATAAATCGGTAATTTAAGATAGATTGCTAGTTATTGTATTTCAGATAAACATAAATAATTTTGGTATGAAAAATTACTATTTTGGGTACAAAAAGTCCCATGTTGGGCGCCAGGGGTCCCAAGTTGGGCGCCATGAGTCCCACGCTGGGCGCCATGAGTTGCATTTGGCACCATTTATTTGACTAATGAGTCATTGCCTCATTAGTAACGACTATATATCTACCTAATAATACGAAAACAAGGCAAATATTGTCACTTGGACGCATGACATTTGCAGGCTACAACTCTGGGCTTGCAAACAATAGACTATCCCGTGTGGTACATAATAGGAGCTATTTAATGCAACCGTACTTCCACAAAGAGAAACCGAATGAATACCGAGCGACGACATACAGCTCTTTTCCTTTTGTGCCACTTCTCGTAGAATAAAGAATTCAAAGAGTTTCTATAAGTTCATTTTAATTTCTGTGCTATAAGTTTCCTAGTAGGAATGCGGTTATTTGAATTGTCGTTAGCTTCTAGAAAGATCGTTCGTAATGCCGAGTGGCGCACTTGGATTCTCGTTTTCGTAAGTAGTCGGAACCCTGCGTTCGGTCACAGTTGTTCTTTGCGGAAGAATGTTCTTTTTTTTCGGATTGTAGGTTTATTATGCTTTTAGGAGTATCGAGGAGGTGATATTTAAATGTGTTATATATTTTATGTGGTCATTCGTACTCTATACTGTGGACATAGAAAAATATTGCACTATAAAAATTTTATAGCGGTCTTAAAACAATATATTTTCTGGATGATATCTATAAAACTGTGGCTGTGAGTCCACTAAATATGCTGCAAAACTTCAAAAGGTCACCGGAATGATACATATTTGAATGCCTTGCAGATATATTGTTTCGAGGCTCAACGTTTTCATGTGTTCCTACAGGTTACGGCTTAGCCTGTAGGGGTACGCTGCGCCATAGCCAGCAGGAGTAACCTGATTCAAGTTTGTATAACTGGTATTATCAAAATTGTGATTGGTGACTTTGCTATAAACTGATACGCTTCCTTATTTGGTTTTTCACCTCGAATGCTTTTCAACACTTGGCATATATACCATATTATAAAGACTTCAAAGCATCATCTTATACACAGCCTATACTTTTTCATAAATCTGGCCAACATATACAGAAAGTTTTTTTTTTCCAATCTAAACTGTAGTTCCAAGAATTACTGCGTTTAAACAAACTGTTTAACTGTATTATATTAGAACTTATAGATGTGCCCACATAGGTTTCATCCAGTTCATATAATTATTCCATGGAACCGAAGCATCCAGCAATTTTACATGTGGGTAACTATGTACCTGTCATACAAAAGATGAGGACCTATCTAAGCCGGTTATTATACAGATGTACAACCACAAGGTAGAATAAGAAAGATTGCGTAGGTATATTAAAATTAAGCACGTCCTGAGGCCTGTTTGAGGATTTCAGGATTAAGGCGTAGTATAAGGCTTTGCATCATAATGTCGGCTAAATATAGTTTCAGTTAGAATAGGGTTCATTCCGGACTAATTGGTTACGAAGTCGGAATAAAACAATTAACTAAATATCATTTATGTGATTATTACATTAATGTGCCTAAAACTTTATAGGTACCATGTGTTTTTTTCAAGCATCATCCATAAATCAAATCAGCAGTTAAAAAACAAATTAGAATCATAATCAATAATATCAAATTCGAGTAACGTAACAGAACTCTAATTATAAGAAGAAAAAAAAGGTTAAGATGAAATACGGTATGAAAGCGAAGCAATAAAAAAGGCAATCAGAGGGGCGCGCATGGTGCCCCGAGCACCCCGAAGACGCCCGAAGAACCCCGAAACGCCCCGAGGCAGATTTCTGCGGATGCGACACATCACAAGGTAATGTATTTACACAGACCCGCTAAGTTGTTGATTGGATAATGCGGTGTTCGAGATCGAATATTTTCTCCTCCTGTATATTTGGTTTTCGAGAACCTATGAGCAAATGAGTTTTGGCAAAGCGTTTAAGGTCCATAATGTTGTTGGCAAAAAATAAATGTCAACTCCTTCGTGTCTTGTCTTCTGTTTATACAGGATAAGTTTTTAACCAGTGCGTAAATTTTTTTTGGTAGTTCAGTGTCAGTAATAGAACACATTTCCGTGTTTAGTTAAAAAAAAAATTAAAAAAAAAATCATCCTTATCCGAGTTTGAGATAAGCAAAACATGGACATAATCTATTCGCCATACTATCAATGACAACTCTTGGCCGCCGCCCGGGCGCATGGCTGGGGTGAGGGGGTGGGGAATGCGCTAGCGCCGAGTGACAATAAAATATGGTTTTTAAGTATACATGTTTCGTAAGCGATAACTTTTTTTTTTAGTACTAAGACATATCAAAATAAAATATACGTGTTTAATAAAACGTGTTGAAGTTTATTATGGCAAAATTTACGCACTGGTTAAAAAAATTTCCTGTATAACACATATCCATTTATAGTAACTACACACGGGTTGTGCCTCAATTTGATTATACCGCAACTGTCTGAGTCTGTACTTACATAAAATCAGACAATCCCAATCTCCTTAAAATACTGGTTACATGCGTACCGTTTTCACCCACGTCCCGAGTGTTTTCAGAGAAATAATACACATATTCTACATATATTCTATTTATACATATGCAAGTAACTGGATAGGCTTTTTTCAATGTTAAAGTAGATATATAAGAAAAAGTGTCACCCTCACATAAGGGTATCTTTACACATTCAAAACAAGATAACCATAAACATTTAATGGAATGTCTGTCAGTCTTTTCATCCGGGTATAATAATTCAAGTCGCGCACAATGCTACGTATTGCTTTCTCAGAGCACTTTACATGTTTCAACTTTTATTATTAACGTACGGTTTCCGTGCGACATTTTTCTTCAATTGCTCGAATGCGATGGCAGTTTAAATTTGAATTTAATCCAGTCTTCCGAAGTAAGAGAGCTATCCGAGTCTTCTTCTGAATTATAGATGAGACTTGAATATAATTTGTGTAAGAATAACGTAAGTATTTGGTTACAAAATAAATCAGAATAGGTGCATAGAAATGTTGTCTTGCTTCCTAGTTTTTATGAAGAAATTGGTGGAAAAAGGAGCAGTTTTATACACGAAAGTCTTCCATCAGTTCATGTAACAGGCAGAAAATTGGCAAAACATTGTAGAGAAGACGTGAAGCTGAGTTGAGTTTCAACTTAGCGGGTTGTGGGAAATGTTGTTTAAACGGACGCCCGGCCGCTTTGCCGTTCCGCGTCTGCGAAATACTGTCAACACCATTTTGAGTCGGGGAAGCATGGAGTCACTACACCATATTGCTGTAGTACTGACATTAACTCGTTTAAAGCATCCTCGAATTTAATACTTTACTTAATGTAGGTTAGAGCTAAGTTATTATAGTTCCCGGGCTAAACTATGAGAGTGGTAAAAGCTTATTTTAAGACTAGCTTCATTAGCTATTAGGTGTTCTACATTACCTCGTTGAAAGTGTTTGTATGTACCTACTACATATTCTATATGAGCTGAGCTATTCTCTGTATATTTAATACGATCTCAAACTCCACCGTATTAGTAAAGTAGGTATTGGCTTCTTCTTGGATACCAAATACCTATCATCATAATGTGCCTACGAACAATCCAATTTACAGGAAATATGAATTCTGATCTGTGCCTGTCGCGTGGTAACAGTGACAAGGGTAACGTTAAGAAGCAAACACGATTTTGTTATCATAATAATTATTTCTTATTACCGTTGTAATTCCTTCTGTTATTCTGCCATTTTGTATATTGTGTAATTTAGAGTAAGCCTGTTATTTTTATCTTAATCTGTTATTTTATAAGTACCTGCTTACCTTTACCTACTCAGTTACTCACTTATAATAATAACGAAGGTAGATCTACCGTTAACATATAGCCAATTTGATGTAGGCGATGAAAGCGGCTCAAACTCCACTTGGCTACAATAATAACGTTCAAAGAGCTACTTGTCTAATTAGTGTAATAACAGTAAAAGCGAAATTCCCGTGGAGTTAATAAACTGCCTATAGATAAGAGATTAATGTAGGTTCTTGGAAAGGTAATCGATACTATGAAAGTATGTATGAACACTTCGGTTAAATTGTCTGCCCTTCTTTTATCAAACTTATACGATATTAATTTTCTTTATTGCTAGATATCGGCACTTTTTTTTCTGAGAAATAGGATGTTTACGAAGCTTTTATCAATATTGTTCTGAGAATATCCACGATCAACTTGGGTATTAGAAGCTTGCAATTATTTAAAATAATAAGATACCTTTCTTATTGAGAAATTAGGTACACGATTACTGTACCTACCACTGACTACCAACATGCGTGAGCCTATGTTACTTATGAATTATAAGCCTGTTTGCCTAACAATAGGCTGACCCCTATATTATTAGACATAACATCGTCAACCTACGGCCAGTTACGGCCAAATTTATTGTTCCTAGAAACTCTAATGATCTAACAATGGACACAAAATATTACTACCTATACTCGTTCAAAGTAATATCAAATTAAACCCGACTCCAAACACACGTACAATTTAAAAATACAGCTTGTTCCAAGTTATCTGTTGCCATGGTTACAATAACACAATTACAGTAGCGCTAATGTCCAGGAGTTAGCAATAAAAATAATTTCCTTTTTAAAAATGTAATTATTGAGGTGTGTTGTGCAGGTGTGCTGCAATGCGGTGGAGGCTGACCCGACCTGAGCCGGGACCGCACATGGTGCAATGTTGCCTTACGTCACACACTTTTTATTGTCCACGTGGGAACAAAAAGGAAAAAGATTTATTATAAGTTGGCGAATAAAGGAACGTTTTGTTTGAAGAGGTTGTAGGTGCCATGTTAATGCGTTAAGTTTTATTGGTACTGTATATATTGCAGGAGAATTGAGTTCCATAACACATTTTTCGGTCATTGTATATACCATACCACTGTAGATACATACTATACATACAAATGGGAATATATGTTTGCACAAATTAAACTTTAAACAAAACACTCAATAATTTTTTTATGAAAATTCGTACTTTGTGAAAAACGTGTAACATTATCACAAATTAGAATACAATTTTTCCGTGTATTTAAACTAGTTCTTCGCTCTACATCGCGGCGACCATGTCAAAAAGAAGTTCTGGGGAAACAAGTGTCCCCTGGGTAGGGCATTGTCGGCAACACGATATTGTGCTATCACAACAATGTTTCGTGTGGCGCGTTATCAAGTTTATAACATATTGCGCACCACTGTTGTGAATCGGGTGCGTTTCCTTTTTGTTTTCCCGCCATAACACAATGTTGTGGCTTGCGGGAAAACTCATTTCTCTCGCAGGAACATTTTTACAGTAGTATTTTTAGAAATTTTGATATTTCATGCATTACTATTCGTACGAACCTGTATATTATAAACTCCTTTCTTTTTTAAGCTTAACATTAGAAATAGACAATTTAAAAAAAAAGTGTTTAAAAAGAGAATACATATGTGATACTCATCCATAGATTAACGTGATGTAAGTCAGTACTGTATCGAACTATAGTCATAAGTAGTTCAAGTTGAGAAACTATTTGGGTCGTTCGAGATTGTTAAGCCGAGGTGCTCACATAGTCTTAAAGTTCCCTGAATTTGGAAACAATATCTCTTCAGTAACACTGGCTTAGCTATCACGTTTAATATGTTTTATAATTTGAATATGATTATGTTGTTGTTGAGCAAATATGTAATTAATTAATAATTGAGTAGAGCCGTTGACTCTTCTCGTGGCTCAAGAGTTGACTTCTACATTGGATAGAGGCTAACACCTTACCAGTTAACAAACTGGTAACTTGTTCAAAAGACTGATGGCACTGCCTCTTTGAGTGGCAATGCTATGAGTTGCTTGTGAAGCGGATGATTTATTTCTTGTTTTTTGTTTAGTTATAGCACATAATTTTTTGTTGTATATTTAATGTACTCATAAATAAAATAAAAGCTCCATAGGAAATATGAAAACGACGGCAGTTGTGAAGTCTTTTTGTTTAGCTAATCACTATATAATTTGGTTACCGATAATTGGAGTAACAATACAAATACTAGAAAATAAATAACACACAATGCCACATTTGTGGCATTTTACCAACAGCATCGTCGAAATCTAAAAGCAGTCGTACATTCAGATTTACGCGGAAGATGATTGACTAACATTTAGTGGCTTTAATTTCCTACTTTCCTATAGTTACTGCGCCCACATTCCATAAACCAGAAGATATAGCTACCGACCAATCCGACTCTTTTACGTTTCTAAGAAATAATATTCATCATCGTTCCGAACAACTTTCAGAGAATAATCCATTTAAGCAAGATCTAGCTAAGTAACAGGTTTTGATGAATGCGTCTCCTGAATTTATTATGTTAAATTAATGTAAGTTATACCTTAATCAATTCAGTAGACGTACAAGAAGCCAGACTAATCAGCCGAGTTGAAAACTTTAGCCTGCACCGGTGAATGCTTTGATGTTAGTTTTACTCTATATTTAGTCTGTAGTTATAAGTACTACGTTTTAGATATTTACGTCGTATGATAAACTTTTCCACGTGATATTTTTCAGCTAAAAATCAAAATGAGATTGATACGTGTATCTATTTATTGGTAAAATAATCTTTGCCTTTTTTTTTTAAATGGATGGAAGCTAAACTATTTAACTAATGAACACGTCTTGATCAATTTCTTTTATCATATTAACAAATACTTCAGCATTTCAATTACATAAATTGATCTACACTTAGCAGCTTCCCATACACAAAGTACACAGTAATATCAGACTTCAGTTTAATAGATTTGCCGGTAGATAGTCAATACCGTTCCCACTAGTTACATTCGTGGATATTCACACACAGTAAAGGAAACTAATTAGCTAGGTATTGATATAAGCTCTGCTTCTGTCTGATTATTCAACAAGCAATTACATAACAGTCTGTATGCCCCGGAGGGTGAGAGCAGAGGTGTTTAAGACACCCATTTTGCCTGTTGTGTTCACGTTACAATGAGCTTTTGAATTGTCAATCGGGTACATATTTTCTGGGCATGTTCTGTTGTTTATTGTCCTATTGCAGGGCAAAGACATCTTCTGATATAGAGAAGTTAATAAGTAGTACATTAGATTAAAAAAAACTGACTATTACTAAAACGTTTACCATAAAACTATTAACAAGACTTGCAAATTGGTTAATCTATGTGTTATAATTTTAATAATCATCAATAACTAGGGGATATACCTACGCTATAGACATACATAAAAATAATATAGATTGCAAACATTATTTAACCCTCCTTTAGATTTGGCGTAGTTGATCAAAATAAATAAATATAAACTGTACTCCTGTCGGCTTATTCAACAAGCAATTACAACGAGTAGAATAAACGTTAACGACAGTTTGGTACTGCTAATGGTATTTATTTGTGAAAATGTGCTTCTCCCGTGTTTGTTGTTTGTAATCTCACTAACGAAGTAATCACGTTAAGTATACACGTTATTCTTTTATCGCCATCACTTCCAACAAGCGTTCAACGAATAGATTTCTGTTTAACAAACACCAAGTGGCAATAAAAGTAAAAATATTATTTGTTTACAAAATAAATAAGACCGTGGACGTTTATTTACGATTACTTTGTAACTGAACGTTGTTGTTTATTTTGTAATAGAATAAGTTGACTTTAGTTTTCCGATATTTTGTCATTGTTTATCGTGAACAAAAAAGCTGTGATAATTGAAGGGTTAAACAAAGTTTTGGACTATATCGCCAATTTTGCGTAGGCACATGTGTATACTTGTAAAATAACGTATATTGGTTATGCCTGAACAAAGTTGGACACATATTACAACATTTATTATATAGTATAGGACTTACTACCATTATCCCGAGAATTGCTAGAAAAAAATGTTGCTCGAAAAATAGAGGCCATATGTATGTGTTGCCAACGTGTGGGCGGCAATAATCGTTTATTATCCAATGAACCGTGTCGTGTGCTCTTAACCGAACTTTTAATTTAATGTCTATACAGTCCGCCTCGCGCACTCAACCGGGGATTAGAGACCGCTAACTAGTTATAGAAAGTAGGAAAAACTGTTTAATTACAACATATTTGGGTACTTGACCGTATTACAAATAGCCAATATTGTACCTATTCGTGTTGAAGTAGTTACTATCAAAAACAACATGTAAATTGTTGTGTTTGTATTTTGAACCAGGTAGATTTATAAAGTTACGATATGCCGAATAGGAAAATATGATGCGAACTAACTCGCCCAATGCAAATCCGAACTGAAAATTCAAAAGTTCATCGAGGTAACCGAGTTGCGGTGTGAATATTTTATTTGAAAACGTGTGAGTGAGGGCTAACAACAGGGAGTAAGGGTCTTTTCATATTGTAGTATTAAATTATCCAGCGCCGGCCGTCGAAAAAACACCCGAAAATAATAAAAAAAAATGCATTTTGCGGCGCTTTTTGCTCATATCAGCAAGCATTTGGCAACAGCCGTTACGAAAATGAGATTCCCGAGATATTCGAAGAAGGAGTGTTAAAGCAAACTTTCATATGATAATACTAAACGAGAAAATAATCACTCCGCCAACAAGTTGCGGATATATACAGGAAACTATTGTACGAATAACTCACGACTTTTCATTGTTATTACAAAGCGGTTTAACATAGGAGTTTTGTTTCAAAACACAGGTTTAAAAGTCAATTTCGACAGTAAGCCGAAGTTGGAATATTTGAAAAACTGCGGTGTTGGTTATGTCACAGAATATTAACAACAAACTTTTTAGATTCAATTCATTGCGTTCAAAAACAAATTTTATATACATGTAGTGTAGCTATCAAAGAGCATGTAACATAATCTTTCGGCCGCAGACGCACATCTTAAAGCCAGTCAGTTTAGGGTGAAATTATTACATCAGTCAGTACCATTCGCAGACGGCCAGGGGGCACGAAATCTGTCTACGGCTTGTAACGGTTTTATTGCAGGCAGACTGGGAGCAAACACCCCGACACCCCGCCCCCCCCCCCCGCCGCCCCCCAACTGTCGAATACGACTGAGAAATGTTTTCTACTAATAATAATTGTGTTAGTGTGAAATATTTTTCATATCTTTTTTCTAGGTTGTTTACAGTTCGTGGAAATAGTTTCTATCGGATAGTTTATTGTATTGTTGTGTGTTAATACAAAACCGACTAAGAGTGAGTTTTAGAACCGAAGGGTTCCGTTACACGATACAATATTTAACAGTACAAAAATAAATCATGTTTCTTTTATGAGGACCCCCTTTTAATTGATTGTTATTAATATTGTTAGATCGCAGGAAGACACTGGATATAGGCCGTTTCCAACCGGCCGGCCCTGGATGTCCTGTGGCTGATATGATGATGATGATAGCGAGTAACACGCTGTGAAAATTTCTAGTGCCCACCTATTACGGTTCAAACGATATAGCCCTGTGACAGACGCACAGATAGCCATCGGAGCTTTAGTAATAGGGTTGTCATACTTTTGAATACGAACCCTTACGATTAAGGGGGATGATAGGTCTTCTTCTTGTTGAGGCAATATTTTCATTAACTTACTACTTCCTTACATAATTTATTACCTTATTTTTCATGAACTCATGATAACAACTCCGTACGAGTTCCAAATATCAAGTAAATCACTAAACAAGAATAACAAAAGCATGTACTACTCGTATAAAGCACTATCCCTTTAATCCTGTATTAGTAGAAAATATTTTTGGCTGAGTAAAAAGGATTTTCTGCAATCTGCTGTAATTTTTTTGTTATTCATACTTAACATGGAAAATTTAAAAACAATCGCAGAGGATGATGTTTTTCGTTGTTTTGCTAGTATAGAGGTTGCTAACCAAATAATTAAACTTTAATGCCTTCAGTTTCGCCTCTGGGATTAAGGCAGGATTTAGAATGATCTAGCTAAAATTTAATATACTGAGGCTTAGTTATTCTTTAGTAAAGAATAAAATAAAGCACAAATAAGATTATTTTAATACTTTTATCCAACTGTTTTTTCCGAACACCGCTGCATATTTTTCAGAATCAGAAATGGCGTAATATATTAATCATACTCCGATTCAAATAAAAGAAGGGTGAATGGCGAATTTCAAGTGAAAATATTATAAAGTGGCGGCGCATGGCGAGCTCGGTGCGAACAGCCGATATAAAGAGTTCAGTGATGCGGTGAAACAAGTTTTCGTTAGGGTGTTCCACTCCGCAAGTCACCTACATTATGTACACTATTGTAACTTCATAACTTGAACTCGCCTTTACGAAACTAAAACTAACTACAAATTACACTGGTCAACAAAATTTCAACTTTGTCGTGCCACACGGACTTTTTTGATATTATTTACTTTAATTGGTGATTGTAATAAAAAATAAACAGTTAAAAAAAATTTGCTAGACAAAGATTTTATTCTATTGAGTAATTTAAAATATTAAGAAAAAATACGAATCTCGTAAATCAAAAGTTTATTTTTTTATAAATGACTTAGAAAATCTAAGATTTTCTTGAATATTTAGCTTTTGGTTGGTCCCTTTTAATTGTCCAGCAGTAATCTGCTAACATATTTGGGCTCCATTTGCCCTGGTACCGCTTTTCCATATTAGAAATATCCTGATGGAACCTCTCGCCGTGCTCGTCACTGACAGCCCCTAAATTGTCAGGAAAAAAATCCAGGTGCGAGTGTAAAAAATGAATCTTAAGTGACATGTTGCAACCTAATGCTTGATATGACAATAACAGCTCGCTAACCAACTCTCTGTAGCTGTCACTCTTGTGGTTACCCAAAAAATTTGCAACAACATTTTTAAAAGACTTCCATGCTGATTTTTCTAAATCGCTTAATTTTTCTTCAAATCTTGAATCTTTTATTAACTCCCTAATTTGAGGGCCAACGAAAATACCCTCTTTTATCTTTGCATCACTTATTTTAGGGAATTTTTCTTTTAGATACAAAAATCCACTCCCATTGCGATCCATTGCCTTCACAAAATTTTTTATTAATCCTAATTTGATATGCAATGGTGGTAGAAACACATTATTTGGCTGTACAAGGGGTAAATACTTTACGTTTTTTTGCCCAGGAACAAACGATGCACGCTTACGCCATTTTTTTTTTATATAGTGATTAGTTATGTCTCGGCTATCCCATTCACATAAAAAGCAGCAAAACTTTGTATAACCCAGCTGAAGTCCAAGTAATAGTGCAACAACTTTAAGATCACCGCAGATTTTGAAGGAATATGTACTGTAATTTATTTTTTCAAGTAAAAGTTTCATATTTTCATAAGTTTCTTTCATATTTGCAGCATGGGCCACAGGTACAGACGGAAGCTTATTTCCATTATGCAATAAAACTGCTTTTAGACTTGCTTTCGAAGAATCAATGAATAAACGCCACTGAGAGAGATCAAAATCTATGTCCAACATTTTCATAAGCTCATTTATGTTATTGCAAAACACCAAATCTCCATCCTGAGAAAAATACGTTCTGAAGTGTTGATCACGGTTTCGAAAATAGCTAACTTTTGTACTATGATGTAGCAAATTCCATTCTTTTAGACGAGATCCTAATAGTTCTGACTGTTTTTTTGACAAATTTAAATCTCGAACCAAATCATTTAGGTCTCCTTGAGTTATCAAATGTGGCTCCTTTGCAATTTCTTCAAACTCAAAGTCATCGTCCTCGTCAACACATACACTTGAAGTAGACGGTTGTGAATTGTCGTTCTCAACAGACGTAGTTGCAACTGGTATTAGTTCTAGCAATTTTTTACAATGAGAGACTGGTCTTATAGCCGAAGATAAGTTAGGGTAAATAACTGTGTTTTTTTTCTTGTAATTTATACCTTTTACGTCAGTGAGACAAAAATAGCAATCTGAAACGTGATCTCGCTGTTCAGTCCATATCATGGGTACAGAAAACGGCATAGGTCGTGCACCTTTTTTCCAGTCAGTTAAATTTTTCACACACGTTATGCAACAGACATGAGGGGCCCAGGATTTGTCTTGATGGGCGACAGAAAAACCAAAACATTGGTGATAACACTCCATCACAAGATTTGTAAAATTTCGTCGTTGTTTTTTGAATGTAAGTTCTCCGCAGACATAACAAAAAGAGTTAGGATCATTAACACACTTCCTTGACATGCTCACAGGGTTAATAAATCCCAAAAAAGTGTTCAAATTCAATTCGATTAATATTTTTATAACGATTTACTTGTAAGCGTTTCTGTTAATTTACTGCCGTAGTACTAGTTATGAGTATTACCGTATCACAACAAATAGGAGGCTAATTGACATATGGCAACTGTGATTTAATAATGAGGGTAGATTGATAAAACAAAATTAGCTATCAAAGTTCGTGTGGCAAAACCAGTGTTGACCAGTGTTATTTTTGTTTCCACGTGATTAATTCCGCTTGTTGTCAGAGTTCGCGCAGCTCTATTTATCTCTATCTATCTTCTTAACCACAAACTCTATTACCTACCGCTAATTCTCTGACGTCATTATTTTTGTGCTGACGTAATAACCGGAGCGTAAAATGTTTATACCTCGGTCATAACTGCCTGTAGTCTGATCGTGTTTTGTTTTTGTAGAACAGGCGATTTAAAAGCTGTGAAGTGATTTTTATAAGCGTAAAATTAATACATTTTTAAAAGTCGTTTTTTCTTTGTAATGAATGGACCGATTTTAATTTATAATACCGATATAATTTTCTATAGAGTGTTCTATAGAAAAACCTTACATCGCCCTGCATTTGATGTAAAACTCTTTTTTTTTATGTTCTCTTCTAGTAATTCTTTAGACTTAATTAAAATTGGTTCAATAGTTTTCAAGATTTCGGATTTATGAGAATGCATACGTAAACATCCTTAAATAATAGCAACTATTTCTACCGCAGTAATTGTTCAATGTCTCAGTAATTCCGCAATGTGTCGAGAAACAAAGTTAATTATAATTAGGTCGGTTGCTTATCGTGGTACTTAGTGTAACGAGCTACAGTTGTGGCCATAATCCTGCCATTGTCTTCCATTTACCGATGACAGCCAGATCTCTGCTTAGAATAGTCCCTCGGAACAGTGTTCCTTGATAATGTGCCAAAGTGCTTTGTACACACGTGTCGGGTATAAAGGCGGGTTCGCACTACGGGACGTATTATGCGTGTCGACGTGTATTGAGGGACATTTCTGTGCCATTTAACTGGGGCATAATCCTAGCGTAGTGTAGTAGGTAGTTCATTGTGAAATGTTGGGAATTTCTTGACGGTTGTAGGTAGGCATGTGGATTGTTGACTTCAAGTAACTAACTTGCATCTGTTTTTGTCTGTCTGTCGATTGAGAAGAGAATTTTCAATTTATATGAGTGATATAAGAATGTCGTTTCAAACGTAACGTATTCCAATCGAGAAACAATCGGTTAGTGGTCTTCATGAGACCCTACGTTAGTGTGTTTCTCTTTCAATAATAATTCGTATAATTAGTTCCTCTATTAATTAAGTTATACAACTTGACCATAATGTTTTATATTCAGTTTCTCTATAGCAAAATGAAAATCACAAAAGGAAATAAAAATGAATGTCCTTCTAAAGCACTAGTGCTCAGTAATAACGAGGGAATATCATAAGGACGAGGTAGTGAATGTGGTGATGTAATTTGAGAGTTTTTCTATTTGCCCGCTCACAAATACGTCGTGTCGAGTGCCAGCCAATTGTATTTGAATCCTCTCGTACTCGAGTTGACTACCCATACCCCATTCATTATTGCAGGAGACACATAACTGCGAAAAATCATTGTTATTGTGTTGTATTGTTAGGATTACTGTTATTTTTATTATATACCATCATCCATCACGCCTGTATTCCCCGAAGGGTTAGGCAGAAGTGTACCAATGTACACCCACAGTTCGCCGGTATATTTAGGTCCCATGTAATGGGTGCGAAGCCTATTGCCATTAACCGGGCACAAATCCAAACTCCGAGCTGCAACTGAGAATTTCATAGAAAAACCCAATAACACTTTTTGCTCGACCTGCGAATCGAACGCAGGACCTCTAGCGTAGCATTCGTGGTTAGGACCACTAGGCTAACCAGGTAGTCATGTTATTTATATTATTAATGTAAATAACAAATGGCTTACTTGCTTTCGTGGAATCGTGATCGGGAAATAACGGGGCTAATCAGACGCTCAACTCGAAATAACGTTACAACTATTACCGTTATTTATTTCAGGATTCAACAAATGCCTTTTTCACTGGTCCTTTGTGATATTGTATTTTGGAATTTAAATTTCTACTTGCTTTTTAATCTGTACCTAAGGACCGGAGACTTTAGAATATAACCTGTTGTAGGTTTAATTTAAAATATTCTCAAAGGACAGAACTATTTATAGTTAAGCTTTAATCTTCTATCAAATTAATAAGTTTGTGTGTTGGTAAAAGGTAATCTCTGGAAGCCCAGGCCCGATTACAGAAATTCTTTCATTAATAGAAAGCTACACTACTCTCGAGTGATATTTAAAAATAAAAAAAATATACCATCACGCCTGTATTCCCCGAAGGGTTAGGCAGAGGTGTACCAATGTACACCCACAGTTCGCCGGTATTTTTAGGTCCCATGTAATAGGGGGCGAGCCTATTGCCATTAACCGGGCAGAAATCGAAACCCCGAGCTGCTACTGAGAATTTCATAGAAAAACCCAATTACACTTTTTGCTCGACCTGGGAATCGAACCCGGGACCCCTTGCACAGCAGTCGCACTTGCGACCACGAGACCAACG
Source organism: Caradrina clavipalpis (assembly GCA_932526535.1). Lineage (NCBI taxonomy): Eukaryota > Metazoa > Arthropoda > Insecta > Lepidoptera > Noctuidae > Caradrina > Caradrina clavipalpis. The sequence goes on from OW052108.1 coordinate 6,481,575, forward strand.
GGGCAGTTTAGTCGAGTGATATTTATTATATTTTATGACACCTTTTTTTAGTTTTCCACGCTGGCAGGAGGAAGTCTACAATACGCCTATTGTCTATTCTTTGCCGAGAATCATACTGCGTCTTTCTAAACGATGACTTTAGATTTAATCCTTTAGATTTAAGAGAGAAACAATAGGCTGCGGCATTCAGCTGTACGATAATCCTTTTAGTAGGGTGCTGAATGTTGGCTATGTTTCTTCATAATTTCAGCTGTCAGCCATATACTCAGCAGGCATTTACGATTTCATAAGATAATGAAGATGGATACCAATAAATGTAAATGTATCTGCACTATCTACACTTATAGAATATATAATAATGAGGAAAGATTTGTATTTTTTAATTTTTGTACCTATGTAACGAATAAACTAAAAAACTACTGCACCGATTTCAAAAATTCTGCCGTTGGAAAGCTACGTTATCACTGAGTAACATAGGCTATATTGCATGACGCTACAACCTATGGGAGCGGAGCAGTAACCCACGACGTTAGTTAACCCACGACGTAACTTACGACTTAGTCGTAAGTTACGTCGTGGGTTAACTAACGACTAAGTCGCCGATAGTTCGCTAGTCAATAATAATAATCAATATGTAACACGTAAACAAACACTCGTCTGTGTACTAGTAAGCATTTATGTCAATTTGTGAACTAAGTTAGTCAATCAAGTTGTACTAGTTCCAACCTCTCCACACTGCTTGACGGATTGGGTGACTGACGTAATTATTGGTGCAGCCCTCAGAATCCGATTACTAACGAACATGTATCACACGTAATTGGGCAACCCCTTTAACTTAATAATACGATCGATTTTAGGTTACAGCGTGTTTAACTTTTATGATTAGTTAACGAGAGTTTTAGCCTTTTGGTTCACTGAAATTTGTTACTATGCGTGTTGTTTTAAGTAATTGATTTATCACCGTATATGGGCGCTTGCTACATCAAGCGGTTTCATGTATTGTTGTCAGCCTTAGAGCCAAGTTGAAAAGTCTCTTATGCTTGTAACTTCACCAGCACTCGTGGCTTTTGAACCGGATCACATTAGAGGAGCAATTCTCGTAACGTTCGTAACAATGATAGCATTTACGATCGACTTCTAATCCCAGTCACAATTTATCAAAAATACCTTTAATTTGCTAATACTTTTGTCATTAATTGCTGCTGGGATGAGATTGCGACTAGGTACATTTTGAATGTTTATAATTACGAAAATAAGTCTACTTGATACTGAGACTAGATTTCGACTTGAATTTCAACGTCATTTAGTTAGTAGCGTGGCCTTCTGCTTGGTGGCCGAAATTGTTAATGTAGGTACTGTAAGTCCTGAACGAACCCTTTCGCTCGATCGTTCTTAAACACGAATTAGGGATACTGAAAGCAAGGGCAGAAACATTTTCCTCTAGCTAACTTGAATATACTACTATCACCAACCAATTCAATCGCCATGCTGTTCTATATCAAACAATTAAGAATATTTATCTAAAACGTTTATGTGAAGCCCTCTCTAAGTACAGCGTAACGACGCGACGTAAATACCTGATTTGATTACGTAGACTTTTGCGATCGGAACGGGACCTAAGTACCTTTATATTACGTAATTTTTAGGCGACACGTGTAAGTACCTACAGGCAATTTTAATTACAAATGGGTATTCACCTTTCACGTGTTCCGTGTAATTGCAGGTGGAAATTAAGTTATAAAGTTAATAGAAAATGTGATGAAGTTGTATTTTCCCCAATTAAGAACTTTATAACGTTTCCTTTGAAACTGATGAATAATAAATCTGAATGTATTTCATTTAATGGTAACCTTGCAGAGATAAGTAGGAACCCGCGTCTGTATATCCTCGAATGGCAAATTATATTGTACCCAAATCATTAGAAAGAAAATAAAAGAGGGCCGTTGAGTCTTTTGTTAGCGAATTGCTCGCAGCTACTCCCGTTTTTAAAGCCTTTCGTCCTACAAACGTATCAAATGTCTCTTTATAGCGAGCTCTAAAAGGGCGCTATTTTAATTTAAATTACAATTTTGAGACAAGCACGTCGATCCGGACAAGTTAGTGTCTTTAAACAAAATGAACATCGTTTTTAATCATGGAGTTTAAAATTAGTTCTCTTTGAAGCACTGAGCGTTTCGTTCGAGATTTTTTCAAAAAGAAAACCGGCAAAAAATCTTTTACAATTACCTACTCTTAACAAAATAGGAGCGTAACAATATTAGCGAAGCCAACATCATACCTTTGAACAAAACAGTCGCGGTTCTGTGCTATGAACAACGGAACATTTTATGGTTTCATGAATTTAATTTGTAGCTAATGCGGCTTTTGTTCGTGCTTATAAAGGGATTTTAGGCATAAAAAAATAATTTGCCAACTTTACCGTCCCACATTAATAACGTTGATAATTTGCAAATACGAGGTGGTGTTGCCATTGTTCTCAGCTCATTGTTAGGGGAATACTTTTTCTGGTATGAAAGTTACAATAGGGACGATGCCTACGTTCTACGTATAAAGTAAATCTTGAAGAGATACATTCTTATAAGTAAACTTTATTCTTTATTTATATTTTAGTAAAATGATTTAAATTATCCGACAATAATACCTAATTTTAGAATTGTGTATGATACTTATTTTAATACTTATCCTATCCTACTAATATTATAAATGCAAGAGTTTGTAAGGATACAGGAGGGTTTGGGAGGTTTGTAGGAAATGCGACTGCTGTGCAAGGGGTCCCGGGTTCGATTCCCAGGTTGAGCAAAAAGTGTTATTGGATTTTTCTATGAAATTCTCAGTAGCAGCTCGGAGTTTGGATTTGTGCCCGGTTAATGGCAATAGGCTCGCCCCCTATTACATGGGACCTAAATATACCGGCGAACTGTGGGTGTACATTGGTACACCTCTGCCTAACCCTTCGGGGAATACAGGCGTGATGGTATATATATATATATTGTAAGGATGAATGGATGTTTGTTAGTCAATCACGCTAGAAGTGCTAGAACGGTTGAACGGATCTGCATGAAATTTTGCACAGAGATAGATTATTATATATTAGTCTGGAATAGCACATAGGCTACTCTTTATCCTGGAAAAATGTACGGTTCCCGTGGGATAATATGTATACAGGATAAGTTTTTAACCAGTGCGTAAATTTTTTTTGGTAGTTCAGTGTCAGTAATAGAACACATTTCCGTGTTTAGTAAAAAAAAAATTAAAAAAAATTTCATCCTTATCCGAGTTTGAAATAAGCAAAACATGGACATAATCTATTCGCCATACTATCAATGAAAACTCTTGGCCGCCGCCCGGGCGCATGGCTGGGGTGAGGGGGTGGAGAATGCGCTAGCGCCGAGTGACAATAAAATATGGTTTTTAAGTAGACATGTTTCGTAAGCGATAACTTTTTTTTTCAGTACTAAGACATATTAAAATAAAATATACGTGTTTAATAAAACGTGTTGAAGTTTATTATGGCAAAATTTACGCACTGGTTAAAAAATTTTCCTGTATTAAGTTTGACGCAGACGAAGTCGCGTTTAAAGCTAGTAATCAGGCGTTTCCATTCGTACTAATTCTCATTTTTGTAAATAGAAGTACGTAATGCCTAAAGAATACTACTCAATTAACATTATTATTAACTTATTATGTGTTGTTGCCTACTTTTATAAAAACAGTGCTTTTCGTATGCATGTAGGTACTTCTCCTTCTTCTCTGTCGTTGGTACAAAGTAGGCACAAAAACACATTTTTGAATGAGCCTGAATATTTTAGTAAGTCTGTATTAAAACGCACGGTGCTGTAAACCTTTTTACTGTTTTTACCTTCGTATTGTCTTTGATACTCAGTGTAAGCACGCCGTCTGTTTTTAAGCATACCTACTTATGATGACTACGTTGTCAAAGTACCTATTTATTTTAAAAAATGGCTGCAGTACATTTAGAGTTTTTGTGTTACAGGAATAAAGGCCGAAATTAATAATGTATCTCGATCTCCAACCTTGATCCGGCGTAATCTTGATTACTACGTAGTTATACAGGAAAAATTTTTAACCAGTGCGTAAATTTTGCCATAATAAACTTCAACACGTTTTATTAAACACGTATATTTTATTTTGATATGTCTTAGTACTAAAAAAAAAAGTTATCGCTTACGAAACATGTATACTTAAAAACCATATTTTATTGTTACTCGGCGCTAGCGCATTCCCCACCCCCTCACCCCAGCCATGCGCCCGGGCGGCGGCCAAGAGTTGTCATTGATAGTATGGCGAATAGATTATGTCCATGTTTTGCTTATTTCAAACTCGGATAAGGATGAATTTTTTTTTATTTTTTTTTTAACTAAACACGGAAATGTGTTCTATTACTGACACTGAACTACCAAAAAAAATTTACGCACTGGTTAAAAACTTATCCTGTATATGATTCGTCTTCTCAAGGTTACAGATTGAAAACTCGGCCATTGATTAGTTAGAGACAAAGATCTGGATCAAAATTGGAATTGAGACACATAATTATTTTTGACCATAGTTAAAAATACATATGAAACTTAACTCTTAAAAACGGTAATTTAATTCACTAATCCTCCATTCTAGAAATGGAGGATTAGTGAATTGAGAGCATATACCTATATTACATTGCAGATGGTCCCGAATAGGTCCCGACTGCTACAATTTATCTTGTTTTAGGGATTTTTAAAGAATAGCAGTCGGGTTTTTTAGTTTTTTAAATTACCGTTTTTTATTTTTTATTTTTTTAGTGTTTTAAAAAGAAATTAATATACCCAGTATCACTCTTACAGTAAATACGAATCTACCGACACCTCTCAAGCTAAAATCCATCGAGCCGTTCAGCCTGCAGAGCGAGCCAAACATTTGAATTTGGCGCCAAAAATCCGCCATATTTTTTTTTGTATACCCACTGTCACTCTCACAGTAAATACGAATCTAACGACACCTCTCAAGCTAAAATCCATCGAGCCGTTCAGCCTGCAGAGCGTGCCAAACAATTATACATACAAACATACATACATACATACATACATACATACACTCGAAAAACATAACCCTCCTTCTGTCGCAGTCGGGTAAAAACTAGTCTATGCCAGTTTTGTAAGATGAGCAGAATTTCATAGTTCATTAAGTTTTGGGAGACAGAGCTAGCGTCAGTTATTTTTTGAAAAACTAGAATTAAGTTAGTATTGGCCGAAGGAAAATCTGACATTTAAATTCAGTAGAACAAATAGTAGCTGAGTGTAAAGCGTTATTTCACTGTTAATTTCCTAATTGCGAAGCAGCTCACTGAATATATTCAGTGAGTTTCCGACTCTTAGGACTCGGATGTCTTGAATAGATAATATCACATAATATGATGCTTCAGTTCAACGCGTAGAGTCATCTTTGCACTTCATTTGTTGCCAAAATGTTTTGAATGTAGACTGTACTTTGAAATTTGCAACATAACATATCATAACACCTGTATTCCCCGAAGGGTTAGGCAGAGGAGTACCAATGTACACCCACAGTTCGCTGCTATGTTTAGGTCCCATGTAATATGGGGCGAGCCTATTGCCATTAACCAGGTACAAATCCTAACTCAGAGCTGCTACTGAGAATTTCATAGAAAAACCCAATAACACTTTGCTCAACCTAGGAATCGAATCCAAGACCTCTAGCGTAGCAGCCGCGCTTAGGACCACTAGGCTAACAAGACAACCAACACAAAAAATAAATCAAAACGAATCCTACAAAAACACCAATAACTAAATTATGAATGCTACAGTGTGGTCCTTATGCGCTGCACATGACAGCCGGTGAACATCGAGTGTCCTCAGGGCCGTAGAGGACCGCCTTTGTTTAAAGTTGAAAGAGGTGTCAGGCTTTGACGCGACTTTCATACATATTCTTCATCGGCACACTTCAATATGCTCTGTTGTTGTGTGCTATCAGCCTTTAAGACAGCCTTTTGCTCTTACCTGCAGCTTACATAGGTACCTACAAAATAAAACTTGCGTACCTACAAGTAGACTTGTCGTGACATTGATCCTAAAAATATTTTGATTTCAATTAAACAATTTTTTTCTTCTTCTGTATACGTACTGAAAATCGATGATTGCTGGCCGTCACTCACATCACATACCACCAGTGTTCCCCGCAGTGTTAGGCAGAAGAGGTGTAACAATTTAATGTACACTCACAGTTAGGGCGAGCCTATTGCCATTAACCGTGCACAAATCCTAACTCCGAGCTGCTACTGTGAATTTCAGATGATGCTTCAGTTATTCAAGATGTGCACTGTCCGTAATTTCTTTATCTAGATGATCTAGCTGGGGTCAATAGGGTACCTATACTACCTACCAATTTTGAGTTACATCCAAGAAATGGCATCGATAATCTGGTGAAGATAACTCCGCACAGCGATGGCCTGTCTCGACGGCAGCGGAGTGATGAGTGTCCTTCGGCACGTGCTGGAGGAGTTTTCTGTCATCTAAGATACACACGTTGGTAGGACACCGACATAGGTACTTCTGACTGCAGCAAGAACACAGTATGCATTTAATTTCATGTGTAATAGGTCCTTACGAGCTTTCTCTGAAGATGGTTATTTGATCAACAAGATTTTATACAACTGTATGAGTACTGTATACTTGTATTTTATGTTTTTTTTTATTGTTATTTAAAAGTGAGACAATTATTTAAATATTTAGAGCAAAGGTTTCTGCTTCAAGGAAAAAGTTCGTAAAGCTTATTAAAAATCTATTAGAACTCTTGGTTTTGAAGTAGCTGCGCCCCGTAGTTTGAGTCGCGATATTCCAAATAAAACTATCATTTGCTACTTAATGATACTGTAGCTTTCTATTAATGAGAGAAGTACCAAGTGAATTAATATTTTCAGCAATAATTTTTATAGACATAAAACAATATTATCTCTCTAGTATTAATATACAAAGTAATTATAACTTTCAAACTAACATAAAGTAAATAACGCCAAAACTTTCTTCAGAATTTTATTTTTCTAAGAAAATTTGACACTCGTCTTACGGATACGTTATATAGAAAATCCCGGGAAAAATCTCACACGAGAAACAGTGTGGATGAAATGTTTTGTTTTCATTTCATTTTACACATTTCTTATTCTGCGTAGGGCGAGAGAATATTGCCAAGGATTCAGCAGAGCCTTCCGGCTTATTTTTTCACTTTTCCGATCTTTAATATCCGCAATAGTCTTTTTTGTTACCGTTTTTAACACTAGCAAAATAGGTTTTATTCCCTGAAAGCGAGCATTTATTCCAAAAAGTACGAGGAAGAAAATTGAATTAAATTTAGTTTTAGATTACCTACTTCCAAGAAAAATGGTGACATGGGGATTATATTGAACTCAGTCTTTCTGAAAATCTGTTTAATTATCTTTTTGCATTAGCAGAGAATCAAACTGAACATCTCATTCTGCAATTGTGCTACCGATAACTACACTTAGAATGTAATGTGTGTATGTTTGTAATGCTTTTTATTATCATCCATGTTGATAAACGAGTGGGAAAATATAAATTGCATCAGCTGCCGTGTTGTGCTCGGTTGGACATGTTCCAACAAGCGACTTTCGTGTTTAGGTTAGCTCCTCTAATAATATCGTTACACCTTATGTGCAGTACTTGAGCCAAGAGCACAAATTACGATCGCATTCTCTAATCTGCGCTTATTTTTACCCAAATACCAAAAACGAGTTATGTATTTAGATGATGGATTTTTACAGAATCTGTGATATTTTTTGTAATGTCTATTTTAGCCTCCCAACAATTTCAAACCTCCATTTTGATACTTTTCGAGTGTCCCGATATAAGAGCAATATCGCTTGCTTCTTTGCAGCCAGAAAAAGCTTTTCGCAACTTCAAGAAGGCATTGCCTGTCCAGAACTTTAAAAGGAAAGCTTAACAGATTCATATAACATAGTTTTTGTTGAAATCGTGGTGGAAAACAAGCATAAATATGGGTGTCGAGACTTATCAGAAAAACAAATTAAGGTTACTATTTTCATTTATTTATTTATTTAATAAATCACAACAACATTTTTTAAAACAATGGATCGATTGTGATATTAATTGACGCTATATCTATACGTATGGATAAAGATGGGCGTGTCAACACAATAAATAAGTGTTACAATAAATTTCCTGACCACACAGGGTGTTCAAATTCCCTAAAAGTATCCATACTCGGAATCTATTTATTATATTTTATGTATCGGTCTACAACTAAGTCCGCGTAAGTCGATTTTTAACGTGAATTCATAAATCTTTCAACACCTCAATAAAATTTAATTTTATGAAGTTCTTTGTATTAGAAAATCGACCCGTAAGTACCAGACACGGCAAAACTTGTGTAATATGAGTTCATAAACTACTATCTAAGTCTGTACAATCAAATCCTGAGTTTGTACAGTCGACACAAGAGATACGTAACTAGTAGTCGAAGACTCAATCTTTGCACCACGTAAGTAAAATTATTTATTTTTGTGCGTTGGTTTAAGTATGTATGTAGTAGTTAAGATGCTTCCTCGTTACACATTTCTTTTGTTGACTGTACGTGTACACGTCTATGTTAGGAATTGATTATTTTCAATACAATGTAATTTTTCTACTGAAATATGCTTGTGATTCTTCAAAAAGATTACGCTAATTTGTTGAACACGAAACTCTATATCAAATAACCTCATTAATATTTACAACATTATGTTTGGCACGAGGGGTTCTACTAACGTATCACAAAAGTATGAAGGCGATGTGTTGGTACAGATAGGATGAATAGCTTTCAAACATAAAAGACATATTCTTGATTATGCAGAATGCTATTCGTCAGATTTCGTATTATAACTACTGGGAGTGAATATGTAAGTACTTTTGCAATCTTTAAAAGTAGAGGTATACCTTTACTTTTTCTTTGTATATTAAACGGTGTTTGATTTTTGAGCTTTTATTATAAATAAAAGACAATAAATGGCTGGACAACATAATTCTAGATGGCACTTAATTTCTAAATAGTGTACTCACTAAAAATGGAAACGTTTTTCGCTTCATAAATCAAACATGTGAAATTACAAAACGTACTTATTTGTTCCCAACAGGTCTTCGCTAATATCAGTTAAATTCTCTGGGTATAATTCATAAATTACTCTCTTATTTTATTGTACTTAGTTGAGAAAATTTTGAATACACCTAGGGTACTTGAGTTACGCGTACTTTCGCGTCTAGAGTAAAAGGTATATGAATAATGTAGTTAGAAGGAAGTTTGTGTGCAAGGGAGCAGCGCTGTTCTCGTTGGCAGGGAGGAACGAGCTCGGGGCGGCCGGCGCGGACACGGCGTGGTTGTGGACCCGCGACTCCTCGTACGCGCCGCTGCCCTCACTCTCGTCCTCATCATCATCAGACGGCGCCGTCGGCTCCTGCTTCAAAGGCTCCGCCCTCGGCTTCTCCGAGTTCCTTAATATAGACTGAGCGTTTATTGTCCCTGGAACCTTCATCACTGTCGTCGGCTGTGACAAATTCTTAACAATCGTTGTAGACGCTTCAGTAACTTCAATTGTTATCGCTTTGTAAAGATTCTCGTCCGTGACGTTAGAAAATTTTGATGATTGGAAGAATATTTGCGCCATGTCGGCACTACTGTTTGTGAGCGTAAATGTAAAGTTGAGAAGCTCATTTCGCAATTCAGGCGAGAACGGTGCATTGCAGAGGTGTGTGTTGCAGACACACGTCACCTCGATTGAGTTGTTCGCGGGAGTCCTAATCGAACAAGGTGTCGTGGAGGGGGCCGCGCACTCCAACGATGACACGAAATCTGCAACGAATATTTACATAATTTTAATATTCCAGCCGATAATACTCGTACCTTAAACGTTTCCAATCTAAAAATATAGGTCTAAAGTCAGGCGTCGGCTATAAAGAAATATGATAATTTCCATCCAATTTTGCTCACCGCTTATTCAACTCACAATAACATTACCATTCCTCGGTGAAAGAGCAATTTTTCTTTGACAGAGCAATAACATACTAGAGTGTAATGAAATTACGCCTGTAGGTACTCTCAGGGGTTCATTTTCATTTCCTTTTACATGCATTCTCTGCAAGCTTCATTTTGGATGGGTTTTACTTTTTTTATATGTGAAGTTCATACGTGAACTTAGGCCGCGTTCCCACTACGCCGGACCGGCAGATCTGCCGAAAACCGAATGCCGGACAGAGTGTTCACATTACACCGGATACCGGAAGAAATTCACAGTTGAATTTGGACCTGCGCGCACAATGGACGACGAAATTGTTGTGTTGTGGTGGTATCTTAATAGAAGGCAAAATAAAAGAAAACATTGGGTACACCCTATTTTAAAACTCGTTCACACTACTCCGGGCCCGGTCGTTTTACCGGCAATTCCTAGTGACAAAACGCTCGGTAAAAATGCCGGGCTCGGCAAAAATGCCGGACCCGGGATAATGTGAACAGCTTCATATAAATTGTACAGCCACTAGCCCTTCCGGCAGATTTACCGGCGCGGCAAATCTGCCGGTCCGGCGTAGTGGGAACGGGGCCTTACAGGTTGCAAATAATGCCGGCAGGTATTTATTTTTCTTTAAGTAATAACTACAGGAAGATTTTTTGTGAAAAGACTGTTCGTTACCAGCCAGCGGCAGCGAAACATACTGGTTTTCCTAAATCTAAACACCTTTTTTTTTAACGTCGAGCTCAAAACTTCCATAACTGTTTATCTTACAATATCATCTCTTTCTGATAAAATTTTGTTTAATCCTCAGGAGGTCCTTCCATGAATAATGTTTGCATTTTATGTACTCACCAGGGCCAATGGCGACGGTGGCACAAAGCGGTCGGTCTGCGGGGCACGGCACAGCCGGCCAGCTGGCGTCGCACGCGGTGCCGTTCCCGCCGCACGCGTGGCACCGCTCCGGACGAATGTCTGCAAATAAAACGACATTACTCATGTATGCCATAGCATATGATTCTGGCTTACAGAAGTAGCAGTGGTTTGGGAACAGTATGGCGGGCTTGTCCCATAATGTATGCCATAGAGTGCACATACATACATATCATCACGCCTGTATTCCCCGAAAGGTTAGGCAGAGATGTAACCAATGTACAGCCACATTTCGCCGGTATGTTAGGTCCCAAGTCCCAAGGGGGCGAGCCTATTGCCTTTAACCGGGCATAAATTCAAACTCCGAGCTGCTACTGAGAATTTCATAGAAAAACCCAATAACACTTTGCTCGACCTGGGAATCGAACCCAAAACCTCTAGCGTAGCAGTCGCGGTTAGGGCCACTAGGCTACCGAGGCAGTTACCGCTCCGGTCGAATGTCTGCAAATAAAACGACATTACTAATGTATGCCATGGAGTGCGCAACATTCTACAAATGTCAAACACAGCCGTCGTGTACCCTTTTATACAGTGACGAGGCTCTGACAGCTGACAATGTTAGAGTTCGGTCAAAGGTGGTCCTAACATGTCGCTTGCCTACATAAAGCCCGGCAGAGATCTGTGAATGCAAACAACTAAAAAGCCTAGCGCACCATGATTAGCACCTTGCCATAATATAGGCGGATTTTTAATTAGCTGCGAATCTTTCAGAACGTGAATGTACTCATGAATACAATGCACTGAATAAAATGTCAGCCTGTATATTGGTACAGACCTTAGTCTTAGGTATGGAACTGCTAGCTGCTAAACTGATTTTTTTACCCATAGAAAGCCATGTTATTTGTGAGTGTCAAAGTCTATATAACATCACGCTACGACACACGAGAGCGTAGCAGTAACCAAAGATGTTACATAACAGGGGTGAAAATAAATACCTTATAATAACGAAGCGACTACTCCACTTAATTACCTCACAAAACGATTTTAGTATGACAAGCATCCTCCATCTCATTTTAGTTAAAAACTGTTTTGAATACTAAAACAGTTTAGAAATGTCTACCTGTAAAAACAAAGTGAAATTAAGCACGGACGGCTTTAACAAAGTAATTAGCATTTGCTCCACTAAGTACTTGTGTATGCAATTACCTACTACTTGTCTCGGACCAGAGCCAGAATACACAAACATGAACACAAAATCTAAATAAAAACTGTCCTGTATACCTCCAGTGCAAATGTAATTCCAAACGGCAAATATCTTACTACGGGCTGAAGTGCACATATCGAGGGAATTCGATTAGGCTTTGTCGGGAACTTCGAGTCGAGCCAAGAACAATAAAAAACAAGCAAGCTTTTGTTAGTACAGGTGATATACACGATAATAAACAAAGCAGAGTTAAAACCAGTCGGCCGATTCTAAAAATCTCCCTAGGTGAGTTTACGTGAAGTGAGGTCGAGGTGAACTGTCATTTCACCTGAAGCTAGGGTTGGATTCCTTGCATTAGACCTCACTTTAAGAGAGATTTTTACAGAATAGCACTGTCCAGTTTCAAACTGTACCTGTATGTACGCTATGTTTGTGACACAGTGAATATAAATGTTTATATGCACATATTTTTAGGGTCTGTTTTTTTCGGCGTCGGCACAAATTACTCTAGAACAGCACATGTCGTGCTTAAATATAGGTACGCCAGTCAGCATGACGGTGGAGGTGCAGCATGACTGTCGAGAATAAGTCAGACGTTCCCAACATTTTTGGAAATTAATATTTTTACCATCTTACCTTCATGCCTGTATTCTCCGAAGGGTTAGGCAGAGGTATACCAATATACAACCACAATTAAACGGTTTGTTTAAGTCCCATGTAAAAGAGGGCAAGCAGACAATTTTATAGAAAAACCCAATGACACAGGGGAATCGGACCCAAAACCGTAGCAATATTTTTATATTTTTCTGTAAATTCTAACCTCCAAAATAACCCAAAACAGATGAATACAAAAGTGAAGTCAGTAGTAAACTCAAATGGCACTAGTTGTGAACAAAGGTTGTAAGTAATTGCTCAGAGGTCCTCGTATCATAAGTCAGGCGAAGTCGAAAGTTTGGCTTGACACACGCGGCCGTAACAACAAAACTATAAGGGTTTGTGAGCTGCGGTGTGCAACCCTTCCTAACTTTGATCACGACTTGCTACAACATAACTACGCATGTACTATACAGGGTGAACATATGTACAATCGCGTGGTAAAGGATAAGATGTACAGTCAGTGAACTGGATTGGTTCGCAGATTGAAACGCTACATTTAATTACTACGAATGACGAAAGTGATTTGATTTTACGGTCAATATAAAATTTTCCAGGTACCTAATAAATTTTACAGAAATGATGTTATTGTAGAGTAAGATACCTACCTACCAAAACATGGTAGGCACTGGATATAACTTCAGCATGAAATCTATTTTAAAAGTTAAGTGGTTATATTTTTATTCACATCATAGGGGCTTTCAACGGCCGCGTTATCCCATTCAACGATAAGCAAATTAGGTTATTTTCGATTTTCAAAGGTTACAAAAATAAGGTCATATTCGTTTCGCATGTTAGGTTATCGAGGATCCTTAAAGGCCCTTTGTTTAAAATGTCACCCTGTATGTTGAGCGTCGTGCTGTAAATATACGCCGGTCATGACCCGTCTGTGGGAACTTGGGAAGGCGTTATAAGTATGTGCCAAGATTTCGGGAATCCTTTTGGCTTTATATTACGTAGAGGTATGCACCGATATGTATATTCGATACCACAATTTATATTGCGTAGCTGTATCTCTTGAAATTTTTTTATTTTATTTTTCCGCGAACAATTACTGACACTGAATTGTTTGCTAGACCGGGTGTAGTTACAACGGTATTAAGTTTCATAGTCAATGCAAAAAGTAACGTTATTGAAATAAAGTTAAAATGAAAATCGACTACAAAGTTGTGCGGCCATCAATTTTTTGGTTGTGATTGTAATCAATAATTACTTTGACGAGTTTTTAATCGTGACGTGTCGGTTGAATTTATGTATTTGACGTCCATAAGTTTAACATAAACAAGTCTAGACTCTCAGAGATGTAAATTAACATAACTACAATGAAATAGTAACATCTACTCTTTATTATTCTTATTAGTTTTTAAATTATTTATTTCATTACTTATTCAATGAAATACAATAAACTATGTACATAACTTATAACCTAAAACAAACTAATATAAATAAAGAAATATGAAAAGCGTAGGTATTATTCTACTTAATAATATTTCGAATATTAAAAAAGTTAAGTATCAACAGACATACATTGACCTTTGAATTAAGTAAATTTTATTCCTCAATAGTAAAATATTTCACAGTTATGGTCTGTCCCATCTTTTTCTAAATCGAATTTCGGATCATAGAGACGGTAAGTGGAAAGGATCTCAACTTCAGCCTCCAGGCAAACCAAGATTGAACAGAGCTTAACAGCCTCCCTGCGGCGTCGATCAGTGTTCATCACCACGTTTATATCTTTAGTTATTATTTCATTAAATGGCCTATTGTGCTGACAGTAAACGCCTTTACGACCGCGTGGTCAGACTGCGTTTAAGGACGTCTATAGCATGTTTAGTTGTAATAAAAGAGTCCTGTGGTATTCCATTCTTTGTTATATTTACGTAGTTTAGAATGAGCGATAATATTTCGCAATAAAAACTGTTCTGGTAAAAGACAAGTGACCTAGTTCTTCAATGGAAGAGACTACCATAGAAATAAACTAAGAAAAATATAAAACAAGGAGACTTGAGAATTTAATTTCAAGAAAACTGTTTTAAAATATAAAGATGCGCGTAGAAGGAGAACTAGGTCATTCATTTTGTAATTTTAAACGTTGTATACAGCGATCTATTATGATGTAGACAGCTGAATTGATACGGCTGACCGATTTCTGCACTACGTGCCGTGGATTCGGTTTCGGTTCAGGCAAATATGGTTCCAGCCTCTTGTTTTATTCATGTAGGATTTGCGTCCTTAAACGCATAGTATATAGTCAAATTCCAGTAAAATAAAGCTTCAAAACCAATGTGCTTACAATATCAGTCCAATAGATTGAAAAAAGCCCTCTATGTAAAAATTTAAACGTTCGTTCCCGAAATGTAGATAGTCGTTGTATTTGGAAAGTTATTCCACTATAAAAACGGAATTTAGAGGCTGACTAGCGATGGGGAAATTTGTTTTTGTTCTGATCCGTTTGATCAAAACAAATAAAAAGTAAGCCGTGTAAATCACTGTTCAGTTCTTCTTGTTTTCAGTTTTAGCTTTTCACGGGTTATGTTTAGTTCCGTAGGAAAGTACGAGTATATGGACTGAGATCCAAGGGTCCTTAGAGCTACGTCATTTTAGCATGGGACTGCAACTCCTATAAGCCACAATCAACAGTGGCGACCACCAGAAAAACGCCGAGGCAATGAAGCTCGACGAATCCCGGAGAAACGAATTAACTGTCTTGGATCCCGCAACGAAATTATCTTTTTAGCATGCTTAAATATACATATTTTTTTAACTGTTATACCTAATACCTGAAAAAGTGACCTAGTATTGCAGCTAGCAAGTATGCATACCTTACTTAAATAATGTCTTTCAATATATTAAGATGATCAGCCTTAGTATATCGTCCAAACTACAATCTTCACCAAACGGCCTGTCTGTGGTGTGTCTATGTATTGCAGTGATAAAGCAATACAGCCTCAAAATGTAGTAGTAGTAGTAGTAGCAAGTGTGTAAATTGATCTACTTTCCCCAACGCATGTACTAAATCTAGCCATCCATAGCCCTTTATCTTTTTGCCCCAGGTAACATATTTCAAAGACACGATTTATTCACCCTGCTAACACGCTGATCAAAGGTATTATTACGAAAACAGATGACAGATATATAACAATAAAATAAAACGATCGATTTTTAATCAAAACACTTCAGAATTCTGTTACTAACCGAGAAATCACGTCACAATATTCTCATAAATTCTAATAAAATATTTTGTCATTTCTACAACTAAACCATAGTACCTAACAGTTATAATTCCTTTCCTAAACTCTGATCTGAATAAATCAATGCCGAACACCGTTATAGCTACATATGAATAGTTTTTGCCCCCGGCGTCGTCTGCGGGAACTTTGAAATTGGGCAGTATTTACCGCTCCGGCCCTTATTCAAACAGGGTATAAAACACCCGGCCGTCTGCCAGACAGACACTGGAGCCCTTGCCCTATCCAATAACCTATTTCATATCCGGAAATTATATCATTGAAACTCGCTTTACATTTCTTCCATTATAATGTGTTTTGTGTTCAGTTATTTTGAGGAACATCCGTAAGGGAAAGCAATTTGGAACGTGTTATTCATTTAGACGTTGAAATTACTTATTTATTTAAGAACGTATTCGGCTGTCAATGTTTGCATGTGGTGAAACTAAGACTAAGTGGATGTTTTTACTGATTAATAAATAACTTTACGAAATAAATCACGATATTGTTTACCAAATATGAAACGATGTAGATCCCACGCACAATTTGAGCCTACGTAAGTATTAAATATATCCTTACTTAGGTATAACAGTTTCGTATGAACCTTAAAATCAGACCCAAATCCGTCTGATTTATTCACAAGAAATGCCGTAGTAGATTGACAATCAATATAATGTCCAACAATACGTTTCCTTTGGAGAAAAAATCTTTGAAGCATAAACTCTCGTGTTCGCTTCAGGGTAGTTACAAAATTGCCTTCCCTCTAGTACAAAGAGAAAAATTAATCGATTAACGATCAACATTTCAAATAAAACATCCCAATCAGGTAGTAAAAGAAAGGGAAACTTTGTAAAACGTCGGTAAACGACATTTTGTTTTAATTCCTCTTCAGATTCAAACTCGAGTTGAATAAAATTTTCAACGAAGTGCGTCCTTTGAAGTGGGATGGTCGGTTTG
Source organism: Caradrina clavipalpis (assembly GCA_932526535.1). Taxonomy (NCBI): domain Eukaryota; kingdom Metazoa; phylum Arthropoda; class Insecta; order Lepidoptera; family Noctuidae; genus Caradrina; species Caradrina clavipalpis. The sequence goes on from OW052108.1 coordinate 6,498,514, forward strand.
TGTACCCCCCCCCCCTCACTCACTACTTCCCCCCCTCCTCACCGCAGCACAGACCAGGTAACGTTCACTCGGTACAATTTCCCTATGCGGTGCGGTATCAACACAACATGGAAATTTTTGAAATAAACAAACAACGTAGTTCGTTATGGAAACTTGTTTTCTAAACCGCTGGCGCGACGGTATGACACGTAGTTTGATGCATCGTTAGTTCTGAACACAAGCCATCGTTTTCCTAGTGCTTTTGTTATTTTCCTTTATATTCTAAATAAATCAATCTGGTTTCAGGTTTTACAAAATGCGGTTCTGTTGCAGCATCAACCGGTTTTATACAGAACGAATGGCGTCTGATCTCAACTGATTGGTTTTTGCACATTTTAGAAATTGTTAAAGACTAAAATGGTGAAAAACGTCAGCTGAGTGAGCGCCACTTGAAACCAATTAATCAACAATGAGATCATATTAGACATGTTTATCTAAATCTAAATAACAATACACAAAAAATTATGAGGCATAAGACAATGATGAATGCTTAATCCTGGATTCCTACTTTTGAATTTTGTACTAACGCTCAATTTTCTGCCTAGCATGATCTGCCAATTTTTAATCAAAATTCATAAATCAATGTAAAATCAACCAAGCGTTTCAGTTATTCCTGACACAATAACACATTGAAATCGATACAACAGCGTATACTACCAAAGTTTCTCCTCATTTAATAGTTAACAGTCAAGTCAGAGAGTTCTGTTAGCCGTCCTGATAGAAAGCTCGTTAGTATGTATAGACCGGACAAGGAAACCCGTGGCGCGTCTGAGAGTGAGGATTATTGGCCTCACTCCGCTCGACTATAGATAAAGGCGGAATACCTTCCTCGGTATGTGCACTGAATTGCTTTAAAACTAAAAGTGGATCGAATGAACAGAGAATTGCAGGTCACTGGTATTGTAGGAAACGAGCAGAATAGATCTTGACTCTTGTAATTTGGTACACAAAAAGCTATAAGTAATATAATCTTTTAGATTAAATTACTGAGTTTGTTTGTTTGGTTGAACGCGCTAATCTCAGAAACTACTGGTTCGAATTGAAAAAATATTTTTGTGATCGGTAGTCCATTGATCGAGGAAGGATATAGGCTAATAACACCACGCCATGAGTCAAAGTAGCGGTTGAAAACATATCTTAAACCGGGTGAAACGAATCACGCGGACGAAGTCGCTAGCAGAATCTAGTTACTAAATAAAATGCTTTCAAACTGACAACAAAGAGAAAGAAAATTTTATCTGCAAATTGAAGTCAAGTTATTTGATTGGAAAATAATAACGTTTCAGAACTGCAAACACTTCAGACAGTTGGAATAATTGCTGAAAATTTATAGAATAATCTAGTGGTTGTTCCACAAAACCGAAGACGAACTAACAATAGCTGTGGACCGCAAACCAAAACCGCTAGATTCTAAAATCAAATGTTGAACATGGTTTTCCAGCCGAGACTTTGACTGCTGTAATGAACGGCAAGAACAAATTTCACTACCAAACTAACCTCTGTATATTGAGAGCAAAAAAATACCAACTATACCATCAGCTGCTTCGCTAAATCTGGAGGTAGCACCCTTATTTTAAACGGGGTTGAAAGTCGGATGGGTAACCACTACGTTTATAATTAAGTACTTACATACGTAATTCCTAAGGCTTGTTACGAGAACGACTTTTTTCAACCACAAGAATTACTGTTTCTTTTAGGAGATGTAGTCACAGCCTCCTATGGATAATTACATCTGTAATATCAGAGCCGACTGCAGATACAACTTTATTAGAAACAAAACTTGTAAACATCATATATCTACACACATGCACATACGGTATTCTTACAGAACTGTGCAGTTTTTTTTTAAGTTAATGTATGACAAACAACCCTATAACCCACGTAATAAAAAGCTTTTGTCTAAGCGGTCACCGCTGCCTATCGCCTAGACATCCACAATACCACATGCAAGCGCAGATGCATTTCCATCCCAGAAACAAAGTTGAAATGCCAGCACCAATACCTTTCAAACCGAAACACAGCAACGTTGCTTTGTGGCAGAAATGGGTGTAGTGGTAGTACTTAACCTGATGAGCTCCTTCGCAAAGACATATACTACTACTCCATCTTTACCGCACAGGCGCCCGCCTCTCATGCACGAGGTTGTGGGTTCGCAACCGGGCACGGGAAAGTACCAACGTGGCTTTTTCTAATTCATATGTACTTTCTAAGTTAATCTTGGACATCACTGACATCGGTAACCATGTCAGCCTTCGAGGCGGTTTAGAAACTCTGACACTAGGGTGTGTGGGGTCGTTGAGACGTTACTACCCACACGATAAAGAAGAAGAAGACCGCACAGAACGCTCTCTTAGCGGCTGAAATAGGTTCGTGTTCAAGGGGCACATGTTCTGCTTACCTCCCTCCTGCAAGGCTCCGGTCCTGACATCCACCACCAGCAGCGCCACGATGCTCATGAACCACATCGAGGAATACATTGTCTCTGGCACACTACGAAGATTACTGAAGATTAACCACTGATTCTCACTGTCTTATCAACATTTGTACAGTTCTTGAGTTGATTTTCGATATAGTTTAATTATGTTTTTATTTGCCCTTGGAGTTATCTAGTAACGGAAGAAAAATTATTGTTACTTAAACTGTAGTAGTTGATTAACTTTTTTTAAACTGAAAATAGAGGTATTCAAATATATGTTTTATATATGCATTAGTTTTCACTAATGCATATTATGTTGCGAGAGTAAAGAGCTAAATGTTAGCACAGGTCCATTATAGATCGTCTTGTATACCTCATTTATATGTACTTACAAAAATGATAATAAATTGGCGCTAAACGTACACAGTGAGGCTACTAACTCATCATTTAAATACCGAAGCGACAAGCCATTAGCTTTTTTCTATCGACCAATTTATACAACCATTTAAATAAGCTTAGTTTAATAACATCTAAACACTTGGTAGCTCATTTTATATTAATCATTCTATTTTTAACCGACATCTGTCTGAGGCAGACTCGAAAAATATTTATGAATTGTGATAAACGTTATGCCAGAACATAATTTATTCTGTAATGGTTAGCACTTTTCTCCTAATATTAGTTCAGTTAGTACTAGAAAATGGAATAATATATTCAAAATTAATGCATAATGAATAATAATTGAATGAACATTTAATCTCACAATTTAAACTAAATTGTATTCATTATTTTATAATTAATTGACCTATTCAGAGCAACTTACCTTCAAGGTAAACTATTAATGTTTAAAGAATATTTTATTACATTCATAAAAACAACAATTCTAACTTCTCACTGAAATATGCAGCGCATAAAAAATAAATACGAGTCGACGCACGTGTTTACCGAACCGCGAGTTCGTAGCACCGCGTAGCGGCAGCTGTAGCGCCGGTACTACGGCCCGTAGCCAACTGCCGTAGCCCGTAGCTCGGCAGATTCGCGCATCCCCCGGGGCGGTTGCACTGAGCCACGTGAATTATTCCCTCCAATGTTCACAATACATATATCGGTACTATTGCTGCACGTCTATGTAAGTTTCGATATGATTCTTTAACATTACTAGACATGTATGTTGTACTGAATAACTCAGACTTGTGCATGTGTGTGTGTGTGGAATAGAATAAAACAAGAGTATCACGTTAAAAGCGGCTGTCGGCAGGCGGATTACTTGGCTATTGTGTGTAGATAATATTTCTATTTGCTTGTGTTTGGTAATACCCTATTTATATCACTTATCTCTATTGTTGTTTGCTCATTGTAGGTCCGCAAAATGAATTACTCGTAAATATTGCTTTAGCTCATTATTATGAGCAAAGCTGGTAATAGAAAAGGAAGATTGTGTTTAGAGAATATTGCTATGTTTATCCTACATCAAAATAAGTCCTTGAATAAATTAACGAGACCGACATATTCCACAAATATCAACGTGACCATTGAATGAATATGGTGAGTGTAGCACTCATCGTAAAAAACCTTTTACAATAAAGAACTAACTAGCCGCCTGACGGTGACGTTATATAGTTTGTAACAAGATCCTTTCAAATCACAATATGCCGTTTGTATTCTTTATTTGAAATACACACACATAACACTAAAAGTACAAGTAACATAATCACATGAAGTAAAGCAGTCACGACCTTAATCTCAGGGGGACGAACCGGCGAAAGAAGTAATTATTTACAAATAAGAATAATGTATTCAGAGAAGAAAAAAGAATCGAATAAATCTCGACTCTCCGACGAAAGGTATCTGGGGGGTTAAGCCTCGGACACACTACCTTGCCAGAGAATTACCACCATAAAATGCGCCGACAATTTGTTAAGTCATAAAAATAAGGACTGATTAATGTTTTCGGTAAGTGATACTGCTGGGGGTATTGTAAACCTGCCCTTATTTTTGCTGTTGTTTTTACGAATTTGCCATAGAACCAAGTGTTAGTGAAAACTGAAAATTAATTGCATGCACAGATTTTATATTGTAGAAGTGAATAAACTGTTTCTAAACGTTAGTTTTGTGTTTATTGTTATTTATATTTGCAGCTCGTGCTATAACCCGATCCACTCTAGACACAAACTTGTAAGTAAAGCTCTAAGAATAAAATAGTAACACTAGTCAACACTTGCTGTATCCCCATCTTAAAATAGCGATGGGGGAGAATATCGGGGCGCAGTCGGCGGACACATTAATTGGCAATTTCCTCGGCTCGCTGCCCTCGAGCGGACCCCCCCCCCCCCCCCCCCCACACTCCGTGCATTACTCATCGGCACAAATATCTGATAATGATGTTCATTAGCAGCAAGCCTTGATTATCCGTAAGGCGACACCTTCAAAGTGACGCACCGGCCTGTGATGGGACGTTATAATACACGATTTTCTATTAGATTGCATGAAATCTGTTAATGACTCATTAGGGAAAATGTCACCGCCTTTTTCAGTATTTAAAGAATCAGAATTTTCTATTTAAAACTCAATCATTCTCAGATGAAACTTCGCTTTAAAACTGACAATAATCTGTCCCGCTCACATGACACGTCATATGTTCGGCACTGCGGCGATTAACCTCCGCCTACACCGCTGGGAACACACTGACAGTTTTGCAAATCGTTTCATAACCGTCTCTTTTGTCGGAGTGGCGATGTCGTGACGTGTGTCAACGCCTTAATGGTCTGTTATCAACAACTGAGCTTAAATTCCATTAGATCTTTTTGCAACACAAAATGGCGGGTCGTCGGCAACTTTGAAAATATTCGCCCCTTGAGGCTAGACTTTCGGTTCAACGTTTCCAGAGGCAACAATGTTGTGTGAAAATTGTATAAAAGTAAAATGTACAACGATCAACTTGACATGGGAAAGTTTTACTGCACGAAGTAATCGGAGGCTGCAGGAAAATCAATCAAAGAGTTAAAGATCGTTCCAAATGCGGTTTAAAAAGTCAAGCGTTCATCAATCAATTTAACTTTTCCGCGGTAACCGCACGCTGATTGACTCGACCCGCCTTAACCCAAGGGAATAAAAACGTAAATGATAGTAACGTGTTTTGGTCAGAAAGCTATAATTATGCAAAAATATTCAACCGCAGTTAACAGTAACAGTAGGTAAACACGAATAGAAATACAGAGTTGTATTTTTTTGAGAATGTGAATTTAATTTAAACGACTTGATTATACAGCAGTTTTGTACAAATTGGATTGGTGTAGGAGAGGGAACTCGGTCCCAGTTAAGAATATGCTTTACGTCTGACCCGCTGTCGGCTTTGCAGCCCACAATTTACGAAAAGATTATATTTAAGGTCGAATATCATCTTTTTAAAGTACGTCATTTGGAGAGGATCCAATCCTTAGATAGAAGGAGCAACCGATAACCTTAATGTTAGTTAAAAAGCCTTTATAATATTAGGTAATTTATCCGTCACGTTTTCGTAATATTTCCTTCTTATGTTTAATTGATATTCCGTTATTTTACTTTGTCGTTTTATTTTACTTTGTCAATTTTACAAGAATATATTTTAATCAAAATTCACGACTCTCAGTACAGACAATGTCAACATATTATGTTTATTTCAGTTTGCCTACAACAATGCCCAAAATCCCTTGCCATAAAAAATATTCAAGACAAAAGTTAAATAAAACGTACGTAAACGTTTTGACGAAATTCAACAATAGGGTAAGCCATACCTACCTACTTAGCGGAAGGATAACTTATTCTGTGAGCCGAGTCGCGTGGCTTCTGTCGAAACAACAAACAATTTACATATCTCCACGAAAAAAGGCCGCTCTGATTGAATTTTATGAAAAAAAATACTTTCCTTATAAATATTCATTAGATATTTTTCACCTACATTTAACATTTGCTTGAAGTAATTCTATCAAAAGTTAAAGTATATTTTGAGATTGAAATTTATGTTTTACTAGTTTTAATTAATAAATATTTAATGTTTGTTCGAGTCAGTCAATTAACCTCTTCTGTTTGTGTACGTTGTTATTTATAATAAAACAAGTTATTTAATAAGCGCTTTAGTAGCAGTAGATTGACTCTACTGATACTCACAAACGTATACTTTGTATACATAGATTATAAAACAATAAAACAACTTAAAATGTAGGTAGTACCTTATTTTCTACTTATACGTCTAAGATAGGCACTCAGCTACAAAGCCAATCAAACACAATAAAATATTAATATAGTAAAAAGTTTTCCGCCAACAATTTCATAAAATAGAGCGCCAAAAACTGTTACATCGGTTCAATTAAAAGTTTGTCGTGAAGCCAACGGCGTCAGGGGCGCATAATTACGGGTGTCAGTCACACCGGGCAGGCGGCGGCGGGCAGGCGGCGGCAGGCAAAGGCAGGCGGCCACAGGGAACGGGCAGGCAGCTAGGCAGCTTTGAAAACCACAAAACACAAAAAAAACAAGCAAAATAAACACCTACTGTCTTCACAACGTTAGTAAGTGGGTACCTAGTTTTAATTCACAATGTGCTATATTTTTCTCGATAAGTACCTTTTTACTTCAACATAAGAAATAGTCAGTGTTCCATTAATTACTGCCTACATTAAAGAGAGAAAAAGAGATCAATCTTACACAAAAAGCCGCCAGACGATGTGCGATAAAAATTGTAGACGTAGGTCCTAATTATTTAATCCTAACCATTCATTATAAGATAGCAATTAAGCAACCAAATCTCTTGTAGCTACAAAAAGTAGCTAAAACGTTAAACAAACTAACAACCCAATCCCGCGTGGTTAAACCCAAGAAACATAGGACTAGCTTCCCGTTTGTTTTCAGTTAATTGTGTTTGGAGGATCGCAAACAAGTAACTGTTAATCTCCATTTCCAATGATGGGCCGACAAAGCTTGTGTGTATTGGGTACACGGGTGAACATAAGCCCCGTGCCGCCGCGCCCGCGCCGCCGCCGGGCCCGTGCCTTCCACAGCCCTCAACATGTTCGATAACGTTCATAGATTGTATTTCACTTACGACCGGTAGTCTGAGTCTGAAAATAAATATATGTAGGTGTTGGCATTCACAAAGCCTAATCATTTGTGAATATACACTGTCGTGCTTTATTAAATCTATTGCAGGTTTGTAACCGAATCAGAGCAAATAGATAAATGTATTAAGCCAGGGGCGGATCTATATATAGCCTTTTTGGGTTGCAGCACAGGGCCCCATGAACATAAAGAGCCCCCAACCCTCATTGAAGACGAAACAAAAATTTAAAAAAATACATTGGTTATGATTGTCCCAATTTGTTTCCTACAGAAACCAAACATATATTATCATAGCAAACAGTATTTTTTTTAAATGGCCTTATGTTGTTTAATTAGTTAGGGCCCCTAAGTACTGTTAGCCCAGGACCCCACGAATATACGGTCCGCCCCTGTATTAAGCAAGCCTATTCTTACAGTAATCACGATTCAATGCCTACGTGATGACGGCCCGTGATTACCTTCCAATAATGTATAGTAATACAAGGCATTACACAGCTCGAAAGATGCCTAAATGAGATACTTAAAGGCCTCGGGATCATTTAGAGCAGGCACAGTACCTCCGTCACTGCTTCACGTGCTCACTACAAATTATAATGAATGGCGTGTACGCACAGCACATAAACTGTTATCATATATCTTGGTAAATACGCCAAATGTGCCAGTTAACCGTTATGTCTTACACTAAGTTTGTCTCAATATTTCGACGATGAAAAGCGATGCCTTTCGCTCCCTACTTGTAGGAGTCGTCACTCTGCGACTGCCGAACTTGATGCCTTGGCGAAACCTGTATTACTTATCTACTTGAAACATGGTGATAAATACTTGGAGAATGTTAGCTTTATGTATGTGTGATAGATAGTACTTGCGTGCGACACTTGTTTCCGTAAATTTCCTATTTTCCTACACAAATTTTAACGTCCCCTTTAGCCCTTTTAAAGGGCAAGTATTACTTACTTACCCGTACTTTTGGAAAACTATTTAATAACATTTTTTTATTATTTACCAAGATACCTATTTGTGCTTAGTTTAAGAAAATACTATATTTTCCATACCTTTCATACCAACAGGATTTTTTTTTCAAGTCTATCGAAGCAAGTAAGTAAAATTCTACACTAAAAGCTTAACATTTTGTCAAAATTACCGGGCCCGAAATCTATCTACAGATCACACTATAGAAAGCGGCCATTAGACAACTTGTACATTCTAAACAGCTGTTGTACCGAGTTGCCTTCTCTATTAATTTTAATACTGTGTTGTACCGACTTTTAGTACACGATAGTACATAATTTAGTAACATTTTGAGTAATATTAAACTTATTTACATAGGCACAAACATTTTCTTTACCAGGTAATTTCGCATCCAATTTCTTTTTTAATACCTACTCGACTTATTCATTAGCATCAAATAAATGTTAATAACGTACCGTAAGCTTGTACATTATTAACATTTTGTCGCGATCAATAAACATCTACAGCGAGGAAAATTATACAATTTATTTTGACAAAACCATTAATAATGAATGAATCAATTAGGTTGAAGCAATCAAACATCGTGCGGCAATAACGTTATTAAACATTATTATGAAAATGTGAAGCCCACATAATTTGGGTTTGATGAAAACCAAAATAACTTGCGACGAATCTTTTATTATTTTCAGTTTGCTTCTCTGTGACGGTTTATTATGTTTACCTTACAAACTCGTTGGTTTAGGCTGTGTATACCAGAATAGGTAATTAGCTTATGCTCTACCGAGCTAATTAATTACGATGTGATAAGTATCCGGTTTGTACGTAGGTATGTCAGGGATTTTCAATCTCTTTCAACACCTGTACTTTTAAGAATGAACTACTGAAACATTCATATCCCCTCTTTCTCTAGGCTCAAAAGCTAAGTACTAATGAATGAATGCCGTTAGGTTCTATTTTAAATACAAATATATTTATTTGTTACCATTATTTAATATTGAGAATCTTAAAATTACATTAAAAACCGCCGTTAACCGGAAAAGTGCTCTAAAGACTGGCGGCATGGCCACGTTGTATGGCAATACCGCCATACATATTAAATCATACGTTAATATGAATCAATGTTTCGTGTTATATTCAGAGAATTCACTGAAATTCATGAAAAATCCACTTCATAATTCACGTCAAGTCCATTTACTTAGCACAGTTTGTCTCATTACCCATTTGAAGTAACCAAATATTTAAATATAAATTGACCCAGGTACGACTAAACCAGCCAGAGTGTCTACAGTACCTAAAATGCTGTGTATATTTCTCACATAACTGGTATAATAAATAATCAAACATTGAGCCTGATGATTGAACGCCAAACAATTGGAAACTGCAAACACATCACGTACACAACCTAGCTATTTACAAATTAGTCTCCCGGGAACACAGTGGAAACACTGCGATAACGCGAGGTAAGTTTGTTGAGCTGCATCCAGCATCCACCGATCTGTATCAGTCACGAAATTAGGATAAATGTTTAACTGCTGAGCTACGTTTCATAGTGACAACTTAATTTATGCATAACATGATCGGCAAATAAAGTGCTTCTATGTGGTCATTAGCACAAAGGCTCGTCACTAAAATTAAATGTATGGAATTGACGTCGTTCGACCGCGTGACAGTATGATCGCCTTTGCCGAAATTAAAGCCCAGCAAAGCATTGACAAATCGGTAGCTGTATAATACAGACTAGCTTTTGCCCGCTACTTCGTCCGCAGATATTTTCACTTGCGTTAAGTTACGTCTTTTGTTACTGCTCCGCTCCCGTGTTTCGTAACGTGATGTTATATAGCATAATAGATATTACTTACTCATTATTAAACTATCTATTGTTGAAAAAGCGGTTGAAAACGGTCCAGTGGTTTCGGGGACTATACCTCTTTGTAATGTCTAAATAGGTATATATTTCCCATAGGATATATGAAATTCAGTACATATGAACGGTGTATTTAAAATGTAATAGAGTCGTAATCAGGCGCAAGCAGTTTAATCAGGCGACGTACCGCGGCACACGAGCGCCGCCGACTCCACCAACTAACGCAATTACGGACACCGAACGTACACAGTATAGAATTGTATCTTTATATTGTATTACTGAATACATCCGTTCATTACTGTATACCGAAGTATAATTCAGATTTCTAGTGACTAGTGCAAAAAGTGCTGGTTTTACAAGTAATAAACGCAGCAAGTATTTTGGCGGCAAGATGATGTCATCCTACGGCGTCACCCATCTTCCCCTTCAACTGTAGGCACACTCTAAACCTTATTTGAATTACAATTCCATAGCGTACTTCCGGTATAAACGGTAAAAAGTACATGACTAGATTTTTTTATAAAACTTATAAGAGTAATAAAACCTCGAAGTACACACTCCCCATTTTCTTTTGTGTTTTCTTATAATAACTTTCTGAAAGGACCGTCTTATAATGTATCCGGCCTTTTTAGGGCCATGATATATTGCTACCAAAATAAAACATCATTATAATGTATTTAAAGTACCATTATCATATTATTAAATTAACTGACTTGGTCGCGAATCGCGATGCTGGCTAGCGTAGCGTTTTGGTACATTTTAGCCATTCTCACCCCAATATGTTCTAATAAGTCCCTCCTTAATGAGGTCTTAGTATAATAGAGGGCATGGAAGGTATAATAATGTGGTGACTGTGTTTCATTACCATTATTTATGTGTCGTGTAATTAGTCCATTCAGGCTAATGTTACTAAGATGTTTTGTCGTAATCACATAAATATTTTTTTAATACGTTGTACAACTGGTGTTGTTACTCTGTGTCGCACTTTCCTCAGATGGTCGCAATTTTCGCGTGCGGCAGTCAAGCTTCATATTAACCGTTTAACCACAGTACCTACCCTAGCAATCACAAAATTCATCCCAGTCCCCACATCTCGCAGAACAAATGAATAATTAAAATATTTATCATCATCGTCACCCTTTTATGTGTCTAGCTCATATAGTGCATTGGAATATAATTAATAACATTATGTAAAAACTTGATCGCATAAAAATCCGGCAAAATATGAATTGCACATCGTGGGTTCCGTAGAAAGGAAAAATATTTTTTTAATTTTATAGTTAAGCTACTTTTTGGAACAGCATAACTAAGTTTATTTGTAAAAGAATTTTGCTACTATCAAAAAAAATTGCTAGTTGGAAGCACTATTTTAGTTTTTATTTAACATCCATGAAATCCCCTCATCATATAAAATTGTTCGCTTCGCAAACTGTAGAGATAAGGGGATAATATGTTTACAGAAATTTTTCATCTTACGTCTAATGGAGTGTCATTTATAAGGGCTTCTCTCTGCACATGTTTTTAATATCATTTATACCACATAGTTTTTGACTTACTATGATAAAAAAAGTATAAGTATAAAAGTAAAAAAATGTCTCTGCTCAGTTTTTTTTTTTATAAATCTGCAGAAACCTTTAACAAAACGTTACCAAAACATCTAAATGTAACTTTGAAAAAGTATAAATATATATTTTTTTTAAGGAACAAAATTCGAAACCCCTCCCTGCCCGAGTTCGACTACACTTTTTACCCTTTTGGTATAAAACTCTAAAAACGAAGGCATTTACAGAACTGATTGTACTTAAAAATGTGTTTGTAGTGTTAATCACTAACTTCTTTCTCAAGACTAAAGCATACTGGCGAACTGTGGGTGTACATTGGTACACCTCTGCCTAACCCTCCGGGGAATATAGGCGTGATGGTATGGTATGTTATGTTCTCTCTCAAGTTTGTATTTTTTGTTTCCCAGTTCGCCGACACACTGCACAGAATCTCGCTATCTCACAACGAGCTACTAATTAACATGCTCTAATAATCCTACGTATAAGCTGTATAACATCACTTCCATACAAAAAACCTACATTGTTCTCTTTCAAAGTACTTTTTGTTATTGTTGCCTCAACAAAAGCCATATCGCACTCACACAATAAAAGCGTGAAGAGCTATTACTTTTATTTAACGCTTTTTCCATTTTTATTGGCAGTATTTTAAAAATGTTTTGACTGCAAGAAGATTAAACGGTCCTTTCTGATTGACGTCGCTAAAACAATTGCGTTGTAGTTCGCAGCGTCAATGCTGTAGGTTCTATTATCGGGACGTATTTTATATCGAGGTTTACGATTTAAAAGGCCTGCTTTGTGACAGAACGTGATGCCGTTGAATGCGCGTTCCAATTTAATCCCTAGCGTTTCGGGATTGCGTTAAATTAAAATAAAGCACTAGTACTGTCTATCTCACAGAAATATAAAGTCTATATATTACTCCTGCATCTTCCAATGGGCAAGGCTAAGATTTACCATGTAACGTGAATAAAATATATTTTAGTTTTCCGTTTTCTGACCTGTAGACTCTTAGTAAGACGTATGTATATTGTATAGATAGAGGATTGAGAAAAAAAATATACGACATCTTTTATTCTTAGGAAGCTGTCCTCAATTTAAACTCCAGGCGACTGTTGAAACTTCGTCGTAAAAAAACTGGGTAATAAAGAGAGTAATAAAAGTAAACATTATGATAACTTTTACTGGGGGTTACGCTCATTTTAACTGTTATCGTATTGTACGAAGGATGTTTATTTTATGAATTATGTTGTTTTATTTATGTTTCATGGCGATGAATACAGCGACGCGTCGTTTCAATACGAAATGTAGCTGAAATATGTGACGTGACAATTGAGTTTGATACTTATGAAGGGGCGCGAATGCGGGTCAGGCTTTTATGCCGATATATCGGGCGGGGGTAGAGCGGGGGGCGATATGTAAAAGTTAGCGCAGCGATATCGAGTAATTTCACGATAAATTGCCCAAATTTATCAGTCGGTTGAACGTGGTAAATTCGCACGCTGTCGGGTGCGTGCTGGCTACTGGCCACTAAAATGTCGCTCATCTAGTCGTGTGTTAGTCATCAGCAACACATTAGTAACTGCTGAAGTTTATTGCAGCTAAGTTTAATAATAAATGAATCATTCGTTTAAGTAATGGAAAGTAATTTAACAAAGTATCGTACTGAAATTAATAATGGCCATTTAACATGTCTAGTGCTTAATGACATGCAAGAGACGAGAAAAGATTGTTTTAATTAGCACTTACGTAATCTATTGTGACCGTTTATTTCATCATTTTCAAATATTCAATCATTACTTTTATCTATACCGGCTGAACTGTTGGTCCCGTGCTCTTAAACGCGATTGCTGAGCGGATTTGATTCCTGGGTCGGGCAAAATGTAATTGTGTTTTTCTGTTAGGATTTTTTTCGGTAGTAACCTGGAGTTTGGAAGTTGGTATTATAACAACCCTGTGTCTCAGAAAGCACATAAAGCCTTTGCTTCGGGCTGTCCTTCGTAGGTCTTTGGCAGTCTTTACGGGTAGTCAGAAGCTCGAAAGTCTCATTACCAGTCTTGCCAAGGGCACCGTGTTGCCCAGTAACTGGGTTGTGGAAATCAGATACGCAGCCGCTCCAGAAATACTGGTATCTGCTTAAACTAACAAGCAGCAAAGGCAGCGCAGAGAACAAAGGGCTTTAACTACTTTATTTTCTTTTCTTCAGTCCCCCAATCGCCCTAGTTATTTAACACCCCATTTCCAGTGCTTGTGCGATGATCATACGAAAAACCTTCGATCCTCACACAATCGTCTTCTTAAATGTCCCTCCCACCGCACAGACTTCCTACACTCTTCTTTCTTTGTCCAGTCCATCTCATTGTGGAATGCGCTCCTCCAAGAAATCAGGATGGCAACCAACAGGTTGTCCTTTAAAATTAAAGTCCGCGAGCACATTCGCAAGAAGCTGGCAGTATCGTCATGACTTTATATTTTCCCACTGCTTCTCTTTATATTTTTGTATATGTATTATGTATATATGTACTTATAAGTATGTATTTATATATAGTCATGTATTATTATATTTTATCTCAGTTTTATTTTTTATATTTTTTATCTTCATCATCATCATCTCAGCCATAGGACGTCCACTGCTGAACATAGGCCTCCCCTTTAGATGTCCACATATACCTTAATCTATATTATACTAGCTTCTGCCCGCGACTTCGTCCGCGTCACAGTTGATGTGTTATCCTACGGGTACCGTACATTTTCCCGGGATAAAAAGTAGCCTATGTGTTATTCCAGACTATAATCTATCTTTGTGCCAAATTTCATCCAGATCCATTCAGCCGTTTAAGCGTGAAAGAGTAACAAACATCCATACATACATCCATACATCCATACATACAAACTTTCGCCTTTATAATAGTAGTAGGATCTTAATATTGATTAATTTTAAAGTCATTTTTCTTATTTGCACCTACCACAATTTGTCTCTGCATCACCCTAAGGTTGACTGGTAGAGAATGCCATTGGCATTAAGTCCGCCGCTGTACATTTTGTGTGCATAAAGTGTTAAATAAATAAATAATAAATAAACTGGAAGCTGTCAAAAAGACTAGTGTAATGACTTTTATCTATATCTAACAAGAGTGAAACATTTTGCAATACAATTGTAATCTTTAATCCATCTCTTTTGTACGTAAATACATAGGTACAACGTTTAAAACGTACCTATCTCACTTACTGAAAGTGGGCTTTTGTCTTAACAAATATCCGTGGAAACCGCCTACTTAACGATCAAGAGATTCGAACTTCCAACACTTAATCAAAGTTCCAAACGACAAACAATCGGGAAGCATTATTTCTTGTCATCCTAATTATTGTAGAAAGAGACCAATATAAAGAGACCCTACGATAGAGAGAGATAAAATATGCTTTAAAGCCCATAAGGCCCGGCACCCATTGACGGCACGATACGGCACGGGATTTTTTAGCGTAATTTACTGTGATCATTATTATAGTTAAAGCTTAAGTGATAATCGTCTTAGTTACAATAACAAGTGTGAGCCGAGTAACTACGTCTTTCAAATTTCTACTATAAACAATTTTACGATATATTTTGATATATCCGTCATGTAAAAATACCTTGCCGTGTCGTGCCGCCAGTGAGCACCGGGCCTAAAGGAGTTTCTTTACTTTTGAGAATAATACAGTCTGTGCAGTTTATGGAGCGGTCTCGTTGCTTATCTTTATGAATATCTAACGTAGTACGTAGACATACCCATTCTGGGGTAATTACTAATGTTCGCCAAATTACGTAAGTACCTACTGTGACAAAATTTGTATTACGCTAAATACTTAATGATTGGAAAAAAACTATAATCTTTGGGTAATATAATAAGAACATAGGCCTAAAAACATTTCTCGTACTAACAATTATCACGTAAAATATGTACTTTTGAGAGGTCATAAAATGAGCTGCAAATATTTGTTACTGTCGTATGCCCGCTGACTTCCTCCGCTTCAATGACGGTTTTCATTTCGGTTTCATTTTTGCGCAGAGCAATAATGATTCTTCTAAAATTAAAGGATCCTAAGTTACTTCTTATAACAACAAGCTATCTACTAACGAAAGTCGCAAAACGGTCCAGCCATTTCGGATATTAACCGAAACAAACAGACACACGGCCAGACAGGCAGAGATTTTCAAAATTGGTTGATAGGTAAAAAAATTAAAAATTCATATATGCATTTAGTAAAAAGCCGTTATTTTGACATCCAAAAGCGGGCTTCCATTTTATTTATTTGCATAGATAAAAATACATTTTATTGGATTGGGTTTATCTCTGTGAGTAGAGATATCGTCGGCTCGCTTCGCACAATAATTCCGCTCGCATTTACTATGGCGGTGCACTTTCAATAAAAATGCAACATCACGCGCACTCCGGGTTCATAGTGACAGCGCGTGATAACCAGCTGCGGAAATATCGCCGAAGTGTCCGATAAATAATGCACCTCACATCACATCTATAGTGATATTATAAAGAGGAATGATTTTTTTGTTTGTAACGAATAGACTCCGAAACTACTGGACCCATTTTAACAATTTTTTCACTAATAGATAGCTACATTATTCCTGAGTAACATAGGCTATTATCACGCATTTATCGGTGTCGCATCACGCTACGACAGTCGGGAGCGGAGCAGTAACGAAAGACGTAACTCAACGAGGCGAGGGTGAGAAATAAGCCACGTCGCAGGCAGTACGCTAGTATTATATTTCGCTTGTCTAAGGATGTAACCAACCAAACTTCCCAACTGCCAATAGAAGCCAAACTCCTTACCGATAAGAACGATTAGAAACTATGTTCATACGGTAAAACATGTATCAAAGATCCTACTCATGCAAGTTGCAACTATCGCAATATCGCTTGTTGGAAGTTTTGATTGAAATTGCGTGTCTGACTCCGAGATCAATTTTGACAAAACAAGTACAGTAGAAACTCGTTTATCCGAAGTAATTCGGACCGAGACTAGGTCGGATAATCGAAATGTGGGATTTTTAGGGCAAGATCAAACAAAAACAACACCTTTTCATCTAAAAACTGTATAAGTAGTCTATTAAAATTTTACATACATATTAACGTTGAAATATAAAACACCTAAAAAAAATGATTTTATTATAAAATAGTCAATTTTTAATTGACGAACAGCTGCAACGCGTTTTCAGCAACAGATTCTCGCCAATGTTCGAATATTTGAGTGTTCGGATAAACTAATTTAACGTTCGGATAATTGAGAGATCGGATAGACGAGGTTCGGATAATCGAGGTTCTACTGTAAAATGAACAAGTAATATCATGCGAGTCTGTCTACGTGCGGTTCCGCTGATGCGTCGCCTTACATCACTAGTCGTAGAGTGGTAAGTGGCACGTTTAATTGATTCGCCGAGTCCGTTCCGCGAGATGAGCGCACGTGCCGCCGGACCCCGGACCCCTTTGTTTTAAAAATGAAGACTTTACCCGGTTTACTGGGACTCCGTAAACAAGCGACCCTTTTTTTGGCAATAAAGCTTTTAGGAATGTGAATATTTCGCTCCACCGGAAATTTTGTGAATTTAATAAACGGGTAAATAGAATTTATTTGTTTTCCCCTTGATATTACCTAAACATTGTCGTGTAAATGTTTATTTTTACTTTTATTTAAATTGATATTTTGAATAATACGATTTTTTTTATCGTTTCAATAAAATTCTTCTGCTTCTATCTTGGTGTGTAATATAAACCGTACGCGATACTTTCTTTCCTATTCCGTTCAGTTTATTCATGGAGGACACGTCACTTTCCATACAAGCTTATTTTCTTAGTCGGCTGATAAATATAAAATGATGTGGAACGTTTGCATTAAACAGATTATATGATACACTTGTATCGACTGTCGAGTATGTGTTTGCCACTAAATACTACAATCGCATTCATCAACAAAATACAACTCAGATATTTATTTGGAACACGTTCACGTCACGCTACCGCGACGTGACCCATTTTATTTATTCGACAGCCATAGTTATACATAAACAATTTCCAATTCCAAAGGGCAAAATTCGATTATGGTGGGATAAAGCGACAAGCCGCCGCTGGAGGTAAATAGAACGTGGAGTGTCACGCTACAGTTATTAATACAGTTGCTATACCTACGACCATTAAATTGGCGTAACTCGTAGCTCGTAGCAAAACTCATAGCAGACATAGCTCGTAGCAACTCGGAACGACGTAGCGCGTAGCTTTATTTTTTCAGTCTTTTGAATTTAGAATTTTGTAGCTGACACGTATGTCTAGTCTGTGTCTAAAGTAATCTACATATATGCTATATAATAGACGGTATATATAAAATTTGGATTACTTCAATATAATAAAAAGTCGGCTTCAACTAAATCCTCTTCTAAATCATGCCATAATCTATTAGTACCGCTTTACTCACCGAAACTGTTATTTTAGCGAAAACCTAATGAGCAGATTAAGTAGAAGCAAAATAGTTGAGATTTTCGGTGAAACATTTCTTTTTCAATCTTCTAAGGAAAATCTAAGGTCTATTCTGTGATAGATAAGGTTGCGTTGTCTTTATAGCGCCATAAAGTAGTTATTGCTCGGAGGCGATAACAGGCGATTTATAACACTTTAGCGCTCGCTGGGTGGCCGCTGAGGGTTCAGGCCCTGCTCTTATACACTTTATTTTCACACATTTATATTGTTCGCTCTCACCAAGTTTTTGTCTACTGCGGTGCCTTGAAAAAGTGCGTACTTTGAGATAAGTTTAACATGAAAGCGGAAAATGTTCGCTTCCCACAATAGCCTCTATTTCATTCTTGTCTCCAGACACTTCTCGAGTCTCACCTAGAGATCGTATCTTCAACTTGTACTGCCCTTTAGCCCCACAGAATAAGAATGTACAAATATTAGTATTCAAAATTATGTTTCACCTCGAAGATTTTTAGAAAAATCTTCTCAAAATATACCTACCGTAATCGACAGCTGAAATGAATATTTTACCGAAATGAAAATATAATAAACCGTTACGTAATTCACAGTAGGATTTCCATTTCAAAATACAGTCGTCGTATAAATGAACGCAAATGTCGTTATTTTTTCCATTTTACCATAATTACGTGGGCTCTGTTGACTACGCCCATGCTTCTATTTCAATTAAGTCGTTTAGCTGCCCTAATGTCAAAGTGGGTGAAAATACCGACAACCGGCAATAATTGTTAAAGCCGGGAACGGACGTAAAGTTAAATTGTATTGCTGTGTGACGACGTAAATATAAATCGCTCCAAATTATGAGCAGTTTCTGTCTGGACTTTATTAATAAATAGAATCTGTTAAAATGGTAGGCCTCCTATCTAGTATTTTGTTTGAATATATGTATACCATTTGGTTTGCAAATGAATGGCACTAGTTTCGCAGAGTTAGGCAGAGGTAGGTATTGCTACAATAATAACTTGGTTACATATTTCTGTATTGACCTACGAATTAAACACACAGTTTTAGGTATTTCTTAATTCTTCGGACTGATTACTATTATAGAATATTATGATAGCATGTCTTGACTGCACCTAGTCGTTCAACCAGTACGATAATTGAGAGGTTGAGGTTTAAGTTAAATATGTGTGTAAAAATACATAAGAATTTAATATGGGATTATTTTAAAGGGAAAAATTAGCAACTGTGGTGAAGATTTTCAGATTTTCAAAACAAACGTATATCAGCTTAGAGTGGGCATAATTTTAACTAATTAGTTTAAATTACACAATTTATTACATTTGATAGAGGAATTATATTGTCATTAGGTCGAAAAATTTACAAGAGGGTTACTTTCCAGAATTCCATTTTAAATGGTAAATCGACACCCTTTCAGTTAGCCTACGCTGTCCGTGCGTCTGACTGTTCCGTTTGTCGGTGACAGGGCCGATTCTTTTTATTTTAAATATAATATAACAGACCCTGAATTATGTACCTACCATCAAAACCTTGGTTTTGGAACCCAACTACATAATCGCACTTGGTGAATTCTTTCAGACCGAGTAATAGGCAGTATACATCATCGGCGGCGGCGCCCTCTCGCGTCCGGCACTGGTTCAGGCCATGGTCCGGAGCGAGGGGGAATGGGAAGCAGTCGCCTCCTTCTGCGAAGCTGTAATGCTAGAGAAGGAGGCGGCGGGACGGGAGAGGGAAAGGAGGATCCCCCGTCCCAGCGGCCGCCGCGGTAGACGCTCCGGGCGTCGGGAGCCGCGAGACGACTCCCGGCCACCGTAGACGCGTGTCTGTGGACGGTGAGCAATGGGTAGCTCACCGTCCGTACGTTCACTAACGACAGACCGTGTCGACGGCGCGTTCGTGTTCCACGCGCGCCTCAAAGAGATGTCAGCAAATTTGGATGGGGCCACTGAGGGCCGATGCCTGCCGGGGCTGCGGGTTGTTCGAAAGAGATACCGCGCCCCCGGAACGCAAAGGGCACATGAAGGAACATAGACGGGTTTTAGTCAGTAAAAGTCTGACACTCCCTCCCGCCCCGCCCAGGGCGGGGGAAGTTATTTGATGATTTCCCGTCTATAAAAAAAAAAAAAAGGCAGTATACATGCTACCCATAGGTACCTACAGGTAAATCATCCGCGCCTATAGGTAACTACTTGCGTCCAAAACAATAGAATACCACCTCCTAGTAATAATTCGCTAGCAACCCAAGTTCTAACATAAGCTTAATGGCCATGTGATATCCAACTGCAATTACTTTCATTATTATATGTGTAGCAGTTATAAAGTTGGAGCCTACAAATATGGGTTTATTACTCTGGTTAAGCTGTTTAGTTTTGGGTTCAAACATTGAAGCTATTCTCCTGAACTGTTGCTTAAACTTTCATAAACGTATTTACAAACAATACAATGATGCTACTTTATTTAAAATGTTGTCTTTTAGCCCTTTGCCACCTACCTAGGTATGTCATAGTTGTTATAATTGCTGTGCCATCACAAGGTCCATAACTGTACTTTAACTTTAAGCCTTATGTAACATCTTTATACTGAGTATGGTATGTAAATAAATTAAATTGTAAATACATATAATTAGACCAAGGTACCATTTACCACTAGGCATAATTTTGACGACCTAGATATACAAGAAGGTACTCATAATATCAAAGTTTAGAGCGTCGAGGACTGCTTACTGCCTTATAACTTAATCCTCTTTGAATTTTTTATAAGCTTACATCCAGCATCCCGTAAGTAATCGTGGTAGGGACCAAATTAATTAAAACAAACGCCCCTTGTAGAATGTTAAGCAGGAGACATTGCCCTTATGAACAATGACGGAACGGTTCGAGCAGCGGCTGCCGTGCTGCGTGTCGCGAGTTCGATTCCTGGACGAAACTAATAAAAAAAAGGGTTCATATCTTTTTTTATATGGGTTTATTCAATATGGGTAAGCTCTTGACTCTAGTCTAGGTCAGAGGTGACAAATCTGACCTAGACTAGAGTCGACGATTGAGTGAGCTTACCCAGAAGAAGCCTGTTCACTATAACTTTGATAAGATAAGGGGTTGAATGCTTTCGGAAATACCGTCTAAGATACAGGCTCAGCCTAGTTTATACCTGCGGGTTGTTCGAAAGAGATACCGCGCCCCCGGAACGCAAAGGGCACATGAAGGAACATAGACAGGTTTTAGTCAGTAAAAGTCTGACACTCCCTCCCGCCCCGCCTAGGGCGGGGGAAGTTATTTGATGAATTCCCGTCTTTAAAAAAAAAAAAAAAGCCTAGTTTATACGTTAGGATTCAAACAAATGACACACATTGCACTGAAAAATAAAATAAAAAAGTCCATGTATATGCATGGATTGTATTTTCAGTGGGTCTGCATTGTTTCAGTTTCTTTAAAGATGATGTTGACGACGTAGATGTCGCGTAGCAGTCAAAAACATCAGTCTATGTCTACCAATAGATGCATGTCACAAATACATTATTATTTAATACTAGCTTTTGCCCGCGACTTCGTTCGCGTGGACTTCAGGTTCGTCCCGTCTAGACCTTTTTAAGTTGTACAATACTGTAGTACATTGTTTTGATCTATCTTGTAGGATTCAGTCAGCGTTTGCAATGTAAGCGCAAAAAATGTGTTTTTTTACGACCTCACATTAGAAACCTCAAAAATTGTAGCCTATGTGTTATTCTGATGTATAAGCTATAGCCTATGTGTTATTCTGATGTATAAGCTATATTGTGGTAAAGTTTCATTCAAATCCATTCAGTAGTTTTTACGTGAAAGAGTAACAAACATCCATACATCCATACTTACAAACTTTCGCCTTTATAATAGTAAGTAGGATTATGTACTGTCGGAAAACCGCAGTGTTGCGAAGCCGAAAACAATAATTCAAAGCCAGACAGGTCATAGCAAACCTGTGGCGCCATCTAGTCATACATTGATGAAACATTTGACTTAGAAGATTTTTAGTTTCGTGAAGTTCTGTACGAAAATGCTAAAAAGAAACTCGTGTGAGACTTTGTCAGTTTGTCCGTCTGTCACAGCTGCTTCTTATAGTTACTGAACTATCTACTTAAAACTTGGGGAATTGTTTTAAGTAACGCTTATCTAAATAATTATATTTACAGTGACTCTATGTGGGGAAGTTGCAATTGGAATGTGGGGTATCATAATATGAATGGTTTCAATCCAACACATTATAAAAACATTTATGATGCAAATACTCGAAAATGTGTCAAAAATACCCCTTACACATTTTTGAGACCCCAGTTTGGGGGTTATGTAAATAATTACTATAATAATATCTAAAATAAAACTATTCTTAGAATTTTTTATTCATTAGGCAGTAAATAAAAAACTTGATTAACCAGAACAATATTTATAAACATATTTTATCATTGGTAATACATATTTTTGTATAAAATTAATAAATATCTCTTGGCGGAGGACCTCCAAACATGAGGTTCCATGATACTGGATGGATTAGTTCTGAATATATGTCTGGGTTGTCAAACAATGGAACAACAGTGTTTAGGTACTGCACCATTTCATATGCATCCGGTATGTTGTCTCCTTCTGATGCGAACTTGTATAGGACTAAACATGGCACTGACTTCTCCTTGAGGATCTCATACAGTAGTGATGCAAAGCCTCCACCAAGTATTTTAACAGTGTCGCCTTTGGACTCATGCTCTACCCAATCTAAGGTTCTCAGTTTACTTGTGTGCGGACATAACTCATTCACCACATACCGGAATGGAGATGTCATTATATGCTTCCTCTCATGAGCAAAACTACTTGTCAATATTATAATATCTTTAATATTTTCGCCCTTAAATTTATCCACCACTTCTGTCAGGAATTTTTGTCCGTATTTGTAAACTAGTGGTGCTCTTAGAAGCAGAATTATCATTTTTCTTTCAGCACATTGATAAAGCTCACAGCACCCAGATAAATTGGTTGAACCAATTTTGTAAGGATCGTATCCCAATATGGGAATAAGTGCAGGGCTATATACTAGTCCAATCTTTCTCATGTGTAAAGAAGAAATAACTAAATCACAAGCTAGCTGTCCAACATTTCCAACTGCCACACTTGGAATAACAAGAGTGTATCCACTGAAATCACAGTTTGTTAACATCTTCCAGTGATTAATTGTAGCCATTATTAATAACACTTAAATTTTCTGTGGCTCTATTTAAAATATATTTCGAATTTAAATCCACTAAACTTATAATACAAAAGTAGTATATTATTGGGCATTCTACCCCACCTTCCGTTCCATCGGCTCACTCCGTTCGCCTCCGTCACTCACGGTGTGGTAGAATGCCCAATAATATCCGACGGAGTGGGCGCCGTTCAACAATTCCGTTTTATTACTTATCGTTCCTACGTCTCACTTCGTTTGAATTTGCGTTTGCGTTAATACTGGTTTGGCGCCTATTCCACACGAGAAAAAAATACAGTTACGGTTAAAGGGGCTGAGCACATTATTATTACTTACCGATGGCTTACCTCGATCATGTACTGCAGATTCTCGAATTGAACACAAAATCACTACTTTAGTTAACAAGTTTCACATTTAACCACCACTTCACAGTCAGTGAGGTTGTTGTACGTTTGTTCAAGTTAGCGATAATGAGTTATAAATATGAATGTATTACATTAATTAAATCATTGTTAATGTAACCGTGTCAAGCAGTCGTCATGAAATTTGTAAAACAACCACAATCGTTACATGTAAACAAACTTTGTGTTCATTCTCAGGAGACTGGTTTTCGCCATGGAGAATTATTACCTAAATCGGTACGGTGCATCATTTGCGGACCGTCAAATTGTGGAAAAACTAATTTATTAATTGGTCTTCTTATACACGAGAATGGTTTAAGATTTCAAAATGTTTATGTTTATTCGAAAACCTTACAACAACCCAAGTACGTTTTTTTAGAAAAAGTCTTGCAACGGGTACCAGGCATTTCATTTCAGAAATATCATGATAATGAGCAAGTATTGAGTGTTCAGACCGCAAAACCGAATTCTGTAATTATATTCGATGATGTTGCTTGTGAAAATCAAAGTGGTTTGCGTGATTATTTTGCTATGGGGAGACACAAGTTCATCGATTGTTTTTATCTAAATCAGACGTATAGTAAAATCCCTAAGCAGTTAGTAAGAGACAACGCAAACCTAATCGTACTTTTTAAACAAGATGAAAGAAATATGAGACATGTTTATGAAGAACATGTCAATACTGACATGACATGGATTGAATTTCGAGAAATGTGTTCAAAAATATGGAGTGAGCCCTTCAGTTATGTTGTAATTAATAAAGATTGTGCAAAAAATAAAGGATGTTATAGAAATAAATTTGACACCTTTGTAATTTTTGATTAAGAGCACGAGTATATAATAAGGTGTCATCGTTGCAATAATATTACTCTCCAAACAGAGCTTAACCGGTTACAATCTATTCATCAATTATGGAAAAATCTTTAAAGAGACAAATTGTTGATGCTGCAGCAGCTGTAAAGAAGAAGGTGCGAAAAATGCGAGATGTTGAGAATGAGCGTAAGCAAGCCTTGGAAACAGTTTTTAAACCTGTAACAGAGCCTCTCAACCAAATTGCTACAGCCAGTATGCAAACTCCTTTGCTGCATAGTAATGAAGATGAAGAATCTAAAGATCTGTTTATAGACGAAACTTTGCAAAAAGTCGCAACTGGTAGTGATGTAGATGAGTCTGATACCAGCAGTGAATCTTCGTATAAATCAGTTGAAAAAAGTGAAGGTCGCGATACATCATCCTGGTCAGTGTCTTCAGAAGCATTAACAGACATTCCATTTGGTGTTAGAGTAGAACGCGGAAAATTGATGTTAGGTTCTGCTCACATAACAATCGACGATCATTATATCATCGTAGCCGGTCATAAATACAGACATACGCCTGGTTTAAAACAACTACTGCTTAAGAAAGATATTGATTTAAGTCTGATTACTGAAGATGACTTGCAATATTATAAGAAAATGTTACTTGATACAAACGCACATCGTCGTGATAATGACCCAAGTAAACCAATAAAAAGTAATAAGGGACAAAAATATTTGCAAGTTATTAAACCTCTTTTTAAACTGCAAAGTACTGTTCAGGGTAATCATTCAAAAGGAAAAGGACTACCATTAACAAAAATCTGGAAAAAAAACATAGATTTGGTATATTGGGATGATCCTAATGAATTGGTGGAAAGGTTAAAGTTATTAATAGCATCTCGAGATGCTGGTAACACAGGATTAGATAATGAAATAATATCCATTATTGAAGAATTACGTGAAAGTAAACTTATAAATAAATAGGTGTAAAATTTACTATTGTTCAGTTGATCATCAGCCTTTACATATAGTACACCTGAAACATGAATATTGATAAATTTGGACATTTAATTCATAAAAGAATGCGATTGTCAGAACTGATTAATTTCAATGATAACGCGTTGTTAAAATCAGAAAATGGAGATTTTGATTTAAAGTCATCTAGATTGAGAGGAATTAAACCTCCATTAGAAGCAGACGATGCTGTGAACAAGGATTATGTAGATCAAATGAGTGCTGATACGATAAATCAATTTAATAAGCTGATTGCTTCATTGCGTGCTCAAATCATATTAGATGCACAAAAGACTGTTCAGTCTACTTTAAAAGCAAAGGAGCCTGAGGTTTTGATTCATTTGGAAGAGAAGTTTTACACCAAAGCAGATATAGATAAATTACTTAAAAATCTCAATAATGGCAAAACAACAAATAGTAAATGAAATACACAAAGCAGCACGAAGAAACTTTCTTCGACGTTCTGTTATTCTCAAAGGGATCGATGATTTATGGCAAGCAGATCTAATGGACATGCAAAACCTAAGAAAGTATAATAAAGGTTACAATTTCATTTTAGTGGTGATTGACTGCTTCTCAAAGTATGCCTGGGCAGAACCGTTAAAGTCTAAAAATAAATCTGAAGTAACTCGAGCGTTTGAACGAATACTACTAAGCAGCAATAAAAATCCTGTTAATTTACAAACAGATATGGGCACAGAGTTTTATAACAACACATTTCAAACGCTAATGAAGAAGTACAACATTAACCATTACTCATCGTTCTCTACTAAAAAAGCTTCAATTGTAGAACGACTAATTAAAACTGTTAAAAATAACTTGTATAAATATTTTAGTCTCATTGGAAATTATAAGTGGTTAGGTTATCCCTTAGAAGATTTATTTAATACGTATAACAACACAAAACATCGTACAATTAAAGTTAAACCTATTGATGTGAATAAATCTAATGAAGCAATCGTAAAAGAAAATATAAAAAATATATGTAATCATGTATCCCTCCAGTGGAAACCTAAATTTAAAAAAGGTGACTGTGTTCGTATCAGTAAATACAAACACAATTTCGAGAAAGGTTATACTCCTAACTGGTCAACTGAACTCTTCACAATAAAAAGGATTAATAAAACTATACCAGTAACATATCACATAGAAGATCAAAGAAAGCAAGATATATTAGGAACTTTTTACGAACAAGAACTTCAAAAATCGAACTATCCTGGTGTTTATTTAGTAGAAAAAATACTTAAAAAGAAAGGAAAGAAACTATTCGTTAAATGGTTAGGTCTCAGTAATGATGAAAACAGTTGGATTGATAAATCTGCATTAATAAATTGAGATATAAAAGAAGTACTTTGTTATATTTGTATCATTATAATTTAAGTAATGCAAGGTGGTGGACTAGTTAACAGTATAATTAATAACCTACCGTTCGAAGCTCATTTGCCTGGATACAATTATTGCGGACCAGGAACTAAACTTCATAAACGTTTGTTGCGAGGTGATCGAGGTGTGAATAAACTAGACGAAGCTTGTATGCACCACGATATAGCATATGAAAATCATACAGATTTACCTAATCGTCATAAAGCCGACTTACAGCTATTGAACATGGCTAAACATAGACTCAAATCAAAAGATGCAGGAAAAGGTGAAAAATTAAGCTCATGGTTAGTAAGCAAAGTCATGAAAGCCAAATTGAAATCTGGTTCTGGTGCCAAAACATTTAAGAGTTTAGTATCAAAAATAAAATCTAAAATAAAAAAGCTAAAACCCAAGGATAGTAAGTCTTTAATAAACTTCGCTTACTTAGCTGCAAAAAAGTTATGCCCCAAATTACATCAAATCAAAGTGCCGAGAGTGATCCCCATACCGAAGACTGGTGGAGTTCTACCTTTAATTCCAATTTTTGCTGGCTTATCAGCTTTAGGAGCTTTAGCTGGTGGTGCGGCTGGCATTGCAAAAACGGTAAATGATTACAAATCAGCTCAACAAAATTTGCGAGAGACAGAACGACACAATAGAACTATGGAGGGTTTAGCAGTGGGCAAGGGTTTATATATAAAGCCTTATAAAAACGGTAAAGGATTGTTTATAAAATCAACAAAAAACTGAACAAGAAGCTACCAAATCGCGCACTAACTAATGTAGACATCCAATACTATGCAAGAGACATCCCATATTTCCGAGGAGTATATATGAAAGATCAATTACCAAGGAAGCCGAAACGTATGGAATGTGGTATTGTTAACTTAGACGATTCTAAAAATGAAGGAACGCATTGGGTAGCTTATGTAAAAGTATATGACTATTGTGAATATTTTGATAGCTATGGAAATTTAAAACCTCCATTAGAACTGGTACGATATTTTAAGAATTGTAAAGTTTCATATAACTACACAAGATATCAAAAATTTAATACTGTAAACTGTGGTCATTTATGTTTAAAATATCTAAGAACTTTTTGGAATAAAAATATATAAAATGAATGCTTTTATTTTATTTCATTCATTTGCAAGATGTCACTCACTTTGTCAATAACTGGAAACTCATCAATTTTATCTACGTACTATCCTAATACGTTGCAACTCAATGGAGAATATGAGTGTGCTTTATTGCATTTTTCAACATTTAATTCTATACCAAATATTGATAAAAGTAATAACAAGTATTATTATGGCTCAAACGATGTTATTGAAATACCGGAAGGCACCTATGAATTGCAAGATATTTACGATTATTTAAAATCCGAAATAAAAGATGCCTCAATCAAATTACAATGTAATAACAATACTTTAAAAACTGCCCTATACTGTTCAAAAGACGTTAATTTTAAGAAAGAAAACTCTTTCAGTAGACTGTTAGGATTTGATAAGCAGGTTCTGAAAGCAAATAAATGGCATGTGTCACAACATCCAGTCAACATTTTACCGACGACCGTGGTAAGGATCGAATGTGACATTGTGAGCGGCTCTTACATAAACGGTGAACCAAGTCACATAATTCACGAATTCGCACTCAACGTATCACCTGGATACAGAATCGTAGAAATCCCGAAGAACGCAATATATTTTCCAATCAATCGAAACAGCATAAGCTGCATACATATCCGACTACTAGATATAAACAATCGTTTAATTAATTTGCGTGGTGAAGAAGTGCAGCTGTATTTACATCTTAGAAGAAAAAATGATTGACTACAATAAATATGTGTCTCATCAAATTAAAAATACCAGTTCTACTCAAGCTGCCTACCAAATAAGACGTCGTTCTAAGAGCAAAATAAAATTAACTAAAGACAATAAGATATTTCTCAGAGCGATCGGATTGATAAAATGAATATCTTAGACGTTTTATCCACTCCGACTTACGACAACAGTATAGAAGGAATCGAATTTCATTCGTACAAACCTTATGTAACGAGTTTCAACAGGAACGATGAAATACGCATACCTATCAACCAACAGGATCTGTACATATTACCATCAGCCAGCACTCTGTATTTGGAAGGAACCGTTATCGTTAGCAAAAAAGATTCAAAAGAGAAAGCTACTAGTGTCAATTTTACGAACAATGGACTACTCTTCTTGTTCCAAGATATTAGGTACGAATTAAACGGAGTGGAGATTGATAAAATAAAAAATGCAGGTATAACTACAACCATGAAATCATTAATATCAATGAATGAGAATGAATCAAAAATAGCTAGAGCTTGGGGTTGGAGTATCGATGGCATAAAAAATATTAATGGAGGAAGTTTTTCTGCGTCTATACCACTTCGGAATATCCTCGGTTTTGCAGAGGATTTTAAAAAAGTTGTAATAAATAGTAGACATGAACTAATATTATTACGAAGCAACACTAATTTGAACGCTGTAAAATTAAATACCGGCGAAATAGTGGAAGACATTCAAATCAATAAAATCATATGGCGCGTACCCCATGTTAAAGTATCGGACAAAGAAAAAATAAGTTTATTAAAACTATTGGAAAAAGATCGACCGCTTCAGATGGTTTTTAGAAACTGGGATCTATATGAATATCCCACTTTACCAAGAACTACAAAGCACACCTGGTCTATCAAAACTTCATCTCAAATAGAAAAACCGAGATATGTAATAATTGGTCTACAAACAAGTAGAAAAAATAATGCAAGTTCTGACATGTCGCAGTTTGATCACTGCTATGTTCGTGATGTTCGAGTGTACCTTAATTCGACATATTTCCCGTATGAAAACATCAATGTGAACTTCGCCAATAACAGAATTGCTTTATTATATGAGCAATACATCAGATTTCAACAGTCATATTATGGACGTTGTCCGGAGTCTTTATTAAGCGAGAAACAATTTAAAGAATTAGCTCCGTTGTTTGTTGTTGATTGCTCTAGACAGACCGATAATCTGAAGACTGGACCCGTTGTGGATGTAAGGGTAGAAATTGAGAGTGATTCAGAAATACCAGATCAAACTTCGGCATACTGTCTCATTCTCAACGATTGTATTGTTGAATACAAACCATTAAGCAACACAGTGAAGAAGTTATCATGAACGCGGATATTATCATTGTCGAACTCCAAGGATTCAAATATTTAAACAATAATTTTATTGTCAAAGAAGTGGCTATCGTAAGTAATGACCACACACAGACGTTCTTGGTTAAACCACCGCATTCGTTTTATTATTTAACTCAAGAAGAAAAGAAGCAGGTGCGATGGTTGGAAAGAAATCGTGGAATTTTCTGGAGTGAGGGCTTTATAGACTACAGAGAGTTTCAACACGTCATCGTACCGTATTTAGAAAATAAAAAAATTATTACAAAGGGTTTGGAAAAGATTAAGTGGATTAAAGAGTTATGTGCAAACTGTGAAGTGATTGACATAGGTGAAAAAGGGTGCCCTAATTTTGCGACATTAAAAAAGAAGTTCTGTAAAAATAAAACTGATTTTAATTGTGTGAACCATAAAATAAATTGTGCATTGAATAATGCGGTGTGTATTAGAAAATGGTATGTGGATAATAATATGTCTATATTTAATTTATTTTAATTATTATTGTGTTGAACAGTTAATAAAAATGTAATTATCTACTTATGAGTGTTTTATTTAATATAATCAGGGTAACCTACATACCAAACTTTAAATGAGCTGTAGCAAAATGATATTTATTAAACGAATTATTGTAAGAAAAAATCCTTAAAGCAATTAACCTATAATAATATCATTACACTAGAGCTAATTTAGAGTTCGAGTATAAATAAGTGATACAAAATAAAACATAATTTAAATTATAAATGAATATACTTTTATTTATTTTCTAAATTATTTAAAATTATTACAAACTAATTATATCTACCAACCCAATAATCATAATACTGTCCCCACATGTTTTCTACGCGTACCTACATACTTAACATAAAAACTTGTGATGTATGAGCACTACCCAACAAAATTAAACTAAGAGATTAATATTATCTATTTACATTAAAACAATCTAGATATTTTATTTATTTATTTATTTATTTTTTTTCTCTCTTTATTATTTTTTGTTTTTGATATTTTTTAACTTCTTTTGTATACATAAAAATGTAAAAAGATTATTACAATAAAACTTACATATATGATATTCTAATAATTTATACATCCAGAACTTACACAACATAAAAACCGATTATTATACCCTAATAACTATTATATTACTCACATATATTACACTTATATTTTCTATAGTAACTTATAAAGTAGGTACTTACAAAATAATTACATCGCTTAATAATAACCACTGTCCCCACAAAGTTTTTTTTGAAATTTTGTTAATTAACGATTGCGTCTCCTCCATAACATAGTCCACCGGTTCAGTCACTACATACTGCGCACTTAACATCACATTCTGATTGTCACTTGCAGGTTCTTGTTCACTGATATCCAACACTTGTACCTGGATCAGTCGTAATCCTTTTTTCTTCTCATTGTTTATGACATATGATTCACAATAATTAAGCAGAGATGACTTCTGTTTTATACACTCCCGTCTTGTTCTAGGCTTCTTGTTAGCAGGTCCGCAGTCTTGTCTTGCTCTAGGTTCCTTGTTGACAGGTATTTGTTGATCTTGGATATCTGGGATATGCCAGCTTAAACTCGGAGTCGGAAAACCATGACCGTATTGTGAGAAGTCAATAATATCTGGAGAATCGCACATTATTGATGATCTGAAACAAAGAATATTATAATTATTAATTATTATATCAAACACATAAATAAGACATAATTTTATAAGTACTTATACGCTTGTGCAATACTTACAATTTGTTTCGTTTTTAAGTGTGATGTGACCAGTCCGGCTGACTGCCTTGTGATGTATGTACTAATCATAATATATTATTATGAAATGCAAACTCCATAAAACCTTGCGATGTGAATCAATTTCATGTTTCAACAAGTTCAATCTGATGAGCACCTGATCGGTGTCAAATTCTACACCGCGCGAACCTCGACTCATGAGTGCTTTGTCATCAAAACTGGACATTAGGTACATATTTTATCAAGTTGGAACCTGTATCGACACACGGCGAGCCCTGTGTGCTTTGTCATCAGGAACAGAAATGAAACAGATGTACTTATGTAATGAATATACACAATTTTATTTATTCAACTTTATACTTTGTAGGCACATAATAGATAATTATATAAGTACCTACACTGTTTAGCTCTAACTAGTAAAAGGGACACCAAGAATACACACAATTTAGAATTGTATACATAATAAAACCAGGTTCAAAAGAAACTTCTATCGATACTATTTGAATTAAATTACACAGCAATACTACTTATTTCACATTTTAAAAAAGAGTAACAAACATCCATCGATCCACCCTACAGACTTTTTATAATAGTAAGTAAGACAGTAGGTAGGTTGAAAAATTATCTAACTTTCCATTTAGGACGTCATAAGTTTTACCATTCACAATCAATAAAAAACATGTTAAAAATATGTACTTATTACTTAAATATACTTGCGTTACCCCAGGCTAAAGTAGAAACTTTATCAAACGATAGCAATCGTTTATCATCATTGCTTGAAAGTGCTACTTTATTTAAGTCCTGAGTAAATATTTCGTGTTTTATTGATTTAAACAATACATTTTTTTTACGAATAACACTGCAATCATATAAAACATTTTTATAATCTAACATATTAAAATTTTTGGTAATACATTTTTTTGTACCTTTTGCCTTTTTAATTGTTTTGTTTAACGTTTTAATACAATAAAGCTTTGAGCGCAGTCCTACGAATTCTTTGATAATGTCACCACCCATTTCATCCTTAAACAGTCCTGGAACCTTCTTATTAATAATTGGTAAGTTATAGTCATTGTTACAGTCATAATTGCTGGTATCAAAATATTTTAGAAAGTGGAGCTTAAAGTCTTTATAAACATCATTACTCTGTACATCATATACTAGACTATCTGTGTCAGTATAGCATAATTCTATTCGGTTACCATAAAAAGGTTTAATGATGGAGTAGTGAAAGTTGTACATGTGAGCCTTAGATAATTCTAATACTGCAAACCCTATGTAAATTGGTTTATCAAGTATAATACGCACAGGTTTCATTTGGATTGCTACTAGATCATCAGAAAATACAGAGACGCTATGAAAATATGGGCTGGCTATCAATTTTTCAGCACAAGTAGTCTTTTTTGTTTTATTGTTCGAGTCACACCACTTGTTTACTAACTTAACGTCTATTCGGTGTTCATTATTTTCTAGGGTCTTTCCAAAAATACTATTATTCAATAATTTGAAAAAGTCTTGTTCAAACGTTGACTCTGCTTTTTGACGTAACTGGGTGTTAATATCAATATATTGCTTTAAAAAACTACTTTGTTTAAATATAATAGCGCGATGGATTCTTCTCAATACTAAACCGTGCTGTAAACATTTTTTTAAATGTACGTAATGAATAACATAGTAATATTTATCATACAAATTTGGTATTAGCTTTTTATTCTTACCACCCGGTGGTAAGCATTTTTCTGGACAAAAGGGAAAGTCATTGTGTTCCATGTGCAAATTCTCCGGATATATTAAATCAACTTCAAGGATGTAACCGTTTTCTGCAGTATCACTAATTTCTGCTAAGTTCAATTGTAAAAAATCTATTTCTTGTCTATTCATAAATCTAAAATCCGAATAGGGTAATGATTGACACATGCTATAACCGTATAAATTGTTACAATCTAAATAAATGATAAATGAATTAGGACGGGTTGGATCGTAAGTATCTAAATATTTATGATTGGCTTTGACATGTCTTTTGGAACACATACAAACACCTCCTCGAATACCTTTTTGTATCATTCTAAAAATTTCAACATCACTAATCAATTCTAATTGTACTCCTGTTTTTAAAAGCATTGCATCAAAAGATAGACTTGGTGCTGTAAGATAAAACGCGGGATCGAGATTGTAATGTAGTTTACAAGTTTTTCGAAAATTTTCAAATACATCTGTTAACAACAAAACATCTGTTTTGAGATACAAATCTGTGTACATACCCATGTTTTGAATATTAAATACTGACCAAACAGACCGAGCGTGTTCATAGTCCTCGTCGGTAATTGCATCATTTGTTAAATAGTTAAAAAAATATTTTTTTGAGGGTAAACACGTTTCTTCATAACGTTCCATATTGAGACATATAGTCATATGGATACACTCCTTTACGAGTGAGTAGGTTAAATTGTTTTTTATTAGGGAAATAAGATTTTAATTGTTTAAAGTCCTGTTTTTTCATTGTACTAACCAACTTTTCTAAGCTAGTTCCTAAAAACTTGAAAGAATCTACAAACCGAACTTGGATGCTTTCCCCGGTAGCAATCGGAATAAACTTAGTGAAAGAAATATAGTTTTCTTTTGTTTTAGGTATCACTTTTATAGATCCAGGAGCTTCACCTAATTCTTTTATGAAAAGATGGCAATCGTATCCAGACAAATTATGAAAAAATACTGGCAAAAATGATGGTAGTTTGTATTGTATGTTACAATAACTATGAGCTGCGCCGCGATATTTACCAGTCAAGTGACAATGATCGCGAACCCTATCGCCGAACAAGAAGTGTTCACAAATATGACATGTCAACGCGTTTTCAAAGTCGCGAGCATTTTCATTTGAATAAATCATAGGAACATTATTTTTTACAATATCGTAAATTTTTTGTGCATCTTTATAGATAGACTTCACAAAATTTGATACACAATCCGAACCGCGATAAGAAACGTAACGATTGTGGCTTTCGTCTAGCGTACACGTAATATGATAAGCGAAAGCTATAGGCACATGTCGCTGTCGCGTTACAGTACTCGCCTTAGTGGGGTCAGGGTCACAAGATTCATACCGTTCTAGCATTGTTTCAAAATCTGCGTATATAACAAATGGAACAATTTGCTTTCTATTATAATTTTTAAACTGTATGAAAGAACCCTTTGGAGGTAGTTCAGTGACAACACCTCCACAACTATGTGAACTAAGATCATCGCATGAATTAAAAAACATTAAACAAGCATCACAAAAGTACAGTTTACTGTGGTGTTTTGTTATTTGATTTTTAACAAGTCGCGGCAAGTCTTTAATGAGACAGTAATGTGACAAATTATCTCTTTCTAAATAAAGTAAATGAATCACCTTTCCGTTCAAGGCTTTTGGTTTGTAAAGCGGTCCTACGACGGTATTATTTTTTAAACCATAAATGTAAATGCAAATTTCGGGGTTATTCACTTCGAACCGCGCAATATCTGAGAAATTCACTGGAAATGACATATCCTTTACATTTAACACGTTACGAAAATCAGGGTAAGAAGATACTCTTTCAGGATGACTTTTAGCTGGATATAAAGCAGCAACAACAGACCACAAAAAACAATACTCGTCATTATTGTGGATATTAACACATGCTCTTTTCGATTTTATTGCAGAAGGCAATTCGATAAAGCCTGAACCATGCAACGGTTGATATTTGTTAACATTGACTTCCAAATGAGAACTGCTCAAGAACGTCCATCCACTGTCTCGGTCCTGAAATTCTTCTATCTTTTTTGATAAAATGTTTTTTACTTGAGTTAATAATGATTCAATTTCATAATTCTGATGCAGAGTAAAGTTTTTTGTGGCAAATGATTTCATCTCCTGAGAATCATTTTTAAACATTAAAAATAAAGCAAAAAATTCGAAATTAACTTTTAGACAAGTATGATCTTTAAGAGAAATATTAATTAACGTTTTAATTTTGTCCCAAATATTAATAAGAAATGGTTGTAGAGAACTATTCTCAGACGGATCGACAATTCTATAAGAAGCTATACGATTACGAAATGCAGAATGTATTATTTCAACACCTTCGCAAAAATGCGAAATAGTTTTGTTTTTATGATTAGTACTACGTAGGTGACCTGTCCAGTGACTGCGCTCAACAGATGTGTTACAAACAGTACAGAACGGCATTTTAAATTAAAATAGTTTTAAACTTACTATTAGATGTAGCAATGTACTATTTTTACGATTATGATTTACGATCGCAGAAATACAAAAACATCTGGTGCCCCAACAACTTAAATATTTATTTTAAACTAATATTATCACTATAAAAGACAGGCTCAGAGTTATCAAAAAACTCATGAGCCCGTCTCATAAAAACTTGTAACCCGTCCCACTGCGGCGTGTTCCGGTTAAGCTGCACTTTTAGTGCCACCGAGGCTTTCTTCCACCGCTCCTCTTTTGGGGTGGAGGCAACTTCAGCCTTATTGTAAACTTTAACCTCCACGTAGAAGTCCCCGGATACGTCTGCCGTTCGCCGCACTTTACCGTTGGCGACACGGCTGATGAGTGACGAACCGAAGTCCGCAACTGAGGTTTTGGTGGGAACGTAGTTCTCCAAACCAAAGAGGTCCGAGCTCAAGCTGCGCCTTTTACTGTAAACAATTTAACACATTATTTATTACATTTATTTTTTAATATTGACAAATTGATGGTGTATTACTCTTCTGTTGAACCCTACGGGGATAGAAAGCATGATGTTCTGTTATAATAATTTAAATACCTCATGAACTAACTGTAAACATTCCTACAAGGAATATAATTGGAAATTGATTTCAGAGCTCTCTTCGTTGCAGTTCTAAATCCACTAACCAACGTTTATCGGTGTATAACATTTTAATTGACATAACATATACAACAAGCACCTAAAGGTAAAAGCGGTAACACAAAATTACCTTGACTTCGGTACGGACGGTGTGGTGCTCTCGGAAGCTTTGCGCTTCGACACCTTCTTCTTTGGTTGCGGCTTCGGCTCGGCTACAGTTGCGGACTGTGACTGGTATTCTGAATCGGAGTCAGACCTGAAATGGAACACATAAAGATTAATTTTGTAACTAATAACTATGACTTAAGTTTCGGTAATTGACAATAACGCATCGCGGCAACAAATAAGGTTCATAATAGCGATACGTTTGATGTTAGTTGAATCGGATAACCACAAAATAACATTAATTTTGAAGTTTTCTTTAAATTGTGAGAAAAATACATGGCTCAGTGGAATAATTTATGGACATGTCTATAGTTCATGAAATTCCCTATAATGTCATTACATAAAATTATATGGTTTACGCTCAAAATTCTAACATCTATGCGATGAAATTAAGGCTAACCAATACACCAGCCGGCAGGCAGAAACCAGGTCCGTAGCTGGGTAGCGATTAGTACATTAGTAAATTCAGTAAAATTAGTAGTACTTACTTACATTTTATAGTTGAAGGTAACCGGTGGTTATCACTGGAAGATACTGCAGCGAATGTAATATTATGATCAAAATTGATTGATTTTATACATAAAAAAATACCATTTCAGCAATATTTATCCCATTACAAAATTAAACCTTAACTACATATCTTGACAGTTGTATGACTAATTTATGTTACTTACGTCTAATTAAACCGTAGTGATTGAAAATCACTTCCGTCTAATTGCAATTTTATCGTGAGAAATGAAATATAAAACCAGCTTTTTTCGCTCGCCGACAAAGACGATACATGACGCTTATGATTAATACATTAATATATAATAAAGTATTGTATGTTTGTTTAATAAAATGTGATGTAAAACTTCGCATGATGACATGTGAACTAAAAAATAAAAAATCATTTTTTGACGGAAGAGAGCTGAAAGAAAAATATCCTGAAAACATTTTTTGTGCAGAATAATCCATGTAAACAAACTCGCGGCAAAAAGTTAGTCACTTATATGCTACAGTAAAACTTGACATTAACGTAAATAAGTAATATCATCTAACGACTAAAACGAACTTTTTATTATCAATTCATGCATAAGTTCAGTAGGTAGGTACTAGTATTTAGATTCATCTTTCAAACAAACCCTAGATTGTTAAAGAACTATCAATGTATTTTGTAACATTTTATGTTTTCTTATATGTTTTATGCTTGTTCAGTATGTATTAACCAAAAACTTGTATGTCTGGTGTAAACTGCAAGTATAGGTTGGTTATTTATAAATAAATATAGCAAATAAACAATATAAAATAATTAGCAAAGTTATCAAAGGAACATCCTCTATTTAAATGATTTGCATTGATTATGAAGTTCTATAAAATACCAATTTTAATCAGAGACTGCGACATGCACAGCGATCATCTTACAGCTAAATTGTTGAATACATGGGAATGACTCAATCATATACCTGGTACAACAAAGTTCGAACACTGCAAATTTACATAATGCAATTTTGCAGTCTTTGCGATTGTAAAGAATCACGTACACTTATACTGTGAAGCTTAACACGGTCGCCGATCCGACGCCGTCGTCCGGCGGTTTAAAAGGAGTATGGTACAATAGATGATCACGGGACGGCACACGAACCGTTTCGATGGCAATTGTATAAGTGTGCGATGATCTTAATCAAGCGCAACGCAGAGTATATAACAACAGAACATTTCAGAGCTACCAGTGGTAGTTGTTTGTTAACATGTGAGGTAGTGTTAGCTGTATGAATTAATTAAATTAAAATTCAGATGTCCTTGGTGCCCAATCTGGGGTCATAGAAATAGAATGTATGTGTGTCTGAAGATGCATAATATTTCTTGCTCTGTGAAGAGACATGAGACAATCTGTCCTGAATTTTAGGCTAATGGTTCTAACAGCGAGCACACTTATTTGTTAACATGTAAAACTGTATGAGTTAATTAAATTAAAATTTGGATGTCCTTGGTGCCCAATCTGGGTCATAGAAAAAGAATGTACGTGTGTCTGAAGATGCATAATATTTCTTGCTCTGTGAAGAGACATGAGACAATCTGTCCTGAATTTTAAGCTAATGGTTCTAACAGCGACCACACTTATTTGATAACATGTAAAACTGTATGAGTTAATTAAATTAAAATTTGGATGTCTTTGGTGCCCAATCTGGGTCATAGAAAAAGAATGTACGTGTGTCTGAAGATGCATAATATTTCTTGCTCTGTGAAGAGACATGAGACAATCTGTCCTGAATTTTAGGCTAATTGTTCTAACAGCGAGCACACTTATTTGTTAATATGTAAAACTGTATGAGTTAATTAAATTAAAATTCAGATGTCCTTGGTGCCCAATCTGGGGTCATAGAAATAGAATGTACGTGTGTCTGAAGATGCATAATATTTCTTGCTCTGTGAAGAGACATGAGACAATCTGTCCTGAATTTTAGGCTAATGGTTCTAACAGCGAGCACACTTATTTGTTAACATGTAAAACTGTATGAGTTAATTAAATTAAAATTTGGATGTCCTTGGTGTCCAATCTGGGGTCATAGAAATAGAATGTACGTGTGTCTGAAGATGCATAATATTTCTTGCTCTGTGAAGAGACATGAGACAATCTGTCCTGAATTTTAGGCTAATGGTTCTAACAGCGAGCACACTTATTTGTTAACATGTAAAACTGTATGATTAATTAAATTAAAATTTGGATGTCCTTGGTGCCCAATCTGGGGTCATAGAAATAGAATGTACGTGTGTCTGAAGATGCATAATATTTCTTGCTCTGTGAAGAGACATGAGACAATCTGTCCTGAATTTTAGACTAATGGTTCTAACAGCGAGCACACTTATTTGTTAACATGTAAAACTGTATGAGTTAATTAAATTAAAATTTGGATGTCCTTGGTGCCCAATCTGGGTCATAGAAATAGAATGTACGTGTGTCTGAAGATGCATAATATTTCTTGCTCTGTGAAGAGACATGAGACAATCTGTCCTGAATTTTAGGCTAATGGTTCTAACAGCGAGCACACTTATTTGTTAACATGTAAAACTGTATGAGTTAATTAAATAAAAATTTGGATGTCCTTGGTGCCCAATCTGGGTCATAGAAAAAGAATGTGTGTGTACCTGTAGGTGCATGCTATTTTTTACTCTGTGAAGAGACATGAGACAATCTGTCCCAAATTTTAGTTTATTTGTTAACATGTAAGCTAGTGTCAACTGTATGAGTTAATTAAATTAAAATTTGGATGTCCTTGGTGCCCAATCTGGGTCATAGAAAAAGAATGTGTGTGTACCTGTAGGTGCATGCTATTTTTTACTCTGTGAAGAGACATGAGACAATCTGTCCCAAAATTTTAGTTTACTATATTCGTAAAGTTCCATTAGTAAACGAAATATGTGTGAAACTGACTGTGAAGTGGTGTGGAATAGGCGCCAATCCAGTATTAACGCAAACGCAAATTCAAACGAAGTGAGACGTAGGAACGATAAGTAATAAAACGGAATTGTTGAACGGCGCCCACTCCGTCGGATATTATTGGGCATTCTACCACACCGTGAGTGACGGAGGCGAACGGAGTGAGCCGATGGAACGGAAGGTGGGGTAGAATGCCCAATAATATACTACTTACAAAAACTACAAAACACCACCAAAAACCACCAGCAAAAGCCCAAAACTACTACTCATTTAGAGTGGCATCTGACAGCTACAAAAATAGTATCAAACATATCGATATTTTTTTCTGGATAGTGAATGTGTTGTATGTGTTTTTAGTATATTTATATTTAAATCGTCCTTTTTGTTCGGGCATCTAAAATCCGCATAAAAAATCAACCTTACAAACCAACGAAGTAAAATTTATTTTAGGGGATAATTGTATGGAGATACTTATATAGTAATGGTACGGCCATAACTAAGTAATACGTAAAACCGTAGTTTGCTGAACTCTAGAGCAAATCGCATGGTTGGCATGTTGGCAACACTAGAACCTAGTGAAAAGAAAAAACAGCTAGGCTTCGGCTTCATACATTTTTATGTCGACAAAATAATAATGATGCAGTTGATTTTGTTTTGCCAATTTCGGGATTGTTTCTAACATGTTTATAAAAGTCGAGCCGACCGAATAAGGTTTTTTGTTACACCATGGAAGTGTTTAGGTCTAAACGTTCATGCCCATGTTATCCATTATCAACTAATAAAAAATAAAGATAAGTATCGCAAAAGCTCCAAATTGGCTAAATACACAAATCGTGCAAAACCAGAAGAGAAGAAGAGAGTGATTGATTCACTGACAGTGTTACATCTGTGGAAAAAAAAATTGCTTAGCTTTGGCAATACTAGCTAGACTATTGTTCATTGTTCATGTTCACATTTCTCTCCGAAAATATTTTTTCTGTTCTCAGCTATCATAATCCTGCATTGTTATGTACCTTATTTTTTAAGTGAGCAACATACATATTATAACAATAAACGAAATAGTTCTTGTATTTGTGTAAAAGTGCCTTTATTTAATTGTCGCAACCACTGATTATGGTTGAACCACAATTGGAGAAGGATCCACAGTTCGAAAATTTCATCCTCGTCGAAACGCAGAAGCAACGTTTTCAGGTGAATGTTACATTTTTCATTGATGTGACAGTAGCTAAAGACTAGCTCTCAAACGGTAAGCCTAATGAGAAGATAACCTCGACATCAAGCTTATAATTTTGTATCCAATATGATATCCAAATCACACAAGTCGACATCGACCTTTGACCGACCCTTGCTCAGTTTTAGCTAATTATTATGCACTATTGTCTTAATAATGTGACAGGCAGCGGATGGATGCGGGCTGCCCAGGACCGGCATAGTTGGCGTTCTTTGGCGGAGGCCTACGTACAGCAGTGGATGGCTATGGGCTGTTATGATGATGATGATGATGATGATTGTCTTAATTATTACTTTTGAAAATAGTCATGTAAAGCATTAGTTACTATACATACCATTTCAAAACTTCAATATCTCCTTGATTTAAAACCTTGGGCTTAGAAAGATAGCAACAGTAACTGTTGATAAAACACAAATATTATCATAGAATATTGATTTGAATAAGCACTAGTATGTTTGAGTAATTATTTCCATATAACCCCAAATTTAATTTGCAAATACACACTACAGTTAGGTATATTTAATAGAACATAATTTACCATTCATTGTCTTTTTCATTGCAGGTTCTCGTTCACGGGCTGACTGACACATGCTGGGACACTTGCATGGGCCGTCCTTCTAACCGCTTGGACTCCAAAACTGAGGTGTGCATCATGAACTGTGTAGAAAGGTTCATTGATGCTACAACATTCATCACAAAGCGTCTTATGAACACAACTAAATACCGCTCTGACTCTCCTCTTACATTCCAATAAATTAAGTATACAGTCTAAAAAGCAACATGTTAGACGGCATTAAGGACTTCTTGCGCCGTCACAAAAGGAAGTTTCTTGTGACGGGTGCTGTTTTTGGGGGACTATACCTATTGTCGAGCTACGCTCAAAGAAAATTACGAGAATGGCAAGAAAAAGAAGCAAAAAGATTCTTTGAGATGACACGTAAGAAACAACACTTTGAGAGTACAGAACGAACATGTAATCAAACCATTCTATCACTTTCGAAAATTGTGACAGAAAGCATTCTAACTGTATTAAACACAGAAGAAATAGTGCAAAAATTGCAAGAGAATCCAGATAACAAACTAGCATTATGGGAACAGTTGAAACTTATGATATTCACAAGAATATGTGTCCTTGTGTATGCACTAAGTATGTTACAAGTGATACTACGAGTGCAACTGAATGTTATTGGTGGGTATCTGTATGGAGATTCAGTCCATGAGGAAGATTCTCTCATAGATGGAGAGTTGCAGGCCAAATATTTGTCTTTATGTCACCATTTTGTGGATGGAGGCGTTGAAGACTTAGTGAAACAGATTGAGACTGTTGTAAAGAAGGTTGTTGAACCTGTATCTTTGAAGAAGAAGATGACTCTGCAGGAGGTAGAGCAAATATTCTGGTCTATACAAACTGCTTTGTGCACGGACACCGCAGAGGGTGACCCTGTCAAAAAGATGGTGCACTACTTAGTTGGCCATGCAGAGGTCACTGGAGCAAAGCTAGACACCATTGTCAAAGAGACAATGGATATATTGGAGAGTGATGAAGTCAGGTCTATTGCTATGTCATCTGTAAGTCGCAGCTTCTCTTCTGTAA
Organism: Caradrina clavipalpis; assembly: GCA_932526535.1. Classification (NCBI taxonomy): domain Eukaryota; kingdom Metazoa; phylum Arthropoda; class Insecta; order Lepidoptera; family Noctuidae; genus Caradrina; species Caradrina clavipalpis. The sequence continues at coordinate 6,541,898 of OW052108.1, forward strand.
CTGATGAAATCGCCAACTTGTTTGTAACCAAGTCAGCACCAGTTACCAAGAATCATTTGGAACTAAATGTAGACCATGTTATTACAAATGGAGCTTTGAAACTAGGAGCAACTCCTGACTCTTTTGTGGATGTTAATAAAGTAGAAATACACTTTGTCAAACTTTTGCCTGTTATAAATGAACTCATCACAAAGAACACATGTAAGGGTAACACAAACATTCCAGATCTATTGACACAGCAACTCACTCTTAATGACAAATTAAAACTTCTAGGTGCAAACATTTATGAAGTATTCAGTAGTGCTTAGGCTTAAGGCATATATACTCGTATATATTACCAATAATTATATCACGTAAATAATTTGGTAAATAATGTCTGAGCTAGCAACTAAAAATGCACCTTGTAATGTTGAGACAGAAATAGTGTCGCAGTTATTTATTTCAAGTCTATGTCTAGGTATTGTGGTAGTTAAGCTTTTTGTATTTCTTGCATTTTGGGGACAGTAATAAAAGTCGTAATTAATATTGATTTTCGTTTAATTTTTGTTGTATTCTTCATCAGAGACCATGTGAGTACATAACACGCCAATTAATTCAGTTAACCCCACAATTTTAATTGATACTTATGGTTAGACCTTAAAACAATAAGTTTTGAGTAGGTATATCCCAAGTCATTGATTGTGTTTGAGTGACTCCCTTTCTAACGCCCAAAAATTGAACGTGCAATGTACTCTGCATATTGTAATCGTATAAGGCGTAACAGTGTGAGTACATTGATGAGTTGACAAACTAATTGAAAAAATCAATAAGCGACGCAATATTGTCGCGTCAATGTTATCATTGTAGTCATTTATGTACCCAACAGGTATGCGGGCCGCTGTCAACGAAGTTCACGCGTTGTTTCAATAATGACAAACATTATGTGGTCAGTACCGAATTTTATATAATAAAATAAAAATGCTACCTGCCTAAAAAAATACCTACTACTGAAAAGTTGATATGAAACGAAAACAAACCGGGCCCTCGTACATGAAGGGTTCTGACAACCATACAATATTTAACGATGCTTAAAAAATCGCGATATGAGGACCCATACATACATACCATCACGCCTGTGTTCTCCGAAGGGATAGACATACCAATGTACACCCACATATGTAATAGGGGGCGGTCTGTTGCCACTAAGCGGGCACAAATCCTAACTTCGAAGTGTTTCTGAGAATTTCATAGAAAAGCCGAATAACACTGCTGGGCCTAGGAATCGAACCCAAGACCTCTAGCAGTCGCGCTTAGAAGAACTCATGTATGTACGATCACCTTAATTTTTTTACTTTAAATGTTTTTTATTACTTGTTATAAGAGCCGTAGTAATTCACACTCTGAAAATTTCAAGTGTTTACCTATTACGGTTCAAAATATACAGCCCTGTGACAGACGGACGGACGGACAAGATTCATAGACTATGACTCGGGACCTTATTACTATGTCACATAGTAATAAGGTCCCGTTTAGCACTCTTTGGGTACTGAACCCTAAGAAAGATGGATAAATTGTGAAGATATGAATGAAAAGTAAGTGAATGCTAATGTGACTTTACATCTTACTAGGAGATTGGCAGAGAAAAACACTTTGCGACGACCCAAGTAACGTGGCATAAGAAGGCGGCAGAAGATCTTCAAGTACAACTAGTAGGTAGTAGTCTTCTTTTTGTATGATCGTCTTAGATATCCTATATCCTAGGTATTACTTATCTTAATACATTATTAAATATAAGAGCTAGTAGATGGAGTGGCTTCTTGACCGTGACTTGGTTTTAATTGCTTTTGTACATACATAAGTAGGTAGTATTCAAGGATTGATAAGGATAACTTTCAATGCAAAAGTTTATTGACTGTTTTTATCAACATATTGAAGCGATAAGCAATCACGATACTGTGTAGTTGTAAATAGGTAGGTATGTAGCTAAACTTAGTTTCATGCTTTTTACCTTATCTATTGGCTCGATTATAGCATATTTACGACGTGGAAGGTAATTAAAATCAAGGAGTATAGGTTCTCCTTCTCGTAAATAAAGTACTTAATTAGGTAGGTATTTGATTATACCTAAGTTCTTAGTTTTAAAATGACCCTACTCTCAGTAGGCAGGTACTATCGTGACCCTCACGCGTAGAAGAAATACACAGTCAATCGAGTAGGAGAACATCTGAACATAAATACAGTACTTACTTGATTGACCTTACGTCCTTGCCTCATCCTGACTAATAGGTATTATAATAATTACTTTGTTTATTTGGTTCCTTGATAAGGTAGTGAAGTTTAATATAATATCGACGAGTTCACAATGTAAGCAAACAAATATCCCGTTATGAAAGAACAATTGTCGCTTATCTAAAAACCCCTACCAGAATTTACCTATCGGAGTGTTTTTTAGTTATTATTTTTTTAGCCAAAACCAGTTTCTTTTCTCGGTAATGAAAACTAGTTTTGGCAAAAAAAAAACAGCATTCAAGACACCTCTTTTTCGCGACACCACTTTCCTAACGATGGCTTTTTTGATCTTTCGACAAATTATGAGGTATTCCTGGGACAACTGGTGTTGCTTAAAAACTTACCCGAGCTAATAGGTTCGGGCAAGTTATATCAATAGTAACCTACCTTAGTTTTTTTTCAGCTTCGGTCAACAATCACGTTATCTTTAGTGGTCGTCGTAGGAGGTCATCCTTCGCGCACAGCTTCAGTGAGATTGCTTCAGCCAAGTTTTAAGTCATTAAACCTGTTATAATCAGTAGCATGAGATGGGGTTTCGCCATGAAGTGTTCAATTGAATAAGCAGCGAAAGTCGTAATAAACCATCGAGTGAAAATTTTCCCTAGTTCAATTGAATTCAACTCACTCTATACGTAGGTAATCAATGTACATTTACAGCTTCCCAAAGAGTTCGAATTTTAAATTGTTTTTTATCGGCATCTTTTCTTACAGGTCATTTCTAAGTAAATTCAGTGTGTCACTCGTAGGTACATCTGGTTTTCCCAAATCATAAGACCAGCATAGGTACTTAATCGCCTTTTTACCCACTGTCTACCCAGGGGAGTGCTTTAGGCTTGTGCCAGTTGTTTGCTCTTAGCTGCTTGATGTGAAGAAAGTGGGTAATTTGGTTTCCTTTACTTCTCTATCTGCTGTTCTTTCAAATTAATTTCGTTGCGGGTTCCAAGACAATTACCCAAAAATAAAAATTTCAGCCTCACGACTAACCAGAGATCCATTCAATTTGACAGGGTGTATTTTTTATTTAAAGAAGATCACACTCATGAGGGCGTCTCAGGCAGCAACTCAGTTAGCGAAGATTCGGCGACTTCCCAACCCAATGTCCCAATTGACCCAATGTCATAGTAGATTAGTTACCATTACTTTCTTTTACATGGTGTAGCGAAAGTGTGCCAACGGGATCAACATTCTATTAATGAACCCAAACCGTCTGTCTGTCTGCTGTCAGTGACAGGCCTTTATCTTTTCGACGTAACATGTACTTTGCTGCCGCAAAATACGTCTATAATGCAGGGCCGCGCTGTCGGTAAATACAAACAAAAATGTTAGACCGTTTTACTTTTTTCTGATAAACTATGGGAGAATATTCACAATTAAAACGTGCGTATTATTAAATAGGTAGGTTAAATAGGTACCTATTTACCTTTTTTTTTATAGACGGGAAATCATCAAATAACTTCCCCCGACCTGGGCGGGGCGAGAGGGAGTGTCAGACTTTTACTGACTAAAACCCGTCTATGTTCCTTCATGTGCCCTTTGCGTTCCGGGGGCGCGGTATCTCTTTCGAACAACCCGCAGCCCCGGCAGGTATTTACCTTGAAATAATCAAGTATGTTGCTAATTGTTTCAATAAGATAGAGTTCTAAGTTTCCGATATATTAAGTTTTGGTAAATGACCCGAATTCATTGCTCACGACTACTCGCGAGTGTAGCTACGTAGTTAAATATAAACTTTTACCTAGTTAATTAGGAACCTAATCAAAGAACTTATTTGGGATCCATAAAGTGCCTACTGTCTAAATGAATTACCATAACATCCATTTGGCTCGCTTGTCGCTGTCTGAATGAGTGACAATAAGTAGAGCGGTTCCTTGTTTTCCGAAAATAAATGCAGCTGATACAACAATATTACGACATTAGTCTACCGCCCGCAGTCTTATGCAATCGCCAGACATTTTGATGAATGTGGGATACACCCCGGACACGTGTTCCAATTTTTAAAATATTATGTACCTACCTATTGTCCAGAATTTTACTAAGCAGCAATAATAATTAGTAGAACTACGTCATCTATCAATTACAAGACATTTGTGACATAATTATTAACTTGAGTGAGTTATTGTTTACAAATATTGCTCAGCTCAATAGCGACGCTAAAAATAATTATAATGACTGAGTGGCTGAGATCCTCTTTGAAACAGTCTTGAATAATTTTGAGGGTCAGAAAAGAGCTCCAAATAGCTGAATATATTTTAATAAATAATAAAAAGATAAGTATCACCCGACCTGAAAATAATTGCAAACGCGCCTGGCAAATTCCTACCATCGGAGGACCTGTGTGTGAGCCAAACGAGGACCCTACCCGCCAATCCAGAGACGCCAACCCTACTCTTTTTGTTCTTTGCCGCAAAGGCTGTCAGAAGAGTTGAAGTACGGTCTACGAAAAAAAAAAATACCATAATTATTTAAATGCTGTCAAAATTCAGGGTTAGTAGGACTTCGATATCAGGTAGATAGATATCTATAGAAAAATCGTCTTTTACCATAACAAGCCCATGGCGCGTAAAAAATACTTAAACATTATTCACACTGACTTTTATACTTGTAGGTACCAGGTTTACTGTGCAAGGTTTACCTATAAGAAGTAAATGTTCAATAACAATGTTATAATTCTAAATCAACTCCTACCCCAAGTTTTCGGGGTTACAAATAAGCTTTAGATCCCCTTAGTTTACAAGCCCTTTCAGGGAAAATAACGTAATTACGAAGCAGATCAATATTAGTGTTTCTTAAGTCGTTTATCGATATAGCTTTTACTTACATTACCCTTGCAAATACTTATAGAGTCGTCAGAGAAGTTGTGAATTGTCGTCCACCTGGAGCGGTGGGTGTGTGCAGCGTGTTTGCCTGTCAATGCGGAGTGGATATGCGGCAAGCGGCGCGCGGCGTGACGTGGCCTGCGCACGCAGGCCCGGCCCGCAACTGCCAATAACTCGCTAGAAGCCGTACCGCGCGCGCCACTCGCTCCTGAACAAAATATCGACGCGTAAACCTTCAACCACCCTGCTCGCTCTGAAAACTGTGGCTAGTTTAAGTGCAAACACTCACAACACAACTCTGGATTTAATAAAAAGAAACAACAGTCTTGATGCAAGCACAGTGTACGTCGTTATCAGTTATAAGTGAATTGTACAACACACAGTTTTTCACGTGAGTAGAAATATTTAAATAAATTATTTTACGGAATCTATTTATTCGATACAATTTGGTCCTTATCTTCTTGTTTGAATTAAAACTCAGTTCCCGCGATTATTATAATCATTAGATTTGAGCTTGACTGCTTCTCACGGTTGAAATCACTTAAATGATTTCCATTAAGTTACGTAGAATTCTTCAAATATTTATACAATTTTAAATTAAACTGAGTACATAAATAATTATTATAAATACCTCGTTGGTTTATAAATGTTATAAAATATTTTTTTAATATGCTAAGTAAGCTAGTTTACTTAGAAAAGTTACAAGTACCTACAATGTCAACACTATCTATGGTGGCTTGTCTACGTTTAGTCGCTTAAATTACGTAAGTTATGCCTATTTCCACTAACACTAGATATTTTCACAACAAACGTATTTTTCTTTCTGAAATAGGTAATTAGGTGCGACAATTTTATTTTGTATGTAAATATTATTATTTGGTTAAAACATAGCTGAATAAATGGGTTTAGTGCTCTCAGAATCTAGGTATATTTATGCATTTTCAAATAAGTAAGTACCTAAGCAGGTAATTTCAAAATGGAAAGTGCTAATAAAAAATGTTAACCTAAGAATTGATCCAAATCAATAGAAAAATGTTTTCATAATTCATGTATCTGTTCTTTCCACTTGTTCACAAAACAATTAAAGGTATAGGTAAGTGCACACTTACTTATATAAGTAAAGAACAACGCTTTTCTATTTTGCCGTTTAGTAGAATTTCTAGGGAAATTGTTTTGTCACGCTATAAAAAATAGCTGTAGCTGTGTAAATAGCTGATTACACAGCTACATGTCTGAAATACTTACATAAATGAATGTTCAAACGTAGATACAGGCTACTAGTACCGGTACCAAGTTGATTTCAATTGTAACCTCAATTGGAAAAACAAAATACACCATTATACGAAAAGTCTCCATTTTTCCCATAAATAATAGGATAACTAAAATTGTTATTCTTCTTATAAGTTAAATAACGTAGCTCACTCGAATGGCAATTTTATAAATGAAAAGATTACAATAAAATTGAGAAATAAAAAATCAGTTACGGCTCTTCAGATTATTACATAATAAAATATAATAAATAACTAACTTTTCCCCACGACTTCGTCGCCCGCGTGGTTTTTTTCACCCGCGATAGGTTTTCCTTATTTTCCGTCTTTGGTTACTGCTCCGCTCTCGTGGGTTGTAACAATTTCATGAAGAATAAAAGAAATGGAAAAATAGGTTGTAACTATGCCTCAAGAATCTGGCTCTCATATACCTATATCCGACTGGTAGGTAGTTCCATCCCAGTGATTAGTGTGTTTAAACAAACAAAAAAACTCTTCAACTTTATTATATTAGTAAGATTTGGGAGAAAGTAAATAGGTACAACCCGTTAGTTTCCACTTTGTGACACCCCTCTTTTTTAACAACTTCCGGTTCTTCATTTCAGTTTTAAATTACCCTTTGAACACCCTTTTTGACGAACGCAAAACGTCTTTTTGACGAATATTTAAGGTAACCTTTGTATTTTATAACCTGTATTGGTAATAGACTTGAATTTGTAATAAAAAAACAATGTAAAAAAATCGGATCGAAATTAGAATCAGCTGCATTTAATTTTAGTAGAAAATTAGGTAGGTATCTACTTAAAACATTCGTATTTACGGTAATAATGATTGATGGTCACTAACTAGGTACTTACCTAAGGTAGTACTAGTAGGTACCTACTGATAAGTTAGTTCTTGCCAAAGAGTTTTGGTAAGGCTCTCGACGAAGCCAAGGCCAATGGCAAAACAATACTTAGGTAATGTATGTACCTACCGTAGGAAGGTACATACAAAGGTACATACGCAGGTAACCTACGTGTGTACCTTTACAGCACCATACATGAATCAATAACAGTTATCTACTGTAAACATTCCATGATTACACAATTTATGCATTAATATCAATATCTGGATGTGACTCATTAAATTAGTATTGAGGCTCGTAGTTCGGGAGTTTTTTAACAAGCCATGTTTTATAGATAAGCACCTAGGTAAGCTTAACTATTAATGGAAAATACGTTTCCTAAAATCCATGTTCAACAAGCAGTAACTATTAATTACTTTTGAATTACATTTGTAATTAAAACTCAAAGACTTGGGTATAAACTTACCTGTTAAAAATGTAATTGTATGAGATCAATGCATGCATGCAAGTGTACAGATAAGAAATCCATAAAAAAATTATAAGTAATCGATAACAAACAGCTGCATGCAACGGTATTAGGTACTCAAAAGAGTGACAGATTTTAAATCTGTTAAATAATAATCTAAATTGTAGTTTTAATTTTACTAACTGTGCCTACTGAATGACACATACAAATAATAATATCTATTATCAAAAATCACCTCGTAACAGAATTAGGTTAAACAGTATCTACTACAATATATATAATAGTACTTACGTACTTAGTAATATTAATTTATGAATTAAGGTTTGTCGATGAAGAGAAAGGTGTATTATCATCTATTCAGCGTTGTGGGTTAATCAAAACAATACCGACGACTTATTTTCAAACACCATGTATGCTAAAGAAAACAATGAACAATAATAATATGAGGTAGGTAGGTACACGTGGTATATATATGACGCAATTTACGTACTGAGTAATTTATTCATTTCAGAACACAAAATGAGTACATTTTATAGGGGAAAATATTAATTGTTCACAAAACTTTTACTCAAAATATAATATTTGTAGTACCTAAGTAAGATTATCTTGCGTCTGAACTTAACCTTAACAATAAATAAAACAATATAGGCATCTACCTCGAAAACCCAAGAATACTGATAAGCCATTTGAAACCTAGTGTAGATAAACAATCAATAGGAAAGTGAACGAATTAAGTGCAAACCATAAGTGCCTATTGTTAGTATTTTCCTAACGATATATGTAACTGGCATGAACTGCATGTATCTAAAAAATAATAAGTAGAAAAATTACATAAACCAAACCGCCGAGCTTTACATAAACACTATCGAAGTCAAGGAGAATAAATCAATAAAAGATTTTCATGAACGCAGGTGTATTCAGACTCTTACATAAAATTCAAAATCCTATAAAAATGCGACATCAACTTTGATCTTTGCTTGCATTTCTCAACGAATTCACGATGGGATGTTTTGAAAAACAGATGACACGTTCACGTTCAAACTTCCAATCGAACAAGAATACTATTGTGTTAAGACGAATGGCGCATACGCACATACGGCCGGCGATTGTCTTAGTCAGACATCTGCGTGTACGCAGATGATATAGATTTACCAGAATCACATGGCAACAAGGAAAATCAAGTCTGTAGTTTGCGATACCAGGGAAATTAGACTATACCAGGATGGCGAACCTTAACCGGTGAACAGGCAATTTAAAAAAAAAAAGAATGTGACTGTGACGTGCCATCAATGAATCTTGACTTCTGAGCCATGTAATGGAGAAAAATAAAACTAGATTAGAACTAGAGAAACGTAATATTTACTATTTTATGTTTATTTCAATAAAAGGTTAGTGTGATTTTTGCTGTTGCAAATTGGGTTCGATTAAATACATAGTTTTGTCATTTATTGGCGTGCCCGAATTATTTTGTCGCGTGCCATAAGGTTCGGTTCCTGGAGCATACGATCTTGATATATTTTAATTTGCTTTTTTTTGTCTATAGCATTAACGAATAACGAACACGAATGTTGATGAAAATAAATCAATCGTCTATTACTTTCCATACTTATTTATTATTTACTAGACATGCACGCGACTTTGTTTGCATGATCGTCGGTTATCACGGGGATTTATCTTTAAGTGGAACCCTCATTATTTTTCCTAAAATAGAAGTAGCCTGAGTTACTCCTCATAGCTATTTGCTAATTTTAAAAAAAAATATACAATCATCATCATTTAAAAGAGGAATAAACTTAGAAGAAGTTGGTTATCTTTAAATAAATAAATAAATAAAAGTACTTATGTAATTTTCTCAACACGGTTGTATTGTAACTTTTGATTAGACAATTAGGTATCTACGACAGCCTTAAGGAAGTCCCAATATTTTTCCTTTTTAAAATGTCATCAGATTCTAGTAGACCTATAATCGTACGTTGACCTTCTTTTTTTTCAACCGATAAATTTCGGAGCGTGCATGAGAAATTGAATGCACATAAAACATCCTCAATAGAAATAAATATTTACTGGCTGGACATCGAACACAACTTTAAAGACATTACTCCACTATTTAAACATCGGAATCATTTATGTACGAAATAGCAGTGTTTAATTAAATTATCTAGATGTCGCTTTTGGAATGTTAATAGTTCCAAATACTTCTACTTTTAGACGGTTGGTTAAAATGAAAGTGGGTTAATAAAGCACCAAATTCATTAAAACTTTAATTAATTGCGCCTTTAAAAGTCTTTCTTCGTTGCGCATTCCTTAATCTTATACAAAATGAACACCTGCTTAGAATTTTATTAACTACATATTCTTTTAACGTATTGCGTGTTTTAATACACACAACAATGTTCATCACAGTGCAGACAAATCATTAGCAAACGACGCACCAGAGACAATGGCAAGCGCACGCCACTCACACGGATTTGCTCCAGTTTCCTAGCACTACCGGTGCATCAATACTAAAAGACAGCGTACCTAGACCACGATCTTTCTGCCTGACTTCGACCTATAGACCTACTTTTACAATGTCAATGCCACAGAAACACTGCAGTATCGGTGTAACCCGCTCGAATTTAACCCAACTGAATTATTATTGTTACAAATAAAGCATTCTGATTCTTATTCTGATTCTAAATGATATTCATTATGTGAGCTTCTTCAGGTTCCGTACCAACATAGTATAAAGGAACTTTTATGGGGCGACTTGTCTGTCACAGTACTTCAAGCTGCCGAAAGAGAAAATAAAATAATTCCCTAACTAACATATTTTTTCAGAAATCTGAAAAATCCCTTTACATGGAGACTTAGTTAAACGGTCCTGAAGAATCAATATTGTCCTCTCACTGGAAAAAGTGCGCGAGTGGCACTTTGCCGGTTTTTAAACAAGGCAAAGATAATTCGTGGCGCAGTCAAGTGGTGTAATGCCCAAATCCATGTATATGTTGTTTATATAGTTTATTTACTGCGTTATGGCAGGCTTCAGCAGTTTGCGTCCAGATTATGTAACATAGATATGTTCCAAATTGCACTGATAAAGTCATAATAAGTATTAAGATTTTATCTCTCTGAAAATAGAGCCAAACAGCAAATCTCTTTATAGGTGCGTGGTTACAAAATGACATGTACCTACATTCTTGTAAAAAAAAAACAACCCAACGAAAGGAGAACCTTCTCCTTTTTATTGAAGTCGGTTAAAAAAGTATGAAGAAGAAAAACAAAAAAAAAACAAGTAGAGCATGGCGGCTTGTCACAAAGAGGATTCGGTACTGAGGTAGTTAAAAAAATATATATTTTGGGACGAAAATAATGGCGAAATAAAAATTCATGATGGCTTCTACAAAAATTTATAAATTATTTTTACTTTCCCTCCACGGCTTAAACATTACACCCACTACAAAAAATGGAGTATCATCATCTTCCTGCCATCCATCTTTATCCCATGTTACATGGGGTCGGCGCAACACGCTTTCTTCTTCCACGCCGTTCCTGTCAACCGTAATACATAATTTAATGATCTTTAATTTACGTACCTAATTTACCGAATTAGGTAAATTCTACTGTTACATTTGTCAATAGGTAATAGGTGCCTACATTTTCCTACATAGATTTTAAGGGTAAAACGGTTATTTTTAAAAATAAACTTCCTATTATTTTAAATGTCCACATAATTGAGGAAAATAACTAAACTTATTAGAAACCCGCAAAGAGCTGCTCAAAATTGTAAGCAAGTAGGTAGTAGATCCCATCGGCTACACGGCGGAGTATATTTATAAAATCAATGTTTTCACGCATCAGGGCCACTTTTCTTGCCATTCTCCACAATTGGCAAGGAATACTAAGGTGAAAATATAAAAGGTAGTAGTATAAGGTAGTATAGTGGTAGGCAAATCTATTTAAAATTTTGCCCTGCCACGTGGACTCTCCGTTCCTGTGATCGATTAAAGAAGATACATAATATCTCGAATCGAATCGGCCGAATACTTTTGCTACGAAGCAATATTGAACAATATAGGTATCATGTATCAAGCATATCTTCGGTGGCGGCCCATGGTGATGACACCCTTGACCCTTCCTTAGCTAGATGCACCTCGCATGTTATCTGGTTTTGCGCTCAATCAGGACTTTACTGAGGACGGATACTTAAGTTTTAGTGTCAAATTACCTTATTGACTCAACCCAAACATCGTAAGATATCGTACATTTCGCCTAAATAAGTTGACTCTGCGCTTGTGTTTGGAACACAATTGGGACAAACAGGTCTAGGTCACAGCTATTACTTAAACTGTATTTATGCATTCAGGCCTACCTGATAAAGCAAAATGAGTATGTTATCAAACAAACTAATGACTTTACACTTGGCTAATGCGAAATACTACCATCAAGGTGTTAATAATTACTTCGGGACACACATTGTATAACATGTGGACGTTCGCCACAAATGGCCATAATCGCAGTAAATGCTCGTTAAATCGACATATCTAAACAGCCGTACAAAATACCGCGTGTTGAATTTAAATATTATTAGGGTCAGCACAAACAGAGTAGCAAAATGTTCAAGCAGCTTTCATAATGAACAACAGAAATAGATTTGAAAACTGCATGCAAGATAAAACTGTGCGGCACGTGTTCGCGTTGTATGTTCCTCGCGACACAGAACATTAATGAGTAAATAGAATATCCCGCAGCGACGAAGCTTAACAGGATATTTTGTTCATTAAATATTTACCCAACTTGACGAAATGTGGATAGTATAAAGGCACTCATATCTATGCGTGAGGTTAGTCAGTTTTCCATCAATTTGTGTGGTTTATTAAATGATAGGTACTCTGTATTTAAAAAAATACGAAAGACCTTTAACCCTTTACCTTTGACACAATACCTAGTACGGGAATGATATTCACCAAATAAATACCTTCATAATATATGTTTGTTGCTATAGGATGCGTAAGAAAAACAATTGTGACGTTCTTTTTAAATTCTCGTGTTCAGTTTACCACCTTTCAAACTAGTTGATATGCCACGATAATTTAAATATTCTGTTACTTTTTATTCTAGTGACGATACCGCAAGCGATGACGTGTGTAACCGCGAGAACAGTGGCGCGAATGTTCGAACAGCTACATCGTTTGCCGGTGCTCGGTGCATTTTGCTCAAACAATTGCCGTTCGTTCTGCGCTTACCCTTTTATGCGGCATTTTGCACCGGAAGTGAAAAACGCATTAGAATTGTACCAACATATTCCACTTAACACTATTGTCTGCACTGGTAGTGGTATTATTATTGTGTCGGTTTCTAAAATTAATAAGAGCGGAAAACCGCTAAAGCACGACGAACTTCAACACCGCACATTTATATTATAGTAATAATAAACAGTACAGTTCAGCCCCTGCCATTTTACCCGTGTCATACAAACATTTATTAGGGTCATAGTCCTTCCATAGTACCAGGAAACTAGTTTATTTAAGCCACTCAGTGCCATAGTCCTGTGCCAGCTGGGGATTGTCCTTGCACTTGCATAGTGCATACAGGGATAATTGTCGGTTGGAGTCTCTTTAATTTTAAAGCCCTCTTCGTACGCCTTTCAAAGGTCCGGGACTCTATGGTCCCGAGATAAGTAGGTACGTAAAAAAACCGTACAAGATAGGGAAATTTATTTAAAACTTCCATCATAAGCCAATGAATAAATATCCAAACCCGTTATGTTTGTGAAGATCCGCCAGTAAATTAATTGTGACTATGTATTGTCAATGATGTAAAAAGTAATAACACAATCGGTTCAATGAAAATAACTATTGTTGTGGTGAATCAAACATTCCTAACAAAACATTTATTATAATCAACCAATGAATAGAGTTGATTGTGACGTCGTCGTGGTTAAAATATAGTTAAAGACTGACTTTGTTTATTCGTTATTTTCTCAAAACACATGTGCGATACATTTACCATGCCATTGTCTACCATATGCCTACTTCATGGGGCAATTTGCAGATGAAAATATCAACATCAATAATGACAAATTTATTTTCAATACAGTTCCAAAGTATTTAATTAACTGAGTTCCTGCCAATACTATACGTACCTACTTACTCTATGGATATATCAATTGACCTAGGTGGCTAGATTCAACAAGACAGATTGACCTGTCTCGGTACCTAGATATTTGACCAATGTAACACAGCCAATCAATGAATTTGACTGTGATAGGTACGAGAGTGATTTTCTCCACCTCTATTCATTCTAGCTTTTAGGAGTTACAGTGGTTGGAAAGTGTGCGTTATTATGGCTTAACACGTGTTTAGTTTTCTTTGTAAAACTATTTTGACTTGCACACTATCAATGCATATTGTTTAATAATAGGTATTACTAAACCTAATAGGTTGCCCATAAACTTCATAATATAAACAGTAGGTATGTAACTGTATCAAATTTGTACTACTTTTGTACTTATTATTAATACAATTTTGCTTGTAACGATTAGCGATCGGCGGCGGCAAAATCTCGCGTCCGGCCCTGGTGCAAGCTATGGTCCGGAGTAGGGCTGCCATCCGTCCGGGTTTCCCCGGATTTGTCCTAGTTTAGAGAGCGTCCGAGAGACGTCCGGGTGGGGTTGTCAAAAATCTCCGGATGAAACCCGGACATTTTTAGTGTCAGAGGAATCCCAATTAATAGAAAGATAATCGATAATAAAATAATAATAAAAATCCTAGGATGTCCGGGAAAAAAACTAAATTTCACCCAAATGTCCAGGGTTTTGAAGTTTTTGCCCGGCCTCGGCAATTTAGGTAATGTTAGTCCGGACGGAGCGAGAGGGAATGGGAAGCAGTCACTTCCTTCTGCGAAGCAGTAATGCTAGAGAAGGAGATGGCGGGACGTCAGTCAGCGGTCAGCGGAGAACGTCTCGTCCAGCCGCCGCGGCAGACGCTCCAGGTGTCGGGAGCCGCGAAAGGACGTAGACGAGGGCCTGTGACCGGTGAGCAATGGGTAGCTCACCGTCCGTACTGTAAATAAGGACAGGCCGTGTCCACGGAATGTTCGTATTCCACGCACGTCAGCAAATCGGAGGGGCCACTCAGGGCCGATGCCTGCCGGGGGTGCGGATTGTTCGAAAGAGATACCGCGCCCGCGGAACGCAAAGGGCACATAAAGAACATGAATTGATTTTAGTCAGTAAAGGTCTGACGTTCCCCCCGTTCCGCCCAGGATGGATGAAGTAATTTGATGATTTCCCCAAAAAAAAAAACGATAAGCGGGTGATATAGGACAGTACATAGGTATAATGTGACATGCTAATGTATTATCGTCTGGTTTTAACCCAGTTTATCACAAAATTTTGCAGTACAAACTTCATGGCATTATCTCTGCGTCGCGTGTCGTTGTTTGTGTCCATATTACCACGCGCACCGTTGACTGTCCATTTAACATAAGGGCTCCCACACATAACTGCGAATTCGCATCGCATCGCAAATATCTGCGAGCTAGTTCCTAGATAGTTGATGCAATGCGGCATCGTATCGCATCGCATCGTGGTTTTGTGTGGGCGCCCTAAGTGGTTTTTGGAATTTTACCCTTTAAGGGGGTGAAAAGTAACTACAGATTGTATTTGCAGTCGAGAAATGTTATTCCTTATACTAGATAGAACAAGGTAGTTATTAACCTCTTAGGCAAAGTTGTAAACAACTTACCCTCATCAATAACGACCCGGCCAAAGATTAAACAAGTAGATACTAGGAGGTAAATAAGTGTTCCTTGCATGCATTTGAAATTGTATTCTTGTTTTACATATAAGCTCATCTAATCTAAGTTATGAATGAGGTGTAATAACTGTGGCAGTTATAAAATAGTATCATAGAATATGCAGGTACATAGGTGCCAGCTGGTTTTGTCCCGTTCAATAATGACCATGTTTTGTAAAAACAATGTGTGACTTTTGTTTTATTTTTCGCTATTATGTTGTAATCAAACGGGTCTTGTAGTATGTAGTGGTTGTTTTCCCACATGCATCTACTTATTTATCATAATTATATCTGGTGACTGACTCATTATCGCGGAGCCAAAACAACTGAAGTTACTAAAATCAGATTAATAGACAAGCACAGTAAATCCTTTGCGTTGCATCCAGGAGACGAGAGATAAAATTAAGAAAGCATTTTTGTGAAGCCTTTGCGCCTTATGGGTGGGCGAAAGAAGATATTTCGATTAATAAATTTGTAATAAACTTGAAACTTGGAACGAATATTGCTTTATTTTTCCTTGCTCATGAAACAGTCTTTAAGGGAATTTGGGGATTAGCATAGAGACTGTGGCTGGAAATTAGTTGAATTGTCGCAATTTCACAAGTAATGAAACAGCGTTTCTTTTATAAGTAGTTCGAATCCCAACTAGTACCGTGACCACAACGAATGGTAGAGACGCCACGTACACTCATAAGTATAAACGACGTGGCATAGCCTTTCCAGTGTGTTTAGTTGACACAACTGGTTCAGTTGGGAATTGAGGACCCAAAGCTTTGTCAAAATGGAGTGTTGCTGGTAATATTGGCTATGTTGGTAATGTTTTAGAGATATGGAGTAATGTCTTAAGGTGATGTAAACTTTACTATTTTCGGCTACTTTTTTACTTCTCCCTTCTTCTGGCTCAGTATTCTTTGTTAGTTAATGTCATGGATGTTTTTGAATTGTGACCCCAATGGCTTTCATATCATTCTTTTTGTAGGGGAAGTACTTTTTTGAAAGGGTTTTGGAATTACGTGGTTTAAACATGACGACGGTGACGTTTTTGGGTCAGTGTGGTACATTGTTCAGACACTTTTGAATTTCAGGGAGTCTGTCAATTAAAAAGCTGAAGCTTGCTAAATAACTCGTTCCAAACAGTAGGCTCACATGCATGCGTACAAAGTTATTATAATATTGGGATAGAAGCAATGCATTAGGTACGCAAATAATCATAATCAGTTGACAGTAACCAGATCTCTACACCAGATGACTATAGCTCTAGGCCGTATCGTGTGACATGATGTACTGCACCATAATTTCGTTTCGTTCTGGCGGACGTTTAATGGGTACTTTCAGAACTTGATAAGTACGATCCCTGTTCTCCGTTCACCCCTTTTCAGTTTTGTATTTTAGGTGTATGAGGCATACGTACGTATGCGTGATCTCCTGCGTGAAAAAGTACTCTACATTCTTAGGTAATGGCCAACTTTCCTATTACCTACACTAGGTTTCTAAGTATTCTCAAGCTGTTTTGCTTAAATGACGTATAGAAGTTAGGTCTGCTGACGACTCTTAGATTACCTTTATGCATCAATAGCATTAAGATGATAATGAATGAGTGGACTGCTAAACTGGTTAATATAAAGGGTCTAATTAAATTGTACATAGATAACAGTTAGGTCAGTTAGGTATTGAATCAACATATTTAGAACATAAGTAGGTATCTATTAAGGGTCAACAACCGTTGACCAAAGATTGACGTTACTTTTTAACACGGTATGGTAATACGCACCGTCGCGGGCGCACTGTGACAGAACGGTATCAAATTAGCATCGTTTTAGTAACCGCAATGTCATAACAACAGAGTCAAGTTAAATAAACTTCGGTCTGAAAAAAATATTAGACGCACATGAACCTATTAGGAATGGGCAGTTAAAGTACTTCTTTGATAATTTCTATGCACTAAATAATGCTTCTAACAATTTTGAGTTATTTCTTCGGCATGTTGTAAACCTAGTTATTGCTTGCTTTCTTGCGATTTTGTATTCTGAGTCTTGGGACGCATTGAGTCAGTTCAGTTTATCTATAATCGAAACAATAATATTACGAGTATTATGATACGAGTAAAGTAAGTTTGTCATTACAGGCGAGGCTCAAGTGCAGTGATGCGTAATGATAAATTAATGTTGATGCGCGTCTTACGACGTTTTTAAGCACAGTCACGACGAAAAAATTAAATAAGCATAAGTCAATTTTGTTATTAAGAAAATATTTTATTGAACCAATTATAAAATAAATACATAAACGTTTTTGTCGGCAATTTCACAGTTTGTGTTAAACTATTGTTAATAATTTTATTACTATTATTTTTTATGGTATTGGTAGATATGCTTTTATCGATCATAGAGCTTTGTATTTCCTTACTATTTCATGAAACGGGCCGTAAACAGCAAGTGATCGTGGAATCCTATTTTTAATAATAATAATAAAATCTTTATTTCGGGCCATGTCCATAATAATTACAAAAAGTTTATAAAATTTGTGCACGAATAAATGTTTTCAGGATATTTTAGTCCTGTTTATCCGCAATGACCTGTAGGATGCTATTAGTGCTACCCCGGACTCTGCTTAAGAAGCGAGAAAGAAGCGAGCCGCTTGCGCATGATGGCATAAAAGCCGTTTACACCCGCTTCCGCAAACATACCAGAGGCACTACAAAAACAAGGCCCTAACAACATCCTAAATCCATTGTTATATTGGACACGTAGGGTACTGAGCGGTAGAAATATGTAGAAAGTCTGACAGTAGGCTCTAAATAGTTTGACTTTTACTTGGTCACTACAACGCGCAAACCTGCGGGCCAGCATATTGCTTCTGACCGCCAATGGCCTACGTTCCCTTTCTATATTAACTCGGTCGCTAAGACCCTCAGTAATGTGATGTCCGAGGTATTTGAATTGTTGAACCCGCTTCAGGTCGGTACCATTCAATTTAATCGCGGGTACATTTGACGGACACTTACCGGAGGCCTTGAAAACTATGTATTCACTCTTCTTACAATTATACATACACTAATCCATGCTTATTTCTATATGTGTCACATATGGCTAGCAACTGTCTCATTGAGCCTACAGTTGGGGTCAGGAGCACCATGTCATCCTACTCGTGTGCTGCTGAGTTCAACTATAAGCTCATTCACGTACAAGTTGAAGAGCTTCGGAGAACTCAAACCGCTTAGCCTCACCCCGCACTCCAACCTATACGCGTCGGAGAAGCTGCTCGCCCATCTTAGATAATTTATCTGGTTAATTAATTGTAGGCACGCCAGTTCTCATGAGTTTCTCCCATAATACGTCATAAGACACGATGTCAAATGCTTTGGAGAGGTCAAGAAAGCACGCAAACACAGGTGTACTTCTTTCAGTATAATAATAAATAAATAAATAAATAAATATCTTGGGACAACTCACACACGGCTATCTGATCCCAAGCTAAGCAGAGCTTGTGTTATGGTAACCAGACAACTGATATACATACTTATATAATTTATAAATACATACATATTATAGATAAATCACACCCAGACACAGAACAAACAATCATGCTCATCACACAAAGTTTTGTCCTGGGTGGGAATCGAACCCACGACCTCCGGCTTAGCAGTCAGGGCCACTAACCACTAGACCAACAGGCCTGTATAGTACTGAACAGTGTGCTTGAGACTCAGAATTGCGCTTTCAGTAGAAAGTCCAGCGCGAAAACCGAACTGAGCGTCGTGAAGGTTAAGGTGTTTTCCAAGTTCTGAGTCAAGCACACTGTCCAACACCTTGGCAACAAGAGTTGCCATAGAAATAGGCCGGTAATTATTCTTATCGGACAAATCGCAAGTTTTGTTTTTAACGATTGGTACAACAACCGTTTAAGTCGCCGGCCATGATAGACCCAGGATCTCCAAATGACGGACCAAGCTATGATTTTGTAGCAAAATGAGTTCAGCGATATCTCGCTATCACTCCACTACATGGAGACCCGATTTATGGTTTAGGTTGTTAGTCGCTTTCCAAAAAGCACAATTTTTTTTTAAGGCTCGATATTCTGAAATTACATCCATTTTCAGCTGTTCTTTATGATTCTGGCACCCTTTTTAGTTTATGTTTGAATAATTTACGACTTTCACACATTTCCTCATATACTGCACCAGATTGTGGCGTATCCTGAGAAACCCAGTGTAAATACTTACTCTGGCCTCCCTGTGTGCTTCACAAACATGCTTGTTCCAGCCTGTCACATGCCTTTTCCTGCTATGCGCGTGAGGCTGAGTTACACACTTGCTAATAGCTGAGTCTGTTAGTGCCGTTATTATATCCTTATATATTTTATCTAAATAATATCTATGCTTCTTACAATTACAAATATTATAACTACTTTGTCTTAATTCTACCGGAAATTTACTATTGCACATTTTAGTATAGTTTTGCATCTGTTCCTTGATTCTATGTTCTATATCCCCAAACAACTTCATTTAGTTTATTGCTGCTACTTGAACTGTTTTTACATGTAATCGCATTTAACTCACACTCAATGATTAGTGGCAAATGGTCCGACCAGAAAATGTCATATTTTATAGATACGTTATTAATAGTTTGACTAGCAAAATGACTAACAACACAGTGATCGAGCCATCTCACACAACCATGAGCTTTGCTAATAAATGTGTAGTTGTTTGATACATACATAAACTCACGCCTTTTTCCCATGGGGGTAGGCAGAAACCACGGACCGCCACCGCTGACACGATCCTTACATACTCCTTTCGCCTCGTCCACATTCATACATCTGGTCATACAAGCACGCCGGTTACGAGTACTGCGCACCTGACCTTTCTGAAGAACCTCACCAATAAGGTCAAGGTAGGTCTTTCTAGGGCGTCCCCTTCCGGCATTGCCACTCACATCTGCCATATAAATCCCTTTTGTTAGTCGCCTCTCAACATGACCGAACCATCTAAGCATACTCTTTTCAACCTTTGTCACTACATCCTCTTTTAAACTGCAACGTTGTCGTATAATTTCATTCCTCATTTCATTGTTTGATACACTTCCTAATATATCCATGTCCGCACATGTCCATTGTTGATCCATACACAAACTAACTAATTCGTTACCAAACAATTCGCCCGGATGTGCGTTAAAGTCTCCTAATATGTGTTCTATTGAATTGTTTTCAACTATAGCACATACCTCGCCAAAGCATGTCGTAAATTCTTCCAAGTTTTCCATTGCATTGCATAGTTGGCATATAAATACTAAATACTAGAAATGCACAGTTATTTATTAACACTTTTATTGCACTGATACCGGGATTATTGCACTTGATAATTAATAATTTCAACTGAAAGAATTTCGCTACGATTTTCAATATCTTTTGAATGAAAAAGAAAGATCGTAATTTATTTTTCTTACACCCTATTTCACAAAAACGCTACTTCTGCCAAACTGCACAGCAGTTTGTTGGCAGACGTAGCTCTCATATTTTAAACACTTTACTTAGTTGGTATAATATACTAAAAGTCTAGTCTAGTAGTTTTGCTGTGATATGAAGTAATTTATGCCTAAAGTCATTTAATATTAAAGCAACCTGGATAAAAAACTCGTGGTCCTAAGCGCGACTGCTACGCTAGAGGTCTTGGGTTTGACTCCCAGGTCATTTACTTGACCTGGGAATCGAACCCAAAACCTCTGTTACTGAGTTTTTCTATGAAATTCTAAGTATCTAGCAACTCGAGACTTAGGATTTGTGTCCGGTTAATAACAATATGATCGCCTCCTATTACGTAGGACCTAAAACATACTGGCGGACTGTAGGTGTACATTGAGTTCACCTCTGCCCTTTGGGGAATACAGGCGTGATAGTATGTTAAACAAATATTATTAATAAAAATTACGAGCTGTTTACTTATTTCGCGCGTCATGTCCATAGTTCGGGGATGATGCGCGTAAGGGTAGGAGTGCCGAGGACACAAATGAAACAGCTAATTAAATGTTATTTTATTTGGGAAATAAATTGCTATTAATTTGATGAAATAAAAGTTTATTTATCATATTTCATTAATAGTAATTATCTAACATATTTTATTAGTTACTCACAATATAAATATTAGGCATAGAAACATACTTGATGTTGAAAGGAGAATGGGCAGCCCTGTCCAAAGTGTTGTTACAATTCAGGACTTATTATAACTTCAAAGGTAATAACAATAGCTTTATTTTATAACACCAACAGTGTGACACGTGCAGGGAAACAACTACCTATGACTGATTTGTTTTTTGTTTTAATATATGATATAGCTAGTCGAAGATTTCTCGTGACTTCATGACCTGTTTGACACCAAGAGTAGTGTGACACATGCTGGAAAAGAACTACCTATGCTTCTTTTTCTGCTTTCATAAAAATAATACTAGGTACCTTTACAATGAATCATCATGGGCATCTTCATAGTCATGAAGTTTTACAACAAAGTAGAATACTTGGGTCGAAGCCTAATCAAACTTGCCCATTCTACTTTTAAAAGTCAAATTAAAATTATCAACAAGTTAGGTACTCTCGAGAAGACAGGACCTGCCTGCCTTTACTTGAAATTAGGGTTGCCATCCGTCCGGAATTCCCCGGATTTGTCCTAGTTTAAGGACAAATCCAGAAAGGGTTTTCAAAAATGTACGGTTTAAATCATTCTTTATTTCTCAAAGATTACAAATCACTTGCGAGGAGAAATGAATCATAAAACATAAAATAAGATTATAAAGAAATGCGCGTAGACAGTATTCTTAAAATAATATACAAACATTATCGGATTGGGAGGTAATTCTAAAAAACTTTGTCATGCGAGTTGCTAATTACGGGCAATAGCTGTTGAACAGACAAAAGCGACGGTTTACATGGAGTACGATAATAATTTAGTTTTTTATGGTGCCTTTGAAAATATGTTGTTTTAATAGCTTTTTGAATAAAAATATCGATTTAGCATCTTTTATATGTTTAGGTAATGAGTTGTAGATCTGTGCTCCTTGATACAAAATACACTTTTTGCCGTAATTAGTTCTAGGCGTATTATACAGTTGTATATCATGTGCTCGTCTAGAGCTGCGGGTGTATATTTGATTGTATTTTGTAAATTTTATTTGTGTGTGAATGTTTTTGTTTAAGATTTTTCGTACCAAGACCGATGTGTTATATTTGTAAATTTGAGTGATATTAAATAATTTTGTATCATCATAAATTTTGTTAGTTGGAGTTAAATAATTATAGTGGAAAAGGATTTTTATTATTTTATTTTGTGCTCTTTGCAATTTATTAAGGTGTGTTTTGGCAGCAGAAATGTCTGGAAGAAAACCGGAAAAAAATCTCAATTTCACACAAATGTCCGAGGTTTTAGTGGCAATTTAACATTACCAAGCGCTTCTTCGAGTCCGCTGAAAAGCACCCGAACCCGCTCGTCGTATCGGCCGCCCGTTACTCTCCTTCCCGTATAAGTAGGATTCGCCGACCAAGGCATACCTACTCTTACTATCCCTGACGACGCTATCACCGTCCGCCAAGAGAGTAGTAAGAATACAAGCACAGTACGCAAGTACAACGTCCCCGTCTCTTGCTCGGGCCAGCCCGCGAGCTGAGCTGCATAGTTTTAAAATCGTCCATTAATAATAATAATTGATCCAGCTTGTCCCGCTTGCTGCCCCCAACGAGGCCCTAAGCCGAGGTACGGACCTCACAGGGGGTGCCCTTAGCGCGGCAGTCGCTTAGTTTATAAGTCTTATAATGCTATGGCTGGAGCCGGAGGCCTTCTTAATTGCGAGGCATCCACAGAGTTGTCCGGTTAAGCACTAAACAGCCTCTTGGCTGAACAGCTAGATGCCGTACCGAAAAAAAAAACGACGGGAGATTCCATTCGTAAGATTTTCGATAAGGTCACGTGTCCTGACGCGAGTTTAACATTTTTTACCCATTCCAAAACAAGTGCACAACGCCGCTAAAGAAGTTTTCACTTCAAAAAAAGGCAATTTAGGTGTAATTTGGGTGACCGCCCTACATCCAATCCCAGCATTTAGGTATCTAACTAAGTACCTATATAATGATGACATACACATACTATAGGTACATAAGTAAACACAAATTATAAGTAGGCACCTACCTAAATTACTATCAGCAGATTCGAGTCTAGCTACATTGTCTAGTTGCAACACAACTAGGTAGTCCATCTTAATTTATTTACATTACTCAATGCACAAGGAAATGTTTAGGTATATATAAGGAAACATTCTTTACAAACTAATAAAAAAGTAGGTAATCTACGTTATCAGTTAGAAACTCCTTGAAAAACCTATTTTCATGAAGTTTTAAAGTTTTTTTTAAATTCTGACATGACATTTTTGGTAAAACTTTATATGACACTTCATGACTTGTTGTTACATTTATTTATTTTGTAATAATATTTATACATTATGATTAATTCTGTATCAAAGTGATAATAATTAACAGCAACCTCTTGGAATGTTAAATATAGGAGCAAGAATTTACAAATCTTTAGGTAGTTTTATTTACATCTATTTGATAGAAAAAAATCTACAAATAAAAGCATCAGATTCCTAGCGAATTCATTAATAATTATGCGAGAGCTAACCAAACGTAAGATCAGATAATTCTTTCATCACAATCTCTCGTTCCTTTAATAATAATCACGAGAACTACTTTTTTGCATGGTAAGTGCTTGAGTAGGTTAAGTGTACCTACCTAACAAAAACATTTATATATTGACGAGTAGCCGACCTATCTACATACATATTATATTTTGGTATGATAGACCTATGCCTAATAAGTAACTAACCTACCTACATCAATTTTACCTTTACACAATTTACAGAAGCAAGTTTCCTCGTTTATCTAACTGTTTACCAAAGAAACCTATCAGCAAAACGACTACTTAAATACCTTCCTTTCAATCATCTATACCTAAGTACCATATTAATAACAGGCATCATTTGTAAATCAGGCATGGTTTGGCTGATTTGCAAATTATGCCCATCCCACTGCTACACATACTGCTGGAAACATGACCGCGGCAGGATCGAGGGCTGTCGAGTGTTAACAAACTACTTCATCACACACTTCACATTCCACTTTAGGAATAAAGAAGACATCGAAATAATTACAGCGTTCAAGAGTTTTCTTAGTAGTTTATATAACTACCTACATACATATAAGTATATACTATCTTTTTACGTGTTTGTCAATGTCGGAGTCTAAATGATAACTTTTTTTTTTTTTTTTTTTTTTTTTTTATAGACGGGAAATCATCAAATAACTTCCCCCGCCCTGGGCGGGGCGGGAGGGAGTGTCAGACTTTTACTGACTAAAACCCGTCTATGTTCCTTCGTGTGCCCTTTGCGTTCCGGGGGCGCGGTATCTCTTTCGAACAACCCGCAGCCCCGGCAGGCATCGGCCCTCAGTGGCCCCATCCAATTTGCTGACATCTCTTTGAGGCGCGCGTGGAACACGGACGCGCCGTCGACACGGTCTGTCGCTAGTGAACGTACGGACGGTGAGCTACCCATTGCTCACCGTCCACAGACCCGCGTCTACGGTGGCCGGGAGTCGTCTCGTGGCTCCCGACGCCCGGACCGTCTACCGCGGCGGCCGCTGGGACGGGGGACCCTCCTTTCTCTCTCCCGTCCCGCCGCCTCCTTCTCTAGCATTACAGCTTCGCAGAAGGAGGCGACTGCTTCCCATTCCCCCTCGCTCCGGACCATGGCCTGAACCAGTGCCGGACGCGAGAGGGCGCCGCCGCCGATGGCCGCCTCGAGGACTCGGCGGTGCTCAGCCCAAGCAGGGCACACCGCCAAAGTATGCTCCACCGTGTCCTCGGGGCGATCCTCACAAAACTTGAAGTATACTTTGTGAGGGCATCGTATAACACTCAATGACGCTTGCGCTGGCCTCTACTCATTTCAGGAGCGCCGGGTAGTACCTACGAGGGACACGGGAGAGCATCAGAGTGTGGAGTTTACATGCTCCCGCTGCCCCTCCTCCCTACTGCTTTGCGGCTTTTACATTATATCGCAGAGGTTAAGGGGTTTATTTTATTTAAGTTAAACAATTATTTCCCTTGTTAACAGATGTCAAAGCTAAGCAGAACACGATAGTGCGGGGGGCAGGGATGCAGGCGGCGGCAGGGACGCTCACCGTGGCCCGGGTGGAATAGCCGCTCGCGTCAGCATGTGGGCGGCGCGCGCGATGCGGGCGCTGCGCCGGACCGCGCTGCTGCTGCCACTGGCGCTGACGGCATTGGCCCTGCTGCTACTACCGCGGCCCCCGACCCTCGCCCCAGCGCCGCGGAGCCCCTCCCCCCCGGCACCACAACGCTTAGACGTAGAGGTAACATCTAGACCAAAACCACCATTCTTCTTCGTCAACCTGCCCTGCTTTCACCAGCCTACTCGGCCAACCAGCCCTGGGTAGGTCTGCGCCGTAATTGCACGCCTTGTACGCTACTTTTAGAATTAAAGTTACGGTTTATGTACCTACCGTGTAACAATACAATTGTCAGCCTAGTCTTTTGACTTTCACAGTAGGCACCTCCACACAAAACGTGTATTGCTGAATTTAGACCTTCCACGACAAAATGCTTTCTTTCTCTTTTGCTAGCCAAATAGATTTAGTTAGCGAAGTTTATTGGTATCTAGACTCAGCCTGTGCCAGAATAAAGAATTCAGTCATGTCTCCCCCGTGAGCCCCCGTCTATGTTCCTTTCATGTGCCCTTTGCGTTCCGGGGGCGCGGTATCTCTTTCGAACTGAATCCGTCATTGTAGGTATGCCTATACCTGCACTTATTCTAGCTTGGGGTTGATTAAGAGCGTGACCTGCTGCGACCAACACCATCCTACTTTATGCCGTTTAATAACTCACTCATTGATCAATGAAAATGTAAATATTTTTATAACAGTGTAAGATGAGTAGGTACCTTTTGCTTCCCATAACACGAAGACAGTTAATTCCCACACACGACAACCACAAACTTCACAAACAAAAATTTCACAAATAGGAAGATGCGTAGCGCGTATATACAGTACTGAACTTCTGTAGGTATAATAATGTTGAGGTTTAAATAAATTATGAAATACGATGCTGGAATCCCAAACCAGCCATCTGAGTCTATCCTTTTTCAGTATTGCAGGTGCCCTCATGCACATCGTTTTTGATGTGTTATATTGTGCCTTGCCATAAACAGCGATTTTTCACGACAAAATAAAAGTCGTTTCAGTTCATAATATTTTTTACGCGTTTTTATGCGTAGTTAACGGCTATGTGATGTATTTTTTTACCCCGTATGTTAACGCACTAGATATACCTACAGGTATTTACCTAGTTTAAGAAAAAGTAGTAATAGAGCTAATAGAGTAAGATCTCCAAAGCCCAAAGACGTCTTTGTATCTCATACCACCTTAATCTTCCTAAAAGAAGTGCCAGTCTACAAAAATAGCTTTGTTGTAGCTCCAGAACGTGATCCCGGAAACGGATTATGTAGTGCCTCACGAAGACGAATCCTCTCGCCTTCCGTGGTTTTTGCGCGGAGGTGAACAACGTCCCTGGCAGCACGACCCTGACGCGAAACTGTTTCCAGAAGATTCACCAGGAGATGACAGGTGATCTTATCTTCGCATAGTTTCTTAAAGTTCATCCTCAAGATTAGCACACATGTCACTCATGTCATTTCGAAGACATTTAGGTAATAATATGATGACGTTAATGCAGAGATGAGACGTGACCAAGACGACGTGTGACGTAGGTGCACGATTTTAATAGTTTATTTTTTATGCTTTGCAGAATTGTTAACCAATTAATGTATACGCTACCAAAAGACAAAGATGTGCCTATTAAGAAAATCCTACTCGCAAACGGGTTCGGCGCGTGGGGTGTGTCCGGGGGCCGGACGGAGTTCCTGCGGAACAAATGTCCGGTGGACCGCTGCTCTCTGACCGCAGACGCTAGGGATGCCGCCACGGCTGACGCAATACTCTACAAAGATCACCAAACACCCTTCAACGTCAAACGTTCACCTAAACAGGTAAGGTAAAGCAGTGATTATAGGGAATACTTATTTAGTGTAAATAACACCTCATCTGTATTCCGCGAATGGTTGAGGTGTCAGTCTGCAGATAGGATTTAGTTATATGTAATGTTATAGAGCGTGGGCCTATTGCCACCAAACCAGACAGGCACAGATCCAGACCAGGTAACATTTCATGTCACAAAACAGCACACGCTGATTATTTGCGACACGAAAAGAATGTTATCCCGACGATGTCGTTCGTATCTGCATTAAGTGTTACTTTCCTTTGTAAAAGCAATCTCAGAACTTACCTAAATCTCGACATGTAGATAAACAATAGCAATAGAGTGAATGGATCAACCAATACCTATAATATGTAACACATGGAAGCTGTTGGTGGACCTTTTTTAATAAATAAATAAATAATGGATTATGTGTCGATGCTACCGATGCGATGTCGATAGCTAACGGTAAATGCTATTTTTAAAGGCAGCTTAGACCCTTTAGCGACGCTTTCTATTACTATCTTCTTTATATTCCAGATCTGGATCCTATACTACCTGGAGTGTCCGTACCACACGGCGTCGCTGAGGCCGTCGTCGGTGGACGTGTTCAATTGGACGTCCACCTACCGACGGGACTCAGACATCGTGGCGCCCTACGAACACTGGGTTTACTACAATCCCCTAGTCACTGAAAAAGAACACGACAGGAACTTTGCTGCCAATAAAACTAAAAAGGTAACTTTTCCTACCAAAGAAGGTACTGAAATTAACAATGTAGAATTGTAGTAATAAGGCTTTCGATGTCCTATCTATAGGACAACGAAATTTTACAACTATTCGTTTTGTTGAAAATCCATTCCTTCCTTCCTAACTTTTCTTAAATTCCTATCTACCTACTCACAAGAGAGACTCACTTAAGAAGAGGTCCAGCGTACACTGGACAAACGCTAGTGTAAAGGCGCTCTTAGTGTTATTGTTCGCTTCCTACGAACGTACTACATTTACTACCATACCATACGTACCTTATAGTGCGTGTCTCAAAACCTGACTTATTTAGTAAAAAAACTAAAACCCGACTACAAAAAATTGACGTTCTAAAAAGTATGAAACAAGAAAACATTCTCATCTGAAAGCCGTGGATCATCATCCATAGATACATACATACATACCGGTCAACCTCATAACCCTCCTTTTTACTTCGCCGTAGTCGGGTAAAAAGGAGAAATCATCCAATGCGTCGTTCTTCCTACATGTTTTTCTTAAATTATAATATTGGACAGGTGGCGTGGTTCGTATCGAACTGCCACGCTCGCAATCGTCGGCTGCAGTACGCGCGGCGGCTCAGCAACTTCATCCAAGTGGACATCTATGGCGCTTGCGGCGCGCACCACTGTCCCCGCAACGACCCCAACTGCCTGGAAATGCTCGATAAAGACTACAAGTTCTACCTTGCCTTCGAGAACTCTAACTGCCGTGATTACGTCACTGAAAAATTCTTTGTTAATGGACTACAGTATGTATAATGCCTTGTTTTTTTATTCTTTTACATAGTTAACATTCCATATGTTATACACTACCTATTATGAAGTAACTCAATCGACTGAATGGCCAGCTAGTTGCTGCTAGCGTGACTTGATTATGTAGCTCAGGCAGTTATGTTCGGCATTTAAATAATTGATTTTTTTAGTAGTAGGTAACTTAGCAGCCCGGGATCTTGGTGCCCTGTTAATGGCAGTAGGTTCGTCTTCTAGGTAGAAAAGTAGTTGCCCTATGTTTTTGAAATTGACAATTATTTCCATAATTCTCATTTGCCTATCTACATATTACAGACACAACGTACTGCCAATAGTAATGGGTGCCCGCGCATCTGAGTACGCGGCCCTGGCGCCCCACAACTCATACATCCATGTGGAAGAGTTCGCTAACCCGGAGGAACTCGCCACGTATCTGCGGCGCATCGACGAAGACGATAATTTGTATAACTCCTACTTCAAGTGGAAGGTAATACTTAGAACCTGTTACGGTATCATTATTTCAGCAACTTCCTGTGTATTCCAAGTTGTTAGCGCGACTGCTAAGCGGGACCTGTGTTCGATTACCAGATCACCCAGTGTTGTGTGCCCGTTTAATGGTAAATATGCTCAAGAGTGCTGACCTGATCATAACTGACAAGTAAGGGTGTTTTTGCTGTGATTCCTTTGCCTACTACTATGGGGAATAAATTCGAATATTACTGTAATACATTACAGTACAGATAATGCTGCAATGATAAACCACCTGTGCCCAGCTCCCAAGCTGAAGTCGCAGTGTAGGCATCCACTGCCACTTCGGTTTGGGACTTTTCATTTGATTTTGATACCTCAAACAAAGCTAATGTGTGTTGGCAGGGTACGGGCGAGTTCATAAACACGTTCTTCTTCTGCCGCGTGTGCGCCATGGTGCACGCGAACGAGCAGCGCCAGCGCAGCGCGCACTACAGCGACGTGCAGGCGTGGTGGCGCGACGGCGCCTGCACGCGCTCCGAGTGGCGCACGGAGCTCACGCGGGACAACGGCTAGCGACACGTGGCTCGCGCGACATACGTAATAGGTTTATCGCTTCATGCCCGCCTCGTCCACGAGGCTCGACTCATTTTTACGGAGCCCGGCGCGGCGCTACGCATTTTTGTCAATATTTGTATCGTGTTACCAGTCAAGTCGAAAGTAATCGCGTCCATATAGCATAGCGTAGAGCTAAACGGTGGTGGTAGTGGTTCTGTTAATTCTTATTAGATTGCCGGTGCAAGTTTTCCAAACAATATTTTTGTAACATGAATTAGTGAGGCGTATAATAGAAAGTGCGCATTAGGTAAGAAATAAAATATAATTCAATGTTATTGGCGCCCAACATGGGTCTGGCGACCTGAGGAAAATCAATGTGAACGAGACCTGATTTCCCCTCCGATAACATAAAAGCCATAGTAGATTCGCTTTCGCATTTAAATTAGGCCGATTAAACAATAAAATCATGTGTGTTGATATATTTTTAGAAAGCAGAAACATTCCATCGTAGGTAGTTTTAATTTATTTACCAACTGTTAAAATGTTTTTATTGACTTTAATAACGAATTTTATTAGGTTTAAGACATGTTTGTTTTGAAATATCGTTGCTGTTTTACCTATACTTACCTAATTATTTTTGTAAATGATTTGAATTTTGTAAATATTTTTGAGTACTTTTAACTTAAGTAGGTACCTGCTCTACTGACATAAGTAGATACAGACCTAGGTACGTACCTACCTACTTTATATTTTCAAGACCAACTTGTAAGTAATACTTACCTAAACCAATCAGAATATCATTTGCGGTGAGCAAAATAAACATAATTTATATTTAAACATCTTAGATGTTGAATGGTTTATAATGGTGTTGTTTTATACGAAGTATTTCGGCTAGACTTGATACGGTAACGTAGGGGTACCTGTTCTTTGTAGGTATTAATTAAAGATTTGTGTTGGTACCTATAATAAAATTGTCGAAAGGAACATTAGAAACCATACCAAACTACGGTCGGCAACAATAGTCCTTTACCACTTCGGATTTTTTAATTCCAATTATTAACTCAACCTCAGAAACTTACCAGAATCTGACTGCATGAAATAAAAACGATTTGTGGTTTTAGGCAATGTCTATTGTCACCAAACACGTGACCTATGCGCGACTTGGCGGGTAAATTGGACTGAGTTATATTATATATTGTTCGTTTTTTTTTTTTAATTCTTTACTTAGTTACAACTTCTTTATGTACGGCGAACTATAAATGAGGGCACATCGCAAAAGAGGAGAGACAAAGGTTTTCAAGGGTTGGGCTAAACCTAAGGGTTTATTCATGTTCATTAATGCTAAAGAAAAATAAAATTAAACAGTAGGAATGAAGATCGTTTAATCCAATTTCCCCGGTAGTTGCATACAAAGTTTTTTGACTTCCATTAGCTATGAGACTCTGGTGCCTTAAGGTACCTTAACTACAGACTACAACCCGAAATGCTATGCAGCAGTGCAGTGTTATTTTGGGTCTTCCATTTAGATGATAATATGTAGAAAAGATAACTGCGTTATTCGACTATTGCCGCTGACCGTACCACAGCTACCACAGTTATAACATTATAAAGGTACCTAACGACATACTAACACACACAAAGTAGCCTAAGTCTAGTCATGATGCCATTGTGAAAGCACAACCAAAAATAAACTTTCGTGATTTTTTGCGCACAATTTGCACAAAGGCTCTATTAAAAGCTTATATTAAGTACCTACTTACTTAATACTTATCATTGAATTTTCTACTTAATCGTTTTTGATAGCCCCACTTGCGCCAAAGCTTGCATATGTAATACATTATGGGCCCGTGATAACTCAGAGTTGATCATTTATTCACCCTGTCTGGTGCAAGTGAGCATGAGTTAAAGTTTTATATCAATGTAATCTGTTAAATAAAGTAATGTTCTTATTTCTTGTTTACAGATTAACATACTTATTTTCTAATAATTGTATGTTTTGTACATTTTGATAATGTTGTGTTATTTTTGAATGTTGTTTTCTTCAGTAGAATGTAAATCAATATTAGATAAGAAAAACACTCCCGAATCAAGATTGCTGCAAACTGCAAATGAATGAATACTTGCATGTCCACAAACAAAACATTGCAGTACATTATTTACAGATTGTGGTGAGGAGACTTAAAATGTAACTAGACTGAAGAATCTTAAATGATTTTAAATGATATGTTTTATTTTACATTTGAGGAAATTGTTTTTGATAAGTCTTATTAGGTGAAATGAGTTCCTTGGCTTAAATTAAGTGTATCCGAGACATGTATTTTGTGTTTCACAGGATTTTATATAACATAATCTCCTAACATGGCTAGTTTTAAAAGTAATCAAATTTAAATGTAAGTATTTAAATAAAATCTGAATGTTAATTATAAAGATCTCAAATTAAATTGAATGCCAAGAAACACGCACTCGGTTTGGTAGCATTAAGTACCTAATTGCTATTCAATAAAGTATCTCAAATATTTTTTTTATAAAGATCATGTTTTCACAGGATTAAATGTTGTTTTTCCTGGGATCATTGTTAAATATTATTAACTCCAGATGAACATTCCATTTCTGTTGTTTTCTGTTGTTGTTAATGTACCTCAAAGAAAACAGTATATATATATATGTATGTACTTAGTTAAATATAATATAGACAATTCTATAAATAATACCAAAAAATGTTATTAGAAAAAAAAACTGTGTCATAATATAACAACTATGTATGTTGAAACAATATTGAAAAAAAAATTGGATAATTATGATAATTTGACCTTTGTGACACCAATAAAATTATTATAATGTTATCAATATATAAATATCTACTTGTTTATGTAAAATGAAGGTGCCATTCACTATGAAAATCTAAGAAAAACTTTTGAAGTAGACACAACCTCATACTCAACAACAACAAAGGCCTTTCAAATATTGTTGTGATTAAACCAATAAATAAACAATGCTTATTGCAGTATGATTAAGCCACAACATGACGCCTAACTATCTATTTCCAAAACAAATTCTAACATTTCAAGCTCAAGTCTTCAGAGTCAGTTAATGTATGTTGAACGTTATTTCAGCTATAATAAATAAAATACAAAATATCACATAGAACTGTTGAAGTTGTTAATTTTGTATTTATAGACTACTACCTTTGTTGTTACAAAGGCAAACTGGCTTGAAGATTTAGGGCCTCTGCCCACATCAGACTTTTTGTGGGACATCTGTATTGGTATATTAGAATGCATATACGTTATATTCGCTCCAACAAAAAAAAAAAATTGGTCACCAATTGTCTGATATGGGCAGACAGCCTAACAGTTTGACATAAATTAGAACTAGTTTTGTAAATAAGATAGCTAGTGTTCATTACACCAATAAAAATAAATAAATGACAATTGAAACAATTTGTTTTATTTGGATCTACAACATTAGCAGAAAGTTACTTAACTAATATAACAAATGAAATGAATAACATGAGCTATTTAGAACTTTTGCAAAAGCCTACTCTTGCATGTCCAAATTACATCAAGCAACTGCTATCCTTTCTGAATTAATGTATTGTTTTAGAATACCTATAAGTTTTAAATTACTTTGCAATTGTACTTGCACATTCACACATTCAACAACAAAGTTTATAGTATTCTGAAATATACTTTGGGCTTTATGCATATTCTGTGGAACTAAAACACCAAACCAACGAAGAGGGTTAACTGTGTTCTCTGCATTATTTTCAATTACTTTCATTATTTTTACTCCATCTTCCTCAGTAGTTTCGCATATTGTCGATGCTGAGAAGTCCGAGCTGGACTCAGTCGGGAGCCGTGCTGTACTCACTGAGCTCTGACCCATGATATAACGAGACTTTGCTAAATGAATACTTCCATTCTTGATACTGGACTCAATGTTTAATTCACAAAGCATCTTTTCCTCCATCAAATGTAATTGTTTAATAATAATCTTATCAAGCAATTCACATGCTACAGCTTCAGACGGAATACCTGTGTCCAATAAAACAAAGTAAGTTATTATTTTTGCAGTGTAATATTGAGTCGTTCTCGGTCGTTACTACTAAAAGCACCTTACCTTGGCTATGTTCGGTCATGATTGACTTGCTGCTTCTTTTAACTGTGCAATTAGCTTTCAGATGATCACAGACGATGATGAAATGATAAGTGAACTTAAATCAAAAACTTCGACTCTTCCTAATAATAAAATAAGCGCTCAAAAATTGGTACAGCCCACGTCAGTCACAGGGGTACTATAAACAAAAACAAATGTGACTGTGTGACATGCTATTGCTATTGTCTTTGTCATTGTCATGTGTCATGCATGAGAATAGTTTATCTGTGATCCCTAGACATTGTTAATGTAATGTTACATAGATAAGACTAACGTTAAATAGGCGAGTAGAGAAGGGGGGCGGGGGGCAGTGAGTAGTAAGTATAATAGTACTCACTTTTTCTATTCGAAATTATTTCTATTCTCTGTCTAAAATTCTTAGATTATACTCTAACGTTTGAAAGTCTGTCATAGCGTTGGTCATAGCACATGGTATCAGTGATATTCGCACAATAATGGTGTCTCTTCCACATGAGCCAAGAGATTCCCTCCCTACTAATCAGTTGGTAAAGACGTGGTTATCATTCAAGGAAATTATACCAAAAGCTTATTGATGTGATGATAATTGAAAATACCTTTAAAATTATTTTATACTACAAAGTCTTTCTGAATATTTTGGGCTTTGCGGTGTTTAGAATTATAAGTTTGAATTGTAATTGACTCTAGTCTATGGTCGGTTCAGTTCAGCTCCAACTAGACGTAAATTAACAGCTAATATTTTCAACCTGTTATTTCATTGATGAATAACAGTTAACTCGTTGACGAATGAAAAGTCGTTAAAAAAAACAGTTTGTTGATTCAACGCCCACCTCTAGCTCCAACAGACCACTGACAAGTATAGAAGCTGTCGGCGCCATCTTTCTTTATCCTTTTCGTTATTCATGGGAATATTCGTTTCGCATAGATTACTGAAAATATACGACAACGCAAAGTGAGTTATTATTAGAAACATTCCTAAAATAACACCAGGCGATGTCGGACAAGAAGCGTTTGCTGAACGATCTCAGAGTTATAGATTTACGCGCAGAGTTAGAAAAGCGCAACCTAGATAAAAGCGGCGTTCGCGGTGTGCTCATACAACGTTTATCCAAGGTAATTAAGTGACGTGTAGGAATTAGAATAGGTGTGTGAAATACTTATCAGCATTGTATTCAATACGTTATTGATGGTATGTTTTTAGCATTTGGAAGAGGAAGGGCATGATCCAGCTACTTTCAAGTTTGAGTCGGCTACAGTAGAGGCAAAAACTCCTGCAAAAAGGACTAGACGACCAGAGAGCACAAACCCTGTCGAACAGGAGTCGGAAGAAACTCCAGCTATGGAGGATATGATCGTACAAGATGACGCTGGAGAAGAAGAAGAAACTGAACATACAGACAAAAAACAAAACAAAGCGAGTCCCAAGTCTGAAACTAAAATGGAGGTTGAAGAAACTGAAAAATTCAACAGAAAAAGGGAGTTAAAAGAAGAATCTGAGGCAACACAGCCTAAAAAGCCATGTCTTGATAAGGAATCCAAAAATGAAGATGATCACAAAATAGAAAATAACACAGACGCAGAAGACAGCATCAACTTAGATCTTGGCGATGATGAACTTCTCAATGAAGAGGTACGTTTCTATTTCTTCAGTGTAACTGTTAAACTGCCGCCAGTTGCCTCCAAAATATCTAATGGGTTCATGATGGAAATAGACTAAAGTACCTATATTAAGTAAGAAAGTAAATACAAACAATGGTTTATTAGATGTATACACATATTATAATTATGTATGTATATGTACTTATGTAGTATATTTATATGTTGTAGAAATATACATAAGTTGTTACAAGTATCTTATTTTTTTAATAATCACAGACTTTCTAACAATTCTTAAAATGCTTTAACAAGCCAAATTATGTCTAGTCTTCTGTACTTATTAATTGTATCAAACTGGAATAATGCCAAATATTTCACTAAACTAATGTCAACATAATTCATTAGTCATGCATTTATGTATACATACTAACCTTTTTTTATCTTTCCAGGCTGACAACAACTCAAAAACAGATAAAAAAGGTAAGCTTATGATTTATATAGTACAGTTTTTTTTCCTGTAAATGTACAGGAAAAAAAATCTGGAATTCTCTGAATGCATCTTATGATAAAAATAATGGTCAGTGTCAGTTTTGTAGTGAAAAATCAACCTAATAATTAAATTTTCATCAAAATCTGAATTTATTAGATGAAATATGTGCTTGGAAAAGTACAAAATCTATTGTATGTGAATTAAATTATGGAACTAATGTTCAATGTTTGTCATCATGCTAAAATAATAAATTGAAATAGTTGCGGTAAACAAGAGTGGAAGTTATACAGCAGAAGAAAATTTATAGTAAGACCTGCAAGCACCATGCTAGAAACAGCTACAACACAGAATACAACCAAAAACTAACAGAGAGAAAACAGATGACATTATTTATCATTCAGGAGGATTACCACTGATATGAGCATAGACTGAGGTGGCTCTCATTACAATGATGTGGTGTTTTGTGTAATTTAAGTGGCAGGGCATTTCCAGTCAAGGCAGCACTCCAGCGTCCTACAGTTATGTATGCTTTACTATGGACATAGTGGCTCATAGCTGCTATGCTGCTCCATATCCAGATGGTGGTGCTAATGTCCAATCAAGTTTTCAGGTCAGGATTTTTTGTGTAAACAACAAACAAGTGTGGAAAACATGAAGAAACTCTCAATGCTTCGAGGCAAGATTAAGGAGAGGCAGGGTGGGCCGCTCCCGAGTATCGGCGAGCGACCTGCACTGGCTCAGCTGATAAATACAACTGACTTAGATGAGGCGGCCGAAGAGGAGGAGGAGGAAGAGGACGCGGGCGAGCCTTCGAGCGACAAGTCTGCGCCGGCCGACTCTGCGGCGAATGGCGACGACGAGCCAGCTGACGACCAACAAGTAACCTCCGAAGTCCCCGCCACTAGGTTGGTGAACGTCGAACGGCCGCCGTGTCGCCACCCACGCGCATCTATAACTACTTCGATTATTACGACATCCAATACTTTATTTTCGTTATCACTACAAAGTTTTGCACCACACGTTTGGAGTCCTGGCTGCTCTACGGATCTGACGACACCTGCCGGCCAACGGAACTCGAGTATGTCGTCGTCTGTGGTCGCCGGCGCTGGGCTGCTGTGTACAATCTACACCTGATAGCTGTTGGAAGATCGTCTGCAGTCAGTGGCGGCGTCAGCGTGGTTACTGAGCGGCGTTAAAGGGGTATAAGGTGGCTCGTGTGACATTGGACGTGGACCTGCCCTCAACGTCCTGGCCCAATGCAGTGGAGTAATGGTGCAAAACTTTGTAGGTGATGAGTGTCACTACGGGAATTCTAAAATGATTACTGACTTCAAACTGCACATTTAATGGACCTCGTGCTAGTAATAATACGTTTAAATTCCGATCTTCATGATATTGTTTTGTTATAGCCATGTTCTTTTATTATTATTAATGCTTTTTAAATTTTTTCAGCAATGAGGATGACAAAAATGATAAGGAGACAAAAGGTACTTGTTATTCAATGAAAAAATCTCTTTAGTATTATTCAATGATGAAGCGAAGAGAGAACATGTTAATTATAATTCGTTTTGTTATTTATTATCTGTAGATGACAAAGAAAAAGAAGGGGATGGTGACAAGAAAGAGAAGAAGGATGACAACAAGGAAGGTGGTGCAAGGAATTTGTGGGTCAGTGGACTGTCTGGCGACACTCGCGCTAAGGACCTGAAGCAACTGTGCAGCAAGCATGGAAAGGTACCTGTTGATGTTAAATGCTCAACAACTTGATCCAAACTGTTATAAATTATTGCCGCCCCAGGAATAAAACAAAGGACACTAACTGTTCAAACAAGAAGTTGCCAACTTGTTATTTATAATCACCTTATTACAGGTAATTGGGGCAAAAGTGGTAACTAATGCTAGAACACCTGGTTCTCGTTGCTATGGCTATGTGACCATGGCAAGTGCTCAAGATGCAGAGAACTGCATTAAGAACTTACATAGGACAGGTAATTAAATTACAGAATTCTCGTGTACCATCAAATGTATCATATCATAATTAATATTATATTATAAGCTTTCACTATTTTTTTCAGAATTGCATGGTCGTATGATTTCCGTGGAGAAGGCTAAATCAGAGTCGGAATCATCGTCTCGCCGCCAGCCATCCGCGCGCTCTGAGCGTCGCTCTAGTAAAGAACGTAAAGAAGAAAGTAAAGAGACTGAGGTTACTATTATAACAAACTCATTATTTTAATTTCCACTAACAAAAAGGAATATATAACCATCGAATGTCTTTATGCGGTGGTGACAGCTTCTTATTAATATTTTTAAATCTGTGATATATTCTATTAATTTTAATATAATGATTATATGCCGTAAAAGGCAATTTCCGCATTTAGTTTGGTTTCAAATACTCCAAGAATACAAATTTCATTTTTTTATGTCTTCAATAATTATAGTATTGTCTTCAAAATGGTTGTTTTGACTAGTTATTTCCATATTAGTGCGTATAATTATATGTTCTAAATGTGTGTTTTAGGAGAACAAGGAAGGCACTGAGAAGTTGGAACCTAAACCAAAGAAGGATGGTGAAGTTTCAGGAGCAGAAAGTACTAGGTCCACGTCACGGACGCGTGAACGGTCTCATCGCTCTGATAAGGTGAGATAGTTTCCGACACAATATTTTAATTCGTAGTCATAATCAGTAGCTTTGGTAAAATTAATATGTTGGAAAATTTAAAATTGTGGCACCAGTCTAGGGTTTCCCATCCAAAGGTTGCCAACTGTACCCGATTACTAAGCCTATGCCGCCTGTCTGACACTTAGCTATTCCTTTTTAGCCTTAATAAGTAATAATGAAAAATAACTAGTTCAAATATTCCAAAATACATGTGACATTGCAGGATCGTGCTAAGCGGAGCACCAGGAGTCGTGAACGAAAGCGATCTCCCCGGGAGGTTCTATCATTTTCCAAAATCTGGGTGAGCATGAGCTGGCATTTCATTTGCATATAAATGCACACCATTGTACACCCAAATTCGAAAATTAAATTACGATCATAATACAAGCCCTAACATTTTACTTTTTTACCCTTAGATAATTATTTTTTTAAGATAAGTATCCTAATTTTAGGCCATAGTATAGGAATAAACGGCTGTACGCACACACACAGACATGAAAGACAAGATAGCTCGCGCGCTGACTCAACGCCGGGTGGAGCCAGTGATACATGAATTATGTACTAACCGAATAAAGAACTAGTTTGTCTTGTTTTTGGGAAGTAAATAAACTGACCAATTTAAATCTATCCATTCGTAATAAAGTAATAAGATGTAGGTAATGAAAGAAATTGGTAACATGGTAGCACCTCTGACCTCGATCAGAGTCAAGAGTATAGATCAGAGTACATCTCGAATAAAATAAGGTTACGCCCAAAAAAAAAGAACCCGTGATAATATAATTATAATAAATGCTTTGAGTTTTATCAACTTTCTATCGTGTTATATGTATTGTTATACAGAAAGAACGCGACGTGGCCCGCGCGCGGGAGCGGTCTCGCGCGGCGCGTGAGGAGGAGCGCAGGCGTCGCGCCGCCGAGGACGCGCTGCGAGAGAGGGAGAGGCGCCAGCGCCAGGAGAAGCACCGCCTCGCGCTAGAGAGGGAGAAGCTACGCGCTGAGAGGTAACACGCAATCACTTATGCCCGATTCCTTCCGCGGATACCGCACGATCTCCGGCGAGGCAGCGAGCCTCCTTGCCGGATTGCCGCCGTGGGATCTGGAGGCGCTGGTCCTCGCGCGCCTAAATGAGTGGCGCGCGGTGGCACTAGGCCGGGGGGAAACTCCGCTGCCGCGGCAAATTGCCGCCCAGCGGACGGACCTCCGGCTCGATCTCATGGCGACATGGAGAGAACGACTGTCGCAACCTCGTGCAGGGCACGCCTTGATTGAGGCGGTAAGTCCCCTCTTTGAGGAGTGGCTTGAGCGGCGCCACGGCGCCCTCACCTACCGCCTGACGCAGGTCCTCACCGGACATGGAAAGTTCGGGAGGTTCCTGCACCTCATCGGGCGGGAGGAAACGCCCGGGTGTCACCATTGCGAGGATCGCCCCGAGGACACGGTGGAGCATACTTTGGCGGTGTGCCCTGCTTGGGCTGGGCACCGCCGAGTCCTCGAGGCGGCCATCGGCGGCGGCGCCCTCTCGCGTCCGGCACTGGTTCAGGCCATGGTCCGGAGCGAGAGGGAATGGGAAGCAGTCGCCTCCTTCTGCGAAGCTGTAATGCTAGAGAAGGAGGCGGCGGGACGGGAGAGGGAAAGGAGGGTCCCCCGTCCCAGCGGCCGCCGCGGTAGACGCTCCGGGCGTCGGGAGCCGCGAGACGACTCCCGGCCACCGTAGGCGCGGGTCTGTGGACGGTGAGCAATGGGTAGCTCACCGTCCGTACGTTCACTGAATAACGACAGACCGTGTCGACGGCGCGTTCGTGTTCCACGCGCGCCTCAAAGAGATGTCAGCAAACTTGGATGGGGCCACTGAGGGCCGATGCCTGCCGGGGCTGCGGGTTGTTCGAAAGAGATACCGCGCCCCCGGAACGCAAAGGGCACATGAAGGAACATAGACGGGTTTCAGTCAGTAAAAGTCTGACACTCCCTCCCGCCCCGCCCAGGGCGGGGGAAGTTATTTGATGATTTCCCGTCTATAAAAAAAAAAAAAAAATGCCCGATTCCTATATGTTACCGACCGGTACTTTGTAACACAAGAATTTTCAAAAACTACCAGTTAAGCATTCAAAGGAATTACGACTGGTAATATAAACTATCCGTTTTGCATATAGAAACCATTCATCTCGCCATCATTGCAAGTATATGTCGGCACTACTGTTTCTGCATTTATTAATTTTTTTGCCAAGTTCTAAACTGAATTCTGTAAATGATTTTATCTTGTAACTCTTTTGCATTACCAAGATACTAAATGCAATAACTCATTCAACACTTCAATAATGCTTTCATATCGTATGTTCCTCGCAGAGAGAAGATAGAACGCGAAAAGAACGAGCTACTTCGTTTGGAACGCGAGCGACACAGAATAGAGAGAGAGAAACTGGAGTTAGAGAGACTAGAACTGAAACGTGCTCAACTAAGGTATGTGTTGTATATTATTAAATTATTATGTGCCTTTTTCATGAAGGGGAATCTAAAGGCATGCGATCATTTTTCGTCATTATAGTAATGGTAAGAAAAAGGTTTGTGGGAACGATCCTGGAATTACTTACACGGAAATGTTAATTGTTTTGTGGTAATTTTAAGTGATTAGCTTGGCTATTGTTATTCTAGTCCGCCTGGATGTGAGCTTGGAATAGTAAGCCTTAATTATGAGATTTCCAATGATATTGAGATATAACGATATGTACGTGCAGGCTGGAGGAGGAGCGTCGCAAGCGCGGCTACGAGGGCAGCGCGTACCGCAAGGCCGCCAGCCCGCCGCCCGAGCCCGCCTACGAGCGCGACGCGCGACACAAGCGAGCCGCGCCGCCGCCTGTCGTATGTACACATTACACTAGCCTCAATGTAGGGGTTGTAAGCGCCTACACTTGGTAGGCAAATAGTCGTACAAAAATGCTGACGCGCGCCGCGACAGTAATTATGTATATAAAACAAAATTAAACCTGTACAGTTGTCTGTACACTCAACATTATTGCATATACACCAGGATGAAGACCTCGGATTGATACCTAGGTCTACATTGTCAAAACAATGAATGTCTTAATAATGGAATATGTTATACATTAGGTCATCTGTTGTCTCTCATAAACTGAATAACAAAGTTGTTATTTAGGGAATTTAAAAATGTAGATAGTGTTTAAAGCAGCGTGGCAACAATCCGATTCTTTTGTGTTGTTTTCATATAGACACAAGTGGTGTATTTATTGATAAGTCGGTACAAAACTCTTAATTACTTTTCCAAAAACTGCATCATATTCCTCCCTCACCCAACGCATTGTGTTTCCATCAGTCGTCAAGTCGCGGCCAGTTCGAGGCGCCACCGCCGCCACGCTTCGAGATGACTGCTAGCTACGAGCGAGGCGCTGACAAGCGAGACCGCGATCGCGACTACAAACGAGACTACCCGCGCCATGTTTCCTGTGAGTATATAACCTCATTTTCAAGATTGTTGTTTAATATTAAATCGAAACTTTTATTCATGAGAAACCTTTGACCAAGATTAGAGTCAAGAGATTAACCACCGTGAATAAGAAAAAAAAACCTCAGTACATAGTATAATATAAACTCCATCAATCTTTTTTTAATATTTTGTCTAAATCTATGAATCATAAGCTGCATATATTTTAGTTATGCTACATCCCAATGCCAATAATTTGGTCATAATATTTTCATCATCTCTCTCTCTCATGGTTACTCTAAATGTATATTATATATATATATAACAATTTGATATTATGCCCAGCTGGAAATATGAAGTACTCCAGTAATGGTGGAGCTAGCGAAGACTCGCGACAGCCTATGCCGCCGGGTACCAGGCCCAAAGAACCCAGGTATGTTATTATTATAATCAGGTAAAATAGTTTGTGATAGGATTTTCTTTTTCTACATTAAAGTGATCATGTTTTGTAAGTTTCTCTTCTTGAGTAAATATTTACGGATATGGTAGACTATTCTCCTTTTGCAGTGGATTTAAATTGTAACATATGATTACAGTCGTTCGTACGAGTCTCGCGACAACCGGTCGTACCGGCCGTCGCCGCCCGGCAAGCCAGAGCCGCGCAGCTGGAATGCATCCAGCCGCTACCCGGACGCCGCAGCGCCTTCTAAAGGTAATCTTTATAAAATATACTTTTTCTTTTTTCGTTCCACAAATAAAAACGGATGTTTTTTAACACTTACCAGAAATTACAAATTCTATGTATCTATTCTATCAAAACAGATAAATGAATACCTATTTATTTAGTAAATGGTTACTATTATAAATAAATAGGTATTATTTTTATTATATTAATTGTTTCTTAATTAATTAGGCTAGGTAAGGTATGGACCTTACTTAGCCTAATTAATTTAGAAACAATTTATTTGTTTAGTTGGTATAGAAAATTTGGTTACCCCACTGAGTGACTTGGCCATTGAACCTTTTCTGACACATTGTTGCTCTTGCATTAAGGAACCATAATGGCTGATGATGATGTGATCTTCCTTTTATTGTAGGTAGTAACGGCAGCGGTGGTGGCGGCGAGGCGTGGTCGAGCGGCGAAGCTCGCTACGGCAGCTACGAGGCGCGCTACGCCCCGCAGTACCAGCCGCCGCCGCCCGGCGCCTCCTACCCCGACCGCTACGCGCCGCCGCCGCGCGAGTACCCGCGCAAGTACTGACCACACTGTAAGTATATCTCTCGAGGTACGCAAGTCCCGGTACCGGGCGTACTGCAATACAACTGCTGTGTAGAGAATGTCCCCCACATTCCTACACAGCAGTAGTATTGTGTAAATTATGATAAAAAATACGGTTCAGCACTACGACCAAT
This sequence comes from Caradrina clavipalpis, assembly GCA_932526535.1. NCBI lineage: Eukaryota > Metazoa > Arthropoda > Insecta > Lepidoptera > Noctuidae > Caradrina > Caradrina clavipalpis. The sequence goes on from OW052108.1 coordinate 6,585,700, forward strand.
GCCAGAAATCTCGATTATAGATGTACCAAAAAATCATGTCGTTCTTTCCTGTAAGCATCTGGTTCTTACTTTTTATTTATGGCCAGTGTGTTAATGTTTTGGGTACAACCACATATTGTACGTAATCAGTGATTCTCTTTTTAAATACTAAATACACAGTGATGTTAACTGAATAAAATCAATACTAGTAAAAACTTTATATTACTTTCAAGCACCAAGAATTGAATTACATATTCAGTCGCCACACTATAACAATATACGTGTGTGTGTGGCATTTCAGATAACAACATTTTAGCGCGTCAAAAGTGTTACATCGTCCTTATATGTAACAACATAACACATTGATTTTCATGTTCCGCACAATTCTATCTAATTTGGTATTTTGGTGATAAAGTTGTTATCTACGGGTTTTATCTATGTCCATTACCTGCCATGATTTTGCCATGCCATTATAAGTACCATTCATATAGATTATAGACATACACTTCTCGAACTTACTAATCTAATATTGTATTTTTTCTTTACAGATTTTGATGACCCATGGCGATCGAAGGTCACATATTGATTTCGTATGTTAGAGTGAATGCTATTATTTTAGGATGTTGGTAATCTTACTTATGTAGCTTAAAGGGATAGTATCTATCTCTGAATTATTGCACTTGATTATATGATCGCTTTATATACGCTGTACAAAGGTACACGACATGTCTTGTGTCCCTTGGGAGTTGAGTAAGTTTTATATAATGGATACTTTTAAGTCAGGACAGGATTCATAACACTACCCTTTACACGTGGCGTGGATTCTCTCGGGATTTTTATAAATGCGATAAAGTATATTAATGTTCCTTAAACAAAATGTGGAGGGAATTTGACTTTTTATTTATATAACTTCAATAATTTACTTATTATTTTTCCATATATCTTCATGAAAAGATCTTATTTTTCAGACTTGCTTTATATGCTAATATTATATTCGTGTACCATATAATGGGGTAAATTGGGAAGAAAATTTGAAAGGGATTTTAACGTTGAAAAAATATAGTTTAGTTACTAAAAAAGACACTAAAATCTTAAATTATAATTTACTTAAAACATTACAGTTCTCTTTGGCAACAAAATATACTATTTCAAAGTTAATATCCCTTTTAAAATTTCGTCGCAATTCACCTCTGCGTCCCTATTCACACCGTCTGACGGTACGCTGATTTCTCGTTTTAAATTTATTGTATCATGTACTCGTTACTTGACCAAAATGAAGTATTTAATAAAAATGTACAGTTAACGTAAATTAAATACATAATATTATATTACTTCAATGTTTGTACAAAGTTACATTGTGTACGGTAGACTAGTACGAATTCAATTTATTGTTTTGTGTAAAGTATAGCTTATAATGTGATAAGTAATAAATAATTATAACGGGCGCGTGTTTTATTATTTAGTAATAAAAGAGGATTGCTTAGGAGGAAACTACAGGTAATAGGTTTGTGTCACATAAAAGGGCATATTTTAAAGGCATATCTATTTTTTCAATGAAACACAGCTGAATATCTTTGTAAAGTTTATTTCATTACATAACATGACTGATTATAATATAAAAGGTTTTAAAAAATGTACTCCAAGAAATTTAAGGAGTCCTTTATTTCATGAGTAAATTTTTTAACACCATATATTTATTTTACCTAAGGGTCAGTTTTGAATTACAAAATATTTTTAATTTCGTGTTTACAGTGTAAGCGTACAAATAAACTATAGATACAAGATATTTTTTATAAACAGCACAACTAAGGAAACCCTTAAGTTGTCTGAGTATGCCCGCCCTTACCAATAGGCGGATATTTGTTCAGAGCTCAAAGAACAGTACTAATGAAAATTCCAACGAGCAATAAGCTCAAAAGTATATCTACGGATAACGGACGCGGTCAAAAGGTTACCCATCTTACATCTGGGTTGGTAATGTCTACCAAACTGGGCTCAAATAGCAGAGCTGGTACTCTGAGACAGTAAGTACTTGGTATAAGCGTCGTAGATTACATAATAATTTTGACAAGCAATAAGTTCGTTGGTAATGTTAGTTGCTTTTTCACCAACATTACTTTTGATACTCTAGAACGTGTTCATCAGACGTCCACGAGGCAAACAGCCCCGCTTCCCAGCCGGCTGACTAACTTAATCAATCTTTTCTTGAGGCTACAATAGCTATTCTTTACAGGAGAGAAGAAGAAGAAGTTAAGAACCGAAAGGTATCAACGTCAGTTTTTTACGGCAGAAAATTAAGATCCATAATTTCAAATAACTTTTAAACTTATGAAAATATAACGAACCCTACCCGATTCACAAAAATGCGGTGTTGTTACTTGTGACGACAGGTAGTCGCCGCATTACGTTGCCTACCACATGGAAAATGCGGCAGCTCAGCTGTGGCTGAACTTCGAATCATATCACACTATGACTCGTCTCCCTGATTCTTACTTTCGATGTGTATGTATGTCACCGGAAAATAACAAGATCCGTAAGTTTATCAATTTACTAGGAAGTTTATAAACTTTCGTAAGATTCTAAACGGGAGATAAATTGTAATATTTTACGTCCACATTTTCGTAAATTGATAAACTTACTGAACTCACTCGTAAAATAATAAGTAAGCAGTAACCAAACGCTACGCGCGATCTGATTGGTTGGCTGTCACGTGTCACTTCTCCTTCCTCCTATGGACACAAGCATTGCCACTATGAACATTGACCAATCAGAGAGCAGTGTGTTATTTTACGTATTTCAAAGATCGTATATTTAAAAGAGTTTCTGTGATTGGTCGAACCATATAAAATCTTACGAATAGATATTCGTTAGTTTATAAATTTACCGTATGATGTCGGAAATTGATAAATTTACGAAAATGTGGACGTAAAATATTACAATTTATCTCCCGTTTAGAATCTTACGAAAGTTTATAAACTTCCTAGTAAATTGATAAACTTACGGATCTTGTTATTTTCCGGTGACATGTATACCACGAGGTATCATCGGTATAGCATGTTGAGTCCTGGATTTGTGCGGCTGCTTTTATAACAAGTCACTTTGCGTCATTTCACAGTAAAATAGTAACCTAATTTTAAGGAGTAACAAATGTTAAACAACTTCGAGCGTTTTCTTTTCACTTAATCCCATACAAGTGCTACTATAGATATTGTATAATAAAAGCCTTAGCTTTTAAAATATTATCTGCTTTCATAGTATATCCAAGGTATTGAAATATTTATAACAAAATAAAAAGAAAAATTATGTAGACATATAAACACTCCAGCGTTAAAAAATCAGAATCATCTTCGAACCACCACTGAAAGGACCATGTAATTATATTACATGGCGTATTCACACGCTATGCGCGTATTGTAGCTTAGCGACTAATTTCAAGGTGCATCAACCACCACCAACTTATAATATAAAATGCCACTCACAAGTTTAGTAGCTTTAAACTGTTGCCTGCAGAAAGTTTATATTATCGATAAATAGTTGACTTTGTGTAGGAACAATATTTTGACTTGATGGAAACTGTGGGTGTTTTTCGTAAGTCCAAGAATTGACGTCAATGTGCCGAGGCTCAGAGATGCTCACGTCGAGGTATTTAAGAGCATCAATAGCATCCTGCTGTCCCTGTACTGCGGCGAGGCGCAGTAGTCTGACCGCAGTCTCCTGGTCTGCCTTGAGCCCACCCCGGCCTTGGCCATAGAAAATGCCAAGGTTGTAAAGGGCTTCAGGGTGATCTAATGCGGCTGCAGACTTATATAGCTCCATAGCCTGTCAATGTTCATATTTATTTTAAAATCAATCAAAGATGTTGCAGATGCACTTCAATTAGATAAAGCAATATTGGTGTACCACAAATTGGCAGGACAAACTTTGAATTTAAAAATATTTGTTTTGCACTGTTAATAAAATTATTGTATACTGTTTATTCTGACTCAGACTGATGAACTTTTTATCTAAGATAAGATGATAATACTGCGCTCTAATATGGAAAATCATAAACACATATGCTACAAATTCTTATTTTGAGGATTTTTAGAGTAATAAAATAATGACGCAGAATAAAACTTTGTTTACTTACAGTCTTTTCATTAGCTGTTACTCCTAATCCTTTTTCATAGCACAACCCTAAGTTGTAAATGGCTGGCGCATGATTACGTTCTGCTGCAGACCTAGAAGAGTAATACACACTTTTTATTAAACACTACTAATAGTAGTACACACTTACATTGGGTTTCCTGATGTTTGTTTGATGTAACACAAACATTATTTTATTTGTAGAGATCTTTACCTTAGTAAACTTAGTCCATCTTGGTACTGTCCATTCTCAATGGAGGCTAGACCAAGTCTGTTTTCAATTGAGTTCAATACCCCGCCCAAGTCATCTTCTGAAGTATCGATGCTCTGTTGGCTTGTAGGGCTGAGGGGGTGTGTTTGTGCACTCCCACCAGATCCATTGCCAGATGTACGTCCAGATATATGCTCCGATACATTGGCAGAAACATTTCCAGATGTATTGGACTGTGTCAAACTTGCACTTTGATGTGTCGGACTTGCACTTTGATCATTGGCCATCAAATACACAGTAGGAGTGAATTCAGAAAACACTTTGCCAATTTTGGAAATTGAATCAATATAAAAATCATTTTTGTTTATGTCTGTTATATATGGGTAGATAGATGATAGCAAGTTGTTTACAGGAGGAAGACATTTTGTCTCATGAAGTTTGCAATGATGTTTCAGTTTTAAATGAATAAGTTGACTAGTGTACCATCCCAAAACTGCTACACCACTCTGTAAAAATAATCCATGTCAATAAATATTAGCATTAAATGGTAATTTGTTAAATCAGTAAATACATAATTGTGCCAATTGCAATCATACCCATGTAATGGCATCCATCCAAGTTCTGTTCAAGTGTTGAAAGCTCCATTTCTTGTCATTGGTGCCATCATCATTATGATATGACTTACAATATTTGCGGAGTGAAATCCACATACTAGGTGGCCTGGCATTTCTTTCATCATTAAGTTTATTCACACAATTTTCCTAAAAAAAAAACATTTAGTTTATTGGTTTTATTAATTTGACAACGCATAACACATAATAAAACTGGAAAAAGGAAACATACAGAAGTTTTAGCGTCCATCCGACCTCTATGTCGATGTTGCACACACCATTTCTTGGCATTATCATTCTCAGACGATTTCCAGCAGCGAAATCTGGCATTTCTCCTACCATTCTCATTTCTTTTCTTCATGCAATGTTCCTATAAATATTAAATCCTTATAAAAATCAGGTATACCAACACCATTGCTGGATAATTATAAGGTGATCATTTAAAATTAGTTGAAACACATTTTAATGAACTTTTGAAGCTCGCATAGTATACCTTGCCAACAAACAATGTTTCAGTTATAATGTTTTATGTCAGAGATAATAACAACTCCTCCATATACAAACATACCCATGGTGTGCCCCCCATCCAAGCTCTTTCTCTGCGTTCAAAGCTCCATTCCTGGCTATTTGAGCCATTTTCAGAGCATTGGCGAAGAGAAAGCCACTTACTGGGTGGTCTGGCAACTTTCCCATTGTTTTCATTGACTTTCTCAAAGCCATTTTCCTAAAAAAGACTAATTATAATAAATAATGTTTTATCACAATAATTGTATGCATCATGTTATATTGTTCTATATGATTTTATAAGTAAGTAATAGCTTTGAAAGCCATGATAACAATAAATGAACAACTTTATAAAACTTATTTTTACTACCTATAGCTAGGGTTGCCAGATCCAAAATCCAAAAAACCGAACCACCAGCCAGTTGAGCCAGACTTTAAGCTAAAATTTGGTAAAAAAAGCTGTATTTTATGTCTGAGTTTTAAAATGATTACATTATTGTATTAAATTTTTAGATAGTTTACCACAAAAGTCTCTACTTCAGTGAATTCAATGTAAAAAGCTTTACAACAGTCAGACAAGCTGGACACTGACTGAATTAGCCAGATACATCCAAAAAACCTGACTATGTCTGGGTGTATCCGGACACTTGGCAACCCTAACTATAACCAAATTAATGATCTAGTTATTATGGTTATTATGCCCAATTATTATGAAATAATATACTAAATAAAATCATACCCATGGTTTGGCATCCATCCAAGTTTCATCTTGGTGGCCAAAGCTCCATTTCATGTCATTTGCGGTTGTGGTATTTTCACCCTGTTGCAATTCAGAGCCTTTATGAAAAAGCCATTTGCAAGGTGGACCAACATTATTCTCATTGTTTTCACGAAGTTTATTGGAGCCATTTTCCTAAAAGAGAAAAAATATATAAGTATATTATCCTGGTTAAACTTATGTTGGCCTTCAAAGCCAGATGAACCAGTATGAATATCATTTACCAAACTTTCTTCATTCTACCATCGTTTTTTAAAAATTATATGAATATATTAATGTAATGGCCTAATATTTCACTAATTTACATTTGCAATTTTATTATCTTATTGTTTGTTTTCTTATTGTATGAATGGCAATAGGCTCGCCCCCTATTACATGGGACCTAAATATACCGGCTAAACTGTGGGTGTACATTGGTACACCTCTGCCTAACCCCCCTGGGGGAAAACAGGCGTGATGGTGTAAATGAATGCTATTGTTTCATAGTAAAGATTCTGGAAAGATCGGACCCTTCTTGATTTGTTGCTTTGATCATTCACACATTAGTGACATCAAATTTGTGAAGGACTCTGTGTAAATGTAACTCCTTAACAGATGATATGGTAAAATCCGTGTATTGCCTTCAACAATAACGAGACTAACTTGCGTATTTGACTATTAGTTGCCACACGAAGCTTTGAAAAACACAAAACAAACAAAAAAATTAACAGACAGGTACGTCTTGTTATTATCATCCCAAATTGCCAAACGTATTGTATAAAGTCGACAAGATAATACTATTATGTCAGTGATAAAAATAAATCAGCCAAATACAAACATACCCATGTTATGGCACCCATCCAATTTCTGTCTCGATGTTCAAAGCTCCATTTCTGACCATTTGTGCCGTTGTCGTTCTGGTGAGATTTGGTTTTGCGCAATGATAACCACTTGCAAGGTGGACCAGGTGGGCCATCATTTCTCTCGTCGTTGTAATTGACCGCACCATTGTTCACTACGGTGCTACTGCATCGCCCAAAATCATTTGCACCCCGTTCCAAAGTATCCCGAAAACGTCGCGTGACGTATTTCCACATATTTTCGAAAAAAATAGACGGATAACGATACTCCATGAAAACTTATTCACTAAAGGAATCCATTATAGGAATGTTAGCTGTGTTTTTTTTTTAATTTTCACACGCAATGCTTATTAGTAAGCAGATTTAGAATAAAAATTAATTTTATTCTTAATAAGTATTTGTTTTTTACAAATACAGAAAGTCCAATCCACTCCGTAAAATACCAATAATTATTTTTTGTGATAACCAGTCCACAGACTAGCTATATTAATAGAATTTATGATAAGGATTTAACACAGGCTAAACACAGAATATAATTTAGTGTTTAGTCGAGTCATTCAGCCCACCTGTTTCATTTTTTATTTTTTGATGATGTCAACTAAAAATATAAAGAACCAATCGTCCAACGGTTGCGTCGTTAATCCCTAAATATTTTCTGAGTTATTTTGGAAAAACTTATTATTTTGTCAAAAATGTACGATCATTCAACACTGGAGATTATTAAAAAAACTTTTTATTATGAATGAACCTAAAGCATTTAACCTATGAATTAAACTATTTTAATTTACATACTATTTTTATACTTTCTTTTTTAGTTCATAACTTTCCACCACATTGTTTGAGAAAAAAAACCATCGAGTCTATGCATAAATTAAAACTGACAGTAGTGAACTAGTGACAGTGACAACATAATAAATAAGCTTTGTTGTCTTTTCAATTTGTGTATGGATTTAAATAAGTTTACCCTTCATTATTAAAAATTTCAGATTTTCAGAACAATCTTAAATTGTGTTTGTAATACTACCTGCATATATATTGGAATTACATTGTGGCGATTTTCCACAAAAGCTACCAGTGAGCAGTTGACGAGTCGTTTGTTTACCAATAAAACCGCTAACTTCGAACTTTTAAAAAATCATTATTATTTTTATTTATCATTATTATGTGTGGCCGTACTGGATTGTGCGTAGAAACTTTTTTTTTCTGAAATAGTTACTTTCGATGTCTTTTTGGCAGAATTCGTTATAGATACGTATAATTTAAATATGAATGATTTTCAGGTCACTAAATAAAGAAACTGTTCAATGCGCTTGCAGTTACAAATCAAAAAATGATAATTTCTATATCAAACCCGACTGGTTGCCAGAATTCAATGCAGGCAAAGACTATACACCTTCTTACAATATCGCTCCAACAGATGTAACTCCAGTGATTGTCTCATCTAGCCAATTCCGTACCGTCGCTCAATCCGACAGAGTTCTTAAACCCATGATGTGGGGAATTATACCACCATGGCACAAGGTAGAATAAAGTTATTAATTACTTTATCACTTTACATTTAAAATACATAATATCTGCAATTAAATTAAAATATTTTTGCAGGGTGATTACAAAACACACAATTTAAGTACTAACAACTGTCGACTTGAGAACATAAAAAGTTCTAAATTATACAGTCCAATACTGAATAATGGGGGTAGATGTGTAATAGTTGCAGAAGGATTCTATGAGTGGCAAACAACCAACAAGTCTGCCAAAGTCAAGCAGCCTTACTACATTTATGCTCCACAGGATGATGATATCAAGGTCAATAATTATGTATAATTGCATTTTCATTGTCAATATGTTATGATTACCAAAAATTACAAAGTCTAATACACAAAACATAAGTCCCAATCCAATAAGTCTTTGCAATCATCTTAGATTATAAAACAAAATCATGATCTAGCAATATAGGAAATTACTCCACCTGTAAGTGTCAATATACCTGCACTTAAAATTCTACTGCACAGTGTTGCAGATCTGCAGAGCTCCTTCGCCACGCACCACTGAGCATAGCGCTGGGCAGTGTGCGAATTGTCTAACCCAAACTTATTTCAGATTGATGAACCTGATACATGGAACAATAACTTCAGTGAAGATACTGGCTGGAAAGGAATATGCCTCCTAAAGATGGCAGGCTTGTATCATGTCTGGCAAAATGAAGAAACAATAATTTATTCTTACTCTGTCATTACAATGGAGTCTGATGACACTCTGAATTGGCTGCATCATAGAATGCCTGCAGTACTAGATAGTGAAGAACAAATAGAGGTTTGTTGCTTCTAACACTTATGGTAGCAAATAGTTGTGATAATTTTATGGCACACATGTTAATGCATAACTATGCAACATGTATCTTATGTGTTTGGTAATATTAGGATCACTAAAGAAATATAAATATGTTACAGTGTTACATTAATAAAATAACAATAATTTGTTCCAGGCATGGCTCGATATTGATAATGTTAAACCAGACATGGCGCTTGCTTATCTTAAAGCAATAAAACTATTGTCATGGCATCCAGTTTCAACAGCAGTTAACAATTCTAGAAATAAATCAACAAACTGCAATAAAAGATTAAATGAAGAAGAAAATAAAAGCAAGATCAAACAAAAAACATTGAACTCTTGGTTTATTAAAACTGAGAAACGAAAGCTAAATGAAAAAATTGATTCAGAATCTAAAAAAACGAAAATGTGTGATAAATAATGCAGTAATATAAATAAAAATTACATGATTATTTTATAATTGTTTTATTGTAATTTTATTTTTGAACTTCTTGAGAGAAATAGTAACACACAAAGCACTTTAGTGCTGATATTTCTTAACACTATTAGTTCATAAATAGGCCTCACAAACTCTGTTCTACAGAGTGTAGACCAGCTCTGAATAGTTGAATGATCACACTTAGATGTTCTCAATCCTGAACTCTTTGAAGTCAGCTTCACTCCTGATTGTTTTGTGGTTTTTCAAGAAATCAGACACAAAACTGGTCACTTCATATTCCTCTGTAAATAAATATATTTTATTAGCAATAAGGCAATGTTAAAAATAGCTGAATGTGACATTAAATATAAAAAACATACTTGGGTATCGACTACACTGGTATATAAGTCTGATCAAATGTTTGGCTAAAGCTTTAAATATTCCTTTGCCCTTTATTTGGCCTTTTATATAAAACGGTGTGAGCAGCTTTACAACCCATGGCGCAATCCGCTCTTTACAACTAATTATAAATTCAGGGGTCTCATCCAAGGGCGACAAAATTCCTTCATCATCACTATCATAACCAAATAATCGTGAGAATTTTTCTTTAATCTGTGAAATAAAAATTACAGTCACAAAATGCACTAACAGAGCATTGAACTCCAAACAGGTAAGTTTTGTAAACAAGTAGTTCGAATTTTATATATTTGTCTCAATATAAGGTTTGTTTGTTTCATTACAACAAGGCCTACAATAGTGAGCGGTTGTGCTTGCGAGAGGCAGTATGTGGCGAGGTGTAGGTGCTCGTTCATTTGTGTGGCGCAGTCCGCCCGCCCAGCGTATTGACTGAGTGGAATTTTTCAACCTCATCTGGAGGTAAAATACTAGAGATTGGACTTTTTTTTATTACTGTGCTGGTTAACTGTCCTACAGCTTGCCAGATGGTGAGCTGTTAGTTATTGGACGCCTGCGACACGGCGGGTATCACGCGCATTTACAACCCTTAAAAACCTATTCACTCCTATCTTCGAAAACCTCAAACTTTAGTCTCTTTGCAAAACCTTGGGTGCCAGCTCAGACCACAAACAAAACATTCACGAATGAAGTTGAAAAATACAAACCTATGTAGTTCCAGATAAAAGCCAATGCAGTTACAAATCAATAGATTTTTAAGTACTTTGTACTTTATTTAATCTGCACATGCACATAAAAATATTTTATGAGTTACCAATAATATTGTATTACAATGTTCAAGAAAACATGAGAAAATGAAAATGCACCTACTTAATAAGTATAATACAGGAAAAATTCTGTAAAAACGACTACTGACACACCTTATCAAGTTTTTTCCTATCAGTGTCTCCAATTTGGTCCAGCATTTCATATAACTTTTGCTTCAAAAAATATTCCTCACATAACCATTTACTTGTCCAACTTTTTCTGTTCTTAGGAATTTCAGTCTTTTGTGCTGCATTATCATTACCCACCAGTAACCCTGCTAAGCTAGCCAGTCTCTCATCTAATAATTTAATTTGAGCTGCATGATTTTCAATAACCGAGTCCTGTTTTATGTTATTAATATTGGTTTCCAACATATTGTTATGTTTCTTAGTCCGATCATCTGGGAGTGAATCTATTTTATCATAAAGAGCACCTTCAAATAAGTCATCATCATTGGCTGGCTCTTGAAAGAGTTTCTCTAATTGCATCATTAATTCATCAGAGTCTTGGGATTCAACAGACATCCTCTTATTCAGCATGGGAGAGGGTAATTTTACTTGAGTCATAGTTTGAACCTCTGACTGCATTGGCATAGGTATTAAGGTATCACAAGTTATAGCCGGATATATATAGTGCAAGTTAGCTGCTGTTGGCATATGATTATTGGTTGGTAGCTTTTCCACATGTTTTGGTGATTCAAATACAGTGTGTCTCTTACGTTTATTTTGGAGACATTGACAATTATCTTTCAATGTGTTTGGAGTTTGGGTTTTTTTAATATTTTGTGGTGGCTTATTCAAACACTCATACAATTTTTTATTTAATTTTCCTTTTTCGGTATCTCTTTTTAACTCATTGACCTGAAATGGTTAATAATTAATTATTAATAAAGATTTTTTATTGATCATGCAAAAACTCATGCCTTTTTCTCATGGGGATGGGCAAAAACCACCTGCTACAAACCTTACAAACTCCTTTGCCTCGTCCACATTCATAAATCATACAAGCATTATTTATTTTATTAAATAAATTAATACAGAGATTAATAAGAACAAATTTACCGCAGAAATTATATTTTTTCTATAAAGTTGCGCCACCATGCATGCTTGAGCTGCAGACATTTCTATATTTTTAGCACATGTCCAAATGGCACTGGGAAGATATATGTTTTTGTTGACAAGTTTCTGGTGTGTTTCATAGTTAGTAGACAACACTTTGATCACATATTCCATGTAGTGTTTACGAACCTAAAATAACACTGATCAGTTATTTAAGTTCACAAGCAAGAGGGAATTAAGTAACTTTTCAGATTTAACCTTTGATATGAGAAGATGAGGGTTTGATTCAATATTGGGCAGAGGCATTGTAATTCCATCATCCTCCAGTAATAATTGATCTAGCAGATCACAGTCTGATATTTGTACAGCCATTTTATTATCATCAATATTGTTGTAATTTATTGTTGAACATTTGTTTTGTGGATTCCTATGAAATTAATTCAACTGATTTTCTTGCTATTTTGTACCGGCTTCTTAAAAACAAACAATGAAAATAGAAGAAAAACACAGCACACACTTGCACAGTGCTTGCACACCAACTACCTTTATTTGATTTGCAAGCTTTTTGTCAAAGTTGTCAATGTCATTACTCTATCAATCAAGTGTCATTCAAATGATCAAATTGATTGAAAGACCGTGATCATGTAAAGTTGTGACCACACTGAGGAATGTCGCATAATATTCATAGTCGAAGTGCATTTATTTTCTCCAGTCACGATCAATCGATGAGAGACTCTTGAACCCCAACAAAAATAGATTTTTTCATAAAAAGTCCTCAAACTCATTAAACAAATCTATTAATCCATTCAGTGCGGGCAACGCGCATGCGCGTTTTTCTGCCGTTTGCATGCGCGTTGCCCGCACTGAATGGATTAAACCATTCTCATAATATGTGTAATACGTTATGTATTTAATACGTTTTTTTTAAAGAGTATGTATGGAGTTTCTTGCCCTTTCTTCTCCATACGAAACTACCTTTTAGAATGGGCAACTAGATTCATTAGTTTTAATTATTTTGACGTTCAAAAGAGCCTTTTAATGGTCTAATTGAAATAAATGATTCTTAGGCTGTAACGCACGCAAGCAACATGCGCAGTTTGCAAGCGGCTCGCGAGCAGCGCATTCGCTTGGTCTGGACACAGCTTTAGCTTTAAATAAAAATGAATTACTCGTATTATAGTTACCAATGAAACTTATGATACGGTCTACACTCATGTTTACTACACTTCTATGAAGCTTAGCAACGTCGCAAAATAAAGATTCGTCATACGGTTGGTAATTTTTGACCTAAATCAATTATGATTGATGATATCTTCGAAATTATGCATTTTTGGACCTATAGAATATAACCCTTGAGTTAGGGTTTATAAAAAACAGGTTATATAAATAACAATATAATGCAGTACCTATTATTTCCATACTATATAGTGGTCACTGAGTATTCCTTTGTACTCTGTGGTTTGTTTGTGGCTCGCCGTGCGCAATACAAACAATTACATAGACAGAGAGAAGAGAGATATACTACTTCATCAGAGTTAGTTTTGTACCAGATATAGGTGCATAATTAATTTGTTATTAACATTTTCTGTAATATTATCACCACAATGGCAGATTCTACCGTAACGGATGTGACTAAAATGAAAGTAGTTGATTTACGCAAAGAATTAAAATCACGTGGACTGTCACATACAGGGGACAAAGCGGAATTAGCGACTCGCCTTCAGGCTGCTATGTCTCAAGATGACCACGGTGACATCAACTTAGATTCCGATGAAATTGACTCCGACGGCGTTTTGGAATATGAAGATGACAAAAGCCATGGTGATATACTTGATGATCCCGCAGTCGATACATTCAACGAAGAATTGGCGCTTTCCGAACAGCCATCGCCGGTTAAACCCACTACCGAACCCAAGCCGCCGAGAACGCTCAAAAGAAGGATAACATCAACCGAAACGTCTAAAGACAAATCAGAAGACGCAAAATCTTCAGATAACAAGGAGTCTGCTGCAAAGAAAATTGTATTGAACAGAGCTATATCTATAACCTCTCCTCCTGCCGTAACTGTTGAAGATAAAGACGATATTGTAGCAACAGAAACGAATCCCTCAAGTAATAAAATTAAAATAACTGCAGATATAGATACTAAAACAAGACTGGAATTAAGGGCCAAGAGATTTGGTTTGCCAGTGAAAATGAGTGAAGATGAACGGAAAGAAGCTAGGAAACAAAGATTTGGTCAGAATGTTGGGCCTGCAAAGAGTGCAGCTATCACTGCTACTGATACTGGTACTCTATCAGAAAATATGGAGAAGCTCAAGAAAAGAGCTGAAAGATTTGGACAGTCTGTATCAAAAATAATGACCGATATTGAAAATAAAGAAAAACTTGAAAAACGCAAAGCTAAATTTGAAAAGTCGACTTAATCACTGAAATTAATGCAAATTGTAAATAAGTTTTGTGAATTGTTGTCTAATTCAATATAAACAAATAAGTTATTCAATTTCTAAATCCAACTGATTTGGCTACAATAGTCATGGTACCCACGGTAAATCTTCTTTTTGTCTCCTTTTAAGTTGTTACAATATTAAATACAGAGATTTGTATTTAAATCAGTTGTGACATCAATCATTAGTCTAATAAGATATGTTACAGATTAATGTTTAGTTGTAATTACGTATTTTAAGGGTATTCAAATAAAATGACCAGCATAATAATGTATTATTGATTTAATGTCAAGCAATCTTCTCTTCATTGTTGCCAAAAGGCACTTCTTGTAAATCATCAGCCACAGAATCGTTACCAATAGGCATTGTTATTCCTTCTAAAATATTGGAATCTTGAGGTATGTGAATAGCATATTTCATATATGGTTCTTTATACAATAATGCCCATCGCTTAGCGATTTCTTTGCTCAATGATTTCCTAAAAGCCATACAGTGCATGTACTTCTCTTTTTCATACTTAATTCTATTAAAGCCGATATGGGCCAAAGTGTATCTCCAACATTTAATGATCTTGCTATTTGCACCAACATGTTTGGAATCAGGTGTGTTGATTATCAGGAGTCCACCAGGCTTCAAAATTCTATAAGCTTTTTCACAAGCTAAGATTCTTAACTCTGAAGAAGGTATGTATTCTAGTATAAAACAAAATGTAACTACATCAAAAAACTCGTCCTGCAACTCTGTGGCTATTGATTCTTTTATAATGTTGTTAGGCCCTACATTTACATTTAAAAAGTCACATTGTAGGACAGAAGCATTGGCGGGGCACAGATCAATTGCTAATACATCAAAAATGTCATATACTTTGAAAGGATTATAACAACTTCCAACATCCAACAGCTTGATGGGTTCTGGAAATGATTCTTCAACATCTACCTGTAGATCAATCTTTTGGGATATAAGTAGCTCTTTTTCTCTATACTTCTTGTAAGTTTTATTTATGAAATAATCAAAGCAGTATTCAACTACCCATTTAATTCTTGATGTGGCTTCACTTGTTTCACTGTTACAATTTCTTTCCCAGTGTGTTGTGGCTAGTTTCTGCATGTATTGTGCATATTTTGATAATGTATCCATATTGTTGCAATGCTTCTGCCATGCAGTATTAGCTCCTAGTTCCAAGGTTGACTTTCTTAACGACAAATGGACACTTTTGATATATTGAGAAAGTAACTTGTGCTCTTCACTTGCCATGGTACGATTTTCAGATAAAGTACATAAACATTACATTTTACTTTCTATGTTCAAGGGTATAACCAAACATTTACTTAATTACTTACAAAACTTGAATTTTAGTTGACTCCATAATAATATTTAGTATTAGTAAGAATGAATGAATGTTCTAATTATAACAGTTACGTACAGAGTCAGTAATAATAAAGTGTAAAGAGTCTATCCTCGATAGTATTTCAATATTTATTGAATTTAGCACGCCTGTCACCTGTGTATATTTATGCGGATTACCGATACCGCTTGATAAATATTTTTTCTTACTTAGTAGGCATGGAAATGATTGCTATTTTTCATTCATTTTCATTATATGAAATGATGAGTTTTAATCATATGATTTCACACGTGAAATTTCACAGGCAATGATTTTTATTCGCAGTGTTATAAAAACAACGAGCGCCACGAACACATACGACGTGCTATCTAATGAAATCACAATGAATTATGACAAGGAAATCTAAACCTTACACCTTTAAGTTTAAAGTTCATATTTAAGGCCTATTCAAACCTGAGCGGTATTCGCTGCCGCTGTGGGTAGAGGTACATACCGCGCGGGTTTCGCTCAGGTATTTAGTATCAAGTACCGCGGCTACAGCGACCTGAGCGATATTCGCTGCCGCTGTGGGTAGCGGTACATACCACGCGGGTTACGAACGGTAGCGAATACCGCTTAGGTCTGAACAGTAATATTACCGCATACCCACTGGGTTTTCTCTGCCGCAGGCGGCAGCGAATACCGCTTAGGTCTGAATAGGCCTTTAAAATGCCCAGTGTCGTCCGTCATCACATCTCTTGCCCTTATCTAACACGCACATGAACAAATCATTCCGTCTTTCTTACTCGCTCGGTTGCTTTGGCAGACAGCAGCGCGCCGCTCACGAACTTCGCTCGAATGAATAAATGAAATCATAATGATACGTGATTTCGTTGACTGAAAAATAGCAGTATAAGTGAAGGCAAATTGCGGGTGTGATTAATGTTTTTTTTTTTCATATGAAATTTCACCTGCTATTTATGAAATGTTCATGCTTAAATAGGCAGGTCATGCGTACCAACACTACCAACATACATCCATAAGCATAAGCAAGAGCCATTGAGTCGTATCTATGGACACTCCATATCTGCCACCTACAAAATGACACAAATTGGTCGCCAAAGAGATGGCGCCAACTACATAGTTTCGACGCGATTATAAACCTTATTTCAAACACAATTGAAATGGCGGACAGGCCAAACGAGATACAAGAAAAAAATTGGTGTGGTGATACCGTGAGATTTGAAATCACATAATAATTTAAATAAAGCAAGAGGGACTATGTACTACTCAAGTGTAGGGCTGCCATCCGTCCGGGTTTCCCCGGATTTGTCCTAGCTTAGAGGGCGTCCGGGAGGGGTTGTCAAAAATGTCCAGGTGAACCCCACACTTTTAGTGTCAGGGAAATCCCGATTAATTGAAAGATAAGCGATACCTAAATAAAATAATAATAAAATCCTGGGATGTCCGGGAAAAGAATTAAATTTCATCCAAATGTCCGGGATTTAGAAGTTTTTTGCCCGGCGTCGGCAATTTAGGTGATGGCAACCCTACTCAAGTGTATTTTTATTGCTTTTTTTAGTGTATGATCAATATATCAATAATAATTAGTATAAATAAAAAAAGGATTCTTAAAAATGCAGGGTTGCCTGTTAATCTTAATTTGTATTTCCCAGATTATGAGGAGATTCAGGCGAATGAAATGAACTCGTAATATTACCTAAAATAATAAATTATGTATTTTTTATTTTTTTAGTATGCCCAAAAATGCAGAACTTTTACATAGAATTAACGTGCCGTCATTTACTTAACATTAAAGTACTTTTTTAACAAATTATATCGAATTCATCTTCTCCGATCAGTTATAATTATATTAGCTATATATTACGTAAAAAATATAAGTATTAGTTTCTATTTCAATTCCATAGATATAATTGTATTGATGCGTTCATTATAATATATGAAAAAATACAAAATCAATAACATTATGGGACTTTTTTAGATGGTACGCAACACTGAAAATAACACTAACTCTCGTCCAATCGACATGACGCCGTACCATGGAAATAGTATGTACTGTAATACCTGTTATACTATTTCCATGACTGTATTACTGACAATCTTGTGGAAAATAAAATAAAAGCTCAAATAAATAGGAAAAGAACATGGCTTTTCGACCTATATACGCAATAATTTTATGGATAGTACATAGAAATCTGTGCTTGACAGTCTTATTGGTACGGACAGCAACGAAAGTAAAAATATAATATAACAAAAAAATATATCACATGAAAAAATAAAGTGAATCTTGTACGTACATTTTGATGTTGTTTGTATGTAAAAGTAACTGTCAATGCGCGACTTTCTTTGCTGATCGTACCTGACTGCTTTACCTTTACAGTCTCCACTATGGAGTACGTACGTAGTAAGTCGACTTATCAGTAACCGTGTATTATTTCGATTATAACTGACTTTATTGTAACAGCTACATTAATTATTACTATTAATAAAAACGTACGACCCGCGATCAACAACACTTTCGGCTGAATCCTTGATATTTCCCAAATATAAATATTGTTTGTTGTTTCATTTGCCTCAGCTCACAGCTGTAGTCAATAATCAGTCATTCTGCAACATGGAAGAAATAAAACAAATTATGGGCATGGTTGCTATTAATTTAGTAAATGAAATACATTTGTAATATTATAGAATTTAATTAGGGTACATACAAACATTTTGTAATGTTGGAGTATAATAATCAAACTAATAAGCACTTTGTTTGAGTAGCTAGTGAAAATTTGTGAGTAAGTATGTTTTCAACTGTTTTATAAAAATAACTTAAGAGAGGAGTCAGTGTTTACCGTGAAATATAAGTTGCTGAATAAATTAAAACAATACCTATACTTTATTTAAGATAAATACAATAATTATTTTAATAACGATTCTAAACGATGTCAAACTTTAATGAATGACTGTTGTCAATATTTATTATTAATTTTGAATAATCTGCGAATTATTTAAACTTATCTAATCTTAATGCAAATGCAATTCGATAGGACTCCTCTCGTACGATAATAATTTAATAACGACGCCCTATGCATATCATTATTATTTTTAATTTAATCGTAGTTAAATCGATTAAAACATTCCATCACTATTAATTCTCTACTATAAAGGAAATCACACGGATATTTCGAAAGCCAACAAAACAAACAAAAGCGTCCACTAATAAGTGTTAGCGTAAAACAAAGAAACGAGTCCAGGTAACGGTGCGTCACCGGTCGCGACCGACCGGAACCGCCGCGCGGCGCGCCCGCGACTCCATATTTACAACGGATAACACTAACAACATCGACGGCCACAACTTTACCCCTTAAGTGCGATCGCGCCTGGCGCCGGCGGACACGGACCGCGGCCGGCCGCGCGATCGTGGACTACCGTAACATCTAACGAGTAAACATCGAATAGTTTCATCCACCGACGTCCATCCGCGGCGGGCTCGAGCGGCGCGTCCCGCACCCGCAGGCCGCGGCCGCGCCGCAGTCGCGCCTGCCCCGGGGCCGCCGCGCCGCCGTCGCGGGTCCAGCCTGCCCCGGGGCCGCGCCGCGCCGCAGTCGCGGGTCGGCCGGGCCTACCTGCCCTCGGGCAGCTGCCGCGCCGCCGCGTGCGCGCGCGCCGCCGCCTCCTGCCGGGCACACACACGTCACTATCACACGCTCAGCCGCTCGGCGCTGTCGGAGCGACACGGTACCTTGGTGCGCGGCTGCGGCTTGACGCGCAGCATGGCGGCGGGCGCGGGGGGCGCGGGCGCGGCGCGCGGGGCGGGGGGCGCAGGGGGCGCGGCGGGCGGGGGCGCGCGCCACGCCGGCGCCGCGCGGCCCAGCGACGCCAGCACCAGCCCGCGCAGCAGCGCGGCGCGGCTCTCTGCCTCGGGGCCCGCTTGGCTGTCGCTAGCGCCTGCGGAACGCACGTTAGCTGTAGTTAAGAGCCACACAGGACATTGCGACGGAGAGCGAGGCTGCGGTACTCACCGAGGAAACCGGAGAGGAGAAACTGCGAGTCGCTGGGTTCGGGTTGTGGCTGCGGCTGCGCGGCGGCGGGCTGCGGCGCGGGCGGCGGCGCGGAGCCGGCCGAGCCCGCCGCGCCCGTCCCGCGCCGCGGCAGCCGCTCTAGCTGCTGCCGGGCCGCCTGTCGGTGATTAAACTATAATTAATAAAATTCCATTTTACATTAAATGATACAATATCGTAAACAAACAAAAAATATTGGAATGGTACGTGTTTTCGAAAAAAAGAGATGATGGCGCCATCAGCACAAGCAGTATCCAAAACGACTAATAGCGTGTGTATTATAAAAATGACTAATTTGATTGGAAAGAGAACCGTCGTGGGATTTGAAAGCGCCACTATGACTTTTACCTTATTGTTTATACAGGTTTATAACATCGCAATAATAATAAATAGGTATTGTTAAGGTTTCAGTTTTAACTAAAAAACCTACTCAGATTATTTATAAAATATCAATTATAATCTAAGTAGTAACATGTTGTACAAAAACAGTATTGGTTAACTGTGCTACTAGTGGTGAAACTTGGCAGCAATGTGTCATTGAGTAAAGCAAGTCATAATAGGAATAGTAGTTGGTTCTAACCGTGGCCTGTTGTCGTTCTAGCTGCAGCTGCATCTGTAGCTGCTGCAGCTGGCTGGGCGTGCCGGGCTGGCCGGCGCCGCGCCGCACGCCCGACAGCTGCGACAGCAGCTCGGCGATGGGGTCCACCACGGCGTCGCGCGACGACGGCGACAGCGACGAGATGCCGCCGCCCGTGCTGGAATGGAACATTTGTTTTAAATACTACTCGAAAATATGTGATTTTTGATATCCTATAATATGTATGTTCGAAATGTTTAATTTTTAACAATAGTGCAAGTTTTTTATTTTGGTACTTAATTAAACCTTTTTAGTTTTTTTCCTGTCGTAATTTGTCATAATTTTGAATGGGGCACTCATTCAAAATTATGTACCACTGTTTATTATTTGCCGATTACAACATCATCATCACAGATGAAGTAGATTTAAAAGTCTGTTCAGAAACTAATCAAACACAGTTCATAAAAATGTTATGGGCCCAGTAACCATAATCACGAAGAAACCCACGGAATGCATACCACCTCCTTTTTCTGAAGTCGGTAAAAATGCTACTAAGATTATGAAAGAATAGTTACCTAAACTGCATGTTGGTACGTCTTGCGCGACTCACGCCGCGACCCGAGTGCGGCATGCGTCTGACTCCGCCGTGCCTGATACCGCTTGGCTCATCGTGCACAGTGGTTAAGGAATCAATTTGTTAATCAGACAACACATAAAATACAATAAATCAAAAAATCTGATAAGGTGATTTACCCGTATTCTAAATCATTGGTTGCAAGTTGCAAAACAGTGACTTAGAATATGGATATATCAAACATATTGCATCTGTCCATAGGGCATTGATTTGTTAAAATTATCCAGTCTACAATTCAAAGCAATGCCAGGCCTCTGAAGTCTATCATTACTGCAGAGTGATGGGCATAGAACATGGAATCTTACTCATGCCATATTTACAGTATATCAAAATATATGTGGGAATCGAACCCAGTATCATTGCTTGGGGTTGGCAAGCACGTGTTCCTGATAAAGTAGCACCAAATATACAAAAAAAAACGAATTATACAATGAAAAGGATATCAGAAATGAAATGAGATCTCTAGGACCAGTCCTATGCTCCAAGGTAAGATGTCCGGCAAAGTCATCAGTCACAAAGTTTGGTTCACCACCAGGCATTGAAGCGCATACTGGACACACCACCTGTACAGCAAACAAATGATTAATTAACAATAACATAAAATAAAGAAGTTTGAAAATTATAATTTAACCTGTCATTTAAATTAGTTAGCCACTTGAAACTCCCTTTTTATTTTATTTTTTTGTCTTAGGGAAATCCTCGCCTCCCCCGCCTCGGGTAAAAACTAAAACCCCACGGTGTTTCTCCACACACATTGGCCGGGGAACGGGTATCGCTCTAAGCATTCTCCCGCACTCCAGCAGACGTCAAACACCCTGGGTAACAGATTTGGGGTTGTGTAGCAAAATTTTCAACCTTCAAAGATTATTACTTATTTCCAGTGAACCATACAAACTTTCTATGGGTAAAAGGACTTTCAAGATCCAGAGATTAATATTAGTTACATATCATCAGTGACCTAACTAGGGCGGTGCCAGCGGTGCCCAGGCACAGGGCATAGACCCCTGCGGGGCCGGAAATGGTCCAGGGGGACAGAAATGACTGGACATTGACTAACATTTTTGTTTTAAGGGTGCAGTTATAGAATCTCGCCCCGGGCTCATAAAAAGCTAGTTATGGTACTGCATATCATTACAACATGATACTTACAGCCAGTGTAGTATCCGCATGCTCTGCTGTAACATGCTCCATGAGCGCTGTGTCAGTGAAACCCATCCGATTGCAGAATGGACATGTGTATGCCTGAGGCTGTTCCAAAGTTAGTGCTTCTCCACCATAGTACAGATCTGGAAGTCATTTCAATGAATGTTTATTGGCTAACTGACGCTGAATAATTTTATACCAATATTATTTGGATTGTTCAATGAAGATCAATCCCAAAATGACTATCTGAGGAGAAAGTTAGGATTATATTATTTTATAGAAGTTTGTAGCATGCTTTCTGGGGAGTAAACAATGTATAAGTTTCTAATTAGAATGTTATAAGTAGGTTAGC
This sequence comes from Caradrina clavipalpis, assembly GCA_932526535.1. NCBI lineage: Eukaryota > Metazoa > Arthropoda > Insecta > Lepidoptera > Noctuidae > Caradrina > Caradrina clavipalpis. Next base: position 6,608,322 of record OW052108.1, read on the forward strand.
AGCTTTGTAGGTGATTAGAGGTGAAAGGCCTTGTTTTATAAATCATTATGAACCTTGAAATCTAGTCATTGTAATTGACAATATTTTAGAGGCCAGTTTCATATAGTTTTGTTTTGTTATCAAATAAAGCTATGTCATTTACCTGTTATTAATGGCTTGTTTATAAACAGAAGCCTGTTAGGTACACTTTCTAATATATACAACCATAGGTAAATTCCATTTCAAATATAGCTAAATATTTTTTTCATTAGATACTGATAAAGAACGATTTTTATTTGATAATTGTAACTGTAAGATAATCTTCCTGGCCTTATCCCAATTAATTTGATCTAAAAATGTAGCTCTGGCATACAAAAAGATACCTCAGTTATTGCTGTATTGTCAGTACTCTAAAAAAGTATACTATTCCTGTTTTTAACTTTGCACAGGTATTATATAGAAGCATTTCGCATGTAGGGATATAATATTGCACTATAATTAGGTCTCACCAAAGTCACTTCTAGATAGAATGCATTGCATAGGATGCTCTGTAGTGTGTTGGTTTGTGGTAGCGCCAGATTCGTAGCAGGCCGCGCACAAGTCATAGTCGATGCAAATCAAACATTTGTATCTTCGTCCTCTGAAGTTATTTTTCAAACAAGAATCACAGCTGACTCCTGAAAATATGTCAATACACAAAATACAACAACAATTCGTTTTTTCTTGCACATTAATGACAATGACATGAAAATTTAATGCTTAAAACATATAGCTGCGTTATGATGACAATATTTTCATTTTTTTTTGCAATGAAATTCGCAGTGACAATAGCATCGAACAAATTTTGATTATCATTACCCACCTTCATGGCGATTCATTTTCGCCAGAAAATGTCGTCGAAACAGACACTTCTTGGCACCAGGATTACCGGTACTTTATGAGGTATTTATATTACTAATCTAAAATAAGTAGCACAACATATAATATATTAAAATACAAGATTGTTAACAAAAATTTCCAAGCAAACCTAACCCAACCAGGCCATAATGACGTCACATAAATGAATGAACCATCGACAAGGTATTTTTTCTTTTCATTATTAGGCAACAGCATTTCTCACTCAGCTTATACTGTCACGCTTTACTACTAATTATCGATAAATAATTTATTTTATTATTATTTATAACTTTCATGTTGAGGTTATTTATTCATATATGAATAAATATACTAAGGCATAAAAAAAATGTTCTGCATATTGTTCACTATCTAGTCAATTACAAGTAGTGGAATGAAATAATCAAAGTAATCACTATCTCAGTGACTTTACAATACAACATGGTAATATATGACTACTTGTACATGTTACTTAAAATGTCCGCTAGTCTGACTCTGCCTTTGAACACTTGACTGGCTGATATCGCAAACGTCACAAAAGCTTACTATACTTTATAACTCCATGCCGCCACCACACCATAGATAGAGTGAACGAAATTAGTTTACTTGACATAAGAGCTTTGACAAATGTTATGACAAAGAGTTGAAAGAGTGACACACTGACAGCTATTTTTAAAAGCAACTTTCGTTTCCCTGATTTTCCCTCATTTTTGCATTTCTGTTGAGTCCTGTCTGTAAATTTTGTTTCTAATAAAGTGATTTTGCTACTGCATCAACAAAATATTAAATCGGCGCAGTGAAGTAAAGTAAATAAACACAATATATTACATGTTTTGTGTTTCAGTATTTCGATTACCCATCTATTTGCGCGGGAATCGTGGAATAATTGGGTATCTGGGTGTAATGAAATTGGATTTTTGATAAGAAAATGACTGATGCGCTGTGCCATTTAGTTGTAGATGGGAACGAGGTTTTGGAATTTAAGCTGGGTAAGAATCTTGTAGTTCAGATGTAAACCAAAGTTTATTCTAAACACTTTGGTATCTAAACGGTGTACTTGTGTGCTTTACAATGCCCTACCATTATTAACGATGTTGTTCAATAGTTTCAAATATTCTTTTCAAAGGAACTCGCCTAGCTTGGCGGTAACAGTACCATCTGCTAATTCATGTTATATTTATATTTTCAGTGAGATCTGTAGATGACTTGGAAAATGATGATACAAGTTTCGGTCCAGAGATGTGTCACCAGGTTTTCGGGGAGAACGAAAACATATTTGGCTATACTGACTTGCACATAAGACTTTATTATAGCGCAGGAAGTCTTCAGACATATCTAGGAATTGAATACACGGAAAAGGTGGGTATTTGAATTTAAAAGTTTTATTTAAAAACATATCCGCTTGTTTCTTTTATTAAATTCACTAAACACATTAATCTTCGTTTTGAAACCTTAAATACTTTACTAAAAATAGCACCATGCAGTTTGTTTTTGCAACAAAGTGTCCATTTTGTGTTACTTGTTTTGCTACAATAAGCTCGTAACATTGTGATTGATATAATAGTCACACAGTGTACTAAACAAGAGCTACGAATAATTCAGAAATATATGAATTAACTATACTTGCCTACCTATCTTATTAATTTATTCGAATTCTGGGACTAGGTCTTCCTTGGAGGTTATTGTTGCTGAATAAGATACCCGACTATAAATTCTAATATATTTACAGATAGAGCCAAATAAATCTGAAGGGATGAAACCAGATGATGTTGAGGGTGCCCTGACTAAAGTGTTAGCACCCGGATATGTCACCAATTTGGACCACTTTGTGTCAATACTAAAGAAAGATGAGTCGTTTACACCCCATGGACAGTTAATCCATGTATTCTCAGTTGAGCCGTGTAAGTAAAAAAGTTGAATCTTTTTATAATAATATTTGTTTTTCACAGATTTTTATGTTGAATACTGTCATGTTGATATATGGTTATATTAGTTGACTGTCACTTATAGCAAATTGGCAGATTATTGAATGGCAAGTCAATGAACTTTGTAATAAGATTGTTGACTAATAAGGGTTATAAATGGTATGCATTGAATGACACATTGTTTGATATTAACAGTTGTTTGCTGTAAACTTGGATTAGAAACTACTTTGCATTTATGTGGAAACTTGTGATGGTAATTACTTTAAAGTTTTAATGTGATCAGGTATAAGTTTGTTTTGCCACCTACAGTGGTATATAAGAAAAAAAACACAGTTTTACAACAGAGGGAAGTGTATAATGATCATCTGAAAATGACATCCAATGACCTCCAGACTTTACTGTTTTGTGCTATAAGTAAGAAGATGTCAAAGTTGTTACTGTCTCTTTGGTCATGTATTTTTGTTATGTTTTGCAGTTGATGGTGGTGAGAAGCGATCATTTGAAGTTTACTATTGTGAAACATCTACCCCTGGCTTCCTGGCATTCCATGAAAGGCTACAGACTTTCTTGTTGTGGTATGTGGATGCAGCATCATTTATTGATGTGGATGATGATCAATGGACATTTTTCACAGTGTAAGTATTATTTAAATCTTTTATTCTTACTCTCCTTTTAGTGTTGATTGACTCATTTAAAATGTTATCCAACCAGTATTGAGCAACTTGTACAGCTCTATCAATGCCCTTGTTTTGGTCTTGGATGGTGCAGGTGGTTATGCTGGGCAATTAAGGAGGTTATGCATGTCCTGTGATGGTCCTCCACACTGGCATTGCGTTTAAGAAGGGTGAAGAATGCCCCATTTGGCCAAATTGAATCAGGATTTGAAACTTATTGAAGTGCAAAACCCTTTTTCTTCTCCTTAAAATCATGTTGAGCATGTATGGTTACAGGTTTGAGAAGTTCCAGTCCAGTGAAGGCGGCACCCGGTATGCGACGGCTGCGTACGCGACCGTGTATCGCTACTACGCGTACCCGCGTCACTCGCGCCCGCGCATCTCTCAGGTCCTCACGCTGCCGCCGTTCAGGAAGCTTGGGATTTGCGCGCAACTGCTGCAGGTCGGTTTGTGTTACTTATTATGGAATATCTTTAAAAACATTTGTCTAATATTTTTACGAATTTTTTTCATCTTAAGGCAAAAATTATGTTATTCAAATGAAAATAAAAGTATATTTTATAATGTAAAAATGAATTCCCCTGTTTGACCAAGTGATTCCACTTTTAAATTACATCTCCTCATTTCTTTAGTAGTTTCTAAAATAAGCAGCTGTAGCAGACAAATATAAAAACAAAGTTGCACCATAAAGGTTCTTTTTTTTTTACAAGTTCCCATTCCATATTCAATATTTGTATAACTGAACACTCAGTTGCTCAAATATTCACACTTGATATAGCATTGCACATTTGCATGGGGAATGCCTGGCGATGATGAGACATCATCGCCAGGCAGTCCGATGTATGTGGTATGTTTGGAGTGGTTTTTTGGCCAAATGCCATCTTTGCTAAACTTATACTATCAAATTAATATTCTGTTATAAATAAAAAGCATTTATTTTTGGCTGTTTGCTATAAGTCTATACTTCATATTATAAAGAGGTAACATTAGTTCCTTTTTTTTTGTTTTTAACAGGTAATCTCTGAAAGTACTATTCTGATTACAAAAATTCCTGCACTGTTAATACACTATTGCCGAATGTTACAGGATACGTCTTAGGATATATTTGACTTCCACAAGGACTAAGTCGCAACTAAACGCTAGTATGATAATTATAATCATAACTAATTGTTATTTTTTCAGGCTATTTATTCCCACTTCATAATACAACCAGAAGTAGTAGATATTACAGTGGAGGACCCATCACAAGACTTCCAGAGAATTAGAGATTATGTTGATGCTAAGAACTGCAGTGATTTGCCAGCTTTTCACCCCATGAAACTACTTCAAGGGTAATTATTACGATTTTTATTAACAACGTGGATGAGGCGAAAGTAGTATGTAAGGATTGTAGCAGGTGGCGTTCTGTGGTTTCTGCCTACCCCCATGGGAAAAAGGCGTGAGTTTATGTATGTAAGTTTATTAACAACCGTTTATTTACTGAGCCTTTTGCAGTAAATCTATGTTTGAACACATTATGAATAGACAATACTTTGTAAACAAACAAAGTAGGGCTATGAATGATAAAGAATGTTGTACCTACATCTTAATACAAAGTATCTTGCCCTGAATCTGTAGCAAGTAACTATTTTCCTACTTATCGAAGCCAGATCAAGCAGTTGAGTATATTGTTGTACTGTTTAATTATTTCAGGTTTTCTCAAGACATGGTAAACCAAGCCAGTAACAAGTTCAAAATCAACAAGAAGCAAGCTCGGCGCGTGTACGAGATCCTTCGCCTGAAGAGCACCAACACATCTGATAAGACTGCCTACTTGAATTACAGGCTTGATGTCAAAAATCGACTCAATGCACCTTTCCAGGTATGTTATCATTTATCATCATCATGTCATCCTACTAATACTAAAAATGCGAAAGTTTGTGTGAATGTATGGATGTTTGTTATTCATTCACGCTGAAACGGCTTAATGGATCTAGATGAAATTTTGACATAGATAGATTGTAATGTGGAATATAAGGATTGTAATGTGTACATAGGATACTTTTAATCCCGAAAAAATGTACGGTTCCCGTGGATTAATATATCAAATTTGACGAAGTCGCGGGCAGAAGCTAGTAGGTAATAAATAAGCGTCCATGTTGAAGAGCGCTAAAGTGCTGCATGAGTCCGCCTACTCGTGTTATTGTAATTGGGTAGATGACACCACTAACCAATAATTTCAAGAAACAACTTCACAAAAAAACATTTAATTTTAGCACTAAAAACCCGATGATTTTTTAAATAACTATAAACATCGATTTTTAGTTGCTTTGAAATCAATAAATAGTTAGTGAATTGAGATGACAAAAAAGTGACGTCATAGTTGAGTATTGTCGTAGAAAATCTATGGGGGAATGGCGTTTTGACAGCTCATAAAAAGTACGTCAATTGATTAGTGGTGTCATCTACCCAATTATCAATGTGAAGCATTTTTTCATGGGTTTTTATTACATGTTTGACTTTTACGTTTATTTGATTACGAAGTTTCAAGCAATTTATTGAAACATTCTAATGTTCACAGAAAAAGAAATTAGAAATGAAGAAATTGGAAAAGGTTTTAAAGCCAGAAGAATACGCCGCAACAGTGAGTGCGACGGGACTGAGCGAGACGCACGGCCGCCTGGCTAACCAATACCTAGCGTTAGAGCAGGAGTACCGACGCGTCATACATAGGATGGAACAGGATTAATCTCTCTCTTAATGTTAAGCTCTATTCATTAATGGCGCCGTACACGGCACCGCCATTGTTAACGGCAGTCGCGGTCATAAAACGAGCGAAGAAAATGATGTAGGTACGAGCTTTCTTAAAACTACAGCGATGCTTCTTTTGTAATGCGCACTGCAAAGGAGTAGAAGTCTCTACATGCGTCTGTATTTCCGAACGCATTCAACCTAATCTCTTTAAAGTTGGAGTGAGCAGGCTTCTCCTGGGTAAGCTCACTACATCGTAGACTTTGTCTATGTCACCTCTGACCAAGAATAGAATCAAGAGCTTAACTAACTCGAATAAAAAAAAAGATGCTCGTGTCTTCTCGTGCGTCCGTTTATGACCACGGCTACTGCAACATACGTTGGCGTGACTATCGCGTACACAGGGTAAATCATGCTGAATAGCCAGTAGCCTAAACTTGTCAACAGGTATGACAGAACTCCAACAAGTTGAAGCTACTAATAGCTTGCTAGGTCATGCTGCATCTCGGTGTATAGCGCCCTTAATAAGTGGATAAAGGTACCCATAGATTCCGCTGCACATAATACAATCAATTTTTTAAATGTTTGTTTCATTGCTACTAAGAATGTTGTAAAAATGTGAAGAACTAAATTGTTGGTGATAAAGACTTGGTCTTGCTCAGTTTAAGGATCTAGTTTTAATGTATTTTTTTCCATTATTTCAATTTATTATTTTAAATTATCATTTATTCATTGTCAGTTTACCAAGTTACTTTGATCTCAGGTTGAGTTTTACTCTGTCAATACCATTATCAACCAGATCATACTTTATTGTTAGTGAGTAATTCAATTTTAATAGTGTTCAATACTTTAAGCAAACATTCACAAAGGATGGTGGCTACACTCTTATAACATCTGGTTCAAAACCAATTATTCATGTTTCGTTTAAGTTGTAAGCATTCTCTTTGGGATAACAATTAAATTTAACGTCTCTTGTGTGCCTTATGAACACAACACGCCTTAAATGTAATTTTGTTATTACGGTGAATTATGTCTTATTATTTTTAGTTTTCAATATAATTAATGAATATGTCTGATTCGCGACCTAAATATCTCAAAATTGTTTTTGTTACTGAAGATGGAATGTAATTTTTCATAATAAAACACTCGATTTGAAATAAAATTTATTTCGTTTTTGGTTGTCCTCTAAATAAGATGCAGTAATATTTAATGAATATGTGGGTTAAACATTGTAAGTTGCATTGTTATAAATGGTTACTTATACAAAGATTCACAAACGCTAGGCGATACCTAAATGTAATGCTTAAATAAACATAGATTTTCAAAGTTTGGTGCAGACCGTTGAAAATGTAGCAGCAATAACATTCAGGCATTACATTTAGGCAGGTGAATTAAATATTACTCGGATGTAAGAAGCGAAATATCTAAAATTATAAATGATCATAATTATTAAACTGCGCTTGCTATTTCTCTAGTTTCAAACTACACTGTACTTATTATAATAATCATATTATAATGACTACATTTAAATAATCCCAAAGTTTAATCAGTGTAAACGTTCGAACAGTTGCACTGACCGAAGTTTGGTATAGTAACTACTTGTAATATATTGATATAGTTTGCAAAGAGTGCAAGTTGTTACAATGATAGCCCATAACTTCCAAGCGCTGTTGTTGCGTTTTAGTATGGCAATAGCGACTGTTATCTGTAGCAATTATCAGTAGGAATCAGACAAACTGTGTGCAGTTTTACATTATTAGGAAATGAAAACTGTAGATTCATAGCGTTGACAGGCTGTTTCCATCTTTTTCCTCATGATCAAAAATGTAGTAGGGTTAATGACCGCTACCCCCATGCTAAAACGCAACAAACTACAGAACAATCCACATTACGCATGCGCAAATGTGTTTCTCAACATGTACGGTAAATGATACAGTTTAAATACCTATACAGTTGCATACTCATTCATTCATTCAAGTCATTCCCTTTGATAGATCTTTCTCGTCAATAAACATACGTCAGCTCTGCTTTGGCTACTGCGATCTCATAACTAACATAATAGCAAGGTGCGGTGGCAGATTGTTTGGATAAATACACCGCATTCTGCCTAAAGCAGCACAAAGTTGAAATACACAATGTAGTAGTAGTCCGACTATAATGACTATCCACTACCTATTTAGAATAATCATACTGGTTTCCTATTGTGCATTGATAGGCCAGTGCTAATAATTAGCAAGGTCCAAATAACAACCACTACATAATACTGAGAAACGTTTTCTACTAGAAAATAGTACCCTACTTAGAGTCTCGACTGAAACACCACTTTCTTGTCACATTTTCATACAAAACCACAATCACCCATCTCACACTAGTATAAGTGTATAATCTATGCATCTCACACTTCCGGCAACCGATGCTTGCAGTCGCGGTCCAAAACGGTTTAAAAAGCTTTCTTTCACTCCCGAAGTCGAATTTTGATGTATTAGAACCATCATTGTTCTAATGCGAGGGAGAAGGAGAGGGGGAGAGAGAAAAAGAGTTTTTTTTGTCAATAAAAATAAAAATGGCCACTACACTAGAAATTTCTTCTGTATAGTGGTTGCGTTTACAAATATATAAACTCACACACACAAATACAAACCTGGAATAACTACCCATTTGTTTCGGGTCTGGTTGTGTTTATGTGTGAGCTGTAGACCATACCAATATTTGTTCCGTAGGGGAATCAAACCCGCGACACACAGCATAGCAGCCAATCGATCAACCATTGTGCCAACGGTTTCGTCAAAACTTATTTTATTTTAACATAAAACAGCCAAAGCTAGGAACTATGAACTTATAGGAACATATTTTTTTGCATCAGAAAAATGATGGCTTCAACATTTCATAATACGCTTCTGTACCTAAGGTAACAAGTCCAGAAGTGGTGTCTGAGTCAAAGTGCATATTCAACATGAGAAATTGGAAATACATTACTTCAACATTATGTTTCCTAATGAAGGCGATACAATAAGTCACTCGTTTACAATATTGATTGCTTTCTATTAATCTCTACTACCGCGTTTAAATTCACCTGCTATATTATCAAAATACAAAAGAGATTCAAGAGGAAAGCGTGTTTGGATAATATAACAGCAGTGAATATCGCTGACTTGGTTGTGGATTATGTTCAATTTTGGACGGTGGCGAATAAACAATTTGAATTGGTTTCAACTCTAAAAATATTCAGCGTAGGTATAGTTTTTTATGGAATGTAAAGTATCTCAATAGAGAGCAAAAAGTAATTCAGATGAGTATTCGTATCCGTAGATAGTTTAATGCGAGCGCGACATGCTGTCTGCCACGTAGTACACCTCGCCGAACCACTCGCTATGCTCGTCCAAGTACCTGCGGCAAAACAATCTTTATAAAACCTTTATAGATCAATGGCATGTTTTTACACATCATCACGCCAGTATTCCCAGAAGGGTTTGGCAGAGGTGTACCAATGTACACCCACAGACATAGTTTTTAATTTGCATCGGATGGGTCGTCTAACCTAAATTCCCGATCCTTACAAACGGTCATAGTTACTGTTATACTTACTGCACAAACATATCAATGTGCTTCAGAATCAGTTTCAGCTTGAAATCTGGCATCTGAGTCGCGTTCAAGAAGTCCGGCAATTTCACTAGAATTAAGAAAGTATAGATTTAATGATTTTGTCATAAGAACTTGATAATAATTCAATATGCAGGTAAAAATATAAAGTACCGAAGAGTCTGGCAAGATGAATGGCACCATACACACGGCATGGCAAATGTTCGGTTCCCTCGCGGGGAATAATCTGCCACTTGGCCACCTAAGAACAAAAAGGTTGAATGTGAAAAGTCTGATATTACAGGTACTCCAATACCTATCTAACGCTTTCGTAATCCTGTATTAGATCAATGATAGATGTGTTCATGACAACCACTCGTATCACACTAATATTATAAAGGCGAAAGTTTGTGTGTTTGTCTCTCCTTCATGCTCAAACGGCTGAACGGATCTGGATGAAATTTGGGACTGAGACTGTAGTGTGGAATAACACACAGGATACTTTTTATCCCGGAAAAATGCGGTTCCCATGGGATAATATAAATATTAACTTACACGCGAACGAACGATTTAATCGATTTTAGTTGTGGCTTTAGTATTGTTAACTATGTGTCCGTACCTTATCAAGCAGCTGCGACAGCGGTGTGCGAGTAGTGGTCGGCGCAGGAGTGGCCTGCGTGGGCCGCGCCCAGCACTCGCTCAGGGACGAGCCGCTGCTGCCGACGCTGGAATAATATTATATATCAGCAAAAATTTATGTACTCAATATCTTTTTTGCTTTTCCATATGTATTCTTATTCTTAGGCAGTAAACATATATATAATTGAGATCATTGTGGACTCTGTGGGGCACAGCAACATAAGGTTAGGCTCTCCTAACCCTATGTTACCCTATATTGTTGTTAGGAAGCCCCGTTTTAAAAGATATATGTAGTATAACTCGTTATAAAAGAATGTGTGCTAGTCTTGATGCAATCCCACGTTTAAATTACGAAGAGAAGGGAAAAAAGAAAGAATACATTTAATAAATATGGCAGAGGCACAAGTTGTTTTTGTCGCCACAATACCATTGGTGCTCTAAACTGTTTACAGGCAACAACTATTCAGAAGTGTTTTAGCTTACCTAGAAGACATAGTCTCGAACAAACGCGGCTCGCCAGTTGAAGTTGACGGTCCTGGCTCCTCATTTTCTGACTGAGAGACCACCGACTTGTGAGAGCGGAGCCTGAAATATCCACAAGTATAATGCTAAAATCTTTACTAATATTATAAAACTAAAGAGTTTTTATATTTGTTTAAAAGAATTTTGTAAAAAATCTTGTCAAAAACAGAACGCTAGTGGTCTTGGGTTTGATTCCCAGGTAGACCAAAAAGTGTTATTGGGTTTTTCTATGAAATTCTCAGTAGCAGCTCGAAGTTTGGATTTGTGTCCCGGTTAATGGCAATAGGCTCGCCCCCTATTACATGGGACCTAAAAACATAGCAGCGAACTGTGGGTCTACATTGGTACACCCAACCCCTATGATTATGATTATTTATGTATGATTACAAACCTCCTTGCAACATTGCCACTGCGAGTGGCAGGGCGGCCCTCGTGAGTCTTACCGGACCCACCGACGTGGTTCTCTTCAGTAGTGGCGTCACCGGTAGCAGCAGCTTTATCATTGGGCTCGATCTTTATCGCAATAAATTCATCGTGGTTATTAGATTCACCTGTTGAAAAGACATTGAAGTATTTTTATACTTTCGATATAATATTTTGTGTCGTACGTCACAGACGCCAGACGGCGAGTTTGAAGGCCACATCAAGGCATGACAAAGATTGGCATTCTATGCTGTGTATTGAGTATGTTAGTGAGTTTAATTTGCTAATTTCATTCTGTAGTACCTAAATAATTTTGTTTTGGTGTGGTGTGGTACAAAACAGTAACAACAAAAAAATGTATGAATACAAAGCGACAATTATTCTTTTTTTTAAATCTTATTCTCACTTTGGCTGCTTATTTGGCTTGCTAAAGTAAAATAACATCTTAATTTAAAAAGTTAAGTTCATTTTTTTATGGATTTTTAAATACATTCTGTAATTTTGGTACTCAATTTGCCAATGTTATCTGTGGTGGTGTGGTGTGGTACTATATTTTTAGTGGGTTTTGGTTTAACTGAACTCTGTAAAAAGCGTGTTAAAAAGATATTTTTATTTTTTTAAGGCTCTTTATTTGGTTGTTACCTTCGCTCTTCTCAGCATCCATAGGATCAGGCGGCAGGTGAGAGTACTCCGGTATCTTAGGACTCTTGAGATCTTCTTCAGTAGCAAGTACTTCTTCCTCAGTACCCATAGTGTCTTCTTCATACTCTTCCTCACCCTCTAATTCTAGCTTCTTGCATTCTTCCTGCCTAAAGAACATAAAACCTATTAGATTTTTCCTTTTATGTTATTGTGATATGACATGGCAACAGCCCGCCTGATGGTTAGTGTTACCTGCTTAGGACATCTGCAATATTAGAGGTTTTACAACAAATCTAAAATGAAATTACAGAGAAACACAGTGCTTTGCGACAGAAAAAGGTTTGGTGATAGGACCTCTTTGGCCGAGTTCTTTGTGGGGTAGCTAAATTACAGACTTAATAACTTGAATAAGTTGAGTCTTTACACTATAACTTACTCATCGATGAATTGTCCGCAGATCGCGTGATATTGGGGCAGTTCTTGCTTGTACAGCAGATGACCGCGCAAGATGAAGTCGAAATACACACGGAGGCCGTCTGCCACCTCGCGAACTAAGTTCAGCCTGTAAATAGAAAGAAATTTGTTACTAAATAGGTACACCTCGATAAGCACCTCGACACGATTCAAAAGTATTTGCTATTTCAAGTTTAAGTAAAGAGATATGATGATGATGATGATTATACTATTCCGTTAAGCTTAGTAAAACAAAAACTTCTTTTTTTTCAAGTCGGTTAATGTACCTGAGCCTGTACCTGGTGTGTTGGTGTATGTATATGTTGGGTTTGTGCCCGGTTAATGGCAATAGGCTCGCCCCCTATTACATGGGACCTAAACATTTCGGCGAACTGTGGCTGTGCATTGGTACACCTCTGCCTAACCCTTTGGGGAATACAGGCGTGATGGTATGTTAATGTACCTGCAAGACACATCGAGCATGTCGGGCTTCTGCGGCGGGTCGTGGCGGGCGCGCGTGGGTTGCCAGGCGCCGGCGCGCGCGAACCACTTCACGAACGACTCCAGGATCTGCGCGGCGCACGGCGAGGCCGGCAGCTGCGACAGCCGCCCGCGCTTCACCACCAGGTGGTAGTCGAATGTCAGACGGTCACTTGAAGATAAAAAAAAAACTATTACAAAGACTTTTTTTTTTCACCGATGGGATATCATCAATTGACTTCCCCCGCTCTAGGCGGGGCGGGAGGGAGTGTTAGACTTTTACTGCCCATCCAAGTTCCTTTTTGTGCCCTTTGCGTTTCGGGGGCGCGGTATCTTTTTCGAACAACTCGCAGCCCTTACGCATCGGCCCTTAGTGGCCCCTCCGAAAGATTGCTGACATCTCTTTGAGGCGCGCATGGAACACGAACGCGCCGTCGACACGGTCCAATCAAACACGGGGCTGAGGAGACTGGTTTTCTGTCACCTCTGACTGGAGTCAAGGGCTTATCCATCTCGAATAAAACATAATAAAAAAAGAATGAAAAAAAATTGTGCTGTTGGACATCTCTCCCCATCGAATCTGGGTTTAAATAAATGGCTAGAAAATGTCGTTAAAAATAGTGAACCCTTTTTTATTGTATTTTTTAAATGTTTTATTTTTATATTAATATTTAAAAATGTACTTAATATGTATAATGAGTAAACGAATGAAAATAAATCAAGATGTGTTGCGTAATTATACAGCTATGTCGTATGGGTCTCAGCTCGAAGAAACAACCTGTGTTTTATTAGACGTAAATGATATTGTGTGCTATTAAAAAATAACTGTATCATGATTAGTATCAGTTTACCGTAAAGCAGAAGGCAGTGTGATGTGCGCTCGCCCCCCGTGCACGTTAGGCGGCGGCGAGCGCGGCTGCGAGCCCCCGGACCCAGACGCTGAAGATGAATCCGTGTCGGCCGTCTCCACCCCCTCCTCAGTATTATCTAATTAAGAACAATTGTAAAGTACTACATATTTAAACAATACTCGAACAATGACACATATTCTACAACACTCGAGTGTTACAGATTTGCCTTAAATACCTACTCTACTACTATCGAGCAGTGTCATTGGGTTTTTCTATAATATTCTCAGCAGCAGCTCGGAGTAAGGATGTCTGCCTGGTTAACGGCAATAGGCTCGCCCCCTATTACATGGGACCTAAAAACATACCGGCGAACTGTAAATGTACATTGGCCACCTCTGCCTAACCCTTTGGGGAATACAGGCGTGATGGTATGTCTACTACTATTCAGGGCATCTCCACAGTAAGCTTAGATAGCTACCCTATACCCTAAAACAAAGATAAACCTATAGATATCCAAAACGATTGCAATAAATAAAGAACATTGACCCGCCTATAACAGCTTCGCACGTTTCCGGCGTAGCAGCCGAGTCCTAACAATGTAAAATTGCATTGAAATAGGGTGCCTACCTACCTACCTAACTAGCTATGTCGCTCTCATTCGACGCAGTATGTCTGGTGTGGATACGCCCTTTAATAAAATGCTACCTAGACGCGATCTAGAATATACTACCGGCTGCGGAATAAAGTCGTTTTAGGATTATTATGTAAGAGATTCGTTCAATATTTTGATATGAAAAATTAAATGAGAATGTTTTTAAAGTTGATATACAGCAGTTTTGTTGGTAGACATTTGAGCAACATTACTATGGTACTTATTAAGTTCGTACAAAAGTAAAAACTTTCACGATTCGATGAAAGTATTTTTAGACACGATAACAAAGAAAAGCGCCAATGCGAAGAGGGTGAGTGCGCATGTCTGGGCGTTACCGCGCGTAAACGACGCGGCCATCTTTGACGTGTTTGGGTGTGTCAGCTGGCGCGCTTTTCGAAACTATAGCCACGTGTTATATGTAACTTTTTGTATGTACACATAGCACTTGATTATGATTATTTATGACCTCACAATTTTAAGTTACAAAAAATTACATTACAAAAAATCTGAAATTAAAATTTAATATAGCTTACCATCCGGCTGGGTGCTGCTAGAGGAACCGTCATCAGAGAAGCCATGCCGGGCGCGCTTAGCGGGGCCTGCACCCGCGCTAGAACTGCCACCCTTCTTACGTTCACGGCGGTACAGATAGGCACCCCTAAATTAAACACAAAACCATGTTTAGCCCTAAACATTCTTGAATATCCAGAAACAGTTTTTTGTAAATAATTTAGAAATCTATTTCTCAACCTATAATGTAAGTTAAAATATCTTACAGCTGTAGTTGAGATTTCTCAGCCAGATCCCTTTGCAGCTGTCTGTTTTCTTCTGTGTCTTTCAACACAAAGTCTTCACTGACGCAGCGGTCCCAGGAAGAGTTCCAGCCTTGGAAGTGTATCAAATACTCCACAGTACGGCGTCCACGCTTATCCTTACTCTCAATCACTTCCAATACCTGTTTATAAATTATGTTGTCAGGTAAACTTTATGATGAAATTTATAAGTAATCATTATTTAACACGTGAAACTATTTTTGTTTTGGTTTCTTTTGCACAAGGAGCCTACAAATAATGAATTAGAAAAAAATATGTTACTGACCAACTGCCTAATTGACTTACACCTAATCACCTGCTTTGCTCCACCCTGTATGGCTTCAATTTCTAGAGCATTTTATAGTGTTAGTGAATAATGACCTTTCCAAAATAAATATTATAGGAGTAGCAGTAATGCATAATTAGATAATCTGAATAATATAATAATAGCATGTATTCAAGGAATTATGAATTTTAAATGAATACAAAGCCAACATAAGGTAGAGTCCCACCCTTCCCCCCCTCCCCTCTCCCCCCTGACTGCACCAAGTTAGAAATTATAAAAAGACATTATACCACCTACTTTAAATCAGTAAAATGGGAACAAAATATAATTGAAAATAGTTCCAAGTTTTGAAATTAACTAAAATAAACCTTGTAGAATATTCTGATTGCCAAAATTGTTCTGTGTAATATTTATAACTTATTTTGGAATAGTATTTTGCAAAAAGGAAATTATGTAGAAAACCTGCAAGTTCATTAGGAAGTTTTTATGTAAATTTAGGGTCATAACTCTCATTTAACCAATGTGCTATCAAAAAAGTTAGAAACTGCTGGCAAAAAAGTTTTATATAATTTTATTGTAACCTTGTTGTAGTTTAGTAGTTGCTGCAGTTGTTTGGAGTATAATAGAGTTAATAAAGCTTATACAAATGAGGTGGTATAGGGCGTGGTTAGACCTAGCACTGCGGCTTACCTTGGAGTCGTAGAGCACCTTAGCTTTTGTTGGATCTGGTTCATAGCACAAAACGCGCTCGCCTTCACTGAATTTATAACGAACCCCCCTTGTAGATACCATTGTCGGTTTTGCTTCCCCGACGGCAACAATTAATCAAAGTTCCGATAAATAAAGTTATGTAATTCAATAAGTATGATTAAAAATTAAATTAATTTGCACAAAAACACAAAATCACGAAATAATATTTTCGCCCCGAATGCCTGATTATTTTGAAGACCGACTGATATAATATTTAAAGTATTTCTTATTTAGCGTCAGCGGACACTGCAACCGGGTGTGTGCGACACGCCTATTCCACAAAAATAATGTTTTGTTTGGGCGTCGGCCGTCGGCCGATGTTTATTTTGATTTTAGCTGTCAAACATAAAAATATACAATGTCACCAGTTATATTTTTTAACGGGCAACACAGAGTAGCGAATGGCGCTAGTAGTTCCAAAAATTTCAAAAGTTTTAAATACTAATGTAGTTATACATAGCAGCTTATATGCGTATAATATTGGTGTATTGTAAATTAGGACAGTGTCGTTAAATAATAGATTACTGAAGTGGTCGTTGTAACGCTGTAACGTAGAGAAGATTTAACATCTTCAGTAAAATTTGGCCAAGTGATGAAAACAATTTATAATAAATTAAGCAAACTAACTTAAGTAATCCAATCACATGTCATTATATTATTACATATAAAATTAATTTAAACTAATGATGTGTTTTGTATCTGCAGCGAAGTTTTAGTCTGGCAAGGGCGTTGACGTATTAGAAGACGTGTTCCGGTGTTCTATACACAGTGCTATTTCTATTTAGTTACAGGAAGAACTTGGGCGTAGGCTGGGTGGGGGGTGCGGGGAACGGGACACGGGGTAATGTGGGGGCAGACAGCGAAGGGCGTTGGCGAGGGGGAGAAATAAAGCCTTACTAGTACTAACTGGTTGTAGCATTCTATAGGTAAGTATTTGCGCATATTGAAAACGAGTTTCAGAGCAAATAGTGAAAACCTTTGTTTGAAAATGACGCGCTCGTGTTCTACTGTAATAATAGGTATATTTGTTCTTGGCGTTTTTATTTATTTTTTGCATTGCCTAGGTAAACATTTACTTATTTCTTCTTCTTTCTTTATTTTTATAGCGACTGGAGAAAACTAACAACGAAAACAAATATTCATGACTCTGTATACTCTAATAGTAACTTTAATACAGCCACCAGCTAAATATGATAGTGTTTTCATGATCGTCTGGCTTAACTATAATTACGAGTATGTATTATCACATTACGGACTTTTTAATAGACTGTTCTGACTGAAATTAATGATAGCTTAAGATGTTTCAATTTAAAATTCCACTCCTCTCCATCAAATTCTTAACAAACAATTGAATTGTGTACGAAATAACAAGCAGTGGATGGGAGAGCAATTTTATGATGAAACATCTCTATTTTTATTTTTAATAAAAACACAGTTTTTAACAAAACCTTTGTTTATGGCGTGTTGGTCTAGTGGTTAAGGCAGTCGCCTCTCATGCATGAGGTTGTGGGTTCGATACTCGGTATATGCCAATTTGATATTTTCTGTTTTTATGTACTTTCTTAAGTTTATTTTGGATGCCACTGACATCGCTTTAGGAAGACATGTACTGTAGAAATACCTGAGAAAACCTTACAATTAATATAAATTTAAAACCGAAATATCGTCTCGAGCACGTGTAGTTATCAATGATCGTGCGTTCTCTGTATGAGAAAAGGCCTCTGCCCTTTTTTTTATAGATGGGAAATCATCAAATAACTTCCCCCGCCTTGGGCGGGACGGGTCCCTCCCGTCCCGTGTCAGACTTTTACTGACTAAAACCCATCTATGTTCCTTCATGTGCCATTTGCGTTCCGGGGGCGCGGTATTTTTTTCGAACAACCCGCAGCCCCGGCAGTGGCCTTTGCCCTGCAGTGGAACAGTAGGTAATAGGCTGGTATTATTATTTCTACCTTTGTAACTTGTACTGTCCTACTACTATTGCTATAAATGCGAAAATTTTGTGAGGATGGATGAATAGATGTTCGTTACTCTTTCACGGCTGAACGAATCTGGATACCGAGATAGATTTTAGTGTGGTGCCGTGTAACTCATTTTATTTATTTAATAGCTTTATTTTTACAAGGGGTAAAAATAAAGCTAATATGTATGTACCTAGTTCTAATCTCACACATAGGATACTTTTTATCCCGGTAAAATGTACGGTTCCCGTGGCATAATATGTAAATCAAATGTGACGCGGATAAAGTCGGGGGAAAAGCTAGTCATCCATAAATTAAAAGGTTGCAGGTACTCGTAGGTGGGTAGATAGGTTAGTCTGGTGTGGTGGGTAATTTAATTAACAATATATGAAACTTAACTGAGTACTGAAAAGTTTTTTTTACAAAATTGACCATAATAGCTCAGTACTTATGGATCATAAACTTCATCCGGCGACTCAAATTTTTACTTATTTTTTTTAAATTATATTAAAATTAAATTGTACTAGCGAAGCGTCCGCGTGGTTAATTTCACCCGCATTAGGTATTTGGTTACTGCTCCGCTCCCGTGAGCCGCAGCGTAATGTTATAGTTAAGAACAAAAATCAGTCCTGTAGTTTCAAAACCTTTTCGTTACACATAAACAAGAAAATCTTTCCTCTTTATAATTTTATAATTATAGTAAGTATAGATAATGTTAAAACACATAAAAGTAGTTGGCAGACAGTTTGTTACTAAATAAAATAAATTAATTTCGATGTATGTGATTTGGATCTAATAAACGATTTATTTTCACTTGCTGTCCTCCTTGACCTACATTAAAGGTTGAAGGTGGATTAGACCATAAAAATTAAGGGACCTGTCTACTTATTTTGGTCCTACCGTAACCATAGGTTAGATTATAAGTAGGTACCTAAATAAGTACTCAAAATGCCAGTGGAATCATTCAGTCGCCGTAGGCTATTGAGTGTGAACTTTATAACCCGCAGAGACTTGACTCAACGAATAATTATGAAACATACCTACTGCATGGCATACATTATCTAAATTTTCTTACTATATTATAAACGTAATAACACGTAACAATGAAAACGTAAACATTATTAAGCAGAAAAAAAAGATCAGTTTAATTTAAAAAATAATAATTTATTTAAATAATGTCGTAATTCGTAAAATAATAATACTACAAACGTATTGAAAATAATACGCTATAGTACTGTACAATTAGATTTCCTAGGTTTTGGCATCAATTTAGTGGTGGTAGAGAGGAGCAGAGTAGCCGACGGGGGCGGAGAACTTGGCGACTGGGGCAGCGTGCACCACAGGGGTGGCGGCGTACGCCAGCTTGGCCACGGGGCCGGAGTGGTACGCGGGAGCAGAGTGGTACACAGGGGCGGATTGGTACGCTACAGGGGCAGCTTGGTACGCTACAGGGGCAGCTTGGTATGCTACAGGGGCGGCTTGATACGCAACAGGGGCCACCTTCGCGACGGGAGCGACAACTTTAGCGACGTGTCCGAGGGCCTCCTTGCGCACGACAGCGTTGAAACCGTTGTGGTCGTCAGCAGTGTAGTCCACGGTGCGCTTGGTGCCATCAGGATCCACCACGGAGTAGGAACCGTGCACAACGTCACCGTCGCGGGTCTCGTGCTGGCTCTTGGAGTCACCGGTGAGACCGTCTTGCACGTCGTACGCGAAGCTGTACTGGGGGTGCGAGTCGTACTCTTCAACGGCGACTTTGGCGACGGGAGCGACTACTTTAGTGACGGGTGCAGCGTACGCCACGGGAGCAGAGTGGACGACTGGGGTCGCGGCGTACGCTTGATGGGCGACATAGGCGGGGGCCGCGGCGTACGCCTGATGTCCGGCGTAAGCCACCTGACCAGCCGGATACACCCCAGCGCTGGCCACAGCCACCAAGCATGCGAGCACTGCGAACTGGAAACAACAAAGTGGTTAGTTTAGAACACTTGTTTTCACTGTTTGAACCACATAGTGAGTATTACATTATTTGCTTTGGAAACTTGCACAGTTAGTTCCTGTGTGTAGATTCGTAGTACCTTAAATGCCATTGTGTGGTGTGTGTGTTGATCGAGGATGCTGAATGATGTCTGCCGAGGAGTGCTTGGAGCTTTTATATGTCTGGCGGGGGCGCACCCTTTCACCGCGCGATGTCGTGCATAAGTCGCACGGCCGTGAGTTAGAGCCCCAGGGCGCTCTTAATGTTCCCTAATTTTCCGGAAGTTGATTTTATGATGCCAATTAGTTATCTTATCATTTTGTAATACACCTAGATTAGTTGTTTTTCATCGGTATTCTCCCAAATGCTTTAGAACGTACGTACCTACGTTACATTGGAGAAAGGTTTAATTAAAAGGCTCTCTAACTTTACTTGCATACAAAATATTTTGATAATTTGATGCGAGGTGTCTTTGGGCAGCGGGTGCAGGGATGATCAATAAATGATCATCTTTGTGTATTAAAACTTCTTTATTACTTTAAACTGCTGCCAATAACTAGGGACTGCATAGACTACGTCTAGCTCTAGTGGTTGTTTACGAGAAATGAGAAATAAATTTTGCATGTCGGAAGGTTTGTTACATCTCAGGAAGAGCTAAGTATTTTTTTTGTGTTTTCAGAAACAATATGGTAGTAACTTCTAAATAAAGCTTGGATTTCATCACATTAATTGTTATCCCCTTTGGATGTAGTGGTGTCTCACAATTTAAAAACAGTTCCGACTGATAAAAAACATATGACATATGAATAAGTACATCATTTATGTTAATAGATACAGTCGGAACATAAGTAGATTAAGATTTCAGATATTAAAAATTAAGATAAAATTAACTCTTTAGGTATAGCCTAAAATTCAGATTAGCAGTGAATTGTGTTATTTTATGTCTATTAAAATGATATACAAAAGTAACATTGTTAATCGACTTTTATTGCTGACGGTACCTTTACATCGTTTAAGGCCAGGCTACACTGGAGCGAATATCTTGCGGGGGTGGTGAGATATTGTAATAGTATCTTCCCCGCGTTAGTATATTTTCAACCATACGAATACTACCGCAGTACCTGACCGTGCCCGCGAGTGCGCCTCGCCAGTTAACTGAGTTGACTTCTGTGGAAGGGCCTTTACATATCCGGATTCAGGTACAAATTGACTCCAATTTGTACGTATATATAATACTAGCTGTGCCCCGCGGTTTCACCCGCGTTACGTTAGGTTTTTGGTTACTGATCCATTTCCGTGGCTAATAGCGCGATGTTATGAAGCCTTTAATCTCTTATTCTTTTTCCGCCCTGGGCGGGACGGGAAGAAGTGTCAGACTTTTACTGACTAAAACCCATCTATGTTCCTTCATGTGCCCTTTGCGTTCCGGGGGCGCGGTATCTCTTTCGAACAACCCGCAGAATCTGTTATTCTGAGGTATAAGCTACGGAATGTCTCGCAGAGTCATTATTTTGCTGCGAAGTTATTTAAAAACTGTGATATCTCCTAAGATATTCATTGAAATTAAATGATGTAAAGGGCAATTTTGTTCAAAATTAAACACTTGTGCTGAATAACGCATTTATGTTGATAAGGATTAATACTATATTCATAAAAACACCTTCGCAAATAATGCATTATTTTAAAACAAACTTTCTGGCCATAAAAATGCTTATAGTGAGTCAATCTTAAAAGTTAGGCATGTACTGCCGCGGACTTTTTTTTAGTATATTTTAAGAAAAACAATTCTCTCATACATTATTTTTGCGTAACTTTAACCGTTCACGCAGCGCACGCAACGAAAGCCCTCAAAAAGAATATTTTTTCCCGTTTTTGCCACATTTTTCATTGCTGCTCCGCTCCAATTGGTCGTAGCGTGATGTTATATAGCCTATAGCCCTCACGAATAATGTAGCTTTCTACCAGTGAAACAATTTTTAAAATTGGTTCATTACTTCCGGAGATTACCCCCTACATACAAACTTACAAACATACAAACTTACAAACAAATGTTACCTCTTTATAATATTATTATATATTATATTATATATTATATTATATTATATCATATTATATATTATATATATTATATTATATTATATTATATATTATATATTATATATTATATAGTATATAGTATATATAGTATATTATATAGTATAGATACATAAAATTGCCCCTATTACATGGTACCTAAACATACCGGCGAACTGTGGGTGCACATTGATACACCTCTGACTAACCCTTAGGGAAATATAGACGATATGGTATGTTTATAGGATTCCGCACTTTTTACTGTTTTTTATTTTCCTGTTTTAATTCAACGGTCTCCAACAGTTTTAAGATAGCAGTTTCGCCCTTTTCACATGTAGCTATAAAATGTACACACATATTATTGTATAATATCCTGTAACACGAGACGTGGCCCTCTGTCGGCATTACTTCAAGGTCGCCGGAATCGGAGCAGCTGGTTGGCCCCTACGGCTTACCCGTTACATTTATACAAACAAAAAAAACTACTGTACTATATTTAGCATATTGTTGGAGCTCCTGCAGCCTGTGATACAGGATTATCCTAGTACAGGAATCTAATATTATTTTACCTACATTGTTAAATTTAAATTCAAGATGTATTTTCTCTTTTGAAATTCTAAATAAAGATTTATTATTTTATTTATTTACTTGCCCTGCTTACCAGTTTCCAGGTTCTCTATTCATTTGTTTGTATAACTGACAATGTGTTGCAGTTGATCGAAGCTTGGTAGGTATTTATAACAATTTGGTTCCACTATTTATTTATTCAATTTGACGGCACGGTTGGCGCAGTGGCCGAGCGATTGACTGCTGAATTGCGTGTTGCGGGTTAGATTCCCGCGCGGAAGAAATGTTTGTATACTACAGATAGTCCTGCCAGATCTGGCTGTTTGTGTATGTGAGTTTATATGTTTGTAAACACACCAATGACCCATGTTAAATTACTAGAGAGGGGCAAAATCGGAACTAAGTATATAGTGGTGCTGATTCTCTTGTTCACAAACTTAACTAAATTTAAGTTATGTTCATATTTCTCTTTCCATTTCATTAAGAACAGGACAGAAGATAAAATTTTAGTTAAGTTCTGTCAAATTTAGACACTTCATAGATAATTTAGACGCGATTAAAAATGTGGCGACTAGAAACACGCCAATTTTCTTCAGGCGCTGTCTAATTTGACAGGACTAAACGAATATGTATCTTCTGTCCTTTTTTTTAAGAAATTGAAAGAGAAAGATGCATTTAACTTAAAAGTTAAGTTTGTGAACAAAAGAAACAGCACCATTATCAAGTTATGAGGTTTTTCAATAATACACCGTGTGTGGATAGGCAGGTAAGTGCATGTACTTATTAGAAGAGTAAATTACCTACCTACAGAATATTGAGAGTTTTTTTATTAATAAAACACGGAATTGCGGTAAGTCACAAATAAAGGTCAGCCAGTTAAGTGCTCAACTTTATTAACTTTATGATAAAAATAATACCTGCTTATTATTGACCCTCTGCTCTGTAAAGGCCTGAAATAGAGAAGACACAGCATTAATCACCATACAATGCTTGCCCAAGGCGGGTGGCGATTTCATACTTATATTTATTAAATGTCCAGGTTTCATCAGGATGTTTTCAGTTACTGATGCCAGTGATGCTGTCCGTGTTCGTTTGCTAACCCACAATCTTGCACATGAGAGGGGCAGCCTTAAACAGAGTGTCATCACGACATTCGACGTCGCAATTTCATTTCATTAGTATATAGTTCCTGTCATCTCTTTTGTGTATGTTCGTAATAATATTTCATCAAGTCTCGTCATGGCTAGGTAGGTATATTTTGTACTAGTTTCTGTACTTCATCCGCGTGGATATTTTCACCCGCGTTAAGTTATGTCTTTTGTTACTTCTCCGCTCCCGTATGTCGTTTCGTGCATATAGCCCATGACACTCACAAGTAACGTGGCTTTTTATGGGTAAAAGATCGAGAGATTACCCACCTATAACCTCATAAAGTTTACCTCTTAATAATATTAAATGACAGAGATTTACAAATATAGCATTCTCGTATGAGATTCTCGTTCTAGATAGAATTTCAAATAAGTAGATATGGTAGATGCATATTGCATAGGTATCAGTACTAAGTATCTCTCTATCAGTAAGTGCTTAAGTAAGAAATGAAGCAGCCATAAAAAGCGGGAGCGACATTTACTACCGCTACGTGTGCTCTTGTTAGCGTTAGCAATGTGTTAGTGTTGCACAAGCGACTCCACCCGCGAGCTCAAGGATGACGCGCCCACTACACGGTGTTATTACATTTTAATCATCTCGTTTTAGATGTTTGACAAGGCTAATCTATAAAAAGACTTTTTTGTTTGTTTGTTTGTACCTAACGAATACGCTCCGAAACTACTGGACCGATTTTAACCATTTTCATGAATAGATAGCTAAATCAGAAAGTAACAAAGGCTATATAACATCACACTTCTACACACGGAAGCGCAGCACTAACAAAAGACGTTACTTATCGCGGTTGAAAATATCCACGCTGTCTATGTTGCGGGCAGAAGCTAGTCTATACTAAAAATATAAAGAGGTAAAGTTTGTTGGGGGTAAAATTTCTTTTCGAAAATTCATTTATCCATAGAAAACCATGCTGTATACATCACGCTACGACACACGGGAGCGGAGTAGAACCAAAGACGTTACTAAACATAGTTGAAAATGTCCACGCGGACGAAATCGCGGGCAGAGCCTAGTTATTTATAAACGTGTTGATATTAAGAACTTAAAATCAGATAATTACGGACAATCTTTACACAAACAGTTTCAAAATTTTAGCTTGTTATTGTGTGAAATAAAGCATATTGTATGTATTTAATTTACTACAATCTTCTGTGAAAATTCCGTCTTTGTACTTGAACTAGAGAACAATATAAAATGCAACTAGCTTCAATTTTAAACTGTAACTTCTTGACAATTGAAAAGTGCCTGTAAATGGTCTAATTGAAATGAATGCTTTGATTTGATTTGTTTTGAATGATCAACAAATAAAAAAAAAGTAACGTCATCATAATATTCCTAAACAAACTCTGTAAAGCTGAAGTTTACGAGAATTTCTCACAATACACACTATGTTGTGAGAAATTGTCGTAGAGTTCAGTAGGTGGTGTTATTAAGTAGCCCAGATATACTTTTGTTTATAATTTATTTACTTTTGATAAACTATAAGATGAGATATTAGTTTACTTTTTCATTTACGGGATTATTTTTTTCTGTGTAGAAAACGTCATCCCGATGAATGAATACAAGATAATATTATGTGAAACTAGATTAAGTGGACTGTGTAGTCTAAAATATAGTAGGGTGAACTCATCTAACTTCGTGACAAAAGCATTTGAGTAATAAAATACCAATAAATTATTAATTACTTTAATTCAGACTTAGCATGAGTTTTAATCAGTCTTTAGGTCTTTAGGAATATAGGCACAATTAATCATAATCAAATCATATGGTTGTATTTCAAGTAATTGATTTTACTCGTACAGCCTATATATATAGCGCTCAAACCAAATATCACCGAATTAGGCGAGTCCCAGAATTAGATGAGTTCACCATACAGCTGGTTTATTCCATAAAAATCGCTAGCGTGATGGGATGAAAGCTTTACCACCAGCTCAAGCATCATTAGAAGCTGGCAACCAACACTGGAATATAGGAATGTGAGCGAACCTTGAAGTTAGAGTGCAGACATGTAAAGTTTTAACAGGAAGAAATAGCACATCACAGATGGATTCGAGATAAGTATTTCCAGGTACAGAGAGATAATATAAGTCCAATGAAGAATGAGACTCCTTTTAAATAATAGTGCATACCAAAAAAAAAAAATCTGTTAGTTGGTCCTATTCTACTGTTTGGCGTTTATGCAGAAACTTGTCTATGTACTACAAAACATGGCACATGACTTTGTAGGCATGTATTGTCGTCCTTGTTCTGAATTACAAGCTACTGATATTTTCATTTGGCAGCCTGTGAGTGCTCGTTGCAGATAACGGATTTAAAGTTCATCGGCGCAATTTATGAACATCTGTTACCATTCCTACGTTACTGCTCGGGGTTCGTAATTACCTGTATTTACGCTACGTAATACTAAGTGCTAACTTGTTTTTTAATAATTTGGCCCAAGGTTCAGATTTTTCGATTTGTTCGACAGTTTTACGATATAAGGTAACGGAATGGTAGCATGTCGTCGAGTTGAATATAAGCTTTAGTTATCACTCAATAAATGTCGAAGAGCTACAGTAAGTATCGTGAAATGATCATAAAGGGAAATGAGTTTTAAAAAATATTCTTTCATCGATATACTTTATGGTGCAATTATACATACGTATTCGTTATGAAGGTTCAATATGCAAATACTGATAAAGTCAAGATGACTCAATTATACGGCACTCGTAAAACGATGTTTGCAATCAATCTGTGAAGTTGATGTGTTGCCGGTTGTCGAATTAGCATTTTATAAATCAGAGCGAGAAATTGCTACTATGACTTTAGCGTTTTAATTATTCATTATTTTGAAAGTTTCATTAATTATCACGGTGATTGATTTCTTTGAAGTATTGCCAAATCTGCCTGACATGACATTTGTTCCTTTTTATTGCAAAATTGTGGTTACTCCTCTTTAACTTCCTCTGAACTGAGCTATTTGTTTAAACCATGTAACTACAAGCATACAACACCCACAGTTTATAAAAATGCACATACATTAAAACGATCACGCCCAACGTTGTAATCTTTCACTGGTATCGACAACGATGAATGGCTATTCATTATTTGTTCCCTATGCCGCCGTTTGAGACAATGGTACGGTCTCACCTTGACATTATACCGAGGTGTAACGCGATGGTTATCCGCCCCTGACTGCTGTCCAAGCTTTAAGGTATCGGCAATGATAGACGATGTTATCGGTGTAACCCTGTACCGAGATGAAATAATCTATAAACGGTGATTAATGGTGTGTGCTAACTGGTTTACTTGAGGAGTTAATTGCAGAGAAACCCATCAGCGATTATTACCTATGTTACCCAAAGATCAATGATCCGATGGATTTGTTGCTTTCGAATGGGGTTACAAGCCTGTACAAAATTGGATGATAGTTCAGGAGGGCCTAGCACAAGCGCGCGGAATTAACGTAATGTAATTTAATGTTTATTTAGTTTGAAGGCTTATTTACATTGATAAGTGTTACTAATTGGGCTTGTCGTTTAAAATGCTGTCGAATACTGTTACGTCAGCGCGTTCGTGATATGGCCTCTGGTCCTATGTTGTGATTATATACTTGCACACAGCTAATCAATCGTAAGCTTCGCCAAGGGTAAAACGCCAACTTCAATTTTAAGCGTTAAGTTAATCGGGTATTAAGAAAATGTAGGACATTTTTAATTTCCAAAAAGCTGGAAAAAGTATCATTGTAATTAGCAAAAGTAGAGCGAAACTTTGAAATAATTTTATCGGACAAAAGTCGTTTCGGTTTCCAACTACAAAATACCTAGAAGCTGGTTTAGAATATCCAACAGCTGCTATGATGTGTTAAATAACATTAGTATTTAACTACGCATATTCTGTGCCCTAGTTTATACCTATAGAGCTTGTTTAGCCGGCATCATGTATGATCTAAAAGTTCGTGAACGACATAGTTGCATGGCTGCGTCGGTACTCGAGTGTACTTATGTGATTCCTCGAGCTTTGCTGGGCATGTCACGAACGTGATGCAATGTCCGGAGCACGACCCTACGAGGTACTGCAGTGATATCTTTATGAGCTTAAAACTATGTCTTGGTGTCTAATTATGAGACATTCATACATGTTAGGGACTACAAAGTAATGCCTGATTGCGTCTGTCTTATTAGAAAAGGGAAAAGATTATTTCTTGAAAAAGGGGCTTTATTATTCATTGATTTTACTATAGTTAATGTCATGTTATAATATTTAGTCAATCGTAATTTGCACTCACATTTTTGAGTTGAAAGCTTAGATAATAATTCGTTAAGGCATTAAAGCTTATCGTTTTATCTTTATAGGATATTTACGAATGTTTTTACGGGTGATTAGTTTTAAATGAGATGTAGGCTTGATGCGTCGGTTGTGTATTATGCACGTATCTGTAACACACGTGTCTGTGTAGTAGTGCGTTGCATTCGAGATACAAGTGCGTAAGCAGAGAAAGCTTATTAGATATTCCTTCACCATCTCGCAGGTGACGATAGTGATTAAACAGTAGACAAGCTGTTGACTATTAATGCTAAACACTCATTGAGATAATTTCTTGGAACCCATTTAAATAAATCTGAACCAATTAATTCCCTGTACCAAAATTGATTACTTATACCTGTCACAATGTATTTAAATATTTTTATGACCTGTATTAAAATTAGCAATATATTTAGACGTTGTTTCAAAATAAATGTAAAAACATTGAGCTGCCATCTTTCGCCGTATTACAACTACAAATCAAGCTTGCGAAGTTTTGTTTTCGGAACTTTATTCCAGTTCAAATGGTGCATTGCAGTACCTTCGTACCGCAATGCATGCGCAATTTCAATCTTTTTGTATAATATGTATGTGTATTCAAATATATTTTACGAAATTATTTGGTGCGAAATGTATTTGTCCATGTTAACACTTTGTATGCGTTCATCTAGTAATTGATAGCATCGGGTGAGTAACAGCCGGGTGACACAACTGCGCAGCATTGTCGGCAATGCCGGGAACAGCTTTACGTATTGTGTTCACGCGTTAAATGGTGCAATTGTCGCTACAGCGCTTACATACGTAAAGCGAAGCCGCATTTCACGTGGCTATTCACTAAACACATGTGCATACTGCTCTATTTGTAATTGGTATCAGCCTGTGATGGCAGCGGTGTGGTGATCTCACCAGCATGCTCCGCGATTAGTACGAGATATAATATTGTCACGTAGAGTGGCTTCTTAGAGAACTCTTCCTCTGCACGATATCATTCTGCTTGGGGTATTACAATAGTATCTATTGAAGTCTAAACTACAGGGTCTTAAAGTTTTCTCAAAAATTGAGACTGACTTATAACATAACTGTTTTAAAAGTGTATGTGAAGTTATACAATGACTGAAAGAAAAGTGGTGCGTCTTAGTTAGAGTCATAAAAAAAATATTGAGTTTCAATAGGTGGGACCCTTTTCAGGGAACATCCAGTCTTAAGCTAAGACACGCAGATTCAGACACCATATATAAACTTACGCTTTGATCTCAGTCAAAATCAGAAACTAACGCCACGGATGTTCATGTCTGAATCACATCCTTGCTGTCCATGACGTGGAACTATAATATTTTTAGCGATGATGGCGTTATATTGGATAGCAAAGGTTTGGTGGCTATAGTGACTCCTTGAAGTAGGTATATCAGAAGGGTGAAGAAAACTCGTGTTGAAGTTTGAAGTGCGAATAATTATCGAATATTTATTTACACGTTATTTATACTATTTACAAAAATGTGACTGAACCAATAAAGGGCTCTACATTAGAATTATAACACAATTTAGAAAAACACGACCAATAAGAAAAGAGTAATTTTGACTAATCACAATACAGCACACTGACAAAAATCTGAGTTGACGAATAATAACTTGTACATTAAATTTACAAAACATTTTAGAAAAACAGAACCAATAAGATTAGTGGAATTTCGACTAATCACAACACAGGACATTGTTACAATTTTGGATTCCGCACGGGGGCGCCTGTGTTGTTTACGGCGTGCAGCTGCGAGCAGGCAAAAGTTATAAATAGGGGTGCCTATTTTTCCCGCGCTTTCTTTCCTAGGTAGCCACGGTCGTGTGCGGAGCTGAACAGAAATCGCTAAACGCGGCGATCGAAGATCCTGGTGTTCCTGGAGACGACGCGTGGCATCTGGTGTCAGTCCTTCTCAGGGCTGTATGCTTCCTTGTTTCTTATCACTATTGTCAAAACGTTGTATACCTACTGTGGCTACCAAGTTCTTCTCAGAACTGTTTGGATCATTATTTCTTAACAGAATGTCATAACGTGGTAGGTAGCTACAGTACTCCCCCTCAAGCGAAGCGTACCGGCAGCTTGACCGGACGGCCAGAGCGAGTCGTCATGTTGGTAGCGGGATGTGACGTCACGCTGACTGTAGGTACTCGCGCTTGTTGCTTGGCTGTGGTACTTTCCTTGGTAATGGTATTGGTAATATGGTTTGGAGGTACGGTAACGGTATTGTCGCTTGGAGGTAAGGTAATATTCTTGCACGGTGGTGAGGTGATGGTATCCTTGCTTGGTGTTAAGGTGATGGTAATCTCGCTTGGTGATAAGGTAATATTATCGTTGTTATTCTCAGCTATAACGTATGCAGGCTTCAGTCGGTCAATCGAAATATTTGCTTGCCGATTAGGTAACTGTATATTATATACTTTTTCGGTTCGGCTTATCACGCGGTAGGGACCTTCATACGGAGCTTGGAGTGGCTTCTTTACTGCATCGGTTCTAATAAACACGTGAGTGCATTTAAGTAAATCTTGATGCACGAATACACGCTTATTATTGCTGTGATGCTCGGTGATTGCTTGCGGTTTGTTTACTTTTATGATTTCACGTAATTTTTCGACGTAGGTATAATCCATTGCAGGTGTGTTGGTACTTGTAAAGAAATCACCAGGTAGGCGTAGGTTGTATCCATAGGTAAGTTCAGCTGCGCTCACTCCGGTGTCTGTACGTAGCGCTGCTCGTAAACCAAGTAACACAGTAGGGAGTTCATTGACCCATGTACTTGTGTCGGATAGTTTTGCGCGTAGAGATGTTTTGAGCGAGCGGTGCCATCGTTCGACCATTCCATTGCTTTGTGGATGATAAGGGGTGGTGCGTTGTTTCTTGATTCCCATTTGTTTCATTAAGTTTTGAAACAGCTGACTCTCGAACTGGCGACCTTGGTCGCTTGTTAGTGTCGTCGGGCATCCAAATCTCGATATCCAATGTCGATACACAATATCGGCTATTCGATCAGCTGATATTTCGTCTGTCGGGATTGCTTCGGGCCATTTCGTTAGTCGGTCGATCATCGTAACTAAATAACGATGTCCTTGAGCTGTTGTAGGTAGCGGGCCAACGATATCGATGTGCACGTGTTGGAATCGATCACTTTGTGGGAAGGATGAGATTTCTGAGAACGTGTGACGTTGTACTTTACTTTTCTGACATTGTATACAGGTTCGAGTCCAGCGGCTGATGTCTGCGTTCATTGATGGCCAGAAGTATTTTTGAGTTGCGAGTTTGCGAGTCGTGCGCGTACCAGGGTGACTGATGTTGTGCACGCTTGTAAAAACTTCTTGTCTA
The DNA here is from genome assembly GCA_932526535.1 of Caradrina clavipalpis. Classification (NCBI taxonomy): domain Eukaryota; kingdom Metazoa; phylum Arthropoda; class Insecta; order Lepidoptera; family Noctuidae; genus Caradrina; species Caradrina clavipalpis. Next base: position 6,639,992 of record OW052108.1, read on the forward strand.
TATGCTTCTGGTATATAAGGTCGTATATAAGGTGTAGATGTTTCGCAGTATAACTCGACGTCTGTATTAGGTATTATTACTTTCTTGAGAATAATGTTGTTCTCTTGTAATAATTTTTGAATGTTGCTGTCTCTTTCTTGCGCACCTGCTATGTCCTTGAAGCTTATCGCAGATGGACACGAGATTGTTTCTATGCGGCTGAGTGTGTCAGCGACGATGTTTTGTTTACCGCTCACGTGTCGTATGTCGGTGGTAAATTCACTGATAAACAAAAGTTGTCTCGTTCTTCGTAATGTTTCGGTATTCGATTGCGTTTTTGTCATGACGAATGTTAGCGGCTTGTGATCCGTAAATATTATTAGGTGGCGTCCTTCGAATATTTTGCGGAAATGCTTGACAGCCATATATATAGCGAGTAGCTCTCGGTCGTAGGTAGAGTACTTCTTTTGCGCGTCACTGAATTTCTTGGAAAAATATCCAAGCGGCTGCCATGTTTCGTTTATGTATTGTTGTAGGACGGCGCCAGCTGAGTTGTCCGATGCGTCGCAGAACACAGCGAGGGTAGCGTGATGTGATGGGTGAGCGAGTAGAGCTGCTTGTATGATGCTAGCTTTACATTGCTGGAATGCTTGCGATGCTTCGTCGGTCCATGTGATCGGAGTTTTATCTCGTTTCTTGACATTATGTAAATATGAATTGAGTGGCGCTTGAAGTAGTGCGGCGTTCGGAATATGGTCGCGATAGAAATTGATCATTCCGAGAAATCTTCTTAATTCTTCTATTGTTTTTGGTTGTGGAAAATCTGTGATTGCTTGGATTTTATGTTGGGGTGGTTTAATGCCTTCTTTTGTTACGGAGTGACCTAGGAATAGGACTTCTGATTTTCCTAGGTTGCATTTGGCGGGGTTGATGGTGATGCCGTTTTCTTCTAGTCGTTTTAGTACTACGTGGAGGTGTTTTCGGTGTTGTTCTTCGTTTTCGGATGCTAACAGTAAGTCATCGATAAATGGGAAAACGAAGTCTAGTCCTCGTAGAACTTCGTGGATGTAACGTTGAAAAGTTTGTCCCGCGTTTTTCAAACCAGGGCACATACGTGGGAATTCAAATAATCCCATCGGAGTTATGATGGCTGTCTTCTCGATATCTTCTTCTCTCACTCTCAGCTGTTGGTAGGCGCGGTTGAGGTCTATTGTCGAGAAGATTGATTTTTCAGATAAGTGATGTGTGAAATCTTTGACACGAGGAACGGGGTAGCGATCGGGTATGGTGATAGAGTTTAGTCGACGATAATCACCACACACTCTGATGTCGCCATTCTTCTTTGGTACAATGTGGAGAGGTGATGACCATGGACTTTTGCTTGGTCTGCATAATCCTTGATCAATCATCTTCTCAAATTCCTTTTTCACTATTTCGTAGCGATGTGGTGGAATCGGGCGAGCTCGGCTATGTACTGGTGGTCCTGTTGTCTCTATATAATGTTGCACGTGGATATCGGAGTTTAGTTGCATCGCTGTTAGTCTTGTTATGCCGGGATATTGGGCTAATATGTCGTGGTACGACTGTGACATATCGATGCTGCGTACGGTAGGTACGCTCGATACTCGTATCGGGGCATTGACCTGTAAGTTAGTCACACCGTCGATTAATCTTCGATTTTTCAAGTCGACGATGAGTTGGTGATGCTGAAGGAAATCGGCTCCAAGTATAGGTTTTGTGACGTCAGCTACGATGAATTTCCACAGGTACGGTCGGCGTAGATTAAGATCGAGTGTTATCGTTTTTTCACCATACGTAGCTATAGTTGTGTTGTTCGCCGCGTATAGTTGAAATGGTAGTGGTTGTTGTACCTGTCCCTTTTTCCTCGGTAACACGGATATGTTTGCTCCGGTGTCGACTAAGAACGATAGTTTCGAGTTCTTATCAGTGACGTATAGGCGGTGGGACTTTTCTTGAACGCAGGTGTCCGCCGTTGCGAGCGTTCTGTCTAGTTTTCCGATGTCTGTTTCTTGAATGAACAAGGTGATGTACAGCGTCTAGCTTGTTCTTTGAAGCGTCGATGATAATAGCAGAATGGTGATGGCGATGACTCTCGCGTACGTGATCTTGATGTACTGCGGTGACGAGATGGGTAGCGGCTGCGGCGATGATCGTTGTGGTATGATGGTCTGGCTTTCAACTCGGCGATTTCAAGTGATAATTTTCTTATCTCGTTGATAAGGTACTGTGTATCTGCTTGCGGTGCAGATGTTGTTGGTGGTGCTGGTGGTGGTGGTGTATGCACGGCTGCCACTTGTGTTGCTGACGTCTGCTCCATTATTTTATCGGCGAGTAGCGCGAGTTCGTCGAGTGCGGTCTTGGTGCTGAATGTTTCGCTGACGGCGAGGACTGAACGGACGTGTGATGGGAGATGACTTGTCCACATAAGTCGCAGAGTGGATTCTGGAATCTTGTCTGTGGCAAGGTTTCGCATGCGACGGAGCAATTGCGTGGGCTTCTGTTCTCCGAGTTCCATTTCGGACAGCAGTTTCTGGAACTGACGGTTGTCAGATTCCTCGTATGCAGATATGAGCCTTTGTTTGATGGCGTTGTACTGGTCATTCTCTGGTGGGTTGTACAACAGGTCCGTGATTTGCTCGATGTCTTGTCGCTCGAGCTGTGCTATGACCATCTGAGCGAGCTGGCCTTGGCCTTTCTTGAGGTCGTTAGTAACGGCTTCGAAACTGATGAACCATAGTCGTGGTCGATCTCGCCAGAAAGGTGGAATGCGCATGGTGAGTGATATGCCGGCTGCTTCCGCCTTCGAGACTGCGTGCGATGTTGAGCTGGATTGTTCATCGGTGGACATCTTGGATGGATTGATTCGGCGATACTGGCTGAGCTTCGTTGGTCGTTGATTTCTTCAGTGTTGAGTTCGGGGTAACCACTTTAGCGATGATGGCGTTATATTGGATAGCAAAGGTTTGGTGGCTATAGTGACTCCTTGAAGTAGGTATATCAGAAGGGTGAAGAAAACTCGTGTTGAAGTTTGAAGTGCGAATAATTATCGAATATTTATTTACACGTTATTTATACTATTTACAAAAATGTGACTGAACCAATAAAGGGCTCTACATTAGAATTATAACACAATTTAGAAAAACACGACCAATAAGAAAAGAGTAATTTTGACTAATCACAATACAGCACACTGACAAAAATCTGAGTTGACGAATAATAACTTGTACATTAAATTTACAAAACATTTTAGAAAAACAGAACCAATAAGATTAGTGGAATTTCGACTAATCACAACACAGGACATTGTTACAATTTTGGATTCCGCACGGGGGCGCCTGTGTTGTTTACGGCGTGCAGCTGCGAGCAGGCAAAAGTTATAAATAGGGGTGCCTATTTTTCCCGCGCTTTCTTTCCTAGGTAGCCACGGTCGTGTGCGGAGCTGAACAGAAATCGCTAAACGCGGCGATCGAAGATCCTGGTGTTCCTGGAGACGACGCGTGGCATCTGGTGTCAGTCCTTCTCAGGGCTGTATGCTTCCTTGTTTCTTATCACTATTGTGAAAACGTTGTATACCTACTGTGGCTACCAAGTTCTTCTCAGAACTGTTTGGATCATTATTTCTTAACAGAATGTCATAACGTGGTAGGTAGCTACATATTTGATGATTGTGAAGTTTCGACAAGTTGTTACAAAGTTACAAGAAGGCGTTCGTACGCAGTCTAGCCAGTTGTCATTAAATAGCAACTACTATAATCTAACCTAACGGGTCATGGATCCTATAAAGTCAAGATCTTATTAAGCTATGTAAGAATTAAATTAAGTTATTTTGAGATATAATCTTGAAACTAGTTGAAGTGTGAAGTAATAAATACAGGTTATTGATTTGTTAACGTGTCGATAGCAACTGCGATATATACCTAGTTATCTACATGCAAAAATTATGTTTTACCTTTAAGTAGTGTATGATTTATGCAATTCTAGACAAACCATTTCATATAAACTATATTTTTTATTTACAAAAGATAACGTTTCATTGTAAATGTCCATAATAATGCAGTTTTCTTTTAAACTGAGTTAATAAATACATTTGATTGATAAGCCGACTGAAATGTATTGTCCAATAAATGTCCTTAACACTTTGATAGCTCCAATCAAAAAGCGGTTGACACCAAACAATTTTTATTTCAAAACTATTACCCTATACAAAACGTTTATCAAATATCACGAATGCTGACAGTATTTCAAAAAGGCTAAATGTTTATATCAGCATATATACGATAAGGCTTTAAGTAGTCACTTGCTTTCTTCATCACGTAGTCTAAAGTGTCAGTTGTCAACCTTTAGGAATATACCTCGACGAAATAACTTAATATATCCTTGTGATAGTATTTAAATGCTACGACAGCGCTCTAGTTTAGTACACCTAGAATGAACTTTAACAAGATACGTTATGCAAGGATAATCTAATACATAGCCAAATCATAACTACAAACTGTCAAATTAACAGATAGTTTATGCGATGGCCGAATCTGATTCTAGTTTCCTATACACTAAAGATAGTCTATGTTTAATACCTTGCTTGTGTTCTAAATGAGTATTCTAATCGAGGCAAAGCAACCGTCATGGATCATCTGTAAAGGAATCATTTGCTTCATCAGTGCTTATCAGATTTACAAAAGCTGGCCGTTAAAAAGCACGTAACATTAACGTTAAGATTATCCGTATGTCCATGCTAGTGATACATTGGTACAGCTCTCGAATAGTTTCTCAGAATTATTGTCAAGGAAAGCGTTTAGGTTTGTCGCGGGTTTGGCGACGGAATATAAAGCAGAGCTGCGACTGAGCCTGACGCAAGTCGCAGTGTGACGCATTCCTAACAGCAATGAGGTCAATAATTTGAGTCAAGGTATGTTGCACTACTTTTTAGGTACCAGAGCATTTTTTGCATTTGAATTTCAGATTTGGACGTGAAATGTCCAGTAACTGGCGCTCAAGAATATGAATTGATGTTTACGTTTTGTTGAGTTCGTAATCAGATATATATGAGTAGATCCCTGTAGACAACAAATATACAGTTATTTTATCCTACTTACATGCATCCTTTATTCCTAAAGTAAACATTTCATCAACACAAGTAAATGAAAATGGGAATGAAAAGATTCATTCCCACGGGGTTAGGTACAGAATGAATGCAATTGCCAATTATCTCAGCAAATACTGCGTAATTGGTAAATTACTGTGATTAAACAAGCGTTATTTTTGCACAGCCTTTACTTATTCAACTCTGATAAAATTAACTCCAATAATTATAGGAGAGCGGTCGTTTCCTGTCTGAACAAAGGGTCAAATAACATTGACCTTCGCTTTTGTTTTATTTAGCCTGTTTTTGCGGAACAACGCCCTAAGGCCAAGTAAGCCGCCATATGTGAAACCATGTTAAACATTACTTTTCTCACTTCTAAGAACTATGGAGTTACATCAGAAAAAAATCAAAAGACTCGTGAATGCTTCTCTTTAAACGGTTCTTGCAGAACGAACGCTTCCCACATTTTAAATAGCCGAACGAGGTCAACATTTTAATGAAACCTCGTAAACAGAGTGTAATGATAATTTGTTGGTTGCCCTTACGAATTAAGATTTCTGGATTGAGACCGGTTCCCGTAAGGTTGATGTGGCCGTCATTATGGACGTTATTAACCAAATAATACATATCGATTTAAAATGGGTGATCCATGCCAATTTCTGAATAGGTAAAGTAGGCAAACCTGAGTCATTATCGCTAGTTATAAAACATGTTACAATACTGTATGTACTGTAGGTACGTGTGCTCGTATGACAGTAGTAAAAGGTCACGTATATTCAACGCACGCGCCGAAAAGGTCACACGCAAGGAGTCCCACACACCGTTGAAAACAAATTGAATGAGCGCAGTATCGAACTTATTGCTTCAGACGACTTATTTAAGATGACTGCTTATCGTATATTTTACAGAATAAACTATAATATCAATGTTAAATGTCGTAAATAGTATTATACTATTTACGACTGCTGTGTGCAGTGGTTGCTGGCTTATTAATGCCAGCAACTACTTAAAGGTTGTAAGTGTAGGGCCACATGAGTAAAACTGAGCGAGCAGTTAATGTGGAAACAGGGGGGCAATTCTAATAACTTTTAGGAACGCTTGCATTTTGGGGTCAATCTGTCAAAAATGCCTTCTTTTGACATTGATTGTCGCTGAGATGAGATTGGGGTTAGGCTTTTTAATTAAAAAACGGTAATTTAAAAAACTAAAAAACCCGACTGCTTTTCTGAGTATTTATGAAAAATCCCTAAAACAAGAAAGTCGTTGTACCCGATTGCACTTAAAATTGTAGCAGTCGCGACCCATTCGAGACCATCTGCAATGTAATAAAGGTATGTGCTCTCAATTCACTAAGCCTCCATTTCTAGAATGGGTCCCGACTGCTACAATTTTAAGTGCAATCGGGTACAACGACTTTCTTGTTTTAGGGATTTTTCATAAATACTCAGAAAAGCAGTCGGGTTTTTTAGTTTTTTAAATTACCGTTTTTTATTTTTTTTTATTTTTTTTTTTATATACCCAGTGTCACTCTCACAGTAAATACGAATCTAACGACACCTCTCAGCTAAAATTCATCGAGCCGTTCAGGCTGCAGATCAATCCAAACATTTGAATTTGGCGCTAAAAATCCGCCATTTTGTTTTTTCAATTTTGATATACCCAGTGTCACTCTCACAGTAAATACGAATCTAACGACACCTCTCAAGCTAAAATCCATCAAGCCGTTCAGGCTGCAGAGCGTGCCAAACAATTATACATACATACATACATACATACTCTCGAAAAACATAACCCTCCTTCTGGCGCAGTCGGGTAAATAAAAAACGGTAATTTAAAAAACTAAAAAACCCGACTGCTATTCTTTAAAAATCCCTAAAACAAGATAAATTGTAGCAGTCGGGACCCATTCTAGAAATGGAGGATTAGTGAATTGAGAGCACATACCTATATTACATTGCAGATGGTCCCGAATGGGTCCCGACTGCTACAATTTATCTTGTTTTAGGGATTTTTAAAGAATAGCAGTCGGGTTTTTTAGTTTTTTAAATTACCGTTTTTTATTTTTTATTTTTTTAGTGTTTAAAAAAAGAAATTAATATACCCAGTATCACTCTTACAGTAAATACGAATCTACCGACACCTCTCAAGCTAAAATCCATCGAGCCGTTCAGCCTGCAGAGCGAGCCAAACATTTGAATTTGGCGCCAAAAATCCGCCATTTTTTTTTTTTTTTATATACCCAGTGTCACTCTCACTGTAAATACGAATCTAACGACACCTCTCAAGCTAAAATCCATCGAGCCGTTCAGCCTGCAGAGCGTGCCAAACAATTATACATACATACATACATACATACATACATACATACAAACATACCCTCGAAAAACATAACCCTCCTTCTGTCGCAGTCGGGTAAAAAGAAATCCTTCAGGTGGTTTAAAACGGCAGTGCAATTCCTTTCTACAGAAATTAACATACGTACAAACCATCATACTTGTATTCCCCGAAGGGTAAGGCAGAGGTGTACCAATGTACACCCACAGTCCACCGATATGTTTTAGGTCCCATGTTGTAGGGGGCAAGTCTATAGCCATTAACTGGGCACAAATCATAACTTCGAGCCGCTACTGAGAATTTCATAGAAAACCCCAATAACATTTGCTCGAGCTGGGATTCGGACCCAAGACCTCTAGCGTAGCCGTCAGAAACACAGACAGACACACACACATACATACAAAAATTATTCACTTACCTATGTTTTTTGGAAAACTTGATTTTCGAATTGTGACTGTTTAAATATACAGGAGAGTGCTGTGGGATACTTTGCCTTAATTAGCATAGCACATCTGAAAATAGCGTATGGATTTCCCAGGTTTCGTTACACCTGGGTTTTGTAGGGTTACTAATTCGAACTGTGATCTTGAAACGTAGCGTGACTACGTGTGGTGCTTAGAACGACGTGCTTGGTTTTCTTCAATTCACTTACGTGGATGCACGAATTAAATACTCGCCCAGCCTTTTTTTTAAGGATGAGTAATCATCAAATGTCTTCTCATACATACATACCATCACGCTTGTATTCCCCGAAGGGTTAGTCAGAGGTGTACCAATGTACACCCACAGTTCACCTGTATGTTTTTAGGCCCCATGTAATGGGGGGCGAGCCTATTGCTATTAACCGGGAACACATCCAAACTCCGAGGTGCTACTGAGAATGTTAAAGAAAAACCCAATAACACTTTTTGCTCGACCTGGGAATCGAACCCAAGACCTCTAGCGTCGCAGTCGCGCTTAGAACCACCAGGCCAACGAGGCAGTTAAACTTCTTTAGACTTTTACTGACCAAAACCCATCCGTGTTCTTCTTACTGCCCTTTGCGTTCCAGGGCCGGGGCGACTCTTTCGAACTAGCTTAGGCTAGCCGAGCTTTATTCTGGTAGTTTAGTGTTTAATTTTTTTGCTGTTAAAATAATATACCAATCTAATTCATAATACACTTCATGTATTAGTATCAAAACACTGCAAAGTAAAGATTAATTCATTAATCTTGGCCTCTCATCTCCGGTTATCTCACAATCAACTTATGAGTGTCGGAACGGTACGTTGGCAGGCCGCAGCGCGCACGCGTCTCGTTGCGCAACAGTTGGCAACCTTGTGAAGGACGCGCGTGCGCACGCCAGGAAAATGGACGCCGTCGCTTGCCGCGCGCATTTTCATGAGCTGCCAGGCCGAGGGTAGTTCAAGGGTGGCCCGAATGAGGTTGCCTTCTGTTTGTATGTGTAGCAGTGAAATAATGCGCAGTTATTGCATAATATTTGAAAAATATTGCATGATGTGAAAAACTATTGTACATATTTATTAATCGGAAAATCTAAACATGCACAAGCAAAAATAATCAAATAAAACATCAAACATTTTTTTTTCATTACAAATTAGTTTTCTATGTTATCTACATTAAGAATAACTGATGTCATTCCTATTTGAAAGGATTGCATTGTACTTACAGGTGATAATGAGCATTAGTAAATTACGAATGAATGAAAACAAATTTGCAACCAAGCACGCCTTTATTTATGTATAAAATGAATTGTTGATAATGTCAATAAATTATTTTATACATACGTCTGCGCTTTTTGGGGTTACATGTGGCCACGCGGGAGCATCGTGGATACGAAAAGTGTGGACAGGACAAAATTGTTCAACATACTGAATTATCGAAACATCGTTGAAGTGCTTTTAAACATAACAATAGACTGCGCTTACTGAAACCCAATAACCTAAAAGTATTTTTTCTGTAATATTTTTCTTTCTTTACCTTTCGTCACAGGCGGATATTACCAACACCTGTGCGAGACAAAAATACAGCAAGCAAAGCCCATAAAATATGCTCCGTTGGTACAATCTTGCTTCGGAACACAAAACAAAGATTAATATGGTGTGCCACACTTTGTCGCGGGCTAACGACCTACTATTAGCCGTCAGTCAAAATAGTGCACGACCTCCGTCCTTGCTAATACATTCACCTGAGAAAACTGCCCGTTGTCATGCTAATGAGAGCGACGCAGACTGTCATAGAATAGACGATAATGGGAGAATCTTACAAATCATTGCAGGTGCAAGAAGTTAACCGTATTTGTCTCTGTCTGTCAATTTTCGTTTTCAGTTTACTGAAAATAGTTTGCAAAATCAAAAGTATGTCTTATTGTTTTAGTTTATTGTTACAATACCCTACGTATTGTCTTAATCCAAGTAAATCTCCATTATCATTTCTTCTGAGGACACAAACACATAGATAACCTTTCAAATAATTTCTAGATAACAGAACTAGAGACGTTATAACAAACGTTGTACTCACAAACTAGTTTTTTCATTGCAAAGGATGTAATTTGTGTACATGATGTCATTTCGTAATTGCAACAAGTTTTATGTACTGCAAGCCTGTTTGAAATGATGGCGATTATCCACGAATGTTCACGCCGAACTAAACTGGATCTCTTCGCTGCTTAGACTGATTTGTAACGAGTGACGACATAATCTCACGTTTCTTAATTTGCAAAAGAATCGATAGGTACCTAAAAAAGGTTTGTTTTAGTATTTCGGAAAATTGAAAAAAAATGTGCAGGACATTAAAGACATTATTGTATAGTTACGATCTAATAACGATTGGTTACGAATACAAGACATATTAAGAGCCACATTTTTAAAGAAACGTCAGTAGATGCAGGACTATAAAGTTCCCAATATTAACGAGAAAAGTAAGATGATTGGATTTCTTTGAATAGATTGAACTCTGGAATCGTTAATCATCGCTAAATAATATTCTAAATATTTCCTACACACGATGTCCCATTACAGTAATATGGACAATATGTATTACATTACCTGCCTTGAACCTCTTAGGATAATTTCATTCAAACGAATTATTCAAAACATCATTGAGCAATTCTTGTTTCCACTTCGCAAATATGATGTCTTTTAGCAGCATTTACCGTGAAAATCGGCAAACACACATCCTGAAAAACACGTTATTTTGTGAATTGAGCGAAAAATCGGTGTGACCGCGATGTTTCATAGGCCAAGTGTGTTGCAAGTAGCCGCATTGTTTACGTGGCATTGTCCAGTCGTCCCATCGGCCGCTTGTACGTGCGTACTTGAATATATTTAAATTTGGAGATGCCACCAGGATGAGGCAAGCGTTCCAACAACTACTATAAATGCTGTTAGTCTCAAACTAGGGGTACAGTTCACAGCTCTAAGCACCCCCGAACACATCTCAACAACAAACAGCAGACATGGCATTCAAGGTACGGAGCGCAGTGCGATCTGTGAAGTGTTATAGTGATCGTGAAACAGTGAAATAATTCTTATAAAAGTGACAATACCATACAATTTTGAAACTTTAAACAAATCGTTATAGAACTGAGATCAAGCTATTACAGTGTAAAAAAGGAAGCAGGATTTCTCATGGTAAATTATCAATTTCTGTTACAGTTGGTGGTTCTTTCCTGCCTCCTGGCTATTGCTCACGGCAGCGCAGTGCCCGCAGTAGCTTATGCGGCGCAAGTTCCTGTCGCAGCCAGGCTGGAGGAATTTGACCCTCTGCCACAATACAACTTTGGATACAATGTGGCTGACTCTCTCACCGGAGACTACAAAAGCCAGACTGAACAACGCAACGGTGACCTGGTGCAGGGACAGTACTCCCTGGTGGAGCCTGACGGCACGCGCCGTGTGGTGGACTACTCCGCCGACTCAGTGAACGGTTTCAACGCGGTGGTGCGCAAGGAGCCGCTGGTGGCCGCGCCCGCCGTCGTCGCCGAGCCCGCGGCGGTGGCCGCACGCTACGCAGCTGCTCCCGTGGCTGTTGCCCAGCCCGCTCCGGTCGTCACCGCTGCGAGGTTCGCGGCTGCACCCGCTCCAGTTGTCACCGCCGCAAGGTACTCGGCTGCGCCGGTCTTCGCACGCTACGCTGCTGCGCCCGTTGCCGCTGCGGTCGCTGCTCCTGCCCCAGTCTACGCCCGCTACGCCACCGCTCCTGTAGCTGCAGCTCCCTTAACAGCTGCTCCCGTAGCTGCCCCAGCACCTGTATTCGCCCGTTACGCGGCCGCTCCCGTCGTAGCACCCCGCTACGCAGCCCCTGCTGTAGCGGCTGCTTACAGAGCCGCGTACACTTCTCCGTTCGCCGCATACACCGCGCCATATGCCGCGTATAGTGCACCATTTGCTGCCTACTCTGCCCCCTACGCCACGCAAGTAGCTGCTGCCTACACTGCGCCAGTGGCCGCATACAGCGCTCCCGTAGCTGCCGCGTACACGGCCCCCGTAGCTGCAGCGTACACAGCGCCGGCACCAACGGCGGTCGCCCCTGCAGTCTCCACCGTTCGTGCTGCTCCCGCAAAAATCGTAGAATCCGCCCCCACCGGATACCGTTACCGTTGATAGTCATACTCTGACCAAATGATGCCTGATACCTCGAAAGACTTGATTTGTATATACGACTAGTTCTAATTATTTTTCTTTTTTTACGAAATGAAATAAATGAATGAGATTAATAATGCTTATTATTGTGGGACATACTCTAAGTATAATTATAGCCGCAAGTTTATGGAATCACAACCCATAATATATAACAGATGTGTTGAATATATTGTAAAAAGAATTCAAAATATTGTAAAAATAATAATAGTGTAGTACGACATATTCTATCTATGTAAGAGTCTGGCTATTTTGAAATACTGGATTCAGTAACTATTATTTGCCTATTTGCAAAGTCTCCAAGCATGTAAACAATGTTAACGGGTAAACTTTTGGGTTGGGTTTAGTGAATTGAATTGACATAATTGGGTTACTTTGTTCACCTTGGAGTTATATCACCCAGGTGATAAGAGGCGACGTTTTTTCTTATTTTTGGACTTTATGGCAATGATGTTAAAGTTCATGTTTTAAAAGAATCTCTTTCTATTACATATGAATAAAAGTTGCACAAACAATTAAAGAAATGTGGGTGACTCAAAGAAAATCTATAGCACCTCCTCGCCTTGCTGAAGAATAATAATACCAGCTTATTAATGCTCCAGTGCACAGCAAAGGCCTCTTCTTGTACAAAGAAGGCACGACCATTGATCACCACTTTTGCCCAAGGCGATGGCGATTTTAGAGTTATATTAATTTCCTAGCGATATTTAAGAAGGAATGAGGACTAAGGGTTGTAGGATGCTAAATGAACTATAGTAAAGTTTTTCAGAAAAACCAGCGTATGAACGTAACCATCAGGATTGTCCTCTGTTTATTCACCTACCATCGTTAAGCATGATAAAGAAGTTCAACCCAGTATAAGTTTTCTAATAATAGAGATAAACTACCGACTACAACCGAACTGGAAGAGGCCGTATTGACTACTGTTGACTGGGTACTCGATAGAAAGATTTTCGTCCCTCCTCCGTACATTATTATACCATCATCATCATCTCAGCCATAGGACGTCCACTGCTGAACATAGGCCTCCCCTTTAGATCTCCAACTATACCGGTTGGGAAAGACATATTATATGCTCTTTGATAAGTTATTAGGTACCTAAAACTGAGCCCACACTGGTATGCAGCTAAAACAGCTGACTAAACAAACCTCTATAACTAATGGCCGTGATTTAATCGCCAATGTGGCGTACTAAAAGTGTTTTGAACCATAATGTGCTCACGCGACATTATACATGAACATATTTCCATATTTTTTGACTGATGTTTAAGTTATTGAATGACGTATTTGGGCTAATTAACTGTTTGACCAACAGATATCAGATACGATAGATATTTTAGCATATATAAGGGCGGCATTTATTGTAACTTTTTGTATTCGGGACGAGTATGCTCTTGACTCTAGTCTAGGTCTAGGTGACAAAGACAAACTCGATGATAGAGTCAGCTTATTTGGAAGAAGCCTGTTCACTTTAACTTAAAAGAGATTAGGGTTTAATGCGCTCGAAAATACAGAAGCTGGTAGAGAGTCATCATCATCTGCTTAACCTATTCCCGACTATGTTGGGACTATGTTGGGGTCGGCTTCCAGTTTAACCGGATGCAGCTGAATACCAGTGTTTTGCATGGAGCGACTGCCTATCTGACCTCCACAACCCAGTAACTGGGCAACACGATACCCCTTGGTTAGACTGGTTCTCAGCTTGGCTTCTGTCAAAGATCTACGAATGACAGCCGGGACCAACAACTTTACGTGCTTTCCGAGGCACGAGGGTGTCACACCACCAACTTCCAAACTCCGGGCTGTTACTGAGAAATTCCGAATGAAAAAACCCATTAACACTTTTCGCCCGACCTGGGAATCGAACCCGGGACCCCACGTTCACAAGTCACGCTTGCGACCACGAGACCAACGGGGCAGTCAGAAGCTGGTAGAGAGTAATTTCAGTAATTGCAGTGCGCATTATGATAAAACGCTTGGTAACGCTTATAGCGAATCGGTGGAATGGCAACAAGGCAAGGGTGGTTCTTTGTGGGTTATTTGTGGTGCGTCTACATATCTGATGGTAGAAGGGGGGCACACTTCCCGAAGTACAGTCTGTAGACGACCGACAAGCAGGTGAATTTGCGGCGATAAGTCAAGCTATGAAGCTTGGCAGCCACCAGTTTTACGTTGCCAAGGAGCCTCTTAGCTCCACCGAGTCAAGCGCGGCAACCTGGTGTTTAGCTGAGCCATTCCAAATATGGCTCCCATACTCCATGCAGGATCGGACTTGTACTTTGTAGAGCTTTAAAAGCTGTCTAGGCGTGAAGTATTGTTTCACATTATTTAGGATGCTCAGCTTTTTCGCCGCAGTTTGGGTTTTCTACTCAAGGTGGCGCCGAAGTTGATACTTATAGCTCATGATAAGGAGCTCGAGCTGATCAGTAAAAGGATATCTCTAATTTACCTAAATTTTTGGCCACTTTTTGCCTTTGATTGTCGCCGTGATCTTGCAGTTACATAAAAATAAACTAGAGGGTTAATTTGGGTACCTACACCTTTTGTAATAGAACTTTTTAAGTTATAATTTTATTTTGCATAACAACTGATAGCATAAGCCTCTTTTCGCAGAAAGTTATTTGGCATCACTCAATTGGCATACATTTATAACTCATAATTATGTATGGAAGAATCCTCATTTCGCATAAATTTCATTTACAGAATAATCAAAAAGTAGAACCATCATATCGAAGAAAGTTCACAGTCAGGATCGTCTTTTGGCACACATTTCGTATCAAAGTCCCTATAGATAGATCCAGAGTGCTTATCGTATCCTTTATAAATGTTATACTAAACGAAATTATGCAAAATTATAAGTATTCTAAAGGTGCCAAATATAATTCTGCCATCTTAAAAGTATGCCATTTTAAATTCGGACATGAAAACATTCGGCCAAAATATTATTATACTATAAAAATATTATGCCTTAAAAACGTTCGTCTAAAGAAGTTTATGCGAAATGAGTTATGCCAAATAGGTTTCGGAATATCAAGTTTCTGCCAAATAGAACGCACCCGGTTAATATACCTAAATCTAATTTAAAACTACTACACTGACTACCCCGTTGGTCTCGTGGTCGCAAGTGCGGCTGCTGTGCAAGGGGTCCCGGGTTCGATTCCTAGGTCGAGCAAAAAGTATTATTGAGTTTTTCTATGAAATTCTCAGTAGCAGCTCGGAGTTTGGATTTGTGCCCGGTTAATGGCAATAGGCTCTATATAATATACCGGCGAACATTGGTACACCTCTGCCTAACCCTTCGGGGAATACAGGCGTGATGGTATATATTTTTTTTGCACTACTCTTCGAGAGTAAGAACACCATTGGCAAAATAAAACGTCAATTTTCTAACATTCATTGTTCTAAAGTGGCTAACAACTTGGCCCAGCAACACGACGTATGTACTCGTACTCACTAATCTTTAATTCAACGCTATTTGTTTCCACATGGCTTTGGTTGGTGCCAATGCGCTCTGAGTATGTTTAGAAGATACATGTAGGTATGTACATTTGTATATTGCACTGTTAGTAGATACTGGGGACTAGTACTAATTGCCACGACTTTCCAATAAGTTTTGAATAAATTAGCTGGCAGATCATTTCGAAAAAAATCTCTTCGATTTTTTTGGGTCTAGTATGAAATGATAAAACAGGCTGAGAAAGTCGTCAATAATCGTAATATCAAAATAATAGTCAGTAGTATTATCCTAGAAACATACTGTAACACTTATTTACTCGCTCGCACGTTGTCAGAATAAAATAACCGGGCAAGTTCGTGCCGGGATACGCGCAGGGTGCGTTCCGTAATTGCCATAAGTGCAATTAAGTATAAGTGGTCGACTATAAAGCCTGGTTAAATGTAATAGTTTTCCTTTTAACTTCACATACTTACTACTGGAATGAGTCTAAATTAAATGAAAAAATAATTTGATACGTGTATCTGTATGTGTATACACGTATCAAATTATTTTTTTCGGAGGAAACAGGCGTGCGCCTGTTTCCTCCGAAGGGGTAGGCAGAGATCGTATGTGTACCTACCTATTTATTAGTACATCCACAATTCACGAGTTATGCTTTAATAATATTTGTTTCTCACTTCTATATGAAACTATCGTATGTCGGAAATTGCCATCCGCCTTGAGCAAGCGGGGTGAACAATGTTCATGCCTTCCCTGTATGAGAAGAGGTATTCATAATAGGCTGGTTGGTAGGTTTATATAATGCTATTTACTTTAATTCGCTAGAAGTTAATATTTGATGTGATGGGTGTTCATTTACTACACATACCATCACGCTTGTATTACCCGAAGGATGCCATTAACCGGGCACAGATCCTAACTCCATGCTGCTACTGAGAATTTCATAGAAAACCGAAATAACACTTTTTGCTTGACCTGGGTTCATTTATTAACATCAAAATTTACTGAATCTCATTTTTTTTTTAATTTTCTCTCTCATTGCGTAGTAGTTCCACCATAGTCGTCCCCGCTTCGCGCCGCTACGGCCCGCGGCCGACGCGTACGAGTACGTGCGTACTTGAATATATTCAAATTTGGAGATGCCACCAGGATGAGGCAAGCGTTCCACCAACTACTATAAATGCTGTTAGTGTCAAACTAGGGGTACAGTTCACAGCTCTAAGCACCCCCGAACACATCTCAACAACAAACAGCAGACAGCAGACATGGCTTTCAAGGTACGGAGCGCAGTGAAGTGTTACTGTGATCGTGAAACAGTGATAATAATCCTCAAAAGTGTTAAAAATGTGGAAAAATCTTCTAATACAAACGCTATATATTTAGCGCATGAAAGCGGAACTAAAACAATGTACGGGCTTGTGATAAAGCACAACCAGGAATTAGGTACGTGAGGCGTTTTCTTGTAAGTTTATATGATGCTAATGCTTTATTATTTTTATTTCAGTTGGTAGTTCTCTCTTGCCTCCTGGCCTTCGCTCACGGTAGTGCGGTGCCCGCGGCCATCGCTGCTGCCCCCGTCGCCTACGCGGCAGGCCCCGTCGCCGCCCGACTGGAAGAATTTGACCCTCTGCCACAATACAACTTTGGATACAATGTGGCTGACTCTCTCACCGGAGACTACAAAAGCCAGACTGAACAACGCAACGGTGACCTGGTGCAGGGACAGTACTCCCTGGTGGAGCCTGACGGCACGCGCCGTGTGGTGGACTACTCCGCCGACTCAGTGAACGGTTTCAACGCGGTGGTGCGCAAGGAGCCGCTGGTGGCCGCGCCCGCCGTAGTCGCCGAGCCCGCGGTGGTGGCCGCACGCTACGCAGCTGCTCCCGTGGCTGTTGCCCAGCCCGCTCCAGTCGTCACCGCCGCGAGGTACGCGGCTGCGCCCGCCATTGCCCGCTACGCCGCTGCTCCCGTTGCTGCTCCTGCTCCAGTTTACTCCCGCTACGTGTCCGCTCCTGTAGCAGCAGCAGTCGCTGCTCCTGCCCCAGTTTATGCCCGCTATGCTGCCGCTCCTGTAGCTGCCCCTGTCGTAGCTGCTCGCTACGCCGCCGCTGCCCCAGTCGCTGCCGCTCCCGTTGTAGCTGCGCGCTATGCGGCCGCCCCTGTCGCAGCTGCATACAGAGCCGCCTACACCGCCCCAGTGGCAGCCGCATACTCTGCCTACCCCGCCCCAGTAGCCGCCGCATACAGCGCGTACCCTGCCCCCGTGCCTGCTGCGTACACCGCTGCATGGTAGATCGTCATTTCACACAAAACTCTGACAGACGGACGCTAGCAAACCGCTAAAGACTTGATTTGTATATATGAAGGTACTATTAGTTTTAGTAAATTTTATTATTTTTTACGAAATGAAATAAACCTTGTTTGAGATTTTATTTTATTCTTTTAAACTATCTTATACTTTCACATAATTACTGAAGTATTTGTTGTGTACAAGTTCATGTTTATTACGTGCATAACTAACAAGGTCGCAAAACAGTACGTGATGCAGACCATTGCATCCAAACTGTAAGTACAAAACGATAAGTTATCACAATTACATGCAAATTAATCATCTGATTCTGATAAGAAAACAAACTAATAGGTAAGTTATTGCGTGGCTCTTTCAGTAGTAAATGCTGATTGATTGATTGATTTAAATTAAACAACAGCCATTGTCGAGTTTAGCGCCTCACAGAGTGGAGAATATTTCCATTAGCTTACCTAAATCTTTAAATCAACTTTTACACTATCTAAAATCCGATAAACTTACACATACAATTGAGCTGACAGCTATTATTATTATCTATGTATTCGTGACAGGGCTAAATAGACGACGATGTAGGCTTTTTGACTGGTCCCGTTGACATCGTGAAGCCAAAACTTGTCTTACGGGCGTTGCAATAGAGGTAAATAGTTTCTACCAGCAACTTCGTTTGCGTAGTTTTCAGAATTAAGTTAAAGTCCTAAATTACCACACGGAAATACAAAAATATGATAATAAATACTACATATTAAATGTTTACCTTAGTTCGATATCTATGTATGCCAAAACACTATGGGCATTTTTGTATGAATCCTGAGCACCTGGGTGCCTGGGTAGCTATGTCACATAAAAGCTCATAAGGTATATTATACTTCATTACATTATATGGCAGCTAACTTGAAATCAAGCGCGGAAATGCAATTCTGGTACATTTTGTTATTTTAATGTAAACCCTGAACTCAGGTTTTCGCATTGCCCAACAATGATAAGATCTACATAATCTTCTTCTTAGCGTTTCGATGACAAACTATATTGTAAAAAATAAATAAATAACATAATACTATTATAAACTACATAATTATGTCATATGAGAGCTCTTATGGTATACTGTATTCTATGATATGGCAGCTAAGTTCAAATCCAGTGCGCTTAAGAGATGGATGGAAAAGTGGGCCCAATTGTCGCAAAGTTCTTTCGGGTAATTCCGTTTCGCTTAATGTCGATCCTTAACATTTTTTTACACAAATGTTTTGAACATGATCCTTTCTTGCTAAGAGAAGAGAGGGATGCAGTTTGAAATTAGCCGATCGCTGCAATAGAGCGTCACAGAAATTAACAGGTGAAAATACATCTATCGTCTACGTAGCTACACTTAGTTACGTGGTAATCAACCCAAAGGAACATGAACTGAAGTTGGGATGACAATGCGTACTTACACAACTAATTAGTACTAATAATCAGCAAAAAATAACAGCAAGCTCAACTGGTACCTTATTATCGAAGTAGGTTTCATCTATCATTGCTCACACATCCTACTTCCTATTCTACTAATCCTACTTATATGAGGATGGATGAATGGATTGATGGATGTTCGTTACTCTTTCACGTGTAAACGGTTGATCTAAATTAAATTTGGCACTAAGATAGATTGTAGTGTAGGATAACACATATGTGACTTTTATTCCGGAAAAATGTACAGTTCCCGCGAGACAATATATAAAATTTGACACGGCGAAGTCGCGGGCATAAGCTAGTATTATTATAATAAAGGTGGGCTTAAGACACCTCTGCGACAAGACTTTTCACAGCTTTATATTTACTGAATGGAGATTTTACGCTTGTCCAAGACAGGTAAGCATTATTTTACTCCCGCTTACTTCTTACGAAAATTTACTCTTTGTAGTAGGTTAGTAGTTATCTATTTCTCATTACGTGTACATTTGGTTTTTCCTTTACTTACCTAATCAATTCGTTTTGTCAAAGGTCATTAATCATGTCGACGATTTGGTATTGATCGATGATCGGTGCTGTGCCATTAATATTAATAGTGATTTTTAAATTCGGTGCATGACTATAAGCAGACTACCTCCTTGACCTAATTTAGAAGAAATTTTGGTATCTCAATATATTTTGTTTTGTTTTGTGTTAAGACCATCGTCTTTGTCCCTTCAGGGTTTACTGATGGTCTTCTGGTCACTGGAACAAGATCTTAATCTAGACATTGAAATTCAATCAGCAAAAAACTCTGGTAAGATGATAAGACGATTCCGTCTTAGTCTTAGTCTTATCATCTTACCCGAGTTTTTGCTGATTTTGAGGTGGACATGCTACCTTTGTTACAAGCTGGACCACCTTACAAGAAGCATAGGTGGTATAGAGTAAGTGGGTAGAATAGGTAGTCAGTCATGATCCTCATCAGTGGGGAAATGATGAAAAAGATGAAAATGACTACACCGCGGTCGTATCACTAAGGTTGTCTTTATAACTATACTTTTAGCGATAAGACCACGTAGTTTGTAGAGTTCTAGTTTATGTTATTTTGTCCTGTAGTTTATCCTTTCAGTTTTCTGTTTAACTCACGCCTGTATACCCCGTCAGGTGTATAGTATGGTTCAGTCAAATCCAAACTGAGGGCTGCTACTGAGCAATTAATATAGAAAACCGAACCGATTCGAACCTAGGACCCTACCCTCAGCAGACGCGTTTGCGACCAGTAGAACAACGAGGCAGTCACTGCCAGTTTGATCTAAAACTCCACGCGTGAGATGTTTGAAAGATCTCTTTAACTCTCGACACCCTACCCCCCAACTTGATTAGCTTAAATATTTTCCATGAGTGTAGTTAAAAACAAGCAAATAAATCGAAACACATGATCTGCTTTTTTTCACAAGATTTTAGTCCTGCACATCTTTGATACCGTTCGATTGCTGTTGCGATTTACAGGATACCATAACAAGCAGTGGCCTGTGCAAAAAACCGATAAACGTCTTCGCAGAAGCGATGAAAAGTGGTAAATAGGATTTAGCTACAAAGCTGATGGTTCAGACTGTTTGTTAAGTTACTAAGATAATCAAATTCAAACGACAAGAACAGGAAAACAGTTAACGACAAATTTTGACAATGGAACAAACCCGGAAAGCTGAGCAATCTATGAAAGCAGTTCGTGAAACGTAACATGTATCGCAAGAGTCATCGATGTCGCGTAATTCGAAGCACTTTCTTCAATAAGCCGTGCGGTATGGACCTCACGTCCCGTGTTACGTTGTGATCGATATATAACGCGAGGACGATAGGAGGGAAGCACATTCCACATCGAGGACTGTGACCATCCTATCCCACACAAACAGACATGGACTCCAAGGTGAGATATTCAAATTATATAAACAATATGAATTTCAAAGATAATTACTTCCAATTTTTTGAAGTAGTTTTTCTAGTGCATGTTTTAATAATTTAGTTTGAACTACTTTCTTTTTCGACTACTGGTTAATTTTTAATTTGGCCCAATTTGCTGGTTCACTGTCTTTCCAATTATTATTTGCCTTTGATTTAATTACGTGTTCTTACTTTAGTATTTGCTGTCTAGCAATAATGCAAATTAAGTCATTATTGCCAGAGTTTACACTTTACCTATGGTTACACCTAAACTTAAGTATACTAAGGTAAACTAGAGATAACTAAAAAGAGTATTTTTTGTGTATCTATGTATGTGCGACGCGCACATTCGGTAGGTCGTGCAGAGCTGCAGACTCGTGCGCACACGCATTGACCAACGCGATCCATATCGGGACGCTTTGCGACACTGCCTTTTTTTCTGGCGCTTTCGATTCGACTCGGCCCTGCCCATACCAATGAATTGCTTTATTTAATATTTTTATAGGTTCAACTTCATGGAAGTTAAATTCATGGTCAAGGACGAACAATAAAAATATCCTTGTCATGTGAAATTATTTCATTTTTGAGACATTGAACTTTTCTGGTTAAGGTTGTATTCATGATTCGTAATAATAGTGAACAACATACATTTGCAAGTGCGACCTTTAGTTTCATTAGGACTCCGATCGACCATTGTATGTTAATGTAAAGCTTTCAAACTTATCACACAGATAGTTGTAATACTTAATATTATAAAATTCAATAAGAATAGTAACAATAGAGATCCCTTGAGACAAAACATATTAAGGCGCAGTGCGAATCAGTAGAATTGGCTGCTTTGACTCTCGGTTTGAAAGGGAGTTCCTTATATTTCTTAACATCATAGAAAAAGACATCAACGCGCGTTCTTTACAAAGGTGCTGAATTACATTGGAGCACACAATATTATTTTTGTATTTTAATTTCTCGAGGATTGTAAACTGTTCAATTATCAGGCTTAATATAGAATATACGAGCCTAACCCTCGTGTTTGTGATAATATTACATATATACTACAGATAATTAAAAAATACGATCTAATTAAATCTCAGCTGATACCTATACTAGTAAATCGCGGTAAGTATCAAAATTCAAGTGTACGACGGCGCATACATTGATTCTATTGACATTCCTGTCGCGTCTAGTTACGAAGAAAGGGTTTGAAGCATGTCGCAAGGCTGCTGGACGACGCACTTGCAAACAATGTGACACTGTTATAATGTTGGTCAATCTTATTATTATGTAATAGTATTATTGTGTTGTTAATACTTAAGTCATATTTATTCTATGTCCCGGCTATACTTTACTTATCATGCATCATACAGAGAAATAACGATTCGGTACGACTGTTTTATAATTTCGATATAAGCTTCTTTATTTAACTACAAAATAATGTAATGTTTTGCCCTTTTTATAATTCAAGTCATTTTAACAATATAATGTGATAAAAAAATACCGTTATTTCGCCGCTGTTTGTGACATGTTATATACTATATTGGAGACAAGGGGTATAGGAGAAAACGTTTTAGTTTTCAATCAAACTCAAGTTGAAGTTATTATGCTAGTTGATAATGTTTACCGTTTTCTATAAGCTCCCAGAGCTTAAATGAAAATTTACATCGTACTAAAATAACGTTTGACTTATACGAGTGTGCAGGGTTTTAGGGTTGCGTACTATAGCTACTAAGGTGTCTTTTCAATAGCCTATTTTATCCTCATAAGTTTATTTTACAACATGATGACAACAAATGACTCAATGCTGACTTTATCGCTTATTTGTTTCAGATTGTAGTATTCATCTGCGTGGTAGGCGTAGCGAGCGCGAGCGTGCTGGCCCCGGCGGTGCCCCTAGCCCGTCTAGACCCCCTGCCCCAGTACTCGTACGGGTACGACGTGCAGGATGCCCTCACCGGCGACTACAAAGGGCACCAGGAACACAGGAACGGCGACCTCGTCACCGGCTCCTACTCCGTCGTCGACCCCGACGGCACGAGGAGAATCGTAGACTACACTGCTGACCCCCTCAACGGCTTTAACGCGGTCGTGCGCCGCGAGCCACTAGTCATCCCAGGCCCTGCCCGAGTGGTCGCCCCAGCCCCCATTCTAGCGAGAGCACCCGCCCCCGTTTTCGCCCCCGCACCCGCGCCTCTTTTCGCCCCTAGGTTACCACACCCATACTACTTCTAGATGAATTATTACAATTTTGTTGTTGATATCTTTACTATTAGGACCTTTTTATACTATTGTTATTTATGAAAATAAACGCTTTTTGATACGTTTTTTGTTGTTTTCTATGTAATTTGCTAAATAAGTTGAGAACATACTAAAAGTTGACTAATGACAAACTTCAAATTGGTGTACCTGTGTAGGTATAGTCACGAGCAAAAACATGTATACACTAGGCAAAATTGAAAAGCAATTTTCTCTTGAATGAACAATTGCAATGTTGAGATAAGATTGATTTCATAGTAATATAGGATCCAGAATATGATATTCGTAACACCACTATATTTTAATCGATCCTTTGTGCAGAAACTGCTTTAGAATGTCGCTAAGTGTATACATGTTGATGCTCGTGACTGTACATACCTACCAAGTGTAAGGAAGCAAAGTTGGCAACGTAAGAATATCTTACAAAAACTTAGTCCAACGTAACATTTTAGCAACGGTACATGATTTAAAAATAGTTCAAGATTACATAATATGACTCATTACCGTCATTCAAGTTCAAACAGTCGCAGTCGATTGAAATAAAGCATCGTAATGTACGAGTACAGGAAAGGTCAGTATGTAATGTATGTACACTTAACATTTTGACTGTGGTTCATGTACTAAGTTTTGGGTAGGTACCTGGAAGCTTCATTCAGCCTTAGTAATATTTTTCACAACGAAATATCTGTACGATCCGACACACGACGAAAACTACCCTTATTGCTACGGAATAAAGGCGCTGTCAAGCTTAAAATTGCTGCTGGCGGCTCGATGCGGCGGCGGGCGCAGGACGCGGGCGCTCGCATTCCGGTGAAGATCGCGACCTTGCCTTGGTTAACCACCTTAATTAAAAGCGAAAGTTTCAATAAACTGTCATATCATGTGCGAGGCTCGATTACCGGGACAGGTTTGTGACGTCACATAACTGTGAGCCACGAGCTGACGTGCGCTGAATATAAAACGAGACCGTGCACTGTAAGCGGCAGTTCTATCCCACTGTTGAACATTACCACTACCGAAAATGGCATTCAAGGTACCTTAAAATCAGCTAGTATTTTATAATCTTATGAAAATTTGTTGTATAATTTATTTACTTTTTCTTTTGTATTATAGTTTGTTGTCGTGTGTTGCCTGGTGGCCGTGGCGAACGCCGGGCTCCTGCCGGCTGCGCAGGTGTCCTACTCCGCCCCCATCGCCTACTCCGGCCACGCCGTGCAGGCCGCACCCGCATACTACGCCGCGGCTCCCGTAGCCAAGATCGCCGCTCCTGTGGCGTACGCCGCCCCCGTCGCTAAGGTCGAGGCTTATGACACCAACCCCCAGTACAGCTTCTCCTACGACGTGCAAGACGGCCACACTGGCGACTCAAAGAGCCAGCACGAAACCCGCGACGGTGATGTTGTGCATGGCTCCTACTCCGTGGTGGACCCCGACGGCACTAAGCGCACCGTTGACTACACTGCCGACCCCCACAACGGTTTCAACGCTGTCGTACACAGGGAGCCCCTCGGTCATGTTACTAAAGTCGTCGCCCCCGTTGCCAAGGTAGCCCCTGTAGCCTACCACTCAGCTCCTGTCGCCTACCACTCTGCCCCTGTCGCCTACCACTCATCCCCCGTCGCCTACGCCGCTGCTGCCCCCGTCAAGTACGCCACCCCTGTGACGTACCACTCCGCCCCTGTGGTACACGCCGCCCCTGTGGCATATTCATCTCCTGCATATTACCATCATTAAGTAAGTTATTGTTAAATGACACTCTTGAATGATTTGATTGTAAATAAATTATGTATTTATTATACCTAGCTGGTTTGTCTATATCGCCTTTTTTCTAAGAGATAAAAAACATGCACATGATAATTGATACGACGCCGCATCATGTCTCGCTGCAACGAGTTTCCTCGAAGCTATGGCTATCTCGCAAGGAAATTTCTGTTAATGTCAACATAATAGTAAATTGTAGGTACCAACTATAAAATAAAATTACTGTGTAGGCGCATAGAAAGTATATTACAAACATTTAATACGGTAATATTAATCTAAATACTCATAAACGCACAATGCCAAAAAATCCCGGTATAAACAAAAAAAAAGAAGAAGTGAAAAGTAACCTTAGTTTTGGAAGCCGGTGATTTTAGTTCTGACTTTTGTTTTTATTGCCACTCCTCCACCTCCAAAGCTAAAGTTTTTTTTCACTTTATATTTTTCAAAGTAGTTGGTTTTTTTTGTAAAAAATGTTTTTCATTTGTGTCTTTTTTTTTGTATCTACTTCCTAAAATCCAAATCCATGATGAAACGGCAACACTACGTAAATTAAACCGATTTTGATAAAATATCTATGGAACCAATCGGAAAGTATTTCATATTAAATATAAAATATCTATGGAACCAATCGGAAAGATTTTCATATTAAATAATCAGTTGACAAATTACGGATTTATGAGGTAACAAACATAAAATAATACAACCGAATCAAAAGCCTCCTCCTTTTTTAAAGTCGGTTAAAAATGATTTAAAGTACCAATAAATCACATGCTAAACAATTGTAATCCAAGCACGCCCGACTTAGGAGGCGCCGGCAACACTTGCTCTGGTCCAGGTATGACGGTAATGCCACGCTGGCGGCGCCTCTTGCGCTCGGAGAGCGCGTCACTCGCCTGAGCATCAGCCTTACGCGGCAGCACGGAGAAGCGCCGCCCCATCGGCACCGTCGACATGCGCTTGAACAACACCTGCGTCTCCACGCGCATCACTTGATCCATCACTCCCATGATCTGTCGCTCGCGCTGCGTTATCGCCTTACGATCGTCACTAGTAATCGTTTCTGCGGACATTTCTGCACATTTGTTCAGGAAGGCTTGCACAGTTTCTGGGTCCTGTAGTTTCTTCAACATCTCGAAAGCTTCTTCCACTTCTATGCGCACTTCGTTTGCATTGCCTTGCCGCATATCGCCACTCATAAGAACAAAACAGCCATTTAACCACCATGTGGTATTTCCCAATTCTAAAGCCTCTCTCTGGCATCGTTTTCCATAAAACTTGGCAAGAGCGAAATTCTTCTGCGTGGAAAGTAACCGAGCCAATTCGTACATTAACCAACACTTCATAGTAGAATTTTCACACATTTCCAGAACTCTCATCACTTTTTCAGTGGCATATTGGATATCGATGAACTTGTAAGGATAATTGGCCACCACGGAATCGAAAGAAGTGGGACGGCCAACTGGCAAACCCATGAGGAAAGCAATTCGCCTTCGATTACCGCGCTCGCTGAGCGTGTATGACAGACGGTGTTGTGACAAGTATCCATCTCCAACCGCTCTGTACAATCGATCTAAATAAAGCTCTTTGTCCGGTAATGTTCTTGGAGTCTTGGCATCGAGGAACATCTGCATACGCTCGGCCTGCGCCATCAAATCC
The DNA here is from genome assembly GCA_932526535.1 of Caradrina clavipalpis. Classification (NCBI taxonomy): domain Eukaryota; kingdom Metazoa; phylum Arthropoda; class Insecta; order Lepidoptera; family Noctuidae; genus Caradrina; species Caradrina clavipalpis. The sequence goes on from OW052108.1 coordinate 6,666,850, forward strand.
ATTACACGACGCTCACGCATGCTCTTCTCAAGCTGTCTCAATAAGCGCTCTGCGGTCCTAGCACCAATTTCACGTTCCCGCTGTAATATAGCCTCCTTGTATTTAGTCTGGTACTTAGATTCTGCTTTTTCAGCCAATTTTATAGTGTAGTACGGTCTCTGTGCGCGTAGCATTTCCTGCCTTTCAGTAAGAGATCGTAGAGCTTCTTTTACAAGTAGTCGCAGTTCTTTGCTCCCAGCCGCATTTGCAGATTTAATTCGTGGGTCTTCCATAAGCTCCTGAAGAAAAAACTTGTCGTAAGCCATGGGTCCGAGATATTTCATGGCAAGAACGCGAGATAAAGTGAGGATTTTCCGGGCCTCCATTTGGGTCAGTTTGTGTTTACACTCCGCTGCGGGAATCCGGCTCACTCGTAATTTTTTTTTTGGCTCATTTTCATCAGGTCGTGACGCTTCTATTTGTTTGATGAGTGGTAGAAAGTCTAGCATAACGCTGCCGGCGTTTGTCCCGATACAGTCCTGGATGGTCTCGACGCCTTGGTTGATGCCTTCCGCGAAGTACGGGGGTTGTTTCCGCTGTCGCAGTCCGCGGAAGTTCATGACGACTGAGCGCTCGAAGTCAGTCATGGTGTACATGGCGCGAGCCTGCATGTTGCGCGCGTTCATGTTGTGGGGCGACAGCTTGAGCGCCAGCTCGGCGTCGGCGTACGCCTGCACGGGCCGCACGGCATCCGCACAGACCTGGCTGCGCCCCGTCAGTGTGCGCACATCTTCAGGGTTACTTTTGAATGCTTCGTCGTATGAAGCATTAGCCTTCTCGAACTGTTCGAGTCGACGTAAATAAGCTCCCCTTTCACGATACACTGTGAGTGCGCCATATAGTACTTTTTCCTCCATTTTAGTGCGATATTTAAGTATAAACTACTACAAATAAAAGTCTTTTAAAACCAACTTTTTTGACAGAATAAAAATGTCTGAACTACTGTCTTATCCGTCTAATCTACATAGAGCTATACCTAAATCGGCTGCTACACATACTACACTTACAGAATAATTAATTATGTACTTTAAAGTTTAGGACACTATAAGGTACGAGTATAATACAGTACCTCTTAGTAGTATTCTATCAAATTAGTGATTTGTAAGTCTTCTATTTATAAGCGACTTCAAAAAAGGAGCAAATTCGACTGTATTTTTTTAATCTATTTTTTTCGTGGTTGTCAGCATAGTTGTCAGGCTCCAGACCCACGTAATTTATCAATCGATTGCGACACCGCTTTTTTATTTGAAAGAATATACTTTCATATTTGTCTCATAGGAATTTTCACAAAATCGATGGATGGACAATGTGTAGTATTTTGTAAAAACCTAAGACGACCCACTGACCAAAAATAGGTAAATAGCTATTAGCGTATTTTGTAGACTTTTCAGTGGGGCTCATGTTCTTCATGGATTTGGATGATAAAAGTAGATACTAAAAAGTGAAAGATATATATTTTTTAAACAAATTACTAAACATTCACCACATTTCAATACTAAACATCGAACCGAACCAAAGCTAACCAAAGCCATCGATTCCCAAACTAAAGTTATTTTTTTTTTATTACATTGTAGTTTCTGAAGGCGATTGTCCTTTTGTTTGTAAAAAAGTTTTAATAATAGCAGCATGTGGTTTATGTGTCTTTCTCACGAAGACTTAAAACCTGAGACGAAGTATCTCTGCACGGAGCTTTTAATAGAGGCAGAGTGCCAAGTAAAACAGTGAATAGAGACAATGCAACATGAAAGGGTTTTTCACGTTCATTACGTTATTGTTTTTTGTTGCCTGAACCCTAACAGAATACAATCTACCTATATATATAAAATGAAGTGTTGTTCATTTGTCTCGCTATTACTCGAGAATGGCTGGACCGATTTGGCTAATTATGATCTCAAAATATTTGTGGAAGTTCAGGAAAGGTTTAAGCGGTGAGAAACATAAATGAGTAAAGGAAAATACTAAGAACGGCCATTTAATTTTCCAATACAAACTGTACCTGGCCGGGAAACATGACGTTGTAATTTAAGAAATAGAAAATTATCACTTGGTTGTCAAACATTTAGGGGTGCATTCAGAAATTTGTCTGTTTCATAGCTGTAGTATGAGGTCCGATCTCTTTGGTCGATAGGGTAGATATAGGTAGGTAGGATAAGCAGGTAGGTAGGTAAGGTAGGTATGTAGGGGTAGGTTAGGTTAATATGTGGGTAGGTAGGAGTAGAGTAAGTATATAGGTAGGTAGGGTTAGGGTACGTAAGGTAGGTATGTAGGTAGGTAGGTTGATAGATAGGGTAGGTAAGTAGGTAGATAGATAGGTAGGTACAGTTTGGTAGGGTAGGTAGGTGGGGTAGGGGGAGCTGGCTTTTTCAGGGCAGGATAACGTTACCCGGACCCACTAGTGTTATAAAAAAATGTGAGTTTCATATAGCAATCCTACTACTATTATAAAGGCGAAAGTTTGTATGTATGGATGTATGGATGTTTGTTACTCTTTCACGCTTAAACGGCTGAATGGATCTGGATGAAATTTGGCACAAAGATAGATTATAGTCTGGAATAACACATAGGCTACTTTTTATCCCGGGAAAATGTACGGTACCCGTAGGATAACACATCAACTGTGACGCGGACGAAGTCGCGGGCAGAAGCTATATGCAATATATCAAAAGTAACAAAAATCCATCTATCCATCCTCACAAACTTACGCATAGTTTATAATATTAGTAGAATAGTAGAAATACTAGGATACTTAAAGTTTTCTAAATCATTTTCTAGTTCAGAAGGAATAAGTTTATAAAAGATTTATTTATTTTTCAATGTTTATTAATGGTAATTAATACGAAAGACAAATAACAATTAAAGAGTATCAAGTTCGCATTTTCTCCGGTATTGCACACTATATATTTAACTTTCAATTGATATTGAATAGTCGAAGTAAAAGATATTTCTATCTCTTTTTTTAAGTTAGGAGCAAAGGAGAATAAGTTGTAATCAATAAATTTTTTTGTCATGAAAATGTAAGTAGCCATATTTGTCAGTCACCTGGAATCTAAAATAAGATGTTTATAAGGTTACAATAGGTCAGCTATAGGGTAGGAGAAAGGTGGAGCCTTGTACCGGGAGAACAGTGCCGTGTAGGCAGCCGCCACCGGTGCCGAGTAAGGGCTCATTTACGGAGACGCGGGGCGTCGCGCGTCGCGTTGTGCGGCGCGGCCCGCACTGAATTCAAACATATGGCGTTGTATGAGTGCCTTTACGGAGAAGCGATTTTAGACGCGTTTGCTTGAAATGGAGCGTTTTTTGCGGCCGAACCCGCGGCTGGCACCGCCACCTCGCACGCGGCGGTGCACGCAGCAGCAATTCTCGTTGAAGCAATGCCCGCGGCGGAATCTTCTGCCAGTCATTTTGGAAATTGCAGAACGCAGATGTAGTTACCGTCACAATGGAGTACGATATTATCGATTTTTTATTGGAAGAAAATTCTACATCGTAACAGAAGTGCGCCGCAGCGCACGCTTAAGGAGTCGCCGCGGGCGCAGCGGCGGGCACCGCCACGCGTCCCGCCCCGCGTCTTCATGAACAACGTCCTATATTGCCATACGTTTGTGTTTACGAGTGCGTTCACAAGTGCCGCTTGACGCGCCGCCGCTCCGTAAACAGTCAAATCGTACGACACGCAGCGAGACTCCACGCCGCACGCAACGCGCGACGCCCCGCGTCTCCGTAAACGAGGCCTAAGCAAACCTAAGGCGTTTCGCACACTGCCCCGCGCCACGCTCGGTGATGCGTGGCGCCGGAGCCCTGGTGATCTGCAACACTACGCGTGAACACGGTTTCAGTGTGCTGGACTACGCGTGTTTTCTATACAAACACAGGTAACCGCGGAAGCGGAGTAGGTACGCCGCTGAGTAAGCTACTGGAGCAATTTATTTAGCAGCCACAACCGGAGCGGCCATAGGAGCGGCGGCGTATCGAACGGACACTACTGCGGGTCTGGCGATGACGGCGGTTGGGGAATTCGGCTCACACGTAATTTCTTTCGAGGCTCATTTTCGTCAGCTCGTGACGCTTCTATTTGTTTAATGAGAGGCAGAAAGTCTAGCAAAACGTTGCCGGCGTTTGTCCCGATACAATCCTGGATGGTTTCGACACCCTGGCAGATGCCTTCCGCGAAGTACGGGGGTTGTTTCCGCTGTCGCAGTCCGCGGAAGTTCATGACGACTGAGCGCTCGAAGTCGGTCATGGTGTACATGGCGCGCGCCTGCATGTTGCGCGCGTTCATGTTGTGGGGCGACAGCTTGAGCGCCAGCTCGGCGTCGGCGTACGCCTGCACGGGCCGCACGGCATCCGCACAGACCTGGCTGCGCCCCGTCAGTGTGCGCACATCTTCAGGGTTACTTTTGAATGCTTCGTCGTATGAAGCATTAGCCTTCTCGAACTGTTCCAGTCGACGTAAATAAGCTCCCCTTTCACGATATACTGTGAGTGCGCCATATGGTACCTTTTCCTCCATTTTAGTGCGATATTTAAGTATAAACCTCTACAAATAAAAATACTTTTCCTAACATCTTGTTTGACAGGATAGAAATGACTGAACCACTGTCTAATCCGTCTAATCTACAAAGAGCATGCATAGAGCATATCATGCATAGAGCGATACCTCAACCGACTACTACCAAATGATATTTAATAACACCTCCTAAATGAACAATTTCGATACTTTGATAGTAACACACGAGTAATATTAACTTATGCGATTGCCTGTCAAAACATTGCGGCTTGGTGATACCTACTTGTGGTACATATAAAAATTATCCGTTTGATAACATTTCACATTGATCCGAGAACTGAAAGATATTTTCATGCTCTTATTTAAAATTAATGGGTGATAACGTGTAATTAATAACAAAATTTCTGTCGTAAAAAATATATTAGCCATAGTTGTCAGTCATCAGGTGCCGGATATAAGATGTTTACACGGCTACAATAGGCGCAGCTGCAGGGTAAGCGAAGGGTGCCGCCGCGTACCGGGCGAACGATGTGTACGGAGCCGCCACTGGCGCCGAGTAAGCAAACCTAGCCGCGGGGGCTGCGTACGCCGCCGAGTAAGCGACTGGAGCAGTGTATCTAGCAGCCACAACCGGGGCGGCCACCGGAGCAGCTGCGTAGCGTGCGGGCACCACCGCGGGCTCGGCGACGACGGCGGGCGCGGCCACCAGCGGCTCCTTGCGCACCACCGCGTTGAAACCGTTCACTGAGTCGGCGGAGTAGTCCACCACACGGCGCGTGCCGTCAGGCTCCACCAGGGAGTACTGTCCCTGCACCAGGTCACCGTTGCGTTGCTCAGTCTGGCTTTTGTAGTCGCCGGTGAGAGAGTCAGCCACATTGTATCCAAAGTTGTATTGTGGCAGAGGGTCAAATTCTTCCAGCCTGGCGGCAACAGGAGCGGCTACGACCGGCTCTGCAAGGAGAGGGGCGGCTACCGCGGGGGCCACGCCGGCGCGCGCCACAGCCACCAAGCAGGTGAATACGACGAACTAAAACAAATCGATTCGTTAAACTCTGTCTACTGTCATCTCTAAAGGCACTAGTGTCATTTAAAGTGCGACACATAAGTTGTACTTGAAACAGTGACACGGTTTTTCGAAGGTGAGACTAGTGCAGTTGCGTAACCGCATGCGCGGAGAAATTACTAACAAGCCGAGGATAGCTCGCTCGTCAAGGACACGCATGGTGTCAGCTACCGCATTACAATGAGTGATGAGTACCTGTGAGACTTTACGCTTGTTTATTATCTTTTTAATAAAATCATAAAAAAACAATAGTTAATGTGCAGGGATTGTGGTGGATATCATGCAAATTTTAAAATTGAAAGAGATGGGTAAAATCATAGTTTTCAATACTAAAATTTTATTAGATTAATATTAATTAAGCTCTTAGCAATTCGCTCAATTTTTGGGAATGAACATTAACAACGATGGCTGGGTAATAGCTTAAGATTGGTTTGGGCTCTAATCCTGTTTTTAATTATTATAAATTATCAAATATATAGCTTCTTTCCAAGACATAAATAATATTATTATCATAAAAATAGATCAAAAGAAAAAATACCTTAAAGGCCATTTTTGGTTGGTGTAAAGGAGTTGCAGATGGAATTGTTGCTCGACTATGCTCCTGTTGTCTCCGGCGAGGTATATATAGTTGCAGGAGGTTGTGACATCCCGGCTCAAGTTCGCGCTTTGTATTATGTGTGCGCATCACTATGGATGTGCACGCAATTGGAAATGAGCTACAATTTGTCAATGGCGGAAAATTCGAGCGCGTTCTTGACTTTTAGCCAACTATTATGAAAGTAAGAATTATACACAGGTAGAATCTTATTTTTCTTAAAGTGTCGATGACAAAATAAAAAAATAATAACCATCATCGTCAAAAGCCGTTCAATGGTGGACGTAAACCTTTCCATGTATCTCCGCATCGAATGGGAATCCGCTGGACACGGGCGTAATAAATAAAGTAGTCATTTTAACAATATCCTGCAAAACATTTTAAAAACCAATTGTTGGGTTGAACGTAAGTGAGTAAGGTACCTTTTGTACCTGATGTCTGAAAAAGATCCCACCTTTGTAGCTAGCCAATGCATAAATAACGTAGGTCTGGTGAGTTTCATCTTGGACTATATTTTTGGTGTATGAAAAAGAAACAAACAATCTTTTGACCGACCACCTTCTATAAATATGGTTAAAATCCTTTCATCTTTTTGTCATCAGACCTATTCAATGAATTCAAACTCAAAGGGTATATGATTAGTAAAGCCTGGACTGGTCATATGGTGGTCCCAGTAACCATCTTCCTGATAAATCATCAGACTACTTGACGAGACCAATTGAATGAACCCTACATAATATGTCAGCTTTATGTTGTTGAGGAATTGGTTAGTACGCAAACTTTCTGACGGAATCGAGTCCAAGTTATACCATAAGTACCAACTGTGTCAATAAGTGCTTAAGTAAGTGTGTATACGTATATCAAAAACGCAGATCGGACGTGTGACTGTAACATCAATCAGGAAATACCTGATAATTAATCTTCCAAATGACTAAACAACATTTTATAACACATAGCAAAAAATCCAGCCTTACAATTTGAATAAAATCAGGAAACGGACCATCTATTTGGAAGCTACGATTCTATACAAACACACAAACAGTGAGAGAACAACATAGGCTAGCCGCACACACACAATAATATTGACAATCCAATATTGTCAGAATTTCAAGATCTATAGAAAAATACCGCAATACAGGCCGCACATACACAATATTATTGACAATACGTACTTTATTGTCAATATTATTGCGTGTGTGCGGCTAGCCATAGACTTCAAAATAATTCCTCCCTCAATACCTCAGGGGTAAAAAATAACAGCTAAATTAAGAACAAACCAAACATTACTAGAGTACGGGTAAGGCTCGTACTTCATTACGTTCATAAGAGCGTATAATATGCCGCACGGTTCTCATACAGACTGAACTGAACGAACCAATTTTTCGGTATGGTTGGCGCAGTAACTGAGCGATTGGCTGCTACCCTGCGTGTCGCGGGTTCGATTCCCGCATGGAACAAATATCTATGATATACAGATAGTTGTCCCGTGACTGGCTGCTTGTGTATATCAGTTTATATTTTTGTAAACGCACCCAGGATACAAAAGAAATTGGGGCAGCGATTATTTAAAAAAACTTTCCATAGAAGACTTATAAAAAGGCTTTACATTATTAGCTTGCGAACTCTTTTACAAAACTTGTATCTGGCTCTTTAGATTTATGTATGTATCTTGCCTATACGTATCAAATTTCTCAAATAAAAATCGGTTTATTAATTTACAAGATTTTAAACATGAATATTTGTATCAGAAGCAGTGCAGCCCAGAGACTGTTAATATAAAAAAATCAAGTTACGTAGATGCAATTTGATGACAAATAACAACTGTGTGTCATCGCAAGTTCAAGGCCATGTTTGGTAACATCCACGCGCGTGTTGTTGCCGAGTGATTGTTATGTAAGCGAGGTGCTTCTTCCACCACAACCCAGCGCCCGATGAGTGTTCGCTTTTATAGTACCTATGTATGTACCTATCAGTCCAAAGTTATTACCATAAAATACTATTTCACAAAAAAGATAACCGCCTTCAAAAACTAAACATTGAAAAATAACTTTAGCTTTAGAAGTCGGCGGCTTTGGTTCTTGCATTGTAGTTTAATATTGCCACCGATTTTTTTAAATCGGTCCAAGTGTCTTCGAGTAAATGGTAAACATACATAAAAAAAATATCCCGACGAATTGAGAACCTCGTCCTTTTTTTCAAATCGGTTAAAAACCGATTCGATACCTAACCGAAATGTTAGGTACCCTTTATACAAATTTAATGTTATACCCGTACGCACCTTTCTCAGTCAATCAAATTTTGGTAATAGGTATGTGACAATAATTATCATCTATAGTGTTGCCACGTGAAAATTGGCACAACTGCATACCTAGATGCGAAACAAGCTGAATGATATAGCTAATAAATAAATATATTATAAAAAATGTTTTTTAAAGGTATACTGGAATTCACATGTTCCATTCTCTCCGACAAAAATAACAAACACCGATTGTGGATCGTTTATTGTCCCCTTTATAGGTCAGACTTTTGTTTATTATTGTGGATGATCTTTTAAACCTTTGATTTGAGAGGTTCCTAACATTCTTCCACTCTACTTCACTCTCCAAAAGATGATAGTTTAAAATTATAAAATCATGTTTAAATTCGTAAAACCATTTTATTTGCTCATAATCGTAAGTCTAATGTAATAAATAATATTTATTCTTAGTTCAAGGCTTGACTAGGTTTGACTTTCAGTGGTGGTAAACAGGGGCAGAGTAGGCAACAGGGGCGGAGTGATAGACAGGGGCAGAAGCGTGAACTACGGGAGCGGAGTGGTACGCGACTGGGGCAGCCTGGTACGCAACGGGGGCCACCTTTGCGACGGGAGCGACGACTTTAGCGACGTGTCCGAGTGCCTCCTTGCGCACGACAGCGTTGAAACCGTTGTGGTCGTCAGCAGTGTAGTCCACGGTGCGCTTGGTGCCATCAGGATCCACCACGGAGTAGGAGCCTTGCACGACGTCACCGTCGCGGCTTTCGTGCTGGCTCTTGGAGTCACCGGTGAGACCGTCCTGCACGTCGTATGCGAAGCTGTACTGGGGGTGCGCGTTGTACTCTTCCACCACCTTAGCTACAGGCGCCGCGTACGCCACGGGAGCGGCGTGCACGACGTGCGCGGCGGGGGCGGCCGCGTACGCGACGGGGGCGGGATGAGCTGTATATGCTGCAGGGGCAATGATGCCCGCGTTGGCGGCAGCTAAAGCGAAGACCAGTACTACCAGCTGGAAAGTAAATATTTACCATTGTTATAATATTAATAGAGAGTATCTAAAACTATAAATTAAGTCACAATAAGTCTAATGAAAAACACAAGCCAGTCTTGGTTACACTATTAATTGTCATCGATTGTACTCTCCAAATCGAAATTCTTCTTGTTGTTTATTGCTGTTACTATATTCCACGTAACCCTCTACATTTTCAATTACAAATAACATTAATTGGTTTAGTACCTTGAAAGCCATTTTAGAAGGATATGAGTGACTTCACTATGAGGAGATCTCAAGTTGAATGTGCCATAATTGTATCTCTTCGACTTTTTATATGCCTCACAGCTGCCTCAGCATTGCATTACTATTACACCTTCGTGAGTGAGTTCATATCACCCGTTCGCATTGAAATGTTTCACAATTCAATCATACATTTAAGACGTGGTAGTCTACCGTATTTGTTCGTATAATATGTTAATAAGAGTAAGTGGTATGACTGATCTCGAGCATAAAGATCACTTGCATTGTAATGCTTTTCGGCTTTTTGGGCGGTGCGTCCTTGTGACAACGACGACGCATATTTGTTGATGTAACTTATGAACTAGGTCATACGAGTGCAGTTTTAGAGCCCTCATATGTGGACTGATTTTACTAATAATAATAAATACACGCGCCGTTTACACACCACTCAGCTTAAAATATTAACGAAAGCAACATTCTCGTATCCGTTGTAACTTGAAAGTCGCAGTCTCTCCTTTTCCCGTACCTTTTGATATCGTAATTCTAAGCATAAACCAAAAACTGCATTTTATTGTCGTCGAAGAATATTGAACTTTTTAAATGACAGCTTTCTTATAATTATTTTTTGTTACTGTGGTTTGCAATTGCAATTCTAAATTCAAAAGGAATGTTTGACGTTGTCATATCATTGCCACAGTGAACGCGAAAGCTGAAGCTTAAGCAAAATTTTGGCAGTGTATTACTGAGTCGAAGGTTTTCCCCTGGATATACAAAACAATCAGTTTGGTAAGTAAATTTACTAACTTGTTCTTTTATAAAATTGCCTCCAAAACTTTCGTCCCGGGTATACAAGGTAGTTAGCCGCGCTTCCAACTCACTTTCTACTGCAGCATTTGCACAGTACGAGATAAAAAGAAGTGTCTCTGACGCTACATATTAAGCTAAGCCAAGTTCTTGTAAAGGTTTTGTGCTGATAAGGTCAGCATCAGAGAAAAGGAACCCCCTTTGGTAAAGACATCAAACCGTATAACCGCAGTCTTAGGGGTTCCTCTGACGCTGACTGTACAAAAGAAGAAAATAAAACGTCCACGAGTGTGACAGACACACATCACGAGGGGTACCTGGTTACAATTATCTTGACTTGTTTATCTTTTCACCACGAAATAAACCTAATTAACCAAACATAACTAACTAATAGTTTAATTGATTTCATCCTAAAATCTTGTTGAGGTAAATCCCGACTTTATTATTTCTCCTTGTGGCTATTTTAAACTGTTACGTATTTAAAGAGTAGTTAGGTTCAGAATGTGGTGCGCACGTCGAGTACGATCTCTACGCACGATGGGCTCTCGAGTGTACGCAGGCATGATCGATCCCCTGGACCATGTGACCGGCATCGAGAAGAGAGAGCTGCTAGCACACATGGCCGGTGACTGCGACCCCTTCCGCATGATGCCCATCAAAAAAGGTACGATATAAGTCACATTAATATTATGAAGGCGGAAGTTTGTGTGTTTGTCTCTTCTTCACGCTCAAACGGCTGGACGGATCAGGATGAAAATTGGAGTGTAAAATAACACATAGGATACTTTTAATCCCGAAAGAATGTACGGTTTGTAAATTTGACGTGGACGAAGTCGCGGTCAGAAGTAAGTAATATAATAGTAATAATACCAGCCTATAACTGTCCCACTGCGGGGCAAACGCCTCTTCTTATACAGAGAAGGCACGTGTATTGTTATAAGGGCGATGGTATATTGGTGATTCAATTTAAGTGATAAATGTACTATTTTAGGAACAAATATTATTTATTAGGTCATTGAAAATGCATTTATAGGGAACTAGCAAACTGCCAGCGAGTTCGTCCGCGCTGCTTATTTCACCCGCCATAAGTTACGTCTTTGGTTAATGCTCTGCTCCTGTCGGTCATAGTGTGATGTTATTCTATTGGTGAAAAAATTGATAAAATCGGTCCACTAGTTTCGTATCCCATTCGTTACAAACAAACAATAAAATCTTACCTCTTTATAATATTAGTATAGATTTGTAAAATCATAACCAAATTTTTTCAGGTCCAGGTACCCGGGAGCGTCCTAACCTGATCCCGAGCGCGTTTTGCCAGCGGCTGCTGGCCTGCTACTGCAGCGATCACGACAACCACGTGGAGTACGTGTGGCTGCACCTGGGTTGCCCCACGCGCTGCGGCTGCGGCTACTGGTTCGAACTCTGCCCTGTCGCACCACTTTAGGCTATATGATAGTTAACATTAAACTATTGCTACCGTACTTTCAGGTCTTTCTTTTGAAACTTTCTATTTATATAAATTTCTCAACAACATACCATCACGCCTGTATTCCCCGAAGTGTTAGGTAGAGGTGTATCAATCGATTCCCGCACTGAATGGATTAACCGGGCACAAATCCAAACTCCGAGCTGCTACCGAGAATTTAATAGAAAAACCCAATAACACTCTTTGCTCGATCTGGTTTCTCGTGCCTCAGAAAGCACGCAAGCCGTTGGTCCCGGCTGTGCATTCGTAGATCTTTGACAGTCGTTACGGATAGTCAGAAGCCAAGAAGTCTCAATCGGCCTAACCAAGAAGTATATCGTGTTGCTCAGTAACTGGGTTGTGGATGTCAGATAGGCAGTCGCTCCATGTAAAACACGGGTATTCACATAATTTTGGGAAAAGGCTAAGCAGATGACCGGTCACCCCCAATTCCACGGCTGGCATGAGCTGTTCTTTAAACGTCCTTACAATTCCGAAAGAAATAGAATAAAATACATTTAGCTTTCTACCTCACATTCTCTCTGTACCGCAAGCTGCCCACACAATAAACACAATCCACTTAACGTAGGTTTAATAGATATAATGTTTTTTTTTTTTTTTTTTCTGCTTTTATTTAGGGGTTTTTATCTCAGATATGACAACCCCATCATACCCTTTTACAGATATAATGATAACATTGTTAAATATCTTAGTTAGAGACCTTGAATCCCACGCGTTTTACATAATAAATTCAACACATATAATTGACTGCCAGTTTCAGTAAATATAATCATCAACAAATACTTGACTTTAAATTCACAATGCTATGTAATTGGTCTCATATACTAACAATATAAAGTTCTCGCGCTTACCTAAGTATCATAATTCATAACGCAAAGTCACGGTCACGCTTTTATTGCTCATAGGTGACCATATCTATCTACCTATCTGCTCATCTACAACTGCCCCGTTGGTCTCGTAACGTGGTTGCAAGCGCGACTGCTGAGCAAGGGGTCCCGGGTTCGATTCCCAGGTCGGGCAAAAAGTATTATTGGGTTTTTCCGTTAGGAATTGCTCAGTAGCAGCCTGGAGTTTGGAAGTTGGTGGTGTGACACCCCCGTGTCTCGGAAAGCACGTAAAGCCGTTGGTCCTGCGCCTGATCTCTCTCCGGTCGTGTAGGATTGCCGTCCCATCGGGTTATAAGAGTTAGGGAAGAGTGAGTGCAACTGTGTTTGCGCACACACTTATGCACTATAATATCTCCTGCGTACGTGGCTAGTCTGCATTAAGATTAGCCGCCGTGGCCGGAATCGGTCTGGAGAATAACATTACATTACATTACATATCTACATCCAGTGACCGGGCTGCTGGTACTGACAAGTTCCTAATGGAACACAAATATACATGGTCATTGTCTGGGGTCCGAAATCAGAACCCCACGCTTATCAGATACTTGCAACCACATTTGCTTCTATGGTCTCATAAGAATTGTTTTTGGTATCATAAGTGTTAAGATTTCGAGGAATGACAGATTTATGGTCATCAACGATACCTACGTGAACTTTATCATAGGGGTTTGTAAAGTAAGCATAAGAAACAACTATCCATATTGGCTTCTACTATAAATGAGTTTATTAATTCGAATATTTATCGTCATTAAAAGAGCATGGGGCCTCGAAAAACGCGGCTTTAAAAAATTATATGTATATTCGTCGTAGTAACGTGATGGACCAGTGGTTAAGTCATGGTAATACATGAGGCTATGTGTTCGATGCCGGGAAAATAAGCCAACAGTTTCTCTTGGACATTACTAACATTCGTGAAAAGAGGAAATCATCGTGAGGAATTCTAGACTTATAATTAATGTTTGTCTGAAATCGCCAATCCGCCATGAGCAAGGGTGGTGTGTGGATCAAACTATTTAACCCAGAAATTCGATCATCTGCATTCAATAAGAACATTTCCACCAGATTACTTTCAGTGCCAGAACTTTTCTATCATACCCTTACCAATGATACTTTGTAAATTAAGAAAAGCTAAGAAAGTTCTGGAAACCTGCTTTGCCTTGCAATTGTGTTGTGTTAATTAAATGATCTCGGCTAATGCATTACATTACTCCACTTACATTTATTCTTTGCGGTTCTTAAAGCAAAAAAAATGAGGCACACTAAATTGTAACGAGTGAGCCATTATCCCAAGTGTATGGAGCTCATCAGGCACGCGTCTACGTCGTAATGCATTAGTATCGGTTGCGTCGTAATCGCCCGCTGTATTAATCACCCGCGACTTCGTCCGCGTGTGAGTTGATATATATTATCCTACGGGAACGGTACATTTTTCTGGGATTAAAAGTAGCCTACCTATATGTTATTCCAGACTATAATCTATCTATGTGCCAAATTTCATCTAGATCCATGCAGCCGTTTAAGCGTGAAAGAGTAACAGACATCCACCCATCCATCTATCCATCTTTACAAACTTTCGCATTTATAATATTAGTAAGATTACGTCTACCGCTGTTTTCGCGGCCCGAGCGAGTAAGGCTGGGCCACTCGCTCGTTGACCCACTTCCCGCGCCACGCCCTTGAACCATCTGATCCGGTGCACGGATTTACCCCAGAATTTGATTGGGTCTTTAATTGACATTAAAATAATCTTTAATGCTAAATCTATTTCAGTGTTCTCGTATTTCCCGTGTTTACAACGAGAAAGACGGAAGTGAGAAGGTTAAATATAAACAAACATTTTTTGTTTAGGCGGCGTAAACAAAAAGTGTTTGCTAAACAAGTGTTTCTTCTATAGAAAAAAAAATAAGACAAACAACGTGATTAGCCTTTTATTTCTTATTTCTATAAAATCTCGAGCGGCTACTAAAGTATTTTTATTTTTTCACACAAATTGGCAAACCATTACAAGTATCTACCTACCCTCCATGTTTATCATTCTACATTATGTATAATATCTCTAATTAGGTACATATTCACAGCATAATGTTACAAATCTCATTTTACAAACACACTTATCTTAATATCACAAGTTCAGGATAAGAATTACAACATAATTTATCAGTTTTTTATATTTATCAGTCTAATACTTGTTATTCATCGTCGCCGGTATAAAATACTGTCCATTAAACGGTAGCCTGGGTTCTATCGTGTTTTGTGGGGTGAAGTATACCGGCGGCTGTTCCTCAACGTAGTTCGACTGAAGTTCAGGGTGGTGCAACACCGGGGTGTACTCGGCTCTGGGAACAGGCGTTTGGTATTGGATGTACTCAGGTCTCGGGGTAGGGTTCTGGTATTGGACGTACACTGGTCTTGGGGTAGGCTGGTATTGGATGGCGTTAATCGTATTGTAGTTGTACTGCGATATAGGCGGCTGAGTCACCAAGGGCGGGCTCACAGGATCCTCCCGCACGACAGCTTTGAAGCCGTGCTTCGCGTCAGCGGTGTACTCCACCGTCCGCTTGGTCCCGTCAGGCCCCAGCACTGTGTAAGCCCCCGTGACCACGTCACCTTGCCTCACCTCGTGCTGACTCTTGCTGTCACCAGTAGTCGGGTCTTCAATGTTGTACGAGTACTTGTAATCGTTCGGGGAAGGCGGCGGATCCCTCACTATGATACTGAATACTGCCGGCACCACACACACAACGAATGATACCTGACAGTCGAAAACAAACAATGAAATTACACAAGTTTACTTGAAGTTACGAAATGTCTTTCGCAATTCCTGAAAGGACACAAGGTATCTATGCTCTAGAAATAAACAAGTTTTAATCCAAACAAGATTACACTTAGTAGGTCTGCCAAAAGTTAGCACTCGCAACGTGTCACAAAAATAAAATAGGAATCAATTAAAAGAGATTTACATACCCTTAGCATGATGCAGACTTGTTCAACAATAGGGTTCGAAGTAAATAGTACACACGCGCGGTGACTGCTGTCGTATTTATAGAAGCGGCGTGCATTCACTCGAATGTTCCTTATTGGCAACAGGCGCCCGAGCCGCGACTACTCGAGTTTCTCTCTAACTAACATCGACTCGTAATAGGAGCTTTACTGTTTCGATCTTATCCATGATCATTAGGTCCACAGTAGCTTGATGAAAGTTTTACTTGCTCAACGAATTCTCCTCTGTGATACAATAATTCCGGTACCCGATATTCCTCTTACAATCTAATTCAATCGCACTTTATAGCTAGATACCTATTTGAGCCGCTCTAATTAATGCTAACTGCATTAATAATAAGGCTCTTTCTGCTTTAAACGCTGCTAATAACATGAATCGTAAAACGTTATTATTAATTTAAATACGCCAGTCGCTACTGTTATATAGATTAAGATTAAGCAGGATTATGTAATTTTAGCAACATATTATGTAAACTAAGAGACTTATTAACTTTTGTGGCCATTTTTAACACACATAATTAGGTGATTAGCCGTGATCTTGATTACATGAACATAAGATAGAGCGCTTGAATTAATACGTATATCTCATTAGAGTAATGATAATGGTTTCTTTGATTTATTGTGGTTCGTTTGAGGTCACGAATAGATGCAAGTTAGAATTAGATTTCTTATTTATGTTTACTGCTTAATTTATTTATTTAAATGTATGCAATAAAAAGAAGTAGGTGCTCACAGTGGTACTCACAGTTAGGTATCTACAAATTAATTGACTGAAAACCAAAAGAGTTGCCTTTGAGGTGCTTATATAAATTTCTAATTTATAATAATGTTTCTAGTGTAGTGCTTTAAAATAATTTTAAAATATTTGCTCAAAAATGATGGTCATCTTTGAGTTATTCTGAAATTCAAGCAGATCATTTAGCTGCGCCAATTTTAGAATGACTTTGTAGTTACTTAGTTACAACTAACATCACTAACAATAATAAGTACGTCTCGTGGACCTTAGTGACTTGTATTTTAATACCTAATAGGAAGGTATGTATACAACCTAACCGCAAGACCTTACTATCACTGAGCATAACTTTGTTAACTATGCATAACAATAAGTAGGTACTTATTTATTGTATTGTGTATGTAGAGCTATTAAGAAGTGGCAGAAATAGTAGAAAAGCTTGTTGATACTCATTAACATTTCGCCTTATGTCCTTATCACTAAATCAGACACTTTGCTCAGTGCCGTAACTAGGACGGTGCCAGCGGTGCCCAGGCACAGGGCGCAAACCCTGGAGGGGCGCAGAAATTACCAGACTAGAAACAGAAATTCTTTATTAAGGGCGCAATTAAAGATGCTCGCACAGGGCGAATAAAAGGCTGATTATGGTACTGACTCTGCTTCAAATCGAATACTGGATAAGGTTCAATGTTTATACCTATCAGATGTACTTCCAACCTGTTAATACACAATTCATTTGGCAATACCTTCTAAAGTGCAGGGAAATAGCCCTTATTACCAATACCACAGATTACAATTCAATACCGTGTAATAGAATGATGCAATACAATGTCTTAGTATAGTGGTAGTTTATATTTATTATTAAGTAAGTATGTAAGTAAGTAAGTAAGTAGGTAGGTACCTATTGTAACACATACTCACGACAACACTAGGCATTGACGCTGCACTTCCGGGCATTATTTTATACTGTCATTTTTATTTTAGCCTTACAAGTTACAACAGTCACACGATACATAGTTGTTACATTGTTTTAATAATAGCTTGAACTATAGTTTTGCATTTTTCAATTATGTATGGAATTACTGAAATTCCTCATTGGTCTGCCTCGTTACCCTAGTGGTGCTAAGCGCGGCTGCTACGGTAGAGGTCTTGAGTTCGATTCCCCCAGGTCGGGCAAAAAGTGTTATTGGATTTTTCTATGGATTTCTCAGTAGTAGCTCGGAGTTAGGAATTGTGCCCGGTTTATGGCAATAGGCTCGTCCCCTATTAAATGGGACCTAAACATACCGGCGAACTGCGGGTGTACATTGGTACACCTCTGCCTAACCCTTCAGAGAATACAGGCGTGCTGATATGTTTATTGGAATCCAGCCTATTTTACTGTAAACTAGGTCTAACTCGAGTAATATTTTATCCTATGAAAATAATCCTTGCTTTCTCCAAAACCAGGTAAAAAAAAATGGTTGTCTACTTTTAGTCGTTGTGTATTTGTCTTGTTGTGTTCGTTTTTCGGTGATCCAACAACACACATAGTGTCCATCAGCAACGCCTTCTGTCTGGAAGTTTTTCTGTGTGATTACGTGTAGGCAAAAACCGAACGAGTCTATCTATAAACAATACTTATCTATTTTACCCATATACCTATCTTTCTATGCCTTTTAAGGAATATGTCTAGCCAATACCCAAAGGGCTTACTTTCTTGCAAATGTTAGAGATCGTGTTCAAGCCGTGAATAGTAAATAGGTTACTTTTAGGAAAGTGTGCCAACATGGTTATTAATTTTATTTAAGACTAGCGAACTACCAGCGCCTTCGCCCGCGTGGCTTATTTTACCCGCGTTATGTTACCTATTTGGTTACCGCTCCGCTCCCTTAGGTTGTAGCGCGATGTTATATAGCCTATGTTACTCAGAGATAATGTAGCTTTCTAACGGCAAAAGATTTTTTTTAAGTTTATTTGTTACATACAAAAATACAAATGTTTCCTCTTTATAATATTAGTGTAGATATTGAGGAAGGTTTGGCTTGTAAAGTGGTTGGGTTTATCCATAATTAGTTTTAGCTAAGGTTTTGGTTTTCGCACTTAGTCCTTAAAATGGACCATTGTACGTGTGCCGTGGGGGAGGTAAATCCAACCAACCCACCTCCCATCCATGATTATATTTAATAGTAATTAAAGTTTAATTAAAACTGGCTTCTTGCAAGAATCAATTTAGGTGAATGTATTAAATCGTTAGTCACGCCTGTCGAGGAAATTGCACAACACACTGAAGCAGCAAGGGCACAAACGTGGAAGTTGCTTTGAGAACAGAGTGCGGTGCGTAATGTTCTCAGAGAACCGACAACGTGAGTGCCCATCATAACTTTAAAAACTTTAATGGTTTTATACTTATTTAATACTTACTTTGCTACTGTTTCCTGTCCGTATGTTTTTAGCAGTTTTCTGGTTTTGTTTTACGTAATTTACATTATGATACTAACAATGTTATTCAGAAAGCATGCATACGTAATACGCCGTATTGTGACCCTAAAGCAGGTGCAATAAGAGCCTCATTACGAGCAAGTACGTTGAAAAGTATATTTCTGAGCTGATGTAACAATAAAAAAGCACCGAGCTAGGAAGCTGTTTCAGAGTTGATACTTTTACTTAACTCTCAAAACTCATGATTTTAAAAGAACTTCTTTTTTGGTCATGATTTATTAAGAGTTAAGCTAACAACAACTCCTTAGGGAGGTCGCCCACGAGCAACTTCGTTGCCCGACTCTCCGTCTTAATATTGGGTGCATCCATTATGGAGTGATAGAAAGAGACCAGAGACAAAAAAGTTGTCGGGCAAATAAGTTGCTCGTGGGCGCCCTCCGTTAAGAGTAGCAAAATATGTTTTGCTCATCCACAATGTTTTCATGGTATAAAAACATCAACGCGCGTAGCGTAGCATGTAAAGTAGCGTAGCTCGTAGGTTAGCGTAGCGCGTAGCAGTGTTCTGTTGATAGAATCTACAAATGCCATAGATAGAAAAATATTTTCAAAATTGTAGTTCTTTATTTAGTTGTATAATTACTATACATATCACCAGACCTTCATCATTTTTACCTAACTGAAATTTTCAGGATTTATAGAGGAATGGTATGCGTACTCGGTAGTTTGAATTTTGGGGCCTTTTATTATTAACCTTACGTTTAAGTGCTGGTATATAAGATAGTTTAAATATATGATTTACAGGTTTAATAGGTTTAAAACCGGATATCAGTATACATGGGTATCCGTTACTTATTTTATCCATGATTCCATATCTAAATGCAGGCATCCGCAGTTACCTAACCAAATTACCTACTTAATTGCAACTGATATTGCACAAGACTGCATAAGTGTGTATTGTAATATGAGAATTTCTAAAGATATTATTTCAGTTAGGTGTTTATTTATATTAAGTATAATGTATTATTTTGTGTAATAAAATATGTTAATATTTAGTGCAGCTACAATAAAAGAAAGGTCACAATCAAAAGCGAACCTTGATAACTGATCCTACTCAAACAAGTACGTGTTTTAAGATTGACATTTTATTAGAACCAGTCTACAATAGAGCAGGTCATACCGAATTTTTGCTAGGCCCGGTCTAGATTGAGAAACAGCTAAGTGTCGCATGTCGCGTCGCGCACTGCGACCACGACGCGACGCCCGCGCAGGCCCGCACATAATAGCCGGGCGCGGCTGACACACATTCACGTATGCCATTATTTTACGCACATAATATAACTGGTTCACTCACAATAAAAACAGCCAATAAAGAATCATAATGGAGCCACATAAATATGTCGCGTAAAAGCCTTATTTCATTCATCTTACAATCAGGCCATGAAGAAAATAAGTAGCAACAGGTTTTCGATTCCTCTTATTTATTACCTCAGCTTTAACACATCAATTAACAATACTCTACAATAAGCATAAATATAACATTAACGTAATACGGTTCAGGTCACTTTGACGGGCACATGCTCGTTAGACGGATCTAGGTTAGTTATAAAATGCTTGCAATAGATCCTGCTGCCCATTATTGATACAGATGTTTATCGAGAGAGACGTGGGTATGTGTTACAATGAGCAAACTTGACATTACAAACACGCCAAATATAGCAGCTCTTAAACGTATGGCTAACTTGTCTCTTTTTGATTTTATATGTGACTTAGGCAATTCTTTGTTACAAATACGAGCAGAGACATTTATTTGCTCCTTTTTATCTGATAGGCTGACTTGCCCAATCTGCTTAATCTGTCGTGAAACCTTCACATCCATGAAATGGTATAGAGGAAAGTGAATTATGTTACCTTAACAGTTTGAGATATCTAGCAATGATAATTGACCATTACATTCAACAATTTATAAAGAGCATTCTAAATGAACTGATAGTCTGTTCGTTAACATAAGCTGGATCCGTCTAACCAAGGTGAGAGACTAGTGGTAGAAGGCGTGAGCAGCAACGGGGGCAGCCACAGCCTTGACAACTGGGGCGCCGAGAGGCTCCTTGTGCACGACGGCGTTGAAACCGTTGTGGGGATCAGCAGTGTACTCCACAGTGCGCCGGGTGCCGTCGGGGTCTACCAGGGAGTATGAACCCTGGACTACGTCGCCGTTACGAGACTCTTGCTGGTTCTTTGAGTCACCTAGTAAAGTAAATACATTTTATAATACTGTACTGATTCTAGTGAGAATTATCTTTTACAAAAAACCAAGGATATACGGCTTGTGAAAAGGCACATTCATGGCACATCACATACTCAATATATGAAACATTTAGGAAAAAATATACCTGGGAAATGATATTTATTTTTGGTGTGAAAAATAAGTTTATATAACAAACAGGGCTTGTGGAGTATTTAGTTCTAACATTTAAAACTTGTTTTTGTAAAAAAAAATGTAACTTTGATCTCTCCTATCTCCATTGCCAGAAGGTGCCCATGACTATAACCAGGACTATTCTGGACCATACCAGAATAAATAACCATGATAGTTTTAAGCCCAATTTCATCTGGGTGGCCCTTAGTTGCTTTAGATTAATTTAATAATAGGTAATTAAACAATGTACTCGCTGATTGGGGCAACTTGTTTGAGTTAAAGTTTCTGACAGCAAATATTACCTACATCATCCCACATTATAATTCTGCATGTAATAGAGTCCTCACAGCTCCCGCTACATAATTAAGACTTCACTTACCGGTGAGGGCATCCTGAATGTCATAAGCGTAGGAGTACTGTGGGTTGGGGTCGTAATCCTCGACGGGGGCGACCTTTGCGACAGCATGGCCTAAGAGTGGCGCAGCGATGGGATGCGCATACGCCGGCCGCGCGACTGCCAGGGGTGCGGGGTACCCCAGGGGGCGGCCGTATGCATAGGGTGCTACCGCGGGCAGTAAGCCTCCAGCCGCTCCTTTGCATACCGCCAGGATAGCTGCTACGATTATGACCTGAACACCAAGAAAATTGGCTTAATAGGATGATCGGTCCTGTCATTACGGCAATAAACTTAGACAAAATACCGTAAAAAAACGTGTTATTTTCTTTCAACTTTTATCGCCCCACTCCCTTCCTTTAATTTAATCTATATTCTATATTTTCAGGGATTAGGTATAGGCGTGCCTTTGACCTTTAGGTATGTGAATATAAATATTTTTTATCTGACAACGTAATTTTAACTTTTTTTCCCAGTTGAATTTTCTAAGTTTTACAAAATATACGTTTTAAATAGAAATACAATGTACAGATAATGTTAAGACTTAATAATGGTAAGTATTAAAAATGCTTTTCCCATACCTTCATGTTGCGTGAGTACCTTCGGTGGGCGCTCTGACTTGCTGTGACGCTGAGGGGTGCGCACGCGTCGCTTTTATACGCATGTGCACTTGCACTGCCTAATGCACCCGCCTAGAAAAACGTTTGATCTGTCACGGCCGGCCCTATACCCTTTACCATACCGGTTGAATTAATATCTATTATTTGAAACTGATCAACTTGCACAGATGCCTGAAAGACTATTTCGGATTTGCGATGTTATTAAAAGTTTTTAAATAGGGAAATTATTCATGAAGTCTTTCATCTTGTTGAAATAAATAATAGAATATATAACTTTTCAAACAGATACTACTAACCAAATTATGTGGTTCTCATCAGTACTTTTGTTCCGAATCCAACAACACACTAAGATTGGACGCAAAATCCACCTATGGGTCACCATTTAACATGATAAATACATAGTATACGGATCCCTGATTATGGACCAAGCTTACATTTGCATGTTGGCATAAACAAATAAATTGCAGCGAGCGTAAATAGAACCCGAGTTTCACCCTATTAGAGAGCCTATCATTGAGACCTAGACCATATCTAAGTGAACGTCTTTCGGCTAAAATGATAAAGATAATGATAGCATACAATCCAAAATAACCGGGTCTTGATCAGAATAACACAAAACTACCCCACGCTTATATTCAGCGAAGGAGACGGCAGAGGTGTAGACAGGCATTGTACACTCACCAGCACGAAATTTCTGTTTAAATCTTATGTTACAAGCTAAGATTGGTACTGAGAAGTTAAAGAATATCGAATAATTTTATGGGTCAAAGTAGTTTGCGGGACTTGAGACAAACGTCTAGGATCCCATAGGTACTCAGCACTCGTCGCAACTACGAGACCAGTGATGTATTAACATACAGTGTTGTTACTTTGCCTTTTAGCCAAGTTTCATGCGCTACAATATTCAAACTTTTGAAGGACACGTAGAAGCACGACTGACAGACCATCTGGACAAATTTCTTAACCCCTTTTAAAGCACAAAAGAAGTAACTACTTACAGTTGAAATGCCTGTTAAAATACCTACCCATTTTAATAACAGTCTAGAATAGTTTATAAATTTAATTAAGTAAAGTAAAGACTATTCGACATACAAAAACCTTCGATAATTAAAATCTGATTAACGACGCATCGTTTTTGAGATGCCTTCTCCTTTTGAGGTAGTTTCGTAAATTCGGACTATAATATGCAGTAGGGAGGCGGTATAACAAGGCGGCAGTTTTTGGGTCACAGCTGCACGTTATCAATGTGCATACATGTGTGATAGTGGTCATACAAGTAACTCGTGAGATAATTCATAATGGTCGTGCCTTATACGGACAATCGATCTGTGCCTAAACTAAAACATTTATTATGAACTAGTTCTTGCAACATTTTGCGAATGAATAGATTCTAGGTATACTAACTCAAAGGTAATATTTAATTGGATTACACCTTTAGGTACAGTTTAGAAAACAGTTGCAAAACATGAAATTCTGTATTTTTGAGAATAAATGATAACAATAGGTTGTGTGATAGAAGTGTAACTCTGGCTACCAAAGATTTCTAAATAATTATTAGTAAAGCAGCTAAATGTTGACTACGAGTCGTAGTCTACACACGTACAGACGCGGTACACCCAGGTGAAGATGGCGGGACGTCTTGGATGGCTCCCTCAGAAATTGGCGAGATGAAGCTCAACATCGAGAGATGAGGAAGGAATATCGGGAAGCCTTTGCCCAGGAGTGGGACAGTATGTGGGTGGGAGAACGATGCTTGGCAAAAATTACTAATTATAAAGTTATGTATTATTGCAAGCTATCTTTGCTGGCCAGAAGAGATGCAGCTTACGGGTAGTTGGAGTCCTCGCAACCTGCATTGAATAAGAAAATCTAAACGATTCCGAAATCGCCAGATTTCCGTCATTTTAGTATGGCTGAAGTTTTGAGAAAATATGATGACGATAGTTGTTCTAGTAGGTACCTACTAGAACAACATTTTTTTAAGAATTATTATTTTCGTTCAGACGTTATTTATTCACACACTTTCTTTCATCCCCTTTATACGAACATAGCCTAGCTGTATCATGGTAACCAAGTCTCACAGATGCAGTGAAAGCGATCCATGTGGTTTACAAAACTGATTTAGTGTTGAGAAGCCTAAAACGTGCCAGCCTACGTCCCTGCTCGTACCTCTCTGTACAAGTAGACTTTAAAAGTTTAAAACTCAGACTTGATAACGAAGTATCTAAATAAAATTGTACCTAATTACCAACAACTTTCTGATTTTATTCTAATAACAATGTAATTGAATAAAACATTTTCCTATCGAAACCTACAAGAATAGTAGCGCCATCTAGTATGGATTACTGAAACTATGAAAACTTCATAAAAATGTTACAACACTTGAAATTCAGAAACATATGATAACATGCAACAAAAAAAAACTGTATAAAATATGCTGAACGAATGGATTTTTTGTTAAAATAATTATAACGAAAATGCTGAAGGCTGTCTGGGCGGGGGAAGTTATTTGATGATTTCCCGTCTATAAAAAAAAAAAAAAGGAGAATGCAAAAATACTTTCAAATCCAAGTATGGCAACATTTAGAATTTCTGTTTACGAAAGAAAACGTCACTTTTGACTTTCTGTGTTCCTTTTTTCGTGAATGTGTAAAATCTAACAAACACTGTGCTTTGTTATGTGTTTATATACGGAATTGATTTTTTAGTTAGTGTTAAGTACAATGGCAGATTTTGATGCAATATACCCTGACGAGACGGAACTCGAGGAGAATATAGAAGAGACGCATGTGACGCTAGTGCCTGACCCGATCGTGGTTCGAGGGGCTGGGAACATGACAGTGTAAGCCCTTATTTGTGCTATTTGTTTAATAACATCAGCTGGTAGGTCTTTGTTACCGTCCTGGCTCGGTACCAAGGGACTGCTAGCATCGTGGGTCGCGTGCTGGAAAGTTATTCTCGACTCTTTGTCACTCGACCTGTGGCATTGAAGGACTTATTTCTTTATGCATAATATTGACCAAGCGCCAATTTTCAAATTGGTTTACCTTTAATTAGATTAATTTACTATTCTACTGCTGTGTAATTGTTTGAACAGCATTGCAGAGTTTAATGCAATAAACAAACTTATTATTCACTAATTTAATTAACTTGCTTATTTATTTTGTCAATATTTTCATAAAACTTTTACATTTCAAATGTGTGTGAACATCCCTGTCTGACTAGACATGTAATAGTTACAATCAATTGAACACAAAAACACTGCAGAAATGTTAAAACCATGACCCAGTTTTTTAGTTTGAAATGTCTTGACTAACTTAGTAATTTCTCTTTATTGCCAATCATACTGATCCACATCCATAATGTAATCTATTGTATATACCTAAGGAACCATTAGACAGTTGTAATTTGTTTCCTTTCTTCTGTATTTATTGTCAGTCTAAAAATGTTCAACAAGTCCTAATAGGTTATTTTATTTATTTCTTAATATGTGAGGCATGAGGCGCTCATGAGTCAGTCACTCAACCAGGACAAAGAGCTTATGTACACAGATAAAGAATACCATTACACATTTATGTACTCCACCAACATTGTTTGTGATTGTTTTTGTTGACCATAAAGTGTGTTCACTCTCTGAAAAGTCTTAACAAAGGAATTATGGTCCTTTAGCATCAATATGAGTTGTTTCATCCATTATTAATGTGTATTTACAATACTTATCATGATTCCTGCATGTATTTTTATGGAATATTTTCCTCTACTTTGTTAACCAAATGGTTTCTTTATTCAAATGAAAGTTGTTTTTATGAGCTACATAATAAGAACTTTGATTTCATTTTTATAAATAAAATTGTATAATTGACTCAGAACAAATAACTAAAATAATTGTGTTTTATTTTAATAAGTAGGTAACTGTATGGTATATTAGTTTGTGGCTTGTGGTTTTAGTAATCATTTTACTTATTAATATTGTATTGTGTTCGGCACACAATACATAATGGGTATTATTATGACCTGCATATGTAGCTAACACATTACACAATGTTTGTAATTACTTCTTATCTGTATTTATTTTACCTATTTACTTAGATAACGAGATGTAACAATCCCTATCTGTGCTAAACCTACTTCTAACTGATAAAATTTGTCTAATTGCTCTAGCTTTTAAAGTTACAAAAATGATTTTGCAAAGCACCCAGTTAAAAATTGGATTAACAAAAAACAGTCAAGTATTTTTTGCCCCAGATGGAAGCCTGCTGTCCACTAAAAAATCCTTATGGTAAGGGATTTTGTGGTAAAAAAAACCAAATTCAAAATTCCACCATATTGATGAATCTGTGTTAGATTATTATGGGTCAGTGTGTAATCAGTTACGTATTATCAATGCATAAAAACTGATATGAATGGTATCACCTTACTTGATGAAGATATTTTGTGAATCATGCTTCAAAAAATACTTATTCATCCAATACAAAATTGTTCATCATGCTGAAATATTCAGTATTGTTTACAATAAAAGTTTTTAAGCCTGATAAAGAATAGAGCTATTTAAATATAATTGATTATTTCTGTTGATGGTGTAATAACTAAAATATAAAGTTTCTTGTCCATTCCTTTCCCTACAAAACTACATTTTCAAATGGGCAACTAGACTCAAAATTCATTCTTTAAAATGGCTTTCAAAAGTGCATTTTAAAATGGTCTAATTCAAGTAAATGATTTAATTCTCAATATAAATAATTGAATATGCAACAGGTGCAAATAGTGCTATTTTTAGAAAGGTTTTTTTTTTCAATTTAAACAACTAGTTGGTAAATTAGATATTTACAAGGCTATGCCTAGGAGATGTTCTATAAGTTTGCTTTCTCTTGTCAATTTAACAGAGCATTTAAGGACTATCCACTCTCAAATAGTATTACACATACATGTGTTGTCAGCTTTCTCATCCTATTCTAATATTCTAATTGTCTGGTTTTCTCTTCTCATTGAACTGGGTAGTCTGAATACTATCATGTTTTATTGTAATAAAAAAACAAAAACTGATCTTTGTAAATATATTTACAAAAGAATTCTCTGTTCTCCTTAAGATTACCTAAACCATTTTTTTTCCTTTGTGCGGCTGTACTGACTGCGACCATAGCAAGCTGATCAATTGTGATCGCCACTTTTATGGTTAAAGATCGCCATCAACCCCAGCAGCTGTGATAAACTGCAGGATCAACTTTGGGGTAATCTCCATTAATTCGTTCGGGCTTAATAGGTGTTTGCCCAAATGATGGTTGCGCTTGAAGATGGAGAGGCGTTTCATCTACCTAAACTACACCTTATTTCCTAATTATTCTTATTACAAATTCCAGTTTCGGCCTGAGCAACCGCTTCAACGGCGAGTTCCCCTCGGGTCTGCAGTCCCGAGTGGCGCCTGAGGAATACCAGGCCACGGTGGCGCGCATTAACAGCGTGCTGAAGAAGACGCTGCCCGTCAACGTCAAGTGGCTGTTCTGCGGCTGCGTGTGTTGCTGCTGCACCTTAGGATGCTCTCTCTGGCCAGTTATATGTTTAAGTAAAAGGGTACGTACTTTTTGGTTGCCTTTATTAAATGTAGGCAGTCTGCAAAGTGGTAACATAGCCTAATAGTAGTGCCCTTGAGGCGGTTTAGAAACTCTGACACTAGGGTGTGTGTGGGTTGTTAGACCTTACTGCCCACACGATAAAGAAGAAGTTTTTAAATATAGAATTAAAACGACTTATAAAGCGTTATTGAAATTAAAGCCTTTGACGACGAAGTGGGAACAGGTTTGGATATATGGGAATATTGTTGAGTTTAGCTTAGATGGGTATTAGAAACGAAAAAGGTAAGTGGCTTTGGTGCATCCCCCATATTTGCAAAAAATAAAGGTATTTCTTTGCAAATATGCTTGATATATAATATATAAATATGCTTCTTAATAAACAACTAAATAGTTGCACCTGAATAAATGCTCACGCTTTGGAACATAATTATTATTTATGAGCGTGCATGGAACCTTACGTCGCGTCGCCTCAACCTTCAACTTTACTTCGATCGAACAATTCACTAAAACAGAGAGTATTTTTAAACAACCTCTGTCGTATTGATTTAGTATTAAAGTCACCTCATACTGGCTCATACAATGTTGCTAAGGCTTATTATAAGCACTTGAGGGCCTACCCCCATCTCTTAAAACAGTATGTATTATTTTAATATTACTTTTGCCTTGCGCACTTGAATTTTCAGCGCTCGGCTCAGCACCGAGAGTTGAAAATCGAACAACTGAAATTACATAGTAATATTAAAATGGTATTGTTTTAGGAAATGGTGGTAGACCTTCTGGTACAGACATACAGCATCAAATCTTGTTGAGCATGTACAATGTTCCACAAGTCGTTAACAGTTTATGCATCAAAAGTCGTAGAACAGCTCAGGGCCACACAATACGGTGAATATGATAAGTCAACAATATCGGCGGCCGGCATAGAAACAAATTAACTGATCACGTCAATATCACAAAGTGCGTTTAAAATTGATATTCTAGTACTGGTTCACGGACTTTCGTTAAATTAACGTGTTTAGATTATTTTGTTAGCCTGTTTTATGATTACTATATCCGCCATGCCAACTTGGTTTTTATCAATATACTAAAGCATTGAAATCTAAGATGGCGGCCACGATGCACATATTTTTCATGAATGTTATTCGTATGGTTACCGAGGCCGCTGATGCAGAAAATGAGGTAGAAATGAAAATCCAAAATGTTGTGGGTAAATCATTGGATTAGGTACTTACATTTACATTTATTTCCATTATTTGACTTTGAGATTATTTATTGAACTTAAAACCACTCTCTAGTACGATTAGAACCCGCGACCTTTGGGTCCCAATAGTAGCGACGTGTCACCTTATAATCTATAAGGGCAGTAACTATTGTGAAATGTAAATAAACTCCGTCCTCTTAAACCGTTTAACATAATCAAATTACTTCAATGTAAGGAAACTTTAGACGTAGATACACAAATGAGCTTGTTGCCCATCGACAATGCATAACGAACGAGAGGCTATTAGGAGCGAGGAACTACCACCGTCTCTTAGAATAGTGCCATTTTAATAGTACTTTGTAATTTATTTCAGTTGTTGGATTTTTAACTCTCCGCGCTGAGCCGAGTCTTGAAAATCCAGCAGTGCACAAGGCAAAGTAATAATAAAATAATACTGTTTAAGAACATTTTGTTGAACAGTAAATATCTTAAACAATAAAGATAATTCAACTATAATAGCTATGGAATTTTCCTAGGTGGGTTCTATTGTGCACGCAGGAAAGTTGAAATTCTTATAATTCTACTATTATAATTATAATTCTATAACTATAACTATTATAATTCTTATAATCATCTTCAACTAGCCTTGGTAAAACTCAAACATTCAAACCTATCCATGAAATATATACCTACTTTTTTGTCAATTTTTTTTTGTCAGTTTGTCTCATACAGGGAAACGAAGGGATATACCCTACCATTTGAATGATGTAGCTATAAAATACACTGTAAACTGATTACACGGTATTGATAATGTTATTTGTTGTAAATATCTATGTCGTATTGTTTACTAGCTATGCTTTTATGCACTGGCCGCTTATAGTTAATGTATTACTAACGCGCATAATAAGCAGACAATTCATTATTTGCAATAATTTATTTAAAAGAAAATGTTTTTTTGTTGATTCTGTACTTTATGATATGGTTTTAAGATAATTACACATTCAGAAAGAACTTACCTACCAATTTATGTGCAGTGGTAATGTTTTATCATTCTTTCGCTAGTTTTTCCTAACATAACAATTTGTGTTCTGGTATTTTTGAACTGGCACTCAACCCAGTTACAGTGTAATGTATATAGTAGACGATATAATACAGCAGTTACTCAAATACCACCCGCTCTTCGAACAATATTATTTATTAACATTAACACCTACGATTTTGCAAATATATTAACATAGTTGTTTACGCCCATAAACTTGTCGATCAATGGCTAGCAGACACTGCATTGCAAGTTTAAACAGAACGTTTTATCGATGTATAAATAGATATGTACCTAGTTTGAAGCACGATAATAATGTTGTATTATTTGTTACAGACGCAACACTCTCTGAACAAGCTGTTGGAATGGGAAAACAGTCGACTATACAACAAGCTAGGGCTCCGTTGGCGACTCACGAAACAACACTGCGACTCCTCTTCAATGATGGAGTATGTCCTTCTTATAGAGTTTATTCCCAAAATACCCATATACAGACCCGACTAAGGCGCGGCCCTCAATCGTAGACTAACTGTAAATATAACACATAAATCATAATACATCATTGCATCTCCAAGATAATAACTAATTTGCAGGGCCAAGCCAATGAATCTGTAAACTAGAATTAATGAGGAGCTGCCCAAGTAGAAACAGATTGTCATAATGTTATGGAACTCACACATTGTTACCGTCGCGTAGCGAGCACGAATTGGTATATTTAGAATTACAGTGTTGGAGACATGTTAGCGGTGTCGTTCCTGACATAGTGCTGTTTATGTAAATATAAGCTAACGGTACATATAAACACGGACAAATAAGTGCTACTGTTAATCGCTTTTTGTGTATAGGTGTAGCATTATATCGCAAGCTTAGACTATTAAAAATGTTATGCAGTGTGTATATATTTTTTGAATTTTACAATGATGTAAAAGCTTTTGGAAGCTGCAAACTATGTTATCGAACTTCTGATAATAAGTACTAAGTATATCTAATATTTTAGATGATTGGGCTAAGTGCTAGAAACAAGTAATATGTGTATGAAACCTTTTTGTTTTTGTTCAGTGTGCAATTGTACTACATCAATACTCGAATTTACACAATTGTATCTTTATATGAACTTACTACAAACTTCGTCTTAACATTACTTCAGATACCTTTATATCTGAACGTTTATGTTATTAAAGCACTTTTTATACTTACAATTATCTAAAGGTAGATTACAGTTTAGTATCGGTCTGTGTATAGTGCTGTGTACTGCTATGCATGTGCTGCTTTCTGATGATCGTCCTCCATAGTAAGTTTGGCGACCACTCGGTAGAAATACATTACACGCCCTGAGAATGATGTTAAAAAACATACTTACGTGTATTTTTGTGGTGTCATCGTTTTATTTTTTTAATTTTATACCTTATCAGTTTATTTCCGCCTGACCTATTTCGATAATAATTAAGCTAAAGATACATCAATAACATACTACGCATTTCAAATTCTTTATGTACTTATTCGTAAATTATGTATTTACGTATTATTATTATTGTACTTTAGCGTAGCGTAGTTACGTATGTAAGAATCGTTCGCTGAACATATTTGAATACAGTAATTTTTACTTCGTTTTTTCTTTGTTTACTTCAGAATATACCTACCTACTAATGTTCCGTTTTGCGAAAACACAAAGAAACATAATTAGCTGTGTTAGGTACCTATATAATGATGTTATCTATGCTAATAGCACGGCTAATATATTATTCCCGACGTATAGATATATCTGGGGTACCGATTGCAAATGTAACGAAGTGGAAATAGTCATTCTCTTAACAAATCTGCGAGACATGTTCATGTCAGCGCTATTTTTGTTCACATTTATTGAAGTAACTATATTGATATAGGTCAGTGGTCATTATTTCCTCAATTTGTTCTCATCACCGCAATTGTTTTGTCATTCGTTCATGTATTCGTTTATCATTTTTCTAAAGCATATACTTTTATTGCTTTATGTATGTTAAGTACCTGAATGTCCACGTTAGTACTGTAGGAACAATTAGAATGTGAAGTAGCGACAGTAATGTATCGCGGAGCCGATTCTAAAGTATATGCTAGGGTAATGTTTGGGACTGTGTTATTAGACGATTAGCTTAATAATGTTATGTATCATTAGGTGAATCCCCGCCCTCTTTTCTCTTTTCAACATGTTGTGAATGATATCGTGAAGGGCCGATATGACTTATCATTGCTACTAAACTTATCCATAATTATAAGATTTTCATTGAAACGTAGATCGCTCGGAATGTTCTCTTGCCACCTACACGTTTTAGTTATTAAATAGTGTTTGAACGCAACGGTTGAAAAGTGAACAGGGTATGTTGACAGTAAGTTGTAAGTTAAGGAATTGTAAATATTTTAAGAACTTATAGATTATTTTTGTTCAAACAATAAACTCACTACATGTGATGAACTTATAGTTCCGTCTTTCATTACAAACCTTCACTCTCTTTACTTCTTAGAAAGGCTGTCAACGGAACAGTATTAAAATTAATTAGCAGGAGTCTGGTTGCAGACATCTTGACATCATTTCATGGTGTTGAGCACGGTCGCCAGTGTCGCCAGTGTTTACCATGTAGGTATTATCCGGTGTTTGTAATGCTCACGAGTTTGATGCTGCCATCAGAACATACTGATGGCAAATTATTTTAGTGAGGCACATACATAATTTTGTACCTACCCAACTAAAATAATTTCCACACCTAGTTGCGCAAATGGGTAAAACACAGTGTGATGTTCCCCTAAAGAGAACAGAGGGGACGAGAAGGGCTCCTAGTTTAATCAAAATTCAACTAGATGTAGTCGCAAAATTTATCTGTCTATTCTAGTCCGGTCAATTTAGACCAAAAAATGAGAGTGAAGTTACATAAAGTCCCAACAAGCTGAATTTCTGTGAAATTGTTCAAAACATAATTATAAACAATGTCTAGAAGTTCCCCATCATTCCCCTGTAAGGAAAAAAAAATATTCAAGGTCAAAGGTCAAAAAAATGAGTTTTTCGCTATTTTCAGCAAAACGGTAAGTTTTATCATAAAAGTACCTCAGACAAAAATTGTAGACCATAAAATTATCTATAAAAACTGTATCAATACTTTTTTCTTACGAGCCACCGCTTCTGAGATATAACGATTCAAAAAGTTATAAAAGTTGTTATCGTCATAATATGCACACGTTTCCACGCCACCTATGAGGTAGTGTACTTAGCGCGTTTTTTAACCCCCGACGCAAAAAGAGGGGTGTTATAAGTTTGACGTGTCTGTCTGTTGCATCATAGCTCCCGAACGGATGAAGCGATTTCAATTTAGTTTTCTTTGTATGAAAGGTGACTTATGTGCGAGTGTTCTTAGACATGTTTGATGAAAATCGGTTGAGCCGTTTAAAAGTTATGGGGGTGAAAGTGGGGAAGAAAAACTGAATGTATTTACAACTTAACAAAATCGACATTATAATAAGTATGTACCTATAAAAAGTATAAAATAAAAAATTTAATAAAAAATTTAAAAAACCCCCGACCTAAAACCCTAAGTACCCTTTAAAAAGTAAAAAAATAAAATACGTCGCGTTGAATGACCGGTCGGGACGCTCGTACCCTATATGCAACATCGGTTCACCCCCATAACTTTTAAACGGCTCAACCGATTTTCATCAAACATGTCTAAAAACACTCGCACATAAGTCACCTTTCATACAAAGAAAACTAAATTGAAATCGCTTCATCCGTTCGGGAGCTATGATGCAACAGAAGGACAGACAGACAGACAGACACGTCAAACTTATAACACCCCTCTTTTTGCGTCGGGGGTTAAAAAACGCGCTAAGTACACTACCTCATAGGTGGCGTGGAAACGTGTGTATATTATGACGATAACAACTTTTATAACTTTTTGAATCGTTATATCTCAGAAGCGGTGGCTCGTAAGAAAAAAGTATTGATACAGTTTTTATAGATAATTTTATGATCTACAATTTTTGTCTGAGGTACTTTTATGATAAAACTTACCGTTTTGCTGAAAATCGCGAAAAACTCATTTTTTTGACCTTTGACCTTGAATTTTTTTTTTTCCTTACTGGGGAATGATGGGGAACTTCTAGACATTGTTTATAATTATGTTTTGAACAATTTCACAGAAATTCAGCTTGTTGGGACTTTATGTAACTTCGAATGTCTAAATTGACCGGACTATTCATTCTCGTACTGAAAATGTCCAAGCTTATTCATCTTTTATCATCAACATGCTACAAACTATAAACTCTTCACAAACGTCGAGATAATGTTAGGACCTATGGTTTATCAATAAAAACACTAGGTGGCGTGCCTGGTCAGTAGATAGACACCACCAATCATAATTTTACATACATACATTGTAATCTGTGATACATCATAAACACACGTCTTTTTCCCATGGGGGTAGGCAGAAACCACAGAACGCCACCTGCTACGATCCTTACAAACTCCATAATAATTTATGAGCTGACAAAAGGCCCCATAGACATTCGTATTCGTATGGCATTAACCACCTGGGATGCTACTTATTTTCAAACTTGACTAACTATTTATTGATTTCGAAAACAATTAAAAATGTAACTTTTCTTAATTGTGAATTAAACAAGTTATCAGCGCTAAAATAAATAAATAAATATGTCTTCGAATTATTGATTAATAGAGTCAATCTCCCAATTGAAAAGAATCATCTTGTACATCTTTCCCTGCCTATTTGCTCAAGGAGCCACTTACCCTAAAACCTTGCCACTGGTAATCAAAATATAGATTCATTAATCTAGGTACCAAATGATTCATTCATAATCATTAAATAGTGGTAATCTATCAAGAGAACCGATATCATATCTGTCGATGTCAAGGTGTTCCCCGTGCCCGTGTAATACCACGCACGGATATGCTACAACACTCCAGGACAGCTGGCCGCTTAATAATAACAGAAATCTATTTTTACAAGCTTTTATTTAGTTTGACCTGTCCCGATGTTTGTTTGTCTGAAATCAAAGCAAGTTTTTGACCCACTTCCCGGTGTTCGATTAAGCTGTTTTGCACACATGTGCACTTCGCGTGGCTTAATGCTATCAGTGATGGTAGACTGGTATGATGATGGAGCCGTTAAATCTTACAAGTAAAGTTAGACCCACTCCAATGTTCTATTGAGCTGGAATTTTGAGTACATTTGCACATTTCATGACAAAGCAATATAAAGGCTAGTATAAAAAAATAAGATATTGTTTACTATCTTCTTGTTTCTCTTGATTTTTATCATTATCGCTCGACGTTGATACTTGATAGTCTGGCTAGAGCAGCGCCACCACAAACTAGAGCACATGTTAACATTTTTGAGCACAAATATAGCATGTGTTCTATACCTACCGTATGTTAATTGTTGTGTATTTAACCTAGTTTTGGTTACAGCGCTGATGTTGCGAAGTTGTAATTTGCTTACCGAATTGCAATATGTATCAATATGATGTTTTCGTGTATATTCTTTCAACCTTTTATTAATAATCGGGCAAGTGTGGCTTGGCTGCAATGTTCAATTATTAATCTAAAATTCTACCAATTTTATGATGTTATAAGTCACGCTCAATGACAAACCTCCTGTATGAATTACAGAGCTTAGGTAAATCAACCAGATGATAAGGTAATAATTAAAAGAGGATAATAATTGGAATTATTAGATTTATTTTGTTATAAATTACTTCATCATATACACATAAGTAAATACTCAAGGCACTTAACATTATGGTCCCTCCAAATAATACACTTAAAGTTATGACACAAACAGAACAATAAAAAATGTACAAAACTGACACCTAACACAATGTTTTAAACAACAAAAATATACTGTAATTTCACGCCTGAAGGCTACTTATGTTTAAAATACATGCTACATTTTACACCAATGCTTGTAATTTTAAATATTTTTATACACCAATAGACTAAAACAGGTTTTAACGTTGCATCAATAATAATCAAGATCAACGATGTATTGCATTACATAAAGCAACTTGACCAGACTAGTGTTAGTAAAATGTGTCAAAATACAAAACATTTTATAGTAGAAGCACTTTGTGTCATGAAATACATGGGTATCATAGCAGATATTTCGATTTAAAAATAATAATTATAAGTAAGTCATAATCAATTTAATTAAAACGTAGAATCAGATCGAAAAGAGACTACACAACCATTACAAAATAATATCTACAATATCTAATTTAGGGACGTTATTTTATACAAGCTCTTATTATTTACATTCAGTCGTTGGAACGTTACTACTCAATATATTAATTTCATAAAAGCCCGAAATGGTAATACAGCAAATTAGCGGGCACTTAGGTTATTATGGCAACATTAGTGCGAAAACGCAAATAATCATTATAATTGTACAAATCCATGGCTCACCACACGTCATTCTCGGATGTATTTGGAAGCTCATTATAATTTCATCAGCAATAACTTGGACGGACATTGTTCTCCTTTTACTTACTTACAGATAAATCGTATTGCACTAAGGGAAAACAAATCTCCATCAAAAATAGGCTGTTAATAGTCTGCCATATCACATAAGGTAGTGGTAAAATGCCTTTATAAAATAGTGACATCATGACAATATGGTAGACGACGTCAGTCTTGGTGTACCAGTATCACACGCTGTTCGCAATTTAGTTTAACTACTGGGGGTACGAGGTGCGGGACTGAACCGCTAGTGAAACTCCTTGTTTAACTCATCTGAACATAGTTAATCGGGAATTGTCCTTTCAGTCCGTTGCAATCGCCGAAATACCACTCTTCGTTGATTTTGTGTCTCACTTGTATGGTGTCACCTGTGATGAACCGCAGGTCCCCCGGCTGGACAGGCTCGAAGTCGTACAGAGCGACTGCGATGCCGATGAGCGGCGGCGGCGGAGCCGACTCGTTCGGTAAGGGAACCTTGATCTCCACGTAGTTCGACGGGAACAAACCCTCAGCGCCGCTCCTCAAACTGCCATACAGCCATTCTTGGTCCACTCGCCGTATCAACTTTATCCTCGAGTTGGCCTGCAAATTATAAAATTAATCTTGAAACATTGCGCTGTGTAGTTATCTAGTGTAGCCTCAATTTAGAGTACACGTAATTATCACGACGTAATTATCATGATATTAAACGTCCGATATTCACTTGTCCGTCCTCCATTTTTATTTGCGAGTTTATAAACCTCTAAGACTATACCTACCTACGCTGGAAAACAGACATCGCTAACAAAAGACGTCACTACTACTGACGTGCGCAACTTGTTAACAAAGTGAATAAAAATAAAGTGTTAAGAGTACCTACCTACTAGCGCTAGCTGACATTGGTGCCTGTTATGCCAATATAAGTTTTATTAACTGACAACCGTCTAGCGCCTAATCAATGGTCAATAAGTATCAGAGGACGTAAATTCAATTGATCGAACGTAATTAGTGACCTAATAAAATGATGCTCACGCGATATGTACAACCTCGGCTACAGCGAGATGCGAAACGTTATGACCTCTATCTTATTCCTGCTACCAATAATACTAACATGCAATTGTTATAAGATTTATAACTGCAATCATAATTACGAAACGTTGCGTGTTTGTCTTTTAGTTTAATCACTTGCGAATTGCGAACTACGTATTGTACTCTGAACAGGTTAAAGACATCAGTAGGTAGTATTGACTTGATTAACTTTCCCAGTATAATCAGTCCGACGCTGTGACGACGACAATAATTACTTACGGTGTAAATACAGCGACATTAAGAATAATAGAGACTGTTCTATCACGAGCATGTGTAATTTATGCAATCAATCTAGGTATACTTATTTTCATTTTAGCATTTCTTTAGTAATACAAATAAAAAAAGGTAATTAGACGTTCGGTTCAAAACAATGAAGCACGAGTATAAGGATTTCGAAAAATGTATCCCATACGGAGGTGAAAATAGAGAAGAAAGCTGAATTAATAATTAGGTAAGTTTAAAAGAAAAAAAAAACATGAATAAGAAAACCTTACTTATTAAAACTTCTAGTTAAAAATAAATAATAACGTGTTTAAGCGTTTTGGGTTCCACCATGAAGTAGAAATATGGGATGAAAGTCCTAAAATCACGCAGAGTTGGTGAAATAGCAAATACATAACTACAAATAGATATGCCCACGTATTTTCATTTATACATAACACACTATAACGTATCCCGGTTTTGATACACAACTCATTTATTTATGGAACACATCTAATCTTATGTTTATTTACAAATGTATATCTTGAAAATTTAAAACGTATTTAAAATGAGTCAGACTCAGAGTAATGTACACATACGTATTAGTTACCTAATTCATATTGTTTCTGATTAGATATCATCTTATCACTGACTCTAGTCTAGCGTACACAAACACAAAGAAAACAAAGTTTAAATTAATCCGCCTATTCATATTTTCTGCGACACAAAATTGAAGTGTCTCGTCAAAACAAAAATGATAATTAGAAATCTAATAATAACAATTAGATATGTATTACTTTATGTCTACGAATCTGCGTATTTCGTTTATACAGCTAATTTCATTTGTCAACATTGGAAAACGTTACATTGGCAATTTCCTTACAATTTAGGATTAAATGCTATAAGTAGTGGACAGTACAATTTTGTACAGTACCTATAATACTTTTTGTTAATGTTCATCAAACCGTCCGATCCACTTACCCATATTAAAAAAAATAACAAACATTGGGTAGATAGGTACGTAGGTGGCAGCAATAAGCCAAGTGCTATGCTAACATAACACTGTACGTAAGTATATGTAGTACATACATATTATTTCGGTAGGTAAACCTCAGTGTCTACCCAACTAAGCCATTGAACCTAATTTGAAATGTGTTCGCATGTTTTGAGTCGGATTTTTCGGAAACTACTGAACAGACTTCCATGAAATTTTGTATACGACTAGGTAATTGCTATGCTCTAAACTCGTGTAATGAACTGATGATAGCAAGATAGCTTTATGAAGATTATTTTTAGGAAATATGGATTATATTAAGCGCATGAGAGGGTCGATTAGTTTTCGATAGTAGAGAGGTTTATAAATAACGTTTGCATCCGTATTTACAATACCTTATTACCGTATTTAAAACATTCTAAAGTTTTTAATTGTTGTTAACATCGAAGAATATTAAAAATAATTAATAAAAACACCTTGTACATCACTCGTGATTGTTATCATACTGAACAGAGGTTTTATTAGTTCCAATGAGTGCATATACCTTCATTTCATAATGAGTTCTAGATACACGTGAAAGTTTCGTCAAATACGCTTGTCAGTCGGTACACTAAGTAATAACAGTTTATAAACTAAATTGGTTTAATTGGATTTTTCCATGCGCTATGTGGCTTCGCGCAATGCTGACGATTTCATCCGCTAGTGCCAGGCTGCCAGCTACGTCCCTACTAAATTTATGTACTTTGATACTTTTTGCAAACCGAAAATAATAAAGATAACTAAAATTCGCAAAAAAAAAAATCTCTTGGTAGTGGGTACCTCACTGTGTCAAGTTATGAATTACAAATCGTTTTAATGTGAGGAGATTTTATTACAAATGATGTCAATAAAATCTTGTGAAACGATCAACACAATATGGGAAGTGGCGATGATAACAAGTTCCTGTCCAAGTGATAATGCCACGCTCAACGCAAAACATTTTATCAATAAAATTGCCAATACGCGTGTAACGTCAGAATATTATAATATAAATAAACATTTGCGATTACTGAAAACAGACATCATATACGCCCCAAACAACAAATTCCCGGGAAATCTGTGGGTAATACATTGCGTCTTCCAGCCACGTTTTTTAATGTAACGGATACCACGCGGCTCATTCATTGTATGCCTGCTTACGTCACTACATGTGTTCAAATGTAGAATGGTTAATGCATATGGTAATGCGGAAAAACAACCAATAAAAGTTATCGGCGCAAATTTGAACAATTGGTTAGCATTGTGATGTGAGCCAGCGCTCGTAACGTCTATAGACTTTGAATTGTTAACGTCGCCGCGTCGCCTACAAAGCAAATGGTTATCTAGCGGGCACATCTAGTAAAACGTGTTTATGTGCTAGACTATTTTTTGTTCATGGCAAACACACGGTCACTGCGTTTCAGGAAAATTTCCATTGCTCTCGGACAATGTGAAGGAGCCGCACGTTTACAAGTAAAACTGGATCAACCAAAAGGAAGCTCCAAAAAAATCATTACAGATATCCACGCAAGGGATATAGAACAGCATATTTGTATAATTTTAACGCCCATACAAACATCTTTAGAACTGTGTTTATTAGGACATTAACCCATTCTACATTCAAACTTATGTATGTAAAACAAGTAAACAACGGAATGGAACGACAAAGTTATAGTGTTATTGCTCTAATCATTACTTACACAATTTTAATCATTACCAATATTGAAGTATAACGAAATGTCATTACATGTAATGAAAGCACTCTAACAATTCTGTAGAAAAAGTATAGGCCAGATAATATACAATATTGTGATGCCCTCTACCGTTGACTAACAAACTGTTCTAGTAATAAACCGCTCCTATAAATGTTCATACTATAAATACTCAACTTGTATGAATTCGAAAGTAGTGCACGGCGAAAACTTAACGCGCCTCGCTTGTCTTCTTTCTACATATATAATAATATAATCTTAGGTTCTCCGCTGCTAATTACAATTTTATCATAGTTAATTATACAGGCTGACTTATAATTCAACACTGATATTTCAGGGGAAAGTACTCATGAATATAAAAAAACTAAGTTTTATTAGGAGAAAAACAGTGAATTATGATAATGACAAAAAAATCAGATGTTCCATACGTTTTGATAGATTTTGGTACATTAGTACTTTTATAAATTATTTATTGGTATCTTCACGGACATTATTTTCATATAAAGGAGGAGGTTATAATGCATTCAGAGGACATATTTTTTCTCCGTGAGTACTGGGCCGATTTGCGAGAGTCATTTTTCATTTGACAGAGGAAGTCCGCGTCGCGGTTCCATAAATATTTTTATTTTACAACTTTGCTTGAATCGTATTTGGGTTAGTTGTATATGGCGCCACAACTAAAAAGCATTTTTTTTTTTTACAATAGCAGCATAAAGATGCGGTACTTATTTTGCATGTATCAAGCGTTTTCAGTTTTTGATTAATAAAACACAATATGAAATTGTGTTATTTCCTTGTTTTCGTAACCTACGTACGTAATTGCACTACGTGACCATCGACTATAAAGAAAACAATCTAAAATGTTTGTGTTGAAAAGCAAATCTGTAACCTAGAATTAATGATTATTTATTAATTTCTGTATATTGTTCATCAACTGACCATGTCGATACAATGGATATTTATGTCTTTGGAATTCAATTTTGTTGTTTTGAACGGTTACGCACCGCGAGCACGAATATTCGGTACGCGAGCTTTTGTTACGGGGCCATTTATTCTTTGAGTAATTTTCAATCAAATGTCGATTACCTCTGCATAACCGATGTTTGATTGTATCAGAAATCAATATGTAATGTATCCAGTAAAACTATTTATCAGTCGTTCGCACAAAATACCAACCTCATCGAATTCAAGTCGCGATATGAGCCGACATGTATAAATGAAAAACAGATGTGTCTACCTATTGACAGTGCCTAAATACTGGTATTCTGGTCAGTATATTGACCTTAAACTTGCTTCAAACACACAGAATTTTAAGCCAATGACGATGCCGAAGCTTACTCCTACATAACAGTTTCTAAAAATACGCAGGTGTTTTGGCCACCAGCCACGAGATGTAAACAAAACAAAATCGCCTAATATTTGCAAAATGTATCTCAGGGTATCACAACGTGTAAATACTGTAGCTGTTCTCGCACAGTCTGACAGACGAAATGATATGGAGGAAACGGACGTTTTAATATGTTTATAAATCAAGCTTTAAAACAGAGTCAAATCCTCTGCAGACTGGAATGCACTTACCGAAAAGCATAAATCGTCTGGGTGATCAGTGAAGTAGTCGAAAAGAGCAATCGCGTATGGCTCTTCATCTTCATCATAGTTGGCAAGTTGTTCGGGCGCAAAATCCGGGATGTCTGTGGTCCAGGAACTCGTCACATCATCGTCCGCGACCACTGGAGGCGGAGGAGGCGGGATAGTCGGCATGGGCGGCGACAGTTCCCTCTCCGGAGAACATTCCTCATCATCCCATCCAAACGGCTTCGATTCCTGTACAAAATCCCAAACCATAAGTCCATAATCTATGTCTACATTTATTTTATAACGTGTAAGAAACGATTCTTAACACTAATTTCAACGCTTCTCGGTATGGAGCGTTATGTAAAATGGTTGAAGGTTATCGCTATCATAAATCTGCAAATACTAAGGCAGAGCTATTTTTAAGTAAGTAGGTACTGTATTCTTTTTTAACGCGAGTGCCTAGTTAATGAGTGAGTTTAGACAAACAATTTTCCGTGAGCACAGAATCATCTGGGTTGGATTATGCTATACGCCTAAAACGCTGGGTGAATTTAAATTATTTCGTATTTCTTCTTAGTTAAAATTCCAGGCAAGTCATGGCCGTAATTTCATGGGCTTTGTGTATTCATATAATAAAATATTAATAATGAATTCACTAATAGGCCATTTAGGAGCTGTTTTCATCATAATAACAAAGTCAAATGACGCGTTATATGTATTCATCATCATTGCATAACAGCAGATTAAAAGCGTTAGAATTCTATTGTTAGAAGTAGGACCGAAATCGACATTAGTTAATTTAGTCTAAGGCTAGCCGCACACACACAATAATATTGACAATCCAATATTGTCAGAATTTCAAGATCTATAGAAAAATACCGCAATACAGGCCGCACACACACAATATTATTGACAATACGTACTTTATTGTCAATATTATTGCGTGTGTGCGGCTAGCCTAACGCGTGTCTTAAAATTGTCGTTGAGGTAAACAGGTTACAGCTGTTCGAGAATAAGTCGTGATATATAATGAAATGTTAGCGTTGTTTCTTG
Source organism: Caradrina clavipalpis (assembly GCA_932526535.1). Classification (NCBI taxonomy): domain Eukaryota; kingdom Metazoa; phylum Arthropoda; class Insecta; order Lepidoptera; family Noctuidae; genus Caradrina; species Caradrina clavipalpis. The sequence goes on from OW052108.1 coordinate 6,710,233, forward strand.
TTGATGTAGTTATCATGAATAGTATACATTATCATCTCTTACGTAAGTATCTTTTATCAAACCATCAATCAATCATATTACCGGTCGTTATTCACTGCTGAAGATGAGCCTTCTTACAGCATTACAGTTTTTTTTTATACCACTGTATGTGGCAAACAAGCGATTAAGCGATTTACTAGAATATTGTAATAAACACGTTAGGATAAGATCGATTATTGATTGAAGTTTTAAGAATAAGAAAATGTATTGCGCCGTCCCCAAGTAACATGGGACACCGGCAGGACGATGATGTTATTTGTGCTAAAATAGAGGATACTGCATCCAATCCACTATACGTAACGTAAAGGCTAGATAGCAATTCCATAATTACCATCGTTCACGACGCCTACATGCCTACGTAAGGTAAACGTTAACTGCTTGATATCTACCTAAGAAGGAGCATGCTTTTTGTCGCTTATCGAGTTCAGTTCCGCATTAAACTATGATTTTGCAAACAGAGAACACCTAATAATACTTTAGCGTATCCTATGTTTCTGCCTAAACGTAATGAGCTAGGTTCGATTCTCGGGTCAAATAAACTATGAGGCGAACCGGGGTACGGTCGGCAGCCGAACTTGCAACTATGATGTATATGCATGACCTATCTTTTTAAACACCGATTGTTCGCTAATCGCATCTGTTATAAATACTGTAGTTTGTAAACATTGTTTAGTCACCTAGTTGTGACAGCCTAATCGAAATATACGTATAAGTTTAATGACTTTGTACAAATATAGGTAGGCATAATGTGCACGACCACGATAACAAAATTACCTAAGCGCTGTGGAACTCATGTTTTACCGTTTTAATGAAAACTCATAATTTAAACAAAGAGCCCACGGACACTAATTAATGATGGTGTAAATTTTAAAGCACCTTAATGAATGGTACGGTCATGAACACAAATAGCATGCAAGCCTAGCGTGCATTGTGCGCGGTAGTGCCACGGTAATATAATAATACAGTACTCCAACTTCATACAAATGGACGAAACGCGAGCTATACCTACGCGCCTCGCTCTGGGGTGCGCGCCGGGTGCAAACAGTCACGGCTGAACCGCAGTGTCGAACGGACGGTGTGTGGTTTTTTTAACAATAACCGCGCGATTTTTTCTCTAAAAATCAGTTAATATGACGAGTAGGAAATATTGTGCTGTTTTTGGTTGTATGAATTCGTCAATAACGCATCCAGACATAAGTTTGTTTTAAATTATACTTTAAAATTTAACAATAAAGCATTTCGTACGACTCAGTCGAGGCGCAAATATTTTTCGGTCACAAATTTATAAGCCCGATTTGTTTTTCAAACAAAAACATGTTTTTTTAATTAAATCTACCAATCAAAAAACAACACGCATTTTTATTGAACACTTCCTATTCAATATACAAAGTATTTCATTTATTTATATAAAAAGGATATTTACAATCACAAAACTAAATAGAAACAGAAAGTAGGCAAATGTAATTAAAATGCTGGAAACGGGTAGCCCTAACGCATGTTTACGTACCGCGCGGCTGTAGGCATTTATTTCTATCATGCGGCCGAGTTACACTACTGTATTATTATATTACCGTGGTAGTGCCGCCGCGTCGCGACACATGCCTTCAGTTTTTTAAATATAAAAATACCTTTTATACACATGGAGCTAAATACCCACAGGCAGTGCCACGTGAATTCAATTCATGTTCCAAAGCTTTCCTGACATATTGACTAATAGGAAATATCCGGTATCTAATCATTTATAAATCATTAATGATTAATGATAACAGGTACCTATATAAAGATAGATAGAAACTCCTTATTCATCATTTGAGTCATTCAAAAATCCTTCTTTCTATTTTCTGTATAAGGCGCGTACCTATTCTAAAACGATATTTAGTCTATTTCGTGTATTTTCATATTGTATCAATTTTAATTTACAGCATTTCTTAGAATATATACTTAGCTATCGAAATCTTAGTAGAAAGATCTATGTAAATAAAGAAATTGTTTAAGTACATAAATATTGTTCATGAAACTAAAGAGAAATCAAGAGTATGCAAATGTACTTACGAAACTATCGCCGAATCCATTGGCGACTTTCTGAATAGGTGTGGTGGTGTTCACAGTCATGGTGGTCACAGGGAAACTATTTCCAAATGTAGTCTTTAACAAGGCCGAGTTGTCTGGAGGCTTAGGCCTGGCTGGCTTCGCTCGGATTATCGTCGGCCCCTTGAGCATAGGGGCTGTTACGTGACTCGTAAAATTATTTGATACTTCATATACATTTTCTTTACTTAAAATAGGTTTCTTCTTCAAGGCAGGTTTCCGTTTCAGGTTTGTGGTTGGCTGCGGCGAAAATGGGTCAATAGCAGTGAAATCATCCATTGTATCATCCTTATTCATAGGTTTCCGTGAGTGAAGGAATAGATCAAAATCATCTTCAAACCCACTCTCAGCTTGTGATGCATTGCCACCGTTGTGAGCATTGTGGTGATTGGTAGATGTAGTGGCATCTGAACCAAAGCTATCTACACTGAGTCCATCACTGCTCGATCTGGTGGTGAATGTGGGTGAACTTGGAGGAGACGAGAGATCAATCAAAGCACCTGTCTGCACATTCTTTGGCTCACATTTAGGAAACATTTTATGAGTGTCCACATCACTGTTTACTTCTTTTATCATACTTTGCTGGGCAACATTCACATTTTGTTGATTATTCACTACTGTTTTGGATTTACGAGATAAGAGGGATGTGAGAACAGTCGGCTTTCTTATGAAATGTGATGGCTTTGCAGGAATATCAGGTTGTTTGGTGACCTTTGGTGGTGGCGGACGAGGTGGTGGTATCTTCTTCTGTGTGAAATGTGGTGAGGGTTCAAAGACATCTGCACCAAAGGGGTCATCATCCCAATTTGTAACTGGAGAGTATCTGTTCACCCCCATGCCAGGAACACCTGGAGCTGGCCGAGTCGGACCCTTCATATCTGTGAACAAATTAAACTATTATTTAATATGCTAAATACAAGACCCTTATATTTCCTTTACAATACCTCTGGGTTCAATAGTTATGAAGGATGAAACATAGTTACAATGTTCTTTATGACTTTTGAGCCTTTGACTGCCTCTGATATATTGATTTATTACTTTGTTGTATAGAAAAAGTCTCTTTTATTTCTTTTTATCTAGCTATAACACCATAGTAGGTGTTATAGCTCTTGTTATAGCGTCTTGTTCCTTTTAATATAATTTCACACACAACCTACAGCTTGGAAATCATTATTTGAAGTAAAAAATAATACATAATACTAAAGAATCTCATAAGTAATCTACAATAATTCTAAAAATCTATAAATAATTCATAATCCTCCAGCCTTGAATAACAACAACTTTGTTTTGCTTTGCTTTATCATTAATAGAATTAAAATTAATTAAAACTTCTCAAACCTGGTTGTAACTAATTCTTCCTCAGAATAATTTATAAGTTAGAAAAGTAAATTCAGTTTGAGAAACTATTAAAGAGATATAGCAAAGGGTGAGACGAGTGTTGATGTTTTCAGCAGAGAAACTACTACATCCTTCAGTTATAATGTTGAATGATTTTAATGACTACTTTAGAATACTTATAAATTGTGGTATTTCCAGTTTTTAGTGCACAATAAAGCAAAAAATTACTTCCCATAAAACTTGTTTGAAGATTCTAGTAAGCAATGACTCATAGAACTTAACAACTGACTAACACATGATAAATTAATTTTACATAAGTTAGACAAAAACTCACTTGTTGGTGTAATTTTATTATATTGGAACCACTTATTACAATATCAAAAACATCACTTCACTATAAAGTCTATGACTATGATACTGCGTTGGTAAATCGTAATTTACAAATCAAATGCGGCAAGGCGAGGACAAAGATCGCAACACACTGCGTACAGCTCGGGCTGTAGTGTAAGCAATGTTATTTGACAGAAGTACCGCGCGACCAGCCGCTACTGATAAAAATATTACGATGTCGGGATCCACCCACTGAACATTAACGCACAACACACAACACTCCGCAGTGGTTCAATCTCCGTCCAACTCTGAACTCGGTATCGCGTGCCAGGTACGGGACAGCACGGTCCGCGGCCTTGATAGAGTTCGACGTAATCGCGTGGAAGGATTATAGTTAATTATCAACAGACGTTTACTCCTGTGTTGGTACGGCAGCGACTCTGCTAACAAATTAACAATAAAATAATTCTAATACGAACCTTTAAATAAATCCATAGGGGCCACGGTCACTACAGTAGTGCAGGCATAGATCAACAATGGTTTATTTTGACGTCGTTTTGTCGTTTATTTTGTGACATTTTCAAAACAAATCAATTAATACTTCTCCATGAAACCATCGAAAAAGTTGGTTAGATATTTTTCCTTCTAGAATCGAACTAAACAAACTCAGATGCAGACGCTACACAAATTCATAAAACACATTTAATTTTGTAATCGTTTCTACTCAGTTTTGTATTTTCTTGACCCTACGAAAGTACGAATGCCTTAGAACGAACTAAAAGATTGAGAAAACGTTACGTATTGTTGCGATACTGAACGGTTTTGTATGCTGCATCCTTATCACACGTGCTCATTCTATGTATTTCTGTCCTGCTGTCATTGATCATGATGATGTGAATAAATACAGATTGCCAAATCTACTTTGACGTGGATCAACATGGTGAAATAGCAAACTAGAAATCAAGGTATGTACATAGTAATGATTCCATCCGAGAAATATCCCAAATAATTAACGCTTTTTCTTAAAGCACGCCAACATTGCATTCATGCATTGACATAATTACAAAAACCATGAAACTGTTCCCAATAATATGAGAGAGGAGAGACCAAGATCAAATAAGATCATTCAAGGATCAGTGACACGAAGAACCTTATTTACAGTCTGTGGCAGAGCTAAATGGTGGCTCGACCATTGATATTAACAATAATCGAAATTGAAGAATAATTCCACTTTTTTACTAACTGCGTAAAAATGCATTTGTTTCTTTATTTATTAAGGTGGAACCTTCACGGTAGCCCGCGAAGTTCAAATTTGCTTACGTTTTTTGCAATTTGCAAGTTAGTATTAAGTTATATGTTGATTAAAGTATAATTCGCGGGCGTAAGAATTGTGTATTTTCAGAATTATAACCATTTAAGTCAGCAATAAAACTCCATAGGGCCAGGTAAATCGAAGGAATGACTATTTCATGAAATCTTGACATTTTGAAATTATACCAACTTATGGAGTTATTTTACTGATTTTAATGGTTAAAATTCTGAAAATACATACTTCTTACGCCCGCGAATCTTACTTTAATCAACATTAAACCTAATACTGACTTGCAAATTGCAAAAAAGGTAAGAAAATTTGAATTTGGCGGGCTACCGTGGAGGTTGCACCTTAAATAAAGATTTAGTTTTACAAGAAAAGAGCATCTTCATGGGTATATCTCATTGATTTTGTTATGTCAGTCAGGCGTCACGTCACGGTTCACTATCAATCAATCAATGAGTTCTTTTCATTTTTGACATTGCCTTCTGTCATAATAAGATGGGTAAATAAAAATAAATAGGGGGTTTTTATTAATAATGATCAAATCTAAAACATTATGATGTAGAAAAAAAAACCTACAATGACGACTGATAATATATTGCTATTACCCGTTGATATATTAGTCAATATTTTTAAGAGGTTAAACTTATCAGATCTTCATAGTTTATTGCTATCTTGTAAGTTTTTCAATGATCTAATTAGAAATGATAATACAATTTGGAGACCCCTTGCACGAAACAAACTCATGATCGATAATTCAGACAGCAGGTAACTACTCTTCAATTCCGTATATTTTCATGTACAGTCAACAAAAGAGATAAGTAACCAGACTGTCTAATATAGTTGAAGATTTCTTTCAAACCGGTGGTCGTTTTTAAATGAAATTGTATTTAATTAATAAGCTGTTTATTTCCTATTAATTAAAATAAAATTCATTCAAAAACTTCTATCGGTTTTTGTAAAACTTTGATTTCATTAGACGACCCTGGTTACTTATCTCTTTTGCTGACTGTACAATATTAATTGTACTGAATAACGCTTTTTCGTAACGACGACCGTTCCCCACCTTTTGCTTTTGTTCAAGTGGTTCTTATAATAATTACCTTTTTCCAGTGAATCAAGTGAAATATGGTATAAAAGATGCAGAACTTCATATAATTGGTGCAATGGGTATTACAAAAGTAAGGTAAATGCACATACTAAGTACCTGTAAAAGTACACTGTTTAATATTTAATATTTACGACTCCTAAAAAATCATTGATTAAACAATCAATCATTGATTATACATAAATGATAAAATGTTATCCTCTTCAGGTGGTCATCAATCACTACACCAACTACATGCCATGGCTAACATTCCACAACTCAGAAATATTACTGGTATCCGTGGGCTCTGAACTCCACTGTTACCCAACAAACAGGAAAGGATTTCCAAAATGTAGAGGACCTGTATGGAAAGTAGATGTACCTAAAATACAAAGGCATGATGTGAGGACCAATGACATCTCCCGATTTGTGATAAAAAATAATTTTCTAGTTTGTGGAAACAGGTATGCATCTGAGTAAAATAGAGTGTGACTTCTTCTTTCCATATTTTAATGGAATCTAAGGAAATTTGAGATGGGATAGACAGGCAAGCGGTGTTGCACAATGGGTTTGTAGTTAAAATTCAAATCTGTTCTCAAAATGAATTAATATAGGCAAAACAATAATTTTGCAGAGATGGTTGTATAGCTGTATACCAAATCAGAAATACAAAAAACAGGCCATGGTTACAGTATCACATACAAGATTGTCATGGGAATGGTGAAAAGGAAGTCACTGCAGTTGAAATAATAGATGGAAGAAGTCAATTAATGATCCTAACAGGGTCTACTAACAGCTCTGAATTGCAGTTCTGCAGATTAAGAAAAGAAGACAATGGAAATAGAACATACATCCTAAGAGGCAATGAAACTAGTGAGTTTTTAGTTTGCATTATTATAATTAATCACCAAATGTAATATGTTCATAAAATAATGTTACTAGAATAAAAATGCTTATCCCTTGTGTCTTTCTTTATTTCAGATGTATTTAATGTCAATATGTATGAAAATGCAGGCACAAAATGTATGGCTCTTAATAAAATGGGAGACAAATTGGCAATAGGTCTCAATGGAAACAGTAAACCTCTTTTGCTTGATGTGAATAAGTAGGTATATATTTTCTTTGACCCAAATATTATGGTTTTGAATTTTTTTAAATTCATGTGGCAATACACAGTTATTTTGAATAAGTAGAGTTAAACATGGTATGTAATTGAGGCTATATGAACAGAACAAATGAACTTAACCATAATAAAATCAGCAATCGTGTTATTCAGCCCCAGATTCCTGATGACTGCTGATGGCACAAAGAATCCTAAACAAGCTGTGCGTGACATTCAGTGGCATGATGAAAACACAATACTATATGTCACACATTCAGGAGTCCTGCAACTGATAGACATAAGAACATGTGAAGTGGTAATGTATTTTCTACAAAATTTTTTTCATACTCTAATAATCCATCCTCACTTTTGAAATCTCGCCCTTCTTGAATCTAAAATACCATTTAAAAAAAGCCTTAGTTAACTTTACAGCTTTATTTAGGCTAACTCCCTCGTTAGCCTAGTGGTCCTAAGCGCGACAGCTATGCTATAGGTCTTGGGTTCGAATCCCAGGTCGAGCAGTGTTATTGGGTTTTTCTATGAAAAGACACGTCTTTCGATTTGGCCGGCCAAAAAATACGAATGACGTCATCCACGCCACTCTAGCGCATCGCATACCCCAATGCTAGTCAGCTTCAGCTGGAGCAATTCGGCCGCTTCAAGTACTGCTGGAGCAATTCGGTCGCTTCAAGTACTGCTGGATGTGTGTCGTGAATGTGATCGGTTTCACGGTACTTACCGTACTGGAACTCGACTGCGGCGCGTGCATAAATCCGTAAGATACGCAAAGCATAGGCCCGATGATGTTTGTGGAAAAGCCATGTACATTTGCAGACGTTTTTAGCTAAACTCGTGATGAATAATACCTATATTTTCTTTATTTTTTTCAGGTTTACGATTCAAAGGATCCTTTTCAATCCACATTTTATTGTGTAAAATCTGACGGTCAATGGGGCATCATAGCAGGAACGGCTGAATATTCCCGTTGCGTGTTATTTGATGTACGAAATCAAATTAACCATGTTCAGGTCAATAGATATTACCTTGCTTTACAATATCAGAATATGATTATATATATGTCGCTAGTCATTAGTAACAACTATTGTGTTATTTTTCAGATGTATTTCACGCAACGAAAAGCTTCGCCTGTGTATAGTTTAGATTTTGACCCATATCGGCTGATAACGGCAGTGGACCGGGGAGTCGCCGTGTTGAACTTCAATGTAGTCGCTGCTTCAGTACAACAGAAAGATTATTCCCATATTTTTTATTGAAAACCATATACTTCATGAAAGTAATATAATATAAATTATGATACATATTGATATGTTCAATTACTTGTTCAAATTACGTGACCCTAATTCTTATTAAGATTATACCTTTTTTTTTGCGATGGGAAGTTATCTAATTACTTCCCCCGCCGTGGGCGGCACGGGAGGGAGTGTCGGACTTTTACTGACTAAAACCCATCCATGTTCCTTCTTGTGCCCTTAGCATTCTGGGGGTGCGGTATCTCTGTCGAACAACCCGCAGCCCCGGTAGGCATCGGCCCTTAGTGGCCCCTCCGAATGTTTGCTGACATCTCTTTGAGGCGCGCATGGAACACGAACGAGCCGTCGACACGGCCTGTTGTTAGTTAACATATGGACGGTGAGCTCCTCATTGCTCACCGTCCACAGACCCGCGTCTACTGTGGTCGGAAGTCGTCCCGCGGCTCCCGACACCCGGATCGCCTCCCGCGGCTGTTGGGACGAGAGATTCTGCGCCTCTCCCGTACCGCCACCTCCTTCACTAGCATAACAGCTTCGCAGAAGGAGGTGACTGCATCCCATTCCCTCGCACCGGACCATGACTTGCACCAGGCACGCGAGAGTTCGCCGCCGCCGATGGCCGCCACGAGGAGGACGCGCTTTTTGAGTGATTATGTAGATCAATTCCTCCACGCATCCTGCAACTAAACGATGCATTATTGTGCGTTGGGCGTTGATTTAATATAGTATCTACCCTGTGATAACATCACACGTTTGTGGAGTTGCGTTTTATACTTCGTATTAAAATAAATCTTTATAGATTTCAGTAGCTTGCCGTGTAGATTTAGTCTGAAGAAGCTTTTCAGACTACTTCAGTAGAATTCTGAATTTCAATGGGTGACTATTTGACTTAAAGGCCTTAGTAGCCATTAAATTACCAAAATCAAAATACTCTGAGTAACAATGACAGACTTGACATAAATTTAGCTGTATCTGTCACCTTGTCGACTGCCTCTGACTGACAGCAGATAGGCTAAAATAAAAAAACCAAAACAGAAAAAATAACCTCAAATATTGCGGGAATTTTTCTTTTGAACAAAAAAAACATGTAAAATTATTTACCAGATTATCTTGTTCATCTCATTGATACAATGTTTAGAAATGGAGTATTTACCTTTATCAAAAAGGCTTACCGAACTCATCGTGCGACGATTGTCACAAGGGCTCGAAATTTTGCTCCTGCAACCATGGGACTGTTTACCACAGCTTATTGTGACGACATACTAAAAGAGGTAAATGGTTCGTTGGATGTCGATAGTCTGGAACACGACTTTATGATCCGGCAAGCTACTACTATCAATGTAAATGCAGCTTCGCAGCTTCTGACTGTTACTTTAGTCGCTATCCAAGATACTAGTGAAAGGTAAATATCATAATAATCAAACTGATGCATTTCATTATCATGTTTGTCTAATTCCCAGATCAGTTAAAAAAAAAGATTTATATAAGTAGGTCTTTTTTGTAGACATGCTCTGTTATCAATAGTGATCGGAATAAGTAGAGCTATTGTGCCTATAGTTCAAAGAACAGAAACAAAAAGTGGAGACCTCTTCACCACACCATTCCGATCACTGGTTAATCATACTTGTACTTCTGAAAAGGCAACCCAACATAAACCTAATCTATACAGGATAAGTTTTTAACCAGTGCGTACATTTTTTTTGGTAGTTCAGTGTCAGTAATAGAACATATTTCCGTGTTTAGTTAAAAAAAAAAATTAAAAAAATTTCATCCTTATCCGAGTTTGAAATAAGCTAAACATCCAGGACATAATCTATTCGCCATACTATCAATGAAAACTCGCGGCCGCCGCCGCCGCCCGGGCGCATGGCTGGGGTGAGGGGGTGGGGAATGCGCTAGCGCCGAGTGACAATGAAATATAGTTTTTAAATAAACATATTTCGTAAGCGATAACTTTTTTTTTTAGTACTAAGACATATCAAAATAAAATATACGTGTTTAATAAAACGTGTTGAAGTTTATTATGGCAAAATTTACGCACTGGTTAAAAAATTTTCCTGTATAGGTATATAAAAATGAAACCTGTTTCCCGTTGTCACGCCATAACATGAAAATGGCTTGACCGATTTGGCTGTTTTTTTTTTTTTTGCTGTGTTTGTTATTGTCAGGAGAAGGTTCTTGTGAACGAAAAAAAAAGTCGGAAATGTCGGTAGGGATAGGGTGAGGGTAAGAGAAGGGTAGGGGTAGGATACCACGCGAACGAAGTCGTGGCGGGTCAGCTAGTAAGCAATAAAGACTGTTGCAGATTGACATAGCCAGGTCAGTAGGTTTTATTGATTCAAATTCTGACCTTGACCAATCTTGATATTGCTGCTCCATTATCATATAGGTTACGAGAAGCACTGACCAGAGAGATCTGCCTGGTGAAACAAGCCCTGGAGTGGGGAGAAGAGAGTACTCCACCCAATCATTGGGACCAACTGGTAGCTGTAAGAGGATCATTGTGTGATTTAAAAGACAACCTTCACAATTTGTTTAGTAAGTTATCATTAATATCAGTAAAATTTTATTGATATGTGACTATTCTTATATCAATTTAACTGCATGTATAGTTCTTGCCATTTATGAAGGCTGGTGTCTCTTTTTTATGTGTCTAAATAACTTACTCATTGTTTTTATGTGTGCAAGCTTGGGAGTGCTTAATATTGGTGGAGCCGGCTCATGCTCACAGAAACAATGTCTATGTGCACACTATTAAAAGCAAGTCACCTTTGTAGGATAAAACATTTTTATAACATTTTACCGGCTTAAAAAAAAAGGAGGATGTTTTTCAATTGCATCATAGATATGTTTATGAATTTTTTATAATGAATCACATGCAAGCACTCTGCATATATCACAACATTATTGAATTACCTAGGTAAGCCAGTAAGAACTACCTTTGAATAAGTAATATTAATACTTATTTTAGGTTACATGGATTATGCAGAAAAAATTGCAACAGTTGCAGCTGAAATATCATATCTATCTGGAAATATTGCTGCATCAGATGCCATTTGTGAGCGAATTGATCATGCATGCAGGTAAATAAATAAAAGAAAAAAAAAAAAAAAATGAGTTTATTAAAGCATGTTATGTTTTTAGACAAATATTTTACAGTTTTCATTTTTTCCTTTTTAATATTTTATAAGGAGTGCTCAAAATTAACAGATTGCTTTTTCATTAAATTAAATGTAATATATTTATTTGATATTTAATATGCACATGAATAGTATGTAAAACAACAATAGTCACTTCTTTTGACTTCTAACATTGTAATAATGATAATGTAACAAAATTTTATAAACAAATACTCTTATCCTTAATTGATATTCTGTGTATATACATATAGTGGCAGTAGTGTGTATGTTGCAGGGCGTGCAACACGCAGAAACAGCTGACACACGATTTGCAGCAAGAGAGCTTGGAGCTGCAGCAGCAGGCCATTCTCAACTCCCCCAAGCTGCAGGAAAAACTGAAACTAGTTGAGAATGATAAACACAAATTAAACACATAAGATCCCATTATATGGACAACTAAATCAAGCAAGTATTGTGGTTGATAGTCAATTATGTCTAATATTGAGCAATTTTCGGCAATGCCAATATTGTTTTAAAATTGTCAAAAATTGCTCTACTTTGGTTGCTTGTAAGCAAATTTAGTCCATTTACATATTTGTATATGTTGCACGCCGGAAAGGATAGCGTGTTTACGCCTGCAATTTTTATCTAAAATATCATTCATAAGGTATGTTGTATTGCAGGCGAAAGCACGGTGAATTTCCGTTGCGACTTTGGTCTTTGTTTTTACTCCTCATTAAAAACTAAAAAAGTAGCCTATTTGCTAATTTTGTAAAAGAGGGTATCAAGATATTTATAGAAGAAATGAAAAAACATAGCATGTCTGCTATAAAAAATTACTGTATATATACCTCATAAAATAGTGATTAGTATAATAGACAATAAGATACTTTTAAACAACATTATTGTTTTTCTTTCAATTATTTCCAAAACAAACAAGAGGAAAGACAATAATAATCATGTATTTATGACTCACACAAATCGGAAAAGCCGAATAAATATACCGGCGAACTGTGGGTGTACATTTGTACACCTTTGCCTAACCCTTCGGGGAATACAGGCGTGATGGTACAATTCGGAAAATACTCCGTCGAAGGTTGTTGAGTAATATGTAAGTCATTCAGTGCAACATTTAGTTTTATGTATAAAAAAATGAGCTACTTAGGTACACATACCTTGGTGTTTAAAACGTGGCGTCTTTGTTGAGATGTGTCTCGATGTCCACGCGACAGATCGGGCAGTGCTTGTTGGTGCTGAGCCACTGGTCCACGCATTCCATGTGAAATAGGTGCATGCATGGCAACCGCCTGAAATTTGGGAATGTGGCCTTTTAGCCCCAAAAGAATAATACATCTTGATCCGCGATCGCGATCGTTAACTGCCGCTTATGATTCGCCATCTCTTGCCAAACTTGAGATACATTATTAATTTTGGGCATGCCTCTAACCTCTGCTTCTCTGGATCTACTCACATGTTATATTAGCTGCAATTTATTTTAACCTACCCCTGAGGCCTGACTATAATAAACACTAGCGTAATGCATAGGCGTGGTAAGACTCATCGTTTGAGGATCACCAAACATAAACTTTCTGCTACCGAGTGTTGACGTATGTGTAACAGTTTTCGTGGTCCCTTTAGACGCGGATGTGCCACGCTTTAGATATAACGTATAACATGGATTGCATTTTGACTAAACCAAACAACGAACCTGCAATCAGAATCCACCTCGAACAGTGAGAGACAGATGGTGCACTTCTCGTCCTGATGGCTGGGCGCGGGGCGGTAGGCGTGGCGGTAGGTGTTGCTCTCGATGACCGCGCTGGAGGCGCCGCGGCCGCGCCACGCGCGAGACTCCGCCTCCTCGGCCGCTTCCGCCGCGTATACCATCGCCGCTGCCATTGCGCCCGTGCCCTGACAAACAATATCATATTGCTAGCTTCTGCCCGCGACTTCGTCCGCCTCAAATCTTATATAACATAGTATCCCACGGGAACCGTACATTTTTCTGGGATAAAAAGTGTCCTATGTGTTATGTGTGCCCACACTACATTCTATCGCAGTCCCAAATTTCGTTCAGGTCCATTTAGCCGTATAAGCGTGAAAGCGTAAGAAAAAAAAAACATCCATCCATCATTACAAACTTTCGCCTTTATAATATTAGGGTAATAAGAAGGATTAGTAGTCAACCCCAACATAGTTGGGAAAAGGCTAAGCAAATGATGATGAAGTAGGATTGGTAGGATTATTTTATTTATAATGGTTGTTGCAAAAAAGAGTCATAATAATAACAGTTTTATATAATTAGGATAAGGTTGCAACTACATACTTTGGCTTAGCTATGTATCCATCTCGTACTCAGTGACAGGAATAATGCATAACCAATAAAGTTTTTCAATTGCATGTTATTAAATGAAATTGAAGTGCTGTTAAACTATATTATCACAACAGCAAACGATTGGAAATTACAATCTGGTTTCAAGATAAGTGACTATCACAATAGTTGTAACTTTAATAAGAGTGCTACTATAATATCTTACCATAAATGACGGCTGGATGGATATGTGGAGATGCGGCGGTGAGGGATGCATCTGCATGTAATGATGCATGTGGTGGTGGATATGTTGTCTGTCACTGAAAACAATTATTTCATTTTTTTAAAACACTTTCAAATTACACCATCAAATATAATCCATTTATGAATGAAACTTGTAATTATTGTAGAAATTGTAGGTAGTCTGAAGTGATAATTATTTCCGAATGTCAAAAATATTAATTCAAATGCTGACTGTAAAATCGTAGAGTAGATAGTTAAATAAAGGCGAAGCGGCTGTAACATTTGAGCAGAGTAAAGTGGTAATTTGGTATATCTACACTTCGCCTATGTAGTTATAAAGGCTGATGATACCTCGTGGAGACGGGTCTTTGCCCTCGAATCGCTGCCATCACCCGGCTCGCCAGTCGTCGCCGCCTAGAAGCGAATACATTTGTTCTCGCCGCGCGGATTTGGTCAACAGTATTAGACAGTACGAGTCTATCGATATTTGGGCCCAAGATCAGTACCGAGTTTTGTTAATTCAACTTTTTTGCGACCATGGATTTTTAAGTTTACCATGCTCGCCACCGAAATATCAATAAGGCAAGTAGCAGATATAATAATATAGAATATGGCAGATTTATTGGATCTTGATATTGGTAATCAAATTGTTCAATTCAATAGTTCTAAAAATAAAACTACTTACAGCATCATTGGCGGCGGCGGGCCTCCTCCCATATCGCGCTGTTCCAACTCATCAGGGAACTGAAATAAACAAAGTATTACTACTAATGAAAAAGAGATGGCAGGACAGACAAGGCCATTCCCCCTCATTCGACCCTTGTATCAGGCATCTCGGTAATCTGAGCCGAAACATGCTTTTAGACAGAAAATTTACCTGGGAATCAAACCCAAGACCTCACAAGCTAAAGGGGTCCGTATAACAATAATAAATGAATTCATAATGTAAATGTCAAAAAGTTAACCAATAATAAATCATGAGTGTGAAATTAACGTAAGTAAAATAAAATAAATATACAGCAAGCACTGTAGTAGGCGGGATCGGCACGGGGAACGGAGCGAAGCTGGGACCCATCCCTTCACTTATCATGCTGCGACGTTGCAGCTCCTGAAACACAAAAAATAGCAATCAAAACACTGTTCCAGTTTTAAGAGATAGGATAGAAAATCAGCATGCCGAACAAATAGTGGGCCAAAATAGCACAAAACTTGTGCCCTGAGATAATACGACGAATACGACAGGCCGCGAATGAAACGGCAGGATTATATAATTATTTATGACTTTCTTAAAAAAAAAAACACATTGCAGGATCGTCAACAGTGAAGAAAAAGAGGGAGGCGGAATTCATTCTAAAAAAAATAGACAAAACATTAAATTCTCAAAATAAATAAGTATTTTTTTCTGCAAAGGGTGCAAGCTCTACAATCTCAAAATGTAAAAGATTTAAGGATTGAGCCTATTGTGATTCAGCCATACAAAGGTTTATGTACCTATCTAATAATAATAAATAAATTATATTTATAATCAATCACCAGCACCTTCGTTCCTCCTTCAATCCTCATATTAAACCTGGAAATTACATTACAATAAAAACTACAGCAAAACTTAAATTAGAAATGACAAAAACGAAGAAAATCGAGTTAGAATGACGGCTGTCAAGGCCGTCATTAAACCCAATATGAAGAGAAAAAAGATATATTGTACGGATAATATGTTAACACGCGCCAGAGCACGACAAAACGCACGACCACCATCTCCCGGCTCGTCGCCCAGCTCCGCCTCGCCGCCGTCGGAAACCAGCCCCATCGTGAGTGCGGTGACACCCACCGCGGCATTTGCTTCGAGCTCGAGCGATTAGATCGGGGTACGGGTTATACAACGTAATCATACGTTGGATAATACTGTACTTGATCGACTTCGGCTCAAATCACGTAGTAGCCATGTTACACCAGCTTTGTAGCACACGGTCGCGGTGCAATCGCAAAGTTGTACCCAGTGCTTCACCGCGACCTGAACACGTTGATGAAGAGGATGATGGCGTGGCTATTTCCGTGAGTTCCCAGTGCAATGGACTGAACCAGCAGTACCTACCAGCATGGCAGTGCCGGATTGAGCTTCGTATCGATAGGGCTAGAGCACTCATCGGCAATCTGATTATGATTATGAATGCATCAGATTATCTGTTTAACATTATGGAGTCTGTGGGAACCTAACTTTCGGATTCCATAAACCTTAGATCCCATTCCTCAACTGAAACCTACAAGTATTTGGGTATTGATTTACTCTTTCAGCCAATGGCTTAATTGCCAAGAGCCTCGACCAACATCTAGCCTAGCATCGAGCCTCCTGCTCTTGTTGGGCAGCTGGATCAAAGGCTTGATTCAGAAAGCGATAGGTACTCCTAGACACGGCGAGTATTGTTACGAGATTCCTTTCTCAGGAGCTCTGACCACCGGTGGCTTGGACCCTATTCCCGACGCCGCCGGTGGGCTAATTTTATATAATTATTTAAAAATGTAATTTAAGTAAATAAATGAGAATAATAGTAATAATCAATTTTTATTTGCAGAGATAGTAGGTACAAGAAAAAGATGTTCAGTCATACAATGCTCCTTTACTAACTACCTTAAATAGGCATGCAAAACAGTTTTCAGTCGCCCAACAAAAGTTACATAATAATTACGACATTAATAAATGTAATTTCATGAACGTGTAAACAATATGTCAGATGATTGAAAAATAAAATTGGAGAAAAAAATAATAATAATAAAAATGCTGATAATACAAATGTCAAGATTTGTTTCCGTTTTCATCGTTAATAAATTCAATCTTTTTTAAAAAGTCAAATGGCCTCGTTTTTTAATATCATTGGGAATTTTGTTATAAATGGTCGAACCCATGCAAACAACACTTTTCTTTAAAGGTGCAGTATTATGACCACCAATACGAAGCGTATTTTGATTCTGTTTTCTTATTGGCACCATTTTGCTTTCGGACACTGTATTAAAAAGATGCAAATTCAGTTTTACAAAAACGGCAATTTCAAAAATGGAAAACTAAGTACTTTTAGGGACTTACAGGAACGCAACTATCCGTTACTTTTCAATTAAACATTGCCCTTATACGTTTTTGAGCCTTGAACACCTGTCTCTCAAACTACAATTCCCCCAGAAAATGATCCCCAGAAATGGACGCGACCAAACCATGGTATGTAACCAGTCGTGCGGCCATGCTTACTTTTCTGGATAAGTTAAAGAGGACATACGCAGCTGCACTGTTTTTGGTTACTTCCTCTACTTGAGGATTCCAGGTTTGCTGGCTGCCTATCATTATTCCTAGAAGTTTAGCGAGTAGTACTTTGTCTACTTTTTTCCCACTATTATGTAAATTTAACGTTTGGTAGTATACGTTGATAAAAATGCATAACATTAGTCTGTTCGTGTAATGTGCACTTACCATCATATGATGTTGTCGTTGCCATAGCCGCTCGTGAACGAGGTACGGCGGAGCGACCGACATGCCGTCCCGACGACGTTCACCCACTGTTTACGTGGAAACAACAGTTGTCAATTTTACACAGAATTCCTAGTTAGATCAAAAAGTGTAGCTAGAAACATTTGTCTCATATATTAGCAATTTTTTAACCTTTACTTATGTCTATAAGTACATCGACATTTCTTTATTACTCAACTATCTCCATATAGTCTAAATTGATTTTGGAGTGACGATTTGCAATAGAATTTACACCTCGAACTAAATGTCAGGTGGGCAATTCTACAAACTTTACTACAAGAATTTCAAACTCAATCTGTTAAAAACCTCTAATTTACTTACATTTTTGTCGCTGAGATGAGATTACGACTAGATTTTTACCCGACTACGGCAAAGCCAAAGGGGGGTTATGATTTCAACAGGCTACGTATGTATGTTCATCTGTTCGCTCATAGCTCCTAAACTACTTATCAGAACTGAACAAATGAGGTATCGTTAGAAGCACTATCCGCTGGCTTTCAGATGAGAATGTTTTCTTGTTTCATACTTTTTAGAACGTGATTTTTTTGTAGTCGGGTTTTAGTTTTTGAACATTTTGAATGAGTTAAATTGGCCTCATGGTGTCGGCGGTAGGGTGGTGTACTCACTGTGCGCGGGCGGCGCGTGGTGGTGGTGGTGGTGCGTGGGGTGCGCGTGCGGCGGCTGGTGCGCGTGGTGCGGCGGGTGCGGGGGCGCGCCGCAGCACGCGCAGCCCGCGTGCCCGCAGCAGCAGCGCCGGCAGCCCCCGCACGCGCCCACGCGGACCCTGACACACACGACTCTCTCACAACCTGCGCCTATACAGTACGGCCGACGTATCTTGGCATGTCTCAAGTTAGCCGATGAACTGTGCAGTGGACAATTTTGTTCCTAAAAGATCCATTCCGCAGTTAAGCGGCTAACTTCAAACTCGCCAAGATACGCCGGCCGCACTATACACTGCTAACGACTAAACATTACTAGTTACGCCACCGCGCATTTTATGGCATACGTCAGGTATATAAAAGTATACAGGGTATTTGGCAGAACGTTGAACATACGAAAATGATGGATAGGTGGGGTCATCTGCTACTTACTCAGTCCTAATTTATTTGTCCCTAGCCCCCTGGATAATTAAAAATATTTATTTTTTGCTTTCTTCTAGTTTCGCTACTTTCTTAACTTTAAAGTGTACATATATTTTTTATAACAATTAAATTAATAAGGGCTGAGTAAGTAGCACATGACGCCACCTATCCACCATTTTCGTATGTTCAACGTTCTGCCAAACACCTGTATATTGTTGTAAATACGTCACTTACCTTGTCCTTACGAGATGCGCATGCGGCGGCAGGTCGTTGTGCGTGAGAGGGCGGTGCGGCAAACCCGGCAAGCCGGCAAGTAAATTGCGCGCGCTGCCCACCCAGCCGGCGCCCGGGGGCTCCGGGGCGGCGGGCGAGCGCGCCTCTGCCTCACCCGCCGGGTAGCCGGTGCGACCCGGCGACCCCGTCAAGTCTATCACCTCTTGTTGCTGCAGTAGGATACGCATGATTTTTGTCTTAATTTAAAAAATCCACATTTATGTAAGCACCAGTTCAGCAAAAGGATTTTTTCGAATAACTATAAAATACCAAGAGATATAAGCCATCGAAGATTTGTTGCTATCTCTTTCGAGCAAAATGAAATTTAACACGGAGTTTAAATGGCCGTCGAAACCAATGTCGTCATTAGTCATATCGGATCTCTGTGCCTAATCGGTGCGTAATCAATAGTTTTAAATGCGGGCCGTATTTCTGGGCCGATTTTAATTTCACTTTCTGTCATGTCTACTACGGTATTTTCATGTTTTGTTAACAAAAGCGAATAAAAAATTTATGCATATTCCTTATTGTGAGTTTACAACATATTACAACTGGCAAACTATGGAGGCTTCGCTAATATTTATTTATCAGACCATTTCTTGCCCGTCACCTGCACCCTTCAGGATTTAATTGAGGTGAACGTGAGTGATTTATGTCGTTACATATTGGTCTGAAAAAAGTTACACTGGTTACAAATATAAAAGATTTTTTTTTTTTTCAATTTTCAACTGCTCTACTAATAACATACTATAATTCAGAAATTGAAATTAGCATTGTAAATCCAAAAAACTTTTTTGAACTCTTTTCACACGATCCAGATACTTACGGCGTTGCAGTCGTCTCCTACAAGCATAACGCCATCATCAGAGCTGGAGTCAGAGACCCAATCCAGCTGCAAATCAGGTGCCAATAGGACGTTACCCGCCGATGATTCGATTGTTTGCGTTTCCTGAGATAAAGTGATGGTTAGAAACACGAAATCTGTTTTATCTATTTATTCAATATGGAAGGACCGCCTACCTGGCTCATTGTAGGCCTGTTATCAGTATTAGCTTGTCTTTCCGAACTGGTCCCTGGCTGTGGAGACGTTTCCTTCGGTCTTCGATCTCCGCCACCGTCTATTTTACAACAACTCCTTGCATTGTCAAGTTCCTGCTTCACATCGACGTTTTCAGTAACATTTCCACTTATTGCACCAGGCTCTATCTTAACTTGACATGGCTCCACAGCTTCTGTTTTGATTGCGCTTACCGACGGCATGTTTTCATCTTTAGATGGCTCTTGTTTAATAACAGGTTGTTGTGTACCAGGTTCTTCCTTGACCTTTATTATTAATCCTGATGCTTCACCAGTGCTCGCGTTGCTAGTACCCTCTTTTGGTACCCTACCCGATTGAGATCCATTTTGACGATTGTGATTTGGACTGTGACAGTCTTCACTGTGATTATTAGTAGGCTGTGTCACATCCCTGTGGAAAGTTACTTTGCATCCACATTTACTGCGGGCTGGATGACCTGTGTTTTCTTGCTTTATTTGCATTTTTACTGCAGACCCGTTTGGGACTTGTGTATTGTTATTCTGACTGCTTTGTCTTCGTTGATCTACAGTTTGTAAAAGAAGATTGTTAACATTCGGTACATGTGTGGCATTGTTGGCATTTGTGTTCCTTTCAGGTTGGGTGCTAGGCTCACCTTTGATTTCTACTCTAGACAGATCAGAATGATTGTTAATTCCATTACCTGCACCACTTCCGTTGCCATTTGCAGCCTGGTGCCCAGCACCATTGTCACATTGTTTTTTTCTCGGTGTAGATATATTATCTTCTTCTTCTGAACTTACTTCTATTAAATTTGGTATTTCATTTTCTTTTGAGTGTCGTCTCCGAGGAGAAATGTTGAGCTTGCGACTAGGCCGTTCTAAGCCGTTCGGTTGATTTGCAGTATCTCCTGTGGCAGTTCCTTGATTATAAGCATTTGACCTGGGGTGTAGATATTCATATTCTGGGTGGTTGTCAGATATAGGTATTCCATTGGACATTGGGTATGGCATGGTATGCGGTAAAAAGTTCCTGCCATCACTCAGGACAATAACGTTGTTAACGTTGTGATAAGGGGCTCCATACTCCCTTGGCGGCTGAATGCCCGGATAATGAGCATAGTTCGGAAAGTAGTAGCCATGTTGATTAAGAGAGTGCGGTTTTGGCTGATAACGAATGTTTATGTCTGGGAGTCTCCTCTGGCCAGTGCCATCGGTACTGTCAGGATTATTAGCACCAAAAGAGTAGTCGAGTGAGCTGGAGCTATCTGGTAAAGGTTGATATTCTTCAGGAACAGGAGTGTGTGAGTCAGAAGGGTGTGAGAGTGAGGACAAGTTTACTTCATATTCAATGTTCGGAGTTGTAGAGTTAACATAGTTGGATGAGACAGGTTTTGGTGTTTGTTCATTAGTATTTGTTCCAGTTGCAGTAGAACCGCTTTCAACAGGTTCAGATATTGTTGGCATCACTTCTACTTCATCATCACTTTCAGCAAATAGAGCATCACACTCCATTTGTTCTGTAATCAAATAAGGTATATTTTATTTTATTACAGACCAAAAGCTGACATGAGTCTGCAGAGTTAATAATATGTTTCATGTCTGCTAGTCAGACTGACCTGCAAATTACACGATCGCCATGAGTTACAATAATATGTTACCATGGACTGGGAAAAGATTAAATAAATAAAAACTAATAAAAAGAGAAAGAAATAAATGAAGTGGCTAAATTTTATTATGTCACGTTAAAGTAAAAGGAAGTTTTTTGATTTCCTTATACATATTATAATCCTAGTAGAGTACTTGTTATTCTCTTGTGTCAATAAAATATGTTTTGTTTAGAAATTACTATCAAATATTATAGAATTTCCTGTTCAATGTTATCCTGAATCATATCCTCATTTGCAAGTAAAGTAAATTATTGATATACACTAAAGCAGGGATGGCGATCCAATGGCACAACGACAAAATAATTTAGACACGTCGATAAATGACAAAACTATGTATTTGATTGAAACCAATTTGCAATCAGCAGAAATTAGAGTAACTTTTTATTTAAATACCCTTAAAATAGTAAATATTACGATTCTTGTACAAACGAGTTGCAAACAAAGAGTTTATAGCGTCTAGTTTAATTTTTCTCCATGAAATAACTAAATCAAGATTTAATGGCACGTCATAGTCACAATGGTGCCGATTCCCTTGTTCACAAACTAAACTAAAATTAGAGAATTGACATCTCTTACTAACATACAGCGAAGGAAAAGGACGGTAATACCTTAGAACTAAGTTAGAGATGTCAAATTAGTTTTGCCTTGAACTTTTCCGTGTTTTTAATCGACGCGTTCTGACATGCCAACTATAATTGTATAGAGGTTTTAGATCAACTAAAATTGACAAGTCTAATTCACGTCCGTCCCTTTCTTGTTTGATTGGAAAGAAAAAGATAGAAATAGTCTAAATTAAATTTAGCTTGTGCATAACAGAATCGACACCATTATTATTATTTTTTATAGAAAATGGCATGTTTACTGATAAAGGTTCGCCATCCTTGCACTAGAGTTTACCTTATTGATATTTTTAACACATTTTCCTGAGTCTATCTAGTAAGTGCAAGCGCGACTGATGAGTGTGGGATCCTGGGTTCAATCCCCAGGTCAGACAAAATAAAAGGTTGTTGGGTTTTTTCACTAGGATTTCTCAGTAGCAGCCCAGTGTTTGAAGGTTGGTGGTGTGACATCTCCTTCTCTCGGAGAGCACGTAAACCTATTGGTGCCAACTGTCATTCATAGTCATTATGGATAGACAGAGTTTTTCCTGATTCTATCTAATCTTATCCAGTGATGCAGAACAGATGGCATGGCATGGAATGAAACAGATTGTATAACATATTCACAGAAAAACCTAATAACACTTTTTGCTCGACCTGGGAATCGAACCCGGGACCTCTAGCGTAGCAGTCGAGCATAGGACCACTAGACCAACGAGGCAGTTTCTTTTTTTATTTGTGTTATTTTTGCATTATTTTGGCAACAACATAATTTTTTAATTTGCATTTGGAATTCAGATACAAAAAGGTTAGAAATTCACAGACAAAAAAAATAAGACTGCCTTACTAGTATCTACTACTAGTTACTGGTACTATATACTTACTACTAGTAGTATCTAACTAGTACAGCTTTCCGACCAACCTACCAAAAATGAAAATTACATTAAAAAAAAAAGTATTGCTTCGGCAATATGAGTAAATGGGTAATACATACTATCTTCATTTATTCATTTAAAATAGAAATTAAATACATTTTAAAATATAAAAAATGTTACCCAACGTCATTGGAAACAGTGGAACTGTTGATCAGGATTCCTGGTAAAGGAATCTACTAACAATATGCGCCATGCCTGGTAGTACTAAATAAAACCCTTGATCCAACTGCCCAAAGAGAGCCTCTTATTATATGTTCTATGTTAGGGGGTTTGGTTTCTGCACTTAGTCCTACAATGGACCATTGTGCGGAGCCTCTTATTATTATGATATCCTAATGGTTTCAAAGAATTACTTGTTTTTGCGTGACCTCAAAACGTTACTACTGCACTACGCTCCAGGATGTGTACTGTGTGCCTTTTCCTAAGTTGTAGAATATAATATGTTGCCACAAATAAACCAATGTTGAGGCTTATTGTAGACAAAGTGTAATCAAATGTAATAAAAAAAAAAAAAATGTTTCTAGAATCCGATCAAAAGGGTGTAATAAGTACAAAAAAGAAAAATAAGCTTGTGTATAATTTTACATACACAAATATATTAATTTTTTTTTAAACAAATACTGCTGTATGTCACCCTATTGGAGCACCTTGTTGGTCAGTAGTACGCACGCGACAACCGTTATACCCTAAAGATTACCGCAACTATAAGAAGATTTCTTTAAGCCTAGAGAAGCGATACACAATTTACATATAAATATTTTTCAAATTTTATACTTTGCAGTTAAATTTTATCGTAGTTAGGCATTAGTTTTAACTTTTGTGTTTGACACTCAAAAGAGTATAAATTTTTTATTTATATTTTATAACATTATTCATCTGTAATCAATAACGGTGTAAATTGAGTGTTTAAAAAACCTTAAATGCTTATTCTATTTTGTTTATTCCATCCGAAAAGCAACTTTAAAAAAATTGCTTGTATGTTTAACAAGCAATAATACCTTGTTTCAAGTGATTAAACTTTATATATAAATAGAACTAGAACATTATGATTCGTTAACTGTATTAACTTACTAGAAAAGGAAATGAGAATTAGTTGTTGAATAAAGTCATTACACTGGGAGCAGCAGTAGTATATAGCTGTAGAACTCAATGCTAAATGCTACAGCTAAGTACTTACCATTCCTCTGTTGATTGTCAGAAGTTGTAGATGTAAACACGGTATCCAGGATGGCTGCCAGAGATGATGGACCAGCGATATCCCAAGATGGTGACAATTGCTCGCCTTCGTAGCCTTTTTCGGTCATTTTATTAACAATAATACCGTTCCATATCGTTTGCACTGAGATTAAACGTACAAGGTAACTTCGTAACTCTTACTTTTGTCAACACTCAACATCCGACATGAAGCAGGTCATATTTACTTAATTTTAACCATTTTTATATTAATTTCTAATTATATATTAATTAAGCACAAGAATATAATCGTCCTGACTGCTGCATGAATGTTGCTGCGAGTAAAATCTAATAGAAAAACAGAATTAAATTTCTTCTGATTGTCTGATACCTATCAATACGATACGTACCTACGATTATTTTTTTAGTACAAGTCAAAGAGTAGAGTATGGTAAAGTCACAGATCATGCACAGATCTATACTGTAATATAGGTTTGAAATAAGTTATCTGTGCTTTTTCCATTTTTAACAAACATTGATTTTGGAATACTAGCAATCGACTAAAACAGCAGGTATTAGTTGGGTTATAGCGTTATTTAGTAGGTTAATTAAGCTACGTATAGTTGCGAGCTGGCCGTCTAGCGGCTGCAAAAATCTCCTGACATCCGTTCGCTGCCCGCCTCGATCACTGCTTTCAAGCTGCATTCATAACAAAATACAACAGAGCAAAATATGTAATAAAAGGAGTTTGTTTCACGATAACTATTGCGTAAAAAAAAAACTTGTAGAATTCATAGTTTTTTATTTTTTATTATAGACGAAGAAGAAGAAAAGATTAGAAAGTTGAAAATTGGTGCGAGCAACAAACCCTGCACATAAAGTTGGGCTTGATTGCCTTGTATTTTATTTGTACCGTTTGCGTGAGTCTGTGATTCTTCGCTTACCTACATGGATTTGGGTTGCCAGAGTGAAAAAGTTACAAAATCTCACCAACTTACTATAAAAAAAAAATGTTTCTTGTCAATTTGTCATTAAAAATTTAAAATATCAAATGGCACGTCAACGTCAAAAGTACGTCAAGTCAATTTCAGTGCAATGATTCCATTTTTAATCTTACGATATGAAAACACGTCAGTTCGTCAATAAATAAATTAAGAACATCTATCTAATTAGTTTCAGTCTTGATCAGACGGGACTGAAGAGACATGCTAATTTCGTTTAGCATACTCGCTTTTAATAAGTGCTTTATAGTGTCTTAATAATCTAAGAAGAAACTGAACTTGGAACTTTGTCATAAGTTTTTAAAACTTGTGCAATATTTTAAAGTTATTTACTTAGTGTTCAAGGATTTTATTGAGTATTTACTGCATGGTAAACTCGAGTTCAATAAACTGTTTATCTTTTTCACTGTTCACGGCGATAAGACGAATAAGAATGTCATTAAAGCACTTACCACTATTTCTTGAAGGAGAAGTAGTAAAAGGCTTTGGAAGAGGATCTAAAGAATTGGGATGTCCTACAGGTAGGTAATGTTAGGCAGCGAGTTACTCAAGGTTTTATAATTTTTCATTCCTTTTTTTCCCAAGATAATTGGCAAATTCTTGATTGTTGTAATGCATTAGTTACCTTGTATTGCATCAGCTGGTCAGTACTCATTCTAAAAGTAAGTCAGAACAGCACAGGAAATTGTAAAACTAAAAACTTTTTCTAATCTCTTTTTCAGCCAAGTTAAATGGATGTATTTCCGTAATTAGTCAAGTTGATCTTTGTAGCTATTCTGTCATTAGTTTTGCCTTATGTACATTTGAAAAAATCATATCATTGTCAGCATTCTCAACTAGATTTTACTAGTGTTTATGCCAGACCTTAACTATACTCACCAGCAATCAATTCCCAAGTTGGGTAAAAAGATTAAAAACAATCTATTCAAAATAGAGTTCATTCCAATGTAAGTCGTAGTAGTAGTTCCTTCTTTTTTTTTACAAATATTGTTTAATTCTTCAGCAAACTACCCCTTGGAAATAGTCCAATCGTTGCCCAAAGATCTGGAGCCAGGAGTTTACTATGGATGGACACAAATAGACGGAGGTGATATTTATAAGATGGTGGCCAACATTGGGTGGTGCCCATTTTATCAGAACAAGCATATGTCTGTGGTAAGTATAAATTGTGAAGGTGAGAAACTACTATCAAAAATTGGTCTCATGATATTTATTTATTACAACTTCAGTACAGCAATTAGCAATAAACACTAAATTAAGATAAACCTATCACTTGGTCTTATCATGAAACCGCAAACATAATAAATATAATTGTCTTTAATTCAGTATAAGATACAAAGAGCTGCATATTGCTATTAGGGAATTATGTACTGGGCCTAATTATGTAATAAAACTTATTGCATATACATACTTGTTATCTCTGTTGGTGACTGTTGTTTACAATTCTGATCATAAAATTTTATTTGTTCAGCTTTGCAAATTGTGGTAAATTTATCGTAAATGTACCTAGATAATACATTATTATATTTGGTTTGAAGTTCAAATACTTTGACAAATATGAGCGGGGGCAACAACCTTACAAAACTTTAGTCCATACCCATATTATTGACAGTTGAAATGGAAAGTCAGAAGCCAGCTAGACTGACAACTAGTCTAGTTAACCATCTGGGCTTCTCCCAGTTGTACACATCCCTTTGTGCCTGTTGGCAAAGTTCTGTTCTGTCTCCTGCTTGTTTGGAGGGAAGTAGAAATCATATTTTTTCTTACGCCTCCGCTAATCTTTTCAGATTAATTTCGTTGCGGGATCCAAGATAGTTGTATCGTTGTATCGTTTCTCCGGGACTCGGCGAGTTTCTTTGCCTAGGCGCTTTTCTGTCGGTTGTTCCATTTAAACACTGGCATTTATCTGCATTTGGTTAAACTGAAAGCCAAACCTAACACAGTTCGGAAATAGGCTAAACAGATGATAATCCATATTATATGCACACAAATTTATGTAGAACTGTCACATATTTTAGTAAGCAAAATTAAATCTTTCGAGATTTTTTTTATATTCTACAATGCCTTACTGTTGTGCAAAGGTCAACGCCTCAATAAATATAATAAAATAATGGAACTGAATAAGTAGCTATTTAGACTAGTTTACATAAGTACATATGACGTCATTTTCAAATAATAATACCACTATGGTTTATGAATACCTATTAGTTCAAATACAATACCTAGTTGTCAAGTAACCGTTATCAAACCGATGTAAATTGCATAGAATTCTATCAAAATAGGTACCTATCACCAAGAGCCAATTTCCTGCATACAAGCCTTTTCGTTATACAATACCATTTTTGTCGAGAATATTCTTACAATAGGTACCAAAATTTTATTATTCTGTAGCCTGAGAAAGAATAAGATTGTACAAACATTACGCAAGTTCATAAAAATCTTCTAACAACCTTAGTTTTTAGGGTTCTTTTAAGGTTTCTAGGTTTACCCTTTGGGTACAAAGCGCAAAGGGTAAAATAGGACCCTATTACTAAGACTCAGCTGTCTGCCTGTTACCAGGCTGTATCTCATGAACCGTAATAGTTAGACAGTGGAAATTTTCACTGATGATGTATAACTGTTGCCGCTATAACAACAAATACTAAAAAAATAAAATAAGATACACATTTTACTGGGGCTCCCATACAACAAATGTGGTTTTTTTTGCCTCGATATTGATAATGACAAAAGGTAAACGCTTGAAATATTCACAGAATATTTAGTTATGTATTTTATAAATAAATAAATAAATTAATTAATTAAAATAAAACAAATATTTAAGGGGGGCTCCATACAACAAACGTTTATTTTTGCCGTTTTTGTAAATGGTACGGTACCCTTCAGACTCGCACGTAACCGGTTTTTCTGTGTAGTTTAATTATGAGTACCACGAACCCATCTCTAACTGCTATAGTTTATTTATCTATATTTTTAATTGTTTTATATTGCTCTTTACCTAGGTATATTATTTTCAGGTATACAGAAGCAACAGCAATAATGTAACCAGTATTTAAAACTTGATTAGTCTGCGCGAGCTTATTGTTCGTTCTTCTCCCTAGAGACCGACTTACGTTTTGGAATGGGCATCCAGGTCAAACTTTCTGAATAATTGACCGACTCTTTGACAATTTAAACGTGCCTGTAAATGCTTTTATTGAAATTAAAGCTTTCACTTTGAATTAGGTACCTATCAAAGTGTCCTGTAAACTATTCAATAATCTCCTCACAAGGGTCAGAAATATGACTTTAGTTCTCAGGGTTACCAGGCGTTGCCAATTGTTGTAACAAATAATACGATTTCCATGGAGACTAGCTATTAAATGATATGGTTTACATACTCACAAAACCCATAGCTTTTTGAGAATGATAACATAGCTAATCTTACGATTAACTTTGCTTAATTAAGAATTCACGATTTAATAGCCTTGCCATGACATGCTAGCGTGACATAATGTTGAGGCCAGATTGGAGGAAGTCTGCGATTGTGCTAGCACATGAAAAATCTTTCAAGTTTAAGGGCAGTACAATAGTAACTGCAGCTCATGCTTATGCTGAGGCATCATGTAGTGAATCCATCATGAAAGTTTTCATTACAATGTGCAATATTAGCTACTTACAGTGAACTGGCTGATTTTATTATTAGTTGTCCATTAAAATTTCCACAGATATCCTGGTATTGACATGCCAATTTGCTAATCTAATCATAAAACAGATACTACATAATGTTTTATAAACACTTAAAAATATGTGCCCTGGCTAGGATTTAGTACCTACTATACTACTACTGGTACTATTTTATTTATTACTAGCTGACCCGCCACGACTTCGTTCGCGTGGTATCCTACCCCTACCGACATTTCGGACATTTTTTTTCGTTTAATTGTTTTTAAGATTTATTCTGCTATTCAGGACGGGAACAAATCCATCAAATCAAAAACCATGGCAATCGGTCCAGCCGTTCTCGAGTTGATAAGTGTTGTAACAAACACGACTTTCTTTTATATATATAATAGATAATAGATTTAACTTATTAGCACTGTTTGTTTATTGAACATATAAAATTATTCATTTCAGGAAACCCATGTTATGCACAAATTCGATGGAGACTTCTATGGATCGCATTTGAAAGTGAGTTTGGTTGGATATTTGAGAGGCGAGATGAATTTTAAATCTTTAGATGAGTTAATAGAACAAATCAATCAAGACATAAAGAATGCAGAAGATGCATTGGAGCTGGTGGACGCACAACTAGTAAAGGCTCATGGATTTTTTGTACCTAAAATATGATTTATAGCTTAATTGCAATTTAGACCATTTTTAGTAGTAGTAAATACTACACAAAGAATTTGTATTACCTATAATATTGACATAGCTGTTTATATAATTTAAATAATGAAGTTTGTTATTTTTATAAAAATTATCTAGTTTTAGTTATCCTCATACGTAGTTTTTTTTAATTGTTTAAATCCAATGCAATTATCAATGTTATAGTATAGAATCAGACAGAGGCTGGATTTAAAAATTAAGCAGTCTATATTTCACACATCACATAAATAATGCTTAGTTTACTAGGCAAAAGCTTGCAATATTACATTTGCATTATTAGCTTGCATTATTACTCTTCAATAAGAAGATATTATAATTAATTGATAATTTAGCCTGAAATAATTATAAGATAATTATTCAAGCAAATATATTATGAGGGATATTCCTTAACCTTGTGATATTTTTGAAAAATGTGCAATGATGTTAGTTTTAAGAAAATAAACATATTTACATAAAAATTACAATTTATTTTAAAGAATCAAACCACAATATTCCCTTTGAAAAAGCCTTTTATTGGTAGAGCTTGTCTGGATCCATTTTAACAAACTTGTAAAATATCTCTCCTTCTCACATCGGAAATAAAAGAATCTTAACTTAATAGGGCTTTCTCTCCAGGATAATTAATGTTGTTTTCTCCTAAATGAACATCCTGAAACAGAAAATATTAAAATTAGAAATTATTGTATAGTTAAATTGTATGTTGATGATGAAATAAAACAAAGAAATGTGTCTATTTAGTTACAAATACCAGAACAAGAAATTCTATTTAACTTGTCTGACACCACTTAGACCTTGATCACATAGCAAACATTAACATCGTTTTATTTTCCAAAACATTCTAATAAATACCATTTCACAACAGAAAACAACAAAATGAAAACATAAGGATATCTATAACTACCTTCACATAGATAAGAGTATCAACAAAGGATACAATAATTATTGCACAATAAGTGCAATGCAAATAAAACAGTAATATTGCAAAATTAACATTCTGCCTTTGAAATAATTATTGTATTCCTTTTTGGGGCACACATATTTGTTTTAGTAAGTATTTGATGATCAGAGTTTTATTAGTGTTTGTTGTTTCATACAATTTCTCTTGATAAATGCCTGATAAGCATCTAATAAATAAACATCTACAATAGTATGACATGGTTATACAATGTCAGTTAGATGACATATGGCTAGAAAGTAAGAGAATACCGAGATGACCACTAATACTGACATTAGAAATTAATATGAGCTTGGGATAATGCTGCTTAGGTAAATTAACAAATCAAAGACAAGGGCAGCTCTTGCACAACATGATGGCACAAAAAATTCACTGCGGAACATCATACACTGGTTAAAACCTGGGTTGTGCTCAGATTTTGGTCCAGCGTTGACAGGCAAACAACTTAGAAACACTTAATTGGTTTTGAGAAAAGTGCTCAAAACAACTATAAAAACGATATGGAAACTATATTGATAATACTTTTTGTTTGAGTCAGTATCTGAGGGTGAGTTTATCCATCTGAGTGGCATTTTCTTAATGTGGTGTAATATTGTTGAAAGTTTCACTGAAGTAGAGTCTCTGACAGGCAGGTAAGAGTTTCATAAATGAAAAATTTGTTTCTTACCCTCCGTTAATCTTGCGCGACCACCGGTGGGCTGGCAAAGGATCGTTGAGCAACCTGCACATACGACCACCCTTTGCGCGTGACTGAAAACAGTTGTGATTTTGTAGCAGCCGGGGCACTTGACATCCATGAAGTACGAGTTCGGATGTGGCACCAGCCTCTTCAACTTGTGTTTCCTTTTCTCCGACGCGGGAGAAGGATGCAGTAAATCAATTGCGAGCTGAAATCCCGAAGACGCACATTTAGGTTATTTGGTCACTTCGCAATTCATAATATTTACGGGAAAAGGAATTTTATAGGCACTGATTTAACTTCAATAAACTCGATTTGCTCTAAACTTTGGAACAATTGGCTAAATCATCTAGTTTTTTGTTAGTTATTCGTCTGACATGTCAGGTACTGCCATGTGTATCCGCTTGTTTGGACGATACCGAGTTTCCATTTCGATGTTGGAAGGCACTATGTTAAACTACCAGAAATATCAGAATACGATAACGAACACAGAAAACTTAGGATATTATTGAACACAGTGAGATATTTTACTCAGATAAATAAAAATACACACCGGCATGGTTACAGCTTTGATGCAGAACCGGAAAAGGAAAGGCTGCGAATTGCCAACGACTAGCAAAAATATATTTTATAACCATAGGCAATAAGATAACTTAAGGATGCGTTCATAAAATAATATTAATAATTACAATGACCAGAAAGCACACACACTGGAGCGAATTGAACTGTTTTATCAAAGGTATTTAACATGTTAGTGCGACTGATTTTGCAAGGGGTTGTAGGTACTTAAGAAGCCCACATTCATTTAATGTGTTAAAATTTTGCGCAAATAAAAAATAAATGTTCATCATTTTATTGTCAATCCGAAAAAAAACATCAAACCACTTGGAATACAATTATTGCCATTACATGATTTAAGTTTTGTACCAGAAATCTTTTAATACAGTAAAATGACCTGCCGAGAGGCCGGTAAATTCGTAAGGGCACCACTGGAAAGTCCGGTTAAGCAGTCGTCAGCCACCGAAAATGAGAGAGCAAGTGGCCAGTAAAAAAAAGTTCTAGTTTATGGAAAAGTGTCATTTATGACTTGACAGTGACAATACAAATTGACAACAGACCGAAGTAAGAACGGAGCAAGTCGAAAAGCTAACCTTCAAAAGCTTAAATCTTCTATTTACTAAAAACAATAAATTATACTAATAGGCAAATTACTGTAGTAACCTGTAGATTTTAAACTTGTAAAACAGTGGACAATTAATAAGCGCTTTTTGTTCTATTGGAATAATGGCTGACGAAGAATACGAGGCAGAAGATGCGGGAGCAGACTATGACGATATTGCCGAGGATGATGACAACATTGAGGAAACGGAAGAACAGGAGGAGGAAGGGTATAATGTGCAATGCCTTGCGCCCGGCCAGGCTGGTGGAGGAGTCGAAAAGTCGAAGCGCATCACTACACGGTACATGACCAAGTACGAACGAGCAAGAGTTTTAGGTAAGATTATATCCGTGCTCCGATACACATCCATTTACCAGACCCTATTGACCATTAGTGCATAAAAGTAGAAGTAAAGACACAACTCCTGTATGGTATATAAAATTTGAGATCATATATTGAATTTAAAGAATAGTATTATAACAACAATTTTTCCTAAAATTTCAGGTACGAGAGCATTGCAGATAGCTATGTGTGCCCCAGTAATGGTGGAGCTAGAAGGTGAAACAGATCCCTTACAAATTGCTATGAAGGAGCTGAAGCATGGCAAAATTCCAATCATTATTAGGCGATACCTCCCCGACCATTCCTATGAAGATTGGAGTATAGATGAACTCATTATAATAGATCATTAACAGGACTAAAACCAACCATATTTTTATTGAAAAACTCGTAATTACAAAGCCTTAGAATAAAGATAGAACATTCAATAAATTGTGACAAGATTTCCAGAATTCATAATAGGGAATATGCATGAATTTTTTTATTCGCTTTTGCCTATTCCCTATTGTCAATATATTAATTTAGACTGATATTTTCTGGGAAATGTAAAAAAGGATAATGTTTACAGTACAGTAAGAATAAATGGATGTCATCTAATTATATGTCAATAGTTGTAAGAAATAAATTAAGATTTTATATAATTTAAGATTACAACCTGCCTATTTTTTATCTACATTCTCTCCTGTACAATATATGTACACCGTTCACCACAAGATGTCCCTTTACGTGATGTCACTTGCTAGTAGGTACATCAGGGGAGATCTTACCGAGCAACTAGCTTCAACTTACTGTATAACTTCTTGACAATTCAAAAGTGCCTATAAATGGTCTAATTTAAATAAATGATTTGACTTGACCGTGAACGGTGTATAGTTTCAGAAGACAGTAGCTTTTAATCCCCAGATTCTGAGTTCGAAAGCCTTTTTTTTTCAACTGGAAATCATCAAATGACTTCCCCCGCCCTGGGTGGGGCGGGCAGAGGTGTACCTATATACACCTACAGTTCGCCGTTATGTTTTAGGTCCCATGTAATAGGGGGCGAGCTTATAAACCGGGCACAAATCCTAACTCCGAGCTGCTACTGAGAATTTCATAGAAAAACCCAATAACACTGCTCAACCTGGGAATCGAACCCAAGACCTCTAGCGTAGCAGTCGTGCTTAGGACCACCAGGCCAACGAGGCAGTCAAAAAAGGTAGCCTGGTCTTATTATCTCAATTTTATAACTTGTGGATTGAAATGTTTCTGCATTACTACGTCGAAATAGTATTGATTTGAAACATTTTTATTAATTGGGTAGACACCACTAACCAATAATTTCAAGTAACAACTTCTCTAAAAAAGCACTTTATTTTACCCATGAATACCGATTAATTTTCAATGTATTGTAAAATTAGATTTTTACTTACTTTCAAATTAATAAATAGTTTATTGAGTAGGCCACGTAGTGACGTCACAGCGTGCTTTTGCCATACAAAGCAGGGTTTCTATAGGAGAAACGCGTTTTGACAGTTCATAAAAAGTATGTCAATTGATGGTGGTGGACACTACCCAATTCTACATACAAAATATACCCTTAATAACACCAGCTTTTTGTTGTCCCACTGCAGGGCAAAGACCTCTTCTCATACAGAGAACGCACGACACGAGCCTTCTCTGTATGAAGTTTTTTGTGAGCGAAGAAAATGCCGCCAGAACGCGGCGCTGCACCTCCCAGGCAGGACACTGCTCAAGAGTGTGCAGAGCAGTGTCCTGGCTGCAACCGCACTGGTGACACACGGGAGTTGCCTCCCGTCTTGCCACTTTGCGCAAGTATTTGCCAAAACAGCCATGCGCCGACAATACTTGCACTAAACGGAAGGACAACGTCCCGTGTCGCCTCCGTACCCACTCCTCTAGGATTGGCTGGATAGCCCCAACAGTCCAGTGACCGGCGCTGGGGGTCTCCA
Source organism: Caradrina clavipalpis (assembly GCA_932526535.1). Classification (NCBI taxonomy): domain Eukaryota; kingdom Metazoa; phylum Arthropoda; class Insecta; order Lepidoptera; family Noctuidae; genus Caradrina; species Caradrina clavipalpis. The sequence continues at coordinate 6,745,207 of OW052108.1, forward strand.
GCCTCTCGGCCCATTGCCTCATAATGGCAGAATGCGCTTCCCTGCGCCACCTCCTCACCACTTCAGGCGGCGGACTGTATGAAGGCCTACGCAGCTGCTATGCTGCTAAAATGATGCCGCGGCATCATTTTAAGGTATAGCAATTTATGTCGTTAGCTTTTACCCGCGACTTCGTGCGCGTCAAATTTTAAATATTATCCCACGGGAACCGTACGTTTTTTCGGAATAAAAAGTGTCCTATGTGTTATTCCACACTACAATATTTTCAGTGCCAAATTTCATCCAGATCCGTTCAGCAGTTTGGGCCTATTTCTATTTTCTTCTTTTTTAACCGACTTCAAAAAGGAAGAGGTTCCTAATTCGTTTTCACATCATCTCCAGACATCGGCTACCCAAAACATCTCGTTCAGAAAATGTGTGGGTTTTTTTTTTAAATATTCATTAGACTTTTATATTTATACATAGGTACCTACATACTTTACTTTTCATTCTTCTACTATCGCCACAGATTCGATCTCATTGAAACAGGCTCCGCAGAGGGTCGGTTGATACGGGTATTATAATAATGACTATAATCAGACCATTGTGTTGTAATGTATTCACTGTTGTGTCTACCTTTTTACCGCCTATTTCTACATCCTTTTTTTTGCGGTCCTGGGTTAAATTTCCAGGTCGGGTAAAAAGTGTGATTGTGTTTTTCCATTAGGAATTAATGAGTAAGAGCCCAAAGTTTGGAAGTTGATGCTTTGTCTCGGAAAGCATGTAAGCAAGGTCCTGCGCAACATCTCTCCGATTGTGTCGGATTGCCGTCCCATCAGAATGAGAGGTTACGGAAGAGAGAGTGCGCCCTTGCGCACACACTTGTGCACTATAATATCTCTTGCGTAGGTACTTGGCTAGTCTTCATTAAGATTAGCCGCCGTGACCGCAATCGGCCCAGAGCAGTGCTTCCCAACCTGGGCGCCGTAGGAACCACATTGGGGAGCCGCGAGGCGCACATTCGAACTTCGAAAAATGAAAATAAAAAAAAACATATACGAAAACTGGGCAGTTCTGGCAATATTACATACCTACATACGGGTCGAATTGATAACCTCCTTTTTTTTGAAGTCGGTAAAAAAATACATATGCACGTAAGTGCGCCGCGGGCTGAAAAAGGTTGAGAACCCCTGGTCTAGAGAATTCATACACCCCCTTATTTTTCAAAACACCTAACTTGCCACTTATGCTGAGAAGTCAACCGTTACGAGTAGGTATCGCTAATTACAGTGATTACTGATTACAACGACTATTCTAGCCTTCTGTTTTGGTGCAAACCCAATAAATGTCAAACATTTTGATGTGATAATAAATTGTTTGGCAATTGATAACGTTATAAAGTTGCCACTTGCGCCGGGTATCTCTTGGTATGTGGCCACGTCCGGCGCGTGTCAAATAAAGTGATGGTGGCGCTATTAAATATGATTGTTTTATGAGCAATAGGTAGCTCACCGTCCTTACGTTAAATAACGACAGACCGTGTCGACGACGGCGCATTCATGTTCCACGCGCGCCTCAAAGACATGACAACAAATCGGAGGGCTGGGCCAGTCAGGACCGAAGCGTGCCGGGACTGCGGGTTCTTCGAAAGAGATACCGCGCCCCTGCGGAAAAAGCAACATGAATGAGTTTTAGTCTGTAAAAGTCAGACAATCCCTCCCGCCCCGCCCAGGTCAGGAGAAGACGAATCGAGTCGAATCGATTTTTTTCGGATGATTTCCCATCCGAAAAAAAAAACTAATTGATACCATACCATACCAAAATATACCATCACGCCTGTATTCCCCGAAGGGTTAGGCAGAGGTGTACCAATGTAGACCCACAGTTCGCCGGTATATATAGGTCCCATGTAATAGGGGGCGAGCATATTGCCATTTAACCGGGCACAAATCCAAACTCCGAGCTGCTGCTGAGAATTTCATAGAAAAACCCAATAACACTTAACTAATTGATACAATCGTAAATGCTTTGCTTTAGTGGTCACTGTGTGCAATAGTGCAACTTCTATCTTCTTCGTATGGAACTACCCTTCTTTCCTCTGGACTTATCTTTTACATTAATAGCCACCTTTTTTTACTAGAGTTCACTATAGTTTTAGCTATACCTAAACCTATTTTATCAAATCAAATCAAATCAAATCAAAGCATTTATTTCAATTAGACCATTTACAGGCACTTTTGAATTGTCAAAAAGTTACAGTTTAATATTGAAGCTAGTTGCTCGTTCCAAAACGTAGGTCTCTATGGAGAAGAACGAGCAAGAAACTCCATGGACACTCTTTTCATTCAATTTGGTTTTTACAAAAACTTGGTTACAATATTCTTGTTGCTTCTATATGTGAAAACAATGAAGGTGAATATAAAAAATAACAAAATTATAATAAAGATGTAAGCCATGGCAGTTAAGAGATGACCAATCCCAACTGACAGCACCCGTTCACGAATATGATTATACTATTCATAGTCTTGATAGATATAAATGAATTGATAGTTCACCTACTAACCAGCAACACACGTGAATACCCCCACCGAGGTACAGTACGGTCGACGTATCTTGGCGAGTCTGAAGTTAGCCGTTTGTCTGCGCAATGGATCTTTTAGGAACAAAATTGTCTACTGCGCAGCTAATTGGCTAACTTCAGACTCGCCAAGATACGTCGGCCGTACTGTAATTTAATGTCAAATGGGTAGGCACTAGGGCTTTCATCCCGGGACTCTCGGTCTCGGAAATTTCGAGAGTCTCGACGATTTTTTGGTATTTTCGAGAATCGAGACTGACGTTTTTGGTCGCGGGAATAACGAGACTTTTGAGACTTGAGTCACTTATATGACAGTATGAAATAATCTACTAAACCAACAGTAACTTTTAGGGTTCAGTAGGCAAATCGCAAAAAACAGAACCCTTATGGATTAGTCATGTCTGTCTGTCTGTCCGTCCGTATGTCACAGCCACTTTTTCCGAAATTAAGATATATACTGTTGAAACTTGGTAAAAAATGTAGGTATTCTATGAACCGCATTATGATTTTCACACAAAAATATTTAAAAAAAAAACAATAAATTTTGAGACACTTCCAAAGTGATAAAATGTGTGTCAATGATAAATCTAAAAAAAAATATATGATGTACATTACCGTGTAAACTTCCACCGAAAATTGGTTTGAACGAGATCTAGTGAGTAGTTGTTTTTTTTTTTAACGTCATTGTAGATTTTTTTAACGAAACCCTTCGTGCTCTAGTCCAATTCGCACTTGGCCGGTTTTTATTATGGTTACATGGATATGGCAATGGCAAAACTGTAACTGTAACTGACGAAATGACAGTGTTTTTAAAAGAATTGTACGAAAAGTTAAATAAATCCACCACTGACAAATCTGACAGTTATACCGCAAATACCAGATATTCAAATGATGCGACGATTGTGGAGCTCACAAGTTTAACTACAGAGGAACAGCTGGAATGTAAGCTTAATAATTTGTGAAACCCTCAAGAAGACCAAGGGCAGAATATATTTTCCATGTCTATCCATGACTTGCAAACAAACCTGCTTATAGAAAAAAGCTCTTTTTGAAAATGGGGAAGTACCTAAATTATTGCTACAATTATTCAATATCTATACCTTCCCCCCCAGCGTAGAAGCAGAGAGAGCTTTTTTTAACGCAGGCTATTTTTCTAATAAAATTAGGTCTCTCTGTCTGAAACCACATTAAACGCCCTTTGTTTTTTACGTGCCCACAACAAAAATGCAAAAGTTTCAACAAATATATATATTTTTTTTATTTTGCGTTTTTTTAATAGTATATTTGATTGGCATAGCCGGTTTTGACTGCCTAATAGCACAGCCTACAAGTAAAAAACCTAATTTTGAAATAGTCTCGAAAGTCTCGTTTTTCCCGGGAATTTCGAGACCGTATCGAGTCTCGTTTTTTTTTTCCCGGGAATCAGTAATGCATCGAGACTGAAAGCCCTAGTAGGCACCCTTCATAATATTTTAAATCATTAACTTTCCGGTTACCTCCTAGGTAAAATATCCATTTTTCCTGGTAAAACGTAGACCAGTCACATACCTACCTACTCAGATGCGTTGTTGTGACACCTACGGTCCAAGGACTATCTGTAAATAGCTGCGAATGAAAACTATATTTGCGTAGGCACTGGCTTTGAGGATGTCACTGCACCAAGTGCAGTAATTCCGAAAGCGACATGCTGATGTATTAAAGCGACCGCTCATACCACCAGCAGTGGCTCTCCTGCCAACAGATCATGTACGACGACAAGTATTAATGCTATGTGAACGCTACCAACATCTCGCTTGTCTTATTACGTTATTCAAAGCCATTTGGCCCGTACCTATTATATTTATTATCTAATCATGGACGAAATTAAACTACAATTAAAGTGAGAAGACGTCAGATGACGGGGATACAGTTTCCCTAAAATACGTGGACTAGCCTTGAATAACATTTGTGGTGTTCTACAATGTAAAAATGTTCAAGTCGGTTTTGGATTGGATAACGATTACCTATGTATTTCGATTTTGAGGACCTTCATTATGTGCCTATAAATGACACAGTAGACCCATTTCATGTAGGGAGTTAGAGAGGTATACGTATTTACGGATAATCAGATATTCACCTGTTTGTAACAGGTGATATATGTTCTGACTCACACTCATCGGAAGTTCTTTTGATACCTAGCTACTAAATTCGTTCATAAATCAGTCTCACATGCGTTTGTTTCTTTTAGCCTCGTTATGATAGTCGAGACGGTACGTAGGCATATTAGCCTACCTGTAGGTTAGAATAATATATAAAACACGTGGATTATAAACAAAATAAGCTTTATTGAGGCGTCCAGGTTGTGATGTAAAGCAGGAGGGTCGCGCGCGGGCGCCGCGCGTCGCCGTGGGCTGCGCTTGGCACGCGCACCGCGCTGAATATCGCTGAAAGCTCCGGCGCGGGGAGAGCCTCGCGCTCTCGCCAGTACCCCTCCGACCAGCGATGCTGTGCTGTCTCCGGAAATAGAGTACGTCCGTCGTCTTTACGTGCAGTGTCGCGTACCGCTTGCTGCTGCAGCCAACATTTTAGCCATTGAATCGCGGTTAATAATAGAGTTGTCGTTCAATAATTTATTGCTTTCGTTTAACTTTTATTTGGCTACATCTATCAGCCTGATCAACGTCTAACCGCGATTTAATGGTAACGATTTTAACCCGAGTTGCATTCCTGAGGGGATGCGAGTCGTGTTGAAGTGTCGTATTTAGTGGATTCGGTCATTCAGTGTAGATGTGTACAACGTCCTTTGATCGGCCGACCAGGTGCGCGAGTGTGTGTGCAAATGACTGATAGCCCAGCGCAGCGGGCTTAACTGAAACAACATGTGGAGCAAAGGATTGACGCTATGGAGGATAATGTTGTGCATGTTGTTGGTGGCGTCGGCGTGCGCTGCGGCGGTGCGAGGTGAGTCCAGCCAGGCCGCTCGGCGAGTGGGGGCCGGCGGCACAGCTTCGCTCCCACTCTGCGTCACTACATCGTTGCTATTTTCGGCGTAACTTGCGCTGAAATTATGTAAAAAGCTCACGTATGTGCTCTATTTTTGGCGATAACCTTAGGTGAAGTTTTGTATGACAAAATGATCTAGTGACCGAGTTATTAACAGGCTCTGTCTTGGTGATTTTATTCTCTGCTGTGTTTATCAGACAGAACCGAGTGAAGGTAGAGCGCCGAGCGGCTCGCTACATCGCAAAGCTAGATAGGTACGTAAATAGAAATACAGGGATTTGTCGTTGTGCGTCGCCATCTTGTGAAAAACGATAGGATCGTGACGACATTATAAAAGTATGACATGGATCTAGGTCACGTCATAACTGCACGTTGCCCTTCATCGTTGGCGTAGGTAATGCCTAAACTTAAGAGCTAAGTCCCTCTTTAATTCAATTTTCTAGACGGTAAACCAGTATTTGGTTTGCGTCCAACTAGATCACCTAGTGTTACCGTTAAATTTAAATTATGCGGCAGCAGTAAATACATTTTGTCTGCCATACAGTTTAGGTACAAGATGACACAATGATTTTTTAATACAAAGGAGTAAATAGGTGTCCTAAAAACGAGATAATCCGCTTCATAAATGTTACAGAAACATTTAATAATCACAGATGCAGGATGTGGGTAGTTACAAACATCTATGCATGCTAAGAGCAGACATAAGATTAGAAAGTATGCGTTATGATATAGTTTAAAGACTACTCGTAAAGACTGCCAGCCCCACATGTAAGTCAATGTCAGCTAGCATAGCATACAACATAAAACACAAACAGCTCTACTTTGTAGAGCGACGCACCAAGGCCGGTAATAAACTGCTCGGTGAAAATACCGCAGATGAGAAAATTAACTACGACTCAAAATTTTGCTATAAGTATCTACTTATAAATATAGGTAAAGGGCTCCCAAGATATTATGCAATTGGTAAGTAAGTAAAGTTCCCAAGTTCGATATACATAATTATTGCCAAGAGGTTCATTTGTAGTCTTAATGTGTTGGATATCTAATCTGAAGGTTACAAAGTGTTGGTGTAGCGGCAAGGCCTATGAGGGGTTTGTAAAGACATTAAAGTAATTGATGCAACTACCTATTAATCAAATATACCCACCTTTAAATTGTTTACAAAATGAAGCAAATAAAAGATTTCTTTTAAACTAAAAACAAGAATTGTGGCATTGCGAAAAGCGGAAGAAATGGAAATAGATTTGCCCAGGAATGGGACAGAATAAGCTTATTAAAAAAAGAAAAACACTTAACAGAAGGATAGTTAAGATGAGGAATGAGGATGATTCACTCTTGACGTACCTACAGCTGGTAATGACGCAAGAGCACGTGATGACAAAATTACGATTTGATGATAATTTTATAGGAAGTCACAAAACATTCAGTAGTGGATATAATGGCGTCTGGAACAGGTTGGATGCGGATGGCTGAAAACCAGGCGCTGTCCAAGTTGGGAGAGGACTATGGCCATTCGCTAAGCTAAGTTGATATCTGTTCAACCAGTTATCGACAAATTAAAAACAAACACAATCTATTAGAATTCTAACAAAACGCATTGCGAGCAGAGGTATGTAAACTACCTACAACAACAGCTGTAGGATCTATACTAGATCTTGAAAACATTTAAGACGGAAGGTTAATGCATACAGGGTTGAGTCAAGTTCCTTCACTAATTTAGTCTTTATCTGAAAACACGTGTGAGCTCATGGCATTTATGATTATAAATTGAATGGAAATGGAATAAATTGGATTCTATATTTAATCAGCCAGTAAAGAGGACAGTTAAATCTGGAAAACTAGATAAACAACGTGATGAATCTCAAAATCATATTGATGGTTAAATTGCAAAGCAAACTGCCGATCGATATTTGTATCTCTTTATTGAATGCATGAGTTTTTCAAGAATACGTTCAAAGTGGTAAAACTAGATTCTAGCTAATGTTATAAATTGTTTTCAGCTGACGATGAAATACCATCTGAGTCACAATGCCGGCCATACATCGAAAAAGCTCTTAAGGAGCTCGAGTCAGGAGACGTGGAACCAGGTAAAAGTATTTTAATTGCTTTTCAGTAGGTAATTAACTATCTAACTATAAATAGTTTTTGATGGCTTTAGTATTATATAAATCTTTGGCACAAAAACGAATTAGGCACCTCTTTAATTAATGGATAAGACTAAACAGTTGTTTAAAAAATACTACAAATATTTCCGGCATGTGGATGGCAACGTTAATAGGTAATAATGTTATGTAGGTATATAATATATTATTAAAATTGCCCCGTTGGTCTCGTGGACGCAAGGGAGACTGCTGTGCAAGGGGTCCTGGGTTCGATTCCCAGGTCGAGCAAAAAGTGTTATTGGGATTTTTTATGAAATTCTCAGTAGCAGCTCGGAGTTTGGATATGTGCCCGGTTAATGGCAATAGGCTCGCCCCCTATTACATGGGACCTAAATATACCGGCGAACTGTGGGTGTACATTGGTACACCTCTGCCTAACCCTTCGGGAAATACAGGCGTGATGGTATATATTAAAATTGACGAAAAATATTCGACTATGGAATCATTAAAACCATTTAGATATTTTAATAAATTGTTAAAAGAAAAACAAAACCAACAGCGCCTATAATTGGTTTTAGCCTTAGGCTACCAAAAACTAAGTTATTTATACGCTTGTTTATGAAGGGCAAGATAATGTTATCACATTTCTAAATATTCCGTTCCACCGCACAGTTTCCGAACGGTTACTACATGATATACCTACGTTTTGCTACAGAGTAGGTAAACGCTATTAAATGTGACCTCAGCGAAACCAGGAATAATCTCGGATTGACACAAGTTTGCTGGTGTTGAGATGTCGGATCTATTTTAATTGCGCGGACGTCTGCGCGTCATCGATATTATCGTCGGCTAAATAATACACATCGCTAGACTATCCAGATACATTTTTTATTGTAATTATTCATATATTGAACTAGTTACGAACACCATAGGTACCTAAATCAATTTGAAAATTTTAGATGGAGCTAGAGGTTTAAACAACGAGATACCGATAGGACCTATCTAAATTTCTAATATAGGAAAATAAAAAACAAAATAAAAAGACAGTTAATATAAAATAACGGTTAGAATAGATCTTTAGACATTAAATGACAACGACGGACCGACAGCCGTTAATAAATTATGATTGGGCATAGTAATGTAAAACTTGGCAATAAAAGCTTCACTGAACTTTGTGATATCTGTTATTTGTAACAAAGTCATTATATTCCAGACATACGCTGAAATATTATAATGTTGTTTTATAGTCATTGTCCTCTAAACGTATTGAGGCTGGGCTATCTAAAATTATACTGTTATTTATAACCACGCAACGTAGAAATTCACTTGAGAGCGTCAAACTAAAGATGTGACGGACTGTTAATAAGAAATTATGACTTTGAAACGACTGCACAGATAGTCAAGGACGGATAAAACGGATGAATCATTACGTAAACCTAATGGTAGAGAAGCTTGCAAGTGTTTCTGAGGAAAATTACAATAAATTCCTAGAATTGATGGATGTAAAGCAATATGTTTTTGAAACTAGGTTATTGTATCGAATATTTCTCACGAGCAACAATTTAAATACCACGAGTTGAGTCTAGTGTAGCTATGTCAAATAATAATGTACGTAACGTATAGTACTTACGCATATTTCAATAGTAAAGTTGTCAGTTTTATTTACCCATGGTAACCAATAAAAGGTTTTGCTAGTGACTTCGTAAGCTGGATATCTTATCAAAAAATTTAAACGTGTTGTGTATTGGTCGATTATAAAATATTAAAAACAACAATTTACTAAAAGATGTAGGTGTTTTTTTTTAATTTAACGTTTTAAAGGTTTGTTATTACATTAAATTGTTCACAGATTCTGCCGAAAAAAACGACAGTAATGAAGTGATTGTTGATGACGGGGACGATACCAAAGAAGACAATTCAGCAGAAAGTGGTGGGGAAACAGCTGATGACAGCAAAGAAGATGATGCACCATCAGTGGAAATAGCAGACGAACCATACGTGCCCCAAGCATCTATCGAAGATTTACAAGCAGCTGGATCTGACGACTCTGACTCAGGAGAAGCCGCGGCAGATGACACCGACGGGGACAGTAACGAACAACAGGCTGGTGATGCAGACAGCAAAGAAGCATCTGCTGATGAAGAAGCAGCTAACCAAGGTGAGCATAAGCAGCAATATTATTTAGGTAACAGTTGTTGCTAACTTGAATGTATCCCATTATATTTCTAATTATTGCTCATACAAAATCCAAAAGCCGGTCCAAGTAAAAGTATATTTAAAGTAACTAAATAATTTTGAATCTTGCTTTTTCAAAAAACTTAAAACAAAAATTATTAATTTTAGAGAGTGGAGAAGCAGAAGACGAGGCCAAGGGTGAAAGTAACGAAAAATCCCAAGAAGGATCCGAAGAAAATAGCAAAGAGGTAACGGACGAAGACAGTAAAGAGGTAAAGGAAGAAGACAGTAAAGAAACCGATGCTAGTCAAGAGGCAGTCGATGAAGATGATAAATCTGCTGAAACCGCAGACGCGTCAGACGAAGATAAAGACGATGATGATAAGACAAAAGAAGATGACGATGGATCTCAAGAAAAGGCTGATGAATCTGAAGAAGACACAGACAGTAAACAAGACGATTTACAAGAAGGTAAAGATGACGAATCCGGTGAAGCAAAACCTGACGATGAGTCCGGTGAACAAGAAACATCTGTAGAAGATAAAGATGATTCTAAAGAAGAAAAAGATGATACTGCCGAAGACAAAGATGATTCAGGAGATGATAAAGACGAGTCTGGAGAAGAGAAAGACGATTCTGGAGAAGAGAAAGCCGATTCTAAAGAAGAAACAGAGGAAGCAACAGATGAGACCGAATCAGTAGAAGAGAAAGAAGAAGAGAAAGAAGAAGCGTCTGTCGAGGAAGCTGAAGGAGGGGTAGAAGATAAGTCGCAAGAAGAAGCGGAGTCTGCTGCAGATAGTAAGGAGGAAGGAGATGGGGACAAGTCCGAGGAGGCCTCAGAGGCTGGTGAAGAAGAAGCTGATGCTACTGATGAAGAAGCGTCAGAGGAAGAAGAAGCGCCCGAGGAAGATTTATTAATAGTGAGTACAATATTAATATTTAAATTCGCTGTTCCCAATCCTTACTAGGTATACAGGGTGGAAATTTATTAAGCTACCTGGAGGGAAAGTACTCTAAATACTTGAGTTAGCAAATTTTACTGAAAGGAAACATTCCTTTATTTTTAAAAAGAAACAAAACTGCATTTAAATAATTTTGAAAATACGCTTGCCACACCCGGGAATCGAACAGACTAAAATCGGATAAAATAGCATCCTGTACTTTTATGGCACTTATCGATAGGGTCAATCACAAGGATCAAATCTCTACAAACCTAGTAAACTAAATTTAACAAAAACCATGAAATTTCAATGTAAACTTATTTTATTCGGACGAAAAAAAACGAGTACAGTAACTAATTGCATGCTGGAAATGAGCTTCACTTTCTTCGATGCACACATTCATTATTTGAAGGAATTCATTTTGAATAACTTTTAGAAGGGTGTTGTGGTTGTAATTGAAAATTTTACTACGCTACCAAAACTTACTTAAAATGATTTTTTTAAAGGAATAAATTCATGCATCCAAGAAATGCAGCTCATTTCCAGCAACTACTTACTGAATTTACTCGTTTGTTTCGTCCGAATAAAATAAATTTACAATAAAATTGCGTGTTTTTATTTTAATTTACCATGTTTGCAGGGATTTGATCCTTATGATTGACCCTATCGATTAGTGCCATAAAAGTACAGGATGCAATTTTTTAGAATTTTAGTCGGTTCGATTCCTGGGTGTGGCAAGAATATTTTCAAAATTATTTAAATGCAGTTTTGTTTCTTTTTAAAAATAAAGGAATGTTTCCTTTCAGTAAAATTTGCTAACTCAAGTATTTAGAGTACTTTCCCTCCAGGTAGCATAATAAATTTCCACCCTGTATACAACTTATAACATATTAAACGCACACCCTGAATGTAGTTAGCTCCAGAATCGGATACCGAATCGATTTGAGCTATTTCTAAAATAAATGGTCACCTTTCCGAAAGGTAAAAGGCAAGCGGAAGTTAAATTTAAAACGCAGTTATAATAATATGCTGCGGGTTGTTCGAAAGAGATACCGCGCCCCCGGAACGCAAAGGGCACATGAAGGAACATAGATGGTTTTTAGTCAGTAAAAGTCTGACACTCCCTCCCGCCCCGCCCAGGACGGGGGGGGTCATTTGATGATTTTACCATCTTTAAGAAAAAAAAAAAAAAAGTTATAATAATACGTATCGATATACATAAAATAAAATTTGTATCATTGTACTGCTTGTATGCGTATATACTATCGTCTAAAATTAGGATAACCAATTTGGTAAATAAATAATATTAAGCGCATAAAAGTAAGTTCTAGTTAAAATTTCAGTGCTCGTATTAGGCATTAGTTAATTTTCTTTATTTCGGTGTTCAAGTGTGTGCGTTATTTCAGTTACATGTTGTATGGAAACCCACTCTATTTTATTTAGTTAACCTAAAATACATAATTAATAATAATTAATACATAAAAATTAATAATTAATATTTATTATTATTAATTAATTAATACATAATTAGGATCGTCATTTTTGAAAATTTGTTTTCATTTCTTATTTTGTGGTAAAGATGCATGGAAATATTTAGAAAAAACGGCTCTAAAAATACCTACCCAAACCCTACCCACCCTACCCTACCCTACCTATACCTAATTACCGCCAGCATTTTGTTATATTATATGATACACCGATATTATCGATAATTGAGATATGTAAAATGTATTAAGCTAATAGTTTTTATAATCGTATTTCTCATTTCAGACTATTGATATTCCCGAAAACTTAAGATCTCGTGACCATATAACGAAAATTCTGAGACTTGATGAGGAAGCAAGTGAAGACGAGTTAACCGTCGAGAGATCAGCTGATATTGTACTCAGAGATTTAAAGAGGTTATACGAGGGTTCCATCAAACCATTAGAAGGTCTTTACAAGTACAGGGATCTAAGTAACAGACATTTTGGTGACCCTGAGATCTTCTCCAAGCCTTTAGTACTCTTCATGGGTCCCTGGAGTGGCGGAAAATCTAGCATCTTGAATTATTTAACTGGGCTTGAATTCACTGAATGGTCTCTTAGAACTGGTAAAGTATTTGATTTTATCAAACAAGTCACTTGTAACACTTCCTGAAAATATCGTTAACAATAACATGATCTGTTTTTGTTTTCAGGGGCAGAGCCATCACCTGCGTATTTTAACATTTTAATGCATGGTAAGGAACCGCAAGTGTTAGATGGCACTCAATTGGCAGCTGACTGGACGTTCTCGGGACTTCAGAAGTTCGGTCAAGGCCTGGAAGAGCGTCTAAGGGGCTTGAAATATCCCAGCAAAATATTAGAAAAGGTACGAACAATTAGCTTCTGATAAAGAGACATGAGCCAAAGTTTTCTCAAGGCAATACAAAATATGAGTTTCTTTAAGATGGGAGTAAATAGCCTGGTGTTGAAGGCGTATTTAGGCTACGGTAACTGATTACCATCAGGCGAGCCGCATGCCTGTTTGCCACCGTAGTGGAATAAAAAAAGCCAAACTAGCAAAGAACGCAACACCGCGTTGCTAGGAACGTTCTAAAGGTTCATGATCATTTCCTCTAAGATAAGGGCAAAGTGATTGGAGAGAAATCTGACGCTAATAAATGCTTATTTCCAGGTGAACATTGTAGAAATTCCCGGTATATTAGAAGTAAGGAAGCAGGTGTCTCGTGTTTTCCCCTTCAACGACGCCTGCCAGTGGTTCATCGACCGCGCCGACATCATCTTCTTAGTTTACGATCCTTCCAAACTGGACGTGGGTCCCGAGACTGAAGCTATACTCGACCAACTCAAAGGCAGGGAGTCTCAGGTAAACTTGCCATTAGATTTTACAGGAAGGAAATCGTATACCCATTTTAACCATGCTAAATTTAAAATTGGACCACATATTGGACAGATTTATGGAGGCGTAAGAATAGGAGGAACAGTGGAAAAAACTTTATGTCTATTATAAGTCCAGCGCTGTTGATAGACAGATAAAATATGTCTGCATCATCTCCATACCAACATTCGTCCCATACTATAATGAATTTGAGTGAGCACTTTATCTGTCATCGCTTGATGCTCATCAAGTGCCAGGTATATTTTAATCGCCAAAGGAATTAATTCTTGAGATGTGTCAGATGATTATATGTAACGTTTATTTATAGGTGCAATTATTTGATAAGGTCTAAATATAACTTTCTCATGTAGTTACTTTTCCGTGGGTACAAAAAAACATAATGATGATAATCACAAAAACGATTGTATTTATTTTTACTTTGATATTAAAACATGCGTGTAAGATATTGTAGGCATGTGTTTTCCAATTCCACTTTGTGTAGTTATAAAGAACAATATTGTTATACAATTTATTTAAATGCTAAGTATGAAGGTAATAGAAAAAACATAAATAGAATATCAGTCCTCCTCAAATTGACGGCACGCGTATTCAAAAAGTTGGAACAAAATAATTATGATCGATTAATGTATCTCTTACCTCTTTAATCACCTTCATCTTTCCGATCTTCCATCAGACACGCATCTTGTTGAACAAGGCAGACACGGTGAAGCCGGAGGAGCTGATGCGGGTTCAGTCCGCGCTGATCTGGAACATCTCGCCGCTGATGAGCTCGGCGCAGCCCCCGGTCATGTACACCACGTCGCTGTGGTCTATGCCCTACGAGGCGGGCGCGCCCGTGCGGCTTCTGCTAGCCCAGGAGAAAGAACTCCTGAGAGACTTGCGGCAAGCCATTGACAAGCGCATTGAGAACAAGATTGCAAGCGCTAGGAGATTCGCTGTAAGTAGTCTGCTTTTGTAATTTGTGGTATTTTTTTGTCAGCCTGTTTGTCCTTCTGGGCAAAGGCCTCCCTTCATTCCTTCCATCTTTCCTGTTTCTGCGCCTCATCCCTCCACTTTTGGAGGAATCTATCAAGTTCATCCCAACATCTTCTTGGTGGCCTGCCGCCTGAAATTTGTGTTATTATGTGTTATAAAAATTGCAGCATATTATTGCTCCATTGCAGGGCGAACGCCCCTTTTCTTACATAGAAGGCACAAGCACTGAAAATTAGTTATAAGTCCAGGTTCTTCAATTTGTATGAGATGTTAATTGTTTCGTCATGTTTTTTGTTTTATGTAACAGGTTCGCGTGAGGAACCACGCGAAGATGGTTGACTGCTACCTGACAACGTATTACAACCACAAGACGATATTCGGCAACAGGAAGATCATCGCCGACGCCATTATTGAAAACCCTCAGAACTACCACATCTATGAGGGTCTCAGCACACTCACGAATATTTCCAGGTATGTGTCCCTCTTGCTAATTTATGACTATGTGCTCTATTGGCCCTTTTTATTCGAATACTTTTTAGAGATGCTTCCAATATTCAGCCTGAAGTAACGAAAGATTCTTATCCTCCACGTGCTCATAGTAGGTACGTTTTTTTAGACCGAAAACTTACAAAGAAACGTGAATTTGACAAAACATATGGTTTCAGGTACGACCTGCCCGACCCCGAGACGTACCGGGACTTCTTCCGGTTGAATCCCCTGTTCGAGTTCCAGCAGCTGTCGGCGACGTGCACGTACTTCCGGGGCTGCCCCATCACGCGGCTCGACGTCGCCATCGCTTACGACCTGCCCGAGCTCGTCGGCAAGTACAAGAAGATGGTGGAGACCGCCACGCCCCAGGGCATGCCCAAGAGTTGATGCCTCCGCGAACGAACGAACCCCACACCACACTACACACCTGCTTTATAATTATAGCCAATTGGATTGGACATTTATTTTGGGCACATTTTGCATTTCTTCATCTAATCGGGCATCAAATCACTAGTTATCTTTCGTTTCATCGCATTTTTGTATTTATCAGTAATTTATTTTGCTTTACTCGCTTGTTCCTGTTTTTGAGATGAATGATGTCGTATCGTATGTTTTATTGTGATTTTCTTCGTGCGTTTATTAGTGGTGATGATAGAAAACGCAAGACAACTTCCAATCCTAATTATCGAGGTGTTTTTTATACATGTCTCAAAAATGCAATAAATTACTAGTCATTTTGATGAAGTTTGTTAGTTAGTTACTCTTGTATCTATTCTAAGGTACCTATGTAAATGTAGCTATTCCTACTACTAGGTCTAATAAATCCCGTAAGTACTTGAGCGGTGTTTGCCGTTATTATTTCTTTGTTAGTTATTAATGAGACACAATGTGACTATATGTATTTAAGTAAAAAATAAATAAAAATCATCGGTGTTTTATTTTCTCGCCATGATGACAAGTAAGGGCCTTATCATACTAGCGAATTACGAGCGTGTTTTCTATACAAATATCTGACGCGGCGAATTCGCTGCGTGATCGCCTTCATACAAAATACGCTCGCAAACCGCTAGTGTGATAAGGCCCTAAGTACTTACCTACTAAAGTAAATTATTTACTGGGATACAAAATATGTGCTTTCCGGGCGTACCGTGCTTTCTTGGCACAGCGGCTGAGCGATTGGCTACTGCGCTGCGCGAGGTTCGATTCCCGCATGGAACAAATATTTACGATGCAGGTAAAATTCCTATTGCGGAAAAAACATATATGCCATCACACCTGTATTCCCTAAAGGGTTAGGCAGAGGTGTATCAATGTACACCCACAGTTCGCCGGTATATTTAGGTCCCATGTAATAGGGGGCGAGCCTATTGCCATTAACCGGGCACAAATCCAAACTCCGAGCTGCTACTGAGAATTTCATAGAAAAACCCAATAACACTTTTTGCTCGACCTGGGAATCGAACCCAGGATCTCTAGCGTAGCAATCGCGCTTAGGACCACTAGGCCAACGAGGCAGTTCGAATCCGAGTGCGGAAAAAACAATTTAAACAAAAATAAATTAGGTACGCTTTGTGTTTGTTGGAGGCTGTCAAAATTTTTTGGGCCACAGAAATGGGCGCCTCAAAACCTAATAACGCTATGCCACCAGTGCGCATATTTATTATTATCGTACTTATGAAACCTTTTTTCTCAAGTTTTAGTATGTTTCATTCTATGGTTTCTATTCTCTGTCTACGGGCAACACAAAGATTACTTTCTGTTTTTCAACTCTACAGTCTCTGGCTCGATGAGGGCTCGATGCATATGTAAACTGTCAACGATAAAAATGTCAAAACATAAGGTGGGCACTGGGCAGTACTTCCCGTACTAGGTAATATTCGTACTAAGTTCACCTAGTACGAGTATCGTTCAATACTTAGCCAAAAAACTAGTTCGGAGTCCATTACTACTGAATATTAACTCAGATTGAGGTAAACTCGCGCTACTACACAACATAACGAACTAAACGTTGTTTAGGTACACGAGTCTACCACAATCGTTTCAATAAACCTAGGTATTTATTATTTTTGTGTACTTTACGTATACACAGCTAAAACAAAGTGTTGTAACATAACTAGTACCTAACTTAGAAGTGTAAAAGATCATTTAAGAAACATTAATTGAATTTAAATTCTTAATGTTGAACAATTTATTCTTTTAAAAAGAAAAAGAAAGAAAGGAATTGGGTTTTACGCGCACGTTATTAGGATTATACTTACATAATATAATGGAATAAAATACGTGAATACTCAATAGCTCATAGTTAAAGTCTCAATGCATCATGTCCTAAGAAGATATCGGATCAATATTAAATCACAATACTTTTTAAGTGAAGCTTAAGTTGGTGAACAATGTAACAAATTACAACAATGATAATTTGTAAGTATAATAGTTACGAATTAACGATTCATAAATTTTCGCTTTTCTAGTTAACACTCATTGTACTTCACGTATCGTTGTTGATAGTACACTACTACTACTAAGTGCTGCCTCGCCCAAATAATACTTAGTGCGCATACCTGTTCTAGTTAGAACATACTAGCTAGACTAGAAACGCCATTCATGCTCCCATCCCTAAAACTTAATTGACATTGACAACCGAATTGAAATCTGTTGAACACGGATTTTGTTGGGACGTTTTGTACGAATTTATATCCACATTTAAAAAGCTCACAACGGTTGAGTTGATAAATACATAATTCCCTTACAAAAAACTAATTTAATACTTAGTTATGCACACGGACTTGGCACCCCATTTGCATACTGATGAATGCAATGTTTTCATACGAAAGTTGATGGACTGTCACAGCGAGGTAGGTAAGAAGTAAAAACTTACCGTAATTGCATAACAAGTAATTATAATATGTAACAAATAGTTACATTTGCGTTACTAATATGTCACTGAGATAACTCTGTCGAGTTGGTATCTGATAATTAAAATAATAACCTCATACATTTACAGCACACCTTGCCTTTTTTTGTGTCCAGCAATATTACAATAATATCATCCGTCCGTTTATTTTTTTATATATTTCATCCATCTTAAATGATATTCTAGAAGGACGATTTATTTAGAATATGCTTTTTGTTACAGCATCCATTTAGAAAATTTATGGGATATTGCAATGATTATGACCGGGATATGAGAAAGTGTTTGAAAGCAGAGCGTATTGCACGACAGACAGCTAACTTGGAAGACTCCCGTAGGCGCCACGCTGAAATCCGGGCTCGAATACTAGCACAACAGCAAGCTGCCCATTAAAATAGCTTAACTCGGATCATACAACATAGCATTTATTTTTAATACAATGGAGCCGAATATATTAGATTCAATACCAGACCTAAACAACCTAAAAACATTCACAGAGCGATACTTTAGTAAGAGATATGTTGTAGATGTCAATGGAATAAAAAATAATGACATTATGATAATGTTCCACTCAAACAGAATTGCTCTCTTGAGCCTCGCACCAAGCCATTTCTTTTTCAGCAAAAATGAAGAGTATAAAGTTAATTATACTGTGGGTAAAGTTGACAGATTGAGAAATTCTGTCAGGGGCAAGAGTAAGAAGGGTGGTCAACAATTAGGACCCAAGTCTGTCATTTGCAAAATAGAGTTTAAAGACGGCACAGATTTTGAGATACCTTGTTGTATGAAAGGGACATTAGTTGAAGTAAATGAAGAGTTAGTAAGTCAGCCCAACCTCCTGAAGGAAATGCCAGATGCTGATGGTTATATTGCCATTATTTTATCAAGTATTGCTACTTCTGAAGCTACCAAGAGTGAACTGTTAACTCACGATGAGTATTTAAAAGTATTGGATAATTGTGAAATAAATGAAAATGATTAGAATAGACTTTTTAATGTAATTATGTTGTTTTAATTATGTTTTTACTAAAACCTTTAAAAAACAAATATGTTCATCCTACATTGTTAATATTTTTAAGCAAGTAAGTCATCTTGCTGAAATCCATAATACAAATAAAACAGTTTGAAAATTCATTATATTTAATACCCTTCATACATTAAATCAGACATGGTAAAAAAAAAGTTATAAGTTGGGATAGGAGAGGAGCTTATCAAGTTATGGTGGCCGAAACATCAAAATAAAGGATGTGGTGTACTTGTGACATCAACCTCTGTGAAAATAGTCAAGGAAGGAAAAAGGGATCGCTTCGATTCTATGTCAGTATAAATACACTGACATAGAGTCGAAGCGACGATAGATAAAAGTAAAAATAGCTTCTGATTCTTTCGCTGATCCTCATGTGTTACGATAAGCACTTTGGATATTCTCTACAAGGTCAGTATGAATCAACCCTAAGTACCTAACAACCAGAATATTCCTTCATCTTGCTCTGGTGCCCTAGCGCACGGTTTCTACAAGATTGATTGCGGAACCTAAATCTAGCTTAGTTCATCCCATCAGTTGCAATATAATAAGACAGACATAAAGAAAACCTAAAAAGTTTGAAATAATACTAAATCCCGTAGGTAAATCATATTCTAGAAACCTCTATACCTAGAACTCTATAATAGTGTACAGGGTGACTGTTACCCTGATGTACTCTTTTGTGTCTAATTCAATTTGAATAAATGGCACAAAACTATACCTAATGGAGCAAGATCTATTATCATTAACTCACTACATATTTACTTTTCGATAGCGTAAAATATTTCCAATGAACACTCACCCCCACTACTAGCGGTATGTAACATAATTACTTATCAGGACCTTACCGATTGACCGCTGACCTTTCTTATAACCACTAAGTGTAGATATTGTTTGGTCAAATGTTGTAATCATATAACTGAAAGAGTTTGGACTGTGAAAATGTGTTCAATAGCGCTTAGCCGAGTTCTGTTCGTTCCAAGAGTGATAGTTCCTAAGCACATAGGCCCCGGCACAGTGTCTTTACGGTGGCATAGTGATGAGGCTAAAGCAACGAAGACGCCACTGTATAATTTACACACGAAATATGGAGGTAAAGTGGTTGATTTTGCCGGTTTTCTCCTACCAGTACAATATTCGGACCTGAGTCTATCTGAATCACACTTGTTCACAAGAAAAAGTGCTTCGATTTTCGATGTATCTCACATGCTACAGACCAATGTGCGTGGAAAGGATTGCTTGTCCTGGTTCGAATCAATATGTCCAGTCGATTTGAAAGGAATGAAGGATGGCTCTAGTTCCCTCACCGTGTTTTTGAACGACAAAGGTGGAATTATAGACGATTTGATTGTAACAAAAGTCAATGCAGAGACTTTATACATTGTCTCGAACGCCGGACGATTGGAAGTTGACAAGAAACACATGAAAGAAACTTCGGAAATATTTCGAAAACAAGGCAATGACGTCAATGTTGAGTTTTTAGAGACTAGCCAGAGAGCCCTGATTGCATTGCAAGGGCCTAAAGCAGCGTCTGTTTTACAGAATGTTACCGACATATCGGTCAAGGATTTAACGTTCATGACATCAAGCTTGGCAAAAGTTGCGGGTGTTTACTGTCGTGTAACCCGTTGCGGATATACCGGTGAAGATGGCGTGGAGATATCAATTCCTGCGGAAAAAGCGGAAGACGTTACGGAGGCTCTCTTGCAGTCTAGTGATGTGAAGCTAGCAGGTCTCGGTGCAAGGGACTCGCTGCGTCTCGAAGCGGGACTGTGCCTTTACGGCAACGACATCGACGAAAGTGTTACTCCAGTTGAAGCGAACTTAACATGGCTGATTGCTAAACGAAGGCGCACCGATGATAACTTTCCAGGATCATCAATAATTTTGCGTCAAATCAAAGAAGGCGTAGCTAAGAGGCGAGTAGGTATCCGATTGGAAACCGGACCGCCAGCAAGAAAAGGCGCAGTCTTGAAAGACGCGAAATCTTCTGAAACTGTTGGCACTGTAACTAGCGGTTGTCCGGCGCCGTCTCTTGGCGGTAATGTAGCCATGGGATACGTCAGCGAAGCTCTGAAAAAAGCAGGCACTGAACTGTACGTAAACATTAGAGGGAAAGATATTCCTTGCGTTGTCGCCAAAATGCCTTTTGTTCCTTCAAAATACTACATAAAAAAATAAAAAATAACGAATTTACAAAATGATACTTTTATTTACAAAACTTTTTACATAACAGATATAATGCTCCTTACTATAAAATATAATTCCGTTACTCATCCTACTTTCAAGAGCTCATAACGAAAACAATTCAAATTGCTATTACTATTTAACACAATAATAATTGAAAATTAACATTAAATTCATTATAACAAGTCTTTTTAATAGTAAAAGGCCTTAGATATGAACATTGCACAGGTACTACCTACTTACCTGCAGTGTTTACATAACCATGCAGTAAAAGTGAACATGTCACAAGGAATGTGAGATATTTTTGCACTTTGTCGTGTAATACTGTTTCTCATTTCATTATTCTACAATGTACTTAACTATCACAGGAACAATTCACTATATGGTTAATGGAATGATCTGGTCATCTAAATTTAATTCATTGAAAAAAATACTCTATGAAATTATTCTATGTGGGGCTTGAGCGATTGTCATAGTGTAAATGCAGTCTTAATGTTACATATCAGTTCTCCCTGAGACATATGCCTTGCATTACCCTTTTTAAAACTTTTAATAATACTTTAATAGTTGTTTACATAAATTCTATGTTAAGTACAAACACTGGGGCTTTCGAATTTACTTCTAAACTATCGTTTAGTTGCGACAGTTACTTGCGGTCGCCGTGCTTCAGTCCGCCATCATTTGTAATCTTTCAAGTAATCCCAGAAGTTGGACTGAGTCAGTCGCGTAAAATCGTCGTTGAGTTTATTTATCTTATCTGTATACTGAAAATAAAAGAATAATATGACTTCAACGTCTTGGCCAACAAGTAGTTTTCCTACCTAAAGGATAGTCTGTTTAGTTTCGGTACTTATCTTAAAAAATACTTTTATTTAAATCATTTAAAAATAGATTTTCTTTTGGTCACTATATGCCAAAATCAACGCATTTATTGGGATGGGTATAAATAGAGGACTGCGATACATATTGCAATATACAGGGTGGAAATTTATTATGCTACCTGGAGGGAAAGTACTCTAAATACTTGAGTTAGCAAATTTTACTGAAAGGAAACATTCCTTTATTTTTAAAAAGAAACGAAACTGCATTTAAATAATTTTGAAAATACGCTTGCCACACCCGGGAATCGAACAGACTAAAATCGGATAAAATACATCCTGTACTTTTATGGCACTTATCGATAGGGTCAATCACAAGTATCAAATCTCAACAAACCTGGTAAACTAAATTTAAGAAAAACCATGAAATTTTAATCAAAACTTACTTTATTCGGACGAAAAAAACGAGTACAGTAACTAATTGCATGCTGGAAATGAGCTTCACTTTCTTCGATGCACACATTCATTATTTGAAGGAATTCATTTTGAATAACTTTTAGAAGGGTGTTGTGGTGAATATTGAAAATTTTACTACGCTACCAAAAGTTACTTAAAATGTTTTTTTTAAAGGAATAAATTCATGCATTCAAGAAATGAAGCTCATTTTCAGCAACTACTTAGTGAATTTACTCGTTTGTTTCGTCCGAATAAAATAAATTTACAATAAAATTGCATGTTTTTATTTTATTTTAATTTACCATGTTTGCAGGGATTTGATCCTTATGATTGATCCTATCGATTAGTGCCATAAAAGTACAGGATGCAATTTTTTCGAATTTTAGTCGGTTCGATTCCTGGGTGTGGCAAGAATATTTTCAAAATTATTTAAATGCAGTTTTGTTTCTTTTTAAAAATAAAGGAATGTTTCATTTCAGTAAAATTTGCTAACTCAAGTATTTAGAGTACTTTCCCTCCAGGTAGCATAATAAATTTCCACCCTGTATAGAAGCCATTTATAGTTATCCTATAAGTTCAAATGCCGACCTGTTATGGTTCAAAAGAAACAACCTTGTGACAGACAGACGGACAATTGGGTAGTTGACACCGCTAACCAATAATTTCAAGTCACAACTTCTCTAAAAAGCAATTTATCTTACCCATGAAAACTGATGTATTTTCAATTTATTGTAAAATTAGATTTTCACTTACTTTAAAATCAATAAATAGTTAGTCAATTGAGTAGGCCACGTAGTGCCGTCACAGCGTGCTATTGCCATACAAAATCTACGGGAGAATCGCGTTTTGACAGTTCATAAAAATCATGTCAATTCATTGATATACAAAAAACCCAAGATGCACATTCAACGTTTGAAAAACGTCCCCGAAAAAAGAGCGCAACATTCTAAATTGTGCGCTCATTTCAAATAGTCTCGTGTCACTCGCGTCTGGGAGCAGTCGTTAAAAATGCCGAAGTGTTCCGTGAGAAATTGTAAAAATATTACGTCAAGAACGTTAAAAAAGGATGGGATATCGTATTTTCGATAAGTAAAAAAGTTTATTGATTAGTTTTTGTTGTTTTTTATGACTGATTACAGCAAGCAATGTGTGATTTTGATTTATTTTTTCTAAAAACTTCATTCAACATTCAAAGTACAATACGGCCAACTTCAATGGCCGCTTGTTCAGTATTAGAACAACGCATTAAAGCGTCCTTTTTATTTTAGTCGCATTATAAAAATGACCCTGTTCTAATCTAGTGGAATCGTTTTTTTTTATTTGTGTTAATTTTTTTTTATTATTAAATTTAGGTACTTTTGAACTTTATTGTATGTTAAATTTTTTTAAGCCGAATAATTCAAGTGTCTTATGTTCCGAGCATTTTTTGAAGGAAGATATGTATGTCACTTCAAAAGGCATAAAATGTCTTCGTAAAAAGTAAAATTGTCTTTTTTTTTTTCATTTGCTATGGACAGTTAATTTAGTTGTATTTTAATTTTAATGTTTTAATTGTCTATGACAATTCAAACCACACATTTTGAACCAAATATTTTAATAAACAATTTTAACAGTTATTATTTGTTTTTTTTTTATATACCCATAAACATGTTTATGCCCAAATAAAGGTATATTTATGTGTTTAAAACACAATTTAACAAACTTGTAAAATACTGACTAATAAAAAATAATTAAAAAAAGTCATGTTCGACTCCACTCAATGCCTTGTCCTACCGATCACAGTCGATCGTCATTTTTTTTTGCTTTAAGTACACTGCGTTGTAATATCAACTTTAAACAATTAGCGTAAGGTTGAACTTGCAATAATATATGCTTGTAGCTTATAGAAAGAGACAGAAATATGTTTGGGGCCACTTTCGTGCGTTACTTTTATTCGAGACTGTGCATCTAGGGTTTTTTGTATATCAATGTGTCAATTGATGGTGGTGGACACTACCCAATTGCCGTTAGATTGGTAATGGGAACGTATTGGCACTCTTTGGAAACGATAATAAGAAGTCGGCTTTGTTATCAGTTATAGAATACATTAGATATAACTTACATCGGTTTGCTGCGAGTTCTGCGCCTGCGCACGTTTCCCTTTCCTCTCTTCCTCCAGCCTAAGGTTGATGTAATAAGTCAACTGATTCTGCAACTTCACGAATATCTTCCTGTACTCATCTTGTATTCTGTTCATTTCGTTGTTAACATGACAATCTTTTTTCGACACGTATTCCTAAAAATATAATAAAAATTGCAATATTTTACAACAAGATCTGATGATCTTGTTGTAAAATATTGCAATTTTATTTATTTTGGTGCAGAATCATGATTGATTCTGCACCAAAATAAATACATCTGTATTGCGAGAAGGATTAGGCAGAGAAGTATCAATGTACACCTTGTCGCTGGTATGTTTAGGTCCCGTGTAATAGGGGGCGAGCCTATTGCCATTAACCAGCCACAAATCCTCACGCCGAGCTGCTACTGAGAGTTTTGTAGAAAAAAACAATAACACTGCTCGACCTGGGAATCCAACCCAAGACTTCTAGCGTAAAAGCCGCGCTTAGGACAACAATTATTCAGAAAAAAAAACAGATTTGTAATTTTTATACAAAACAAATTATACCTTATAAGTTAAAATAGTCTTCTTAGCATTTTTGTACTTGTCTTGAATTATCTTATGATCTGCCTGCAATTTCTCGAACTTCTGTTCAAGTTCCGCTAGTTTGGTTTGTAGTCCAGCCGCTTTCGCACTCATCGCCATACATTCTTTAGCGGTCGAGCTACTTCTTAATTTGAAATTTTCTCTTTCTGACTTCAAAACTTCTTCTAACGACTCCAGTCGCAGTGCTTTTTCTTTGTACTTTTCAGCTTTTTGTTTCCAATCCAAAATCGTTTTGGATTGGTCCAAAAGCGTTTTGTACTGATCCTTAGCCCTCTGGCATTCATCTCGTAAAGTATTATGTTCTTTGATCAATTCTGATATTTCATTTTCTTTTGATTCTAGTATTTGCGTTACTTTAGACCTCTCGTCGAGTATAAACTCTTTCAAAGCATCTACTTCCTTTGCTTTTCTTTCGAGTAGTTCTTTTATTTTGGTGACAGTTTCAATGTGTTCGTTCTCTATCTCCTTGATTTTCCTCGCACAGTTCATTTCAACCGTTTTCATCTCTAACGTGAACTTTTCGGCGATTTGATCTCTAATAACTTTTTCTTTCATCATGAGTGCAGTCTGTAATGAATCATTTATTGATATTTAATCATAAGTTTAAAAAAAATCTTACATTAAAAAAATGCATTGAATGTCTTGCTCAATTATCCTGTGCCCATTTGAATAAAGTTCCTAATCAAAATAAATAATAAGTTACATTCACAGTTGACATAAATAAGGAGCTCATTTAATCAGTCGTCCATGGAGTTTCTGGCTCATTCTACTGCATAGAGACATACGTTTTGAAACAAGCAATAAACTTTAACTTTCTATCTAACTTCTTGACAGTTCAAAGGTGCCTGAAAATGGTCTAATTTTGACATAAATGCTTTGAATGTGAATAACTTTTATCTGCCCTTTTAAAATAAATCTCGGGATTTGAGGCATATCCACTTTATTTCTTTTGCTGTATGAAATCAGCGTAAGTACATAAATAACTCTAGCTAATTCCGACCTCTGATTACTACAAACCTTGGTGGCGAGTGCGTCGTCACAGTCCTGCACGAGCTGCTCGATGCTGGAGTGCTCGGAGGGCGGCGAGTGAGCGCGCTCCGCTCGCTCCTCCGTGTTGGTGCCAATGCTGCGCTGTTCTCGCAGCTTGTTGAAACGATCTATGATGTACTGTTGGAAGAACTCCGCTTTGGTTTTCAGCTCCTTCATTAAAGTGTCGTTGCTTTCTTGGGACGCTGTTAGGTTGAAATAAGAACATTATTTTTATATTAACTTCACTTAAACTCTCACACACTTTCATTTCTAGACTAAAAGAGGACATCTATACATCTTTTAGTTATTGTATTACACGTATGTGTTGATAACTACACTGTTGCACTAGGTTAAGGCCTGTAATTATAGTTGTAAGGAGAAAAATAATTAAGCTAAGCTCTTTTAAAACAGTAAAACATTAATGACTGTGGCTACAACGTTGTATTCAACAGGATTAGCGCTGGTACATGGAAGCACAAGGTAAATGTAATGATAGCTGAAATACAGGCTCTGCCTATAGATGCTTCTTTATTTGTGCTAAAACCAAAATAGTAAATTATGATGTCAAAAATAGTTTTACACCTTTAGTCAGTGAAGATTTAATATTATTCTTTTGATGTATCTCAAAAAGGAAGTGTGCTATACAAACTTACCTAATCTAATAGTACACTTGCTAAGTTGATCATCCAAGTATTTGATTTGTTTCATATTTTTTTCACATTGAGTACACGGCTCCCTTTCTTTTCGCATTGCCGACTTTTCATCTGTCAAACAAAAATATTAAAAATATTATTGTTGTCAATTATAAATCCAAAGAATGGTAACTTTATCTTATAAAAATTGTAATTGACCAGCTTTAATTAGCATTTTTTTTTAAGCAGCCCTATTTTTTTTTAAATATATCTAATATTATATAGTTTCTAGCACTCAGGATGAACATAGTGAAAAAAAAATCAACTTTATACATACCTTGTAGGTATTTATCAAGCTTTTCAGTGAACTCCCTCTGCTTATCAGTAAACTCTCTTTGTAACTCTGATATTCTTTTATTAGCTCTTTCCAACTCTTCTTTAGAGTTACTGAAGTCTGACGCCAACTTCTCCATCTGCTGTTTCTGCTTCTCCAATCTCTCAACATACTCTTTCTCTTGTGATTTGTATAGTTCTTTTTCTTTTAGTATTTTTGCTTGCAAGTCTTTTAGTTCCCTTGATACTGTGTCGCGGGAGCTACATGCCTGTAACATATTATATATTCAATAAATACGATTATGAGTAACATTATACCAGTTGCTTCGAAAGAGTAGGCACAAGATTACGGTATACTGACGGGAACTGAACAAAATGGTTTTTTTTAAATTCCATGTAATAGTAGGTGACCTGAGTGCTGACATACAAACTCCATGCTGCTTCTAAAAATGTACAAATGGCAAAACCTAATGAAACTTCCGCCGGGGTAGGCGAAGTTACTTTGGGGTTTTTTGGAACAAATTCAAGCCCTCTACTCGTGATCACCAGATCAACTTCGCAATTATTATCATCATCATCTGCTTAGCCTTTTCCCACATATGTAGGAGTTCGGTTTCCAGTCGAACCGGATGCAGCTGACTACCAGTGTTTTACATGGAGTGTCTGCCTATCTGACCTCCACAACCCCACCCCACAACTGGGCAACACGATACTCCTTGGCAAAACTGGTAGTCAGATTTCCTGGCTTCTGGATATCCGTAACGTAACGAGTATTATTTTCTATCCGCAATTACTATCAAGATCTATTTAAATCCAACACACCTGCAGATACAAAGTTTTGAGCTCTCCGTTCTCCTTGAGCGTATCTTTGAGCTGCCCGCTATAACGTTCCAGTTCACGCAACAAGTCCGCGTTGGCTTCCTGCACGATGGACGCGCGGCTGCCTTTCTCCGACTTTAGCTTCTCATAATCTAACTCTAGTTGGGTGTGTTTGAGATCCAGCTGTGAAAAAGGGGAAAGTATAAAAGTACACAAAAGATACAGTATTTCGTTGTTGTGTCTCATGTGTAAAAACTAGACAGCTAGCAGAGTAATGTACAATTTCCACAAACCGGGCCGCGCCGCTGGAGCGCATTTCACACTGTGCTAAAGAAAATTCAAACTTCTACATAATTATTAAGGTTCATGTTTGCATGGAATATATACTGCTTGAAAGGGCATACGCGCGGACCTAACCGAGTTGGTGGAAGTCGTAAATAAGCCTTATTAAATGAGCTATTGTTAATTACCAAACTGCACTATCACAGTTTGGTAAAGGTAGATCTCTTGCCAATTCCTATTATAATACACCAGTATGTTTAAGGCAATAAACTGAATAATAAATCATTGACCCCCAAATAAGATCAGAAAGGCACTGGATGCAGGCCGCTTCCAATCTGGAAATCTATAGGGTAGGCCTATGTCCAGCAGTAGACGTCCTTTGGCTGATATGATGATGATGACTAAGATCAATTAACCTTTTAACCGCTTGGCAAAATATCAGTCGCCGTGCCCCTAGCGCGCGGTTACAAATTTGACAAAATAATACCTTTGCAGGCAGGCAGTTAATAGGACAAAAATAGATCGAAAAATCATGCGTGTTCTCTGTCGCAGAAATACGACACGAGCGGTAGGGGTACGGAAATATGTGTCGCATAAATGTGACACAAGCGGTTAAAAGGTTAAACAAAACCACTGTACTGCCAAACAAAAAAAAACACTAACATCCTTTTACTTCAAGACAAGATATTCAACTTACATTTTTCAGTTCACTCCTGACTTCTTCCAGCTCCGCTTGCAGAGCCTCATTTTGTTGCTTGTAACTGTCAATCAGCTCGCTGTCGGAGTTGCTGCCCAGGAGTTCGAGCTTGTTCTGCAGCACTGCCATACGGGAGTTCAGCTGCATCTCTAGTCCTTTCTGCTCCTCAAGCTTTGCTCGGAGGTCCAATTCCTGTTTGCGATGTTGTTCTATTTTCTTGTCCCTGAAAATAGAAAGTACAGTTTGAAAAAGGAAGTTCGGCGCGCTGTGACAAGGACACTGTCGAGCATCATGTCCTCAAAGGAGTAATGATGTATTCATTACTCCTTTGAGGACATGATGCTACCTCAATTATTGTATTATTACAACGGTATTGTATGTTTATACATATGGAGTGGCAGAACGACTGGCTGCTACACTGCGCATAGTGGTTTTGCACAGAAGAAATTTTGTATGAGATTATATGTTTTTAAACGCGCCTACAATACAGAAAAAAATCCTTGTGTGGAATTAAAAAAGATAACCAAGACTTTTTACATTTATATAAAATTTAGAACTATTTAACAAATAATTGTGTATTGTTGTTACCTTTTGCTAATTTCGTCCTGCAGAGACGATAATTTCTGCATCTGAATTTTATATCGGCTTAAAACATCTTTGAGTGTTGACAACTTTCCTGGTGAAGGAGGTTCACCTAAAAAGCATAAAGTATATTTAAGATACTTTATTTATTTATAAATCTGTGTCATAGTAACAGATCATTTTATAAAATACTAGCGAACTATCGGCGACACGATTGGCGCAGTGGCCGAGCGTTCGACTGCTGTGCTGCGTGTCGCGGGTTCGATTCCCGCACGGAACAAATATTTGTATGACCTACAGATAGTTGTTCCGGGTCTGGCTGTTTGTGTATGTGAGTTTATATGTTTGTAAACGCACCCACGATACAGGAGAAATTCCTAGTGTGGGACAACGTTTTTTTTTTTAAAAAAAAACAAAAACAAACAAAACAAAAACATTATCCACGTGGCTTATTTCACCCGCGTTAAGTTACGTCTTTGGTAACTGCTCCGCTCCCGTAGCTCGGAACGTGATGTTATATAACCGCATTCTTAATGGTGAAATAATTTTTGAAATCGGTCCAGTACTTATCGAGTTTATTCCTTACATACATACATACATACATAAAAATCTGTCTTCTTTATAATATTAATTTTCATGCAACTTACCAAGATACGTATTTTCAGGTAAAGACTCCATTAAAATCATATGTAGTGTTGATCTCCAGTGTTCATATTCCTTTTGAGTTCCGGCCAATTTGTTCCTGTATAGAACTAATTCGTGTGCCGTCAACTCGAGCTTGGACTGTAACAAAGAACCATATTTTATTATATATCAAATTATACAGGTGAAACTTAATTAAAACTTCTTAAAAGTAGGAAGCTATTTTAGTAAAGACAAAAATTACAATGCATATAGAAAACTAATAAAATTGGCTGTAAGTTTCATTTTTTCTCCATCATCAATCAAGCAGTTTCATTTAGTTATATTTTAGAAATCTCGAGTTCCTCGAACACCAAAATGCTTATGAAGTTAAATATTCTTATCAAAATAAATGATTTAATCTTGACCAGTGGTGTGCTTTATCAAGGCACTTTCAGCTGTATGAATAGTTGTCTTTTTTTCATACAGTCACACGGATTTTTTTATAGCTTACTAAAAATAGCATAATAATGGATAAGGCTTTTATTTATTTATTTATTTAACGCTTTATGCACACAAAATGTACAGCGGCGGACTTAATGCCGCTTAATGCTTAATTTTTTTAATTCTTCTTTTTGAAGTGATCAACTCACCCCCAACTCCTTCACTTGCTCCCTAGCCGCATTCCTCTCAGTCGTCAGCTGAGAAACCTTCTCCTTCAGCCGTGAAGTCTCTCCGTTCACAAGCCTACTCTGTGCCGCCTCTAGTTCGTTGGCTAACCTGTTGATGGTTGCCCCTTTCTCAATCAATATGTCCTCCTTTTCTCTGTCCTTCTCCATACACCGTCTTTCTAATATCTTCACTTCGTTATCCTGTTGATTTGAATATTTTGATTATTGTAGTTTTGATTGTATACTAGAAAGGTTTAGGTAGTTAACTAAAGGTAAACAAATCGTAGAAAAGGTTTTTTATAGTTGACACTTCCTTGTTTAAAAATACGTTACAACAAAATCAATTCTAATTTCGATTTATGCGATACTTTTCTCTTTTATTAATGTATGTTAAACTTTATCATTTATTCGTAAACTACTCTTCATAGATGTCATTGTTTGGACACCACTTTTTTGTTAGTTTTATAAAATAGTATAATATTTTGTAATCTGTCTATTGTAAAGAGCCTAAAAAGACAGGTTCCCAAAACCTTTTAGAAGATACGATGAATTAGATAACGTCGCTAAATTGAAGAGTACGCCCGTGATGTAGTATGGCAACTAAAATTGCAGGTATTACGTTTAGTCGATTAACCAGGCGCCTTTGAAAGTTGCGAGGGTCATGTAATAAAACAAGAACAGAAAATGTTTAAATTAGATAAAATGATTGATAATACCACTGAACGTTTTATTATTAACATGGCAGATAGTTCCTCAAATTCTGATATAGACTAGAGCCTATTATTATACGACTTTAAATAATACGATTTTAAAATTTGAAGTGAAAGGTTTAGCATCCATGAGTCACGTGGTTTGTTTTGTTTACATTTAGTTAACTACCTAAACCTTTCTAGTATAGATAATTATAAATGTGTTAAGATGGAAATACACAACTATACTTACTTTTTCGTCTAGTCTACTTTTAGCTTTAGTCAAATCATTTTGTAATCTTTCCACTTCATCGCGATGTCTGAAATAAAGAGTGTTTTTTTTTTATTACCGGCTCCTTCTTGAGACAGACCAATAAGCTCGTATTTGTCAAGTAATTTCAACGCAAAATAATAATTTTATAACATACCTATCTTGCTGTTCCCTAAATATGGTATCAGTATCATGTGTATGTGCAACCTGCAAGTTATATAACGAAGTTTATTAGTTTTCTTACTACTAAATAATAAAAAAGGTTCTACTATTGATATTTCTTTTTTATTGACTTTGTGTGGCTGTGGTTTCATTGCCAGAGCTGATCTATTCTCATCGATCCGTGTTTGGTTAAAGATCGCTACCACACTCAGCAGCCTAAGAGCGGGTTCACATTAGGTCGGAACGACGGTTTTATCGCATATGTATTTCAATAGCGCCGTTCACATATGGGCGACCCGACAAAACTAACGGAGGCGACACTTTTACCGGACGTTCAGCCACGATTTCTGTCGGATCGGCATAATATTGGTGTACTGGCAAGTATAGCGCCGTTCACATTTGTCGGCGCGAAGCACCCGCCCGCTACCCTTCCACCCGCTCATTCCCCGCTCTCGGCACTCGCGCGAGCAGTTTCGTCGACGGAGAAAACACGTTAATATGGAGGGCGAAATAAATACAGAAGTTTTGATTTCTCTTGTGGAAGACAGGAGTTTATTATGGGATAAAACTAGTGAACAATATAAAAATAAATCTTTGAAACTGACTGCTTTGTGACGATCCGGGCCGTAAAACGACCGTACCGTCAGTGGTGTTCACATTAGGTCGGGTCGGCAGCGCCTAGTGTGAACAGCAACACCCGACAGTCGGTCAACGGTAAACTGTCCGTCCGACCTAATGTGAACCAGCTTTAGAGCTGAGATGTCAACAAAACAGATCTTGCAGTTAGCTGCAAGATCTGTTTTGTTGACAATCTCCCTTCTTTCTAATGGATACTCCTGATGATGCTTGGAACATCAGTAGGAGAGCCTTATTATAAGGTAGCAGAAAAAAAATATCCTAGATAATATTCAAGTCCAAGTTTTTTATTTATTTACCTGTAAAGTATGTAGTCTTTGCTGCACGTCCTGTAGACTGATGTTGGCAGAGCGCAGTTCTAGTTTGAGCTGCTCCTTCTCCTGATCGCTCTCTACTAACTTGTCAGTCAGATTGGCTACTTGCTGTTCCAACTCTATCAACTTATGCTTGCTTGATGCTGCAAAACATAATGTATTATTGAAAGAGAGACAGTTGCCTATTTTCTTATCAAAAGTCCTCATATTTTTTTTCGTCATCTCGGAATATGGTCTAAGCAGCTACATACATTAAGAGAATTTTTCATAATCAGGCGAACGCCCTTATTTACAGTATCATGCCAACATAATATTACTTTCTGTTTAAATGGTGTAATTTTATTTGAAGCCAATATCTGCCAAATCATAAATAACACCTATGTTGTAGAAATAGGGTAGAATTTATAACACACATGTGACGAGATCCCTGCTGTCTTGCCCAGTCTCATATTACGTTAACAAAACATAATACCTAAGCAACAGAACATAAGGTTAGCATTGTAATACCAAGCAAGTGATGAGCTTCTTGCAGAGACAACTCCGCTTTGTCCCTGTCGTTGATAGCAGCGGCGAGGCGAGCGCGAAGGCTGTCAATCTCCGTGTCCAACTTCTGCATCTGACCAGCAAGCTGCTGGCATTCTTTGACACGGATCTGTTCAGCATATACAATCATCATCAGTGTTTGTTGAAATATATAAATTAAGTTCATTTAGTGCATTTATGTAGGTAAAAGGGGGCCTGCCACCATTCCGTAAAACAGTACTATTTTAATATTACTTTGTTATTTCAGTTGTTGGATTTTCAACTCTCAATCCTGAGCCCAGTGTTAAAAATCCAGTGCACAATGCAAAGTAATATTGAAATAATACAAGGCTCCTTAGTGTACACTTGCACAGTGCAATCTAGGCAGTCAATCATATAGGATAAAATGGTCTGCTTGTCTGCGCCTGGACAGAGGTAGAGTACGACCGGTGGCAGAGACCATATGGTCCCTGCTCATTGAACAAACACTTCCACACTTTAGGCATCACAGATAGTCCTCTGAGCAGAGCGTGCATGGAGGTGGAGGAAACGGTAGTACATGTGCTCTTCGAGTGCGCCTTGGTCGCCCAGATCCACAAAGAAATTTTTGGTATTCCAAGTTTCCTTGCGGATGTCCGGGAAGAGACCGGGAAGACTTGATCTGCTTATGGAGGGAGTTGGGCTGGTTGGAATAAACCCCGACATGGCCCACGTACAATGGTCCACTGAAGGACTATGTGCAAAAACCAAACCAAACCCCTTAACATAGAACATGGTCTGCTTGTGTCCATTTTCACACTGGTGGTGCTAAAGACAGCATTTTTAGTTTATTTTCCATCTATCCCACTCAAGTGATAGGCAAGTTTTCTACTATGGCATGAGCCACTCTACCTGTAGGACAGTGCATATAATAGTGAAGTAATGGTTGGTAGATTACAAACAAAATACTTACATCATACATAACTTTTAGTTGTTCATTGTTCATATATTCTTGTCGTTCACAGTTGTTGATACCATTCATGTGCCCTGAAAATTTATATTAATTGTTTTAGTTATTTGACTCTAAGTAATTACAACACTACTGAAGTACTTATCTTTGTATGCAGCTAACAACTACTCCAAAAAAAAAGGATAACATTTTAGATAGATATTGACTATTATAAAAAAATAATACACAGTCACTAAAACCATATTTTATATGGCATTGGATTATGTTCAAGTTAATAAAAGGCTATGAGAAGGAAAATCTATAGTAACACTTAGTTATTTATTTCAAAGGAATAATTTTGAATAACTATAACATGCTATTTTTATTAATAATGAGATACAATAAACATGCAATTAAAATATGCTGTGCTAGTTGTAGTTTGAACTTTTTTCATGTTTCTATCTGCTATATGCTACAAACTTTGAGTCTAAATATTATAATTATTTAAATTAAACATAAAATCACCTCTATAATCTTGTTGAAAGTAATGGTTTTGTCCGTCACCAGCACCATAGGGACTAAATTGTGCTTTTAAAGCTTCTTCCTGGTGTCTTGTGTGACCCATGTGGTTCTTGGGAGTGTCACAGTAAATCTTGGGAGACTCGGAGCCATGCTGGTTCTCTTTCAAGTGATTCAGAGACTCCACATAAGTTGGGGGCAAGCCTGTCCTTGCTTGTTGGACTGTGAAGTTAGAAATACATTCAAAAAGTTCTTATTGATATGTCTTAGACTTAAACACAGTACGCTTTGTAATTAAATTACAATTTGAAACAGGTAAACCACTCATTATTAGGTGATTAGGCAATAATTATCAAAAAAATACTACATTTTAATAATATGAATTATTTAGGAACAATGTCTCTTGCAATAGAATAGTAGGTACCTAAAATAACTTGTTTACATGGACTGAGTCAAATTATGTTTTTTTCTTTCTTTCATATTTACCTCCATTGCTCTGTGCTGGGTCTAAAGTATAGTTGCCACTGCTGTTGACTGAGCTAGCTTCATCATCATCCAGCAGGTCGTCAAATGCATTGGCAAGCTTATGCTTCAACTGCAAACAAGGAACATTCATTCATCAGAGAAAACAATGTTTTTGTTAGGAGAACTTACTTTCATTGTCCAAGATTTTCTCTTTTGTTAAATTAAGTATGTTCGAAGTTCATGACAGTTGCTTTACCTCCTCATTCCGACGTTTCTGGTCCTCAAGTTCTTCTTGTTCTTCAAGCCTATCTTGAGCACTATTGTTTATGTGGATACTCGCGGCGCCTTGAAACAAACTCATCCCGGGACCATCCATTTCGGATATTTTAATGCCCCACAATACGAGGCCGTGTATTATTTTCACTAAAACATATATTACTCCAGTTTATTGCTTAATGAAATAAACAATCGTCATAATATACTCCATAACAGCGCTATGAAGCGTGTGTTACGTAGATTTTTTGTAAAATAATAACCAAAACAAGTTTTTGAAAATCGTTCACCAGTGTTACCAGTTATTGATACATAAATTAATTCTACGCTTTTCTACTATTTCAGGGCGTTTCTTAAAGTTATGCCCAAAACAAAATAGATAATTTCATTTAAAAAGGAATGATTATAAAATTATTGCACATAACAAAATTATGTTTGACAAATTATGAATGATGTATTCAGAAAGGAAACAACAATTGCTCCTACTTCCTGTGTGTGAAGTTTACACTAAATAATATAATAGGGTCCACTTAAATGACTTATTGTATGATTCCATACGGTTTCTGTTTCGTTTTTCGTGTGTTCGTCGATGAAACAGACCATAGGTATATTTTTAAATGACCACTTTTATGAATTTCTACCACATGTCAGTACTAAATTATTTGGCAACATATCTTGACGCTTTGACACGTAGCCATCTGGGTTGCCAAGACATTGAGAATAATATAAGACATTTTTCTAGATAATTTATTATTTTGAGGAAATTATAAAATTATGTACAGCGTTTAGAATACTCTTTAAGTATCAGACAGAATACGAGACATCAATGAGATATTAATAAATCGTTTCACGTTGTTATTTATTGCGTTTCAGCGCTTAGCAAAATAAAATCGTATTTGGGTGATATGTAGATAGACTGCGGCTAATTCCAATAAACGGTGTAAATTCGGTTTTAAAGTAATAATGCAGGTTTAGCAGTTCTTGATATTGCTCTTTATATTCCTCTTTTTAATATAGTTTTAGTATAATAATGATTTATCTATTTATCTTGCCGGAAACCAAGCCATAAATTATGGTGTTATTTGACCTACGTTTTCGAGCGATAAACTAGCTTCAACTTTGTGATGTTTAAAAATTCATTTTCGTGCTTTATAATACTACTATATATTAATAATAATATATGTTTTACAATGCGAAAATGTCTAATCGCGAAATGCTACATTTTACCTACCTACTAGAAGTTGCTAATCCATCTTCTGACAACACTATGCTGTTTCTGTCAATATATTTTTTTTAGGTTATAAAAAGTAAAATAAATTAAAAATAAATAAAAATATATTGTGTGTGTTAGTAACAATAACTGTTTTTATTCAAAATGGCATTTCGTAGTGTGACACATGTACTTTTTGATATGGATGGTTTAATTCTCAGTAAGTTCTTTTGTATATCCATGTTTTTTTGCAGTACTTTGAACAAGTACGGTAACCGGCGAATAAGAATAAACTGGAGACAGCTATAAAACTTTTACTATATTTAGTTTATGCTTGTATTTTGCCTTTGTAAAATGGAATATAAATCGTTAGCAACAAGGTATTGGAGCTTTACAAAATAGCTTACTTTCAGAGGGAAATTATTGTTTGTACAAAATTTAGACGTGTTGTGCGTAAGGATACCGAGTTCTTAATATCTGTTCCTGGTTTGGACATTAAACATCCGTGACTGTAAATGCACCGAAGCAATAACTCATTTGTGAGGTAGACAAAGTTACCATATTTTTTTTTATAGATACTGAAGAGTTGTACACCGTGGCATTTCAAAACATTGTGTCCCGGTTTGGAAAAGATTACACTTT
The DNA here is from genome assembly GCA_932526535.1 of Caradrina clavipalpis. NCBI lineage: Eukaryota > Metazoa > Arthropoda > Insecta > Lepidoptera > Noctuidae > Caradrina > Caradrina clavipalpis. Next base: position 6,782,708 of record OW052108.1, read on the forward strand.
TGACTTAAAACTTAAACTAATGGGGCTTCAATCACACGAGACAGCAAAAATGATTATAAGTGAGCTTGATTTACCAATGAGCATTGAAACATTTATGGAGGAAAGTAATAAACAATTCAAAATGTTATTTCCCGATACACAACTAATGCCAGGTAAATTAATTAGTTCCTAATAAAAGTTACAACTACAATTTTCTTTTAGCTCCCACTTAAAAATTCATTAATTTATAGGTGCAAAGCAGCTGATAGAGCACTTTCACAAAAACAATGTTCCAATCGGACTTGCTACAAGTTCAAGCAAAGAAAGCTTTGATTTGAAAGTAAACAAACATCATAAAGAGTTATTCTCTTTATTTCCAAACAAGACATTTGGCTCATCTGACCCTGAAGTAAAAAATGGGAAACCTCATCCTGATATATTTTTGGTGGCTGCAAACAGATTCCCAGATAAACCAAAACCAGAACAGGTAATATTTTATTTAATTACAGTTCAATTATAATGACTAGTCTATCCAAAAGAAAAGTTGAGTCCATAATTTTTTACCTAGATGTTTAAAACAAGAATACCGCAATATTGACTCTTGTATAAAATTTGACATGTTATTGAACACCATCATGTTTTCTAGTGTCTCGTCTTTGAGGATGCAGTAAATGGAGTAACCGCAGCCAAGGCTGCAGGCATGCAAGTTGTGATGGTACCAGACCCAAGAGTGCCTAAGAATTTAACAGCTGATGCCACTATTGTGATTGACAGTTTACTTGAATTTAAACCAGAGCTGTTTGGTTTACCACCAATCAAGTCAAAGGAATAATAATATTGTAAAAATCAAATATTATAAATTCACTAAATAATAATTAATTTGGCTGTTTGTCTACCTCATAAATGAGATTTTTTATTTAGGACCAGAGTGCATTTAATAATTATTTTATTTTGTTAGACATTATACACAGCATTTTTGTATGTGATACAAACAAATATTATATTTAGTTAATAATATTTATTTTCTTATTATTTCCACTACAAATAGTGAACACCTTAGATCAGCGGTCGGCAACCTTTTGGCAGGCAAGGGCCACATGGCAGCAAAATGAGGTAATGACGGGCCGCGCTATCACATAATTTTTAACCGACTTCAAAAGGGAGGAGGTTCTCATTTAATCTGTATGTTTTTTTTTTGTATGTTTGTTTCACGATATTTCCGCCATTTATGATTAGAATTTGATGTTTTTTTTTGTTTTGTAGGTCATGCTACAGAAGTGGTCCCATAATTTTTTTATCGGAATTTAATTTCTTGCAGAAAATTTGAAATTTTCCCCTTTTTTCGGCAGATCAAGTATGAAAAATTGGCCTATTGCTTTTTTAGTCGTCTCTAATGGCAATAACCATATTTGTTGACCTAAAACAAGGGCAAAAGAATTTTTTAGCAGCCGCTGAGGACGATACAGAAGGAGTAACAGCGAGTACACATTAGGCGTTTTGAAGCGCGCGTTTTGAGAATCAGTAGTTCTTATCTAGGTGTACACACGCAAGCGCGCGTTTCAGATCAAGCGCGCGTCGAACGCGCGCTTTGATATATTCGTTCAAACGCGCGTTGGGAGAGCGTCAGCCGCGCGCTTCGAGATACATGAGCCTCCATTTTGTTGTACATTTGAACGCGCGCTTTCGTGTAGAGTGGACGCAATTCACCAAAGGATTTTACGGACATTCTAAAATAATTAAAAAACTTAGGTTCACAATGTCTTAATTTGGGATACAATGTTATAAACATTCCATGCGTCAGTCTATCTCGTAGTATTGGGTGTACCCAATATTCTCTTTGTCGCTGCCGTCTTCTGTAGCGACGGTATAGAAGCCACACACAAGCAATCACTTTGACGTCCATTTCCGAACTGAGTCGAGTATGGACGCCCTACTAACGCTCGTAAAACGCCGTGCTAAGCGCGCTGTATGTACGCTACCAACGCGCGCCTAACGCAACGCTGAGCGCCTAATGTGTACTCGCCTTAAGAGCGGATTTTTACTTAGCTGGAAAGTATTACAAACTTCCATATCTCTTTACTTGTGGTTTTCATATAAAAACATTTTGTTGTCTGATACTCAGTCCAAAATAGAGTATTCATGGCTTTAGTTTAAGGATAGATATGTCCCTTACAGCCGATATTGGTATTACATGTGATGCACAAACTTTTTTTGAATGTAAATTTTATTAATGGGTATGTATTTGGGTAGGTAGCACTATGTCCACGATAAAGCAAGAATAAAAGAAAAAGAAATGAGAAAAAATTATAAATCGGAACTTCAAAGTTGTTATATAACTGTACTTATACACATCTCAGTGTAACGTTTGAGGCTGTATTTGAATGACTATTTTCTTATACGTTAGCACACCTACCTACCTAAATTTTTATTTTAGTTACCTAAATTAATAATATTAGGAGCTAACGCTCCTAATATTATTAATTTAGGGCCGCATGCGGCCCGCGGGCCGCGGGTTGCCGACCGCTGCCTTAGATTATGGAAAACAATTCTTACAAAGGATTTCGGAAAGACATTATTTTGTGGGTTAAATGTACACAATGTTGTTGCATAGTGAAAATTAAAAGTCTATTTTAGCATGCATATAAAAGTTGCTCATGCATTGGATTTAAAATGCAAGTGTTTAGGTATTACACAAAAACTTACCTACCAAAACACTGATTTAAATCTAAGTAACCAAAACGTTGTTTCTAATTTGTTCATAATTTTATTCTGGAACCACCTACTACTGGGTTAGCCCTCCCTTTCTTTGGACCTGATCTCTTGGTTCCATATGTTCATAGTCCAGGTGTTTACTTCAATTTTGAATATCCCTGGTTTATTTTATCCCTGGTTTGGGCCAACACCTTGTCTTATTGATTTTATTTTCATATAAGCAAAAATCAACTTTGAAGTACTGTAAATTAAGTTGGTTTTAGAATTTAGTTTTCGCTTGAAGGGCTAAAATTAATGTGGAGGTGTTAAAGCTATTTTTCCAAATACACATTTTTTAAAATATGTTTGGAAACTTAATTGTAATTTAAGGAAGGTATAATCGGAAACTATGCAATACTGTAACTGATTTTATTTAGGTAGGTACTTAAGCATTAGTTATATAAAGACTGGAACAGACTGATGATAAGATATGAATTAAAATAACAACATCTCCCAGTCATATGACATTACTAACGAAGCCGTAGTGTCATTAAAATAAATCGAGATTTGTATATTGACTACATTGCAATTAAAGACAACAGAAACCTTAAGTATAATTAAAATAAAATAAAATGTTCAAACCAGTGACACATGTTTTGTTTGATATGGATGGTTTATTATTAAGTAAGTTAACATACATTTTTCATATTTATTTTTTAACAACCATTTAGAAAAATATTTCGTTTACGAATTTTATTAATGATGATATTGTTTAGATACGGAAGACCTTTATACTGTTGGATTTCAACAAGTCGCGTCCCGGTTCGGCAAGGAGTTTACATTTGCGTTGAAGAGCAAGATCATGGGTCAGCAAAGTAAGGAATTTGCCAGTACCATTATCGACGACCTTGGTTTACCACTCAGCGTTGAAGAGTTCTTAGCCGAAACGCGCGCTATCTTCGATGAAATATTTCCGCAGTGCAAGATTATGCCTGGTAAGTATTATGTACTTACTTATACATATATATGCCTATTGATAACTTCGCGAGGTTTGTGGAGCATAGTACTACCATTATCACTACTTACACTGCTAGTACATTAATGCATTAATATAATGTACTAGCAAACTATTTGCGACTTCGTCCGCGTGGCTTATTTCACCCGCGTCAAGTTACGTCTTTGGTTACTGCTCCGCTCCCGTGGGTCGTAGCGTGATGTTATATAGCCTATTACTCAGTGATAATGTAGCATTCTAGCGGCAAAAGATTTTTTGAAATCGGTCCAGTACTTTTAAAGTTATTCATTACATACAAAAATAGTTTTTTTTTCTCTTTATAATAACATTAGTGTAGATATATTTCAATATACTTTAACTTATGGCGGCTATTATATGTGTGACAACTAGGCAAAGACCTCCCATTATTCCTCCAGAACCTCTCGTATCTTTGTCATGTTCCATTTTGACATTTATTTACTTATATATTTTCATTTACAGGAGTTGAAAAACTTATTCGTCATCTCCACAACAACAATGTTAGCATAGGATTAGCAACAAGCAGTAGCAAGGAGTCTTACGATCTGAAGACCGTAAACCATCAGGAGCTTTTTGATCTGTTCCCATGCAAAACTTGGGGCACTTCAGATCCTGACGTAAAGAGAGGGAAACCATTCCCAGACATTTTCTTCGTTGCAGCCAACAAGTTCCCTGATAAGCCAGCTCCAGAGAAGGTACTTTGTTTTTTTATTTCTGCAGCACCCGTGTTTTTAAATAGGGCACATCTAGTCAGAGAATAAGTGCAGCTTTGTAAAGCGTCGTCTCCGTCATAAGAATTTCTCTCTCTCAATGTACCATACCCAATCTGTAGTTTGAGTTTGTTGAATTGTGAACTTTATTACGTATGCCATAAAATAGCAGATTTAATAGGTAAATATAATTTTTAAGGGACCTTTTACTTTGAAATTAAAATCGGGTCGGTCTGTCTCGTTAGTAAAATGGTCCTTAGCGCGACTGCTACGCTAGAGGTCTTGGGTTCGATTCCCAGTACGAGCAGAGTTATTGGGTTTTCTACGAAATTCGCAGTAGCAGCTCGGAATTAGGATTTGTGCCCATTTAATAGCAATAGGCTCGCCCAAATTACATGGGACCTAACATACCGGCGAACTGTGGGTGTACATTGGTATACCTGTGCTTAACCCTTTGGAGAATACAGGCGTTATGGTATGAATGTATGTAAAATCGATTTGTAGTAAACAAGCTTCTCTAGGATAGTGTTTAAAATGATTAATTTTATTCTTAAATACTTAATTGGTTTTTCTACTCTTTTTTTTACAGTGTTTGGTATTCGAGGATTCTATCAACGGCGTGAGAGCAGCGCGTGCGGCTGGCATGCAGGTCGTCATGGTACCCGACCCCCGACTGGACCGCTCGCGTACTACAGACGCCACCCTCGTATTGGACTCTGTAGAAAACTTTAGGCCAGAACTATTTGGATTACCACCATATAAGAAAAACGATTAGGAAAAGATACGCAGTAGTCAAAATTTACAGTACATATTGTAATAAGTACTATATTTATTTATATGTATGTAGTTCAAATAATATTATAGATGTTGTGGTAAATCAAGGTGCTAAGGCGAGTTGCGAACAAGTCTTATGTACATTTGTGTATATTGTAAATAGTAAATAAGTAACAGAAATAAAACATCATAATGGTGCTGTGAAGATTTGTATTTTTATTTAAAATATGACTAGAAATAAGAGGTTAAACATTAACACATTCAGGTACTGCAGAAGTTTAATACTGCATGTATACAATTATACTGTAAATCTTATTCAGATCATTTGAAAAACATTAAATGTTTATCAAACAGTTTTGCTTAACACCAAAGAAATAACATAAGTACATACTACTTAAGTAGTCAATAATAAAATAATAAAGTTCAGATCATGTGATGACAGACAATTGACAGTAATCTAATTACAAGCACCAACAAATACCTACTTATAATAACAGTTTTGCCTAATTATCATAAGATGGAAGACCAAATAACTCAGGTTGGAAGTCCTCCAAGGACTTCAACACCAACGTGGCAGTCTGCAATTGATCAGCCTCAATGCGTGGATCAGGCACTGCTACTACTTGCATGTTGGCTGCATTCGCTGCTTTTATACCATTCACAGCATCTTCGAAAACAAGGCACTGAAAATAAAGTGATAAAACCCTTTTATTTACAATAATTCTCTTCTTCCTACAAATAACTGTTTAGTGAGAAACATGAAGGAAATTGTTTGCATTCTTTTATTTATGCTGTAGCTCCTTGGGTTAATGAAAAATCAGGAAGGTGTATCAGATTTTCTATTCAATGATCCAAACTTCTAAGCAAGCAAATTATAATAGTCAAACTATATTATATGATATAATTATATAATTTTAACAATAAATTACTCGAAAAAAAGGTACATGTTTAGATTTGAAGTGTTTTAAATTTGCTATTTATCAAAATATAACTAAACAATCTGACCTCTAAAGTCATGGCTATAAAAACAATGTTATCTACTCACATCTTCTGGTTTCGGCTTGTCAGGAAATCGAGAAGCACAGACAAGGAATATGGCAGGGTCAGGCTTGCCCTTTGTGACTTCTGGGTCAGTAGATCCCATGGTGAGATGATTGAATAGACCTAAGAACTCTTGATGGTTCTGCATCTTCATATCCACACTGTCTCTACTTGAGCTCGTCGCTAGAGCTATTGGTACTCCTTTCTTGTGCAAGTGCTCCACTAGCTTTTGTGCACCTGTAATTTTTTAATTAAAAACAGGTTACATAAAACCTTGTTTATTAGGGTTACCATTTTAAGAAAAACATGGGAATTATCATTCCATTTTTAAAGGTAGGATAAAGTGTTTAAACAGCTTCTTTTGGAGGAAGGTAAAAGCTATTAAATGGCTTTATTGTGGGTATGAGACAGCTCTGCCTGCATTTTTCAAACTTTTTATAACATACTGTCCTACTGGGGTTAACTGCTTATATAATTTATAGGAGTTTAGTCAAAACTACTTTTAACTATACTTGCCAGAAGCAGAAGTATGCATTTTTAAAATATATTGAGGGTGTTAATGGAAAAATGTGTATGATGATGATATCTTAAACATACATATTATAAAAAAAGATTCTCATAGAATACACATATATCATGCAGTTCAATAACATTTTGATAACCAAATTTAATTTTACCTGGCATAAGCTGCACTTTAGGGAACAGTACCTCATAATATTCGAAACTCTCCTTCATAAAGTCATCCTTGGTTATCGGTAATTCCAACGTGTCAATAATTTTTTCTGCACATTCGTGACCTTGGAATCCCAGGAGACTGGCTTTGAGTTCCCAGGTAAAGGTCTTACCATATTTCGCACATACAGCAGTAAAGGCTTCTGTATATAAGATTTCAGAATCTGAAATATAAAAATAATTGGTTAATAATCGAAGTTTTTATCATCCATTGATCATTCTTAACCAATTTCCTGAAATATTTTAAAATCTCACCCAGTAGTAATCCATCCAAATCGAACAACACGTGAGTTACATTTTTAAATTGCATTTTAAAATGTTTCTCAAAAATATATGTGTATAAGAATATTTAGTCTTATCCTTTTCACTTATTTTAATTTTTCAGCACTCGGCGCTACAGTAGTTTCTGTGTTGGATTTTGACAGTGACTGGGCCTCTTAGCCTTAAAGCCTCTTGGCCTTATCTTTCAGTTTCTTGACATACAGAATTACCTATGGCTAATCAGTAATCAGTTATTTTTTTATATTATTTTACTTTTCAACTTAATTTCTTGATCAATCTTTAAAGTATTGTAGCTAAAAATTAAAATTATTGTATTCGAAAGTAGACGTTTCAGTTTCAGTGTCAGGTTTTTTTTTTGCATGTTTCTTTCTTGCTAACTTTACGTTTCATTACACCTTGGGAAATCTTTTACATTTAACCTACTAACATGAACAGAATAATTTATTAGTATCCATTGAATTAATTAGGTGATATTAATCTCTAATTCTACATTCATAAATTATATATGTAGGATTCTGAGTGATAAATAATTAAAAGAAGTAGTTTAAAAAAGAACTACGAAGAACGATTGCCTTATCAATTTCGGCTGCTGCGTTTAAAGGACCGTACAATACAAATAAAGGGGTGTTTTACTATTTAAAAGTTTTAGTTGTTTATTTACAAAAGCGTTTTTTATTCATCTTTTGATAAAAGTTATAATGTATCGGACGGTAAAGATTAAATATATTCATGTTATTTTGTTTTCTTAGGATTTTACAGACCACTGAACACATAGAACTTTATGTAATCTACCCTAAACGGCGGGGTTTTTAAAATGATTCACAACAACCTTGAACAAAGTGTATGGAGGAGTATTGTCTTTTTTTCTTCTAGGCCAATGCCATTATTGAAACTTAAAGTTATACTCCATTCATTAAGACATTAGACAAAAATCTTTTTAACACTATCATTATTTTACGATAAATGCAAAGCAACTATTTGCCACTCACATTAAACAAATATCTCTAAAATTGTGCAGTTATTTCAGGAATATAACTTAATAACTATATTTAATTGGCTGCTTTTCTCTAATGTTATAACAAATGGGGTGCAGGTTTGTTAGGTAGGGACTTACAGTAAACTATCTAAAAAGTTAGAAAAATGTTAAAATTTTAATTGCAGTAGAAAGTTTTCTGCTTCGTTCTATGATAGATTTAGTAAGCAGGATGTTAGACTATCCTTAATTTGCTTACGAGTAAGGTTTCTTATTTTGCACTGTTTGATCACCGTATTATAGACGTGAAGATGTAGAAAACGTGGGAGTCTTTGTGCGTAAGCAGTTAGGGAGTTGGAACTCGGAAGGGTCGTTTACCCTGGAAACTCCATAAATCAATATTTCTCGAAATATCGATGTTTATCTTTGTTCCATTCAGTTAAAACAATTTTCTGACACTCAGCAAAGAGGTCTCTGTGTAAAAGTTTCTGTAGAAAAACGATATAGCTTATGTTATCTACTAACCTACAATATAATTTTGAATATGACTGTTCAAAGACTGTTTGTGACTATCCGGTTTGTGTAGTGGCTGTGAGTGCGGCTGCTGAAGTGCTGACCGTAGATTCCCAGGTGAGGTAAAATATGTTATTGGAATTTCTATTCGCGTAGTTCTCAATAGCAGCTCGAAGTTGAGAAGTGTGGTGTGACGCACCTGGTCGTGTCGGATTGCCCGCCCATCGGATTATGAAATTTAGGGAAGAAGTCGTCTGTGTCTACGCACACTATTTGATACTTATGTAAGTTTCCCTAGAATAATACAATTGTAACGTAGCAACATTCCTTAATAATCCTATTTGACGAATGCTTTAAACCAAGTAAGATGGTGAGGTGTTGTTAAAATTATTAAAAAAAAAAACTGGCCAAGTGCGAGACTGACTCGCTCATCGAGGGTTCCGTACAATTTTTTTTTTATTTTATGATGTAACTAAAACTTACGCTTTTCACAATTTTTCCTTTATCTTTGTTATAAGACGTTGCTTCGTACCAAATTTCAAGATGTTGAGTTCACGGGATGTACCTTGTAGGATTTGATTCCCTTGCGAGTGTCGAAAAATTGCGGAAATTTTGCAACGTCTGCATCTTTTGATTGCGTTGGCTTGGAAGTTTGATATTTTCACAGCTGCAAGGGACCTGAATATTTCATATAAATTCCAGCTTGATACCTCCACGCGTTCCTGAGAAAAAGGGTCTTGACAGACAGGACGGACATCAAAGTGATCCTATAAGGGTTTCGCTTTTTAATTTTGAGCTACGGAACCCTAAAAAAACCGTCGAAAGTTTCTCGATAAGCTGCACATTTATAAAAAGTTGGGTTTAATTCCTAGCAGCTGTATGTAGGCTGTAGGTACCTACTAAAGGCTACCTAACCGGGCGTCCTTCAATCTTTTATCAGGAGCAGGATGCAAGGTGACCTCAGAATATTCGGCAAGGTCTAATTTCGTCTTCTTCCTTTTTGTTTTGTTTTGCTTTATCCTGGGTTTAACCTCATTTCTTTTTTGTTATATGATATAAGTAAGTAGCTGTTTGTGTAAGTGTCATAAAACTATAAAATCTTACAGGTAAAAAAATTAAATAGAAAAAAAAACATAGTTTGAGCTACCCAAATGCTGTATTTCACCGAGAAATAAGTAATGACCTTGTATAAAACCATCTGGACGTTAACCCTATATGTTATCAAGGTGGTAAAAATATTGTTATTAAATATTTACACTGTTATTTGACTAGCTACATAAGTACTTACATTGTTTAAGAAGATTGTACATAGTATTTTTTTCTGATCCCTGCACGTTGTTCATGTCGTATGCATTATGGCCTACTCATAAAGTTGTACAGTATACTTAAGCCTTGAACTAATTTCCCTCCATTTTCACAATCATGCCCTTCCCGATAAATCATCATTAGGTCAATAAAATCAATAAACTCATAGTGACCACCGGACGGTAAGAAAGCTGAACAAAAAGATTGCAAGTCTCGTGTGCTCTGCTCTCGTATGCAACGAACACTTGCTGTTCGATATCCACAATCCATAATTATTAATTCGTGGATATAGAGCGTGAAATAAAGCATTCAGGCAAAACAAGAAGTAAGTAGGTATATAGGGGCGGAACGTGTTGGCGGATTCTCAGTCGTTAGTGACGAGGCTCGCGGGCAGCCGGGCGACTCCCGTGAGCGACCTCGTGTACATGAGCTACCTATCGACACAGATAAAGGAATTCCTATGTGATGTTAGTAAACAAAAAGTGTATAAATAAAAAGCGCGGCGTGTTCCCTCTGTCAGTCTAGTGGTGAAGTTAAGCTGGCTACGATGTCTCTTCCGGGAGTTTTCCTTTTTTCACACTACGTCGAGAGCTTTTGGGTAAGTTTATTACCTATCTTTGAAAATTAAACGTTAACGCCTTTACTCACAAGTCACGGTTCCCTGTATTATTTATGATCGTGGTGGTTTAATCTTTTTAAATTTTAATAAAGCGTACGTACCAAGCGAGCAAGCACGTAGGTAATTATTTTTTTGCACTTAATTCATACTCATACTGCGTCTGAAATGGATAACGCGAGTCCATGATCCAGACTACATTGTGAAATACTATGCTTACCTATCATAATTTGAATGAGTTTTAATTTACCAATATAAATTCCTAATGTTATTTATTTTATTGAACTAGGTAGGTACATACCTATGTGTCTAGTTTTCTCTGTTTTATCCCGGACACAAAGATCCAACCGAAGCATAAAGTGTAAGAAGTTACGGCTGAAGTAGAAAATATACATTATTCAGACATATTTCTTGCGAATTATGAAGCGCTACGCCTAGCTTGCGTGTTTTGGAGAAGTTATGTTGCAAGTTAATTTTTAATACTTAGTTGGTATTTTTTCTTCAGACAAATGACGCGAAAAAAAGTCCAAGTAAATTGTTGCCTGTAAAATTTGTGCCCTATACGTTGTGAAAAGAAAAACTAGGTACACTCAAGTGCTCGCTTAATGGGTGCAGTTTGGTTAATAAAGCGCAATTAATTTATAGAATTTTTGCTTGGGTAAGCATTTTAAATGAATTTCTGAACTATGATAGTACGTAACAATGCTTGATTCGTAGGATCTACTGCTGACAATTAAGTAAACTGGGTAATTCATCCATAACTTAAGTTACGGTTGAAATACTTTTGTAAAGTTCACAACTTCCTTCGTGTGTTGGTAATTGGATGATGGTTTTCTGACCTTTATAGAACCTACCTACCTACATCATTAAAATGCAAATAGCGACCTATATTTAGAGTTAGCCCACATTTTAGTTTACTTCATTAATAAGAATAAACTATAGGAGCCTACCAACATGAATTTATTTGTTAATGAATAGGGATTTTACAAAAGCTTTTGTATTCGATTGCATTCGAAATGGCAGACGGTTCTCGTTTCGCAATCGAATTCTTGTTTTACTTTTTACTATCAAGAAACTTGGACTGCTTCATCGAAGTAAGCGAATCTGAACGATTTATTTGGAATGAGTTTTTCTCTAGTGCCGAGACATTGAGACTAGGTACCTAGTAGTGTTATAGTGCAGAAGAGCCGAGCGATGTCTGTCGCTTCCTATTGCCAAACAAGCGTTCTCGGCAGCGTCAGGAGTGCGTGAGACTGCTTGACCGAAACGTTGAATATTCAGCATTTGTTCACTCATCGCTATATGTATATTAATATTCAATCGGTCGCTTACTCCTGCCTCTGATTCAAGGTTAATTTTTTACCCGTTACTAATTAAGAATAATTGCGATCGATGATTATTTTGTTCGTCGCAAAAGATTGATATAGAAAACCGCGATTGTATTTCGTAGTAAGTGTTAACCTGTATTGGTTAAAATATATTGAAGGTACCCTTAAATTAATAATGGTTTAGAGAATTAAACAAGTACCTACTTAAAAGTAGCTTTGTGTTAAAAAGCAAGTGTGACATTTGGTGCTAGGTATCACGTGAGACAGTTCATATTAGAACTTGGTTTTTTACTGTCAAGATGTTTTAATTGTGTCTATAAATAAATCATAAAAAAAACGTTTTTTTTAGGGCGTGACCGGAAGCTCATTAGCGTTATTACCCTGTCTGAAAAATAAAAAAAACGTGTTCTTTGATGGATCTAATTAATTTATTGTATTACATCATAGGTTCTTCCATTATTAATATTTTATAACGAATCAAAAAAGGACGAATAACAACACCAAGCAATGTCTAATGAAAGTTTGTGACAATTTCAGGTAGTGCGTAGGTAGGTGGATTATATTTGTAGGATTTTAAATCTTACTCGACATGTAATCTTTTGTGAGTCTAGCTAAAGAGGACTAAATAACAAAAACGATGACAGGGTAGTAATAACTAATTAACTGAGTCTGCTAATTAATATGCCCCGTAATAAATCCATAGCTCCTTTTTGATCACCGATAAAACCACCTACATATGATCGCACTTTGTGATTTTGTTTTTTTGCTGCTTCAGTTTTGCGGTACCGATGACCTTCTACAACTGGTTAGTTGTTTAAAACTACCCTATTAGTATGATAATGGATTGCCGAGTCGGGTCGTAAACCATCGTCGGTACAAAATTTTGTATCGGCGATGACGCGCTTGCCGTTGCCATCGACCACTGTTCGCCTTGAACCTCATACAAGGACACGTTTTTATTTATTATTCAATTAAATGTATTGTTATGTGATTGATTTCGTGATGATTAGATTACAAACGCTTTTTGTTGGTTATATAAAATACATTCTGTCTGATAATTGTGTTATATCAGAGTATATTGTAGCTGTTTTGGCTACTAAGCCTACGCAATAGGGGTGCCTACGCACTTTTTTTTTTACTAAATAAAAGAACTGAATTGCTTCATTGTAAATTCGTTTGGAACTGTTGCTCATTGATATTCTCAATCGATCGATTTTAAAAAAAGCTAGTTTGTCAGTCTTGATTAACTTCTTATTTAGATATCTATAGGTTCTTGTTTCTATTAATAGCTACATTCTACATAGGGTGATTTCGCCGGTTAGCGACCAGTTAGCTGGGTTACCCACTTCAGATGAGGAAAAAAAAATGTTGTTTACACGCAAAATAGTATATGTTAATGTGAATTTGTCCCAAATATAATGTAGTTTGGATACAAAAACATAAAATAACATACATTCATAAAAAAATATTTATAAAATGCTGAAAATGTGAAAATATAGCGAAAACGTCGGTTTACGACCATTTTTATCAGTTTATGACCACCAGTGGTCTGGTTTGCGACCGCTATTTTAATATGAAAAATATGCCAATAAAACAATTATAATCGCTTTAAATATATTTTAATTTTTTGCCTTTTCATAAAAATAAAAATGGTAGCAATTTGGTGTAATGTTTTCTTATAAATTAAAAAATAACAATCTTACATTTTGTAGAGACTTAGTCACTAGTTGTAATAGAATCAACAATCATTGGTCTAACAATATCCTTAATGTACAGTAATATACAGTAGCATAACATTTAAAAATAATCAACATCAATCAATATTAAAAAAATAAATAAATTTATACTTTAGGAACCATATTCCGCTTTTCTTATTCAAATTATGATAGTTGACACCAAATTATTTGGTAGCTCCATCTAAAAAAAAATATATATGTAAGTAGTTTGCTTTTTATGACTAAATTTTGTTTTAAACTGAAAAATAGTAATATTTAGTTGTAAGCGGCCGTTATTTCTCTCATACTAAATTATGTTGGCCGGAAACCAACGTCTTTATTTCGCTTAATTTGGTTTACGACCAGCTGTTTAGCTGTTTAGCGCCAAAGTTTGTAGGTAAATTAAACAAACTTCTCACAAAGAAACTGGTGGTCGCTTACCAAAGAACTACAAGGAAAACCTTTTACAATACTGCATTCAAAATTGTAACAGTCCTTTATGAAGCATTAGGATCATATTAATCAAAACAAAATAATGCTGATCTCGCCGGTTTGCGACCATGTGGTCGCTATCTAACGTTTTTCATAAATAAGTATTTCGGTTACCGACCACTTGATTTTATCTTAATAATAAGTTTAAAAAAAGCAAAATACAACTAAATTATAACCCATACTTATCGATTGTACAATTTAAGTATGAAACTGGTGTGTAAAATATGAAATAAGCATTAAAACTTACCTTTGAGCGCCGCGCGCCGAGTTATTTTTTTTTCAAACTTGCGGCACTTCCACCACCACGGAATCAAGACGCGCACTGAGCAATATTTTTTCGGCTCTGGGTTAACCCATTTGTTTCAAACTTTGCAAATTCTTATTTCATAATCATTTATAAAGCACGTTAGATTTATTTTTTATGTATGTTACCTCTACAAATGCTATTTTCTTGATTTAAAGAAACTTAGTCCGTCAAATGGTCGCCTACTGAAGGTGGTCGCGAAACCGGCGAAACGACCCTACTTGCAGCTATCACGACTATTTTAAAATGTTTAAACCACTTACTCATCTGCGTAGTTTTGTAACATTAAAAATATGATGACAACTGGTATCATTTTATACGCAGCTATTCAGGAAAATATGTAGTTTTGATGGACGTTTGACCTTAAAGATTATGCTACGTAATAATACCTACGGTTTTACATATTTATGTTAGGTATAGAGGCCTAAGTATATAATATCTACAGGTACAAATGTAGGTACATTAAACATATTTGGCTAGTAAGTAGGCGTCTAAGTATAGCAATCAATAGAGCATTTCACCAAATCAGCCCTCGTAGCGGGATTTCGCACAAATAGGTACCTACCTTGTGATATTCTTGAAAGTGCAATCTAAAATACAACCCTAAACACCGAATTTTCGAAATGTGATAGGTGGTTAGAGGCTCACAGTCCATTCTCAGTGTGGAAGTCACACGAAGGGAAGCAGACGTATGTATAGTGTTATAGTGACACATATCCGATGCGGCGAGACGACCGGGACTGGTCGGCCTTCGGGGAGCAAAACGAATCGCGCGCCGCCCTCGCCCGCCCGCGCCATCGCGCTCTTTGCAGGGAAGTACACTGTCTATACCAGTCTACCCACAATCTCCAATTATATTTGATCTGGAAGCTCTGAACCTCTCAGCCGTCTTGATATTTCATTGAACTCGTCAATTAATGTCATATCAACTGTCATTTACTATGAACTCCATCCATGAGTTCATCCCAACAGTTTGCAATGACAAATGAATTTCTTCGGCAAAAGTATTGACCTGCAGGCGCTTGAGTCTAAATTATAACGTACACGTCATTTATATTTTTAGTCCACAAGACTAGCATAACAATGAACCGTAAAACCAGCTACAACTGACCAAATTCTTTAATGATTTTCATTCGACAAAATTCTTGAATTTGCAATGACATTGATGACGCTATCGAAGAGTTTATAATAAACTATAAACTTGGAGCAATATGTAAATTACGAACATATCAAGCGATTCACGATATTTTTAGTTCCAAATAAAAGTCGCAGTGAAAGGTCATAGAGCAACCGCTGTTTATTGATCGGCAAGATGCAGAAGTCGATTGAAGGAGAAAGAAGCTTCCTCACTATAATATTGTTTATTTATTGTCTCAAAATAAGGCTAGCTGACGAGCCACTATCCATCTGTAAGCACCACGTCCGTAGAACCACAATGCTAGAGGTAGTCCACAGTTTATCGTATTAGACAGTGGGGACGGTAGGGTACAATAATTTATTCGAGTAGATTTTATTTGGAATTACATTCTTAATTTTCTTTTCTTCATGTATACAAAATCGTTATATGCTTATCAATTTACTACTGGCTAATTGACACTTTGATATTTAAAATTCAAATAAGACCATTTTAACTACTCGTCCATAATAATACGAGGAGAAAATACGCCAAGACCTGCCTGACAGACGATCTACGATAAACGGAATCTGGTTTTGGCAAATTGAACATCTTTGTGAATTTTGAACAAGTATCAAATGTAGCCGAAACCAATGAGTGATAGATTTGTGCGGTGATTTAATTTGCTATGATGTTCACTAACAAATAAGAAAATCCTGGATAATAGGTAATTCATTGGGACTACCACCTCACTAGCAGGCAGGTAGATAGGTACCAAGAGTCTTGCAGAAAACTGGTTAAATCAAAATACCGCTTACTTTGTAGACAATGAGACAACATCTCACAAAAAAAAGGTTCAAATAAATCGAAGCCATACTTCACATAAACCGCGGCAGATAGGTCCAAAGTACTCTGTTCTGATGTCGATAAGAGTTAGTCTCGCAATCTGGGAGTAAGGAGCGAGGGAGAGCAATCAATTAAAGCGACGATGAACCGCGTGAACCGGCCTCAATAAACGCGGAAGAGTCGATGCAGCTGACAAAGTGACGAGACGCCTCCCTTCGTGGCGTTATGTAAATTATGTGCAAGTTACAAGTGCACGCAGATACAATGACGTCAATGCTGAAATATCACAAAGAAAAACATCGACGAACGTTTGAGAAAGTTACAACTACGATTTTTTGCTGAAATCTTACCGAAAAAAAACGAGCAGCAAATAGCTGCTCGTTTTTTCTCTAAAAAACCTGAATTCCAACAACACTTAGGCTAAAAATAACTTAATTATGCAGTACTTAATGATACAAATAGCTGTGTGATTTGATTTCATAATAATGTTGACTCATACATACTTTATTTACCCATGTTATGCCTACTCAGTTTAAATAAGATTTTTTTTATTTACTCTCATAATATTATCGTTTGCAGGCTTGTGTATCATTCTTAATTCATTGACCTTACAAACGCCGACTTGTCAATGAAGTCTAATTGTGAGAATTTTATTTTCATTGCAATGTTTCATGCATATTAATCCTCTAGATAATTGAGGATATTTGAACAATCCTATTTGTGTAATACACACAAATGTCTAATCTACTTTCTGAGCGAAATAAATACTGCTTGTCAGTATATTTGTGGCCACAGTATCTGAATTTGAGGGCTGGTTCGAAGTGGCGATGACGCAAGAAAAGAATAAATGGAAAGATTTGGGGGACGCCTTTGCCCAGCAGGGAGAAATTACAGACTAGAGAAAAAAAAGTATCTGAATTTGGAAAAAAATAGTCCAGATGTGGACAAAGCTTTCAGTCTGTTTTATAAATAGCTTCTGAAGACAGAGAGATATTTTTTTTCGGGTTATCCTATGAATTATGTGCACTTACTCGTCTAGAATTGTTCTAGTTTTTCCCACCAAGCTGCGTGGATTGCTTCAAATTTTACAATGGAATCTGTTCCACTGTTCCCACTAATTCGATTTGATAAGTCCCTAAGTCCCCACTTGTGAGTCTGGCGAAATTAAGTTAAATATGATGTAATGAGACTCAATTTAAGGCTTTGAGAAAATAGGACAGCTAAGGAAGCTATATGCCAAACTTATAACAGATAGGTACTGCCCGCGACTTCCTCCGTGTGGATATTTTCACCCGTGTTAAGTAACGTCTTTGGTTACATTTTTTTTTTATTTTCGGGTTGAAACCTTCAAAAGACGCCCGATCTTTGGGGATAAGACCGGGGAGTGTGGGATTCTTACCTCACTAAAACCATCCCGGTGGACACCATCAGCACATGGAGAGGGTTCCGTTTCCTCTTAAAAGACCGCATCAGAACCCTCCCTGTGCAACGCCTATTAGGGCACGTCTGTGGGAAGACTGTAAAGGGGTCTTCCCTAAATCTCGATGTGCACGGTAGCATGTGACCACTATGCTACCGTCTTCTCTAAGGTCGCTTTAGTGGGCGGACAGAGTCCCCATTCTAACCGCCCGCGACTTTAAAGGCCCACCTGTCGTAACTTTGGTTACCTACTGCTCCGCTACCGTGTATCGTAGCGTCATGTTGTAGTCTATGGCATTAACAAATGACGTGGCTTTCTATGGGTAAACGAATTTTCAAAATTGGTTCAGTTGATCCAAGGATTACTCCCTGCAACCCCACAATCTATGATCTGAGAATGTCTATCATATTTGTTCGGATTCTCACGAATTATTATTTTAATGGTTCTCTTTCTTGAAAATGACTGACTCTTAGATTGATTAAATGGTTCATAAGGATGGCCAATCAAAGTCCACAACATTATGTAGCTTAATTATCAATGACAATAGTAGGTATATTGTGGTGGTAGATAAAAAAGACAGTCAGGGTATGTACCGCCGATCTTTCTCATTTCAATCTTTGCTGTTTCCAATAAATTAATTATACAACTCACACGCATGATAAAAAATAAGTTTACAGATAACGGAGGGGTATCTCCTACTTGAAATATTTTAATTTACTTATGTTGTTATCGTTCGTATTTTTTTCCATTATTGGGCTTAGAGACCATTCGTCTTGCGTCTTTCTTTTAACAGCACAGGATAACCTTTTGACTCTCGCTTTAACTTGTTTAAAATATTTATAAGAAGGTTTTTAATTACGAGAGATACAGCTATCTAAGTAGGTATGCTAATTTTAGCGTAGGTATGGATCTATTTGTTATTGTGTTACAATAATAGCAATTTCGTCACCTGGGTTATTATGTAGGTAAGAATACAGTGTGGACATCTAGAAACTGACTTATCCAATGTCAAGTGTTTGTCTACCTATATTTGTAAACGTTTCAATAAATATTTAAAAAGTGCAAGCTGTGATGAAATTATGATATCGTAGCATTACTTACACATTGATAGGTGATCAATGTAATACATTCATTGAATATCTTGGTACGCACCTAACTTGGACGACTAATTATAAAATAAAAAAAGATGAATAAAATACTTGCCTACCTAGTATTTTTATATAAACCTGTTTTCATTTCTACTGTTTATCATTGTTTTCTTATACTTTTAGGATCCACTGAGTGCTTTTTAATCTTCAAAACCTTATCGATATTTTTTTGGTTTCAACAGTTGAATAGGCGATCCGTTACTTCCTTATCTTATACAGATAACTCCTACAGTTTACTAAAAAAAGCTGGTAAAACCGTCGAAACCACACGTCCGTTTAGTCACAAAATTGACATTGAAATTGTAGATTTAGTACCTATATTCAACAGCGGCGAATTATACGAGGTTTTTGACCCAGGTAACTTTGTTGAAAACAGAAACGTTATAGATAACATAAGCATAAAATATTTTATCATTTCGCTCTTTTAAGATAACCTCGGATAAAAATATTTGGATGTTCTTCACATTAGAGAAAAACGGCTTCATGTTTTAAATTTTTGTTTATTCTGTGTCTGATCAACACCAAAAGTGCTCGAACTAACTACTGGTAGTTATTTCCACTTCATTAAGTTAATTTGTCATTTAAAAGCGATCGGTTAGGTTTAACACTCGCAAATTAAGAAGCGTGGATGAATTCATGTTATCTATTTACAAAATACTTCGTTTCCGCCACACCTTTGCGGATAAGGTAGCAATTGATGGCGAATTCGCCAAATATTTTATAAAATGTAAGGAAGTTTCCAAAAAACATCGATATGTTTACACGCAAAGAATAATATAAAATTATCTATAGGTAGAGGTTGGCCCAGTTGAACCAAACGAACATTTTTAAAGCCTCACTTTTTGGGCTTCCCGAAATACCCCTATGTATGTTTTACGATTTTTGGTGGTTTAGGAGCTAGACGGTTTTTTTGAGTGATGTAAAACCTGAAACGAATTTTATTGAGAAACAAAATCCTCTTTGTAGATACTAAGTGTTAGTCACTTTAGGACATGATTAGACAATCGGTTTTTTTGTCTATCGTAAACCAGACTCAGCATTATATATAAAAAAAAATACAAAACATGCGACATAAAAAGAGAAAATCAACGAGATAGGATGACAGGTAAGAACTCCTAAAAAAAAAACGTCTAGTTCCTAAAGCACCAAAAATCGTAAAACATACATGGGGGTGTTTCTGGAAGCCAAAGAAGAGAGGCTTTCAAACTTTTCGCTTGGACATCCGCGACTGGGCCACCTATATATTTTGTATCTTTGGTGAAAAAAGAAGACTGGCAAAACGACAAAGAAAGTCGTTGTATAAAAGTAATAGTTCGATATCATTTAGTTAACAGTGACGAGGAGGTCGGGCGCCCTTGAGGGATCTGTTACCGAATGTAGAGCAGTCCGAGATGCAGGGATAGGAAGGCAGGGGGATACACTGTTTATTTATTTGATTACTAACCGTTTTATCTTATCGCGTTCTTCATGCGTTGCGTACCCAAAACGTATGCTGGCAGTTCTTTGTTGAAACTGACGTGTCCTTCAACTTAATTTAAGTTCATTCCACATTTGTTCGCACCTGAACGAGCTAATACGTATTTTCTCATAAACAACCTATTTGTAATTCAAATGCTATTTAGTGTATGCTCCAGTAAATCGATTAAGAATCACTAGGTAATGCAATTAAGAACAGTCACTGTCTCGGGCTGTGTCTGTTTGTTACTCATTCTTTTAATTACTTGTATTGCTTTTTAGAGAGAGTATTTGTGGAGAAAGTGACGTAACAGGCGGTAAGAGAAGCTAGCAGGCTAGACTTTTTGCGATTTGTAATTCCGTAGGCGTGACCTAGGCTAGGCAACCAGAACTGCTGTGTACCCGATAGTTATATTAAATGCAATATGGCACTGAGGACTACTAGATCGTTAAACTTCATGACATCTTATGAAATTGTTTTCTCTTAGGCATACATAAATGTATATATGCCTAAGAGAAAAGACTACGCTTAGTCTCGTCTGCGTAAGTACCTATCTAATGAAGGAATCAAATTGCTTTTTTGTTGGCCTTAGAGGTGAACACGAGAAAGACTTAAGAATTTGTTTAACCTTGTTAATCAGTTAGGTTTAGAATCAAATTTATTTTAGGCTATATTTTAGCATAGTTACTAGAGGTCGTTAGTCTAGGAAGGGTTTTTAAACGTTCACCATCTGAAGCAATATCTATAATATCTCGTTAAGGCAATTCGAAGACAACGAACCAACCATGCGAAAAAGTGGCTAATCCATACATTGTAAGCATTTTCTTGTAATATGTGGGCCACGTTAGCAGGCTCAGTGGTTACGTGGTACGACGCGAGGTATAATTAGCACTCGCTATGAAAAACATCCCCACGACGCGACGACGACGCCGGTGTTCAATTACGACTTTGTATTATCAAGTCTCGTGATTTTTTCTTACAGCGATGATAGAGGTCTATGAGCATAATGGCGTAAATTATATCAGCACGTCCTGAAATGTTTCGGTTAACGAGTAGGGTAGGGTAGGTAGGTTAAGGGTAGATGTAGGGTTGGGTAAGTAGGTAGGGTAGGGTAGGTTAGGTAGGTAGAGTAGGGTAGGTTAGGTAGGTAGAGTAGGGTAGGTAGGGTAGCGTAGGGAAGGTAGGTGTAGGGTGGGCAGAGTAGGTCAACTTAGAACTCCGGAGATGGAGACGTTTTGGAGATCTAAAGAAGTTAGTCCAGTGGTACTGGCTGGTAATGTTATAGGGCAAGTTGAAACCTAGTGTATCTACGACTAGGGAGGGTGAAACACCTCATTGTTATTACCGAACTATCGAGCTTTAGTTAAGAAACTGTCAACAACGTCCTATTTATCTCGTTGTTGAGTCTCCGGTTCAAATTAGTAAATATCTTAATTTATCTATAACCATGAACTGGACAAACCTTTCATTAATTACTGTAATTAATACCTACGAAGGATAAGAGTGACTTTCAATAAAGGCGTAAACTGCGCTTTAAATATATTATATGTGGTTATTTATGTTTGTATCGGTACTGTAGTAGACTAGTTATACAGGAACATTATAGCAGCCATGCGTGCACCTCATGTATATGAATGGTAGGTAATAAATATTACTTTGTAGTGAAAGGATGAATATTAAAGAAGTTGTTTATTAAGTTTTGTTTGACAATCTTATTTTATGAGGGTTAAAATGAAATAAAATGTAATCCGTGCAATGACATAAATTCCTTCATTGAAACTGTAAAGATGGATAAGTATCCAACTTTTTGCAACTGTTACTATTTAATGCATGTCCGCTGCATACCAGACACGGTCACCTAATTGAGATGAATTGGATTGCGCATTGTGATTTGATGTTCGATGCCAATTGTCGTAGCATTTTTTTGGCATTGCTGTGCAATATTATAAAGCGACAATTCGCAACACGTTTGCGAAAGTATAACTCCCGTTAAATTCCTGTGCCAGTTAAGAGATTCTGTGAAATGCGGGATCCGTTAAAATGCTAATAAAAACTTGTGCCACCAGCATCGCTCGATGCTTGGGGAGATAATTTCTCACATTTAAGCTGTCACTGAGTGCAGTTAGGTAGTGAGCGAGATGGTCGGCCGTTGACGCCGTGTCCGGTGGCTGCGGCCGCGTAATGTTACGTAACGAGAGACAGTTACGCAAAGCCAATGTCAAGAGCGACGCGTCAACGTTGTGGCGTCAACGCGGGCGCGGGTGTCGATACCGCACACCCGACGCACGCGCCGCGCAGCACACCCGCACGCCGGGTCAACGACCATGTAACCAAACATAATCTTAAAGCATAAACTTGAACAAAGATTTGAGAAGCTGATATTGGCAAAAAGACTTAAAAGAATCAACGTAGGTACACAAATATTCGAGTCCGGTCAATAAACTTATGTCGACTGTTATTATTACGTAAGTGGTAGATATCAATATTGTGGCTTATGTTAATTATTAGCAAAGAATAGGACGCACATAGCATGTACTCACATGTACATAGAAACATCTGACATTTAAGAGCGTTCGTATGAAACAATACAAAGTGACGATCAATCTAGATATTTATCAAGCTTGCAAATTAGGGACTTATTGTGACGAACGGCTGAACGACTGTATGGGAACCGTGTTCAATAATTCATATTTACACTAACCTCCTAAAAATGGTACATTTATTTCATTTTGGTTACACAGAGCACGCCGCCGCCACTGGTAGACTGGTCGTATGTGCCAACTCTGGTTCTGGCAGTGATCCTGGTGTTGGTAGCAGCAACGGCGCTGGTGGCGCGCGCAGCGGATGGCAAGCAGTCCACGCGCCTGCCCGGACCGCAAGCGCTTCCCTTCCTGGGCACTCGGTGGCTGTTCTGGAGTCGATATAAGATGAACAAGCTACATGAAGCTTACGAAGGTATGAGTTATTTAATTACAATGATTATAAAGTGTAGGCTAGAGCACCGCAAATTACGAAAAAAAAAACAAAAGCGTTAATGAAATTAGGGTGATAAACTGACAAGCCAGTCTCTATTATAAATCAAGCAACACAGGAAACATGCAAACAAGAACACAGTAGCAATAAAAAGCATTTTGTATTAGCAAGCATGTACTATAAAAAGGGTTTGAATAAAGCCAAAGGTAATTTCAATTCCTAGGAATCTAGGGAATTGATTTTCCCCTTCACCTGTGCGATATATTGCGCAGGTTCATCTGGGAATAGGGAATGGTTGTATGATGAATCTTTTTTTGTCGGGAACTAAATTGTCTAGCGTCTGTGTAATCTAGCTAGATCATGAACCAACCGTAATTAGGTTTCCAGACTAATAAGTAATTCCGATGTCAGCTATAAATAACTAATCTAGTTTATGTACGAAGATTTATTTATATTTCACTGTTTGTGTTATTTCGATAACATTATAAGTAATTAACACAATTAGGATGAATATCAAAACAGCACAGATGTTTCAAAACAAGAAACAAAATCAATTTAATAATTAATTATCCTATCTCGACGTGTTCTCCTCGATGAACAAATCTCGCCTTTTTATTGCTTTTGCGGTGGAACGAATATTGACTGCAAAAATACCCATATTAGTAGAGGTCCATTTAAATTAGGTTGGGTTTTATTCTGAGGATAATTACGGCGTTACCCACAATGTCTCTGACTTCACAAGCTACAGGGTTCACTAGATGTGCCAGCCTAAATGCTAAATGTCGCTGAAAGATACCAGCGCCACGTCATGTACGAAGATATCTTGATGAACTTGAACACCCACTTGCTTAGAGAAAGAGATCAAAAAGCGAATACATGAAGTGAATACATGAGTTCAATATCACCGAACCACACCAATGCAATAACGATTTATTGACTTGTTTATTATTTAATTATCTATGGAAAAGTAAAGGCGACTAACAAAAGGGATTTATATGGCAGATGTGAGTGGCAACGCCGAAAGAAAGACCTGCGCTGACCTTATAGGTGACGTTCTTCAGAAAGGTCGGGTGCGCAATACTCGTAAGCGGCATGCTTGTATGACTAGATGTATGAACGTGGACGAGGCAAAAGGAGTATGTAAGGATCGTAGCAATTCGCGTTCTGCGGTTTCTGCCTACCCCCATGGGAAAAAGGCGTTTATGTAGATATGTAAAAGCTAGATGACGGTCACAATATTTGGAATTTGCACACAGACATGTTCAGGCGTTACGGGCCTGTATTCGTGGAGACGACTCCTGGGGGCGCATCTGTGGTGTCCATCGCGGAGCGTGCAGCCCTGGAGGCCGTGCTGCGAGCACCAGCCAAGCGCCCCTACCGCCCCCCCACCGAGATCGTGCAGGTGTACCGCAGGAGTAGGCCTGACAGATATGCTTCTACTGGACTTGTTAATGAGTAAGTAGAAAATCCGTTCAAATACTTAGATAAGAACTAGATGAATTCACCGAAGGTTGAAACACAGTTGAAGCTGCTCATATTTGATGTTGATGCTTTATTTTCTACTGTTACATGGGGTCACGGAAATCCCAAGACAAAGGTTAAGAGATCCTCTAAAGCAGGTGTCGGTGTGACTCCGACCTCATCAATTACCGGGGGAATTCTGCTGTCTATCTAAAACCAATCCATTCATATGAATGTGATTACAGACCATGTGCGAGACTAGTAGTTAAATGTATTAGTTTTTCTGTGTGTGTAAGTTATCACTTATCAATAACGTATCTCTATTCACAACATTATGTTCATAACCACGTGTTAGTCTATCTGCTTTCAATACCTTTAAACTCAAGGTTGTACTATACATTCCCTTATTTAGATGTCCGAGAAGTCTATAAATAAGTTGACGGCCCGATTGTAGATAACGCCAATCATCGGTATCGTAAGTAGTCGAGAGTAATTGACATAGATACCTAGTTAGACTAGGTTATCTTTTAAGTAAGCATTCATTCACAGCGGGTGGCTTGACCTCGAGTCTCGGGGCTAAAGTAATAACCATTGTGTCCTGTGATCGTGATATTTTGGCAAGGCTTTGTACTACAAGTCACGTAGACTTCAAATATAACTGCGAAGTTACATTTGCACTATAGTATAATGACGTGTCTGTGCTGGCATTTCCTGGATGTTTTAAACCGTCTACATCGATGTCGAAAATAACGACAATTTCATGACGATGTTTATCAACGCCTCATAGGCTAGCCGCACACACGCAATAATATTGACAATAAAGTACGTATTGTCAATAATATTGTGTATGTGCGGCCTGTATTGCGGTATTTTTCTATAGATCTTGAAATTCTGACAATATTGGATTGTCAATATTATTGTGTGTGTGCGGCTAGCCATCAGTTTCTCTTACAATCCAATTTTTTGCTAATCTGTTGGCACTTCATAACAATAAATGACATAATCTTCATCGCATTAGGTAATACCAGTATTAGATCGTAAACCACATTATTTGGAAAATAATGTATCTAGTTATGATCAAGATACCATTAGCGCCAAAGGTCTTAGTTACTGCCGGTAAAGATACAAGGTTACAATATAAAGAAAATCAAAATAACTGAGTGTGCCTAACTATTATGGCCTGAATAGCTAGTGTCCAATTTAAAAAATGATCACGTTTATTTTATTCGGCAGGTAGAACTTTCAAGGCCCAAGCGAGGCTGAACAGACATAGGCAGCTACCTAAATTTAAAGATGGGCTAGGATAAACGTTATTATAATAAGGAAACTATAGCCAAAAGACGTTGCACGGTCAAGGCTGTTAAGAAGTTTATACGATTCTGTGGTTTAGTAATAGGCGTGCAAGGTTATTAGCAGGCAGGCGGCAATAATTCTAGATTTGATTGTATTATTTCCTTTTTTTTAAACATGGGAATATCCTATGGATACAGGTATACTTGACAAACAAAAACCCTGTGACGTACTAAGAATTGATAAGGACTTTGCCTGCAAAAGGCAAATTTCATCGATTTGGTTTATCGTATACAGGATAAAGCTCCGAAATTACACCATTCCATTGACTTCCAAAACCCTTAAAAAGAAAACAACGATCATTTTGCTGCTCTTATTGTAGCTAATATTTCTCTAATCCGTTTCAGACAAGGGGAGAAATGGCATCATCTTCGCCGCCACTTGACCGCGGAGCTGACAAGTCCCAACACAATGCAAGGCTTCCTTCCAGAGCTGAACAATATTTGCGATGATTTTCTCGTCCTTTTAGACTCTTGTCGCCGGAGCGATGGTACAGTTGCCGGCTTTGATCAACTCACTAACAGGATGGGACTAGAATGTAAGTCAATTTTTAGTTGATGTTTTATCAATTTCTACAAGCCACCCGAATAATCAGCATCTTTTAGTTTTTATTTGATAATATGGGTTGTAAATGCTCTTTTGTTGGAAAAAGAATTATAGTAAATCGTTATTGACCCTTCACATAATTTGACCGTCTCTCATCTAATGTGTAGACATTGTGCAAGCATTAGTCATACGTGCGTTACGAATTTAAGATAAAAGTTGCGTTAGTGGCAACTAACAATGACCAACGATTCTTGTAACCAATGATACTATTTGAAATAACGAGCTAAGGAAGCTTTATACATATCTAATAATATCATCACATACGTACTCGTAATAGATTGTGTTATGAATAGATTGTGTGTGTCCGGTGGATGGGATATTTTGGAAGAGATGCAATAAGATAGATGAGTCATTATACAAAAGAGTCCTTCATAAATATTATTTAGGTTTTCCCAGCCTTGTACTTTGATTTGCCTTTATCAAATAAATGCATCTAATATAATTTATTCGTATCGTAGGCTGTCGCGTGGAGTTCAAATGTTAAAGTCAGAGTCTCAAATAGATTCAGACAGTGAGCTATGATAATAGTGACAAGAAAATGACGTTCGTCGAGATAAGAATGTGGGTCATATGTAGAAGAAAATAGCGTTAGACGGCCAACGTTCTCGCGTGCGTGCGTCTCTAGGAATGCAAGAATCAACGTCAGAAATGCATTACGAAATTGAACACTACACCAGATTACATAGAACCATTATGTGCTGCGTCTAATGTTATCAGCTAATGACCGGAAGCTACGTCGCGTATCTCACTCCAAATGATTTTTGTGCTCACGTTCTTTCTTGGTATCGGGATTTCATGATTAGCCATGGGTCATAGCGTATTCAAAACTTTGTCTGTTAGACATAGATAAGATGATATTCATGAAGTAAAATGTTTCAATATAGAAGAAAGAAGCAATAAGAGGAGATAGAAATCTGCTTGGACTTTCGAATATTTTGTTTTTTTGTGTTTATACGAAGTAGAGTAATGAATTCTAATAGTACCTATGCAAAGCAAGAAGTTTAGCTTACTTTAAAAAACTGAGACGTATTAATTAAAATATCAGCTTTCTTTTTGTCTAACCAGTGTCTAGTTTCAGGTCGTAAAGCTTTTGTTAGTCTAGGTAGTATGCCATCACGTTTCGGATGCATTTGGAATTTTAGATACATCTTTTGTAG
Source organism: Caradrina clavipalpis (assembly GCA_932526535.1). NCBI lineage: Eukaryota > Metazoa > Arthropoda > Insecta > Lepidoptera > Noctuidae > Caradrina > Caradrina clavipalpis. The sequence goes on from OW052108.1 coordinate 6,810,727, forward strand.
AATTTAGAAACCCCTTTCTCTAGGGCGCGATCATTCGGTATCGGGAGCATACTTTAAAAAGGTGTAAACTTGTGAAGATACCCTAGGGCGTCAGCATCTGCCTAGCCTTTTCCCAACTATGTTGGGGTCGGCTTCCAGTCGAACCGGATGCAGCTGAATATCAGTATTTTACATGGAGCGACTGCCTATCAGATACGATACTCTTGGTAAGACTGGTTGTCAGACTTTCTGGCTTCTGACTAACAGTAACGACTGTCAAACATCTACAAATGACAGCCGGGACCAACGGCTTTACGTGCTTTCCGAGCCACGGAGGAAACTCCTTATGGTAAATGGTCACCCACCCACAGACCAACCTCGGCAAGCGTGGCTTAACCTGGAAGATCGGTCTATGCGGCTGTAATTATTTAGCCACGAGCTCCTTGAAGCTCGAGCTTCTCGAAGATACCCTTGGGCGTAAACCGTCATAAAGACCCATCAATTTCGTGCGTTCTACCGACAATTTCAGAGAATAACATTTAATCATACTGTTACAGCGGTGTGTGGCCTAATGCTGGGATCAAGATTGGGCTTTCTGGAGCGTTGGATGTCGGGTCGCGCGGCTACCCTTGCAGCAGCCGTGAAGGCTCACTTTAGAGCTCAACGTGATTCCTACTACGGCGCTCCGCTTTGGAAGTTCGCACCTACCACACTTTACAGAACATTCGTCAAGAGTGAAGAAACCATTCATACGTGAGTTAGTTCCCATAAGTTAATAATAAAGCAATGTTTAATATAAATGTAGTAGTTACGACTTACGTTATTGACTCAATGATTGATGTGATATTACTTCTTATAAGAAACAGTACTGTTTTATTGTGACATTGGACGCTGTGTACCTAGAGATAAGTATTTATGAAGCGCTTTATTGTTTACTGATCGTTCAAGTTCATATTGAATAGGTATCATTAGTAAGTTTCATAATGATGCCTTTGCGTATCCGAGCTTTTGCGTCCACTTGAAGATTAATCATCCCTTTGAATAAATTGAACATGACGCATAAGTTTCAATATCTACATGTTACACGCATCCTTGAACTCGACGGAGCTTTAACGAGGTGTTCCATGATTAATAAAAGAAGTTAGGTTCTTCCTTAATTGAGCCTCTTAGCCTTGACCGATTTTTTGTTCTGTACCAAAAAGACGAAAGTTAGACACCTTTTTGTGGCTGTTACGCTAGCCAGACAGTATCGCCGCCGTGTGCATATGATGAATCAACAACAAAAGCGCAACAACTACCAAAAAAAGCTTTTAGCCTTGACGCCTAGGCTATAATTAATGTACAGTGATTTTAGTCTGGGTCTAAGCTACGGTTTTAAATGTTCCGTTTATTTAATACATTTAAGATTAATATTCTAATAGGTAATAGGTATATCGCATTATTGCATACGTCCCGATTAAGGGAACAACCAATTGTCCCACAAAAAAAAAAGGTTAATTTACGGGTTGTTTTTATGGTTAAAAACAATAATTTTTACAACGAATGCTTAATTACACAGTCAAGCAATAATAAAACCAAATTGTTGGCAGGATAGTATCGGAGCTGATGGAGGAAGCGAGGAACAGGAGGCAAGGCACTGCTGACGATGACGCCATGCAGGAGATTTTCTTGAGGATTCTGGAGAACCCCGCCCTTGACATGAGAGACAAGAAAGCCGCAGTCATTGACTTTATAACAGCTGGTATTGAGACGGTATGTACGCACACACAAAGATCCCCAAACGCCTATTTTCCTAGTACAAGGCTAAGACTTGAGAATTTTTTTAACGATCCTGGATACTTATCGAAGTTTTTGAAATTGACGCTGCACAATATAGTTAGACTTACGGCGTACGTTCTTCTTTTTATACATCATCCAGTTTTATATAAGCCATAATTTTCATCAAACAATTGTATTGTTAACAGCTGGCAAACAGCCTCGTCTTCCTGCTATATTTGCTGAGTGGACGGCCTGACTGGCAGCGTACCATTCGCTCGGAACTGCCTTCATGCAGCACCCTGAGTGCCGAGGACCTTGCAGCCGCCCCTTCAGTCCGCGCAGCAATCTATGAAGCCTTCCGGCTGCTACCAACTGCACCGTTCTTGGCTAGGCTTTTGGATGCACCTATGACCATTGCTGGACATAAATTGCCTGCTGGGGTGAGTTGGTTTATATCATTTTTTAAATAAGGATATTTTTATTTATTTATGTAAATTTTATGCAACAAAAAGTAGAAAGGTGGATTTACCAGTCAACCAAAGCGGAAAAAAGGATAATTTTGAGCGCAGTTTCATACCAGACGCAAAGCGTTCTGTTTTTTGACCTTGTAGCAGTAAATAGTTTTATTGCTTGTTGAACTCAAATAAATGTAATACGTATGGATGCATGGATGTCCCCTTACTTCGCCTTAAATTGATAATGATGTTTATGTTTCTTGTACTTATTCAATCGTGTCGATAGATTGGCTTATAATTTTTGAAATGTAAAATATAACAGTCAAAGCGGATAACGTGAGTATGCCATGACCGCTCAGGACTTTTTTTCGCATGGGGCATAATCAAATAACTTGTCAGTGTCTGACTTTTATTGACTAAATCCCATTCATGTTCCTTCTTGTGCCTTTTGCGTTGCGGGGTGCGGTATCTCTTTCGAACAACCCGTAGTTCCGGAAGGCATCAGCCCTGACTGGCCCTTCCGATTTGCTGACATCTCTTTAAGGCGCGTGTGGTACACGAACGCCGTTGACACGGCCTGTCGTTATTCAACGTACGGACGGTGAGTTACTCATTGCTCATCGTCTACAGGCCCGCGGAATTCTCAGGACTGAAGCTCTGTTTTTGGCATCAAGGCATTTACTAAATAAAGCTTTAATTTCATTCTTAGACATTCATCCTGGCTCACACGGGAGCGGCATGTCGTCGTGAAGAGAATTTCTGGCGTGCGCGCGAGTTTATCCCGGAACGCTGGGTGAAGCCCACAGCGCCACACGCTGCTACCCTAGTTGCACCCTTCGGAAGAGGACGCCGGATGTGTCCCGGGAAACGATTCGTGGACCTTGAGTTACATCTGCTGCTTGCCAAGGTATGCATAAAGTTTTTGCCAAAAACGACATATATCTGGTATCCCGCTTTGGATGAAACTAATCACCGGCTAACATTCAACGTCGGTGGTTCAATTCATCGCTTTTTGTGTCAGACTGTCTGTATACAATATTTATCTTTTTAACCCTCGACTCAAAAAGAGGGGTATAAGTTTGATAAGTTTGATGTATCTGTGTCTGTCTGTGGCACCGTACCCTAGCTCTTAAACGGGTGAACCGATTTGAAAGCGGGTTTCCTAGCGATGGTTCTTAGATTATGTTTTATCAAAACCGGTTCAGCCGTTTCCAGCTCTTTTGTTAGCTGCGGTAGGGAACTTTATTCTTGTTGTGGGTTGAAATTTTTATTTTTTTTACTTGTTTTTATGTCGTATCTCATCTTTTTACATGATATTATCGTAACGTTCACAGATAATGCAAAGATGGCGCGTTGAATTTGATGGCGAGTTGGACATTCAGTTCGACTTCCTGCTGGCCCCCAAGTCGCCGGTGTCGCTGCGATTAGTCGAATGGTAGTCGCGTACTACTGATTGCAATGTGCTTCAAGTGAACGTGTATCGTTCTTCTGCTTTTTAGATCAATGTTGTCATTGATACGGAATATACGAATATTTGTGCTGTTATTCAGAGATACTTAAGACCTAAGGGATCCTAATTCTGATGGAAATTAATTTATTCCCTGGTCTTGGAAGATTTTCTGAATACATACAGGCACACGATATGGTGATTGTATAATCAAAGCTTTAAAGACTAGATCGCCATTTATGCCCGTTTTCACTTGCATTGTTGGATTTTGAACGGTCGGCACAACGCCCGAGAGTTGAAAATTCAACAGGTGACGCCTAGTTTCGTAATATCGATTATTATACATTTATATTGTATTGCTGTTTAATTTTTAAATAACTGTATTTAATCCGTCTTATATCTAGCTATTTAAATTTAAGCGAGTGCTCGAAATGTCTTCCACTTGCTCAGTTAAGATTATTGTTTGTCTAATTATACCTATGCTATTTTACTAAAAATGTAAGTCAGTTTAATGTGTTGATGCGGATAATTTTCATTACTTCGAACTAAGGGCTCTTGCAATTTGTGCGTGTGCGTATGCATTGTAAGAGCTGTTATTATAACTTAGTTGCCATGACAGCTCAGCGTAGGATGAGTTACAGGGTATTGGCAAAATCTGCTCAAATCGCACACTTCTTTCTAATGTTGAAAGAACTGTTCACAAATTATTGTATAAGAACGTAATGTACGTGTAATATTTACGTAGAATACTGACCTAGTTTATAGCTACACAATATTATAAAAATATGGCTGTGTTAATATCAAAAACATATTTATATAAAATGTTATAACCGCAAATACCTCTTGTTATAAGACTGTGTACTGCCAGCACATGCATTTGTCAGGATTTTAATGCAATTTTTAATTTAAGTGTAAACATTTAAGTTTAGCATGACAATCATTCCATTTTAAAATAAGTTTTTGGTAATACCAGCTTCGATATTTATAATAAAAGCAATAATAAATTAGAAGTGGCCATTTCCTATGTTTATTTTATAATGTTATATTTTTATGTTGACGTTAGTTGTATAGCAAAAACATGGATGGTTCCATTCTTGTGAGCTTTTATCAAAATGGATTATTTTGTTTATCATTATATTTGTATATGAAACTTATACACGAGGATATTGTTATAAAATATTATTATTTTGAAATAATAAACTGAACCTAATATTAAAATTATTAGAACATTAGTAAAGAGATTCCAATGTAACCTTGTTTTATTTGTGTGACAGTCTTTATCACAACCAAAGACAACTGAGTTCTTAGGTGCCATCTGTCTTTTGGAACAACCTTACTGGTTGGTAATGTGACGTTAGTGTCTTAAGATTTAAACGCCTGTAGTTTTTCGAATGCAATCAATAGACGGAACCTTTTGCTGACCACACCTACAGAAATATCAACATCTTTTGTTCCATTTCCAGAAAACGTCATTCTACCGTCTACATCGAGTGCCGTTCCAAATTCGTCGATTCATTTCTTTTTTTTCATTTTCTTGGTTTCTTCGTCCAATTTTCTGAAAAGCAACAATCTTCAGTTATAAGAAGCATTTTGCTCTGTAAAGGTCACCAGAACTTCGACAACCATGGCTATTGGTCAACTCAACTTGTCACTAATTGTTACTTGTGTACAATTAATAAATTTATTTATGTATTTGCTTTGAGTTCTTTTTTAAAATCTCAAACTGTGTTGCTTTTCTCTCGTACAATAATTTGGACCTGGCATGTTATCTCTTCCACCTTTTGTCAAATGGTATCGAATGCCTAAGGCATTATGTCCGCATTGTACTTGTTTGTTGCATAAAGTTTAATTAAATAAATACATACATACATAACTTAGCGATTTTACCAGCTAGTTAATTTAGTAAGTAGGTACTGTCAAACGAGGTACGCACCCAGGTAATATAATGTAAAAAAAAACGGTTATTTAAAAAACTAAAAAACCCGACTGCTATTCTTTAAAAATCCCTAAAACAAGATAAATTGTAGCAGTCGGGACCCATTCTAGAAATGGAGGATTAGTGAATTGAGAGCACATACCTATATTACATTGCAGATGGTCCCGAATGGGTCCCGACTGCTACAATTTATCTTGTTTTAGGGATTTTTAAAGAATAGCAGTCGGGTTTTTAAGTTTTTTAAATAACCGTTTTTTTATTTTTTTAGTGTTTTAAAAAAGAAATTAATATACCCAGTATCTATCACTCTTACAGTAAATACGAATCTACCGACACCTCTCAAGCTAAAATCCATCGAGCCGTTCAGCCTGCAGAGCGAGCCAAACATTTGAATTTGGCGCCAAAAATCCGCCATTTTGTTTTTTTTATTTTGATATACCCAGTGTCACTCTCACAGTTAATACGAATCTAACGACACCTCTCAAGCTAAAATCCATCGAGCCGTTCAGCCTGCAGAGCGTGCCAAACAATTATACATACAAACATACCCTCGAAAAACATAACCCTCCTTCTGTCGCAGTCGGGTAATAAATACTAGCTATACCTCCACGGTTTCAGCCGCGTTAAGTGGCAATAATTACATAATATACCTATAATTCTATTTACATAAACAAACGATAACAAACGGTGGTTTCGCACCAGCAACTAGCGGTGAGATAGGTTATCAGTCTATTAAATTGACGAAACAGAAACTAAACGCACATAATTACGTTAGCTGTGTAACAGGCAACTTCTAACCTCCAACTTGTTTTGGAAGATGAAGTTCTGTGCAAACTTGTCTTTTATGTTTACGGAGGCATCGTCGATGCTAGAGAGATATGCTTTGGCTAAGGACGCTGGGTTCAAGGCTGTGGAAAGTGGATTCCCATTGGGTTTCACATTGGAGCAAGTGAAGGAAGCTAAGGAAAAAGCCGGCGTACAACAAGTGTTGATCAATTTGAAGACAGGTTTGTAAACAAGAAATTTTCTCCTATAAGTACCTAAGACGTATGATTGTGTAAAACTGAAAACATACCACAGAGTTACTGTATTATTCTTAAATGATCAAAATTATCGTATTTCAGGAGATGTAACTAAGGGCGAGCTAGGAGTAACAGCAGTACCAGGAAAAGAAAATGAATTCAAAGAAAACTTCGCTACAACAGTCGACTATGCCAAAGCTCTTAATGCCAGCAAAATACACATTATGGCAGGAAAGCTAGAAAATCCTACATCACAAAACTGGGAAACTTATGAGAAGAATTTGAAGTATGCAGCTGATGTTTTGAAAACCGAAAATATTCTTGGAGTTATTGAACCTATTAATCAATATTCTGTGCCTAATTACTTTTTGAGTGATTTTAAAAAAGGTATTGTCCTGTGTCCTTAATTTTCTGTTCTTTTTTTCCAAAAATATTTAATCTATGGCCTAAGTGTGGAGTTGGTCTGAATGATTAATTGTAATAATACCTAAAAAATTTTATTGTGCCATTATCGTTTACCTACTATGGTATACTACTATACTATATTATTGTGATAAATAACAGATATTCAATACTTTTATAGTGAGTAGTTCTAAATAGTGTGTGTTTATGTTTCAGCATTGGAGATCATCAAACGCATCAATAGTCCCAATCTGAAGTTGATGCTGGACATATTCCATTTACAACAAATATGTGGTGATATATCTCACAGCATTACCAACTTTATGCCATATGTTGGTCATGTGCAGGTAATACATAACAACATAAAACAATTGACTATAAACCAACAATGACCTAAATGCTTATCAGAATTGGTGTTATTTCATAAATTAACTACCTATTTTGTAATACAATAAGACACAAATTAAGAAAGCAGATTGGATTGTAAGAACCTGTCTTTTAAACATGGACTATTGCTTATTGCCATTTAGAATTATTAGTAGTTTTGTTTTTGATATCAATTTAGTGTATTGTGTACATAATTTATAAGTACTTAAATGATTGCAGATAGCTCAAGTGCCTAACCGCAATGAACCAGACACTGAAGGAGAGATAAACTACAAGTATGTTCTCAAGCATTTGGAAAGCAATGGCTACACTGACTGGATCGGTCTTGAATACAAACCATTGAACAACTCGAAAAATGGGCTTGTCTGGGTCAATAATTATGGATACAGTCTGTGAGCTGTGATGATGTATAAAATGGTGATAATAAAAAAGCTAGAAACTCTGAGTAAATGAGATAAATAAATATAAGAGATATTTTTAACAAGTAAATAAGAATCTTTTATCTAAGATGTTTTGTTGATTCCCTGCACTAAACAAACTCTTCTTGTATATAACTGAGATAATATTATACTTTTCGTATTGAATCCATTGTGGAACAATCAGAAATAAAAATTCCTTCATAGGAAATGCTCAAAGAAAAAATTATGTTAAAGAAAATAAAATGTTATTGTTAAAATGTAAATTGTTTTATTACTACGATTAAAATAATAATTAATGAATTATACTAACTTAAGAATAATGTGAATACTATGCAGTGTTAGTCTGGAACTGTTGCACCCAGTAATGCTTTTTCACAGCATCCAGGGATAACCTGTCTTTGCTTGAATGTCGTAGAAGCTGAAAAAAAAGGAACCGTAATATTAAAAAACTACATAATCCTTATAGGCAGATTTCTACTATCCCACAATGATAGTCTGTTACAAATCCAAAAGAAGAAAAATAAAACAGAAGAAATATACTTATTTTGAATAGGAATTATTAAGAATATGATAAGTTGCTCAATAAATCTATTATCAAACATTAAAATAAACTTTAAATTATGAGTATAATTTCAACTGTCGGGAGTTCTAAAGGACAATAATAATTGTCTAATCAAGATTTGACAGTTAACAACATAAATACCTTTGAAATGAGATCCTTAGCTCCTTCAGGTACGTAACTGGGATACACCATGTCCAAAGCAAGGATCCTGGCATATGTCTTGTCTTGTCCTTCACTCTCAAAGGGAGGCTTGCCCACGAGGAACTCGTACAGCAGAACTCCAATGCACCAGTGATCAACGGACACGTCATAGACTTCACGCTTTATCATCTCAGGGGGCAAGTAGTCTAATGTACCGCACATGGTTTTACGCCTGTAACAAGGAGAAGGTGATAAGATACCAATAAAAAGGGTAAGCCACATATGAACTTTATAACCAGTCTCTCACAAAAGTGGAATAGAGCAGTGGACTTTTCTTTTTGTACACATTATCTTTTAGTCAGCTTTGTGAAGAGAGAATAAATGTCAAATTATTATTAGTAATGAAAAAGTGGATCATCATTAGGTTTCATTTAAGCCTCTGGAAAATGAAGACATGCTAGACATTGGCTGGCATTTTATTGTAGTCTCAAAGATTGCACTTGAGTTCTCCAGTAGAACCCAAGTGCAATCTTCGAGACTAAAATGGCTTACCGTAAGGCTATCGTAAGGCTTACCTTTCAGAAGGGGCATGCACGGACCATCCAAAGTCAGCAAGTTTGAGGTCTCCGCTGAACGCTACCAGAATGTTCTCTGGCTTGATGTCTCTGTGTATTACATGGTGTTGGTGACAGTACTCCACAGCATCCGCTACCTGGGATTTCATAATTTTTTTCTTTTAATTTGCAATTTACATTTTGTTAATCAAATACTACTGTCTTTTTAGCCTAGTGATCCAAAGAGCGACTGCTACGCTTTCTATTAGGCAGGCAATGACGCTTAATGTGTCCTAGAGAAACAATTCAACTATCTTGGATCCCACAAAGAAATTATATGCTTAGGAATTTTATTATATTACCTGGTAGATGTATCTAGCAGCCTTGGGTTCAGGGAAGCGACCTTTGGGTGAGTTAGTAAGATGTTTATACAACTCCCCACCGGCCGCGAACTCCACCACCAAGTAAATGCGACGCTCATCGTGGAACCAGGTCAGCAGGCGTAATATGTTTGGATGTCTGAAGAGGGAAAAGCAATAAGTACCTATAGTAATAGTATTCAGGAAACTCCTGTCAATAGGTACATACGTAAAAGGGCTATAAGGATGTAGTGAGTACTTACTTCAAATGCGACTGAATTTCAATCTCTCGCATCACTTGTCGTTCACATTTCGACCTCACTATTTGAGATTTGAAAAGTGTTTTGATGGCTACTAAATAGCCAGTCTTCTTCTCTCTAGCGACATGAACGTGTCCGAATTTACCTTGGCCGAGGGCCGAACCTAGCTCGAAGTCTCTTGGAGCCCATTTATATCTGAAATATGCAATATACCATGTAAACAAAATTTTTACTTACAGCAACTTGCGATTATGTACTAAAAGAAGAAAGAATTACTTACGAAGCTCCATAAGCTTCGTGATTTATGATTTTAGTCTCTAAATCCAGCACGTCACTCTTCATTGTCCTAAAAATTCAGATTATCTGTAATATAATCAATTTATTTTGGAGAATAGTTCTAAATTACAAACAATTCGTTTGTCGTCCGTTGTCCGTTGCGTTTTGAAAACTTTGACAGTTCACTAAACCTCATAAACACGATGTATACACGAACTAAATTAGAATACTGGCATGGAAATGGTAAGTGTGATGGAGTTGCCACCGTCATAATTTATAGAGTTTTCATGTTAGAATATTATTTTATTTAGTATTATAGTTCTTTGGTTATAAATAATGACACCATGAAAACAAGAAGATGTTGTGAGCAGCAAGACAAACCACGCGGCTTTTTTGAAGTAAGTTTACTTACCAGTACAATAAAACCAACGAGGTCACGAGGAATTAACACCGGACCTAATCGGAAACTAGTTTGTATTAATAATAAAATAACAAGGAATCCCGGTTACATTTTAGGTAGGTAGGTTTTTGACAAAACAATGGTAGTTTTATCCATTTGCTTACTTATAATTAATAAGTTGTTCTTCTGGGCGCCTGGGATAGAAAATGGAGACAAGACTTACAATCTATGCTAATATTATAAAGCTAAAGAGTTTGTTTGTTTGAACGCGCTAATCTCAGGGAGTACTGGTTGGAATTGGAAAATTCTTTTAGTGTTGGATAGTCCATTTCTTGAGGAAGGCTATAGGCTATGTAACATCACGCTACGACCAACAGGTGCTGAGCAGCGAGGGTGAAACCGCGGGGAACAGCTAGTATATTATAAATGCTAGTATAACTTTGTTTGTTACGTTTTCACGCCCTAAACCACTGAACCGAACATCCTGAAATAGGTACTTTATCTTTTGTGTAAGGTGTACTGAAACGATCCAAAGTTACCTTTCATTTTGAAAAAACACTACTGCTCCCGACGACGACGTGGCGATGAAAACAACAATAACGAACTTATGATAACAGATGGCGCCACACGTCTTTTGAATCATTTTTGGTTTTAAGTATAAGGCGAATCACACACTGCCCCGCACTATGGTCCCAGGTGCGTGGCGACCAAGGAACTTGTGCACTTGAGCGCTGAGACAGCGCGTAAATACGTTTTATGCGTGTTGCACTACGCGTGTTTTCCATACAAACACAGATACTTGCAAATAACATAAGAACACGCACTCCCGCGCTACGCTCCATGATGCGGTGCAGTATGCGAATCGCCTAACTCAGAGCTTCCCAACATGGGCGCCGTGGAAAGAACATAGGGGCGCCACGAGCCGCTCATCTGATCTTAAAAAAACGCAATAGTATGAAGTACAAAAAAATCTTTAATTTCAGCGAACAATGTTATTGAAATTATTGAATGACATTATATTAAATTTCATGCTAATATAGCAAAGAAATACGCGGAAGGCGCATTGTTTGGTTGGTTTTAGTCAGTAAGAGTCTGAAAGTCCATGGGGGCCATGTCAAACTTTTAACTTTTAAACATGGAAGTGCGCCGCGGACTGAAAAAGGTTGGGAGCCCCTGGCCCAACTAACATTTACGCGGATGAAGTCACTGGCAAAAGCTAGTTTTCGATATTTGTCTGGAAAAGACGGTATGAACTCAAGAATTGAGATCTTACAAATTCTCAACACTTGAGAATTTGTTTTGTATACGTTGAGCAAACCTAATAGTATATACACAACAAACTAATAGTAAGTATACCTATTTATACTCAATCCAGAGGACAGAATGATTCATGAGCTCAGTGCTGAGCAATTGAAGAAGACTGACAGTGGACTTGTATCATACAAGTCCACTGTCAGTCTTCTTACATACATTACATTACATATATCATCATCAGCCTATACAGGATGGAATTTTATAATGCTACCTGGAGGAAAAGTACTCTAAATACTGAAGTTATTATTTCGGATTTTAGTCGGTTCGATTCCCGGGTGTGGTAAGCGTATTTTCAAAATTATATAAATGCAGTTTTGTTTCTTTTTAAAAATAAAGGAATGTTTCCTTTGAGTAAAATTTGCTAACTTAAGTATTTAGAGTACTTTCCCTCCAGGTAGCATTATAAAATTCCACCCTGTATATACCTACAAGTTGTATATATAGGCTGATGATATATGTATGCACATTTTAGGTCAGGTGTTAGCCGGCTGTTATCATTATCTCAAAACATAGGCTGTACCTATTAATCAGGTACGATACAATACCTCTATTATAGTTTGTTATCGAAACGCTAAGAAGAAGATCAGACTACTTGTGGAGCTTGTAAAATTTAAAAACGTGACTGATCGCCTTGGTTGTCCTTACGAGTACTTGTTTCCCCCTCGATATATACAAGGCGTTGATTTGCAACCTCGTCAAATTCAAGGAGTTAACTATGCTCGTGATTCTTAACACGAATCAATAATAAAATAAAATGTTTTTTTTTTGACGTGGTTTTCAAATTCGAGCTAGCCATCTCGCCAGAGGGTTTAGGCACTGTGTACACATTGATATAGCCGCGCGACAACTCTGCCTACCGCATACGCAACTGGGCGATTCTGAATTTTGCAAGAGGAGTATTCTGGAATACTGTTATTTGATAGTTGCAACTAAAAAAACAAGTATTTATTAGATACTAGCTTCTGCCCGCGACTTCGTCCGCGTCACAGTTGATGTGTTATCCTACGGGTACCGTACATTTTCCCGGGATAAAAAGTAGCCTATGTGTTATTCCAGACTATAATCTATCTTTGTGCCAAATTTCATCCAGATCCATTCAGCCGTTTAAGCGTGAAAGAGTAACAAACATCCATCCATACATACAAACTTTCGCCTTTATAATAGTAGTAGGATTGGCCAGGTATCGTAATTATATTTGATTACTCTATTTTTTTATGACAAGCTCCTAAAATTCGACGAGGATGCAAACCAACAGCTGTTGTATAACTGAAACGTTTTTGAAGGGAGGACTCTCGTATCGCGATCGTCTATGCGTTGTCTTAGCAAATTGCCAAGATGAGTGGTAGGTACCTTTGGTTAATTTGCTTAAAATGTACCTATACTACCTATAAGTATTTTGCCACCCTCATTCGCCTTGATGGTGTGATCTTATCGGATATTTTTTCCCCCCTCAAACCTCTAGGACTTTAAATAAAACTTCAGCGTGTTTCAGATTAAATAAGTATAATATAAATTACTTGTGAAAGGTATTAGTGGGGAAAAAGTACGTATGTCTAACAACTCTTTTTATATCCTGTTTTAGACTTCTTATTATGCATACGTTAGATACAGCAACAACAACAGTAATGAATTTGAATCTTTAGGAATTAATAATCACTTTCAAAAAAATTAAACCAACTACTGAAAAACCTCATCGCTGTAATTATGACGCTCAAGTGAAGTTAGGATGTACTTAGTTGCCAAGAGAGGTTAGTGCAGCGTGGGTGCGTTGTTGTGAAAGCACTCGTTCTTAGCAGGGGGCAGAGGGGCCCAAAGAGGGGAGGGCAGAGGGGAAAAGTGCGGGGTGCGAGCCCTCCCTAACTCACTCCAACGTTAACCCCTATTACTAGATCTGTTTATTTCTAAAGGCAACGATGCCTGACACATGAAAATATAGTAAATGGAATGGATTTAAGTTTTCATAACATTTAAATGTCCTATCTATTGTATTTCGTAAGGTGTTTGAAAACGGTGTGCAGTGATTTTTTTTTAGTGGCGGTGGTTGACTTTTCATAATGTTTTTTTTTCAATATTTATCGGATAGCTAAGTTATAACACACATTAGACTTAGTTACATTTTATAAGTATTGGCTTTTTTAATCTCTTATTTTTTAGGCCTTCAAATGCTTATTGAAAGAGTTTATTGTTTAATTTCGAAGATCATAGGATCTTTGTAGCTAGGACTTAATATTGTTAATGTACAGAACTACATTAACAAAATTGAGGAAAACAAGTCTGAGTAGATAATTGAAGGAAGTATTTATGGAAGTAAAGTATTTTCAAAAAGTTAACACTGACTTAGGATAAAAAAAAATCTTACTGAGAATTTTTGTTTGTAATAAGTACGTATCGTCATTTATAAAACCGTACGACGAAGGTAAAAATACATAATTTACTCGCGGCATACAAGGGTAAAAAAACCTTCAAAACTAATTCGTTCTACAACAAGATGTCTGTATGATACGCAATAAATGTAACAAGATCAGGATGATGCTATAGGTTAATATAAAACAAACAAAGTGCGCAGTACATCGCGCGGCGAGAGTTTTCAAACCACCCCGGTACCGGAGCCGGTGGCGGGAAAGCGCGGAAAACGCGCGCATGGGGTGGCGGGCTCGGCTCATTCCGTGGTGAGGCGCCGCTCAATCGATACACCGCTTTTGTACGACAAAATCAACAATTTTCACCTATTAAATATCATAAAATTACCCAAACAGTTCCTTATGATTTTTGTTAGAAATATTATTTGTTGGGCTAGTGTTTTCGTGAAGTATCCACGATGTGTTCAGAACCATAAACAAGTGCGACGCAAAACCGCTTCAGTCTAGGTAAGTGATAATTATTGGCACGTTGAGATGACCTAGTTATCTCCATCGTGTAGGACCTTATGTCGTATCTTGGAGTAAATTTCATAGTAGTTACCAGCTGGGCTTTTGATTTCTGCGCAATACCTACTCATCAGCAAATAAAAAACTCTTTAATCTTAGAATCTTTAAATTTTATTAAATGAACAGTGACTGAATTTAATTTTAAATAACCGTCATAATCGTGTGTATAAATTCGAAATATTTTCATTGCCTTTTATTGTGAAAACTACTCTACGAGCTTTCACGCTTACAATTTGTTTCGGTGTCGCGCAATTTTCACGAGTCATCAAAATATTTCCGCAGTTAACACGGCTTGGTATGTACCTCCGTAGAAAATATTATTTAATAGTTTTCTAGCAATTCCTCTAATTCTATTCATCCCAAAAAACCCTTTATTTACTTAATTAGGTAAACAAAAAAAAAACAATTTTTAATGGAATCGTAATTCCGCATCGTCCAATCAGTCGTGCCCCTAATGTCCACCCCTCAAAATAGGTTGCCAGAAATCATGAGTGTCATTGACCGTGAGTCTGTGGCACAGTGCCACTGCCACCCTCGTCGTCTTGATGCGTGCCAAATCCGTCACCTCCGGCTCTTAGGGGCTGGGGCGAACTGCCAGACTACTACAATTTTGGGGATTTACAATTGTCTCGTTATATTCTATCGTTTCCTTAGATTAAATGCCAAAGATGTCTGCACATTTACTTTAGGAAATCCAATCAACATTTTCGTGATTATTTTTCAATATGTGATAGTTCATATCTCACTGTTGATGCAGCATTAGATAGAACGTATAATTACAAAGTTGTTATAATATGTAGGAAACCCTTTTATTGCATTTAGTCAAAATGTATCGCTATGAATAATAAATTGTTAGTGCAGCAAATTACGTTAAAGGCATAACTACGCCAAAAGGTTTCGAATTACGAGTTGATTTACTTTCGATCAGAAACAGCTCAGTGATTAAAGCGCTATATTTTTGCTTTCACTCTTGATAATTGTTCGTTTATTTTAACATATTACGGCAGCGGTTGTGCCTCACGAATGGTCGAAAGTCAGCGGCCCTTAGCGAGGAAAGCTGTTTACCGACAGACGACAGTAAGTCGGCAACCAGTCAAACATCGATAGTCTCAAGTGTGACGTCCACGAGAGAAAAGCTTAAGTAGGGTGACCATTAACCATTCGTATACCAACGGATGAGTGAAATGTTAGATTTATAGTTTTTATAGATGTCAAGGGATTTTATGGGCAATAAAATAAAGTTTTTTTACAACTGCGTAGATTTGATTGCTGTCATCATAAAATTAGGGTTTCCTTATGTCGTTTACGGTTAGATAAATGGGTTAACATACCTACAAATATATAAATTTTTAAGATTTTTTTACTGATTTCTTGGTTATTGGGCGTTTATTATGAAGAGATTATGTTGAGGGGATTATAATGTTATCGTTGTGTGATTCACGAATGTTTAAAAATTATTACTTGGAAGATATAACAATACATATACATATGTGATTTTTTATTGTAAGAAGATAGTAAAGGTAGCTAGGTATTTGTAGTGGGTTTTGGCTCCCAGAAATACGGTGTTAATTCTGTCAAAAAAGCTTAAACCTATAAAAGAAAGCTTAACGTCCATAAACCATGGAAGTCTTCATAAAAACAACAGAGTGGTGGTCCCTCCAGCTTGAAGGTACTTAGCTAAAGTACCGCTAACCGTTCAGTAGGGACACTTTCACTGTCTGGCTACACGCCCCGAGACACGATCATCTGATAACTGTCAGTTTTGACACAAATACAATATGTATAGTGGTTTTTTTTCTTAGGTGTCATATTTAGTAAACAGATGTTATGTAATGAAATGAGAAAATTATAATTTATTAGTATTCGATGCAGTTTTTTGATGTTGCTCAGTTTAAATGTTCATGCTTAGGTAAAAGTGAGCGAAAACTGCGATGATCGTGTACGACCACGCCTGTATTTCCCAAAGGGTTAGGCAGAGGTGTAGCAATGCACACCCACAGTTCGTCGGTATGTTTTAGGTCCCATGGAGCGAACGTATTGCCATTAACCGGGCACAAATCCTAACTCCAATAACACTTTTTGCTCGACCTGAGGATCGAACCTCTAGCGAGCAAAGACCCAATACCCAAGAGACCAAGAGACCTAAGAGCTCTATCAGATATTGCGTAAACAAAATACACTGTGTAGTACCTGTGTAGTTAACTGCTTACGTTCCACGTGTAATCGATGTTGCTTATCGGTCGACCGTGTTAATCCTGTAATGAACGATACACACAAATCTTGAGAGGTTTAAGAAGAGAGCTACTATCAATTTAGCGACCAAGAGCATTAAAAATAAACTTTTGTTATATCAAATTCAAGTTTGTTAAGTTTCTATGCTAACACGAGGTTCCTGCAAAATTATATCTACACTAGCGAACTATTATTATTAATCACTTAATCAGGGATAATGTAGCATTCCAATGGCCGAAAGAATTTTCGAAAAAAATCTGTCCTCTTTATAATATTCGTATAGATGAGTGTACGCATATGCCTAGTTAAAATAGGTGCTTAGTGCAATGCATTTTATAGTATTTTAGTTAAGTGTAGGATCTTACATGTTCATTTGATCACCAATATTTTCCTATTAAAAGCCCTTATGTTATCTCTTTCTTATATCTTTTAATAAAAAACTTATATCTACTTTAATAAAAAATACGTACTTGCCGGAGGCGACGGTCCGCCCTTTTCGTTTGCATCTGAATTTGCAAATTTACTAAAGGGTGACCCCCTTCGACTAGATAAGGGTGCACTTTATTGGATACGGTTTACTTGTTACGGGGGACAATTTCCGTTTATGGTGTTGCATGGTGATTGAAATGTTCCAAAATTAAAATTCCTTAGGGCGCTTCTAAAAAATAGGTAAAAAATAGACGAACTAATTTTTCGACTGTCATGTCTACTGTGCCCGTGTTGGCTATGTCCTGGATGGTGCAAGTATTGTTACATGAAAGATAGAAAAAGAACATGATACGTACCTACTTATTCCGAAGGGGCTCCGCTCAAGGTCAAACTCAAAGTATATGAGTATCGAATGGGTTGATGATACCCCATTTGACCAGATTTTACCTGCTGTTTCTGACCTAACCCCACTATCGGGCTTTCAGAGATTTCTTTCAGTACTATAGTAATAAGAAAGCTGCAGGTACTGTTCTTGGTCAAAGTTTACAGTTTGTAAAGTTCCATACGCTTTCTTACAAAACGAAGAGTCACATAAAGTCAACCTCGACCATAAATTGTTAGATTTCAAGATTCCAATAACCTCTGAATACTTTCTGCCCACCTGTGTTTAAGTATGTCATTGCAACCAGTTTTCAATGGTTTCCCTGCTGCAATGTTTACTTAGAATATGCATACATTTTATTTTTACCTATTTTGTTGGTACATAGGGATTGAAGTTACGACCGCATATACAAGCCTGTAGTTCGCACTTATAAGCGTGTTTGTTCTATATTTCCAGCCCTTACCCAATTCCTTTTTTATTTTTAAAAGGAGTTGGTGCAGCATATTTCTTCTCCATACATTAGCTATCATCAGCTTATATTCAACCTCTTTCTAGACATATTTTTTAAAGAATTGTAGTTAAAAGTGTCAGTTTATGGCTGTATATCTCCATCGAACGTGACCATTTTTCGTGTGAAAGGTTTATTATTGTGCTTATTTAACACGAAGAATTTGAATAATTCATTTGTAATTCCATAACAAGGAACTGTGTACAAGGTAATGGCTACCTTGATGACGGTCGACGGTTGAAATAGAGCAAATCGCGTCGGTCGGCGACCGCTACCCGCCCATTGTGAATTATTAAGTGTCCCACTATCTCCGAGCTTGTCTTTGGTACATGTTGTACCGCGGCATAGATTATATTGACTACGTTTACGGTAATATGGTAATAGTGTAGGAAATTGTAGCGTATCTAATATTACAGATGCTCTTTTACCTATCTAAGACCATTACCTATTGAATGTGGTTATTAGTAAAAGTAGCGTTAACCTGCTAGGTAAAAAACTTGTCATTGGTTTTTGGTTGTTTGGTAAATCATGGAGTAGTTCTTTTTGTACCTAACTCTTGCACATGTTTTAATTGACCTTATCAGTAATTATGAAGTTTTGCTCCAATGATGACTGTAGTGATTGTAGGATCCATAGTACTAGCATCCTGCACTGTGTTGTAATACTGCGTACGTCCGTAAGGATAGAAGTGGGCCTTTTTGTCAGATCACTTCCTTTATTTTCGTGTGGAATATCTGAAATCCACGTAAATGTACTCTACCCTGGAGCGGTCGGAGGGGTTGCACCCTCATTCGTCTTCCGATAGGTCCGAATTGCTGTCTTGGGATCTGCCAAAGTTTCCGAGCTCAAAAAACCCGAATTTCCATGTTCAAACTGAAATTAGTTACGGGTCCTGCATTTAGAATATCATCGATTCAAGTATCGTTGAAAATTATAATTAATTTAGTTAGTAAGAATATTCAGCCAGTTAGAAACGTGTTTATGTGCGCTAATGAATATTTACGACTGCTGCAGAGTTTAATATCTTTGAAGCATGTTTAGTTAGTGCTATTAACTCTGACCCAAATGCCACCGCTGCAGTTGCAGGTAATGCACTTTTTTTACAAAAGCTGGGTACCTTTGGGTACTAGTATTTTGTACTATGAATGAAATGCATAAAATACCGTTATTTTGCCGCAAATATCTAAGATATTCTTGCGGTTGGACTCGTAATAGAAGCTTCCTGATGGAATGTTATCCATCAATGGATCCAGATAGTTAAATTGCGTTAGGAATTCAGTATTGTTCAAAAAATATTGTGAGGTCTAGCAACTATCGACTATAATACAAAAACTTGAACAACGTATGAGAAAAGCTTTTCGTGTCATGTGTTCAGAAATTTGTACCTAATGGGACAAGAATGTATGGCGTTTGAATCATTTAACAATTTAATTATTTCAAGCCTTGTTAGATTAAGTGGCTACTTAAATTCCATACCATTACCTACGTTTGTTATAGTTTACACATCGATAAACAGTTGTAATCACTTGATTACGTAATTAGAACACTTACACTTCTTATTAATAACATAATTAGGACACTTACTTCCTTTCCGTTACACATTGTTATCTATCCAGCACTTGTAGTTAAAGTATTTATTTCGGTTATTTGAGTGATAACCTGCATATCATATAATATTTAGTAGTAGCCAACAAAGGCAATTAATTTCGGTCACGGTGGCCAATCTCAATAAAGATTAGCCAAGCACGTAGCAGAACCCTTCCGAGATACGGAGGTGTCACAAACTCGGGACTGCTTATGAACAATGTTCAATAAAATACCCTGTAGGGTTTTTCCATTCAGATTTTTTCCCAGAGAGAATTGAACCCAGGACGCTTACGCTCAGTAGTCGCACTTGTGACCACGAGACCAATTGTGCAGTACGTACCGTTCTCAGTTTTTACTGCTCAATTTCGTTAATTATTTGTTGCTGACAGTTGTCTAATTTAGGCGGCTAATAAATACTCTACTACTGTTTAGATACTAGGTGTAGGTAGATGTATAGGTATCAGTGACACTCAAAAGTATTGTCACCACCAAAACGCCTCATTGCCACACCGATAGCTACCTATAATTTCTCTTTCATTCCATTTCATCACAATGTTCACGACCTTATCAAATCTAATTGGCACTTTTCTCTTTGCAGAGATTACCTTCACAAAATTGGTAGGCGTCACCACCATCGGATCGTTTCGGTACTGACTTTAGTGCAAGTGAAATTACGAATGAGAGGGTAGTTGGAGATTATTTTTGGACGATTCAAAATGGCGACGGCAGCACCGGCTGCGTCGTGCATGAGTACAGAACATGGCTGCGTCATGTTCGACTGCCTCGTGCATCTTTGGGAATGGTAAGTGTTTATTTATTTATTTTTTATTTATTTATTTTTTAATGTTTTTCATTCGTTGATATCACGGTGAAGCTGCAGGTTGGACATTGGCTTAAAATTATTTCAAGGATTAATTACAAACAAACGGGACAGGTGAAACTAAAAAAAACTTGTATATTAACTCCAATTTTGTACATTCAACTTTGGACAAGTATAGTGAGCAATCCGTTTAGATTCTACATGAATTTGATAGATATTGTTAAGTATAGAAATTCTCGTAGATTTATCTGGAAAAGAAAGAAAACAATCATAAAATTCTTGTCAAAAAATTGCTAACATGTTTATAAGCACCAGACTACGGTGGGTTAAAAAAGTTGGGCATTTGTCTATGTTATTTAAATTGTATAGGCGCATTAACTAAAGAAGGTAGATACTTATTTATGTATTGGAAAAATAAAATTATTATAACGCTAATATGATTATTAGATAGCGTTATGAGTTGCTTTTGTGATCGAAAGCAACTCAATTTGTACTGATATCGATCCAAATAATGTAGAGACGGTTTCCAAAAAGGAAAATATCGTGATGTAGAGTACTTCAGTAAAAACAAAAGTGTTGTGTATGTGTCATTTTGTATCATTAAGGAAATCGATCGAGTCTCCTAATTGTTATTTAATAGTTTTATACGCACAGTAGGAATTGTTGCTTTGTATGTTTGTACCTGCTGTTAAAGTACCTACAATGAAAGTTTCCGCTTCTACCGCAGTAATTTGAAGGCGTCAAAATTCATTAACTTCTAAGTTTTTAATACATATACCACATAATCCCATGTAACCCCTATTACATGGGATTATGTATTACGTTCCTATTGCCATTAACTGGGCACAAATCCTAATTCCGAGTCTCGGAGTTAGGATTTGTGCCAATTCTCAGTAGCAGCTCGGAGTCCGAGCTGCTACTGAGAATTTCATAGAACACCCAATAACACTTTTTGCTAGACCTGGGAATTAAACCCAAGACCTATAGCGTAGTCGCGTTTAGAACCACTAGGCTAACGAGGCAGTTTATAATCATCATCATCATATCAGCCACAGGACGTCCACAGCTGGACATAGGCCCTCTATAGATTTCCTAAAGGAACGGTTGGAAGCGGCCTTATACATAGTAACTACTTATAAATTTCTACTCAAACAACGGCTAAATGACTTTTCCTAGGTAGTTTATACGAAGAGGTTGTATCATTAAAGAGTCGCATCCGGTCAGTTTATGTTAAAATGACATCTACAGACGATGAGCACTGCGTATAAACGATGTGGTTTTATGAAAAGCGTTATTTGATATCTCTATTACGTGCTACATCGACAACATGATAAGTCGAAAGCGCATAAAGAAAGTTAAAGGTCTTGTGCATGTAAATATTTTATAAGCTTTTCCGTTGCTGTTTCTTTACATATTTCTTACTAGCTTCAGCCCGCGACCTCATCCGCGTGGATAATGTAGCCGCGTTAAGTTACGTCTTTTGTTACTGCTCCGCTTCCGTAAATCGTAGCGCGATGTTATATAGCCTATGTTACTTTCTGATAGTTTAGCTATCTATTGGTGAAAAAATGTTTAAAAACGGTCCAGTAGTTTCGGAGCCTAATCGGTACAAACAAACAACAAGAAATCTTTCGTCATTATAACATTAGTATATGTAGATATATGTTGCTGTGTCCATTTACAAACTGTGTTTCAACGAAGACTATTAAAACAAGTACCTACTTACTATAAGGAAACATATTGTAGATATTGTCATTTCAGTTTCTCGTTTTCGAAAGCTCAGACGTAAATATCGATCGTTGTCTTTGTGAGTTATTTTCCATTTTCCAACCAATGGTAGAACAAAGTGACATATTAAAGTTGTTCCGGTTTCGTTCTCTGTGGCTGTGAACTAGCAGTCGCTGACAGCTTCTGGTCGCCGCGCCGTTTGAAATATTAAAGTTGTTCCGGTTTCGTTCTCTGTGGCTGTGAACTAGCAGTCGCTGACAGCTGCCTAGCTTGTGTACCCACTACTTGTACTACGGAAACTGTCGCCTGTCGTGCGCTTCATCCACCACAAAGCCACAGCTCTCCGAGCTGTGCAGTAAATAGAACTCCACGTCTCACAACACGTTTGTTTAGTTAGCTACGTGTTAGCTTCGTCTTGGGTTGTGTTAATTAATTTCTGTTTGTTAAGTAGGTAAACTTCAATCTCTTAGTAAACAAAGAACACTTAATTGCTAAATGTACAATAGTAAATGTAGTGCACGCTGTACATTCAAATGAGACAAACGATATAGAATACAACTAGCTTTTCACCGCGACTGCATCCGCGTGAATGTCGGTTATCGCAAACGCAGAGGAAATACTTCAATTTAAAATTCAATCAAAAGACACGTAGCGCCATCTCTTATCATAAGAACGTTATTGTTGTTTACCTCGGAAACAGTACTTTTTTCGGAAAGAAAGGTACCCTATGTTCATTTCTGCACACCGAACAACGTATACAAAATTTCAGGATGATCGATTCTGTGGTTTTTGGCGTGAAAAGGTAACAAACAAACAAACTTACTTGCACATTTATAATATTAGTTAGGATTATATAAATAGTCTCCACTCAGGCAATACCAACGGAAGGTAGTACCCGATAGTAGTCTGGAAACTTATCTCTATTTTAGTTCAACGTAAGATAAAGTTTGTGACGTCCATTTTCAAAGATTTTCTAAAAATAAAACGTCCGTTTCCGGTGTAATATTTCAGCATTTCCATTGTGAGGCCGTGAGCTTTAGTTCCATGGTGTCGCGTCGTCTAGCTTCGTCGTGCGACTACCGGTAATGAAAAGTCTAGACGCATTGTCAGGAAATAGCTGACTTTGCGTAGGCAGTGTGAATGTACTGCTACGCCAAGACTACATTTGTTTCGATTGGTACATATTAAAAGGAACGAAAACGAAAGAAATTTTCGGATAGGTACCTACTTGATATACTAATAATATTTTAACGAAAGTTTGTGAGGATGGATGCTCTATCCCGTTTAAACGGCTGAACGATTCTGGATGTTTGGCTCTGAGATAGATTGTAGATACCTAACACATAGGATACTTTTTATCCCGGAGAAATGTACGGCTCCCGTGGGATAATATATCAAATTGGACGCAAAAGAAGTTGCAGGCAGAAGCTGGTATACTTATACGATGAAGGTATAAAAAAAAGATACACGTACGTATCAAAAGTGTCATTTCGGGGACAGGCGAAATAATAAACATTTTGTTCTTACCTATACCAATACCTCTAAAATGGGCATCGGATAAACTACATATTTGCATTTAGTGAATCAGCTTTGAAAATGGAAGTCACGTCATTTGACTTTGTTTATATTTAGTATGTAGGTAGGTACTGTAGGCATTTATTTATTTTAATCATACAGGATGCAATATGGATGAACTATTTGCCGATGCATTCAGTACTTGGTATTTGAAGCCCTGTGGCTATTAGTCATACTAAATGCATTTTATTATCATCATCTTTTGATTGCACATTAAAAGTTTCATTTCAAACCACGTCATAAAATAAAAGTTATTAAAATATGTCGTTATACATTGCGCCAAGTCATCTAACCGGATTCGTTTATTTCCATCGTTAATTGTGCAAAACGGGTCTATTTCTACGTTAATAGAGTTTCTTTTAATCTTTTAATAGGTAACGCAGTAACACTGCAACAATCTACGTCGTTCATCTAATCTTAGATCAAAGATGTTTTTGGCAGGGAAAGTAAATTATGGTTTCAAATCGATTTGGTCCCACAACTTGGCCGTCGTTTACCTACCAGAATCCGTTTCCTACCAAAATGGGGGCTGAGGAAATTGAAATTTCATGTTCAATTTAAATTCTCATCTATTTAAGATGCTATCAGTCAGAAATGTTATGCTGTGTCGCGATCTGGTCCGCATTTTCACGCTTGTTGCCCTTAGGATGTTAACTCAACATAGGTACGAGTATGAGTAAATTTTTGGTACTACGAGTAACAGCACCATGTAATGTAATGGTCTCCGCAAATGCAATGTCTTCTCTTCCTTTCCTTTATGTATATTCTCTCAGTAAATTTCCTGAGTGCTCCCATATTCCCAAAGGTCATATTAAATTTGCCAAGACTTTGTCCTACTTTGATATCAAAGGCTCATATTATGTTGGCTTTACATAGATTTTTTATTCCTTTTAAGCTAAATTGCTGGCACGCTCACCATCGATATACCATTAGTTTACGTATATTGTATTGTGTTGATTTGGTATACTATCATTAGACGTAATAGCGTACTGCGTACGTTGTCTCACACGATCAATACTAGCATTTATTATTTATACCCACAATTTGGAAGGTTTTCAGTTTTTGTCAGTGCTTTATCACATATTTACGTATAGTTGGAAATTGTGAACACAACACTGACCACTAACGGCAGCGTACACGAGTCTCAATTAGGAGATTGGATCACGGCAAGCAGCCTCGTCAGACAAGACCCTTCATTATACCTACACATATCTTGTCCTTAAGATACATGTACGCCTTATAAGACACTCATTACGAGAAAAAACAAGCTACCTATTCTAACTAAACGCGCACAGAAAGGAAGGCTAAGAATTCCGGTTTTGAGGTCAAAGGCTGTGTTGAAGATGGTAAATGAATTGAGAGCTCCTCAGCGTTCATCGACAAAGCCTTTCGTGGAGCTTCTAATAAATTTCATTATAAATTGGTTATATTGTAAATCAATTTATAGAGAAATTTTGAAATATGTGTACCTACGGTATGAGGAGAGGACAAATGAAATCTGCTTTGACAGATTCAACCTTAAATATCATAATATTATGGTTGGCTCAACTAGCCGACCCAAAGTAGTATTCTAGGCTAAGCAAAAGTATTTATCAGATTTGCATGGGTACCAAGTTGCCTTAATAAGGTTACTCTTGGAATTTGATATAACACTATCACGATGTTTAGGAGCATCATCATTGCACTTGAAGATACCTAATAAGAACCCCGAGTAATATTTGATATCATCAATATTACTTTGGACACGTGGGATATGACGAATCTGGTGGCACGCCGCAACCCACAAAAGCTGGCTCTGATGCATATATAATCGATATGTTGGCATGAGTCGCACCGTGAACAATCCAAGTAGGGTCATTACTATTCATCAGAGAAAGAGGTCAGCCGTTGGTTCGATTTCCATTGGCTCATAGCTCTTATACCATGCTGATCACGCAGTGACATCTGGAGAAAATTGGTACCTCGAAGCTGACGCACTCCCTTCACTTGGCATATCCGTCATTAGCCATGGAGCTACGAACAATCGGCCAGTGTTTGAGAACGACGGAGTATATGCGTAATTTACCATGCAGACATTCAAATCAAAATCAAAAAATAAAAACGTTTTATGTCGGACAACTAAATGATCCATAAAACAGACAGTAAAGGCGTTTTTTATTAGCATTATTTTTTCCTTGCTTCTCCGTTGCAAATTCCAAGAAAGTTGAATCGTTTCTCCGGGACTCATCGAGCTTCATTGTCTCTACGCTTTTCTGGTAGTCGCTCAATGTTTCTGACTTTCGGGATTTGTAGTGATTGATAAAAAAGACATTAAAAGCATGATATGGGTGAGGACGTGCAGTATAACAAAATTCATATCTTTTGGGAAAAAGGCCTGAAACATAACTTTAGCTACGCGTGTCATCATATGTGTCCCTTTTTACATTACACCATCTCATATCAGCAAAATGTAGACGTGACAATGACGTGACGTTATCAAACAGATCTCCTTATTTCCATTTTTTGTAGCTTCTTTCTACCAATTTGAAATAAATCTTGTAACGAGGTATTTTATGCACGTCCAACAAATTTACGGTAGGACTGTTTTTCTTCAAGGCAATTTGTCTTTATTCATCATGTAAAAAGGTGTAGAAATCGGAAAGTGATTTACTTTCTCTTTTACCAATTTCTGTCTTGTAAAACAGAGCGTTTTTTCTTAGATTTAAAGGTCTAAAAGGAAACGCAAAAGTAATTAGTAGATACACGCTATTCACAAGAAAAAAGAAACATTGATGGAGGTGAAAATTAGATAGCATTGCCAGAGAAGGCAAGTTTTTCAATCAATCAACATTACGTTGTAGGTACGGTTGTAGTACCTATTATCACCCACTTACGTGGCAGCTAATTAATGTTAAAACGATAATAATAACATGGGAGAGGTGAGAACTAGCAGGGAGCATAAGAAACAGTAAAAGCTTACGGATACGAAGCACCTCATGGCACACTTTTTACTTCTACTTCGCTGTTTCCATTAGATTTTTATTTCTGAATATGTGAATACTCATTAAAATCAAAAGCCGCATCAGAAAAGCTTTAAAGATAATGGGAAGCCTCAGGTCAAGGTTTCTTTCTTCTTTAAAGATGAAACGATGCCAATTTCTAGAAAAACTGGATATCAAAAGTAGAATTTGGTTACCTATCTACTGATGAAGTAAAATAATAAAACGATGTTACGATATTAATGACTTCTAATTCCAAAGCTTTGTATTGTTTTTGTACTTAATCAATAAGTATTTAATAGCCATGAGTGACATGAGCGAAACTAAAGACGTTAAGACCATGTTACAATAAAGACTTCTGCCTACGAATATTTTTTTGCACATACA
This sequence comes from Caradrina clavipalpis, assembly GCA_932526535.1. Lineage (NCBI taxonomy): Eukaryota > Metazoa > Arthropoda > Insecta > Lepidoptera > Noctuidae > Caradrina > Caradrina clavipalpis. The sequence goes on from OW052108.1 coordinate 6,837,951, forward strand.
TCATATTGTATATTTTTTCATTCCTTTTTTATTGCTAGCAGTATCGTCAACGTCATAGACGGTTTATAAAATGTGTAATGAGGTTACGCAATGGAAATTCTTAGCAGGTGTACCGAAAGTGTGTCGATATCGAATAGATTTTCACTTGTTTTGGGAAACAAAGCCACGTCTGTGGAGCGCTCATGCGCCGCCGAGCTAATTGGTAAAAGTGAAGCTTTTCTTTGTCCAATAGTAAGAAAGGCAAATAAAAGAGTAACCGCGTTCTTGTATTTTGAATCATGCCAAGTAGGTACCTACAAGTACAATAGATGCGTTGTCCTACGGTTTGCACAACGAATTGGTTCTATTGACTTACCCGTAACGTGATTATTGAATTAACGGATTTAGCGCTTATTATGTTAGGTTAGGAATGTACTTGTGTTTAGAAAGTGCTCGCACTCTATTGTTGTGCGATGAGAAAATTTTGTAGATTGCCAAATTAAGAATCGATGATTACTAAAAATGTATAACCGGTTTACGATTATCTACACTAGACGGTATTCAAAAATCTCTCGTTTCACCCGCGCAACTCGTTGTGACCGTTAACGAACCCAGTATTCAAATATAATTTATTAATATTTTCTTTCGAACTGTAACCCTTTACGACTTATATGTATAGAGCCTTCGACACAAATCTCCGTCTTTTTCACTCTACTGGAATTCAAATTACCTTATTGGCACGCCGTCAGACACAGGTAAAACCGGTATTATACGGTAAAAATGGAGACCCTCGACTTTGTGAGTTATTTAATTTGTTTGCAGGACAGTTTTCATTAGTTGCTTTATAGATGTGCCAGTGATGACGTGTATGGTCGTCTCTCTCTAACAGATGCGTTGCCCGTAGCACTGTCTCATGGTCCTCCTCCCACTCAATGTGGTGGTTGCCGCGAAGCTAGTACGTTACTACTCCAACAGTCGACGGCGGGCGGCCGCGAGCGTTCTCCGACACAATCACTAATCGAAATTAATTTTATTCTAAATGCGGTAACACAAAACAATAAAAGTGATAATCATAAATGAAAAGTACTCGACAAGTATGAAAAAGTTGTAAATAAAGTAACAGGAAACAAGTGAACTGCTGTAGATGGCAATTATCAATTAGATTAAGTTTTTTGTGTTTAGTGTAAAGTGTCAGTAGTGTTTCAATAACTTCGTGTTATTTAAAAGATGCAGTAAATGAAGAAATAATAATCCTGCGAGGCAGAAGAGTGTTTGATGCCGCCAGCGAATAAGGTACGGCAAACCGGATATTGTACTAGTTACTAGACAGTCGTTTGACTAGTTTAGTATAATAATTATAGTCGGTATGGAGGCTGTAGAAAAACAATTTAAAACTTTTTATTATCTTTGTTAGGTCGTTGAAGGAATCAAAAAAAATTCTCCGGGGTGGTTCGAATGCGTTTCAAGTTCAACCACGCGATGTTTAAATATTTGTAGATGAGATAAACATTGGTGGTTGAGTGCACGCCGCTGCACCCCAGTGTGTGCCAGGCGCCAGGTGTGGTGTCAACAGGTGGACTAAGTTTACTTACACGTTTGTTTTTATCATTATCCCCCAACCTATAAAACTTGAAAGATCCTTAGCAGACACAGGATTTGACGGCAGTTCTCAACGTTAACTGTACGTTCTTATTTAAACTTACAGCAGACACAAAATTTATAAAATTTTGTGCAACTGATATAATATGTTTTGAGAATGACCCAGTTTTGAGTTGGCTGAATGTCAAAGTTTATCAATCAGCGTATTTTGTTTGAACTCCAAAAAGTTTTAGGGGCACAACAAGTTTCAACATGATCGTAGCAGAAAAGAAATCTGATGACACCAAGAAATCAAAATAATAAAATAACTCTTAATGAGAATTTATTCCTACAATCAGGCTCCACCATGGAATGTGTATTCGAGCACATGGCCAATTGGCTATAGAATCAGTTTTTGCCACGAATTTCATGGTTCAGGCTTTTTGCATTACCGGATACACGTGAGGCTTCATTACCCGTATTCAAAAGAGATTCTTTATTCCGTTGATGAGTCATTCTGTGACAATTCAGCTGCTATCATTGTAGGTAAAATAATTTGCGAACATTTGGGCACATCATCATCAAATATGGTGGGGCCACCGCGATGTGTCATCGGCAGTGGAGTACGGTATTTAATCTCTAATAATTCAACCTCCGAGGGGCCTTTCTTCAGTTCATTTGTCTTTGAAGCAGGTAGTTGAACGGACCTTTCGCAGCCAATATTTTTTGCCTCCAGACCTTTGTTCGGTAGTGCGGTATTGAATGGCGGAGGGACGTTCAAAGCCATAGTCATAAGACTTGTTTAAGCCGCACTTACTACATTACACAAATCCCCTCAATAGCATTTATGATATTATGGTTTATTCTGAGAATTAATATTCAAAGTCTTGTAGTTTGCGAAAAAATACCAAGGAGACTTAATAGCCATGACCGAACGTTTACTATATGCCTTGAATACCCATAACACGAATGTGACTGTTGGAAATAACATCAAAATAAATTATTTGAAGTTATAACAGCTCTGCTTGTAAACAGGTGCCAAGGAAAACAAATAACTGCAGATCAGATAAACATTGATGCAGTCTTAAGATCAAGCTTAACAGACTTTTTACTTTTGGCGTACTCATACTAATGACAATACACATATAAATAAATGCACAATTATGAGTATAGAAGCTATTACCAAGAAAGTAATGGAATAAACGAACCCAAGAAAAAAACATGTTTTATGGTTTCATTTTATTAAAGCTCCTCTAGTGGGATGAATGTGATACAGGATTTATCAAAGAAAGGCAATAGGAGGCACTTCCGTGGTTCACAGCTGAGGCAAGGTATGGGTTGTAGTGGCATTTCCCCCGCTCCCTCTTCCTACCCCGCAGGGTGAGTGGCCGGCGCGCGCGCCCGCACACCGTCCTCCACAACGATCGTCTCAACAAAAAACTTTCTTTCCTTTTCCAGTTTTGTAGCGTTTGTTCCAATACTCATTTGAATGTCTCCGGGGCACCAATTTGGTTAATGATTTAAATTAGTTTTTGGTACAAATTGATTTGCCCTTGCACGTTTGAAACCCTCATCTTTTTTGTTGGCATCAAGTTCTCTTTTTGGTGCAGTTGCTGTAAAGGTTGCTTTGTTTTCCTTGGCAGGTACCAGAAATCACGATGTTTGGTTATGCATATTTTGAGTAATATTTATCATCAAGGATCAAGGTAGTTAAAGCTGAAGGTAGCTCACAATCATACATATTTATAATACACGACTATAATGCCTTACTGCCATGTCTACAATTTATTGACTCGTTCTAGTGCGGATATTAAAAAACACTGCAGCGATTGCTCGACTAGGGAATGAGCCAACTTCCTTATGCCAATAGTGGTTTTTAATAAGCTGGATGTTATTTGCAGTTACAACAAATAATCCGTTCCCTTATTGGCTGTAAGGTCGCTCGGAGCAATCTGTTCCTCGACATTTAACCGATGGCACATTGCGCAGATTATTGCGAAGCGCTTCTAAGCGTGAAAGGACTATTTAATTGGAATGCAGCGGACGTCTCCGTTCTATCGAACCTTTATATCTTTAAACGAAATCTCTGCTGTTTGAATCATATCTTCGATCTTGAACTTTAATATTTAGTGATGTGGTTTACTTTATGGTGGTTACTGGGTTTTATGCTTGACGTTATTGTTTTCAATATTCTTTTATCCTGTTAGAAAATTGTAGATTAATTTCAGAACATGTTTCCATGTATGAAAAATTAAAGGAATTCCTTTTGGGGTCGTCTTAATGAGGGTTGGTGTTAAGTTCAAGTTCATCATTCTAATAAATAACACCTGACAATGACTATTGTATCATGTATGAACTTATAAAGGTATACAGGTATAAGCTTTTGTTCGGAAAACCGTCACTTGACTCGTTTCATAGTAAAAGCAACATAAATTATTTGAGGTCAACGAGTATCAGATATTTCTCATTTCTTAACCGCAGGAGATTAGTTTCCTGCTTCAACGTTGGATTAAACATTTTATTTCTTAGAACGAAATGTGATCTCGACCCTATTAGAGCGTTTCGCTTAGCGAGGCAATAAACTGATAGTAGATCTAAGTACAAACAATATACTTGTAGCTATGTATGTAAGCAACCATACAAATCTATTGTTAGTGGGCATACCATACAAAATAGTTTAACAGCACTGTTTACTCGTAGTACTACGGGTTTATATGTAAATTAAACACCGCCCACGACAGTCTCCATTACGATCGTTTTAATATTTTCCAAGAAAAGCGAGGAAACAGCCAGTAAATCGAATGTTCCTAGAATAATACTTGAGGGTGAGTACCTAAGACATAAAAGAGATCTAAGTGCACTTTAACTTTCAGAGCTTTTGAGGCACTTGGGATTTAATGCCGCTATAATGTATAAAATTCTTGATTTAATTAAATCAGAGTTAAGGTAATGATATCTCAACATAATAAATATCAAAGGATGAGTTTGTAATATTTATTATTTTAAAGGCTTTATTGTATTGAGATCAGATTGAAACAAAACCTAAGCAAATTGAAGACACGACATTATTAGAGATAGGTATGTACTAGTATAAAAGGATATTTATGTATACCGTATCAGGAAGAGCCAGTAAGTAGGTATTAGTGTAGAAGAATATTGATGTACTTATACCTAGAGGAGGCAAATCCTGTAATACATCACCGTGGTATGCACTACGCAGTTAGGTGAGCGGTCGATAGGTGCTGCAGGCTGCGGGCGTTACGCAACACCTGCGCCCGAGAGGGCACAGCCGGAGAGCCGTTTATCTCGACAATACAGTTACCAAGTTTACCTTACACCCACTACACAAGGCTGTTTACATTATAAACTAGGCCCCTAACATTAAACCTGCTAAAACACACACGCGTGATAGACGGTGAACGATAAGGATTACGTCAGAACATTGTAGGAATTTTGAACTTTGCCTACGTTACATTTTAGTCACAAAAAGCTTGGGTTGACGTTTGACAGTGGTGATTAAGGGTTAAGTTATAGTGTGCACTTTAGTCGCGAATGACGTGTGGACGGGGTTTTTTTACGAACAAGGATATTGCTTTAAAATATCTGCATCAAGTCATGACGTGAGCTTCAATGGTTTGTCTTGACTTCCTTTGTTTATGAGGTAAAACGAAGAAATTGAAACGTCAAAGGCTATACAAATAAATACAATTGAATTGAAGTGTCTGTTTGTATTGGCAAAGTAACAGTTTTTTTTAACGAAATATATACGAATGTTTGAAAAAAAAAATCAACAATTTTTACCATTTTGTCGTCTGTCTGTTGGTTTCGGCTGATTTGCGAAACTGCTGAACCGATTTAGGCGGAACTATTATTGGCGGATAGCTGAAGTAACTTTGGCTACTTTTTATTCTAGAAACAGAATTACCTACAGTTCCGCGCAAAAAAAGAAAACCCAGTGATAAAAGAAGTCGCTATATGTGAATAAGTAAAACCAAAGAAAAAGAGTTTCCTTTTAGAAACATTTAATCCAGGATTCAGTCCGTACTTAGCACTGCAATCCCAGCTTAATGCCAAAGTTCTTCTGGCTTTTCTCGCCCGTCTATATCTTTGCCAACTAACTCCAGAAACAAAGCTTACTCGTGAAGGTTATTGTGTCAAAGATTAGTACTTTGTTAGTTAAACATTATTGCCTGAGTAATCCTGACCTGCAATCGCTCATTTAGCTAAAGCCACTTAAGAATTTAGCGGTGTAGTGTTTCGTGGAAGAGCCCAAGGGTCGCGTTACTTAAAATAATAAAGAGCACGTTACCTTACACTGTTCGAGATGTTTTGTTATGATAACACCACGAAATGCCGACAACGCTTTGTTAGACGACTTAGTACCTAAACTTTATGAGTTATTAAAATTAATTTGCATTGCATACCTTAGCGCTAATACTGCAGTTCACACTGTGGCTAGAAATATCTCACTGGTTTTTATGATCTATTACCTACGTTCCATTGCTAACAGCTGCTCTAATATTTGTGTACTGTGATTCTAAATGCCTCTAATAAATTAGACGTAACATAAATCTAATATTTGAAGTAACATTTCGTAAAATATTTCAATTTTGAACGTGACTCAGGTTTTGGAGTGTTAGGTTAAACACAACATTCCTTGGACCCCACTAGTGTAAACTTACTGCCAGAATAATAACAAAAGAAAACAAAGTTTACTTCACATCTTCTTTTACAATTGTTTGCCCCAAAGAAGATAATAAATAATAAATAATAATAAATAAATATCTTGGGACAACTCACACACGGCTATCTGATCCCAAGCTAAGCAGAGCTTGTGTTATGGTAACCAGACAACTGATATACATACTTATATAATTTATAAATACATACATATTATAGATAAATCACACCCAGACACAGAACAAACAATCATGCTCATCACACAAAGTTTGTCCTGGGTGGGAATCGAACCCACGACCTCCGGCTTAGCAGTCAGGGCCAATAACCACTAGACCAACAGGCCCGTCGACATAGAGATAGAACACGACAATACTGAAATACCTTTTAGTCAAGGAATTTTTGTAATCTGTGCCACAGACTACAAAAACAAACAGAAGTCTTAATGAACAGAGCTTAGAAATGTAGATAAAGCACATATTTCATTGTAGCTATTGCTATTATTACTTGAAGTACTGTGTGTGACAATGACTTTCATCTCTCACGATTCTGTGTCAGTTCGCGTCGCTGACGTGACGATGTTATCTATGAGAGCACGTAGGCTACCGGTTATAAAATTTAATTCAAATATTTAATGTTGGGTTTCACTATGACATTCATTGTGATAAAAAAAAACTGAAGGATTTTTTCTAATTTATCTATGGAGATCGAGGTTGTAGGTAATCAAAAGGCTTTATTTTTGGGTAAAAAAATAGTCTGTTATACAAACAGTCTATTTTTTAGTCCAATAATAAAGCCTTTCGTACATTTTTCGTTTTTAAAATTTTTCATGCTTTCGTTCATAATTTTAATATGTTTTTTTGTTAACTTTTTATTTACGTACCAATAACTTGTTTGTGTGGGTTTTAACTGTTAATTCAATTTGGTTTTAATAAATAAATAAATTCAAAATAAAATAAGAATACATTATTTAATTTGCATCTTTTATTATTACGTAGATAAGTAACTAATTGACAACCAAAGTAAACTTTTGAAAAGGTAAATCATGTCAGTAAAAGTTAATTTTAAGGTTCCTTTATTTATTCCGGCCTTACACAAGTTTATCAAATATTACGCCACCCCTGATTACGTAAGGTTCCCGCCAGCCTGCTACATAATTACCTGCTTACAAGAAATGTAATGAAGTCAGTCGGTCTCAACAGTGGGACCATAACTTTCTTCTCTCACGACTTTTATCTGAATACGCGGCATGCGTGTTGCTTAAATTAAATACACAATTACACATGAGGCGTACGTAAAATAAATTTGCCATACAATTGTGTTTTGTAAAAGAAATTTTAATAAAATTACGATAATTTGTTAATAGCGTTTAATTATCTTAACCCTTGGTCACACTACTGGGCTTGGAAACGAATATTCGATGACTAATCGTACTTATCAACATTGCATGCGTTTTGTGGGATTCTACCGCGATAGCAGTAATATTTGACGAATATGTAAAAGCACGAGAAGACTCAAGTAGTTCATGTCTAACGCTGGCACTGTGCGTTGCGTTATATGGCTAACTAAAAAACGGTAATTTAAAAAACTAAAAAACCCGACTGCTATTCTTTAAAAATCCCTAAAACAAGATAAATTGTAGCAGTCGGGACCCATTCTAGAAATGGAGGATTAGTGAATTGAGAGCACATACCTATATTACATTGCAGATGGTCCCGAATGGGTCCCGACTGCTACAATTTATCTTGTTTTAGGGATTTTTAAAGAATAGCAGTCGGGTTTTTTAGTTTTTTAAATTACCGTTTTTTATTTTTTATTTTTTTAGTGTTTTAAAAAAGAAATTAATATACCCAGTATCACTCTTACAGTAAATACGAATCTACCGACACCTCTCAAGCTAAAATCCATCGAGCCGTTCAGCCTGCAGAGCGAGCCAAACATTTGAATTTGGCGCCAAAAATCCGCCATTTTGTTTTTTTTATTTTGATATACCCAGTGTCACTCTCACAGTAAATACGAATCTAACGACACCTCTCAAGCTAAAATCCATCGAGGCGTTCAGCCTGCAGAGCGTGCCAAACAATTATACATACATACATACATACATACATACATACATACATACATACATACATACATACATACAAACATACCCTCGAAAAACATAACCCTCCTTCTGTCGCAGTCGGGTAAAAACAATTTTATTTCAATAGTAATAGCGTATAAATTTTGTATTACTCAAGTAACTGAATATGTACAATGATGACTTACAAATGTTATATAAAACAGCTTCGAGAAATTGCAAGTACGAAAAACGCTTCTTCACTCATAGGTACATAATGCGTTTAGGTTTAATAACAATTGAAATGTATTTAAATAAAGCAGTATGTATTTAAGTAAATTAACCCGACTTCCAAACACACAGCAAAAACAATTGTAAATTTAGTTTAAGTTTCATGGAGATAAAAGTTAATAAAAAATGATTTCGACAAAGACGCCATATTAAGCCCCACTATAACACATCTGTCGATCCCATAGAATACATTACAAAGACGTGAATTTCGAGGGAACAGGTGCTGTGTTCTTCATAAAACACTCTTTTCGTTTGTATTGTTCCTAATGCGATATTAAGTACAGTGATAGTAGGCAGTATTTCCTCGTTACAATAAAAAGGCCAGTTAAGACAATTTCCTTAGCACGTGATGGTTGTCAATTTGAAAAGGTACTGTCTGCATCAAAATTTGTTACAATGTTTTAAGAGTTAATTTTTCAAGATAAACTAACTTTTCATTTTTTTATTTTCATAAATTACTGAATAATACTTGAGAAGACGATTAATGAAGATTCGACTTTATGGTCATATTTCTCAAAAATGCCAATAAAATATATATACCATCACGCCTGTATTCCCCGAAGGGTTAGGCAGAGGTGTACCAATGTACATGACATCCACAGTTCGCCGGTATATTTAGGTCCCATTTAATAGGGGGCGAGCCTATTGCCATTAACCGGGCACAAATCCTAACTCCGAGCTGCTACTGAGAATTTCATAGAAAAACCCAATAACACTTTTTGCTCGACCCGGGAATCGAACCCAGGACCTCTAGCGTAGCAGTCGCGCTCAGTACCACTAGGCCAACGAGGCAGTTAAAATATAATATATAGTTAGGCAATAAAATATTCTTTTAAAATTTCAGCCTACAAAATATTCTTTGCCTTTTTTCGCTTACCGTACCTCCGGCCACTTTAAATTGACGATGTCGTTTTGTACAAATTCACAGAAACAACAATAGTAACTGTATACTTAGTACACGGTAAGAATTGTCATGAAAAATGAGGTAAAACTACATTATTGCTTTGGATTGTCTGTTTCTAACTCGTTAACCTGTCTCGTTACCCTAGTGGTCCTAAGCGCGAGTGCTACGCTAGAGGTCTTGGGTTCGATTTCCAGGTCGAGCAAAAGTGTATTGGGTTTTTCTATGATTTTTTTAGGAGCAGCTTCGAGTTAGGGTTTGTGGCTAAAGGCAATAGGCCTATTACATGTGGCCTAAACATAACGACGAACTGTGGGTGTATATTGGTACACCTCTGCCTAACCCTTCGGGGAATACAGGCGACATGGTGTGTTATTGTCGGTTTTGTCATTTAACGTTGGGTTAGCGACTAATCATCAAGTCTTGTTTTGGACTTAACCCTGCAGTGGTCGCGCGGACTACATAAATGTAGCCCATGGTTTTTTAAACAGACATGGCTGTTTACGTCCTTTTTTTTTTCATAGCTGATTTAAAAAAGGCCATTGAAAATTTATTTTTGTTTTTTGTTTTAATTTTATTAAGGAAGAGTTATTTGTCATATTTTAATAAGAAAAAAATAATACAATTGAATTTCATTTAAAAAATGACAAAACAAATTGTACTACGTATGTAGCCGCGCGACCACTCACGTGACTTTTTAGGACGCGACCACTGCAGGGTTAAGAGGCCTCAATCCTCATTGGCAATCTTCAGTTTTCAAGTACCTACTTCATATTGAATTATTACGAAACGCAGTTTGAGCTCTACGTGCCCCGAATACTCATTACAATTCTTATCTCTGTTTACGCCAATTGAAGCCTTTGTTATTACTAAGCCGGTTGTGGCATCCATTCATATACTTACATTTATTTACCTGCACAGTACCTATATGATTAGGTATTATTATTGTGTATGAAATAGCCGACTGTTAAACAAGTAGGTTCGGCACCTATATAGTCACGTTTTCGCAATTTGTTGCGACCGTGTCTGATACTGAAATCTATATTTTAGGTACCGAAAATATTGTTTTATTGCTATGCCTCGAATACTAATAAAACGTTAGGTTTTATTTACACTATTGATATTGGCCAGTGATAGTGAACTTATAATAAAAGAATATGGCAAATTCTGAACATCGCAATCATTTTATTAAGCAATCGTTTTTCAATAATTCAGCATGGTATTGGTGTTTTTCCAATAGGAAGTTCTCAGTAGCAGCCCAAAGTTCCGAAGTAAGTGGTGTGATACTCCTGTGTCTCTAAAAGCACGTAAAGCTGTTGGTCCCAGCTGTCATACGTAGATCTTTGACAGTCGTTGCGGATAGACAGAAGCCATGAAATCTGACAACCAGTCTTACTAAGAGGTATCGTTTTGCCCAGTAACTGGGCTGTGGAGGTCAGATAGGCATAGGCAGTCGCTCCATGTAAAACACTGGTATTCAGCTGCATCTGGTTACGCTGGAAGCCGACCCCAACACACTTGGGAAAAGGCTAAGCAGATGTTGGTATTGGTGTTAAGATCGATTGAAGTTAAAATTAGCAATAACAAAACGAATTTGTATGAAATGTAATGCATATCCTATAGATATGGCTGCGATGAAAAGGGTTAGGTAGGTACTAATGTCACGCATGTGTGACAGCTGAAAAGGTTCGCCATCTCTGATACAGACATTCATGTGGCTTGTATGTTATTGGAACGCTAGTAACAAATCATAGCGCCTGTCTACAAAGTTTCCACAGTCTACCCATTATGACAAGCATACAATGAGCCCTAAAATTGTTATTATCGTCGAAGTTACCTCATAATAACGTTCATACGTTATTATGTTATTAATAGTGTGTCTGGCCTGAAAATCTCCTTCAGTAAAGTAAGTAGTGCTGCAAATCAAACCACGATTAGAACTAGCGCGCTTGCCAAGTGGGTCATAACTGCATTTTGTCACAATGTAGGGTGAAACTGTTATATTATCAACAGCATGCTATTTAGCTGCAAAATGTAAACACGAACAGCTCATCGTAAACTTTGTACGTATTCTCCAGACCGATTCCGGGCACGGCGGCTAATCTTAAAGCAGATTAGCCAAGTACAGAGGAGATATTATAGTGCAAATGTGTGCGCGCATACACAGCTGAACTTACTCTTTCCTAACTCTCATAGTCCGATGGGACGGCTATCCGACACAACAGGAGGGAGATCAGGTGCAGGACCAACGGGTTTCTGTGCTTTCCGAGACACGGCGACCACCAACTTCCGAACTCCGGGGCTGTTACTGAAAAACTCCCAATGGAAAAGCCCAATAACTTTTTGCCCGACCTGAAAGTCGAACCCAGAACCCCACGCTCAACAGTCGTGCTTGCCACCTTAAGACCAAGTGGGTAATCAAAACTACAAAGTATTTTTTATATGTATAGATATCCTTACATATTTTGTTGCGGGTTACAATAGATATAGGTATGTGTTGTTATTGCTATGATGAGATCATACATATAACCTTCTAAGTACAGATAAAGTTATGTTAGTTTAGTAGTACGTAGGGTAGGTACTATTTATTTATGCAGGTACCTTACTAGGTAGTAGAACAATGAAATACATAATTTAAAATAATTATTTAACGCAGCCGAAACTCACACGTTCTTTCCATTCATTGCAATTTTTTTTTTGTTCTGGACCTACCAACTTTCTTGTTACGGAGATATTAAAGGCCACAGTTCCAATTTTAAATGTACTAATTAAACTATAAATAACCTCACGACCCCTGTACTGTTGCATACAGTTGTAAACATAATGTTTTTGCGTTTCATAGCGAGCATAAACAGCAATTTTTCAGACCAAAAACAAGTTTACCAATAATATTTTCGCTCAATGCGGTATTTTTAATTTCGGCATTGCGATGTGTCTTTTTACACTTCGTATTCCTGATCGAAAACAGGAATGAGTAGTGCGAAGCATAGTCGTAAACCGACCCGATACGACGTATTACTTTTCATCGCCCGCTTCCGCTTTTCACCGAAAACACAGTCTTAGATCGGGTGCGCTATACTTAGACAGGAACTGTAAGGCAAATTCGTTAGTAATTTAAACCCCATGACCAGCTGTGGGCTGCAGCAGCCCTAATTGATTGATTGATTGATTGAAACGTTACACGATAATAATAGACTATTTCATCAACAAGCGATATTTATCGACAACGTTTAGTTTGGGCAAGGGGTACCTACTTACTTAAATCAATCATTGTTGTTAAAAAGCACGCACCGATAGGCGCGTGTCGGACACTCAGATCATTTTGTAATGAATTATGTATTATATAGCATGGCCAAACTTGTCCTTGCATACCAGTCACTGTTTGCTTAGGTAGGCGAGAAATTAATAGCAAAATGTTTTATTTGTGCTACTGTTTTAATATTATGGAGACCGTTGATGTAGAGCTTAAGTTTTGTGTTATTAGATAAATCATATTATTATCTATTTATTACTACTATGTGAGTAGTAGTAGAGCTCTTTGTGAAGGTGCTCGTCAGGGAAGTACAACCTTCATACCTTTTCCTACCGCATAGCAGCGTTGCTGTGTTCCGGTTTGAAGGGTATGGGTGCCGGTGTAATTACAGGTACCTACATGAATAATTTTAATTTAATTTTGTGTCTAGGATGCCAACGCATTTGCAAGGTCTCTGGGTATTGCAAATGTCTATAGCCGTTATTATATTTGCCATTCAATGATATAATCAAAATAAAACTAAACTCAATTACATAAACTACAGTACCGTAAGTAATGTAGATATGTCTGTAAAGCTTTCAGTGAATGCATAACAAGATAACATGAATCACATATCTACGAGTCTGCCTTTAAAAAGAGCGTTCAGCGCATCGAATCCTTTAACTTAACGATCGTACAAAATCGGTTTATTTTCACGACGAGGTTACCTTTTATTTCCACAAAAATCCGTTGGATGATAGGATGATATTGTTATCGATCTATTTAAAATGTTGAACGTTGGGCTTTGGAACCCATAGGATACTCGTCTTCTTCTTCTTAATCGTGTGAGCAGTAAGGTCTAACGACCCCACACACCCATGTGTCAGAGTTTCTAAATCGCCTCAAGGGCCTCTGACATGGTTACCGATATCAGTGATGTCCAAGATAAACTTAGAAAGTAAATATGAATTTAAAAAAAGTCACAATGGTACTTGCCCGCGCCCGATTGCGAACCCACAACCTCGTGCATGAGAGGCGGGCGCCTTTACCACTGGGCCATCACGACATTGATAATCGTGACCGGCTCATTGCCACGTCTGACGAATCCCTTGACTGACCAGTATTTGTGCCCCAGTGTAAATAACCAGTCAATCATGTAATTATACTATTTTTAAACAGAGTGCACTGTGGCGTGTTTACGTCTGTTTGGTTGGTAATGGATTGTATTGCATGTGCATATTATATGTTGAGAGATGTTTGTCGTGTTTTGATGCGGGATTAAGATAATGATTGGTAATTGAATGTTTTTGAATAACTATTAAACTAATTTAGAGTAAATGTACCCATTCAACAGAAGTCCGTTGGGTGTCGATGAGGTAGCAACTGAAAAACCGTCACGTTCACGAATTCGTTAAATAGGCATAGTGTTCATTAATTATTATTGTAGTCGCATGTATAATGCTAATCCTACCTTTTATCAATCACTATCTATAGCTTCTGCCCGTGACTTCATCAGTGGGTTATTTCACCCGCGTTATGATACATCTTTGGTTAAGGCTTCGCTCCCGTGTGTCGTAAAATGGTGTTATATAGCCTATGACACTCACAAAATAACGTGGCTTTCTACGGGTAAAAGAATTTTCATAATCAGTTCAGTAGATTCTGAGATTATCCAAGCCAAGAAGTCCGACAACCAGTCTAACCAAGAGGTATCGTGTTGCCCAGTTACTGGGTTGTGGAGGTCAGATAGGCAGTCGCTCCATGTAAAACACGGGTATTGAGCTGCATCCGGTTAGACTGGAAGCCGACCCCAACGCAGTTGGGAAAAAGGCTACGCAGATGAGATTCAGAGATTATCCTCTACAACCTCACAAACTTTACCTCTTTATAATATTAGCATCTATACTAGTATTAGTATAGATAAGCTAATGCTGAGTGAATTTATAGTCTAAGGATATAGATTCCATTGAAAGACTCCACTACAATATCGAATTCACGAAAGTGACCTTATTTGCTACGCAGATGACACTGTTGTACTATTCCATGGAACAGATTGGGATGATGCCTACAAGAAAGCCGAATCAGGAATGGTTAAGATCTCAAATTGGCTAGACACGAACCTCCTGACACTCAATGTTAAAAAGACCAAATACATTGTATTCAGGAAGACACTGGCTTCCAAACTTCCATTATGGAATTTGAAAATTCACGGGAACTTATGCCACAATTCTCTTAACACCGACACTAAATGCCTATGCAGCAATATTGACAGAGTAGATGAAATAAGATATTTAGGAGTAATCATCGACCAACACCTATCTTTTAAACCACAAATCAGGGAACTTGCGAAACGCGTCCGGAAACAAATCTACATTATGAAATTGTTAAGAGATAGTGCATCGGCAGATGTAAAAAAACTTGTCTACATAGCCTTGTGTCAATCACTGATTCAATATTGCATTGCAATTTGGGGAGGAGTGGCCAAATCTCATTTAATTATCCTCGAAAGAGCCCAACGCGCAGTGTTAAAAACTTTGCTACATAAGCCATACATCTTTTCTACAGAAACCTTATACGCTGAGGCCTCTCTGCTGAGTGTCAGAAAACTGTTTATATTGAATGTAACAACAAAAGCCCACATGGATATTTCGAAAAGGAGTGATCTTAGCAGTTTGCAGGCTAAACGAAATTTCAGAATTCCAACTCCCGCAGTGAAATCTGCTTATGCACAAAGACTTCCATACTTTTTACATCTCCACGTCTATAATGCGGTTATCAAACAGTGCAATATACGAAACTTAACTCGTAAACAAATTAAGAACAGACTTACATCTTGGCTACTGAACCTATCATATGACGAAGCAGAACAAGTCATTAGAGTAGCAAAATAAGACTGAATATATCTGCTGCTCTCATGTCTCTTCCTTACACTCCCTAAAACTCATACCTACCTACACCCCACACTCACTCACCCTCTCACTCACACACTCACCCTCACACTCACACACACAATCAAAACACTAGTTTTCCTCAAACATAGATACCCTTACACATACATTACAGTCAAGCGTTCATTTCTAGACTGTTTCATTTTTATTTAATTTTTAACTTTTAATTTTTTACTTTTTTTGATTATTTTATTTTATTTTTGTTGCTTTGTGTAGGTAATTGTAATTGATGACAATTGATAAAAATGTTTAGAGGTAAATCTTTCATATTGGTACCCAAGATACAGGCTTGCCTAGTTTGGGGCCAATGTTTATACCAAATGTAACTTTTTATTGCAATAAAATTTATTATTATTATTATTATTATAAGTAACAGGTGTGTTCTATCTAGTCTATTTGTGACGTAAGGAGGTTCGTGTCTTTTATTATTCAATGCCCTAACCGCGTTTATAAATAGAACATGTCTTCGATTATCTGTGGGAACTATATTTTATCGTGAGACTATCTATATTGACACTTACTGACCTCCATTGTCATAACTTTACAACAAATTAATTGAATTCTAGCAACTTTCAAATGTATTAAAATACTAGCTTTTCAATGCGACTCCGTCTGCACGAATTATGAATAGGTACCTAATTATATTGAAAATAAACAAAAAACCATGTATACTACTCGCTGATAATGCTGCTTTCCATAAGTGAAAGAATTTTTTGAGTTTATGCATTACGAACAAAAATACTAATCTTTTCTCTTTATAATATTAGTTTAGATTGGTTTATTTATACTCTAATTATATGTAATTTATTTAATCAATCATGTTCGTTGACACCAAGATGTGACATCATACAGGTGGGGTTGGTATGTGGCTGCATCTGAGCACAAAAGCGCGGATCCCACGCAGATCTATTCAAATAAGATCCGTCATATACCAACATGTTAATAACATTACCATAGATTAACAACAGATCCGTCTAAATTGGATGCGTTCATTTTAATCAAAAGTCATGTCGTATACAGGTTGATCTTTTTTTATAATCTGTAAGTTTGAATGAACGCAAATCAGAAATATAGAGTCTAGTATCGTAATCTTCACTTCACCGGAGGGCTGGCCTTTCCTTGGGCCAACGAAACAGCATTGTTATACAACGTGGCAATGCTGACAGCCTTTTGGGCACTTGTCCCATTGACAGCGATGTGTTTTTGGATGCCCTAGGAGCTTCCTTTTTTTTGTAAGCTGGACATAAGTTGAAATATAATTATTATTTTTAACCCCCGACGCAAAAAGAGGGGTGTTATAAGTTTGACGTGTCTGTCTGTCTGTCTGTCTGTCTGTCTGTCTGTCTGTGGCATCATAGCTGCCGAACGGATGAAGCGATTTCAATTTTGTTTTTTTTTGTATTAAAGGTGACCTATGTACGAGTGTTCTTAGACATGTTTGATGAAAATCGGTTGAGCCGTTTAAAAGTTGTGGGGGTGAAAGTAGGGAAGAAAAACCGAATGTCTGTAAATATACTCGAGTGGGGTCTCAAACTTAACAAAATCGACATTATAATAAGTAGGTACCTATAAAAAGTATAAAATAAAAAATTAAATTAAAAATTTAAAAAACCCCCAACACAAAAACTTAAGTTCCCTTTAAAAAGTAAAAAAATATCAAAAAAAATACGTCACGTTGGGGGACCGATATTGCATTTAGGATACGATCATCCCGAGCGGTCCCCCAACGTGACGTATTTTTTTTGTTATTTTTTTACTTTTTAAAGGGAACTTAAGTTTTTGTGTTGGGGGTTTTTTAAATTTTAAATTTTTAATATATACGATCTCACTTTCCGTTTTATTCCGATTCTATGAATTATTTTTAAGTTTTAATTTTTTTGTTATCATAGTTTGAGATTGATTTCGATAATGGCTATATCATAGATCAAGTCAAAGCTAATACCTACTGGAACCTTATTGGTGTCGTAAACCTTTTTGCCATTGTGTATCCTTTTAGACTTTTAGAGATAGATAGGTACGGCGTAAAATGTGTTTCATTTACGAAATGATCAAATTACACGTAATGGCTCAAGACCTTTTTATGCTCACTAAACATGGCTGTATGCTCTCGGGAAATGTTGGCTTTTTCTTTTGTTTCGTATAGTTTTAGTTAGGTCAGCTATAAAGGCGTGTGAATATAATATACTAGTTTGTGCGAGTGACTTTGCTCGCGTGGAAGTTAATCCGTTTTTGAGATTTCATTTTAGTCAGTGAGCGACCTTTTGCTTATACTATGTTTGTTTGTACCGAATAAGCTCCGAAACTGCTGGATCGATTTCAACCATTTTTCCATCAATAGATAGCTACAAAAAAGCAACATAGGCTATAAAACATCACGACTCACTCACGAGATTGTAGCAATAACCAAACTTGACGCGGGTAAAACGAGAACGAGTATCTATAATATATAAGATTACACTGGAAGTAATGAAAAAAAAATAAGAGTTTTACAAAGTACGTCATCACAAAAGAAAACAATTTTCTTTATGCAGAAATATGACAACTTTATTACAGTCAAGCGAAAACAGCTTCGTAAAAACGAATATTAAGAGAAAGCTTGAATAAAAAAGTCACCAAGCATTATATTTTACATTTCTACGGAGTAAAATAACATACGACTTGAATCTTGTGAACCAGTTTACCAAACGTAGCTAGTTCGGTATGTTAATGGGGATTGATAAAACCCACATCAACTTCAACGCATCCGCATCTACTCTGCTATGAAAGTTTTAAGACAGGCTATGAACTTTATGTATCAAGACTGTGTGTTCGTGATTCAGGTAATACATTGTAAGACATCAGTGTTTTGTAACCCATGTCACGTTTTTTTCCATGTAAATAAATTAGTAAACTGTTGTTTATTTCTTTTCAAATCAATTACTTCAAACAAACCATTTACAGGCATTTTTAAATTGTCAAATAGAAGGTTTCTATAAAGAAGAACGAGGGAAAAAGTCCAAGAATATTCATAAAATCAATAAAATATTGAAAATTACACAAATGTGAGATCATTGTAACAATTTAATTCATGCACATTAAAAGAGGTCTATAGTAAAATATAATATAACAATTTAATCTAAATTAAAAATAACCGAGGCAGCTAGTAGTAATGACCAGTCTCGAACTGATGGTTCCCGTTCACGAACAATACTACGAAATCGCATAAGGCATTTATTTCTTGGATGCCTCTAGGTAGGTATTAAATGCAAATATCTCTTAACGACTATTCTTTCAGAAGATCTATAAACATGTTCAATAGGCAAACTATTTGCTTATCCTCTAAGTCTAACGGGATAGTTGGGAGAAGAAATTAATTCTTTCACTGCTGCATGCCACTTACAAATATTTCTAGAAAATGTTTTATGCAAGATCGGAGTAATATTTTATGCCTGACGTTTTATTTTATGTGTGTTTATCTTTATCGTAATTTTTCAATCTTTTCAGTGCTTGAATGATTTATTTTCTTTAACATTATGAATTTCAATTCTTATTCGTAATGTCCTACCTATATTGTTGAATTGTATCATTCTGTTAAGGTCAGTAACTAATAAGGTAGGTACCAAAGTTTTGCAATGAGCCTGACGTTAATAAGCTCAAGGTAGACTTGCACCTAATAAAACTCATTCAATGGTTGATTAATAGCACGGAACTGATTAAAAATGACACTTCAAGTTAAGAAAGTTGTGAAACTCTTTTGATTTTTTATATAATTACTGTAATTAGTCATTAACGTTTAGTTAAAATGGCTTGCTTATGGATTAGTTCCATGTTTATTGCTGAGAAGCCATAAAACCCACATTCACTGGTTCAGAGAAGTATTATAAGTAGGCTTTTACTTTTACAGCAGACGGCTCATAAACCTGAATGTCTTGTTTATAATACATAACATACCATTATGCCTGTATTCCTCGAAGGGTTAGGTAGAGTCGTACTAGTGTATGTACACCCACAGTTCGCCGATATTTTTAGGTCCCATGTAAAAGGGGGCGAGCCTATTGCCATTAACCGGGCACAAATCACAATAAATGGTTAAATAATATACTTCATCTGAATCGTATCTCAACTTCGTAATACGACCTCATTAAGTCAGTTCGTTAACAAAGTTTCAAAACCAAAAAGGGCAAACAAATATTGAGATGAAAGTAAATATCGGTCGATTACAAGGAAATGTTACTTGGAACTTTCTTTTGTCTTCCTCCAAATAAACATTTACCGTTAATTTCTGGTTTGTCCCATTGTTTTTGGTTTAGTGAACTCGGTGGAGACAGACGTCGGTTTTTTGTTTGAAGTTCCGACCTGTAACGTGGTAACTCTACACTGGCGGACGCCCGGCGGGCGCTTGGAGTACAATCGTTACAACAAAAACACAACTTATTGTGGGCACTCTCTTTGTCAAGTTTTCATGCTCTGCCGGTCGGTACAATGTTAACAAAATATGTCAACTCTAAAACAACGTTTAGTTTGCGAAAGGCGGATTGGTTAATTACCACTTAATTTCGATGTTGTAACCTACTTGAGCGACTCCGTTTCGCGAATTTCACGGGGATCTCCTAACCCCCATTTACTCTTGTAACAAACTTGGCAGACAGTTTTCGTAAATTGTCGAATTTACATGATGTAACTGACACTTGAGAACGACATGTTTTTTTTTGCCGTTCGAAACTTGAACATTTATAACGACAAAAACCAGCCAGCTTGTAGAAAATTTGAAAATGTTGCCATTAATTTTGGAATATTGCGTGTAGCGCAGGTTTCACGACGAAGTTTTATTTTTACTAAGAATATTCAAAGAATGGCAGACTTTTTCCACGCTGCCTGTATTTTTAGTAGAAAGTGGTTAGTGTGCCGTGAATATTAGCATAAAATTATAATTGTTTAATCCGTTAAATTGCTTGTTTTAATAGAATGATTTATTGTTTCGTATTTTTTGATTATTAGATATTTAAATACAACGTTATTTGTATATTGTAATATTTTTTTAAATTTAGTAGAAAGTTAATGCTCATGTTTCAACACAATTATATATACACATTTAAAATGGTCAAAGGTTTTAGAAAGTTCAAATTCTCGGATAAATACTTATTTAATACTTTGTAACCAGTAGCCATATTTGGGGAAAAACTAGCATGTAAACAACATAATTGTGGTCATACAGCATCCCAAATATGTAGGTTAAACGAAATTTTAACATAATTGTGCGAAATTCCTTCGGATATTGTTTCGTTTATGTGAGAAAATGTTGCGCTGTGGTGCGGTTGTACGCACAAAGACATCTCGTCTATGGTCACGGTACTCAGGTTACAGTTTACCACCGACATGTGAATTATCTAACCACGCTAGTCCAGCCGCTGAGTAGGGTTGACACTCACATGTTCTCAATAAACACTAGGTTTTTTTGGCAATAGCGGCTTTTAGGATTGCTAAATCGTAATTTTTTTCATTTCGCTGTGTCGATAAATATTTTTTTTTTTACAAATCATTTATAAATATAAAAGAAGAACTTAAAACTTAGAAAAGTAACATAAATAAGTCTTATTTTCTGCCTTTTTCCTTTACCATTATTACCCGAGCGAGTTCCCATATCTAAAGTAATTACCATCGTTAATTGGCAAATGTGGCAACCCTCAGTACGGGTTGACGGAGGCTGTGTAGAAAGGAGCACGCGGCTCCAAGGACGACGACGCGCGCGCCGGTTGTTCACCTCGCCGGCAAGAATGCGCGGGAACGCGGCGGCGGCGGGAACCCAGCGCTTGCGGTGCGGGACCGGCTCAGCGAATCGACACTACGGCTGAGGTTACACTAGACCGCGACGCGACCTGCGACACGTGAGCGATTAAAACAAATAAATTCTCACAGATATGGCTACACTGTACTTCAAATATTAGTAGCGATCTTTGATTTCTTTATGCGATAGGAACAACATTACTGTAATCATGGCATCGGCTACATCAACATATCAGCGAATTTATTAGAAAACTTCTCGCTTATACGAAAATACGGTTTTTCGCTTATAATGTAGCCAATACCATGGTTATCTCGTTTCGCTCTTCCAGTCGCATCGCAAATCGCTGCCTACTGTAGCCTCAGCCTACCTAAGCATTCCACTGCGGTGAATCGTACACCTTAATATCGTACATACTTCAAGTGTCAATGGAATTTCGCTGGTACTACTCCACCGTCTGTCGGTGACGCCAACATTTGTCAATTGGAAACGGATGCGCAAGCGCAGACGCGGTGACAGCTTTGATCTTCACCACACACCTTTTTTCTTGTTAAACTTTTTCTATTTGGGTGTGTTGTTTGTTTCAAATAGGTACTGTATTCATGAGATGAAGTCATTCATAGAGTTTTATTTGTTTTGTTTTGCTAGCATTGAAAGGCAGCGCAAGCCAAGTGCAACTCTCGATTATGAATGAATAAGTAGGTTCCTACCAGTTTCATAGAACTTGAACTAGTCATTTCATTTGAAGCATATTTTGATTTATTATTTTCAGTTGTAATACGTTTGGTAAGAAATCTGATACTCGATACGTGTAATAATACATTATACGGAAGTATAAATATTTGCAGGTCAGTTGTAAAATATGTCAGTGATGATATCATTTTCAATGCTCTTTCATATTGTTTTACGATCGTTAAGTAAAATATACGCTTGGCAAGCATACATATTACTATACCTATATGTACGGGTTGGTGCACACACCGTATCATATCTCGTCAGGCTAGATATGTTTCAATCGGATGCTGTGATATTGATTTCATGCCGTGCATAGTCTATGACCTATGGACTGTTATTTTAAACTGCAGAAAATAAGAAGCGATTTGTTCTTCACTTTTGCAATATTTCGATATTTTTTTGCAAAAAAAAATGGCTTACCATAGTCAAAGTATTAATTTGAACTAGACTGTTAAAAGGCGCTTCTATAAGGTAATTTCTTAGAAAAAAAATGTCGTTGCCTCTTCTAAAAAGTAGGTGCGTATGGAGAAGAATGGGGAAGAATTCCATAGTAAATTCCATACTCTTTAAAAACTAATTTGTACAGGTACATTAATTTAATACCCACCTATCCGGTATCTTCTCCAATGACGATAGGTCATCGCCCCCTACAAATATAATGTTGACAACAAAACATAGATATATTAACTTTACATAGGTACATATCGTCGTCGTATTAATCATCATATAAAGCGCTTTTGAACATCATAAACAATCAGAATTTATTCGAATGTAATCAAACTTTTTAAGAAGTAATTAAAACTTTTATAAATGCTTCGGAAACAACAAAATGTAACATTGTAGCGAGTTGTAAAGTGTTGTGTTGCCAAGTAAAACAAAAGTGTGCTTTCGCATATTTGTCACAACAATTAAACATTTAAAGAAAGTTTTTGATGGTTAACTAAATGCCTACCTACCTAGTTTTTTTAATTGTAAACTTAAGGCGATACTTAATGCCAGAGGGGCCTGCGAAATTCATATTTTCTTAGGTTTTTTTTTTGATAAGGGTACATCGGCCACTAAACGTAACACTAAAAAAAATTGCTACTTATTTAAAAAAAAATACACGACGCTTACGTTCAGTTCAGTAAAGACATATTTCTTACCATGGTTTATTTTTTTTTCTAACCTACATTATTACAACATACCTTATTTTTAATTGTTTCTAAAACAAAAATCAACGACGTGTCAAAATTAAAATCACATAAAGCGATCTCTATTCAGCCAATCAAAGCAGTTGACATGCGTTTGTTAATTTGTTAACAAATTTTCGTGTTAATTGTCGTTCGTTCGAGGAACCGA
The DNA here is from genome assembly GCA_932526535.1 of Caradrina clavipalpis. Lineage (NCBI taxonomy): Eukaryota > Metazoa > Arthropoda > Insecta > Lepidoptera > Noctuidae > Caradrina > Caradrina clavipalpis. The sequence goes on from OW052108.1 coordinate 6,861,456, forward strand.
GTGCTAATGTTTTAATTACTGTTACGTACTGTCAACCTGATAAAGACTTCCTCCCGTCAATTCCATGAATGTTGGCAAGTTAATGAATTAATTATTTGTTAATTACACAACGACAGGTAATGTCAAAAAACGACGAACGACGACGTGTTGAACGACTTTTGTTTCAACATGGACGCTCCACAATTTGTTACATACGAGTACCATCACACCTGTGTTTCCCGAAGATAGGCAGAGGTGTACCAATGTCGGGGCAAGCCTGTTGACATTAACCGGGCGAAAATCCTAACTCCGAGCTGCTACTGAGAATTTCATAGAAAAATCCAATAACAGTTTTTGCTCGACCTGGGGAATCGACTCAAGATCTCTAGCGTAGAAGTCGCTGTTAGGACCACTAGGCCAACGAGGCATTCGCTCACGTTTTGTTAATAGCAAGTAAACCAGTTCTATGCGTGAGTCGATAAACTAACTGTTAGTCTTGAAGGCAGATGTAATTAGCATGTTAAGACAGGCATAGTACTTGGGCATAATTTCCCGGCCGCAAGTCTTCAGGATGCGGTTAATTTAAACTCAAAGGTTCTAGCTACTCCAAGCGATGAAACATCACATTATCTACTTCAACTAGCCGGGGGTAATGATTGCCTAGGTAATTATTTCCTTTAAGGCGATGCATACGAGACATCGTTCCATTTGTAGGAGCTTAGGTGACGAGCAACGAACTGACAACTGCCTTATAAAATAATATGGCTTCATCAATGATGTCATTCGATATTCTTTTAGATATAAACTCAATTCGAATTCGATTAAAGTAGGTCATTTGAAGATTTTATAATGAAAGTCTTGTATTTTTTCAATTTATTCTGCTATCTGATTTATACCTAGATATTCAGGTGTATCTCGTTGGGAAATTGTCAGTTGAGATGTTGTAACCCGGATATTTGAAATAGGAGAACTGAGTCAGAGATTTCTAAACTTTCAATCGACAGTGCGTTGTGAATGAAAATGGAGTCAGTGTTAAACAAATAAACAAATGAACATGTTATTTGAAAATCGTGTTCCGAATGTGTTAGGTCTTGCGGTATCGTGAGTACTTTCTGTGTTTGCGGTTTCATTTACATTACGTGCTCAATAACTTACTAGGGCATTGTTTAGAACTATTATAACGGAATGATTCCTAGAAACTTCAATAGTTCTCAAATCCCTAATTCTTAGAAAGTTCTTAGCTAGGCGGTGCGTGTGTAAGCTATGAGTAAGAGGGGTACAGGTTGAGCGTTTATTACCTAAGCATTTTATAACAACTATTAAAGTAGCATTAACATTTCAAAGAATACGTAAAGGTGTCATTAAGACGACGCTGTCTATTTTTGTTGCGAAAGGCAGTAATGAGGCAAACGTCGGGAACACAGATGAGAGTCAATAGAAGTTTTAGTGCTAAATGCCCAATCAACAGTTACGTGTGAAGCACTATAATATATTATGTCTAATACTCATTCTAGAAGATTCTCGATATTCATTTTATAATATACCTACCTGCATAGTATTGTGTTAACTGCTTAAATACCAGGTAGTTACTTAAACGAATGAAGTACCGGTTAGCTACTTTGAAGATTTTGGGCGCAATGTAATTAATATTTAGTTATGGTAATGCGTGCACAATTAAAATTAACGCTTACACAAGTAATGTAAACAATTACCTAATTAATATAAAATTTCACTGCTTAATTCAAGTTTTATTATGTGTGAGCAGTACACTTTGAATAATCAAGGTGTTACATACATTTTTAAAACAGAATAAAATTGATGTTAACATTTATTATCTGTTCATACAACGTGTAATATCATTCAGTTCAAGTCTGACAATTTGAATAGTCAGCTGTCAGTCTTGTCGGCGGAGTGATGAGTCTTGAAGATGTAAAGCTTGCGTAGGTACTTCAATTTGACAGACAACGTGATGTGTTTGATTTTGATTGTTCATACAAGTTACCCATTAACACCTTATGTAATAATTGTATTTTAATTCTTAACGTAATATAATTAGATAAAGTTTTGATAAAGCACAAAGAAAATTAGACAAGTAATAAAGTCCAGGCCAATTGTGTGACAGTAGACAGTATACGATATCACAATCGCGTTTCAGAATATCACCTTTGATCTATCTACAATTTAGAGCATCGCACAGTGAATGTAGGTCAACCTAAGGTAGGATTGACATTGAACGGGAGATTAATCGCGCGTCGTTCGGTGGCGTAAACGGGCCCGCCACATTGTTGGCTCGCCGCCAACTGGACCAACACTCGCTGTACCACAGTGCAAACAATATCGACGATAATTACCCTATTTATTACCTAACACTAAGAACCGTGGCTGCTAGACTAATTCCTCGATATTTTAACTATTCAGAAACGACAAAAACTGAACTCGTCACTCAATTTAATATTTAGAACGTCTGGGTTATTTTCAGTGCGTGCAAATTTTGATGATCTGCCAAAGTTTATGTTCGTCTCAGATTCTCGGTCAATCTCGGTATTTAGATTCATGTGAAATATAAGTCAATTAGCAGTTACTATTGTCGATAACAGGTGTAAAATTAAAAGCTGTGGATTCTTACAATCCATATAATAATACATTCTTTATTGACAGTAACAATAAGACTCATATAGTGTTAGTAACAATAAATTAACTTATAATTACTATGTTTAAAATATATGTGTGCATATGATATCCATATGATTATGGTAGATAATATGTTGATAGATGCTAGTTTTGATTAGAAATCTTTCTCCTTTTAACAATAAGATATAGTTTGATATGAGCTGTTTTTATATGCGCAGAAAACATTTTTATTGGCATAATAAAATCCTCATAATATATTTAGCAGTGTGTCTGTTCGTACCCACTTTATGGCATAGCTATAACATTACGAGCGTAATGGATTCCAAAGCTTTATAATTAGTATCTTATAATACTATAATATCGCATAATCCTTTCTAATATCCAGTTTCACATTGGAACGGTAGCTAAGGTTGTCTTATAAATTCGGCCAACAAAAGTAGATACCTACATTTAGGCTACTTTAGTTACTTGCGTCATTCTTTACTTATTTAAGACCTGGCTAATGAGCCGGATATTAGACAGCTTTTGTGAATGCTGTAGAATATCGATGTAATATATTCTCCAAACTGATTCTGTCCACGAAGGCTAATCTTAATGTTGACTAGCCAAGTACGCAGGATATATTATAGTGCACAACTGTATGTGCAAACATACAGATGCACTCCCTCTTTCCTAACTCTCATAGTTCGATGGGAAAACCATCCGACACGGCTGAAGAGAGATCAGGCGAAGGACTAACGGGCTTACGTGCCTTACGAACCACGGGTGGTCACACCACCAACTCCTAAACTCCGTGCTGCTACTGAGAAATTCCTAATAGAAAAACTGAATGACAATTTTTGCCCGACCTGGGCATCGAACCTAGGACCTCTCGCTCAGCAGTCGCGCTTGACCACGAGACCAACTGAGCAGTTAACACGGGCAGAAGAAGTTTGTTTGTTTGTAAAACCTCTGCAAGTCGGATTACAAAGATTCTTTCACTGATACAAATCTACACTATTATCGAGTGTAATAGGATATGTTTTATGGTATACGCGGTTGAAGACATAAGCAGAAGCTAGTATGGAATATAATTAGTTGACATCTAATACATAATGCATGGTATGGTCGGTCGTTAGAATGTAGATGCGAGATTAGTAGGCAATACATTACGTATATCACCCGACTGTCACCAATCGGAAGTGTTCGGAATGTCTAGACAGTGACGCTAGTCTAGTTTACTTTTTTGTATCTTTTATTAGCTTCTGTTGGAACTTTCACGACAAAAGTCGACAATGCTTTTTCGGAAGACCAAATCTCGCGATGCTGTTAGGGTTAAAACTGCAAAAGTTTCAGAATACGCATTGTTCATTTATGTTTTACATAATTAATATATTTTTATCTTGTAACTTATAGTTGACATTATTATCTACATACTTACATGTCAGTTATGTTATCCGTTTTACACTAAAATGTGTTTCTTGATTAGGTATATGTGTTGCAGTCAAAACTCTTAACCAGTCAAAAGTACTATTGACTAGCAAAATCAGTCAAAACTACTTTTGACTGAGCAGGTTGGTCAAAAGTGGTTTTGACTGAAAAATATTGGTTATTAGTACTTTTGACTGCAAATTTGCGGTTAAAAGTACTTTTGACTAACGCTCTTCGTCAAAAGTAGTTTTAACTGCAATAAAGCATCAGTCAAAAGTACTATTAACTTGTCAGATGTGAATAATGCTTAAAAAGCATAGTAGAGGAGCCCCGCTCCGCGGGGCTCAAGGGTTTACAAAAAAAATAACCACGAAGTGGATGGCGGGGTCTGTTCGCTCGCTTCGCTCGCTCTCTAGACCCCGCCATCCCCTTCTAACCTAACCTGTCCGAGTCGGGGTGCCCCAAGTCCCGAGCTCGCTTCGCTCGCTCTTTCATCCTATAATTTACTTTTATAAAGAATAGATATTATTATTATTTTTTATTGCAGATTAGTGACTGATTTTTAAGAGTTTTGACTGCTTCGAGCAGTCGAAACCACTTTTGACGGAATCACTTAGTCAAAAGTACTTTTAACCAGCGCCATTGGGCAAAAGTACTTTTAACTGTTATTTTAGTCAAAAGTATTATTGACCAAAGCATACGGTCAAAAGTACTTTTGACTGATTTTGCTAGTCAATAGTACTTTTGATTGGTTAAGAGTTTTAACTGCAACATATGCATGGATCCATCGTAAGGAAATTCTTCGAAATTAAGTGATAGGAAGTCATTATCTAAACCTACTAATATTATAAATGCAAAAGTTACTTGGTCTGTCTGTTACCTTTTACCACTAAACTACTGAATCGATTTTGATTAAAGGTATGGGGTAGGTTTGAAACCCAAGAAAGGAGATTGGCTACTTTTTGTATCGCGACTTCGTTTGTGTTTGCGAAAACTTGTAAGATAGATTATGCTGAGCTTAAGATTATGCTAAGCTTAAGATTATGCTAAGCTTAAGGTTATGCTAAGATTATGCTTTTGCTTAGTTTTAAGTATGTATAGAAAAATGCATTTTCACTCTCTCTTTCTATCTCTTGACATATTATGCGTAAGCGCACTTCATTTATCGACTGTAGGTTCATTGAAGTCAACGATTGAAGTGACTCATTATCGTTATGTGGAGGAAGTAGTCACAGGCAAGCAGTCGCACACAACGACTGCCGACTTAGATGTTTGCGCATCTTCCGGTCATTAGAGAAGAGTCGCTTTCATGCCGGATGCTGCGCGTGAGTTGAATGATGGATCGACAATCATTATTGGACTGGTTGAAGATGAGAGTAAATATGTGTTGCAAGTTATAAAAACAAATGTAGCAGAGCGGTTCTAGATAGATTCGAGTGTTAATTATTTTTTGTTAGTACTTTGATTGACGTTGTGTCGGTTTTACTGAATCGTTGGTATAGTGCAGTGTTTTATAAGATTTTTGGTTCGTAATTAATATTTTTTTAATCATGATCGTGCCTTCTCTGCATGAGAAAAGGCTTTTATCCTGCAGTGGGACTGTAACAGGCTGAAAAATATTAGATTTTTACGTTACCCCAACACACGGGTGTCACGGGTGTTAGTTTTATAAAAAAGAGCAGAACAGACCAGAAAAAATGGTTGGACTTTAAAAAAATATGAATTACTTTGCATATTTTTTTTCTATCTTGCTTTTTACCAAAAAGTGGCCCCACATTAGGAATTTCGTGTAAAGTGGGTGCGTTTACAAATATATGAAGTCACCTACGTAAACAACCAGACCCGGAACGGAACCATAATATTTTATATTTTTAACAATGAATTGTATCACATACGAGAAACAAAAGATATTATAACTTCTTCACTGGATTCACTTAAAGCAACCTTGCATAAATATTTATAAAGTGCGACAGGGCAGAAGTATGTAGATTAATAATTCCAGATCAGATCAGTTTTGAAATATGTTTTGTACCTAGTACCTATGTGTACATACCATAACGCCTGTATTCCCCGAAGGGTCAGGCAGAGGTGTACCCATGTGCACCTACAGTTCGCCGGTATGTTTAGGTCCCACTGAGAATTTGAGTGCTACTGAGAATTTCATAGAAAAACCCAACAAGCCTTTGGTCGACCTGGGGGGATCAACCCAATACCTCTAGCGTAGCAGTCGCACTTAGGACCACTAGGCTAATGAGGCAGTTCCTAGTACCTTTGTAAGTAAGTACTTAATTTCTTGAGAACTCATGTTCATTCAGCGAGTAGGCAGAATAGTAAAAAGTTGTTAACAAAGTTGTCATAAAAAACTAGAATATTAATACATTCACATGTACCGGCTAGTTTTTCAGTGTGCCTTATATTTGCGTGGGAAGTGACTATGATTAAAATAGGTCCATAGCTTTATTTTGCGTGCCAACACTCCCATGAAAATGGGCTTTTTACGTGTATGAGGGTTGCATGATAACACCTTAACACGCAGACAGATACAAACATAGATTAGGTGGTATAGGATTTTTATAAGTAGGTAGTTCATGTACCTATCACCATCAATTTGTACGTTAAATTAAAAAACTAACGGAAATTAATTTATACTATTGTAAATTAACTTTCTCAATTCCAACACTTACCTTCGTTAATTAACAAAGATTTTAAAAATTACCGTATCAAGTGTGACTTGCTATGATTACGAAATATTTCCACGTACCTATTAAAATTCCTTCGAATAAGAAATACATCATACAAGTATTGGAGTCTGAATGCTCCGCAGTTATTGTACGGCATGCGACGCAGGCGGCGCGGCGCCACAAAGCGTTACGTGATTGTACGCAATGTGCTTCTTTTAACATATACAATACTTCTTCAAACGCACGTTATCAAACCTACGATGATAACATTTCGATTAAGCGAGTCAAATTGAATCGTTTCGGTTCATGTTATCAAGCACGCGACCGCATTATATTTTATTATACTATACATATCAACGGTGAATAACCCTTTCACAACACAATAGCTTTATTTACGTTTGTTTTTGTTTCAGGCTTGATCCACCCGCAGCACAGAGCCAATACCAAATGGAGAACAAAAAGATAGCGCCGGCGACGCAGCAGCCGCTCACCCAACAACATCTTATGGCACATCATGTGCACCCCGAGCAGATCTACTCCCAGCAGCATCCACAACTAACCCACCTAAGTTCCTCACAAACAGGTCAAATACAACCAAATGGCGTCATGCACCAATTACTGCAGAGTCAGTATCACTCGAACATGAATGCACGATCTCCGCTCCTTGAAAACAGACACGATTTATATGGCACTGGACACAATCACGATTATGCCAGACATTACGGAGCAAATGATAACTATAATTATCCGCAATCACCTCCGAGGCACGAAAGGACTGAAGTGCACACGGATCAAAACGTTAATCATGAGCTACTCCACAATATCCCTAAGGGATATAATGCGGAAGTATATCAAGATTACTTAAAACGCAACCCACCGAAAGATACCAACCAAATATACCAAAATCATCAACCTATGTATAGGCCTAATGTTAACCCTAATCAGTACGGATCAAAGCCATATCTTCCATATTCCAATAGGACAGGACCACAAAGTAACACCGAATTATTACGAAGACAGTATAGTGAAATTCAGCAAATGAAACTGCAACAACAACTTCACTACCAAAATCAGGCACAGATGCATCAACAGCAGAAGTTTGCTGAACGGCAACTATTACTTCAACAAATTCATGGAGTTCAACCACCACCCAATCTACAAAATAGCATATACTCCGATGGTTCATATAGAGACTTAGATCGGTACAGTAGTAAAAACGACTTCAAAGAATATAGTAGCCCGGATATACAAAAAGACATCGACAGTTACGCTAAAAACAATGAGTATAAGGAATATGAGAAACAAAATAGACAATACGAAGCTCAATGGAATCAGAATCAACAAGCAGAATACAGAGAGCAGGAACAACAATACAGAAGACAAATAGAAGCCGATAAAGGGAAAAGCCAATCTCCTCCATCGGATTATAACAATCAAAGTCAAAAGAATAACATGAGCGTGGCATCGCCCATGAAGTCCAGCGAATCTAGTAGTCCTAGCGTGAAATCTCCGTCTTCTGATGGTAGGAGAAGCAGCGGGGGAAATCAAGCGCTTCGGTCACCTATAGCGCAGCGAATGCCATCAGCTCCAGTTACCATGTCTGGCATACTTTACAAACAAGGTTCAGACGGATTGAAAGTGTGGAGGAAACGATGGTTCGTGCTTTCGGAATATTGCTTGTTTTACTATAAAAGTAAGTACAAAACAACAATGAACGTTTATTTTTGACACAATACAATATTGTTACTAGAGGTGTAGTTTTTACGCTTGATGAAACACAGTAAAACACCGATTGTTGGGTATAACAGTAAACAATAGATAATGACAATTTTTTTCAGGTAATATTGAAAATATGTTCTTATGTTACAGGTCAAGATGAAGAGAAACTACTTGGCTCGGTACTCCTACCATCTTACAGAGTATCTGGTTGCACTCCGGAAGACAAAGTACTTCGAAAGTATGCTTTTAAACTGGAGCATGCAAACATGAGGACTTACATCCTTGCGGCGCCCGATCAGGAGGCCATGATGAAATGGGTGAAGGCGTTGACCATGGCCGCACTAATGCAAAGCCCCAAGTAAGATTACCTTCGAGATTTGATCATTAGATACTATCGCCCAACATGTTACAGATTTACGTTGACTTGATGATTGAGTTGTTATGATATTGGTCGTAGAATGTTTGAACAGTTGTTCTAAACTGTTAAAGTTCAAAATTGTTGATTCTAAAATCCATCATCATCTACCTAGCCTTTTCCCAACTATGTTGGGGTCGGTTTCCAGTCGAACCGGATGCAGCTGAATATCAGTATTTTACATGGAGCGACTGCCTATCAGACCTCCACAACCCAGTAATGGGTAATACGATACTCTTGGTAAGACTGGTTGTCAGACTTTCTGGCTTCTGACTAACAGTAACGACTGTCAAAGATCTACAAATGACAGCCGGGACCAACGGCTTTACGTGCTTTCCGAGGCACGGAGGAAACTCGCTATAGTAAATGGTCACCCATCCACAGACCAACCTCGGCAAGCGTGGCTTAACCCGGAAGATCGGTCTAAGCGGCTGTAATTATTTAGCCACGAGCTCCTCCTAAAATCCATTAACTTCTATTTTCAGTGAACAGCCGCAGAAACAGAGCGATCGGACAGCTGCGAAGACAGAGGTGGGTACCTATTATTGTAAGCACGTATAATGTACCGGTGCAGGTGATCGACAATTAGTTTGCCAGAGCGGAACCAAGGACAGCCATTACATGGTCGTTATAACTGCAGATAATAGTACAGATGATAACGCCGTAAATTGATTGTAAAATTAACAACCTGTTTAGAATGCATTAATAAATGTGTCACAGTAATTGATGGCGACCAGCGTGCTTTATGAATTATGATAGTCATAAACTTGTTTTACTTCAGGATTGCGACGAAATTCCAACTTACGCTAACGCACCACCTAAACCGAGGCGCTCTAATGAAGGCTACAATTCACCAAGCCCTGACATGTAAGCAAGATTCTATAAAATTGAAACGCATTATAAATGTTGTAACCAAACTTTATACTATTCCATTTCCATGCATTACAGGTATGATCCAAACTATGACTTACTCAAAAAGCCAGCATCACACTACAGTCAAGGCACTAGTCACGCACGATATCAAGATCACGCAAATTATCCAGTCAGTCCAAACCAAGAGCCTACATACACACGCAGTCCGCAGTCTCCACCGCCAGTACAACAGCAACCACAGTATCAGACAAAACGACCACCATATGATACGCAACATCTCTCTCTGCCATTAACAAACACAGTTACCGACAAACTTGAGAACCACCAACCCAGTACATCAGTCATGTATAAATCTAATGCACAGTCGCCTTACTTTGATAGGAACCGAAGTCAGCAGCAAGTGACACAAGAAAACAAGGAACAGATATACGAAAGGCAATCACAGCGCAATCCGTTCCTTCAAGATACAACTCCTCAGGACGTTACCACTAAAGACGAACGAAACGACCTACATAATAAAAACTCTCGGCTTAACACTAAGGAAGATAGAGCTGAAGCAATCCATAGTGAAATGAATGCTGATAGTAGAAATAATTCTAAGTCTAACATTGACTTGAACTCTTATAACAGGGATGTGTATGGGGAACTAAGTTCACGGCCTGGGAGGGTAGGGAGTGTTATCAACGAACGTTTGTTAGCTGAGAGACGGACGCCGGATGCGTATGGTAGATCTACAACGATGGCTGCTTATAATAAAGGAAAGATTGGAGACTATGAGGATGTATATTCTCAATATGCCACTGATAATGAATATGGGAAAACGTACGCCAAATCTCCGAATCCATCACAAGATCGGGATGGTGTTAGTATATCTAGTCACCAGCAGCAACAACAACAACAACAACAACAGCAACAGCAACAAAGAAACGCGGGAAATTATGTATGTAGAACAGCGTTTGGTACTTTTAAATACATAAAACTTAATTTTAATATTTGCCTTGTATTGTTTTCAGCCCCAAGAGAAAACATTCAGCGGACCAGCTGTCCTAAGGAGAAAGAAGATGCAATCCAGTGGAATTCAACCACCAATGCCGAGACCCCACAGCGCAGATTTTCTTGAATATGAATCAAAAGCTGAAATGTTAAACAAATCTGCTCCCGCTCGGTCTGCTTATGACACATATAAAGAACCACCACAAAGACCTAAGTCTAGTCTGGACATAAATTCATATTACGATCCTAGTTCTGACAGATATTATTCGGAAGAGAGTTATGCAGAAAAAATGCGGCAGTCAGCACAATACTTACAACAGGGCCTGGTTCCAAGTGTAGCTCCTAGAAATATGGAGATTCCTCTTGCAAAATATGCTAGCGGATTAGCAAAGAAACAACTCAGTACTGCGTATTCCCAAATGACCAATAACAATTACGAAGCCGAGTTCAGCACGGCTCGGGATAATGTTAGTTACAATTCAAAATATGGTGATCTAGAAGCATTGAATTCTAATTGGACATTGAAGGAGAAAGAGATACAGAAAGAGTATATGAATAGAAGTGGCAGTGTGATGAGTGATGGGTCTAATGTTAGTGGATATGTTAAGGAAGCGGCAAAATATGATACTAATGCTGATGGTTTCATAAGATCTGCTAGTGCCAGGTTGCCTTCAACAGCTCCGGAAAAGGAAGGCGAAAAGAAGGTACAGCAGGTAAATAAAATAAGATACAAAGTACATCGTGCTTGAACGATAGAGTAAGGTTGACATTGGTATTTTAGTAAAATAAAAACTGCTTGCGCTATTTTCATAAATGATTTCGTTAATTTTCCAGCGTGAAGAATCAATGAAACGATTGTTAGAATGGAAGCAGAGGATGTTGCAATCGCCTTTAACTAGAAAAAGTACTCCTGCTACAATATCTCTGGCAAGATCTCTTAACCATAGTCGCCAGTCGTTGAGATCAGACCAATACAAGCCTAAAACATATACGAATGCTTCCTACAATAGCTATTCTTCTGATGATGAAGGTATGTGATAACAATTGTTTTTAAGTTTTTATTACCCTTATATGTGAATATGATGTGTTTGTAGGTAGTTTTTTATTTTGTAGCATGGTTCAATTTGGTTTAAATATTTGAAAATTAGAACGGTGAAAAATTATGGTATCTCAAGCAAGTATGAAAGGAGCATGAATCTGTTTATTTTATCATTTATGAATTCCTATAACAATTTGCATGAACAGAGACATCGAAAACTCGTTTTATATATTTTTATTAAAATAGGAATTGAAAAAAAGCTGCGTTTCAAAAGAATATTGCATAGTATTAACATTCTAATAGAACATTATTTTATGCGAACAACCAAAATCATGTCTTAATTTTTTAAATTTTAAGATCATTCATTTTTTAATCTTTTTTACAATATTTATTAATTTGGGCGCGTACAGTACTGTTTTCCCTTATGAATCCTATTATTTTAAAAATAAAAATGCCATTTAATAAGAAAATATTATTTTATTCATTATTTTTTATGTGTATTATATTATCATTATATGGAACACCTGCAGTAGCATTATGATGACTTCGCTTTGCGGAGAGGTACCTTCCTGCCTGCGGGGACATTGTGCCACTAACATAATTATACTTGTCTATTATTCGGTGGTGGGATACGAACTATAGTTCTTTTTGGTTATATTTTGAGTAGTTTGCATCACTCTAACACCCAAAGCCAAATATACTAACATTGTGGTGATCATAAGGAACACTATGAACCATTATTATGTATTGAATAATTACTATTGATATAGTAATTATCGGTTTCACTTTTGCACCTCAGAGGGAACATCGGGCACTGATCTGCAAAAACCCAGAGATATGCAGGCAGGAAGGTCTCATAAAGTGAACCTAACAAGTCCTATCATTATGCGACCTATAACCCCGCACGCGACCTCCATTGCACAAAATAAGGAATTGGAAAACTCTTTTAACGAAGAGATAAACATCACGGGTAACATCGAAAATACATACCAAAATATTCTTTGCACTATATCTATTCCTAAAGTAGATTTGGAAGATAGCGTTAATGATTATGAAAAAACGACATTTGCATCAAATCAAGAAGAAGTGCAAGAAAACCTTCCACCAACTATGTCAGAAGATGGATACGAAACAGAAGACAGTGAGGCTGAGTCTGAAACGCAAATAGAATACACTGACAATGATTTAGATGAAGTATTGCTCGGCTCTGAAGATGAAAATCCAACGGAACACCAAAATTGCGATGTCGAAAAAAATAATGAAACGGAGGGACACAATGATGTATCACAAGAGGAGACTGAAACAAAATCAGAAACACCTCCGGTGTTAGTTTCTGGAGAGAACCATTATTTGCCCATGAGTCCCAGAAAAATGTCTGTAAACGAACCGCCTCATAAAGCCATATTCGAAACTTTTAGTGTATTTGATCAGACTATGCCACAAGGATATGAAGATAACCCCTACGTGGAAATGAATTTAGGAAATGAAGACGATGACACACAAACTTATGAAGTAGTTTGTGTAAACAACGGAAAAGTAGAACCTGTTTATATGGAACTTAACCACGTCTCTTCTAATGAAGCAAGTTCTCAAGATGAAACTACCAGCACAAAATTATTGGATACTGCATCGAATTTTGCTGACTCAAAAAATCATACTTTAAAAAGAGCTGCTAAAACTGACAAGAGTTCAAAAGATAAATCCGAAAGCTCCGATGTTCACGACGAAACAAATAAAGACGTTTCTTTGGATTCACCCTTTAGTAGGTTTAGTATATCAGATACATTTCGGCCAGCTTCATATTATATAAGCAGTAGCAAAAGTACTTTAGATGTTCACGATAGTTCTGATAGTGAGATAGCTTCACCTCCACCAGTTCCAACTTCTTCTCCTCCTTGTGATGATTTGTCGGATGATGCTCTATCCAAATATATCTTAGAGAAATTAGACAAATCAGATATGTCATACGATAATTCTATTTTAAAAATGCTTACGTGCGAAAATCAGAAGATGAATACCGTTAAGCGGAAAACTACATCGTTAATGATTTACGGAAGTCGAACATCTATTCATGACACACTTTGTAGAGGAGAGAAAATTAGAAATAGTAGAGCAAGTCTTACTAATGACAGGAATAGAATGAGCGGAAGTTCTAGTAATTTACTAAGCAGTGCTTTACTTGATCATTATAATCATTCAAGCAGCATTGAAACAGATTCTTTGCGAAGTTATAGTGCAGATAGAGGTTCATCTCGATTGTCACTCGAATCAGATGTTAGTAGTAAGTTTGATTTAGTACCTTCAAATTTATCATCTGAGGTTACTAGTTTGAATGAAAGCGAATCAGCTATAGATTATAGACATCCTATGGAATATCGAGATTTAGAAATGATGATAAAAAGAAGACCTCTTTCTGATGAATCACTATTTGAATTGGTAAAAGCTGAATTGCCATTTAATAATGATGTTCCTACTTACGTAGATTTAGATAGATATTTAGATAACTTGCAAGCTAGTACAAGTGAAGTGCAAAATACGAGTACTCAAGGTCATTCTCATTTGAACAGTTCAGCTCCAGAAACATCTAATTATAAAGATAATGTTATTCAAGCTGCTATTCACACTCGCTCGTCAAGTACACCTATTAATCATAATAGTAGATTAAATAGCTTTGGGAACAGAAATTCTATTGGACAGCAATTCCGACATATAAGTGAACAAACATCTAGTTACACAGGTTCACAAAGTTCCTGCAGTTCGTCTGGAATACCTAAGTCACCAATGTCCTACTATTGCAAAAACTACGATGAAGAAAAACTTTTAAGTAAAAATTTAAACAGCGAAGATTTCGCTGATAAGGTAAAGGAATTTGAGAACGAAAAGATAGCACTTCGCACAGGAAACGAAACAAATGCATCTTCAACATCCACAGGATTTCATAGCAGAGAAAGTTCTACGGAACACAGTGCTCCTTATTACTACTCTGATCTTTCTTCTCAAGAGCATATTAATGTTTTGCCTACTTCCCATTACCTGAAAAATACTAACCTTCATCGGAAACTGAATAACCAACGGCGCAGGGGACCATTACATAAGAAAAATGATATCTCACATATTCATAACCCTATTCGAAATAATCAACTCATATTATCAGAACCATCTTTTGAATTAGCTGCTACAGCTAGAAGTGTGTCTGTTGAGTTTTTGAGCGCAGCTGATAAGGATCCTGAGATTGATATGAAAAATATATACGAGTCAACTGGTGGCAGAAATTCTAAAATTCCAGAATCAATGAATTTGTCAGGTCTTGGATGTAAAAAGAATTCAAGTAGTAATAGTAACCATGATAACTCTTCGCCAGATTTAAATTCCATGAATGCAAATTCTTTAATAAAACTATCTAGCACAAGTATGTCATCCCACTGCAGCGGAAATTCATCAAACACCGTATATTATGATGCCGAAGCAGATGCAGGTGCCTATGAAAATATCGTTTGCCAGGGTGATAAACATTGGGACGAGGACACCCTATGGAGGGATAATTTAAGACGAGTATCTCATAGGCATGCTCGATCTATGGATGATTTGGATTCAATGCCTGCAGGAACATCATTATCTGCTAAGATAAATGAAGCTTGTGGCATGAGTAGCATCAAAAGAGTAAAGAAAGATGGAAGTAGCAAAATAAGTAGGAATGTTACTTATGTAAATTGTGATATACAAGGTCGAGTTTTAAGAAATAGGCAAAGTAAATCTGGTTTTCTTTGCAACTTTTTAGAAGAAGAACAAAAATTGGACGAAAACGACGTATATGTTAGTCTCGCTGAAAGCGCGGAAACGTCAATAAAGCAATCAGATGAAGGTGTCTATGAACAACTAGCAGTTGAACCGAATAATCCGATGGTTTTCAAAAATAAAAAGAGAACCTGCGATGCTGAAGAAAGGAATAAGAAAAAGTTTGAAATTGATAGAGAAAAGCTTAGACAGTGGGATTTGATGTCTAGTGGTTTAATGAAAGGCAGAGTAGGACGCGTGCGGGGCTCAGGCGATAGTGTGGGCGGGGGAGACGCTGCCTGTAGTACGGACACTGGAACTGATAGTGCAAGCAATGAAGGTATCCTCTAACATTCTATGGTCCTGTAAGGTACACTATGTAAGTTATATTTCTGTTACAATATTAAAGCAAAGCAAAGTCATTGTTTCTAAATATTGGAAATGTAAATAATTTGGCATTTTTATGTTTTTCATACATTCCTACCTATATCGATTTTATTTAAAATTAGTTTTTGGTTTGAAGGAAGGGTTGAAACACGATAAGGTGTAAAGAAAAACCAAGCATGCGACTTTAACATGAATTGTGTTTTTTTTTTGTAAATAGTAATCAATATTTCTACTAATACGTGCACTGATACACACTTTATCATGTTTACTTTTCGAATTTTAAATGAATCGGATTTACCAATAAAAGTAAATTTGATATAATTCCAATCTTATAAAAGTAACTTTTGCAGCTTCTATGACAATGTCAGGCGCGCATACGGACTCTGGTACAAACAATAACACGACAAATCAGCAATCATTGTCAAAAAAAGCTTTTCTCGGAAGTAATACGTCCATTGGAAGGAACAGTCGGGACGCCAACATACCGGTACGTGCAGTGAGCCCGAGGGTCAGATGGGTAGAAGATAAACAATCTAATGATCATTATGGCTCACAACAAATGTCAACGTCTCAGCAAAATGTAAGATCGTTTAAAAATTCATCATTTAAATTTTGCTCTGTGACATCATCTATCAAGAACTTTCATTGGTCAACAAAATAAGGGGGTAACTTTAAGTCATATTGTTGATGTTATTCTTTTACTTTACAGCTACATGCATTAAGCACTACAGAGGACTCTTGGGCTTCAGCTCGATCCCCATCAAGAGCTTCTCAGCAACCAATAAGGGCTGTAAGCCCCAGAGTTCGAAGAAACACTGAAACCGATGATATGGTATGTGATCATGGACATTTAGTGGTCAAAGTATTTTAGTAGTAGTTTTTGTTTTCATTGTGTACTCATTTTCTGTTTTGTTGGTAGTTAGCTTTCACATATGTTTTTATGTTGATATATTTGCATTTTGCTTTATCATTTGTGTTACGTTTTGTATTATCATATTAGCAACGGGGGCAGCAGCAGCCGACTCAGAGTGAACAGTTAGGTGAGATTCCTACTGCTGGAGAACTTCTTGGTCGAACGCACGAAGAATTGGTGTTACTCTTGATTCAATTACGCAGACGCCATGCAGCGACCCACCGGGCTATCGAGCAGTGCTGTACCCAAATCAGTAGCATTGAGGTGTTTGTTATTGCTTTTTATTATTCTTTATTTAGTTGCATTATTTTTTGTTTGATAGTTAATAAATAGTTATTTTCGTATTGTGCAGTAAATTTGAAAAAAAAAAACGTGTAAAGTTCATTCATCACCATCTAAAAAAGTAATTTCTTCGTAGGATTGCCTCAGTTCTCTAAAAGCAATGGAACGCGAAGAAAGTCTTCAGCGTCTCGAATTTCTCAAGAACCAATTGATGGAATTGGAACACCAGTACGAAAAAAGCAAACCTCTAGTACAGTTGGTGGACAATATGGTTAAATTAGGATCTCTGTACAATCGACCTGGTTCTACCATCGAAAGGCTGGAAAGAAACCAGAGGTTGCGACAGAAAGTTCTGGCTGAACACGCACTGGAGCAGCAGAGGTATGATTCTTCCAATTTACTCTATTTTAGTTTTTTGGGACAAAAGGGATTTTAATGTCAGTGATGCACAGGTATCAAAGATCATAAATGAGTCATTACAAATTTGGATAAGATTAAAATGAAAATATTTTTCAGGTGGCTAGAAAGTGTTGCCGCAGGAAAATCTTTGGAAACAGAAGCAGCTAGAGCGAGAGTGGCTGAACTATGGGCATTGGAGCAAGAACTCTCAGACGAAGCTGCCATTCTGCAAGGATTGAAAACCGATAAAGATGCTATAGAGAATTTGCTTTCTGGTAAGGAATTTGTCGACTTTGGCGAAATATTTCAAAGCAGCAACTTATATGAGCGGTTTGATAAACCAGTTGGTTTATGTTTCCAGGTGTCCGCGGGAAATTAGACAGCGTCCACAAAGGAGAACTAAATCTTGATGGCAATCCTAATCCGTCTCGAAGGCCGGCTCCCACCAACAACCCTGGAGGTGGTCTAGAGGAAGAACTGGCGCGCGTGCAACAAATGTTGGCGCACAATTCTAAGGTTTATAAGGTTTTCGTCTATATGATGCACTTTTATTTTTTGTTTATTTATACGATAGTACCTACATACCCTATATAATCTAAATACATAATTTATATTAACTTTTGCACTACTACAAGTTTCTTTGAAATTGTTGTTATAATTGTTTGCAAATATTTATGTATATACCTACAACATGTTTACCGAGCACTTGCATGTTTAACCATATAGTTTTTGTTGTTTTATCTTTTGCAAGGCATGAAAAAGAGATCCAAATAGAATTGAATAAAGCTCTGTACAACTATCTAAGTTTGTTATATTTTAAACAGAAATTGGAGCAAACAGTAGCGGACAATGCTCGTCTAGAACGCGAGCTGCAGCAGCTGCGACGTGCTCTGCAGGCGAGGCGCGCCGCCGGCCACCAACACCACGCTACCAACCCCACCGCCATGCTTGAAGATGGTCAGTATAATTGTAGCGGATGACGAGATCAGTACAGTCTACTTTAGACTTAGCATATTCAGTTTAGGCAGCGGTGGCTCGACTAGATATGAGCTAGCTTTTTGAATTATTTTTTTATTCTTGAAATTGGTTTGCTCTTTACTCCAGACAGGTCAGAGGAGATAAAGAAATTATTGACTAGATAAAATAAACTTGAGAAACATATTAAAACATTTTCCTTATCATAGACGAAATAAAGGTCAAAGTACTGTACTAATAAGAGTCATGTTTGATTGCAGAAGTGACACGCGTTCAGCAGTTGGTGACAGCGTTGCAGCGTCAGCGACAGGAGCTGAGCCGAGCTGTGAGACATCTGACTCAACAGTCGCATGCTTTGCAGAATACCCACGATGCTATGCCTGGTTAGTGGAATTGCAATCTTGGAGACTCTTCATTATATTCTAGATCACACCTGGACTCTCTTTTGTTGCCTTCACCCTATATGATCATATTCTAAAGAAGTCTGAGTAGCTCTTGCTGTGAGCATCAATATGTTCAAGAAATAAAAGGTCATAAAACCTTATCGTTGTATTATTTCTAGGCAAACGTCGCCCAATGTCTTCGTGGCAAGAAACGAACCTCGACACGGGCCACACTATCGACCACGGTCACTCAGACTACGACTATGACGTAGGACCGCTGATGCCACCAGGTCATTACGAGCCATCCAACGTCGAGACCCCATTATATGTGGATACTAGGGGACCTGGTGCTGACGTCACTTCTCCTCTCAATAGCGAGGACTTACAGCATGCTGGATTTAGTGAGTAGATTTTCAAATGACTTATCTGTTTCTTATATTTAAAAAGAAATAAGTTAAAAAGAAGTCCTGATAAAGACCGCAGGAAGACGTTGAATGGAAACCGGTCGTTTTGGAAATCTGTGGGGGAGGCCAATGTCCAGCGGTGGACGTCCTACGGCGATGATAATGATGAAGTCAAAAAGGTAGCGGTATTGGTAATACTTTTATTTAGGATCTTTCTTTGTTACAGGCAATCTCACAAATGTAGAAAAACAAGAGATCAAAACAGTACGCATAGTCAAACGCGAGAGTGAACGACGTCAGAGAGACAGGGAGCGATCCCTTCAGCCAATGTCCGACTGGCCTGCAAACAACATCACTGCTAACTTAGACCAATTCCTTGAGGAGGAACTTGTACAATCTATAAACTACTCTCGATCAACGTCTTTACCTCGAAATGAGCAATACGAACAAGTGTATGGTGTCAGGCGTGATAATAATTATTTGCAACCAAACATGGATCTTAGCCCCAAATATGTGTCGAGTCCATCTCTTTCCAATTACGACTACTCGCAAAATATGTCGTCTCTTAGCAGTAGCTATAATAAGAGCTACGACAGATCTGGTTACGATCGTACGATGTCTATATCAACACAGTACTTGAACAGTCCTACTGATAGCTCTAGGACTTTGACAAATGATCCTTTGTCAAAGACTAGCAGTGTCGTCAGTCTGACGAGGTCGCACATGGAGTTGTCTCCAATATTCAAGAGTGAGGCCGCAAAGCAGATCATAACGGAGATGTCTGGCGATGCTCCGAAGAATGGCTCTCTGCATAGACGGCAAGTGCCGAAAGAGAAGAGGAGGCACTACACGGCACCACATCATTTTAGTGCTAAGACCTTGAACGAAATGCCAAAGGATGCTTATAATCAAGATGTAAGTATTAGATGCTCTAACATTTACTAAGCTTTGTTAGCTATGTGACTTTGTCTTTGTTGCTGATTTAATTGAACACTGCAGTAGATAGTAACCAACATTAGTAACAATTTGCTCACATTTTGTCCAGAAGATGGGACGTTCCGTGGACGATGCGGACATGGAGCGAGCTCTACGCGGCGCAGCGCCCGACGTGGTGCGCTCAGCACTGCCCCCGCACGCCCTCAGGCTTGCTGACAACACCATCGATCAGCTGCTCGCAGCGCCGCAGAAGATTCTGATTCCGGAGAGATATATTCCGGAGAAGGTAAGATTTCGCATTGCGACTTACGACGCATTGTTTTTCGATCTTGAGCGTCATTCGTGACGTTGTGTATAAGTTACCCCTTTAGGATCCGCCCTTGGTTTTTAGTATATAAAATATATTAAACTTGGTGACCAAATAAAAAAGAAGAATATGACATCTCTTAAGGCGAAAAAATATTTTAATTTAAGGGAATGTCGATTTGCAATCGTTTTAATTTACATTTTAATAAAAACTATGCTCTCGTGTGGCTAATTGTTACATGCATAAATTATCGACAGTTAATCGGCTCATTGAAGCACGATTGAGTAACAAACACACTACATGCATTCGAATGCATGTATTATTTTGGATTAGAAATTAGAGTGATTGTATTGTTCCGGTATTAAAGATTCCGGAACCAAGAGTGTGCAACTGCATCCAAGTACAAAGTAATTGGACGTAACGAATGGAATCAATTAAATGCAAAAGAAAAAATGACACCATCATAACTGAAACCCGATTTTCGGTAACTTTATGTCATACAACGGGTCTCTCACCTATTATATCATCCTAACTTATTTCCTCACAGCCACCAGAATTGTCTCCAGAGGAGCAACAAAAGAGGCAGGAGAAAGTGGAGTCGATAAAGAAAATGCTGACAGGCACCTCAGCTGACCCCAGCAAGGTATGCACAATACAACTGTTACCTCACTTCCAATTCACTTCCGAAGTAGATTTACAATGCGTTACTTCCTCAAATGAATGAATAACGAGTAATACATTCTATGAATGTATGAATTATGACTATTTCCGATTACTACTTGAACTGTTCTAACTTGAATGGATTGAATTGATGCATAGTTACTTACTATGTGTACTTGTTACTCCCATTTTTCCGACTTCTCTTAAAAATTCTTGAGCAACGCTTCTTCATAGTCTTTCTTCATCACTCTCAGTTGGAAATAGTTCATTATCCACGTAGTTATTGACTTCATATAGTTGATATTGTACATTTTGTACATCTATTCTTCGATCCATGATCGGAGCATCTAAGTTTGCATTCAGTCTTCATTTACTTTCACTATATGAAACAATGCACTCTAAATTAGTTCGCTCTGCTTTCATTGTTGTTGGAATGAACTTTTTTTATACTTTTTGCATGTTCATTCTACTTTTGACTGATAATGTTAGTGTCTTAGACCCAAAACCTGAAATAAATGTATACATAGATTATAAATAGATCGGTGATTGCAGATGGAATTTTAAACTTCTCGAAATGGTCATTCGTAATAACCTTCGCGTTTATTTAAAGCATTTCTTAATGTACGCTAAATAAAGTCTTGATCTATATTCAAAATTCTGTCTGGAAACACCGCAAATGCTTGTATAGCAGCTTCGAATGTTGGCTGTAAATATGTAAACCGGCACAGTCCTACATGTGTGTGCTTGTATGATGACCGTTAGAGTCCGGACGCTGGCGAGAAGCGGCAACGGGAGCACTTGCTACAAATGAACCAGATACTCGCCAAGCAGGTCACTGAAATGAGCAAAATCATCGCAGGTAAGGACGTTGCTTCATACTAGTTTTGGCTCCCACGATCTTACTTGTAAACCGTAATCTTAAAGTATTTTTCCATGTTTAAAAGTTATTGTAAAAGCCTGTTTCACGAATTCTGTAATGTTTCAATCGTAACATTCGTTTTTGATAGGTCAAATTAAAATGAATTGCAAAATTGTGCTGGAATTAGGAATTTGTGAAACAGGTTTTGCGTACACTAAATTGTGCATTTTAAATGCCATCAGCTGATTGATCTCATGAAATATGACTTCTAAAACTTCATATTGGCAATCTAGTGTACAAGCTTAAATATACTCGTAACTGCAAATCAATGTATAATATCACCTTTTGCAACGTGACACTAAATGTTCATGTAGTTAAGTCCAAAGATTGTATGTCTGAATGTCTCACAATTTGATTTTCTCTTATTTTCTCACAGAATTGCCATTTTGACGTATTTTCTCTTCTATTCAAAGTAGCAATTGTTGTGTGTTGTGTATGTGACTAACCTCACGTGTGTGTCACGCCTGTAATCGTTTGCTTGATGTTGTTTGTCCCGTTTGTGCAGGAACCAACACTGAGCAAGGACCGTCCGCATCCAACCACTGATAGCCAAACACTTACATTTACACTTGCACTCTTCACATCTCTTCCATATCCACTTCCATTTACTCAACCTTGGGCATAATAGCATCTGTCTGTAATAAACATCCATCAATGAAAGGAGCTGTGTGGTGATGACACTTGCCGGATGATGCTTTGTGCCCATTTCTATTTTATAAAACTAAATGCTTCGAACTCCTCTAAAATGTATCATGTAAGTAAATTGGCTGACTCGGACGGTTCTTAGAAGATACCCACTACCCAGTGTGTTGCGGCATGGTTTCGTTTTTTGCATTTTGTTGTGAGTAGCTCACTTATATTTATTTTTAGTTAAATTTTATTAATAGTTGCATTGTTTTTGTTTGCATTTTGATGTGTGAATGGTGGTTTGAATTAATAAAGTTTTTTTTTTGTGATTAGTACATAATAGTTTCTTTTTTATTTTATCAGTTAAAGCGTTAGAAGAACTGCCTCAAAATGGTAATGCTGACGACTTGGACGATCGGTCACCTGACGTAGAGCTGCCTATCTACCAACAAAGAGACAATTTCTTTACTTAGAAATATGGAAAATCGAAAATTCTACGATAAAATTATAACCATCACTTTTTGAAGAACCTAGCTAAATCACATCTGAAGCTAAAGGTTCTTGTACTTATACGATCACCTCGAAATAATGACATTATACATAAGTGACTATACCTACTGGTATTTGGCTGTCTTTGTCTGTAAATCTTTGGCGAACAACATGGTACCTACGTAGTACATTCGTACATACTTACTAATAATTAACACATTTACTAAAAATGAAAACATATAACCAAGCTGGGCTTTAAATATAATATAAGCGGTCAATGTAGAATGTTCAATTAATAGAAATTAACATTATATTGTATTCGTTTTTCGTATCTTTTTAAAGGTGGATTGTAAATCAAAAGATTATTAAAACCCTCTTCTAAATTGAATCTACTTTTTATAACTATTGTCTTACCTGTGTAGTGATTAGTCATTTACTTAAATGTTTTATTAAATTATTCGTGTGAAAAAGAGAAAGGCTCGAGTTTTATTTGACTGCTTGTACCATTACGTTACAAAGTAAAATGTTTAGTATGTACCAGAACAGTTTGATATTTTGTGAATCTTCATCTTTATGTGTAGGAACTAGATGTTAATGTTGTTTGTTGGTATAAAATCGACTAGCATTGTGCGTTCCACATATCTATCAGAATATCATTTACATGAATATGTAATTTATTGCTAGAAAATAAATAGGAATTGGTATATTTTATAGCACTTGCTCAATTTTGTGGACATTCCTTAGCAATGTTATATTTTGTAGAAATACAAACGACTCGGTAAAAGATACTTAAGCCTACCGACTTTATGACCGATTTTTTAGTCGGCGAGAATGGAACATACGAATTCTAATACACCAACGCACTCGGCCGACAAAAAATCAGTCGTGGGCGGAAAGCCTAAAATGTTATTTTGGCCAGTTAGTATCATGGCATACCGTTTAACTCAATACTTTGAAATACAACTCTTCCTGAAACATCTGGACGGCCTAAAACCATGTTTAGATGTTGTAACAATTTTCTCCTTATAGTCTTTCTTTGTACTGAATTAAGCGGTATGCTGTTATAAAGATTATTTTTGGTATATAATACAAGTCTTCTATATAAAAGGCCTTGAATTGTTATTTTAGAGTGTAAGATAAATAGCGAAATGTACCTAGATGACATTATAATGTTTACAGTTGCCATGTTTATTGAATAGAAAGTGCACATTTATATATTAATTATTGTAACTTTAGATAACGAATGACAATGCGTTTTAGTATTATTTCGTTTAATTTTTTTGTACTTTAATGTAAATATTAATCAAACATTAAGTTTTAATTATTTAACTTTTATGTACTTACGTCTTCATTTAGTTGTTTGTATTATGCACATAATAACGTAGCTCGTCAATTACTTTTATACTTAGAATTGTATGAATTTACATAAAAACTTTACCTATGTATCTAATATATCTAATGCTTCGTATAATTTGGTAGATGAAGGAACGAATCGTTTTGTGATTCAAATATACGCAAATATATAAAATTTGGCTGAATGCTAACTCATTTATAGAATTAATGTTTAATTAGAGAAATATTCACGATTTAAGAATCGTTATATTATTCTTCGACTACATTTTGCAGACGATAACGTACAAATTGAGAAGGATAAATGTAGCGGTAATGGCGAGGGGACCGTTTGCATCATTTTCATTTCATAATTTGCAGCTTATGGGCTATAATATCGTCGTTTATTGGTAGATGGTTGAGTAGATAACTTAAAGACAATATTGCCTGCAAAATGAAGTCTTGCTGTGGGTAAGCAATCCTATGTAGCAACTATTCACAATATCTTAAAGGCTTTAAATAATCCTGCCTACTTACAATAGATTTCTAGCTGCTTAGATCAAAGTTACAATTAATATTTGTTTAGCTAGCTTTTTACATTTCAAGTAGTAAAATATCAAATTATTTTTATGTAGATATTTAGGAGAACAAAATTACTTTTGTACAAAAGAAATTACTTTCGTTGGAAAATTCAGTGCCATGGTTTCGCATTTCTATTTTTTTGTACGGTATTTTTATAGCTTTTTAGTCTGTCAGTACCTAATGATTTGCCTATGACAATGTGTGTTAGAAAATGTAATTCTTAAATTAAGGGCTCATAGAGTTATTTGTAGGAAACCTTGCCATTTTGCCCCTTTTAAGTAGTTTTTGACAAGTAAAATATCTCTTCCCAAATGCTCCAAAGACTGTATCTTATATACATTAACATTGATTTGTTTTTGCTGTCAATTATACACCCCTAGATAACTTCATCGTATGGTGAAACGCTATGAACTTCCAAAAACGTATTTACTGTCTAGTGGACTTTCAAAAATAAGTATACTTTGATTTTGAAATACTGGAGTTTTCCGAATTATTGTATCGTAGGAGTTAACTTATTATAATGAATAGCATCAAATATATAGATTTCCTCACTCACCTATATTTAAATTGTGACGAAATAATATCCCTCATCTACTCAAATGATGATTAAAAACCTGTAGATACGATTTATGAATAAATTAAATGTTATAGATTCTTAAAAAATATGAATGCCTAAAACAAATGTTACACAAATTGTAAAGGGAACATTTATCAGTATTTGCAATTCCCCAATAATTATATATATTGCCTTATATGTAGACTGCCCGTATTCGAAAATGATTTCTACTTCAATATTATATTAGATATAGGTGTTAGATCTGTAGCCCCTAATATTCAACGAATGATTCTGAGTAAAAACTTTATATTTAGCTATTTGCTAAAGCTTATTAATTGACTGTTGAAATTGATAGATCCTGTTGAGAAGCAAGTGGCGATGTTAATGAAGTAAATAAGGATACAGATTTTGTTTTTTATTTTAATCTTATGACTTCTGATATTGTCCTTTTTTATGGTATCTAATGTACTAAATGTTGAGTAATTTATTTGTATTGGTTGTGCTGTTCATGATGCATTTGTTAAAAGGTTTTTTTATTTGTAAAGTTCAGCTGCTTGCTTCGACCGTAGCCTAACAAAAGCCCCCATATTAGAGATACTATTTTGACTGCCTTAAAATGAGTTGTTGTGTAAATACCTACAGGGAAATGTGCATATTGTTTTATATTATTGACTCTATCCAATTTTACATCAATCCTTGTAATTATAGCGCGTATGTTGTTCACATCTGGAAATAAATAATATGCTGTATTACTTGTTTTGTTTTATTTATGGGTTTGAACATTTAACTGAAATGGACTGCACAATGGGATTGGTTGCTGCGCTACGTGTTGCGGGTTCGATTCCCGCACGGAACAAATATTTCTATGACTTACAGAAAATTGTACCAGATCTGGCAGTTTGTGTATGCAAGTTTATGTGTTAGTAAACGCACCCATGAAACGGGAAAAATTGCTAGAGCAACGTTTAAAAAAGAATCTAAATGGTAGACTTACCATAAATGAGTAGGTATAACTGATCTAGTTATGAACGTTGTTTGGTACTTTTAATCCTCAGAGCGATAATGAAGGAAAACTACCACCATTAGACTCTATGTATCAGATATTATCCGCCAGACCTACGCCATTTTAGGGAAACTGAAATTTTAAGACTAGGTAGAGCCATAGGAATGTTGTTATGAAGGCATATTCATTGAATGAAACTACCATTTACCTTATTCAGTTAATAGGTATGTTTTGTATATTAAATATTATCAAGTGGTAAAGCTTGTTCGGTATTTGTTTGTAAATAGTAATTTCTGGAGGTACTGGTGCAATTACAAAAAATCGTTCACTGATAGAAATTTACGCTATTTTATAAAATATTTGAATGATGTTTGATGTCCGTGGTGTCTGCGCCTTTGAACGTTGAATTAAAATCACACATTCTTTATGACAGAGGCTATACGCGGCGCATTTGGTTACGTAAAAGCTTGAAAAGTCGAACTTTTGAAACTCAAAACTGACTTCATATTGAATATTTGTTGTATTATTTTGAACTTACAAGGTTCCGAGAAAACATGAAGGTTCTCATCTAAGCTTAGCGTCGCCATGAGCATGTAAGTATCATGGAGGGCCAACAGATGGCGCTATCATCAATATTAGTATCCACCCATCGCGTAAGTATTTTTTCAAGTGCTAAGAATTTCCTTTGAATCATCAACTGTTTAGTTTTTGTCTGCAAAAACATTATGTGGCACCTGCCGATGAATAACTAAATAAACAGAATCAAATACCTTAAGTATGTCAATGTTTAATAAATAAATAAAAAAAACCTTAGTGTTGTTAAATATAAAATGTTTGAAAACAAAAACCTTAGTGTTATGTTCACTTCCATCACTTTCATTTTTAAAGTCTGTCTGAGAATAAAACAATACTTAAATTATCAAAAATTGGGAGATGCCAGACGTTGGAGTAATTGAATTAATGAAAAACTTAACCACTTGACTACACCTTATTTTACTTTTAAATAAGGTAGTTTTTTTTCTTAAATCAAACATGCTTAGCTTTTGAACTGAGCATGTTTGATTGACAGAGCTATCTTATTATTATTATATCTTTTATCCATATAATATGCAGAGAGTCTGTTTTTATTTTTGGAATCAAGTAAAATTCTGCCAGTCTGAGGCTTACAATATATTGATTTTAAAATTTTAAATCATATAACGTCGTTCGTATTTTTTTTTTATAATACTCTCAGTTCTACAATGCTTTAAACTATTAATCGGTTAGTCAAACAATTAGGTATTAACCTAGAAAGGCTGCAAAGAGATGAGTTATAAAGAATACCTAATACTACTTAATGAAGTAGAAACCTGATGAAAGCGGATAATCTTGGGTAATGGCGAAACGCTGTGAGCTGCGGTAAGCTAAGTTGATTGAAGTACGCGCTTGCTTATCCATCCAGTAACCTAATGGTTTCTAAAAAGTATCTGTAGAACGTACCTACCTAACATAATCTAAATATATATAACTCAAAGGTGGCTGACTGACTGACTGACATAGTGATCTATCAACGCACAGCCCAAACCACTCGACGGATCGGGCTGAAATTTACCATGCAGGTAGATGGTATGATGTAGGCATCCGCTAAGGAAGGATTTTGATAAATTCCACTATAAAATAGGGGATGAAAGTTTGTATAAATCTTCTTAGATTTTCGACTGATTGAACTGAAATTAAAGATTGGATAATACTAATACTTCTTAACGCGAGCGAAGCCGCGGGCAAAAGCTAGTAATTTATGTAACATTAACTTTTATTTTTATTATTATTTCCCACTCCTAGCCTAATATCTATCCAAGTGTCGTGATGGCCCAGGTTAAGACGCCCGCCTTTCATGCACGAGGTTCGCAACCGGGCACCGGCAAGTACCAATGTGTCATTTTCTAATTCGTATGTATTTTCTAAGCTTATCTTGGACATCACTGCAAAAGCACTCATCACTCATCACTGCAAAGCTGTTGGTCCCGGCTGTCATTCGTAGATCTTTGGCAGTCGTTACGGATAGTCAGAAGCCAAGAAGTCTGACAACCAGTCTAACCAAGAGGAATCGTGTTGCCCAGTTACTGGGTTGTGGAGGTCAGATAGGCAGTCGCTCCATGTAAAACACTGGTATTCAGCTGCATCCGGTTAGACTGGAAGCCGACCCCAATACAGTTGGGAAAAAGGTGAAGCAGATGATGATGATCTTGGACATCACTGACATCGGTAACCATGTCAGAGGCCCTTGAGGCGGTTAGAAACTCTGACACTAGGGTTTGTGGGGTCTTTAGACCTTACTGCCCACACGATAAAGAAAGAAGCCTAATATCTCATTTCTTCCACTCCTTCCGTCTTTCGCGATTCCGTGCTTCATCATTCCAATGCTATTAGTTATGTGGGGCTTGTACCCACTAAAAACTCCGCCTGTGCCCTTATGTTCGCTTTGATGGGTGAACTGCCAGAACTGCTATGCATGCTTAGTGTGGGGCAACGTTATAAAAAGAAGAGAAAAAAAAGTATAGCCCACTTCTGGGTTCCCTTTTCTGGCTGGCAGGCAGACATGTCCTACAAAAGCACGTCTAAGTTAGGTAACCTTTAGAGCCTTCAAACTCCAAGGCTCTTTTGGTATAGTGTTCCGAACTTAATCCGTTAATTTAACATCTAGTAAATACGCTTCATTGCTTTCAACGTTCATGTTCGCGTTATCTATCAAAATTGATAAAAAAATGGAATCTTTACGTATCAGGCAACTAATGGTCGTTAAGACGCCGTTAACACTGCTTATTGAATGGATCTCCTTCGTGATTGATTGCACATCGCAGAAAAACGTCGTTCAAAACATCTCTATCTTTTTAACTTGCAAGATTCAGCTAGATTGATTAATTTTGAATCGTGCAATTAAAATTGTTTGGAATAAATCACAGTTTAGTTATCTCTTTATTTATTCGAAAAGTAAGCTTAGGCAGTTACTTATAACAACTGTCTATGAAATATTTATGATCGTATGAAATATAAAAAAGCAATATGATTTTGACAGTTCATGAAAAATTGGTGGAATCCGAATGATGTTTTGTTTTACGATGTCTTCGATTCTGCGTTCATAACTTATTTACAATTTTACTGCCTATACATAAATCATAAGAGGGTAAAGTATTTGGATAGGTAGATAAATAGATTCTGATGGACAAATAAGATATTCGGAATAAATAAAGTTTTCTGGACAATTTATTTATGTATCATTGGGACGATAAAATCCGAACCCAAGAATTTACGCTTGAAATCCACTCTTGCGTTCACCAGACCCAAGAATCTTATTCTTTTTTTATGCTGCAAACGTCTCATAAATTACCATACAATTTATCGCTATTTATATCCGTAATACAGTTTATGTAATCTGAATATGTTCAATCAGATGTAGAACTGTAATAATTTTGTTCTTCCGTTTGTAACCCTTCCCTCATTTGCAGCAGTTTACAGCACGCGCGCAGTTGCTTAGGTTTTTTCATCTAGTGCGAAAGTGCGTTTAGCAGTAACAGTAAATATTATCTGCTTCAATTTTCATTTCCTAACAAAAACATTTTGAAAAACTTTTATTTATTAGGTATTGGTAACTTGTTCAAAATTTTTGAAGATCAATAATGAATTGGACTATGAGAGAGTGAATTAAAAATTATCATCAAGTGTTACAGTGGCAAAGTTCGGTCAATATACTTTATTCTGTCAATTCGCAGAATTTCTTGAGGCAAGTATCAATCAACTGGGTCTTCAACTCTTTGTTTCCAACGAAGTGATTGTGATTCCTTGCGCGTACTCTCAGCGGGTGCTACGTGAATTCAGTTCAATGCCGCGTTGTCTTCCTTCCGTTACTTCTCGGCTCCGGAGACAATCGACGCGTGCGACGATTCATCTCAAATGTCAATAGACCAATAGAATGCAAATTCAAGTGTCATACGAGGCGATCGTGTGAAGCCTTCGCACTAAGTATCGTACGGTACTACGGTACAGATTTTCAATAATTTAGGACAATATTAAATGACACAACGTTATTGAAATAACAGTAGTCCTTACTACATTCACTTTTTCACATGATTGTAATGATAGATATCTATGTTGTGGATTATTCTTATGTTTTATTGTTAAACAGGATGACTTTTCTATACACATTTCTCTGACTCAGTGCTAGGAGTAAATGTAAACGAATAGCTTACCGACAATTCGGTATTTATAGCCATTGGAACTTGAATTTGCCACTTTTATGACTCATTCTCACCAAACTCGACACTTAATGCGTGTTCAGTCATTGTAAATTTGTAAACAGACAACTAACTAACAAACAATCTAACTGTAAACATATCAAATAAGCAAACCTGAGTAAACAAAACGATTTTATACGGGTTTCTATGATCATTTTTTTACCCTTGAAAACTTGTAGTAGGTACTAAATCTAATCAGAGTAGGTCAATAGCGCATTATCTATTGTTTGAATAACTGTTTATTTGTACAGACACCACCAGGTTGACATTCAAAATTTAACCTTTAATAGGCCATGTTAAAAGTAAACATAATTTCTACGTAAACTCAACAAGCGCTCCCCGTAGTTCCGCACTACCGCCTCGTTTTAAACAAATTAGGTCCGACGCAAAATAAAGTGCCAACAACACTCGTTATGAATTAAACTAACCCTTTGAAAATACACCTAGTTGGATACTTAGCCCCGTCACCCACTAAACAGGGTTTCATTAAGTCCAAATTAGGATAAGCTTACAAAAGTAATTATAATAATTCATATCGTAATTTTACGGGCGGCGAATGGCGTTGTTATGATCTGACCGAAGGCAAAAACATAACAATAATGGGAGTATTAGAATATCTCCAGCCACTAGGTCATTATGAGACTCGTTTTTCGCATAAATATTTTCACTTCGAGACTACTTTGTGGATGCAAGTAGGTAGTGTTAACCGATATTAAGCTAAAAGGGAAAGCTTCTGCAAAGTTTTTAGTACTTGTGTGGAGTTAGGCATGTCTCGGTGAGTGGGTGTTTTTCTAACGTCCTACCCTTAAGTAGCACTACTGTGTCACTTTATTACTTTATCTAGCTCTCTAGTTGCTGTTTCTTAACAATTTATACTACACAGTTTTGTGCATTAGACTGGAGGGTAAGAAACTTATAAAGTCAGTACGTTGAACTTACACGATTTTTACGACATAAGAAATATATTTTTGATACTTAAAAGCAAAATGGTAGTCATATAATTTCAATAACCGTACACTTGCAAGTACCAAGACGGTGTTATTAATTCTGCTTCATTAGTGGTTCTCGAGTCAGGAGACGATTAAATTCGGGAGTGTACAGTGAACGGGACATTTTTACCATTGGCATAAATTAAATGTAATAAGGTATTTAGAGCTTTTCCCCTGTGTGTGGAGACTGGTTTGGGGACCGTTGTTCGACCCGGCACCCACCATTGATCTCATTGTTTGATACATTGCACTTTTGGGGAGCGTCGCTTGCGCTCCATCATCGATCAACCACTATACAGGCTGCGGTTTTCGCTATTGGATATGATTTATAGTAAAATTGTCACACGAGCTGGGTTTGTATGTTTTAAATTAAGAATAGGTAAACAATATAAACATTCTATTTTATATACAATATTTTAAATACCTAATAAAAAATACAAACTAATTATCTTTATCTATATTATACTTATACAAAATGAATTGCTGCTCGTTTGTCTCGCTAAAACTCGGGAATGGCTGGACCGATTTGGTTAATTTTGATCTAGAAGTTTTTGTGGGTTAAGTTTCTGGAAGTTCAGAAAAGGATTAAACGGTGAGAAAATATAAGAAATTCAGAAAACTTTTAGTGGCGGTTCGAAATTTGCTGGGTCAGTTAGTATTAAATATTAATTTAAAAGAAAGCCGACATTTTCAGGGGTCTTTTTTTTTTTTTTTTTTTTTTTTTATAGACGGGAAATCATCAAATAACTTCCCCCGCCCTGGGCGGGGCGGGAGGGAGTGTCAGACTTTTACTGACTAAAACCCGTCTATGTTCCTTCATGTGCCCTTTGCGTTCCGGGGGCGCGGTATCTCTTTCGAACAACCCGCAGGTTTTTTCAGGGGTCTACTATAATCATAAGGGTTTATGAAAGTAAACCATGAATCCAAATCATTACCATATACCCACAGACGTGAGGTGTCTTTAGTCCTCACAGTGCGCTATATCGAAGTAGGTAGTTGCACTGTCTTTGTACCTACTCCACATCAAATACAAAACCGCACCTAAGGAAGACTTAAGGCAACGTTAATCCCAAATTCACTGCATGTACCGCTCGTTTTATGATTTTGTCGCAAATGTAAAAAAAATAAAAAGAAGCAGGAAAAAATTAGCATTTGTTTACACCCTGTGGAGGCGACGCGTGCGCATAAAACCGCGGTGCAGCGGCGAGCGACACACAATCACACGCCGGCCGCCCGCCGAAACACCGCAACTGTGAGTACCAACATTTACATTGTAAACACACAGAAAAACACACAAAAAATACGCAGAGAATATCAATTAACTAACAATTTAATATGAAAGGAGATCGTTGTGGAAATATTGGAAAATTAAAAATAGTTATCGAATGGTTTAGAAAAAATTAAATTTAAAATTCATAACATTAAAAAAAACACCTTTATTAATATTAGTTAAGTGGTACATAATATTTACTCTACAAATATTTAATTTTCTTTTATTTATTTAATATGCAAGGCAGTGTTTGTATAAGTAGTCACGAATCTGTGTTAATCGCGAATCTTCAATGATGTGTAAATACACGTGTTTTACATGTGTATTTATATGCACAAAAATCTTATTAAAAGGTAAACAACCAATTATAATATAACACAAGATTTGCTTAAAAAAACATTACAAAAGATATAAAAATCATTGCAAAAAAAATTATCATTATAAAAATCATTACAATTTTAGCTTGACACATTTTAAATAAAAAATATATTGAAATTTAATTAAATTACCATATTTGATTACTGTCTTATTACAATAACAAAATTATAATATTTCGTGACATTGCCAGAGAAATATACACAAAAGATTGCAATAAATCGTTCGCACGTAGGGTTAATAAATTATAACAACTAATAAGCTTTATCACCCGCCGGCGCAGGCAGGCGGCCATCTTCTTTGTGTTTGTTTATAAAATCAAGTATAATAAGTAATTCACATAACTTATCATCATAGCATCTATATCTGTGAACTTGACTTCTGTTTAGAGAGAAAGTGTTCAATATTATGGTGACTTTATGATAATTTTATTGACTTTCGATAGCTGTTCTAATAAGGTGTCGCTAAAAGTTATTCAAATTGACTCTCGTTTGGTATTGATGATCAATTTTGCAAATCAGAATAAATCTACTACTATCACGATAAAAATACATACATACATACATTTGCGTGCAGTGTTAAAAAGACGTTACAATAATATTGTACGATTTTATTATATGTTCGGTAACAGTAAGATGTACCCAAAAGTTATTTCAATTATACCATTAAAAGGCACTTTTGCATGTAAATTACAAGGGAAAAAATTAATAACATTAAAATCTGGTAGTTTCGTATGAAGAAGAATAGGCAAGAAACTCCATATATCGAAGTACGGGTGAGATCACTTCAGTTTCATTATATATTACAGTGTTTACTGAATTTCAGCATTGACAATTGTAGTTTTTCGTACATTCCGGATAGAAAATGAACAACAAACAGTAGATGCACAATTTGAATACTTCCCGTGATTAGTTTGTCATAACCTGTCGTGGTCATAACACAAATGTTATTTATTATTGACATACATACCATCACGCTTATATTCCCCGAAGGGTAAGACAGAGGTGTATCAATGTACACCTACAGTTCGCGGTATGTTAGGTATACCTATCTAATGAAAAATGGTATGATTGAATGAATGACATGATTTGATATGTTGTTTTATTTGTTGTTGTTGTTGTTTGTTTATGTTATGTGCGTCGATTTCACGCGAATAAATGGTTTTTCTTTCTTTCTTTCTTTCTATATCTAAACTGTTTTATTTACAAGTAACTATTACTTTGTAGTATAATTTGTCCTGTTATCAGAGAGATTTGTTGTTAGTGGTAGTGTAATTCGCTAAAAGGTTAGCCATTTTAACGAAAATTAAAAGAAAGTACTAAGTATTTCTTAAAATATTAATATATCCATGAATAAAAATTAAGAAGACTATAATTTATAAAAATCTTGTAAAAATTACACAAAGTTTCCAAAACTGCTATCTTAGCGGCAAGGAATTGTGTAATAATTCATTTTTTTTAAATTGCTTGGCGATAAAAGCATTCATAAAAATTACAGTTTTAGCCTCACCCGTGAGATATAGCAGCTCTGTCTCACTATCACTAAAAGCGGCTGAATTTATTATTTAATTAACGTATAATTAAAAAATTAAACAAAAATGAGCTTAAATGAAAGGATTTTCTTAATAAAACAGACGGAGTTTCGCTTGTTAAAATTCTAGTCTTATCGATCGTCGTATGTTTCGATAAATATCTGAGTATTTATCTTTCTCCACTCATCAATGCTGACTTAACTCATTCACGATTAATATTCGCATGTAATATGTATTATGAAACGCGCCATAATCACAACTTTGGACTCATGTCACGGGCATGGTAAGGTCTATAAGGCGTGAAACACACGACGGGGCGGGCCGGGCCGGTCAATTTGACCGCGAACGATTGGGCAAAGGGAATACTATACAACCAACGCACATAGAGGGCAAAAAGACCGCGCCACCGGTGTCCCGAAAGAGATGTCAGCAAACTTGGAAGGGGCCACTGAGGGCCGATGCCTGCCGGGGCTGCGGGTTGTTCGAAAGTGATACCGCGCCCCCGGAACGCAAAGGGCACATGAAGGAACATAGACGGGTTTTAGTCAGTAAAAGTCTGACACTCCCTCACGCCCCGCCCAGGGCGGGGGAAGTTATTTGATTATTTCCCGTCTATATAAAAAAACCGGTGTCCCGCGGGCACTGGCGGCACGGCATATCTGTGAGGCAAATTAGTGGTGAGGGTAGCCGCGGGCATCGACGGTCTGACGCGGTCTTTATTGCTTAGCGGTCAAAAAGACTGCCCACCCCGTCGTCTACAAAGCGCCTTAAAGGTAGCGAAGTAGCCACAGATAGACAAAGACTTTTCACTTTCGGCCGGTGACCTTAGCGGCAGGATAACGACACCTGTGCTCATTAATATGCTGGGGGGATGCCAGCATTGGTGAGTCGCTGATGTGACACACGGAATTGCGACCAATATAAAGTTGATGCTATTGACATTACTGACCAATTGTTTGCGGTAGAACGACCGGGAAAAGGGTTCAAAACGTGCTTTAAATTCTTGAGTTGACATTTTAAATGGAAATTAAATATTTGTAGGTTTATTTGTATGCATTTGAAGCACACATTTTTAGTGAGTATCATTGACGTAGTGCATGTTTCTGAGTATAAAACGCATTGATTTAAAGTTTTGTACAATTTTTATATTTTTTCCCTAATAAAAGTTTCTAAGTTTACCTTGGACATTACTGACATCGGTGAAGGAACATCTTGAGAAAACCTGCAGGTATAATTAATATAAGTCTGAAATCGCCAATCCACCTTGAGCAAGCATGGTGATCAATGTTAATGCTATCCTTGTGTGAGAAGAGAAGAGGCCTTTGCCCTGCAGAGGAACAATAATATGCTTGTATTATTATTTATTAAAAAAATAATTATTATAGAAACAAAATACTAAAATAATTGTCAAGTATCTACTTTTAATCAAACACGCAAATTATAATTATCTAATCCTTCAGGCCATTGTCTTTACAATATTAGTTAGATTAAATAAAGACATATAAATGCTACAACAATGCAATAGGAGCTATTGGAAGGGCTGGGACATTCCTGACATTTAGTACTGAAGCCTTTGGCAGTTTATTACTTCTTAGTAATGAACGTGAAGCTTCGATGCGACTGCCAATTGAGTGTAGATAGCAAAACATGTAGATAAACATGCACTTAGGTAAATTAAACTAACTTAGAATTTATATTTTGGAACTGAGTAGTCAATCGTAAATATTTTAATGCTGAATAAGTAGTCAAATCACTATTAACGTCTTAGTAGACCATAATATTATGGGTGTCGAACGTAAAATTTTAGTACCTAATTGAATTTGAATATAAGTGTTTTTTTTTTGTATAATTCAATGCGAGTAATGTACGGTTTTAATCAAGTATTTTAAAGGTGATTACAGATTGACTGACTATTATAACCTTGTTTATGAAATAGTGTTTATTTATTGCGTATTTACCAAATTTTCAATTTGGCTTATAAATGAGTAGGTGAGTAGATAACAATATTTATTATAACTGTACTAACTAACCTACTATACTAATTATAAATAGGGAATTGTGATGGTTCCGCTATAGCTCCTTATATTGTTATGAGAACATCGTATTGTTACGCGGTTTGAACAATGAATGACTAGAGTTATGTTATGTGGAATTTAAACAATCTAAGAATTTGTTGAGGCGCCTGTAAAGATTTTTTACGTAGGTATGTTTTAAATTGGGACCAAACATTTTTGTTTTTAATAGCAATAAATTAAGAAATAAATATTATTAAATTGTTAATTTGTGTATAATTATTATATTGGGATGCGGAAGTGCTTCGAAAGAGTTGCCGCGGCTCTGGAACACAGAGAGCATCAGTAGGGTTTTAGTCAGTAAGTGTCTGACACTAGCGGAATAAGTCATTTGACGATTTTTCATCCTCTCAAATCAGGGACAAAAAAGTACCATTTCTTACCAAAAGATTTTCGAGTAAAAAACTCGCGTGTATCAACGTAACCTTCCTAATGTAAATATCAGAAGACATTACTCGTGAACCAGGTAAATAAATAAATTAGCTAGGTAACGTGTTTCGTCAATGTTTTGGCAAGCATTTCCTTTTGAAACACAAACCGTGGATTTTCCTGAATTCTATATTCATTATTCATTATCTGTTGGGAATTGAACGTTGTCCTGTTTATATTTGCTTATAAAGAAAGTTCGTAACAGTAATGAAGTGTGTCTAGAAAATGTCTTTATAATAAAACATTGAATCATTTTACATAAAACCTACATATTCATAACAATTAAATTTAATACAATACTGTGACCTATAAATAAAAAAAAACAAATATAGGTATATACCTATATATTAGGTACAGCTTATTATTGTTCTACTGCAGGGCAAATGCCTCTTCTCCAACAGAGAAGGCGAGCATTGATCACCAAGCTTGCTCAAGGCGGATTGGCGATTACAGATTTATATTTATTTTAAATTCAGGTTTCCTTACGGTGTTTTCCTTCACCGATGTCAGAGATGTCCAAGATAAACATAGAAATTAGGTATATACGAATAAAAAAAATTAGAAAATAGTTTAATTATCCTTGAATAGATATTTGTAGATTTGTAGATTCTCATGTACTCACTTCACCGTGCAATATGATAGATAGAAAGAAAGAAAATACCAACCTACCATAATTTACTGCTTTAATTTGTAGCTACCTAAACATTCATCCTCCGACACAGTCCCTGCTTCTCAATTTGCATTGCTGATGGAGCCTCAGAGTTTAACCAGATGTCCAACCGGTTTCTTATTGTTCCGAGAATTGGCACCGGTGTTTGGTGTCACTAAATAATAAATATTAAAATGTCGTTTTAGCTGACCAAATATAATTTGATATTTTGTCTAATCATTCGAGAATGAGCTGTGAAAGTTCTGTGTGTGAAGATCTTTATATGTGTAAATGAATGTTTGTATGCTTGTCGCGTAACTCCTAAATAATTGATTCGACTGTGATACACTTTTGATGGGTTATTTTGCATGCTTCCGGGAATATTCCTCGAAAACACCAGACAAAGTTGCGGGGAGCAGTTAATATGAAATAAACGTAAATTAAAAATATACCATTAATTTGTAATCCTTGGAGCTTTTTCCAATGTAGGTATGAAGGTAGCATACCTTCATACCTACATTACTTTGTTACTTCTTTCTGAATGCTTTATGTATATGGACACAATAAAACGCAGTTGTTTATGACTGTTTGTTCATTGCTTTATTAATAACTTTATCTTACTTGTAGCAATGAAGACACTACGCATATCATCACAACTACATACATAGTGCATAGAATACTAATTTCTCAACAATAATTTCAATCTAGTTATGTTAATGTAAAGTGGGGAAGATGCATCTAGTTCCAACATTGTTTGTAAACACAACGAAAGTATGTAACGCGACATTTTACATCAAATACTTGGGCGAGGAAAGGGAACGAGGATTCTCAAATAATATCAAGGCTGTACGCCTTTTAGTTTATTGCGACATTGTAAACGATGTTCGTACTATTGTTAGGGAATTTAATAGATACTAGGTACTTAAAGACAAGTACAGGATGAAACAGTGATACTTGTACCTATTAATGGTTCAACAAGCTTTAAATATTATAATCCTGGTATTACTTACTACAATTATTTAAACTGCGAAAGTTTGTGGTGATGGATGGATGTTTGTTACTCTTTCACGCTTAACCGGCTGAACGGAATTAGCTTAAACTTGGCCCTTGTATAGATATTGATCTAGGTTAGGGTTTCGAGTTTGAATTAGTTCTGAAGTGTACACAGACGAAGTCGCGGGCAAGAGGTAGTTAATAATAATCATGCCAGCATTATTGTCTAACCGCAGGGCAAAGTTCTCTTCTAATGCAGAGCATTGATAACCACGTTTTTCAGGTGGATAGCCGATTTCAGCCTTATATTATTTAAAGAAGTTTCCTTGCAATATTTTCTTTCACTGATGTCTATGATGTCCAAGATAAACTATGGAAGTGCATTATGAATTGAAATAGTCACATGACACGCCACACTTAAATAAAATACAGTGGCAATTTGGGTTCAAAACTTAAATTCTTGCCTTTATTCTCATAATAGTGTTTACAAAGCACGTTCACTATAGCCTAGGGTCTCCATTTAAAGCCAGTATGAAGGCATCTAGAGAATTAAGTGGCGTTCTTTGGCTATTGTTACAAACGATCAAACAGATTCGAACTTAAGCGAGTGGGGAAAGCCATTTTCCGCTAAGCCATTAGGAGGTTTAGTCTAGTCATTGTCTTACTACTAATGGCTTGAAACTTTTTCAGAATAGTGTGTTTGTTTTAGATTAGTTTTTTTGAGCTTTCGATTTTTAATTTAGTTTTTTGGGTCCATGAACCTACAATGTTCCTCAGGATTTCAAAATTAAACTTAGGTAAATAATTTGTAAAATAGAGATCTTTGACAAATATCTGGTTAGGTAAGAGTGTTTTGCAGAAAAGGCCTTCATTTTGATTTTAAACATAACTTTGACTGCATAACTACAATATTCCATGCCCTTGTCGGTAAAAAATACTTTACGAGTACATGAATATCTTATTATCTCCTATCCTTGAATGAGCTGTTTTTAAAACATATGAGCATTCTATCGTAACATAGCACAACAATAATTATCCAGCACGTTTGGGTGTATTAGACATCATTTACTAAAAATTTCAAGACTTTACTCCGCTAAAGAAACATTTTAATTTAGCCCTGATAATACGATTAATTTTCAAATAACTGTAAAATTCGATTTTAGTTGCTTTGAAATTAATAAATAGTTAGTCAATTGAGTTAGCCGACAAGTGACGTCATAGTTTACAATTGCCATACAAATTCTATGGAGGAATCGCGTTTTGACGTCATAAAAAGTATGTCAATTGATTTTTACTATCGAATACTCAATTTAAAAATGTTCTAAATACTTTTACTTTTTTAGACGTGACAATGAAGTGATAGTTCTAAGAAAAAGTAATATTGGCCACTTAGAGAAGAGAAGATTGGGCACGATTGTCGATGACAATCAGCTATTGAATGGCTATGTAGGTAGGTATTAGAAAAAGCCTAATTGAACACAATGAGAGGTCCAGGTCAGTGGGTGATGGTGACACAACTGGAGCGGCGGTGGTCCCGTTAGCGCGGCGCTGGTACCGCGGCAATGCGCGTACGCAGCTCTTGTTAATAACGTTGTTTATTATTATCATGATTATCGGCTTATTATCGTGTTTAAACAACACAACTGTTCTTAAATTTATTTATTTATTTAACACTTTATGCACAAAATGTACAGCGGCGGACTTAATGCCAATGGCATTCTCTACCAGTCAACCTTAGGGTGATGCAGAGACAAATTGTGGTAGGTGCAAATAAGA
Source organism: Caradrina clavipalpis (assembly GCA_932526535.1). NCBI lineage: Eukaryota > Metazoa > Arthropoda > Insecta > Lepidoptera > Noctuidae > Caradrina > Caradrina clavipalpis. The sequence goes on from OW052108.1 coordinate 6,902,476, forward strand.
AAAATTACTTTAAAATTAATCAATAAATTAAGATAAAAACAATATAAAAAAAAAAACTGAAATTCAATATAATAATACATGACTATATACATACACATACTTTATTTGCTCTTTGCTCTAATTTATTTTTATTCATTGTCATACATACCATCACGCCTGTACTCCTCAAAGGGATAAGCAGAGGTGTACCAATTGTACATTGGTTCACTATGTTTAGGTCTCATGTAATAGGGGGCGAGCCTATTGCCATTGACGGAACACAAATCCTAACTCCAAGCGGCTACTGTGAATTCCATAGAAAAATTCAATAACACTTTTTGCTCGACCTGGGAATTGAACCCAAGACCTCTAGCGTAGCAGTCCGACCGCTAAGCTAACGAGGCAGTTAATAGTGTGAGTTACTTTTATTAATGGAGTGTGCATTAAAATGTTAAAATTAAACCTTATCTTATAAAAACGAGGTTGATCTTTTGTTTCATAGACAAGAAAAACTTGTACGTCACTTTTATAGTGATTATATACTCTCTGGTCATTTATTTATTTTCGTCTAACTTTTTAGCGTGATGATTTATTCTTCACTTTAATTTATTAGCATTTTTCTACATGTAAAGATTAAGATATTTGTTGCAACCGGTTTTCATTTACATTTGGCGCGTATTTATTAAAATATGAAGTGTGATACCTTGATTTACTATAAATAATTTTGACCCACACAGAATGTTAAGGAAATATTTCGAATGATTAATACTGATAACAAATAAGAGTATTCCAATGAGAGAAATTTATAACCAAAAGCATTACCTTCCTTTTGAGCCAATCCGCAGTCGTGTAAAAATAAGTGCAGAAATTATAGCAACGCAATAAGATGAAGATTATAGAAAAATGCTACCATTAACAGGTAGCAAGTTTTAAGGCATACAGTCGCGAGCAAAAACATGTAAGTACAGACTAAGCATCATTCTGAAGCAATTTTTTCTTAAAGGATTGATTAAAATGAATTAGTGTTACGAATATCATATTCTAGATTCTATGCTAGTATGAAAACGGTCTTATCTCAAAATTCCAATCGTTAAATTTTGTCTTCAAAAAAGAATATTTAAAAAATTTGGGTATGTAAGTACTTGCTGCATGTTATAAAAGTAATATATTTAGTGTTACAATTATTTACACATTATTACATTCGTTTCCTTATCACATTCCCTAATTTTTTTATTAAATTTTAAAGGTTGTGGAATTGTCATTTTTGTGCGGCACTATTCGTTAATTTGACAGTTGTTTGTTATTGAATATTCTGCATTCAATCTGCCGCAAGTACAGTGTATACATGTTTATACTCATGACTGTAAATACCTCCATAATATACCCGATAAGTAGACTGTTTAATAAGACATGGAATGTGGAACTGTCGCCAGCCAATCGTATCCGTTATTCATGCACCGTACGTACCCCGACACCCAAGTACCATGGGAAATAGGCAACTGTACTAGCCAAGTACTCAGAAATACAGCTAGATAATTAATTTAACTTTGTAGATAATCATGGTAATGCCAGGTGATAGGAAAAACTAGTTTTAAAGTCCAGGTTATAAGATGTAAGAACCTGTATCAGACGCTGTTTTATAAATGTGCTTTTAGACTTTTTATTTTTGTATCAGTGCTGTTAAGATGTCTAGTGAGTGTAATGGTTTAATAGATACGCGTTTTAAAGAGCAATCTTTAGAATTTACTTCTATAAACCTATTTTTGTACCTTTTGTGGCCTGAGTTCTACTTTGAGTAGGGTAGCGTAGATGTTGTATGTCTCATACACGGTACACCAACATTATTTTAACTGTTACCAAAAATCGTGGCGTGGCTATTACTCTGCCTACACTGTCGAGAAATACAGGCGTCATTTTATTATCACAAATGCTTTTGTGTGATAACTTTATGTTGCATACACAATTAAATAATTAACAAACCATGTTTTTTTTTGTCGACAGGTTAAAAATGAGAGCGATACTAGCGACGTTGGCCGTCCTGGCGGTCACAACGACTGCGATTGAAGGTAAGAAAAAACAATCGTTTGCTATACAGAATTAAAATATAAGAATAGATAAAAAAATAATCACGGAAAAGAAAGAGAAAGAGCGTTGCACCAATAAATATTATTTGAGATAGAGATAAATAACATTAAATTATTAATAAATTTGTCAGTTGCGTTTGCCGTGTTATCTCTTCATCACCTTTGGTTGACGGGTAGAGAATGCCTACGGCATTTTTTTTCTAATGGGAAATCCTCAATTGTCTTCTCCCGCCCTGGGCGGGGCAGGAGGGAGCGTCAGACTCATCAAAACACATCTATGTTCCTTTATGTGCCCTTTGCGTTCCGGGGGCGTGGTATCTTTTTCGAACAACCCGCAGCCTCATGCTTACGGCATTAAGTCCGCTCTTGTACTATTTTTATTTGGGTGTACATTGGTACACCTCTGCCTAACCCTTCGGGGAATACAGGCGTGATGGTATTTGTACTATTTTTCTTGCTTGGAATTTAAATAAAATAAATAATTACAGAAGAATCAAATCACCAATAGCTATTAATCTTCTGCAAGTATAATTAATGTCTATTCTCACGATTTGAGATGACTTATCCGACGCTAAAGCTTACCAATGGTGGCATCAGTCCACCGATGGATTAACGGGCTCTTCATAACAAAGGGTTTGACGACATAAATCAATCTCCCGTTTAACTGCCGCACTAAGTTGAGCTTAACCCCGCTTATCTCGTGTTGCAACTATTGTACAAACTTACTCATCTGTTTGTGTTGATACTGAAAGTTTTGCCTGACTAATTGATTTTATTTTCAAATTCTGAGCAGGGAAAATGTAATAATTAGTTTGTTGGTGGCTACTTTTTCATTCTGTATTAGTATGTAGATTATTTGTAACCTTGGTCTTGGCAATTTCATGTATATTTTATTTAAATTGGCTATATTTTAACTTTGCCCAGCAGTGGGATATTGACAAAAAAATGACACGTTGTATTGATGTTCGCACTGTTTATGATCGATGTTGATTCCCTTCTTGACTCCTTACGATTTATTTGTACATGCAAGCAGATATCTGGTTATTACCTTTATAAAAAAAAAAAACATTTATTAACTTCTTCTTTTCGTGTTGATGATACCTTCATAATTATTTATACCACATGGGCTGTAGCTGGCCACGTTTATTGCCGCGTCGCAGGCGTCATAAGGATAATTACCAAACTTCTCTTGTTTTAAAACCTATGTTTTGTTGTTCGCAGCGGACAGCAAAGCGCGCATAGTATGCTACTTCAGCAACTGGGCGGTGTACCGGCCCGGTGTGGGCCGCTACGGCATCGAGGACATCCCGGTGGACCTCTGCACACACATCATCTACTCCTTCATAGGAGTCACCGAAAAGAGCAATGAGGTCCTCATTATTGATCCTGAGGTGAGAAAGAAAATTGTATTCGGCTTTTAGCATACCCACACAAGGTTCCATAACTTCACCTTTTATAGGAAAGAAAAGTAAAATAATTCTGGGTTCCTGGGTTCCATTTCCAGGTTGGACAAAAAAACTGTAATTGGGTTTTTTCGTTAGGAATTTATCAGTGGTGTCCGGTGGTGTCACACCCCCGTGTCTCGGAAAGCACGTAAAGCCGTTGGTCTCGGCTGCCATTCGTAGATCTTTCACAGTCGTTAGGGTTAGTCAGAAGCCAGCAAGTCTGACATCCAGTCTAGCCAAGAGGTATTGTGTTGCCCAATCGTAAGTTGTGGAGATCAAAACGTAAGATGTGGTAGGCAGGCAGTCCCTTCATGTAAAATTCTGGTATTCAGCTGCACCCGGTTGGACTGGAAGCCGACCTCAACATAGTTGGGAAAGGCTAAGATGATGACGATAGAAAAAAAACGTAAAAAAAGAAACTTATAAAATGTTTACATTTAACTTTATTAAATAGACGTAGAATCTAAATAACAGGATAGAAATGCAGTGATTAAGATTCATTATAACTACATCATTGTTAGTTTCATAACACATAACATTTCTTGCGAGACATTCCAATGACACAGATACCTGATGTTTTTTTCAGTTGGATGTAGACAAGAGTGGCTTCAGCAACTTCACGGCTCTTCGTAAATCTCACCCCGATGTCAAGTTCATGGTCGCAGTAGGTGGGTGGGCCGAAGGAGGCTCCAAGTACTCCCACATGGTCGCGCAGAAACAAACACGAATGTCCTTCGTCAAGAGCGTTGTTGGTGAGTACGAAGAAACAATGTGATGACCTGATGATAGAATAATTAAGTGCTTTATTTCATTTCGAAAATACCTTTAATGTCGGACTATTGCGTCTTACCGGTTGTGAGAAAAAATTTAGTTTAGGCGCCAGGCTTCCACATATCCATTATCTTTATTAATATATAGTAAAGTTAAAGATATTACTGTTTGTTTGTTTAACCGCGCTAATCTCTCAAACTACATTATATCACGTTACGATCAAGAGCAAAGCAATAACCAAAGACGTTACTTAACACGGTTAAAGAAAACCACATGAATGAAGTCGCGGGCAGAAGCTGGTTATATGTGGTAAGAAAATTAATTCATTTTAATCCCCTTAAGTTTAAATGACTCTGGCTGGGTTTGACAGAGCAAAGAATGTTTAATTAGCACGAGAGTGAAGGAGAATGATACTAGTTTTAGTGATAAGATTAAGAGTAACCGACGGAACCATAAAATCGTGTCTCACAACATGTAGGTAACGTTGTTTGCTGCAATTTTTATATTAGGTATTAAACATAGCTCTACTACATATTAGAAATTGGGTTATTGGTCATCATCATTAGCCATTGAAGTCTTGTCATACAGCAACTCACCACGGGTAAACTAGTGGGGTAATTTGAGAATAGGAAAACAATATAGGCTCATGAGAACACAAGGACATTAAACAAATAAAATGTATCAAGAATGTGTCATGATGTACCCGTAAATTATGCACTGTTGTGTGGTTTAGAATATATGTACTTCCTCATACGTTACCAAGATTCCTTATTTTATTGTTAACATAGTTTTGTGGAGCGACTCCCACAAGGAAAATAAAAGGAATCACAAAAGGGTGGAATTTGTTTGCAGACTGGATATTTACTCTGTTTCGAGAATTGCAGCGAGCTATCTTTAAAGTATTAAGAAACGTCTATTTAGAAATATTCTTCAAGAAACGGGGTTACTGGTTTTGTTTAGTAGTTTAGGGCTAAAAGCTGAAAGAAAACATTCAAAACATTGCCAACGATTTATAGTTTTTTGAGTCATTGAGAAAAATATTCATAGACTGGGCTTTAAATATTGATTTTAAATAAATATTTGTTTATCTTAATGATGTTTATCTTTAGGATTTGAGATGGATTTTATTAGGTAGCAAAGACGCAAATTATATCAAGGCACTTGGTATTCGATTTATTTTTCAATTTTCGCGTTACTTATCCCAAAAGTAGGCAAACAAATATAATATCAATATTCTCGAACGTCGTGTGTAAATATAATATTTGGCAAAATATATCTTTATCTCGATGCGAGGAAAGGTTGTTCTAACTTTGAGATTGAGTAGTATCTCTAAATCTATAATTAAAGGTTACTCTTTTTAGTTTAGACTTCTTAGTTCCAAGCTTTGACTTTTTAATTAGTTAAGCAAGTTCTCAGGTGTTATCTGAAAACCGCAGAATGTATTAGAGGAATTAAAACCCCCGTTAAGAAGTACCTATATCTCTTGTAAAACCGTAGTAAAATGAAAGATCAATAAAGATAACGTCCGAACTTCTGAGGCAAAAAATGTTTGAGTTATAAAAAGTTACGCTTTCTTTCCACAGCCTTCCTGAACAAGTATAACTTCGATGGTTTGGATCTGGACTGGGAGTACCCTGGCGCTGCTGACCGTGGTGGCTCTTTCTCTGACAAGGACCGGTTCCTCTTCTTCGTACAGGAACTCAAGAGAGCCTTCATCAGGGAGAAGAAGGGATGGGAACTGACTGCTGCTGTGCCTCTAGCCAACTTTAGACTGATGGAGGGATATCATGTACCGGATCTTTGCCAGTAAGACCTTTTGTTATTAATGGCGATTTTGAACTTGAGAAAACAATATTTAGTTAGACCAGGGGACTTTTATATATTAGCGGAGGAGTAAGATAAACATAAGTGGAAATTATGTTTTTCTTACTCCTCCGCTAAACTTTGCTGATTAATTTCGTTGCGTGATCCAATACTGTTGAATCGTTTTTCCGGTACTCGTCGAGTTTTCTAGTGGTCGCCACTGTTGATTCTGGCTTACAGGAGATGCAGTGGATTGGGAATAGTGTGGCGGGCTTGTCCCATAAAAACGGGACTTTTACGTTTAGGTTCTTATATAAAAACTTCTCCAACATAATTATAAACCACATAAATAACGCAGTTTCCAACAAAATCCTTATTCGAACTACCCAACTCCTCGACCATGTTTCATAACCAATTAACTCCATATTTTGCTGCGACGAAAAAGTTTGTAACAGTTTAATAGTTTGAAACACTTTTATCGCTACAAAGTTACTGGCCCAACATAAATAACAGTGAAAGGAAGGCTGAAAAGAAAACAAACATTGTTCTGAAGTACTTTAAGAGTGAAGCCAAACTAGCGTAATTTTGTGAGTCGTGAGTCGCAGAATTTCGGTCGCGTAATTTACTTTCTACTGAAACTGACAACCCATTTTGCGTCGCCGTGTGAACGAAACAGGAGTTTTGTATGGAACCGAATGTAGCAGAAATTACGCGACCGATATTACGCGACTCACAACGAAAGAAATAACGTTCGTCTGGCTCCACCCTAAAACTCGTAGTTAAGTGAGTGCTAAGATTTACGTGCGTTGTGTTGCAGGGAGCTGGATGCTATTCACGTGATGTCGTACGATCTACGAGGCAACTGGGCTGGCTTCGCTGATGTGCACTCGCCTTTGTACAAACGTCCTCATGACCAATGGGCTTATGAGAAACTTAATGTGGTGAGTGTTTTTAAGATAATGAATTCTAGATTTATGTTTATGGATTTTCTCAAAAATATTTAGTCAGATTTATAAGGGTACAGTCACCTTTAAGTAAATGACTTTGATTTGTAAGTAGGTACCTACCTATATGTAAACGTTTTTATGTGACACCAATAATATTTGAGATTGATACGTATTTTCGCACGCGCTATTATTACTGGTCCTTCAAAATCTTCAGATAATTAAGGTCAACGCGTTTACCTTTTTTAATGTTAAAAGAAAATATTCTATGTTTACAGTCGACAGTATGTTCTTAATAGATTCTAATTCTTGTATTTTCTCTTCTAGAACGATGGCTTGGCACTTTGGGAAGAGAAGGGTTGCCCTAGCAACAAGCTGGTGGTCGGCATTCCGTTCTACGGCCGGTCGTTCACCTTATCAGCTGGCAACAATAACTACGGTCTTGGTACTTACATCAATAAGGAGGCTGGAGGCGGTGACCCTGCTCCCTTCACTAATGCTACTGGATTCTGGGCTTATTATGAGGTAATATATCTAAATTATGTTGCATGACTGTGGTATAAGTAAATGTTTAATGATTTATTTTATATCCAGCTTTTGCCTGAGAATTTGTTCGCGTAAATATGTCAACAAACATGTGGCGCCATCTATTATCATAAGAATTTATAATTTAGTGAAGTTAGGATTGTTAAAGCTTTGAAAAAAAAATAACAAATGGTTAGTACTGCTCACATGTGGTTGACTGTTCTGTATCTTGTCAACACTCGCGTAGATCACACACTTTTCTGAGTTTTTTTTCACGATTTGGCTCTATTAATTCTACTGGAACCTGCAAATACGCATAACTGGTTAAAAGTGTTGTTTCTGTTTGTTTGTAAGTAGGTAGGTAGGGATTAATGTTTCATACCACTACACTCCCACAAACAAAGTTTCGTGTACTTGGACACATTTTCGAACCTACGGGAAATTGGACAAGTATCTACTTAGTTAGAAGTTCCAAATGATCCCCTACGGTGGTATTAATTTTAACATTCTTCCAGATCTGTACCGAAGTCGACAAAGAAGGCTCAGGCTGGACCAAAAAGTGGGACGAACAGGGCAAGTGCCCCTACGCCTATAAGGGAACACAGTGGGTTGGATACGAGGACCCTCGCAGTGTGGAGATCAAGATGAACTGGATTAAGCAGAAGGGCTACCTCGGAGCCATGACCTGGGCCATCGACATGGATGACTTCAAAGGACTTTGTGGAGACGAGAACCCTCTTATCAAACTTCTGCATAAGCATATGAGCACATACACCGTTCCACCACCTCGTACAGGAAATACTACTCCTACGGTAAGTGTTAATTAATAATAAATTAAATATATAAATATAATATATATACCATTACGCCTGTATTCCCCGAAGGGTTAGGCAGAGGTGTACCAATGTACACCCACAGTTCGCCGGTATATTTAGGTCCCATGTAATAGGGCGCAAGCCTATTGCCATTAACCGGGCACAAATCCAAACTCCGAGCTGCTACTGAGAGTTTCATAGAAAAACCCAATAACACTTTTTGCTCGACCTGGGAAGCGAACCCAGGACCTCTAGCGTAGCAGTCGTGTTTAGGACCACTAGGCTAACGAGGCAGTTAATAAATTAATTATTTGTCAGAGAATCAACGGTACCTTGCGTTCTTTATATCGTCTAAGGAACTTTTTGCTTGTAAAGATGAAAATAATGCTTGTGCAGACTTCAATATTTTCTATAATTGACTACTGATGTGTGCTACTTTGACTTGAATGCAGTCTTGTTGTATAAGTTGAATAGGGTGCTAAATAATTGCATTCGGTACATTTTTAATTTGCGAAAATATGACCACGTATCTAGCTTTAGGGCGGAGTTTAAGTGGTTACCCATTCGTCAGAGAAGAAGGTTGCGTGGGGTAACCACGCTTTTCTGCCTTCTAAATTCTTCTTCTCCTACTTTTTTTCTCATTTTCAATATCTTTGTTCTAGTCAACCTTCTATTTAACTGTCCTTTTCATATTTTTTATATCAGTAATTCTTTCTTTCATATTCAGAATAAAATGCTTTTTTGGAATGCGCTACCTCTTAATATCAGGAGTGCCACCTCTTGGCATGATTTCAAGTGGAAATTGTGGAGTCATTTTCAGAATAAAAAAATGTGGAAATATTTACTAAGAATAGTAAGAGTTGCCTCTTAATCCTCTTTTTAAACTTTACGTAAGCTATGTATTTTATGTGTATATGCGTATTTACTTATTATAGTACATTATTCATATGTAGATTCATATGTAAGTATGGAGAATTTTAATTATTTTGTACTTGTGTACATTTCAATCTGTCTAACCGCATAGCATTATTTTATTATTGAATAAAATTGTAAACAAACGCGGTTGCCATGACTTGGTAAAATTTGTTTACCTACGCGTCACTAGATGGCGTTGTACTATTTCTATCTTTTCCTGAATCGCGGTGTTAAGATTCTCCGCGATTTGTATAGGTCTCTAGAACTAAATATTTTTGTAAACCACTTCAAACCACTTCAAACTGTATTCTATGGTGTAACCACTACATCGACGAATAAATTGACTTGGGTTCTAGTGTTGGTACTACTGGTCCACACTACCGAGTGAAAATTAATCACTTTTTTTCATTCAAACACCACATCTCTAACCCTCTAAGGAAAGGGTTATTCACAATCTATTTATGTAATAGATTTGAGTTTGTTTTTTTATTAAAACGTAGAACTTAAAGCAAAACCAAACTATGTATGTATGTTCAAAATTTACTCGTGTACAACAATTTGCACCCGTAATGTTATCTCTTCACCACCTTTGCTTGACTGGTAGAGAATGCCTAAGGTATTAAGTCCGCCTATTTACTTGTTTGTGGCAAATAGATGAAATAAATTAATAATAAATCGTAGTCATCATCTATATTAATAATTTACCTAACAATTATTGGGCATTACAAATATCACGCACTGTAAAATCATCCTGTACCAAATATTTAAAAACGATTCGTCATAATAAATTACGATTTTTATATCCCTTTGCTTTTGCTAACTGGAAACCATAAATACAGTTGACTAATAAACTTTCCCCAACGTTTGAACGAAGTAGACACGCGCGATTAATCGCAACAGAAACAAATGGATGGACCATTACTCATATTGATATAAATCTTAGCCTGAATGGGCGCGCCCGCCGTCGACGCCGGCGGACCCGGCCGAGGGAGAGCCGATACCAACGACTGCAAGGCCTTCCACTACTACTAAGACTAGCACCGCTAAGCCTACGACCACGACGAGGGCACCTCCAGCCAAACCTGTCGAGGATGATGAGAACGACATCGCTGTGAGGCCCCCTAAGGTCCCCGAGAAACCTGTGATGCCTGACGTGCCTGAATCTCCGGAACCACCAATTGTAAGATAATATACCTATTTACTTTTTGTTTATGACATTCAAAGTCAAAGTCATAGCATTTATTTCAATAAGACCATTTACAGGCACTTTTGAAGTGTCAAGAAGTTACAGTTTCAAGTTGAAGCTAGTTGAATGGATAGCAGTTAAGTGGTGAACGCTACCTATAGACATTTGCAATACCAGAGGCCTTGCAAATGCGTTGTCATCTCAAAGACAAAGTTGAAATGTCTCATGTGCCTGTAATTAAACTGGCACCCATACCCTTCAAACTGAAACACAGCTGCAACACTGCTTTGGGGCACAAGTAGGTATGGTAGTACTTCCCCGTACGAGCTTCTTCAAAAAGAGCTATACCTCTACTAAAATACTTATTACATATTTATTAAACCCATTATTTTTTATCTTTTCTTTTTTTTTCTTGATAGAAGTAAATAAAACTGTATTTTGCAGGAGAACGAGATCGCTAACCACGACGTGTGCAACTCGGACGATGATTACGTGCCTGACAAGAAGAAGTGTAACAAGGTAAAGTTTCTTGCATCGTAAAGTTAAAACTATGAAGATCGATCTTTCCATAAATAATTTTATGTATAAAATTCTAGTGTCCTAATGTTAGTTACCATACTCCTTCGAAACGGCTTGACCGATTTAAATATGGCAGTTCAACGTTTGCGGGGTCAGCTAGTAACTAATATTATATATATTTTTTCCACAGTACTGGCGTTGCGTCAACGGCGAAGGAGTGCAATTCACCTGCCAACCAGGAACAGTGTTCAACGTCAGACTAAACGTTTGCGACTGGCCCGACAATGCTGAGCGCGCCGACTGCGAGCCCTAGACTAGTCGCACGTGAACAGGACGCTTCTGTGGTCATTGTGGAGACACCGTTTGATCGAAATCGTATTCGCTTTGCAAGACAGCTGATAAATTACGTTGCTCCGGTTCGGGTTGCATCTCAGTTCAATCTGAAATGGACCGGGTATTGGGATGCATGTAGATCTAACACTGTTGGCTAAACAGCAATTAGCAAATGGGAATTTTGACTTTTGTCTAAAATTGTAAGAAACTGTCTTTGAATTCTACAAGGTGGTTAGAAACTCTCTAGTTTCTTTCGCTTAATCTTGATTGTCCGCCTTTATTTAGTTCAATGTTATAAAAATATGGTACCAAGCGTGTTTTGTGCGGTCTGGTGGTGCCTTGATTTTGATAAAATGTTGTCTCTCCTCTACGCAATGAATCAAAATAATGGTTGTATTTACGAAGTTTTAGGTTACTGAACAATATTGTCGTATTTTGTTATCAAGTCGCAACATAATACGCCAATGTTTTCTTCTCTATATTATAAGTGGGTAGCCTTATTGTGATGTTAAGTATAGATATTTACTTATGTAAATAGTGTGTTTCTTACTTAAATACGAATGCATTTTAATTGGGATCATATAATTATTTAAAACAATATCAAGCATTATATATTCCTAATTAAAGCATTATTTGGTAAGAAAACAACAAAAAACACTGAGATTACTGGTTGATCACTGCCTTAAAATCGTGTACAAGACTGCATGGATAAGAAATTAATTATAAAATAAGAATCAAAATGACGTTCAGCGCGTTATCAATATCTTCGTGTTTCTGTCTTTTATAAATACGAACAACAAGAAAGATTGAATAAGTTGCGAAACAGGAACAGTTTTATTTGTTCATTCTAGTTTGTTAAGAACTGTTGCAGTTTCTGCTGATAACTCCATTCAGCTGTTATGAAGTTATGGCAGATAATTGTATTTATTTTATAAATTTTGTTTCGACTTCGGGAGCCAATTAGACTGCTCCCGACTTTCGGGATTTAAATGAATTTCCCTAGAACTTGTCGCGGGTGGTTGCTTGCTGAACCACTTTCAGCTTAAATTATTTATTTTAATAATTTTAAGACAATAAATTATGGTAAAAATTTGAATGAGTTTTTGTTGTTTACCCTTTCAACTTTGGTGTTAGATTAGAATGGCTATATTTGCATAATTACGAGTTCTTTGGGATTAGATTGGAATCTTAGGCCTCACAAGAAACTTGTAGGTTTAAAATAATGAATGCACAGATAAGCTACGATAATTTAAGGCAAAAATATAGGCGGTTAATATTCTGATGATCGGGTACCTAAAGACTGAAAGAGATTGTTCATATATTTTTCCAAAATAATGTTGTTTGATTCCCTTTTTCCGATATAAAAGAAATTCGCAAACATTTAACCAAAACAACATATTTTTACCTATCCATAGTAATATTTAGAGAGAAAGGTTTTTTATTTGTTTGTTTGTAGGTACCGAATAGGGTCCGAAACTGAACCGATTTTAACAATTTTTTCACTAATATATGCTATATTATTACCGCTTAATTGAGGCTATGTAACATCACACTACGATCCATGGGAGCAGAGCAATAACCAAAGACTTACCTTAACGTGGGTAAATAAGGCCACGTGGACGAAATAGTGGGCAGTTTTCTAGTCTATAAAAACCATCACGCCTGTATTCCCCAAAGAGTTAGGCAGAGGTGTACCAATGTACACCCACAGTTTGCCGGTATATTTAGGTCCCATGTAATAGGGGGCGAGCCTGTTGCCATTAACCGGGCTCAAATCCAAACTCCGAGCTGCTACTGAGAATTTCATTGAAAAACCCAATAACACTTTTTGCTCGACCTGGGAATCGAACCCGGGACCCCTCATACAGCAGTCGCACTTGCGACCACGAGACCAACGGGGCAGTCTATAATGAACTTATTAATAAACGCCTGCGAAATTCTCCTACACAAAGTAACTACATAGTGTCTCACATTTGCGCAAATGTCCCACATTGCGTGTTTAGAAGTATCAGGCGCTTTTCTCTCTTACTGAAAGCGTGTTCAAAATCATGGAAAAACAGCTATGTTTAGTGGTTAAATCGAGTAAGTACTATTGTATTTTTTTTTCAAAAGGGGTAATGAAGTGTATTTTTTCCCTTAAATTTAGTACGAATAATTATGCCCATTGAGGGGGAGGGGGGCGGCATTGCTTGTGTAAACAAAGCGTACGTACATTTTTATCCTATGTAATGTATGAAATGTTTGTGTAAATAGCCGAAAAACTAGGTAATGAATTTTGCGAAATAAAGTAAAAACTGTGCAGTTAATTAGAATCTGATGGTACTTGCCACGACGTCAATTTATGCTCAACAGGATAAATTCTCTAAATGGCTGCCAAATATTTTTGTTTAATTTGCCAAAACTATTAATTACCGCATTCAAAGTTCTGACTTTGGCGGCAGAATCAGTGCCGAGCAGCCAATCACAATAAGTAAATGAATTCGATTAATCAACGTTACTCGTTATTTCGTTCCCATTTGAATCTTATTTTTTTACAACCATTTACGTCGTATTTCTTTCTTCGATAAATATTTTAGTCATCATCTGCCTAGCCTTTTCCCAACTATGTTGGGGTCGGCTTCCAGTCGAACCGGATGCAGCTGAATATCAGTATTTTACATGAAGCGACTGCCTATCAGACCTCCACAACCCAGTAATGGGTAATACGATACTCTTGGTAAGACTGGTTCTCAGACTTTCGGGCTTCTGACTAACAGTAACGACTGTCAAAGATCTACAAATGACAGCCAGGACCAACGGCTTTACGTGCTTTCCAAGGCACGGAGGAAACTCGCTATAGTAAATGGTCACCCATCCACAGACTTATTATTATTATTTATATGACTTATAAATATTTTAGTAGCAACAAATTTTGAAAGGGTTAGGGGATATAATTATCTATCTTTTAGTTAGAGTATTAATCGCGGAGTGAAAATAGTTGCACGAGGTGAATCGATGACCTGGCAAAGGTCGCGGGAAATCGCTGTTTGCGGGCAGCGCCGGAGCGGTCATCGCGGCTATCTTTAGGGGGGACTGATGTCCAGCAGTGGACATCGTTCGGCTGATATGATAATGATGATGATGAAAGCAGTTTATTTCGTTATAAAAAGAACAAAGGAGCCAACATTTTCGAACCAGTTTTTATGAACTTTACGTACTTATATTTTATTTGACAGGTCGGCTGCCCCATTTCAAAACCTAGCTATGACCTAAAACTAAATTTTATAGGAGAGCGTATAAACGTGAATTAGATCAGAGCCGAGTAGTGCACTTACTGGGTATCGATGATTAAATTTCACCGCTTTAATGTGAGTTTTCAACGCTGGTGTTTTTGTATTTGGTAGGGACGTACTTGGTTAGCAAAATTATGCAATAAAAACGATTTCTAGAAAAAGTGTCCCTTACTAGGTTTTGAAATGGGACAGCCGAGGTGAATCTTTAGATAAAATTTACACTATCACTATGATATCAATTTTATTCGCCACTTTCGTTATATTGACGATAAACTGATCGTGTAATGCGAAGATATTAATCTTTATGGATGTTTTAGATTGATGGATTCTTAAATGCTTTAATAATTTTCGTTAATCTCAAAATTGACGTCAAATTGTCGGTTTAACCGTCGTCTCAAATGCCGTTACGTAAAGAAGACCTTTGGCCTCTATTGTCATTGGAATCCACTAATATTATAAATGCGAAAGTTTGTGAGGATGGATGGATGGATTTTTGTTACTCTTTCACGTTTAAACGGCTGGACGGAGCTGGATGAAATTTGGTACTAAGATATATTGTAGTGTTAATTAACACATCTAGGATATTTTTATTCCAGAAAATGGTTTCCGTGGGATAATATACCAAATTTGACGCGGACGAAGTCGCCGGCATAGTTATATATATTTTACACCCAATTCATGCAAGTCTTTAAAAATACTAGCTTAGTACTGTCCCAAAGCTAGACAACCGCCTCTTCTAATCCAGAGAAGACACAAGCATTGTTCACCGCACTTGCTCAAGCCTGTTTGGCGATTTCGGACTTATTATTAAGCTCAGTCTTTAGAATTTAGTTGCGACCGAAAACTTTTTAATCAATTTCAAAATTGTGTTAAAAGGTTAGCTTTCTTCACGATTTTTTCCATCAGGGATGTCAGTGACGTCCAAGATAAAAAAAAAACATAGAAAGGATACATGAATTGAAAATGTCACATTGGTATTTGCCCGGTATCGAACCCACAACCTCACGCATGAAAACGGCTTTAACGACTGGACCATCACGGTACTGCACTGCGATGCAGATCCATCATAATAATATTGGACCCGCATTCTCGAGATCTACGTATGCCTATTTTTACCTGACCTTTGTATGCAGAGGAAATTGCCCTCATAGATTGTACTATCATTATGAATGAACGTAGGCGGTATTCAAAGGTAAGGTTCTCAGAAAAGCTTATAAGGCAAGAATATGACGTACGTAGGTACACGTGCACGTGGATATTTTATTGTTATTATTAGCCATCCATCACGCTTGTATTCCCCGAAGGGTTAGGCAGAGGTGTAACAATGTACACCCACAGTTCGCCGGTATATTTAGGACCCATGTAATAGGGGGCGAGCCTATTGCCATTAACCGGGCACAAATCCAAACTCCGAGCTGCTACCAAGAATTTCATAGAAAAACCCAAATAACACTTTTGCTCGACCTGGGAATCGAACCCAGGACATCCAGCGTAGCAGTAGTGCTTAGAACCACTAGGCCAACGAGCCAGGTACGTAGGTAAGTAACTAGAAATAAAGTGCCTCTCCTTACCTATTTTTAAAAATGACTTTCTAGTAAATCACACACACAACAGCACACAATTTACTACAAAACTATACAAGAGGCTAAAAAAATGATTTTTTTTAGCATTAAAGATTTACTAGATCATAAGAATTAATTAGTAGGTATTTTAAATTGTATCTAAACCTGTGCCTATGTGCCTACTTTATTTTATGCAAAACACGTGTGTCATATTAATCTATAACATCTAAATATACCATGTTTTTTCAGCAAATAAATATAATAATATGACTGTGTTACCAATACCTATAATTTAATGAAAGTTTTAAAACAAACTATATCATAGTAGGTATCCGGTAAACTATTAAAATTCAATGTAAACACGCCTTGAAACGTAGAGTCACGGTAATATTATAATACAGTACTCCAACTTCATACAAACGGACGAAACGCGAGCTATACCTACGCGCCTCGATCCTGGGGTGCGCGCGCGGTGCAGACAGATTAAAATACTGGAGACGGGCAGCCCGTAACGCATGTTTACGTACCGCGCGGCTGTAGGCATTTATTTCTGTCATGCGGCCGAGTTACACTACTGTATTATTATATTACCGTGGTAGAGTGTTAGAGTGTTAACATTCGGGGTATGTGTTTACGACACCAAAAAGATAGATGTCTACCACACGATTACATCTTTGAACACCCACAGCCTCAAAGTTTTTAGCAGCTCGTTAAAGCGAACCGAAGTTTAACAGTCCGTAAGCATTAATTAATTCGTTACAAAGGCGCGTTTTGTTATTTAATGTTATTTTAAACTTTGCTTTGTTAATTATGATTAACATGCTATGTTTATAGGATAAATATATTGATTAGAGTTTGTATCCTTTATGTGGGCGTCGAGTTTAATCATAAGTTTTCTCTTTATGATTTTATTATGAAGCTATTTTTGTTTAAATGTTGAACGCCTGTAGCATAAGTTTGCCTACTTAATCAAATTATTGTTTACCAATGAACCACGTGTTCGCGTGGGATTTACTTGGGTAGGAAGGTAGTAATAATAAATAAGTTTGCCATTCATACCGAAATAGCTACCCACGTTATCAATGTTATTTAATTTTTCCTTTACGTTATCAGACAGCGAGTTTTATCGAACTCACTATAGACGTACCGTGTATTATTAGAACAAACTTGGTTAAACACAGGTAGGTATAAAATGAGATAAAATTCTTTAAAACATTTATAATTCAAAATTTAAATAATTGTTTAACATAAAAATAGACGTACAACGGTAAAAAAATATCACAATTAAAATTAAAAAAAAATACAAAAAGTTTGGGCTCGTCCGGGATTTGAACCCGGGACCTCTCGCACCCTAAGCGAAAATCATACCCCTAGACCAACGAGCCAGCTGGTAAAATCGTCGAAATAGTGTTACACATTCGAAATGAATGTTTTAAAAGAGAAAGGTTCGCCCACATGTGGCTAGTGAGTTACCGCATCCATCGTCCAATAACGGAAGACGGAATCGTAAAAAATATCACGCGCCGCTCGATTGAATGCGTGTCACGCATAGTTAGTATTACCATAAGAAAAATGATCATAATGATAGCCAGTTCTAATGTTGATCAATGTCAAGGTATTCCTTGACTGGAAATAGAAAGAAACAAAAAATCTTAAATAATAAGTTCCATTCATTTTTTGTTTTATAAAGTTTGAAATTGAAAAATATTCATTTTGTAACCGGTGACAGGTACCTACTTAGATTTTTTGTTCTACCTACATAATATTAGTTTTCACTTTCAGATTTATAATTTTAATTTACTTATTCTTTTTATCAATATAAGTTAACTAATTAATTATTCCAGAAAGATTTTGTTTAATTAAAACAGTTGTTATTAACGAAGTTATACCTAAAAATAGTTGTTATTAACCAACTTATTTTATGTTTACGGTAAATAGCAATTAATTGCCTGCGTACTGCTTTAATTTATTATTTATGTCATACTGGCCGTAATTTTAATTGGAAAAGGCTATGAGCTTCGTCTAGGTCTGTCAAAGGAAACGCCGAGCTCATCGACTGACCCTGTCAAGTACCAATTAATATTCATTGAATTTGAAAAAGGAACAGAACGTTCCACGTTTGTTTATGGTTTATTTCTTTACACTTTGAGGTTTAAAAGTAGGTGATTTATTAAAGAGGTTTGAATGAGGTTTACGATAACTAGCTTAGTAAATTAAATTCATGGAATTTTGATCTTTAAATCGTAATAGCTATGGTCGATTTATCTTTGTGTTGCAAAAGTTGTATTGTTATATTCTTATCAGTGTTGTCAATGAGTTTTGTAGGCACAAGCATCAGATAAGTAGTATGGGGAAATATTTTCGTACGTGTTTTATTTTTAGTGTTATCTAAATTATTGGATAAAGTTGATTGTGTGGAGGAGTATCCATATGGATATTTGATATTGAAACTAGTGAAAGGAACAAGTGTTTTTTTGTTAGAAAAGTATTCCAATTTCTATGGAGTAGGGTAACCTAGTATGATAGACTGCCAGATAAAATAAATAATTGACAGTATATTTGAGTTTTATAAATTCATTATTACTAACATAAAATGTTTATATTGTATATAATGTATATGTTTTTACAGTGTGTCCCAGGGATAAGTGACCGCCCGGGGGATTTTGTATATTTGTACAAAATTATTAATAATTACATTTATATTTGTGACTTAGCGGCTTTAGTTTTTTTTATGATGCAAAACACCAACATTGTACACTCAGTTCGCAATAAACGTTTTTGACTTTGACCTATCGGAAGCTTGTAATTACCTCGTTATCGTAGTGGTCCTAAGCGCGATTACTACGCTAGAGGTCTTGGGTTCGATTCCCAGGTCGAGCAGTGTGATTGGGTTTTTCTATAAAACGCTCAGTAGTAGCTCAGCGCTATTATCTATGCCCGGTTAATGCTAATAAGCTCGCCCCCCTACTACATGCGACCTAAACATACCGGCGAAGAATGGGTGTACATTGGTACACCTCTGCCTAACCCTTTGGAGAGTAAAGGCGTGATGGTACACTTTCCTAGTAGGCCACATCCACGTCTCGTTCACTAATCACGTGCCCACGTTCAGCCCTGCGTAAGCCAGTCAATGAACAACTTTATTGTCTGTACGTAATTTTCCTGGAATTTTTACCCCGCATATTAAAATACGGCATTGCAGCTGCTGGTTTAATAAAGTCTACGTTCTGATGACGCAAGTTTATAAGTGATACTATTTTCTTCGTAAATAGCCTTGGCCGTCACAAGCTGATGCGTGTTATTAATTGTGAGAGAAAAATCAGTATTGAACATCCTATTCAAAGGATAGGTAGTGTAGTTTCACCTTTGCTACTTCAAATGGACTGAAGTGCATGATTGATTAGATATGACTTAGCCACTCAAGACTTGAAGACTCCCAGGTTATGCCTTCTTCTTCTTAGCGTATCGATGGCAAATAAAAGAATATAATATAAAATATGTTTAAAATTTTATGTTTTGCCCAAAATTCTTGCATGCAACCTTACCGAGGTTATGCCTAAAAATAGGGAAACACAGATGCCGCAAGGAGATTATTACACGATTTTTTTCAAGAGTACCTATAGTACTTACCTTCCTGATTTGTCGCAAAACCCATGTGAGTAACACCGCAACCCATATCTCTAGCCTAGTCGTGACTATATAGAACTACTAAAAGCCGTTGTTAGAAACTCAAAACATTCGAATCACTGCTGAAGTGTGTTCATTATAGCCACACCGTCAATTTGGCCTGTAGCCTGAGTGACGTGTGACGTCACCACAATAGTAAGACGATTTGTCATCGAGTAGGTTCACGCGAAATTAATTATATATGTGTAGGTCTGAAGGCATGAAGTCGTATGACTATAGCAGGACAAGTGTGAACTTGACGGTCACTAATGAAACACGCCCCGCTTACTAAACTATTTTGGGGCTTTATTCTATTCATATACTAAACAAGATACAGATTTATAATAATCCTACGAATAAGTACCACCTCCACCTACGTGGATACCAAATAACTACATTTTATTTTAGTTTTAACATTACTAAGTCGGATTAAAGGATGATAATAAGGACGAATGGTGGTGATGGTGGTGGTGTTGTGCCCGTCATGATGGATATCCGAACTTATATTGATAAGCGCGAAAGAAAGTTTGTTTGTTACCTTTTCTCGTCTAAACCCCTCAGTTGAACCGATCATCCTGAAATTTTGCATAATAATAAATTATAATATAATAATAAAGAATAATAAGCATTTCTTTCGGACGTACTCCATATACTGTGACACAAAACTATTGTTGGTACAAACACAATTCACACATAATAAAATAAAAACACAAAGCGGCACCCCACAAGAGCACCAGTTATAGCATATACGTTCTCAAGTGTACAAAAACGGCGATAGGATGGATACCTTTAATAAAAAAATTACTGTTTCCAAGGAAAACAAAAATAACTTTCTGGTGATAATAGATGCAGCAACATGTCTTTCAAACCAAGATTCAATTTAAAAAATAACCGACATTTTTGCGGACGAAGTCGCGGGCAAAAGCTTGTTCTCCGTACTTGCCGAAAATCTACAATACTCAACTGAGGTGCGTCATAGATACGCATTATCAGTTGTTACTAATATAACTGATAGATATCAGAACAATTACTAGACTGAATAGATTACGTTGAAGTTCCAATATACAGTTGTCATACTATAGTCAGTAAAATGTCTCATACAACTTGAAATACACCTCTAAGGCAACCTTGTCATAAATAATCCTTACAATTAAATGACGCATAAACGTATCACATAAAAGGAAAAAACGACCATTTTCTAGAACGATGCTAACATAATTTTATTAAAGTAGGCTACTTCTTGATGGAATTATGTTAATAATTTTCAGAAGGCAATTAATAAGTGGGTGTAATTGCTTTTGTTTATAATACGTAACTAGTAATATTTATTAAAATATTATACCAGTGTGAAACTTTACAAAAAGATATTAAATTGTTTTACGAACTCCTTACGCCTGTTTTGGATATCGGTCGGAATGTTATGGTGGATAGCTTCTATGCATTATAAAAATAAAAACGTTTTGAGACTTTAATCGCGACAATGTGATATACTTTACTGTTCAAAAAATATATAGGTACTTACAAATTTAACGCCCCCACAATTTCTTTGGAGTTCTCAAAAAGTAACCAATACTTAAGTATTTCTTCTTAATATCTTTTATTAAATATATGCATAACCAAAGAGCATAGAAACACTTAAAAAAATTAAGTTACTTTGTAAAATATAGTAAAAGTGCAAATGTAATGTGAACCCGCGCATCGCGCCGCGCACAAGCGAAGCGAGCTGACTCCGCTCCGACCGCTAGTAGCCTCGAGGAAAGCGCGGGTGCTGTCCCCACGCTACCGTTTGCCGCCATTGCCGAGCTTTCCCGCGAAAAACTTATCATAGACTATTAACACGCATTAAAAAATATAAACGCAGTATTTGTTTCAAAAATATACTTAAAAAAATGCGTACTGGTTATAAATATTTTTTATTACGTTCTAAATAAAACAAGTATGGGTTAAATAATATTTGTGGAAAATTGAAAGTAGTTCTGTAAAATTGATGTTCAAAATGCAGTGAATTAAAAAAAAAGATGATTTATGGTTTAGCAGTTTTTGTGTCTCGGACTAGTGAAAGTTATGGAAGAAAGGAAATTAATTACAACAAAATGCCGTAACAGGTAAGTTCGTCGTAGTTTTTACTTAAAGATACTAATATATAAAGCAAAAGTAACTAATATATTTCTATTTAGTACAAAAAAAAATACGTTTTCATTTGAATTTCGCAAAATTTAACTGACATTGTAATACGTGTTTCTTTTATGCCGTTAGTTATTTGAGTAAAATTACAGATGCGCTAAAAAAAGCTTAACAATTTTCAATGACCTTTGATATGTAGCCCTGCATTATAATAATCACAAATAATAGTATGTACCTAACAATACTTACATTTTTAATGAAATGAACGTGTATTTCGAAATACTTTCAAATTAAATAAATATTTTTAATAAAACTTAAACACAAAAACAATTTAATCAATGTAAAATAGGAGACGACAAAAATGTAGAAATGTATCCTTAAAAAAATTGAGAATAAATTAATTTCTGAAGTAATGAATCAATTAGGAAAAATGACAAAAGAAGAACGCCGTAAAGGACGAAAAAAGTTTAAACAAAAACCGTGGGTTTTAAACTCAACGATAAATAAATAAATAAATATCTTGGGACAACTCACACACGGCTATCTGATCCCAAGCTAAGCAGAGCTTGTGTTATGGTAACCAGACAACTGATATACATACTTATATAATTTATAAATACATACATATTATAGATAAATCACACCCAGACACAGAACAAACAATCATGCTCATCATAAAGCATATTTCAGACCTGAGTGAATTTACAGCTTGTAATTAGACGACCAATGGTTACTGAAATGAAAACTAGAACAACGAAAATACGCCTGAGTTATGGCGTTCTAATGGTTAAAGTTAGGAAGTTTAGGAGCGAGTTAAACGGGCAATTGTATTGCAGTTAGGTAACTATAATTTAGACTACGTCCACCCCGTCATCCCGTCAGCGTCTCAAATTATTTCAAAGTGCGATTGCTTGACAAATTGCTTTAGTTGGGCACCTGGGAGTCGCCCGAAACTTTCGATCTGTTATGTGGTACTAGATAAGAACTGTTTATTAAATTACCAATTTTATTCAGTTTTGGTGAATAATTCTGCTGCTTTTTTGTATGTGAGTTTTTATGTTTGTTAACGCACCCACGATACAGGAATATCTAGGGGCAAGCTTTTAAAAAAAAACCGTTTTCATCGTCCGATGATCTATCGATATGCTTTCAAAAATCGGTTCGGATTCAGTTTGCCACTACTTAAGGTATTGGCAAATATTTCTGTTCCGATTGGATCACTTGTGGTTTATTCGGTTTTCAAAAAGTTTGCTCCATTTCTCGATTCCATTCGTCGCATTTCATATCGGACATGCACTGTATTTTATTCGTTAAACCGTGCTGTTTCTTTTGATACCCTAATGTAATTTTATGGAACACCATTTAATATAGTTGGTAAAGGATTATCTTCCAGCCATTGCGTAGCTTAATTTCATTGAAAATTCGGTAAAACCGAAAATGTTACGTATAGCCAATTTTACTTCTAGTCTCGGCCATATCATTTACATTAAATTGTCTGGTTACGTCTTAAAGTGGCTTTAGGGGGAGTCACAAAAATAAAAGACGAACAAAATGCGTTTTATGGCTCCAACGCCGGTTGTCAATGACCATCGTTATGATCGGGGGTGAAAAAGTGAGTTTATGTAGCTCTAAATACTAACATAATAATGTCCCAAATTCTCTTCTCTCGTTCCTAATAAGATTTTTAAATAGAAACATGAAAAGTGTACCATTTTTTATCGTGATCCATTCATTGTCGTTGATCAAAAGTAAATTTTCACTTTAACCTTAATTTGATGGTTTAGAGATATTTTCCTCAAAGGCACCTCGGGAGAGTTCATTTTAAAATAGAGGCTCTATTCTGTAGCCGAGGGAATATTATTCGAAGTCGGTCACGTAGTGATAAGTTGGGTCATAAATCGAGTTCGACGATGCATTGAATAAAAAAGAGTTCCGTTAAATAAAAAGTATGATAAGGATCTGATTGGTAAGTAAGCAGGAAATTATGCTGTATAACATTGACATATATCCTTGACATCGAGATATACAATGATCCTTGACATATAAACGTCCTAAACAAATCTCTACCTAAAACTAATTTTTGCTAATCTTATCTACATCCACAATAGATACTACAGAAGGCCGTGTATGTAGCGTCACTGGAAGATTTACTGTTCTTTATGTAGGCATGCGTGCGCTTCACTGGCTTCAAGCCAAATTATTTTTTGCCAAATCTGCGAGAATCGTACTAACGAATAAATTCGACGAAGGTCGACGGTTCCCTTCTATAAAATTATAATTTAGTAATTTTACGCTGTCTTGCTTATACGGAGGCGGAAGAGGCTATTTTGAAGAATGTAATACAGTTAGGTTTGAATAAAATGGTTTATTTGTTAGGAGTTTATTCGGTTTTCCCATAAATCAATTGTATTTTTCATTAACAAGGAAGATTTTGCAGTCAACAATTTATTTGACAAGATTATGGTTATGAAATTTTCCTAATTTGTTGTTATGAAATTGCATAGGCCTATCTTCGGTAGCCCTATACTGTGCCATACCTGCACTGTTTACGGTGACTAGTGCTATGTTGTGCTCTCCAATAGCATAGCATTATATTGCATCGATTTCATTTCATATTTACTATCACAAAATATTTTGTTACCCATATGATAAGATATTTGCGTGTTTCTGAACCATTTTCTTTTATTTTATTTTTTCTTTGTAGAGATATATTAAGGCAGCCCGAGAATTTCAAAACCTTAGGCTTCCACAAATTACAGCTCAGTTTCAGGTGGATGTAGGTCAAAGTTTGTATATTCGATACAATAACGAATACATGCCTATATTACAGAATAATAATTACAAAAAACAGTAACAAATTTCGGGGTAAATATGGTTTTTTCATGAAAACACGACGTTATCCCTTAATAATATATGAAATATTGATAATTTCAATGATGAGTATTCCGTAAAAATATAATTCGTTATTCTCGCAAATCCTATTTCGATCAACATGCAACATGATACAGACAAAAATTAACAAAATAACGTAAGAAAAGTAGAATTTCTCAGGTTACCTTAGAGCATTCACCTTAAGAATTAACCGTGATTAATGCAAACGTCTACTGCTTAAAATACTTCTTTGCTCAAAGAAAGATTGATGGTACAGTCATTAGGAACTCTATAATTAAAGACATTATGGTTTTATAGAATGCTAATGGTTTTATGAAACGACTGTCGCCTGACCTCCATAACTCGTTTAGTTCATTTCCAAGTTGTTAGGAGGTTAAGTGAAATTGTTAAATTATATTTTCTTTTTGTTTTACAGCGTTTTATGTTTAAAACATTCATAGAATAAAAAGATTTGGTGCGTCCTTAATGGCTGTGCTGGCCTTATTACTGTGTGTGGAATGGTATTTTTTTATTTTTATTACATTGTTGTTGTAGGTACGTAATTTGAAGTGAATTTGAGTGAACAGTATTATTCTATAATTATAATTATTTGTTGTGTAGTAGGAACATGTAGCTTGAGTTATAATTAATTTAAAAATTACTCTGAAATCGCCTTGAGCAACCATGGTGATCAATGCTTGTGCCTTCTCTGTATGGGAAAAGGCTTTTGTCCTGCAGTGGGACAATAACAGTTTTTATTAATTATTTTTGCGTGTAATAAAATGATTGTCCTTTTCCATTTTACTATTAATATCACAACCGAAAAAAAATACGGAGATTTAAAGCACCCATTAACTCGGCGTGGAACTGCAATCCTACGCCTTGAAAGGTTAATAACAACAATAAAAAGGGATTAAGTAAGGAGAGTTTAAAAGAAGCTAGTGGCTGTCTATAGTTTCTGCCTACCCCATGGGTCAACGCGTTACTTTGTGTGTGTATTAGGTATATACTTAGTAAAGAAAATGTACTGCGAAATAAACTAAAACAAAATTAAGTCGAGCTTATTTAAAAATATGTAGCGTCAAATGGTTATTTACCGATAAAGAACTTTGTTTTTCTTGACTGATGGAATTCAATATCTTAAATAAAGGCAAGCTTGAAGTATCTTCGGACATTTTTTGTTACACTTTTTTTACGGTATCTCTCCTGATATTATGAAGATCAAACGCCTGTCTACAGTATTTGTTAGTATGTTACAACTAATTTCATTTGACGACACGGTTGGCGTAGTGGCTAAGCGATCGGCTGCTGCGCTGCGTGTCGCGGGTTCCATTCCCGTACGGTAAGTATATTGGAATGGCTTACCGGTTGTTCTGGGTCTGGCTGTTTGTATGTGAGTTTATTTGTTTGTTCAGCCACGATATAGAGAAATTCTTAGATTCAAACAACGTTTTTTTTTTCAAAGTCAAAGTCAAAGCATTTATTTCAATTAGACCATTTACAGGCACTTTTGAATTGTCAAGAAGTTACAGTAA
This sequence comes from Caradrina clavipalpis, assembly GCA_932526535.1. Lineage (NCBI taxonomy): Eukaryota > Metazoa > Arthropoda > Insecta > Lepidoptera > Noctuidae > Caradrina > Caradrina clavipalpis. Next base: position 6,928,825 of record OW052108.1, read on the forward strand.
GTTGAAGCTAGTTGCTCGTTCCAAAACGTAGATCTCTATGGAGAAGAACGAGCAAGAAACTTCATGGACTCCATTTTTAATAAATGAAATGATAAAACATAATTACTTTTTAAAGTAAAAGAGTTTGTTGTATGTGTTCCAGGGTAGTGTGTGCGGAGAGAAATAATAGGTTGTTATACGTTGTATAATCTTTACTCTGATGCCAATGTTACAAAGTTGTATTTGTAGCGCGTGTATAGTTGAAGGCGGTTTCGGGCGAACTGAACTCGCCGGGCGCTGCGCGTGCAAGGAATACAAAACAACTGCGTCAGCGCCCCTACAAGTTAAATCAATTATAATAGTTTAATCAAGCCATCTAATTCATCATCATACCAAAATTACGCTAAGTTTGTAATCAATATCACTTATCGTTCAAATGTGGGTGTACAAAGACAACCCCTACTACTAGGTATACCCCGAGACAACCCCTTTGGGAAATTGACGTGTGACGTTTAATCACTTGAATTCAGTAGTCAAATAAACTTGTAATTTATATCACATTAATTTAAAATAAATGTTTTTTGTTAGGAGGTGAAAGTTATCTTATACATAAATTACTACTGATAACTACGATAGGTACCAACTCTAAAATATTAAAAACAAATCTTCGATTTTATACAAATATGCACCAATTAATAAATTAAACAAGATTTTTCAAGTTTTTTGTTCTACTAAAAGCATTTTACAATGTTTCATGAATACTTGCAAACATTGAAACATTGCCTGTGATTTGTAAGACAATCTAACGCTTCTTTGTTCTGATAAAAGCATTTCAACTACAACAATAGAAGAATTTGATGCCCCATTAGCTCTTTTATATTTATATTATGTGAACATTATATTATTATTTATTTTAAGTCTTTGTTAGCTTATAAGTTGTGTATATATTTTACTAGCAGCCCTAGTCAAAGTTGATATCGTTGGACTTATAACGGTTGGTTTGGTTCATAATGGTTGGTTTATATTGTTGGATTTTATCCCATGGGAACCATGTATACATTTTTCGGGATAAGAAGTAGCATATGTTATTTTCCAAAATAGTATTTATCTCTATGCCAAATTTAATCTAGACCCCTTCAGCCGTTCCGTCACGATTGAGTATCAAACATTCATCCATTCTCACAAGCTTTCGCATTTGTAATAGTAGTAGGTAAGATAAGATTCATTTAAGTGTGTGTGAACTTATAAGTTTTGAATATATTTTACTAGCTTCTGCCCGCGACTTTGTCCGCGTCAAACTTGATATATTATCCCACGGGAACTGTACATTTTTATTGGGATAAAAATTATCCTATGTGTTATTCCACACTGTAATCTATCGCTGTGCCAAATTTCATCTAGATCCGTCCAGCCATTTGAGGGTGAAGAAGAGACTGTCACACAAACTTTTGCCTTTATAACATTAGCGTGATTATGATCTAGTAATCTTTAGAATTCTATAAAAAGAAAACAAAAGACGATAAACCTTACATATTTTGTCTATCGTAAAATATTTCTCAGAATTCCATTGTTCGTCTTTCCTTGTTTGTCTAACACAAGTACACTCAGCCGCTTGACAAAATGGTGCCGGATAAATAGTTGGTCCTCGAGCAAATATTGTAAAGATCCGAGGATCTAAAGGTTCTCGGGGGACGTGGAGCATGTACGTACATTTGCGAAGGTACACAGGATCCCGCACAAATACTCTAACTTGTACATATTTGTGTACCTTGTGTAGGTACATAGGTATGTTCAGCCATGCATTTTAGATCTGTCGGTACTGTGAGGGGATGCGAAAAAGGACGATGGGTACTAAGTTAGGTGAAATAGTTCTCCCTACTAGATTCTTCTTTAAATAGGTAGGTATATTTTTTAGGTTACCTATAGGAGATGAATTGTTAGAAGATTGAAAAAAATTAACATAAAATTTTGTAGGTAGAGGCCTGTGTTGTTATTTAACCGACATGGGTTACTCTTTGCCGTGTAATTTCGTGAACAATATTTAGAATATATCTAATGACTGACTAGATGTTTTACGCATTGATCATAAGTAACGCTGATAAATGTGATATTTAAAAGCATAAAGATGAACGAACTGGGGGCAGAATTTCATAATTTTTGATATCTAGTTTCCAGTTATTTTTTTTTTAGTTCGCTGTTTCGTCTTATCTTATTGACAATAAATATCAAATTCTGGTAAAAAAACGTAGGTAAAATAGACGAATTACAAATTGGGCGACTCATATTAGAATGCGAACGTATCTCAAAGCTACTAGAATTACCCCTCCGTTTGTTTATGCTTAGCTCTGCCAAATACACAGGCTGATGCTAAAACACAGATTATATAGAAGGATGTTAATTTAATGTACGTGGTTAATAAAGCAATCGCGGTTGTTTGGCGGCGGCCCAGCACTACGGGCCTGACCGACGAGCTCGTATGCAACAATATTGATTCAGTTTTAAGTACTCGGGAACTTTGCTAATCATGTTACTGGATAGCTTAATGAAGACACAAGTATAGGGTATTTGAAGTCATGGAGATTAAACGATCACCAAAATTGGCATTAGCGGTTCCGTTATTAAAAATAAAAGATTAAAAGAAGAAGGTTAAAAGTTAATTGCCAAGAACTGTAAGAAAAAAGAAAAATACAGTTGTCTCAAATCATTGACTCTAAAAGAACAAGAAGATTTGCTTTCCTAGTCGAGAATTTGAACGACTGGGATATAACCAACCAAAGTGGCAGACTGGATGGCTTGCTAGTAGAAGATTTTCTAAACAAACACCTGACTCTGGACTTTTCGCATCCAGTCAAATTTACTTCTTCATGTCTTCATTCAATCTAGTAACCATGTCAAATACTCTTTTTATAAAACAATAAGTAATTAAAACGCTGGGTTCTTGTCTAGACCAGGAATATTTTGTACAAGGGCCATTTAAAGCCCTTTTTGCTCTTTTCAGCAACTTTTTTAATGATTATACCTTCTCTTTTGACAATTTTTATAATTGCACGCATGACAAGAGGCTTATAAAAACGTGCCTTCTATTTTTAATATTTGTGAACAACGTGGATGACGTGAGCCTATTAAAAAGGGACCTTCTATCTTTTTTACTTCGAGATTAGCGTGCAAAGTAGCGTGTGGTAATCAGAATAATGAATTACTCTTTAGGGACAGCTATATTTGGCTTCTCATAGTTCGGTAGCACGACACAGATTAAAGCACACAAGTAAAATGTATAATATGTAGCTTGATGTATAAACACTAAGATTTGTATCATACACTACCTTTTGCCCGATTAACTGTTGTATATCGTGGACGCAGACAAAGTTGCGGAATAAAGAGAAGCCTATGTTCTTTCTTGGGGTTCAAACTTAGCCCGTACCAAATTTTATCAAAATCGGTTCAGTAGTTAAGTCGTGAAAGCGCAACAGATAGACGACAGACAAAGTTACTTTTTCGTTTATAATATTAGTATGAATTATAGATTTATCCATATTGCTTGTAACTACCACCCACCCTATCAAAATAAATGCCAGAGCAATGGACTCCATCTTCTCTAAACAATATTTACATTAAAAGGAGAAAGGACAGCAAACCATTGAACAAGAAAATGTTATGTTATATTTCAAAAGTTCAACACTACACGGGTTACATTTCTGTGGAACAAAAATATACGTGCACTCCAACGAGTGTTTGGAAAAGACACCCTGTAGATATGCTAAGTCTGTTATATTTCTGGTAACCCCAAATTCTGACACACAAGGTTGTGTCTGTCTTGAACACCAGCCAAGTGTCAAATGTGTATACAGAAGTAAGTTCTGAAGGGAAGGTGATCTAAGCACTTACCATTCAAACAAAATTAGTAGCTAATCGTATTTAGATAAATATCAAAATAGACAGGCACGAGCACTTTAAAAGTTTTGACTGTTTCCGTTGTTCAGTTGTTACATTGTACGTCGCGAAGTAACTATTCACATCCCTATTAACGTAACATGAGCAAACATTGATGAATTAAGTACTAAACTATTAGCAGGTCCCTCTTTTAAATTGGGCACTTTGGGGCCCCTCGAATTTTGGGGGCCCCCGGCCTTCGATCATACCTAAGTATCATTCTTTACAACCTTAGTTCCATTATATGCAATATAATTTAATTAGGTTCAATTGAATATTAAATTAAACTTGTTGCATAAACTTTAAATATGGAAAATAATTTGAAAAAAGAAAATTAATGTTACCTATCAAAATACGTAACAAACACAGGGGCCCCATGATCCTTATGCGCCCGGGGCCCCTAACGGGTTAAAGACGGCCCTGACTATCACTACAAAGTTTGTTACAAAATTATTTATTAAAACGTTAGCAAGTTTTACACGTGCCGTTTATTTTTGTGTTTTGTGATCCCAGGATCATTCCTCCGACAGTTAATATACAATGTTACAAAATAATAAAACACGCAATTGAGCCATTTGTGAGAACAACAACAAGTTTCTGTCCATACTATCATTATTTATTAAATAAATAAATGATATGTATATTACTAAAAAAATTAAGCTATACTAAAAAAAAAAATTGTTTGTTTGTTGAAGCGCGTAAATCTCTGGAACTGACAGTCGGATTGAAATAAATATTTTTGCATATGATAGCCAGATTCATGAAGAATGGTTTAGGCTAATATTATAACTGTTTATAATGTATAACATCACGCTACGACCCAAGGAAGCGGAACAGTAACCAAAGACGTAACTGAACACGGATGACAACACTAGCTTCGGTATATACTTCGGTAAGTTATTCTGCGTACGTAAATCAGAAAAAAAAGCACCAGCAACGAAGTAGCTGGCAGCAGCTAAATGTCAAACTAAATGTAAAAGCTATTACAATAAAGCAAGGAGTATGTGCGTGACACAACCATCTTTTCATTTTGTAACGGTATACTCATGTAGAAATCTACGTATGTACAAACCACGTTTACTTTGTATGCCATAATGTATGGCAAAACATGGAGGCCATTTTATAAGGCCTATTGTATATTTTTGTGTATATATGTTTTTTATATATTATTATGTGGAAATTTATGATGGTTTTCTCTGAGACTCTTACTGACTAGAAACTACCCTTACGTGCCTTCCACGATCCCCGACTAATAGGTCATGTACATCTAGTCCAAAACTTGATATTGTAAAGTAGTAACTATGTACACCACGCTTAAAAAAATAAAATGCAATTACTTTAACTTTTAACATTACTTTCTCCATATACACAAATGCGGTTCGCTACATCAATATTTTTCCAAATTTTCCATAACCCTTTGCAATGTTCATTATGAATTTGCACGAATATACTAATAGTAAAAGCATTAACGCTACTATCGATAAATAAATATTTACCGCCGGCAATTTGTACAACGTTTATCTTTGTAATAAAACCCTGCGACATGCGTCGTATAGAAACGATCGAAAGTCCCAATGCCACTTCTAAATTTTGTGCAACATTTTTTTCATCATTTTCGGTGTTAAGATCTTAAGTACATATTAACGTGTCCAAAATAATAAACTATGATATAAATAAGTATTAAGAAAGAATAGCCCTTTTGACTTTATAGACCAAAATAAATCTGTATGACGTGTTTACGACTCATATTACCTGTTTACTGTCCTAGAATATTAGTTTTTGTATTGTGGAATGGACCACCTTTGAGAGAAACTAATATAAAAGACACAATCTTATTAAGACTTATTATAGTTTTAATGGACATTCGTCTGAAACAGCTGTGGTTATTTTTGGACACAATAGTGGAGACTATTGTGTTCAAAAATAACCACAGTTAGACACTCTTATAGACACTCATCTATAAGAGTGTCCAACTGTGTGGTAATATTACCAATGTTATGAAAAAAGTTGGAAAGTTATCTTAAGTATTGGCGGCATTCGTTTATCACTTTATCGTTTCCTTTTGATCATTTTAATAAACTTCTATAAATTCCTAAGCGAGACTGGTAGGCTGTTATCATAGTATTTTTTATTAATAATTGTTAAAGTGAAATATCTTAAACACACTGGCGAACTGTGGGTGTACATTGGTACATCTCTGACTAACCCTTCAGGAAATACAGGCGTTATGGTATGTATGTATGAAATAGCTTTATTGCATCTATTATAGCATTACACAAAAAAACTGCAAATAAACGATAGTTAGATTATATTGTTGAAATAACTACATTGTAGTGACACTTTCAAATGTCGTAATACTTTTAAACGGCAAAAAGCTCGCATTGTTTTGTATTTATCGTGAAGAAACGAAGCTGTTACAACATGCTTACATTGGAAATAACAATAATCGTTCGAAAATATTTGTCTAACATTATAACGAATAAAATATAGATCTGTACGAAATCTATCCGACAAATCAAAACCAAGTTGTCTAACTTTCATGTTACTTGACATTTTGACCGGCCATCGACAGAATATTGCTCTGCTAGTATTAATGTAAAGTTTATCACAAGAATAGCTTGAATTTTAATCATACTTGGTCTTGAATAGTCGCTTCAGATACATATTCAAGTAAGAAAGTATTATTCACCAAGATTACGCAGGCGGTTGGAAATGATAAAATCGATCGTCGTGGCCGGGCGCCTGCAAGACTAATGGCGATTCTGAGAATTTTTGCCTTTCTCCACTTTTGCTATCAATACCCGCTTGTGGTTTTCGTGGTGATATTTTGTTGACCTTTTACTCATGTTATTTTTGGTTGTCCTTATTTTAAAGTCATGTTGATAAACATACCTACTGGGTCTGGATTTAGTAATAAACTAAATAACAACAAAAAAAGGTTATTTTTTATAACACATAACATACCATCACGACTGTATTCCACCAAAGGTTAGGGCTTTATTTTTATAAATAACGTAAAATAATTATTTAATTAGGTAGCTGCTTACTTCTAACTTAACATTTAAATACATATTTTCTTTAACGTCTTTTAAATCTTTTCTGAGAACACTTTATCATTCACGTAGATGTGTACATTTAAAATTATTGGTAGACACAAAAAGCCTTAACTGGCTAAATTGTATGGAAAATTTTGTACTCACGAGAATGAATTTAGAGTTTTACATAATCTGACATTGAACCAAAGTCGAGGGATTTCCAATATCAGGGTACAATGCCTACATGCTTTATTTATTATGCGGGAACATTTTTATGACGGCGTTGAATATGAATTTTATTATGTTCCTGTAATGTGGAATATGACGCGTTCTGACTTCTGATCAACAAGCGCCGCTGATGACGTCACTTTACATCATTTTCTAGAAAACTAGTTAAATATTGTTTTTTGCAAAAATTTAAAGGTTATTTAGTAGTAGTTAATGCGGCAGTTATACAAGACGAACCGGTTCCGAACTCAATTGGTGATTATTGCTAAGTTAGTAAGTTAACTCCGTTTGTATGTCTATCGTCACAAACATTTCAATTGGTTAATTATTTATTATTGGTTGGTTAGTTATTGGTTAGTTAATTGATGTTTTTAAAGAACACGTGTTACTATATCCTCTATTATATCAAGTTATAAAAAGAAGATAGACCATAATGTGTGTTATTTTTGGTGGACTCTAGTCGGCATTTTTATACTTTCTACTGAATCTGAGTTTATTGTATTGAGATGAATATTTGCTCATTGAGTAATGGGATTACGATTATCTCATAAGACCTCATGACATGAAACCACATAGGTTCTTATAGGTAGGTACTTGCTATGCATTGAAGGCAAATTGTTGAAGTATTTACATCTCATCTTAAAATATGCTGCAATATTGTGAAGTGCATATTAAAGTTATACTTATTCCTGTACAGACTGCCTCGTTAATCCATTCAGTGCGGGGCGACGCATATGTGCGTTTTTTGGACGCGCATGCCCGTTGCCCGCACTGAAAGGGACCCATTGGTCCTAGCCGCGACTGCTAAGCTGGTGGTCTTGGGTTCCATTTCCAGGTCGAGGAAAGTATTATTGGGTTTTTCTATGAAATTCTCAATAGCAGCTCGGAGTTAGGATTTCTGCCCGGATAATGGCTAGAGGCTCGCCCCCTATTACATGGGAACTAAACATAATGCAAACTGTAGGTGTACATTGGTACACCTCTGCCTAACCCTTCGGGGAATACAGGCGTGATGGTATGATGGTATATTCCTGTACAGATATACCTTTTACGGGGTTTTTTTTACAAAGCCATAGTCTGTGTCAGCTGTTCGTTCTCATACCTAGGTTGTGTTTGTTTTGGTGCTTACCTAAGGGACTGTCACTACTGGCGCCTTCCTTCTGCTTACATTATTGTTAGTAGGTAGATAAGTATTAAAAGCTTCACCACTGCAGGGGCAAGGTTTTGTCTTATATATATACATACCATCACGCCTGTATTATTGTATGATTAGGCAGAGGTCTATCAATGTACACCCACAGTTCGCGGGTATGTTTTGTTTTATCGTAGCATTAAAAATATGGAATGTTATATGCCTTGAGTTGAGAATTTTCGTACTTTCTCTGTATGAGAAATGTCGTGATGGCTCAGTGGTTAAGGCGCCCGCCTCTCATGCTCGAGATTGTGGGTTTGCAATTGGGGACGGGCAAGTACCAATGTGACTTTTTCTAATTCATAAATGTACTTTCTATGTTTATCTTGGACATCACTAACATCGGTAACCATGTTAGAGGCCCTTGAGGCGGTTTAGAAACTCTGACCCTAGGGTCTCTGCCTACACTATAAAGAAAGACTCTGTATGAGAAGAAGCCTTTGTCCTGCTGTGGGACTATGATAGGCCCGTATGAAGATAATGATAATAGCTAAAAGGCGTATAAATGATATGCATGTACAGAAACCACAGACAGAGGGCGTTGTCTCATCATCATCATCATCATATCAGCTGCAGGACGTCCCCTGCTGGACATAGACCTCCCCCATAGATTTCCAAAAAGACCGGTTGGAAGTGGCCTGCATCCAGCGTCTTGCTGCGGTCTTAATCAGGTCGTCCGCGTTGTCTGTAATTCTTCAAATATAAAAAGCCGGCTCTCACTGGCAGAGCTGCGGTGCGATTTATAGCACGCATTTACCCTGCTCGCAATACGCGCAAATCTAGATAATACAGTCAATTTGCGACGAAATATATGATTAGTTTAATGATAGGTATTTAGTCTCATAATACAAAAGAAAGAATGGTTTTGATGTGAATTTATTTTGATAAGAGATAGAACGCAATGGAAGAAGTCAAACAATGAGCGGTTATTAAAATATGATACAAAAATATTATATAGGGTGTAAAAACACGCGTAATGAAGCCGAATGTTTCTCCATCATTGTTTTTTTTTGACTGCCTCGTTGGCCTAGTGGTCCTGAGTGCGACTGCTACGCTAGGGGTCCTAGGTTCGATTCCCAGGTCGAGCAAAAAGTGTTATTGGGTTTTCTATGAAATTCTCAGTAGCAGCTCGGAGTTTGGATTTGTGCCCGGTTAATGGCAATAGGCTCGCCCCCTATTACATGGGACCTAAATATACCGGCGAACTGTGGATTTACATCGGTACACCTCTGCCCAACTCTTCAGGGAATACAGGCGTGATGGTATATATACATACACAGCGGGTTTTCACACCAAAAATAAAAGTCATTTTATAGGAATAATTTTTGTTCAACAGTATGTGTAGTTAACGGCTATAAGTCGTGTCTTTTTTTTAACGATGGAAAATCATTAAATTACTTCTTCCGCCCTGGGCGTAGCGGAAGGGAGTGTCTGACTCTTACTGACTATAACCCACCCGTGTTCCTCCTAATGCCTTTTGCGTTCCAAGACCACGGTAACTCTTTCGAACAAATTCCGCAACGTCTTTTCACACCCTGTATTTGCATTTTTTTTTTAAAGACGGTAAATCATCAAATAACTTTCCCCGCCCTGTGCGGGGCGGGAGGGAGTGTCAGACTTTTACTGACTAAAACCCGTCTATGTTCCTTCATGTGCCCTTTGCGTTACGGGGGCGCGGTATCTCTTTCGAACAACCCGCAGCCCCAGCAGGCATCGGCCCTCAGTGGCCCCATCCAAGTTTTGCTGACATCTCTTTGAGGCGCGCGTGGAACACGAACGCTCCGTCGACACGGTTGTATTTGCATTTAAAACTATTAAACTGAATTGTTAAAGTTTAATACTTATTTGAGACTTTTAGTCAATGGTCATAAAACTGAAATCCGTATAGCCTACTGAAGATTTATCAGTACCCTTCCAAGAGGGTTTTCAATTTAAAATGGCCGTCTGATAGATAAATCTTGTTTCAAGCACTAATCATTTGGGTCCAACTGTAACACGTACCAACTTCACTAAATTTGTCCTCGACAATGATTTATTATAAAAAGCGCAACCATTTTTTGAATTTCCGGTACGCGAGATAGCTTATTATCGCTATGGGAACACTGACGCGGTTGCCCTTGGTCCCTTTACGTTCCCATATCCAATCATGTTGAAAGATTATGCAAAGGTTTCTCACACACATACCATCACGCCTGTATTCCCCGAAGGGTAAGGCAGAGGTGTACCAATCCACACCCACAGTTCGCCGGTATGTTTATGTCCCATGTAATAGGGGGCGAGCCTATTGCCATTAACCGGGCACGAATCCTAACTCTGAGTTGCTACTGGGAATTTCACAGAAAAACTCAATAACACTTTTTGCTCGACCTGGAAATGGATCCAAAGAACTCTAGCGTAGCAGTCGAGCTTAGGACTACTAAGCTACCGAAGCAGAAAACAAAAAAAAAGCAAAGGCAAAAAAGCAAAATGAGGCATAGGTTTCTATATCGTATGTATGCAGCGGACACACCATTCTTTTTCAGGCAAGTCTCTCTGTCTTTTGAGATTTTTACCATAAATGTGAAAGCTTTCTTTGGTTTTATGATAAATGACTTCAGGCTGCATTCGATAGATAACAAGCTTTGTCACGTCCTTGCTCTAAACGCGACTAAAGGATTATGACCAGAATATAGGCATTCACGTTCAGCCGGCTTATTCTGTAAGAAATCTCCCTCAGTGAATTAAGGTGAAGTGAGCTAAAACTGGGCTGTCACTATACGATGCTAGGGATTGACAGGTCGCCACACGCTCACTTCACGGAAGGAGGGTTTTACAGAATAACACCGCTGAGAAAAGAAAATAAGGGTTAAAGTGATAACTGAGGGAACTGGTTTAATTATTGTTATGGTATAAATACCGAGAATTTCGAAGTAATGATATAAATATCGTGTGGGTAAAACTGTGGGTGACAGTTTTATTGTTCATTTTCAATTCGCAGAGGAAGCACTGAAAGCTGATATTTTTAGTATTTACCGCGCTTTAATGGCGTTCATCGGGTTTTAAGTGGCGCCCGATGTATGTAAGTTTATATTATGTTTGTAAGTATGTTGGTAAGTATAGGAGGATAAATCCATAGTGTGGGGCAACGTTTAAAAAAAAGACATTGCGATGATTTTCGTTTAAAATCAATCAAGAATTATAATGAGATACAGTTCAAGTGACCCTCACAGTAAGGGGGCAATCTCTGGATCATCTCAACCAACTTTGAATATTCTTACCTATTGAAAGACACGTTTTTTGTGAGTATCATAGGCTATACAACATCACGCTACGAAAGACGGGAGCGGAGCAGTAAGCAAAGAGGCTACTTAACACGGGACGAAAATATCCTAGTAATAAATAATGTACGGGCAGAAGCTAGTATTGAAATATACTTCGCTATTTTATAATGAAACTGATACTCTGCTAGATTACTGGTAATTGCATCCTAAGCGAAATCTTCGCGTACAGGTAAGAGGGTGCTAAAGCCTACGTGTTCGCTCTCCGAGTACCAATATGCCCATTAAAGTCGATCGATCATCTAATAGCGCATGTAACGAACTGCGAACACGTTCTTCAATATCCGATTATCAATATAATTATTACATGAGCTCATCGGAGTATTTGTTAGCTATTAGCTAGCTTCCTTGTTTTCTTAGCTCCTGGTAATTATGAGATAAAGTCGCATTTGCTGAGAGATTATCGGTCTAATACTTGGAGTAAAAACAGTTTTAGGTTTAGGTTTATCGGATTTATTATTCGCTATTCCACGTGGTTCTATTCGCTCGCATAAGTTATGTCTTTGGTAACTGCTTCGCTCCTGTGGGTCGCAGCATGTGGCTATAGAGTCCCCCGTCCCAGCGGCCGCCGCGGTAGACGCTCCGGGCGTCGGGAGCCACGAGACAACTCCCGGCCACCGTAGACGCGGGTCTGTGGACGGTGAGCAATGGGTAGCTCACCGTCCGTACGTTAACAAACTAACGACAGACCGTGTCGACGGCGCGTTCGTGTTCCACGCGCGCCTCAAAGAGATGTCAGCTAACTTGGGTTGTTCGAAAGAGATACCGCGCCCCCGGAACGCAAAGGGCACATGAAGGAACATAGACGGGTTTTAGTCAGTAAAAGTCTGACACTCCCTCCCGTCCCGCCCAGGGCGGGGGAAGTTATTTGATGATTTCCCGTTATAAAAAAAAAGCATGTGGCTATATAGCCTATACATGAATCTGGCTTTTAAATGCAAAAATATTTTTTTCGTCTGAACAAACAAACAAAAACTCTATCGCTTTATACTGAGTTCTCTTAATAATGAGTTTTAATTAATATGAAGTTACATAATGTAACATACAGCGATCGAGCAATGCTTGTTGCTAATGTAAATTGAAAGAACTATGGAACAAGATTTTCTTTATTTATCAAGGTTTCTGTTCCCGCTCAATTGTTTCACCACGAAAACATATTTTATGTAACACAATTACTTCTATACAAATAAATAAAATTCGAAATTTCTGTTTGTAACGTTCAAATGTTCAAATAACAGCATATTACTAAATGTATTTAATGTTCACATTTATTTTAATTTGTCTGTCTGTCTGTTTTGTGCTATTCTTCGAAACGGCTGGGCCAATTTCGACGCGACTTTTACTGGCAATAGGTATAGCTGAAGTTATTATTTATTAACTTAGACTTGCTTCTTTTTTAGAATAAGAAGCAAAGGATATATTTTTGTTTGTATGCACCACGTGGCATTACCAAAATCCATAACAACATGCTCTTGAAACTAAACTACATACGCGTATTTTATTGTCTACTTAAGTCATAAACCTTCGCGTGTCCTCACTCAGCCACACAAGCTGACCGCCTTTTATTTATTACATTTCAGATAGTTCGCATAACATTCCAGCAATGTCGTATAAAACATGAATACATAACATCACGCCTGTAGTCCCCGAAGGGTTAAGCAGAGGTGTGTCAATGTACACCCACATTTCGCCGGCTAAAACATTAATATTGACCGTATTCCTTAACTGCGTCGTTAGCCTAGTGGTCCTAAGCGCGAGAGGTCTTGGGTTCGATTCCCAGGTCGAGTAAAAAGTGTTATTGGGGTTTTCAACCAAATTCTCAGTAGCAGCTCGGAGTTAGGATTTGTGGCCAGTTAATGGCAATATACTTGTCCCCTATATTACATGGGACCTAAAAATACCGGCGAACTGTGAGTGTACATTGGTACACCTCTGCTTAACCCTTCGGAGAATACAGGCGAGATGGTATGTATGTATCTATTCCAGATAGTTCGCATAACATTCCAGCAATGTCCTTTAAAACATTAATTATTGTCCGTACTCCTTAAAATATGGTAAATTCAACCTTAGCGATGTTTAAATGTCCGAAACAAGGTTGTCTGTGTAGATAAAATTTTACAATTCCACTCGTTTTACGATGTTTCAGTTTATTATTAGACAACGCAATCAATTTTCGTATTTTTAATTCACCATTTGCTTGAGTTTTGCTTCGCATCCTTGGAATCTTTTACATGTCCCTAAATAAAAAAGATTTATGTATTAATTTAGATCTATTTAATTATTTAATCTTAAACACATACCATCACGGCTGTATTCCGCGAAGGGTTAGGCAGGGGTGTACGAATGTATATCCATAGTTCGCTGGTATGTTTAGGTACCATGTAAGTATATCCATGTACCATGTCATGTGTATGTATGTAGGGGCGAGCCTATTGCCATTAACAGGGCACAAATCCTAACTCCGAGCTGATACTGAGAATTTCATAGCAATACTCAATAACACTTTGCTCGACCTGGGTATCGAAACCAAGACCTCTAGCGTAGTTGCGCTTAGGACCGCTAGGCTAAAGATTCTGTCAAATTTATTTAAAAAAACAGCTCATCGACTAATAACGATCTTGAATATCATGCAAAAGTAGGGATATTTTCTCTACTCGTGTGCGTAATTTCATCCAAATCCGTTTACCCATTAAAGAGTGTTTCTTCTTTACTCAGAAACATCTAATCTTTCCCCATTTATTATATTGTAAATAGAATAGTATGATGAAAGGCTGTACAAAATATGATTACGACAATGATGATTTAGTTAGATTATACGCGAGCCCTCAAAGCCCTCATTAATTACCTCTTCTGTGAGTGTTTAAGCCTTTGTTCCCTCCTAACGCCGCCCACAACACGTTAGCTACTTTCGACCGCTTAATATTTTATTAAAACTTCACAAAATTACTTTATTTGATTCCAGTTGAAAAATCACATTCATTTTTAAAATTCTATATTAAATACTTCATTGTGAGGTTTCAATTTCGTTATTCAACATTTTTATGAAATGAAAATCATGATTTTATTTTTTTCTTTATTAAACTTCATTGTTTTAACGCCTATCTTTTGTTACTGTGAAAAACAATGACTTGCTTTACAATACTTACAAGCTGAAATAATCACATTACTTCAAAAACTGATGGATTCCAGTTGCGAGTTGGATTAGATTATAATCATTATTCTATAGCTATTTCTAAATGATCATTCCATTTATTTCTTTCAAAATACATGTTAAAATTATTTTAAAATAATAAACATCTATACATATAATAAAATCGTAACGAGGCCAATTCTGTACATTCAATATTTTTTATAAAGAGTAATTCTCACATGTTAAATACTGAACCCAAAAAAATGGTTTTTAGAATTTTTGTCTGTTTGTTTGTTTGTTTGTATTTACGCGCATAACTTTTTAATTCCTGCACCGGTTTGAACAAAACTTTTGGCATTGTGTTGGCAGTAACCTGAGCTGTAATCTTGGATACAATTCATCACGCTATGTCACATAGGGTTTAGACAGAAACAGTATGAACACTATTAACTTAAAAATTATGAAAGCGAACGAGGTCGCGGGCAACAGCTAGTTTCAAAATAAAACAATAAATATAAAGTACCTAATTGTAGTCAGAGCTCCTAAGAGTATTCTCCTATTCCGGAGTACCGGCATTTCTATATTTATTATTAATAATCTGAATTCGAAAATGGGTTACCTTCTCGCATCGCCATTGTAAATATTTAACTTTCTTCTTGATAGTTCAAAAACTTTTTCACGAAAACTGGTAAATAAAAAAATAATCAGCCTATAACACAATTTTAAAATTGATTAAAAGGTTTTCGGTCGCAAAGAAATTCTGAAGTCTGAGCTCATTTTAAATTCATCTTTTTTGTAGATCAGAGCTCTTGGCGCGGGGCTTACTATTGGATAAAAGGATAAAGTAATAGGAAAGAAAATACACAGAATTCTTTAAACATGCGTACAGCAGTACACTACAGTTTTACCTAAGTATGTAATTAAGCGATCATAAAGTAAAACAGGTGTAGGTAATGCTGACATACCTTAATTATACACTATGTACTACATAAACATGTGTTATTAAGTGGTCTCGCTTACTTTATATAAAGGCAAAACAAAATACATACTTAAATCAAGTATTTTGATAGAAAGCTGCCATTATATTATAGTAAAAGTTGTTCTTGTCAACTTTAACAAAAAGATAATACAATATAACCCGTTCCATTAAAGGATCGAATTGAAAACGCGGCACTTTTCATATTCGTTCACTCTCTCACTATGCTGTGCGAGCTAAAGGGCATGGTTCTCCTTTGTCTTATTTTGTTTGGCTATTATTACTGCTCCGCTCCCGTTGATCGTTGCGTGATGTCATATAGCCTATGACACTCACAAATAATGTGGCTTTCTATGGGTAAAATAATTTTCAAAATCGGTTCAGTAGATCCAGAGAATACCCCCTACAACCTTACAAATTTTACCTCTTTATAACATTAATTATAGATCCCGCATAGCTATAGTACCTACATTTCTACTTTTTCCGTGCATTTATTAAACTTTAAGAAGACATTGTAACCCACCTGAAAGACAGAGATGAACATTGTTTTATAAAAAAAAATCGATGTATCCTGTTTACGCCGAGATGGTGGTTGCTTGGTGGAAGCAATAGTAAAGGTGAAGGTCAAAGGTGCTCAACCAAAGCGCAAATAAAGAGACTCATGCCTCATAAGGGATTGCTTTTATTTGGAACAACACGCATTATATTATCCATATTAATATTATATTTCTGCCAAAAACAACCACTAGTACTAACTTTTCATGGTACCTGTAGTATTAAAAGGAGTTTTACTTTATTCAATATTAGTAGGATTACTATTAGTTTATTATGTTTAATATATGTATATAGGCTCAGGGGATGTCTGTAATTTTTTTCACAAATCCTATCTTGGCGGTTGTTGGTGTAAGTTTGCAACTTCGGGATCTCCAACTTTTTAGATAGGATCGTTAAGGGCGCCTAAAATTTGTTTTTCCCGGACTTAGGATTCGCAAATATAGCCTTGTTTGGCAAAAATATGGCTTAAGTTATCACGAATTTTTCTTGATGTTTTTTACTGAATAATTTCTTATATTTTTCTTGGCATTTAAGTTATTTCAATAATAAGATTATATTTGTGTTTAGAATTTATTTTAAAGCACATAGATGCATAGATATATTTTTAATAAATGGGCAATAGGCTCGCCTCCTATTACATGAGACCTATACATACCGGCGAACTGTGGGTGTACATTGGCACACCTCTGCCTAACCCTTCGGGAAATACAGGCGTGATGGTGTGTATATACATATTTATCATTTTCAAGATTGCCTACTTAATAAACTTGACCTTTTCGCAGTGTCTTTGCTTTGAAGAGTGGGAATAATCCACTACAGCTACTAGGATAGTTACCCCATAGCAACCTTAGTATGTTCTAATATTTTAGTGTCTAAAACAAAAGGTAATTGATTGATTTATGTTCCGTCGAAGGTAAAGCGGGTGTCTTCCACAAAAGTGGCTTACGTAAGTGCTGTTTCAAGTAATAAATAGATTATTGGCTTGTTTTATCGTTGAGATTTTTTCGACAATCTTTACTCTGTTTTATGCCAGTTACAATAAAGTGTGGAAAAAACTGTTTAGTTATTGAACAAGACATAGGATATATTAGTAGGAATTCCTACTATTTTGGTATCGATTTTGGAGGTAACATAGTAACACTAGGTGTTTTCCCAATAGTACGTTTAAAGACATTAATCTCAATATCCAAAATTTCGTACGGGTATATATAATATACTCTGTGTAACAAAAATATATATGCCAAGAAAAAAAAAACACAGGCTCACAGTCAAATTGAAAACTAACCCGAAGTCGTTTCCCTGCAGGAAACGACTTCTTTTTAACCGACTTCAAAAAAGGAGGAGGTCTTTTTTTGAAGCCGGTTAAAAAGAAGTCATTTCCTTGCAATATTTTTTGCTCAAAGTTACTTTGTTTGATGAGCAGTCTGCGTAGTTAGTGTGATGTGCTGTGATGTATCTTGTTACATCCCATATATTTGTGCCTTACAAGATAAGTCATTCAAGTGTCCCTACGAGACACGAGACATTCTAGAGATAAGTTCGTTCCAAGGAAACTTCATCATTTATTATCGCCGCATAAATATAAAATCTTTGTGAGATTTATAATATGAAAGATTAGCTTCTGCCCGCGACTTCATCCGCCTCAAATTTCATTGGTTATTCCACGGGAACCGTACATTTTTCCGGGATAAAAAGTATCCTATGTGTTATTCCAAACTATAATCTATTTCAGTGCCAAATTTCATCCAGATCCGTTCTGCCATTTAAGAGTGAAGGAGTAACAAACATCCATCCATCTATCCATTCTAACAAACTTTCGCATTTACAATATTAGTAGGATTTTTAATAAAATAATCATACAGAATAATATTCAATGCTACACCAGGAAAGTTACATCGAAATTAATTTCTGTAATGTATGCGTAAATATTTTTCGTTAGAGATCCCTAATTTATGCAAATAAGTAGGAAAATTGTTTCAGGCTTTTTTTGCAAAGGTCAGGTAAATCTTAAAGTGCGCACTAAGCCAACAATATTTACTAAGCTTACCAAAAATTGTGTGGTACCTTCATACTATAATGTATGTAAGTAGGTACGGTAGGTTGTGTTTGTGTGTATATTGCCTCATTATACACCTTCTCGTCATTCGTGAGGGGTAAAAGATTGGTATATTACAATAATCTAATATTCATTTGGTTTGTACAATCTTTGAAGCTCCATATGGAGATCCTGTTTAATGTAATTATTATTAACAGATTAATGGATTCAGTCTACCCATGACTGATACATGAGACTTAATACAAGACGGTATTTCATTAATAACATTTTAAGGAATATGTAAATATTGCCTTAATTTATTATCTCAACACATTTATGGTCAAGGATCCTAGGCGTCAGACATAAGTTATTTTAGCACGGCTGAAATTTTGAAGATAGATAGAGAAATGTGTCAGAAAAAGGTTGAAAATGACCCACGGAAAGTTTATGGCAATAATGTATGATAGTTTTTAACAATATTTTAAATCAGCTGTCTCATTCGTATGTAAGTGAGTAAGGTACCTCTTATACCTGAAAAAGGGCCCAGCATTGAAACTAGTTTGCATACCTTTTTAACAATATATTTCTGTATCTACTCCCAAAATTTCAGCCATGCTAAAATGACGTAGATTTTGCGTCTCTGCGATCTCATTACAGTGCCTAGAGCGGCCGTTCTATCACTTGTCTGGATTTTGCTCCAACAATGTTGCCAGTTTAATAAATAGCTTGCGAACCGCCCAGTAGTCTCCCTTCCCACCTTTCCAGTAACATTCTGATTATGGCATCGCTACCAAACAGCCATAAAGTCAGACATTATGATGTATAACCAGACTTGGTTTACTTTAAAATGAAAATAAACATGTATGGCATATTTCACATTTATTTACGACCACAACTGTGGTTGCGAAACTTTAAAACGAGTTTGTAAATAAAGGAAATTAATATTCGAACGTGACCAGCGTAATGCTTTTGACTCTAACATTATTAAATTGTCTTGTTGCGGTCTAGAAAGGGAAGAACAATACTGTTATAATTTTATGTAAACAGGGGCAGAGGAAAATCTGTGTAAGACTCGTTAGGAATTTAATTAAAAGGAATGTACGAAAATATTTAGCACAACGGCAACGCCCGAATAAATGAATTCGACACGATGTTGCTTTATAGTACTTGATACTTTTATATATAAGTGTATGGTTTTGTATTGTAGAGAACTCGATGTTTCGGGACGGAATGCAACACAAAAACCCCATTACTGGGAAACGACACAGTTTTACCCACGTACACGGATACTGAACGACTTTTGTCCTTTCTTTGATCAAGGTTAATGGCCTTAGCGAAAATACTTTCCATTTACTACGGGTTAGTAGCCGGCAATATAAGAAATGAATCGATTTTCTTGTGTTAAAAACAAAACTATAGCTTTTCGAATCCACTGATTGAATTTCTGGTGCTTTTTGTTATGTTAATGGTAAAAGTAGTTGACAAACAAATGGAACTGCGGTTTTGTAGAATTCTAAATAAAACTGGTGAAACCGGAGAGTTTTCAGTGTGAATAGACGAATAAACGACCGACACTGGCGCGGTCATTTATTTTGATTTGTGATTTTTTACTCCGACTATTTTTTTACCATGTTTGTGTAGTTATTTCAGTCTAGTTTTGGAAATTCCTCCATATCACGTGTTTTTAGAGAATACTGAATATACTATTCACATAATAGAGCTAGAGTTTTTATTTTATTTTTATAATTATTTTTATTTTTGTGTTGTGCGTCGCTTTCGCAAAGAATAAATGGATTTTCTTTCTTTCTTTCTTTCTAATAATATTATACTAGCTTCCGCCCGCCATTTTGTCTGCTTTAAAGTAATTATATTGTCCCACGGGTACCTTACACTTTTTTTGGGACAAAATGCGTAGCCTGTATGTTATTTCAGACTATAATACATATATCTCTGTGTCAAATTTCATCCAGATCCTTTCAGCCGTTCTGGCGTGATTGAGTAACAAACATCCATCCATCCTCAGAAACTTTCTCATTTATATTATAATAATAGTAAGTAAGATTTAAAAAGGACTATAACAATTTCTGTAACATCATTCTATTACTATCGTAAATCAGGACGTAGAACATGCATTTACTGCCTCTTGTAAAATTATACCATCACGTCTGTATTCCCCGAAGGGTTACACAGAGGTGTACCAATGTACACCCACAATTCGGCATGTTTAGGTCCCATGTTTTATTATCTAAATAGGGCGCAAGCCTATTGCCATTCACCGGGCACAAAACCTAACTCCGAGCTGTTATTGAGAATTCCTTAGAAAATACCCAATAACACTTTTTGCTCGCGTTGGAAATGAAACCCAAAACCCGTAGCGTAGCAGTCGCGCTTAGGACCACAAGACTAACGACACAGTCTTGTAAAATCATAACTAACTTTTATATTACCAGTTATTTCTTCACCTCTAATGCGTGCAATAATGTCGGCAATAATAAACAGCTCGCCAGCCAATAAACTGTGGCCATCTTATAACAATATTTGTGTCATTTTATTGGGTATAAATATTATTTTATGGTGTATTTATTATGTGATATCTGATCTCTCTGACAGTTCATTAGGCTTTTGTAGTTTCGGACGAAACAAAGGGGAAGGGGGGTCGTGATGGACATTAAAAGTCTGTTGGAAGTATTCGTATTCCCAGTTGACTGTGGATTAAGCGGACGATCGTCGGTCCATCAGGAGTTGGAAATGTTTGTACGTTTTCGTATTAAACTAAGAGATAATGAGTTTGACATTGTGAATTTACTAAGTATATTATTGTTTCGTTTCATAAATGTACCAATTAAATGATTAAAAAAAACAAGAAAATAAATTAGTTAAAACGTTATATGTTTTTTTAATTATAATACGTTAGCAAACAGTTAATAATAGGTGTAACGCGGCATTATTTGAACGCGCTACTTGTGCTCGAACGTACCCGTAAGCGCAGGAGATCGCATACGTACCCTGCGCCCCCGCCACCGACAGTGGACGACTACCCTCCGGCCGATTAAGATGATCTGCCGCGAGTACGCGAACCATAATTTTGTTTTATCGTTTACCTACCTGTATTGTAATATTAATCGTGCTAACCTTTTGGAATATACTTTTTACTGTAAATCGTGCGTCGAAATTATTGAAGAAGTTCTCAAAACGCCCTGACAGAAACATACCTCCTTACACAGGTATATAAAAAAAAATGCCATCACGCGTTTTCACATTTTATTATCATAACATTTTGAAAATATTTAAAAGCAGAGTCGGATCTCAGTATTCTGTTTACTTTTCTCTATCATCTATTGTCGTGCCTCACTAAGTTTAACAACTGAAATTTGCGGTAGGGTCCTATTAATGGACCTTTCTTAGTCCACTAAAAGTATACCAAGTTACCGCTTGCACAACTTTCCTTGTCCCAACGACTTTTTCCATCATAATAAATTGACAAAGTTCCCGACTATCATTGCGAACATGGCTGATAACCGCCTGAAAAGCTAGGTCATTAATATTAATTATATTTGTAGTACAAGTAGTTAACAGATTTTATTAGTTAGATTAACGCTATGATCTGATACTGGGAAATAATCTGGGCCTTTAAGACGGCGAGTAGACAGCGTTTTGCCGAAACTGTAATAAGTTACGTCGGTGCCGATTTTAGTCTGTAAAAATGTTCCTCGGTTAATTTAGTTATAGTGACCCTGATATCTCCGACTCACTTTAACTGATTAACCATTTCATAGTTTAATGATAGGTCATTCCACCGACAATTCTTAAAAAATCCCTTGATGAATTTAGGTGAAGTGAGTTTGAGATGACCTCATGATAATCTGAACAAAATAAACCTACAGATCTTAAAATGAAACTATCATATGTTTTTCAGATCGAACTTGGTAACAGTCCATTTAAAACCAAAAGCCAAAAGAATATTAATTAAGAATTTTCAAAAGTGTATTTTATTCTATTAGTTCATTGCCACAATAATTCTGCAGATCTTTCATAGCCAAAACGGTGCTCACAACGTGTTAGTTTAATGTACCTTTAAACCAGTAAGTACACTCGCTAGTTTTAAAGCTCTACTGTAAAATGAAACTGCGACGACGCAGCTTCAAGATTTATGTAATTATTTGTTTGAAAGTTGTGTCGCTTGTAAAGTTTCACATGATATGGTTCGTTGCAAACACTATTCAGTTCATCAACCATTATTAACAAGAGCTTTTTATTCCTTTGTCACTTGTTTTTGTCGTTACAAAGTTTATTTGTAATTAATTTAAAATTAAAATGAACTGCCTCGTTAGCCTAATGGTCCTAGGCACGACTGCTACGCTAGAGGTCCTGGGTTCGATTCCAAGATCGAACAAAAAGAGTTAAAAAATAAATAAATAAATAAATAAATATCTTGGGACAACTCACACACGGCTATCTGATCCCAAGCTAAGCAGAGCTTGTGTTATGGTAACCAGACAACTGATATACATACTTATATAATTAGTACTACTTAGTTTTAGTGTTATTAGTTATTGGGTTTTTCTATGAAATTTTCAGTAGCAGCTTGGAGTTTGGATTTGTGCCCGGTTAATGGCAATAGGCTCACCCCCTATTATATGGGACCTAAACATGTCGGCGAACTGTGGGTGTACATTCGAACACCTCTGCCTAACCCTTCGAGGAATACAGGTGTGATGATGGTAATGACCAAATACCTAGAAAGAGTTTATTTTTCAAACTTACTTAAATAATAATTAATATACAAACTATGCACAGTTTATATTTAAAAAAATCTGATGACTGATTATCGTATAACAAGACATCAGTGACATGAATCTGGTTACTTTTTATCAATTCGGCCTATTCAAGTAGGCGTTCTGTGGTGTCTACCCCTATGGGAAAAGGCGTATCTTTATGTATGTATGTTAAATAGTAATAGTTTTATTTAGGTAACAATGTCTAGCAGAGTTTTAAATCCCACATACTGAAAAGATACTGACTAACTAAACGAACGTAAACGTAGGCGAGGCAACGAGATGGAGTACATTACCCTTAAGGCGCCTACCTACTTACAACAAGCCGAGTATAATTAGTACCCTAAAGTATTCTACCCGCAAGACTTTGAGCATCCAGTTATCTTGTTTATTCATGATACCAGTTTATTTCTTATTTATGTGGGTACCTACTACTAAATAATGGAACAAATCTCCAATTATCTCTGGTGAAAAGTTATACAAACCCAATGGCTTTTATTTTTGCTCGTGTGGGGTAGGGTACTGTATCGAAGTAGTATTGAGGTACTTACCTAAATATTATTAAGATTGTTCGTAGGCTGCCTTTGAAGGAGCACATTTCTGAATAATTGCGTCAAGATATTTCATTACTTATAGTTTGTTTAGTAAATATTTGTTTTTCATTACATTTATACCGTAAATTGTTGGTTAGCTATGAGATTTAATGAAATTCGTTAACAAATAACACGTAAAAAATATATTTTGTTTGAATAATATTAATAACAATGGCAATAGGCTCGCCCCCTATTACATGGGACCTAAACATACCGGCGAACTGTGGGTGTACATTGGTACACCTCTGCCTAACCCTTTGGGGAAGACAGGCGTGATGGTATGTAATAACACTAGCTTCTGCCCGCGACTTTATCCACGTAATTTATCGCTCGCTTTAAGTAACGTCTTTGGTTACTGCTCCGGTTCCGTAGGTGGTAGCGTGATGTTATATAACCTATTCCGTTCCTCATGAATCTGGCTATCAAATACAAAAACCATTTTTCCAATCCGACTGCAAGTTTCAGAGATTTTAAATAAAAAAACAAAAAATTCTTTGGCTTTATACCAATGTATTTCGCATTTCAAAGCGACAAAAAAATGTGATGTAGTATATTTATACGTTTCATAATCCTGCGATTTAATAACAATTGTAAGCATTATCAACAATGAGGACACGATAATTAATTGTTAAACTTTTTTAATTTTGGCGTGACTAGTCGAAATTATTATCAGGATGAAACAAAAGATGGCGGCAAACATTAATTAAATACTGAAACAGAGGTGTCACTTTGGACACAAAGGCGAACAACCTTCTAACACTACGAATGACAGTTGTAGATGAGTGTTGTCCTACCTGACAACTGAGATTACAAATGATTTGGTCCTATGTAACGTTCAAAGAAAACTGGTCCTTAAGGCTTTATCATAACCTATTTTCTGCTTGCGATTTCGTTTGCGTGTTTTGTTTTGAACTCGCGTTGAATTACGTTTTTGGTTACTGCTCCCACTTCCGTGAGTCGTAGCGTGATATTATATAGCACTAGCTGTGCCCCGCGGTTTCACCCGCGTTACGTCAGGTTTTTGGTTACTGATCCGTTCCCGTGGCTCATAGCGCGATGTTATGTAAGCCTATAATCTGTTATTCTGAGGTATAAGCTACGGAATGTCTCGCAGAGTAATTATTTTGGTGCGAAGTTATTTTAAAACTGTGATATCTCCTAAGATACTCATTGAAATTAAATGATGTAAAGGACAATTTTGTTCAAAATTAAACACTTGTCATGAATAACGTATTTATGTTGATAAGGATTAATACTATGTTCATAAAAACACCTTCTCAAATAATGCATTATTTTAAAACAAATTTTCTAGCCATGAAAATGGCTATAGTGAGTCAACCTTAAATGTTAGGTATGTACTACCGCGGACTTTTTTTTAGTATATTTTAAGAGAAACAATTCTCTCATACATTATTTTTGCGTAACTTTAACCGTTTACGCAGCGCACGCAACGAAAGCCCTCAAAAGGATTTTTTTCCCCCGTTTTTGCCGCATTTTTACTGATTGCTCCGCTCCAATTGGTCGTAGCGTGATGTTATATAGCCTATAACCTTCTTCGATAAATGGGCTATCCAACACAAAAAGAATTTTTCAAATCGGACCGGCAGTTCCTGAGATTAGCGCGAACAAACAAACAAACAAACAAACAAACAAACAAACTTTATAATATTAGTAAAGATAAACTACTAATCATGCTAGCTTAAATACAAAAAAAAAACGGAATCCGATTGGTAGTTTCAGAGATTAGCGCGTTTAAACAAACAAACAAAATCCTTTCAGCTTAAATACGGTAGTAAAGATTAATAAGCCATCGCTTGACTTGGCTCCCTTAACTATCGTACAAGTTGTGGGCATGTAAGGCCGGGAACATGCGCCAGATTTTTCCATACGATAGTCGCATCCGATATCCGACAATCGGAAGGTGTTCCCGGCCGTGCATTTGTTCGAACATTCCTACAACATGCATCCGAGTCGGAAACAGTCACAAGCCAAAGCGATCACAATTTTATTTAGTTTTATCTTCTCTAGTCGATATACAATAAGCAACAGTAGTTCATCGTACCCCGTTTTTTCTGTTCTGTATGAGATCAAACGTGCTCACTATTAGCTCTAAAAGGACTAAGTTTACAAAGAGTTGGGATCGGAGTGTATCGAATAAATACGATCCGACATTGTAATCAGACAAGCGGAGAGAAAATCTGACCTAAATTCTTGGTGAAAACATTTTGTTCGCCCACTAGTTTCTTCCGGCGACTTCGTCCGCGCGAAAGTCGAGTATACCATAAAACATATCCTATGGGACTTGGTAATTTTGTAGGTATCTATCAGCGAAAGAATTTTCCTGGTATTACCTCTTACAAACAAAAAGAAATACTAACAAACTTTACCTCTTTATAATATCTATTTGCATAAAAGTATAGTTAGACAGTCGTATTAGGTATAATAAAGAGTGTACTGAGAATAGACAAGAAATAATTTAACATTCCTTTTTCCTGTAACAAATGACACTATAAAATAATACGGGTCTCAGTGTAATGGCAGTTTACCTTGTGACAAATACTCTAAGGATTTCTAACCTACACTCGTGTTTAAGCTTAAGATGTTTTGTGCCCGCGTCCTTAGATCATACGGATTTGTATGATAAATTTCCTAACTGTAGGTAATCTTTTAGCTACTTATATTTTATAGCTATGGGATTCGTCCTTGAGCGCTGGCCACTGTTTGTCTATAAAAACAAGTTATTTATTATAAAGAAAATAACTACTTCTTTTATTGTATAGTACTTTAACATCTACGTACAATACATTAATTTATCACCCAAAAATGTCTGGTCCTTCGAGCCGAATTCAACGAAAACATTCAGCAAAAGTCACTGGTTGAATAAATGGATATATTTATTACATTGTTTAGTGTTTAATATTCAAAGCTAGGTATGTGCCAGTAGGTAGTGCAGTATCTGTATAGGTATTTAATATTGCTGTGAATGTAGAAAAGGTAGCAATTACTCAAAATTAGAAAAATAATGCGTTTAATTATGACCTTTATGGCTTAATGCAAAGGTTCTACCGAATTGCGGATTTAATTTCAGACAATAAATTATAATAACTGGGATGGGTATTCTCGTACAAAAATGAATTGTTTTCGCGCCGCCCCTCCGGGGAGATTTAGATGTGAATACGTCTAAACAATCCCTTTTCACGGCAGTTGAAACTTGTCAGTAATTTCCTCCGGGAAGACCATTATAATACTTATTAGACTGTTCTTTTCTTGTTATCTTTTTCGTAGTAACGAAGCGAGCAAACAATGATTTAGTGAAGAAAATTTGGAAGTGGGAACTTATTTTTATGTTGTGTTAAACTAATTTTACTTGAACGCTGAAATTAATACCAATTATTTCATCAGAGACGTCGGATCTTATTGATGTAGAGACTAAGATTATGCAGTAACAAGTTATTCGATTTTTTACTTAGGCTGCCCATGAATATTCACAAAAATGTGTACTCATTTCGGATATCCGAAAATTATGATAATATACATGGTCGCATTAGTGTTAAAGGGCAGACCTTTTAAATAAATGTTAGATTTATTATACAAACTATAAGAATCAATAAGCGGCATCCAGAAATTAGAATACTCAAAACATATGACGTGGCCCTAAACTACATATCATCATCATAATATATCAACCGGTTCTTTTGGAAATCTATGGGGGAGGCCTATGTCCATTAGTGGACGTCCTACGGCTGATATAATGATAAAACTACGTATACTGCCCGTCAAATTAAGTACATAGGTAACATTTAGCGAAAATTATTGCTCAGTAATGCCTTTAATTTGTGGTGTGAAATCACTGTTTATGGTAGTACGCAATGTAACGCAAACAAAGTAATGATTTACGGGTGCATGCAATGATGCACCAGTACAGGGGTTGTGTGGATATTCAAAGTTTAGTTAGAATATTTAATAGATTGTTTTCGTAAAAAAAATGAAACTTTGACCTTTGAATCTTCGATACTCGAAAGTTCTTATGTATGGTCTAGAATAAAAAAATGTTAGCAATGATGGGATGAACATGTACAGTCAACAAAAGAGATAAGTAACCATGCCCTCACATATAATAGTAGTTTTTTTAGACGCTGAAGGATGGTTACAATTCAAATTTGATTTAATGATTAGAAAATAAACAGATCATTCATTTATATTAAATTAAATTCGCAGACACGCATTAGTTTGGCCGGAAATTTTAACTGTCTCTGACACCCTGGTTACTTATCTCTTTTGTTGACTGTACATAATTTAAGGCTTTGTGAAGTGTCTCTTTACACCTATTATTATTAAGATAAAAATAGAGCATTGGTATAAAAAACATTAGTACCTACAAAAGACCCCACTCGTGGGTGTTGTGTGGGCGATCTCTAGAGTTTCCCTACCCTAAGACCCCCGGGCGGTTGAACCCAACCCTTTAGATGCCGCCAAGTTTTTACAGCGTCCCAACTTTTTCCGAACAAATGACTTTTATTTGTGAAAATGAAAGGGCTTAAAGCCAGTAATGAAAGAGCTAAGGCCGAATAGGGTTTGAAAGTTATTGTTATGGGAACGAGTCAAAATACGAGTATTTTAGGGAGACAAAGAGCATTGCAATAAAAAATGAACTTTATTCTTTGTCTGTCAAAAATTTTTTGTTTGCCGTAAAAAAGTTTGGGAATATATTACTTGATTTTACTTAGATTTGTGACAAATCAGAAAAAGGTTGAGTTATTATTGGAACTTATCAATATTTTTTATATACTTTCAAAGTTTATCTTGGACATCATTGATATTGGTGAAGGAAAACATCGAGAGGAAACCTGGACTTGTAATTAATTCAAGTCTAAAATCACTAATCCACCTTGAGCAAGAGTGATGATCAATGTTCGTGTCTCCTCTGTATAAGAAGAGGCCTTTGCCCTGCAGTGGGACAATAGGGCTGGAATTATTATTATTCCATTTTTTATTTTATAATACATAATTAAATACTGCCTCGTTAGCCTAGTGGTCCTGAGCACGACTGCTACACTAGAGGTCCTGGGTTCGATTCCCAGGTCGCGCAAAACGTGTTATGTGGTTTTTCTATGAAATTCTCAGTAGCAGCTCGGAGTTTGGATTTGTGCCCGGTTATTGGCAATAGGGTCGCCCCCTATCACATGGGACCTAAATATACCGGCAAATTGTGGGTGTACATTGGTACACCTCTGCCTAACCCTTCGGGGAATACAGGCGTGATCGTATATGATATGTATGTATGATGTTTTTGTATACACATACATACATACACACATTTTTGTATAAAAATAAAAATCATTTAGAAAAAATATTATTATTTTGTTTACTAACACTAAGTTGTTAGTTACAAATCGAATACCACATCTATCACCCCTCAATCCCAATTTAACAGAGGGCGTTATCACTTGAGATATACGAATGGTCCCTCAGAAATACTCGCGATAAATTGGACGAGGCGAGTGAAGGCGACAGAACAGCCTATACCTAGAACAGTATAGTACCACTATAGTGTTCAGGATGACTGCTTAAGCTACGGACTTACACAAGAGCAAGTTAATTTATGCTAATATTTCGCGAGTTATAAAATAAATTAACAAAATATGTTCGGTGAAGTAACAGCCATACGAGTTAGTAATAAGGCAGATTGTCATTACATTTTCCATTATTATTATTATTTTGTTTATTATTATTTTGTTTATTTTGTTTACCTTAAGCCTGTTAATCAAATAATACAAAAAATAAGTAAGTACATAGTAAAGAAAAGTTTCAAGTTATTATTACGGGTGTTCAGGGCTAAAATAAAGTGTTTTTTTTTAGAAGATGGGTCTTGGTCATGGTGTCTACACCTGTATTGGCTTAACACAGCAAAAAATGCGAGTTTACACCACAGACATTATTTTTAACCGACTTCAAATAACGGAAGTTTTAAATTGTACGTATATAAGAGCCGATTCTCATTTCAAATGTAGTTTTTATTGCATAATGGCTTTAAGCGAGGTCCTACTTGAATACCCATTTCGAACTATACCGTAATCGCAAAACTGAACCCCCATCAGAATGTCCATAGTTTAACCAGTCCCTCCTTGCATAGAGTATGTATAGCACCATAAAGTCGGGACGAGGGATATCCTCTCTAAACACGATAGTGTGAGCGGATTAAGAATCGCTTCCACTTTTGATGTTAAGTAAAAGGGCGATGTTTTGTAAAATTGCTGGACCGTTCCAAAGGACCATTTCTACGTAAAGGATACGTGAAAATGGCAAATTGTTTCGAAATCTGATGTGTGGGGTTTAGACATGTTCATTCATCCTTTTTTATTATTTACTAAAAGTGGCTTACATAAGAGCTTAGATTTATTAGTCTTACGGTCATCGTGGACGGAACAGCAATTTATGCTCGTGTAGTTTTCATTTATGAAAAGATAACGAATTAAAATGTTCTGTCTTCTGAATAATAAAAGGCGGACCAGATGTATCAGCGAACCTACCAACTACTTATTCCTTTTAGGATATTTTGGAAGGTAAGTGAAATAACTAGCAATTTCCTGCGGTTTCACCCGCTTTAAGTTGCGTCTTTGATTTGTGCTCCACTCGCGTGGGATCTTTCTCCTTAATAGGCCTCGATAAAAGACAATTCCTTTTTCTCAAATCGTCGCTGTAGTTCTTGAGACTTGAAACAAACATACTTTCATATTTTTTATAATATTAGTATGAATTAAGTTTGGCGTTATTAGTCTCCTTTATCTCTCTGACCGAAAGGAGGCCTAAGGGGTGTTATAGGGGAAGTACGAAATCTACGCGGACGAAGTCGCGAGCAATATGTTAGTGTAAATAGAGTTGATAAATATATAGTTGGCAGCTGTTATTAGACATAATTTTATATATTTTAAGCAAATTTCAACTCTAATTTTTTAGACTTTTAGTTAATTAATCAATTAAAACTGTAAGAGAATATTGCCACTCTGTATGCGGAGACCTTCCCTTGGAAACGTTTATTGCTTTGGTTTTCTGTACAGCCTTTGTTTACAGCGATGTGGTAATGAAGATCCAAAAACCCTGAAGCCAAGTCTTTGTTTCTACTTCACATTGAAATCTTACAATTGCTTATCTCATTCCCCCGCTATGCAAACTTGGTTAATTAAAAAAAAGAACATTCTGATTCTGCAAGTCATTGTATGAAGTAAATGAGAACGGAAAGAAAATATCTCGGGCGCAATTGTGCATAGGACAACTCAGATAGCGACTCAAAGTTATAGGCGCTCCCAACAAACTCCCAAGAGCTAATTAAAGTTTTAATTTCAACTGTCTTGTTAATTTACACTAATAGAATGTAAATGAAACTAATTATAAGTAACTGAGGAATCTTGAGTTCGATATTCATCTTGTCACGAAGTTTTTGGTGGAAACAATCTTGGTGCCTCGTTTGGAATCGGATAGTCAAGACGTTTCGAGGTGGTTGTTAAATTGGTAACTAACTTATACAAATTAAAATGCATTTAAAATCGCATTAGGAAGCATTCGTCTATATTGTTGACTATGGCATAAGGCAAATACATATTTATTTTTGTTGAAGAAGAGGCGTCTGAGGTTCTTAGTAATATTATAACTATGTCTAACTGCACCGTTGGCCTCGTGGTCGCAAGAGCAACTGTTGAGCGTGAGGTCCTGAGTTTGTTTCCCAAGACGAGTGAAAGTTTTGAAGTTAGTAGTGTACTATATGTCCAGCGTATTGGGCTAGTCATAGAGACAGGCCGCTGTGACCGATGTTAGGTCGGAAGAATATGTTTCTAAATGTGTAAGTTGGTAATCATAGTTTTAAGTGCCTTCTCATTAGAGCTTAAACGCTGATTTAGATGTCTATGTCTAACACACATACAGACCATAATTAAATGCAGGATTACTAGATTATTATTACATACACACCAGAATCAAACACAAACTCAAAACCATTTGTTTCCATTTACAGGTACTTTTGCATTGTCAAGGATTTATCTAGTGAGAAAGTTGAAGGTAGTTGCTTGTTTCAAACGGTAGGTTTCTATGGCGATGAGCGAGCAAGCAACTCCATGAACAAGGTTTATTCATAACAATCAGTAGGACCGTGGCTACAGCCGATAAGTAATATTATTATCAATATCTGAATGTAGATTCGAAAGATAATCATATCGGCCTGATATTTACCACTAGCATAATCCTCCTGATAAATATTTATACACGTTATCTTTATACTTATATTATAAAGCTGAGGAGTTTGTTTTTTTTTGTTTGAACGTGGCAACCTCCGGAGCTACTGGTCCGCTTCTAAAAAATATTTCACTAATTGGACTAATTAATGTGAATACGAATAATTAACGCTACATCAAACATTAGAGATCGAGACGGAACTGCAAGTAAAACTAGTATAAAATAATCATAAACTTCGTAGAATTATTATGTTGTCATAGTTGTTGTTGTATTTTAGAATATTGACTAGCAAGTTTCATTGCACAACTTGATTGTTTGACAGTTTTAGTTAGAAAACTTACAGGCCAACTTTTTCGCACTGTAAATTCGTTGCACATGTCAACTTAAACAAACTTTTCCAAGCAAGTCAAAGTCAAATAATTAATTTCAATTAGAGAATTTTAAGCCTTCGCGGATGTGCGACATTACAGACTAAATAAAAATAAATCATTTAAATAACAAAAAAGATCATTAAAAGCTACATTTCACCGTCAAGTTTTACGAGAAAGAAAAAAAAACTAATTTGAAATAGGCCCTCTTTCTAAAATGTAGTTTCAATGCGATTAAAGGGCATGAAACTTCACTCTTAAAAAAATAAGCTGTTTTACAATAATTTGTATAAATACGAAAGACTCTATTGTATGTTAGAGACGAGATTTCTATAAATGAAACACAAACATAGCCACTCTGGAAGCGTCATTCAAGCTTCTTCATCGTGATTGTGGTACCAAATCGAAGCCGTTCTTAGTATCGTCTTTTCGACATTTTAATGTTCTGTGGCGGCTTCATGGATATTTATGTGTGCAATATACGATGTATTAGTAAATCGTGGGCATGGGTCAGGGAAGCGAAACGTATTAATATGGCGTGTGTAGGCTATTCGCTGTCGACCTGTCGCCATTTATCTATTGTGACTGTTTGCTATGGGTACACATTTGTACTTCCTGCTTTCTATACAACAAATGCCACTGATAAAAGTATTGGCCAACCGTAACTGCCTAATACTAACTATTTTATGGTTTCGCAAAAGCACATATCCGTGGCTGGCGTGAATAAGTTGACAAGTCTAAAATGTCAATTTTAGAGGGCAGCCATTTAAAAGTTTGACTGTTTTTGGTAAATCGGTAAATTAGTTAAACTTGAGGGTCTGTATTGTTTAAAATAATAAGTAAAACAATACAGACCCTCAAGTTTAACTAATTTACCGATTTACCAAAAACAGTCAAACTTTTAAATGGCTGCCCTCAAAAAAATCAAAAATTTCTACCGTATGACGATATATTATATCGTCATACGGTATAATATAACTAAAACTTTTGAAAACTTCTACCGCCAAATCAAATACAACCAGTAATACGTACTTATATTTTACATCCACAAATCGTTTTAAGGTAGAAACTTTTGGAAACTTCAACCGCCAAATCAAATACAACTAGTAAACCTAATATTATAAATACGAAAGAAAGTCTGTCTGTTTGTCTGTCTTTTATGCTTTCACAACTAAACCACTTAACCAATTTGGATGAAATTTGGTACGGGTTAAGTTTGAACTCCAAGAAACGACTTTGACTACTTTTTATTTCGCGGTAACCCTCATATATGCGGACCAAATCGCGGACAAAAGGAAGTAAGATATATATAACACTTATATCATTAATTCAAGTTATAACGATCACTGTAACTGACAGGAAAGAAAGTTATAGGTACATCACTAAATAACTCTACATATAACACGGGCCCAATCCGCCAATTTTCTTGTATCAAATGTGAAAAGTAGCCCCGAATGAATACGGGCGAGATCTGACCCTCGTTACTTTGAGTATACAACTCTATCCGTGGCCCACCGCTGGGAATACTATTGTATTGGCTACTGTGCTCTGATTGACGAGATAAAAATGATTAACGCCGGTGCGCGGGTGAGTTACAATCTATTGTTTTGAGATTGAATGAGTAAATTCATGCATGTTTATTTGAATAGAGAGAATTTAAGATGAGAAAACTTTGTTTTGAGTCTCGGGTTATCGCTGACAATAGAAAGCTAAGAAAATAAGATTAAGTGTGTGAGTCTATGTAACACGCAAAAAAAAAGCAAAAAAGAGCATTATTACATAACAATTAACTCATAGAAAAGCTGAATAGTATGAGAAATCTTGCAATAAGTAATGACGAAATAAAAACTAGCAGTGCTATTCTGTAAAAATATTGTCCTCGGTGAATTAAGGTGAAGTGTGTTAGAGATGAGCTGTCAATCTTTAGCATGAGGGGCGACAGCAGCTCACTTATTATTTATTTATTTATTTAAAACTTTATGCGCCAAAAAAGCACAAAGGCGGATTTAATGCCTTGGGCATTTTCTACCGATCAATAAATTCTCTACCAATCCACCAAAGGTGGTTAAGAGAAAAGCTGTCAGGTCACAGTTGCGCTTCACCTCATTCATCAGTCGATCGAGATTTTTACAGACAGCATTTCTGAAATCAATTTTGGGAAACGTAAACTCGGTAACGAAAAACATAAAAATAACATTTATCACAAGCTTAAGGAAAATGGAAGAAAAATCGATCCCAAGATTACCTTGTAAGACGAAATTGAATAAATTTTCATAATTAGCCAAATATTTGCACTTCCTTTATATAGGTAAGTGTTTTTGAATTGCTATCAAAATCTAATAATCAGCGTAAACACAGCAGCAATAATTATTAATTTATAATGAACTGAAAAACTTCATAGATAAAGTTGAAAATTGCGTAAATAAGTACACGATAATAAATACCACGTGAGATCTTGCACTCAATTTTGGACTTTAGTGTTATCATATTTTAGTTAATTATCATTTAATGAAGAAACAATGATTGAGTATCTAGTGGTGGTCTAGTGGGGTATCCTTGATTTTGGTTGACCTTAAAGCAGAACTAAAGCCAGAACGAAAAAGGAATTAAGAAAAATAGAATAGCAGAAATTCCTAAAATCGTCATTGGCATCTATCATGCTGCGAGGGAACGATAATTATTTCACGCATTCCGATCTTAATCTAGAGAAATGGACTTCAGTGGGGCTCGTTCATTCGAGAACATTCTACGTAGTTATGCGTACTTACTGTAAGTATAAAACTTATTTTTAATCATGGAAATTTTCCGAAGAAACTCCTTAATTACAATTTTATTCAATTAGGCGGAAAATGAGAAGGTTATAGGTCCTGTTTTAGTGTCGAAGATTTTCATAAACTTCGAATCGAATGGTTTACTAAGCTTTATTAAACTTGGATTTATTAATATTACAAGTTGAACTTTAGATACTTAGCTATAATAAAAGTTGCGGTAGGTGTGCCAAATTTTACTGAGCATAAAAAGATCTCGACCGAATCTCGGTCCTGTTGGCTAGTCTTAATGATGATGGTGATGATGATGATGCCATCTAGCCGATTTCGGCACAGCGAATGCAATGCTAATTTCAATAGAAACCAGAGAAGTACGCAGAAGATATTTTAGTACATAAGTTTGTGCGCAAACACAAGTATACTATACACCTATACACTCTGTCTTCCCTCAATATTACAGTCGGATGAGACGGTTATTCAACACGACCGGGGAGAGATCAGGCGCAGTACATGTTTTAGAGGAACGTGGGCATCATTTCACCATCTTCCAAACTCTGGAGTGCTATTGAGAATTCGTAATCGAAAAACCCAACAACACTTTGCCCGACACGGGAATTGAACCCAGGAACAACCATGACACCAAATGGGCAGTTGACATAACAAAGGCATATACTAAACATACAAAGTACATGTGACATGTCAAAATATTTATATTTTTCAAAAGCCTGTGAGTAAGATCACTCATTTACCACCTTCAGTAAGTTCCAAAGACACCTCCATAATTGTTGTAATCTGTAGAATGACGAAGTATCACAAAGTTCGTAATGGTAAGTCCTCAGGAGCAGGCGTCGTCCGGGATTAGGGAAGCGCCGTTACACCGCACTCCCAACTTTTTAATCCTACACATGAGGGTGAGTGAGTCGACAGTACTTTCATATCGATTTTTAGTGCTGTGACAATATATTGTGTGAGTATATTTTGTAAGTGTTTATTCTTTGGGAAAAGTGTGCGAAATTAAAACAACACAAATTTTATAAAGAGGAAAGATTTTTTGTTTGTTTTGCACCGCATTAGCTTCTAAACTTCTAGACCGATTTTAACCAATTTTTCTCCAATCGATAATTAAATTATCCCTAAGTAACATAGATGATATAACTTCACGCTTCAACACACGGAAGTGGACCAGTAACGAAACACGTAACATAACATGCATGAAGTTGCAGGAGGAAACTAAAAACATATATTTTCAAACACGTACAAATGACGCATACGTCTGAAATATTTCGGATACTTTCAAATAGTTCGTATACCGAGACCTTGTTTTCTGTTACACAAAAATCGGTTTGCAAACATGACACGTAACATGTTTTGCAACATGTTCTTGCGTACTACGAGTATCAAAGCATTTCCAATACCTACGTTAATTTAGTAGTTCAACAAATTAAGTAGTATGATCAAAATTACGCTCTCACTTCATGAAGTGAAGAATTTGGTCCTTTTATTCATTACAAGTCCTTCCTTATAGGGTTAAGGTCAGATTTTCGTAACGTTTTGAGCCAATGAACATGTTCTGGGTCCTAGTTTAAGCCATTAATCACAGGATACAAGAGTTTTTCAGCTCTCTGGTAAAAGAATAATGTATTTTTCGAAAAAAATGTACGAGGCTATAGTATTTCTGTCACGCTAGGTTTTACTTACACAGGTAAAATGTTTTGTTATGAAACTATTAAGTACGAGTTCGAAATAAAAAGTGCTGCTTTCAAAGTTTTCTTTGATGTGTCTGTCTGAATGATTTGTGGTGTATGTTTTTATTTATTTTCATTGAAATAAATATTGTTGTTATTTTGAAGTTAGTTCTGCCAAAACGGACTAACCCATTAATAATTTAACGAATAACGTCAAACTTATTCAGTATTATGCCAAATGTCTGTCAATTACTGTCCAGCAATAACATACAATACATCCAGAAGTTATACTTTCTTATTTTTATCGTGTGGGCAGTAAGGTTTAACGACCGCACACACCCTAGTGTCAGAGTTTCTAAACCACCTCAAGGACGTCTGACATGGTTACCGGTGTCAGTGATAAGTAAGATCATCTTAGAAAGTGCATATGAATTAGAAAAACTCACATTGGTACTTGCCCGTGTCCGGTTGCGAACCCACAATCTCGTGAATGAGAGGCGGGCACCTTCACCACTGGGCCATCACGACACTAGAAGGTCTATAAAAGAAGTAACTGAAAGAAGATTTAAACCTATTCAGCATTAAATACCTGAAAAACATTAAAATCTCTTCGAAAAATGGAAGAAATTATGACATGGGTTTGTTTTGGTATTCACAATTGTCACTATTCACAAATTGTTAACAAATAAATGCGGCGTTAAAAAAGAATCGAACCTACTATTTTTATAGAAACAGTATCGCGATTTCGCGAGTCGTTGAAAAGCTACAATTATCTAAAGGGATATCAAGAATGTAATAAAATGGACAACATCTTCGAAGGAATCCTGACTATCTTTTATACGATAATAATATTATACAGTTATTGCGACGATATAAGTTGAGATACTTTTATTATTATTCTATTTCAAGTTTCTCCGTATAAAGTTGTGAATGAAGATTGCTTCGTAATCTTAAATGGACGAATTGAGGACAGTCCGGGAATAAGTATAAATATACAGTTTTGGGGAAAAATGATTCTGCGTATAACGTAGTCAATTGAATAGTTATCCTTATCTACAATCAAATAAATAGATTTGCTAAGCCGATTTAAGGTTTTCCCAAGAGACTACAGCTTGGCGTTCTTCGAGAAAGGAGTTTTGAGGTTTTACGGGGTCGGCGACGCACGAGTGATGCCTCTGGTGTTGCAAGTGTCCATAGGCAGCGGTGACCGTTTAACTTCAGGCGGGCCGTTAGCTTGTTTGCCACCTTCAGGGGTAGAAAAAAAAAGAATAGTACCTATCATGAGATTTTTATCTTCATAAATTCCTTCCATTTACACGGTCGTACAAAAACATTTCTGAATTACTATGCTTGGTAAACTGAATTTTGTGAATAATAATGTGATTAGCAGAATAAATGCTGCTGTCCAGTCATTTACACGTCAAAGATGTTGTATTCGTAATGACTCAGTGGATTAAAATATTATAGGCCTATGATATCAAACGTTTGATTTTGAACTGTATGGATAATACAAAGAGGGTTTTAATCAGCATACATATTTTTCGTGGTGCATCTGGGCCTAAGGCTGTTTTTACATACGTACCGTACGGCGTACCTTCGAATCCAATAGACCGCGTCCGCGTTTTAAACTCCGACAAAATTTTCTCAATTTTCTAAACTACAAAGCAAAATGCAGTTTTGCTTTCTCTTTATATTTAAAGGAGTAACAATGCTAGTGGTTTTGAATTCGAATGAATAGTAAAATTACAGGTTTTTCTTTGTAGGTGATTTTCGAATTCGATCTAGCCATTATTAGTTTTTTTTTTTGACAAGCTCCTATTTGATAAGGATTAAAATAAAAAGTAAAATAAGTAAAGTAAGTTCGAGTGAAATTGCACCTTTTATAAGTAGGCACACATAATATATTCATCTTGCAAGTATGCTTCCATTTTGCACATTACCTATCGTATAGATACGCGTCCATGTTTGTTAGCGCAACATAAATAATAGTGTATCCTCAGCTTTACAAAGTAAGGGTATGTTCCAGACATAAATCACTCTGTTTGCTCAAAGCTTTACTCCTATTACTACATAGTTTTTATAACCAGGTTCCTCTGTTCTAAGACGTTAATGGGCTATTACGTGCCATAATGCTGCTCTAAATTGACGGCATACGTGTAAAACGGCTCGACGAAGGCTTACTTACGTTTATCACGAGTCTCCATTATTTCCTTGTCGAATAAACGCAAAGTCACCTGGCGGCCATTAAAATTTCCTTTCATGGTTTTAAGGACGCCTTGTAAGCACTGAATGTACACGGTTCAGTAATATTTGAGAAGCTTTAGCAGGTAAGTGTACTTTTAAAGTGAGTTTTACATGTGATATGGGGGATCTTTCTGTTTCGGTAATAATTGAGGCATGTAAATATCCGCCCTTTAAAAATCATCTTAATTAATAGATGGCTAAACCATTGTCATGTCCTAAATCTTTATATCTTAGTAGGAGCTATATTATAAACTACGTTCTATCATCTAAGTTTACAATGGTTAATTACAGGGTTAAAGGGTGACGTCAGTACCTATTTTTATAAAAAAAGAGTACGATTTTAGGAGGATGACAGTTTCTAAATTCAAATTCAAATGAGCATAATATGAACTTATCAACCATCAAAAATGTATAACATTTATTGTTTTCATGATAGTGGTATGCCAATTTTAAATATTTTAATTTATTGGAACTAAATAAGTACCTACATAGGACTATGACATCTTAGAATAGTTTAAGATTTGAATCTAGACGTAAACCATTCAATACTAGACACATTTTTGCATGAAACGATAAGACTAGTCCACACTCACACATTCAAAATCCCCGAAAACACAAACCTCACACAAAAAACAGTAAAATAAAACGCATGTATGATGGTAGACGTTTTTGCCGATTCCAGTTGCCGGCCGAACGGACGAAATGGCGCATTTCATTTATCAGATTTCGCTTGTAGCCTGAGAGCGTGTGTTTTTCATCGGGCCCACGGCCCGCCATGAATTGCCAATAAAGTGACAGAGGCACAGAACGCGCCAAATGTCGCTTGCAGACGATTGTAAAAATTTTAACCTCTTTTTTCTAATATCGGAAAATATTGAAGTTATGATTGTTGTGTCCGAATGTTATTTTATTGAGGTGTCTAGACAATTTGCATTGTTTGATTATAATGATAGAGTGTTTTGTTATTTGTTATACATTTTTTGGGAGGTTTGGGAATTCGATTGTGTTGAGAATGTGTGTGTGATGTGTTGATTGTCTTGTTAGCTTAGTGGTCTTAAGTGCGACTGCTATACTAGACGTCTTGGGTTCGATTGCCAGATCGAGCTAAGCCTTATTGGGTTTTTTTCTATGATATTCTCGGTTCAGATCGGGGGTTGAGTTAGGATCAGTGTTACGATTTGCTCACCCCCTATTACGTGGGGCCTAAAACGATACCAGCGAACTGTGGGTGTACATTGGTACACCTCTGCCTAGCCCTTCGGGGAATACAGGCGTAATTGTTTTTGATGGTATGAGAAATGTGAACATATTGTGTTAATTGAGGGCCTTTAAAAAATTACACCATGTATCGTTATAGAAAATGAATTATTATACTGAGATAGAGCTGTTTTTTTGACCGATGAGAAATCATCAAATGACTTCCTCCCTCCTGGGTGTGGCGGGAGGGAGTATCAGACTTTTACTGACTAAAACCCATCCATGTTCCTTCTTGTGCCCTTTGCGTTCCGGGGGCGCGGTCTCCCTTTCGAACAACCCGCAGCCCCGGGAGATACAGCTGTTAAACTAATCTTCAAAACCTTAATTGCCTTTTTTTTCATACAAACTTATCTGGAAAGGCTTATCCAAACTACATCACATTTACAAATGGTTTGAGGGGTAATCCTACTAACTTTAGTAACGCTCTCATCCAAATTTCTGTCTGAATCTGTTAAAAATACCTCTATTTTACCTACATTTTTGACATTGATAGTCGTTGATATGAGATTGTGATTTGATTTAGTAAGTTTTTAATTACGAGATTTGGCATTCTTAAATCTTAATACAAACATAGAAAGGTAGGAATAGAAAAAAAGAAACAAAAGTAATTTAAGGACTTGATAATCATACATGTTAGACGACACGGTTGGCGCAGTGGCCGAGCGAATGACTGCCGCACTGCGTGTCGCAGGTTCGATTCCCGCACGGAACAAATATTTGTATGACCTACAGATAGTTGTTGCGGATCTGGCTGTTTGTGTATGTGAGTTTACGTGTTGTTAACGCACCCACATTTTCTTTTTTCCCGATTTATTTTCTTGCAGTCGTGTGCTCCCTTGTCCCCAGAAGAATAAACGAACATAAATAAATTCACCATGACACATAATCAATATTCCCTACACTTCCTATTCTCTGGCATCCCGCCTTATCGACTCGTGACATGAATGCTAACAAGCATTCTTGCAATAAATGATAAAGCAATCAATTTACTCTCGACATAACTAAATATTAATATTGTTTATTCTCATATTATTATTGATTAATATTTTAATAAATATTGATTATATATTTGGTGTAATCTTAATAACGATGACACAAATTACTTAAATATACTTTATCTTACTATTAGATGACCCCGCGAAATTTGCACCGCCTCTCTGATTCAATAAATGTTGTATTTTTTTCGTATTTTTTTCCATGTTTTATTAGGTTTTTGCTATTCGGGGCAGAGACGAATCCAACAAATCATAGATCAATAATATCGGTCCGGCTGTTTTTGAGTTATAAATGGTGTAAATAACTTGACTTTGTTTTGTGTATATCGAGATACTACGAATGTTATAGTGTTTTGTGTTTGAACGCGCTATTAACCGGTCCAATTTTGAAAATTCTTTCGCTAATAGGAAGCTACTTTAACCCTGTTTATTATTTTAAAAAATACAAATCCGCAAGAAAATTTACGCTAACGAAGTCGATTGCAAACGCTAGAAATACTTATAAAGCAGTTTAATAAGTTTCAAGAATATTTTACAAGATTTTCTATTTTTATTTCTAGCCTTCCAAGAACTAGCTTCCACGAGCTAGACTACATTGTAATAAATTGCAAACGAAACCCGTGGGCGTGAAAACTACATCGCTATCCTTCAGAATATTAATAACTCAACAATAGTTACACGTGCCGGCTAAAACTGTATTAACTTAGCTACCAGTGTTTATATCTAGAACTACTCACTAGGGCCATGGGGACCGAGCGCTCATCTAGTTTTTCGGGACATCGCTAAGCGACTGGTCGATTCTTCACGTGACCAGAGGGCTGGCCTTTTCTTAAGCCAAAGAATCAGCATTGCCAAACAACGTGGCAATGGCGCCAGCCTTCTGGGCCCATGTCACATAAACAGCGATGCGGATGAGTTTTATTATTTCTTGTATTTGTATAAGGTCACCTAATTTCTCGAAATAAGTTAGAAGTTAGTATCCACGTTTTCGTGTCGCATTAAAATATGTTATGGCAATGGCAATAGGCTCGCCCCCTATTACATGGGACCTAAACATACCAGCGAACTGTGGGTGTCCATTAGTATACCTCTGTCTAATCCTTTGGGGAATACAGGTGTAATGGTATGTAATTCTTGTATTTGTATAAGGACACACAATTTTCCGAAATTAGTTAGAAGTCAGAATCCACGTGTTCGTTTCTCATTAAATTTGTTGACTTCTTATGGGTATACTTCTTTGCTAAGTTAATACAATGAATTTCTCAAAAGACAAAGTTTAAGTTTCTATAAGTAGGCACGGAACGTGGACGTGCTATATCACGCTGTTCGTAAACTTTGTGTGTGCTCACCTTTTAGCCTTTACTTAGATAGGGTCAGAAATAGATTCTAAGACTAGGGAACTAGTACTTACCCAAAGCATTAATATCAAAGAAAGAAAGAATCAGTATATATACCCTACCTCTTATACCATATTCGAGATTCGACAGAGTATTTTTAAACTGTTATTGCTCCCTTCTAACGCACGGTAAGAAAGGTAGAGAAGGAAGAGGTAAGAAATTTGATTTTTTGAATAAAAAAATAATGTTATTTTTTCATTTTTTTTTTCAAGATTGAGATATTGGTGTAATATGTGTATAGTAAACCTATAACTCTGCTTAACCCTTAGCATGGCCCAGGCATCGTGTTCTATTATATATCATGTAAAAACACTTCAACATAAACACAGTACGAGACTAAAAACGCTCCCATCTCACGCTAGTATTTTAATACTAATAACACTGCGTTGCGTGATATTTATGAGAAAATTACCTACATTAAAACCAAATAGGTTTTCATGGATCATTTACTGTCTAATTTTGGTGAAGGGCAAGACCCACCGGGAGTCAAGTGCCCTGAACAAAAGTTAAATGAATCCTTAAACGTAGTGTGGGGCGATTAAAGGTCTACGTAACCTATAAGAAATGTAAAAGGTTACGCTAAACCCTTATTATGTGATTAGAAGACGAACATATACCTACTTTAAAAATAAAATATCAGCTGCAGTGTTATTTTATAATAATACCCTTTGGTAAATATAGGTAAAGTGAGCATGGTGGGTTATCATCCTACCGATGTCATCGACAGCTCACCTCGCACCCTTAGTTATGTTCTTATATGATGATTATGTAACCAAAATTATTACAATAATTATCGTAGAGTCGTGGTGCACAGCAAGAAGGGCCTCGCAGATTGAGGAGACGATGGTGGGGGCGCCTGGGCTGGCTTTCTCTGGAACTGGAGAGAGGAAAGTGGGTGGGTGGAATGGTGGGAGGCCTTTGCCCAGGAGTAGGACAGTAATGGCTACCATCGTAAATATGAAAAATACAGTTTTAGTAAAAGGTAAGCACAACAAAATAATGTTGTAAAAATAAAAATTGAACACTCAAGTTGAATGTATAAAAAAAGAAAACCTAGATAACAAAAATAAACAAAAGTGCTGGCAGTGCTTTTTTTGTATGCTCAACCGGCCTGTGAAAATATTCGAATTTCGAATATTAACTGATCTCTGAGCCGAGCCGAGATGGAGCAATAATAAAAATATTTTGTTTCGATCACAACATTGACAGTAGCTACCACGCACATTAAGGGCAAGTACTTAAATCCGTCTAAAATTGGCTGGCCGTAAATTCCAGTTAATGTCTGTCGAAACGATCCAACACAATACAAGAGAGATGTTTTCGCTAGGCGGACAGCTTTTTCCTTCGAATAATGTTCGGAAAAGCGAAAAGTTTATGACTGGCTGAATGTTAACACCCCTTAAACTGTTAGTTGGAAGTGCCTTACGACGGCTAACGAGCTTCCTTAGCCACATTTGTGTTGACTATGTCAACTTGCTTGTCAAATTATTTTAGATAGTTAAAATAAATTATAGCCCTCTTTTCTTGAACAGACAACTTTTCTGTATTTGTATATTTTTGGTAGTAAAGTCATTGATAACTCAGAATTTCTTATACTAATTGCTTGTCATAAG
This sequence comes from Caradrina clavipalpis, assembly GCA_932526535.1. Lineage (NCBI taxonomy): Eukaryota > Metazoa > Arthropoda > Insecta > Lepidoptera > Noctuidae > Caradrina > Caradrina clavipalpis. The sequence goes on from OW052108.1 coordinate 6,973,123, forward strand.
AAATGGCCTATTTAAGTTAATTAAGACGTGATAAGGGTAAATATATAAAACCAATTAATTAATATATTAATTAGTCTAACTTGACGCATTGTTGGGTATAAATTATCACCCGGTTCAATTAACTTGTGAAAATATTCGTTTATTTTCAGTTCTATTAGGTTTTCGTAAAACCCACTCACAAAGATTTCGCTCCTGTGCATACTTGTTCGAATAGAAAATGATGTCTATATGATAAAAGCCTTCTCTCACCGGGATCATTCGCCTGTAATACATTACGTGCATTAACTTTTGATAGTGATAACAGTCCATAATTAGATTCTTAGTACATTGCGTTACAAATACTGCCTCATTGACTGACGAGCAATTCGCTTGCAGAAGTAGCTGCGACACGATTATACAATTGTAGTTATACAATTGCATCACGAGTGTTGCCACTCCCTACTGTATATATCATTACAGATTTGTGCACTGTAATGCTTGATTTTTCTTACTAACTTTACAAACAAATGCCCACAGTGAGGGACTGCCTTTATACGATTTACAAAAGTCCCTACCCTACGCATCTATAAATCCTTCCTCACATTGTATTACCTAAAACCAGAACCTTTCACTGCTCTCTTGATCGCAATGATCAGAATCAATTCAACAAAAGAAGATGATTTTCCAAATCTGAATTATTCGACCAAACATCCACTTTCAATTTTAACCCTGATTAGCCATTGTAAGGGAACGGTCGTTACTCTGCGATTTGGGCAAGAGGGAATTCAATGGGAATCAAACAAAAACACTCGGAGAAGTAAATGACAATAGTAGATGGAAAATTTCAATTACACGACACGAATACGAACAATGGAGAATGGCGGAATGACGAGGAAAGAAAACCTCAAGAAAATGCAGTTTTGTAAAGAAATTCATCCTGTCCATACCTTCATAATATAACTTAATTTAAAAGTTTTCAATGTGGGTTATTATAAGGTTTTCATCTCGTATTTTATGGTACTTTCGAATTAGATTTTTTGTTGAAAAGCCTACGTAAAAAAGACAAAAGAGTTTTTAGTCATTGTGTGAGTGTTATTATGATTATGGCCATATAAAAATGTGAGCCCTTTTGTTTTATATATTAAAGCTGATCACACAATAGACGGGTATTAGATTAGCTAACGCAACTTTTCGCTTCCACAGAAATAAAATTATATGTATTTTTTTAATTTCTTTTTTATTCCGTTTTGCTTAGCTTTCTTTTACAGGTTATAAAATGAATTTTACAGACTTATTTACTCTGATTAAATGTAAAAGGCCTGTGGTACTGAAGATTATAAAAAGGTTTATTTGTACGTATATTGAGTATTATTAGTAAAGCTACATTGTTGTACATTGGTACACCTTTGCCTAACCCTTCGGGGATTACAGGCGTGATGGTATGTTATGTATGCAAAGCTACATATACTATTTAATTGGAAGTTGCCAAATATTTTCATCAAAATCGTCCATTTCACTTTTAAAAAACCTTTTTCAACATCTTTTTGAGTCTCAACTTCGGCACTTGAAAAATACGGCGAGTGGCTCCTGCATTTGATGCGAAAGGCAGGTTTCATTGCATCGCTAATTAAGGAAAAATAATTAACCTTCTAGTGCATTCAACGTTTGCTCAAGTTTTAACTTATCCAGGTGCAAATTAAGCTAATTATACGATTAAAACTTTCATTATGGCATTTTTTTTCTTCACCTTATTGCTTTATAAATATTAACTGAGTGAAAAGAGATTTTTGCAACTGTTATTTAAACGTAAGGGATGTGATGCGTGACAGCTGAACAAAATAATGAGCAGTAGGGTAACCTATGTTACCTATGTTTGTTAACTAATTCAGCGATAAAACGTAAGTTTTATCGCTGAATTAGTTAACAAACATGCATTTAGTAATTTTTAACCTACCCATTCTGCAATTTACGACTAATGCTTAAAATCAATCCCCTAAAATAATGTTAGAAGTATATTTTGAAAAATTACAATAGTATTTTAGCTCCCTTCATCACCAATTTCTGTAAAGTTAACAACAAATTGGTACAATTGTCATAGACATTTTTGATTTTACAGTCACCAAATGAAACAAAGAGAAAATCAACACAACTAACTTTTTGATGTAATATTATTTTACATAATACTAATAAATACTTCAATCGAGCCACAATTTTTTTCAGCCTTCAGCCCTGTCAAAGTATTTGCGGTGGGTAATTATAAAAAAAATATAAGTTTTTCTTGAAAATTCAGAAAATAAATGTTTGATTCAGGCAATCAGTATCGACTTTGATTTTGTTGGCATGTTCTACGAAATCAATAATAAAAAATAAACTGTTATATAGAAATAATTTTAGAAGCGTAAGTATTTAATGTTAATCTAAAAATAAAACTAAAAAACAACAAACTGTTCTATGTAATTTTTGAAAGGGTTAATTAATTAAAAACTTTTTTTAAACCTGGTCTAATTTAATTAAAGGCCTATTCAAACCTGAGCGATATTCGCTGTCGCTGTGGGTAGAGGTACATACCGCGCGGGTTTCGCTCAGGTATTTAGTATCAAGTACCGCGGCTAGAGCGACCTGAGCGATATTCGCTGCCGCTGTGGGTAGAGGTACATACCGCGCGGGTTACGAACTTTAGCGAATACCGCTTAGAGACCTAAGCGGTATTCGCTAAAGTTCGTAACCCGCGAACAGTAATATTACCGCGTACCCACTGGGTTTTCTCTGCCGCAGACGGTAGCGAATACCGCTTAGGTCTGAATAGGCCTTTAATCTCTTTGTCCACATAACCACGATTCTTTAAGTTTTAACCCTCTCTTCATTTGAATTTCGTCAAGCAACGTAGTGTAAAAATTGTGACGTTGCATTACAGGGGTTGATCGTGATTTACGATGTGTCTTGAGCGACGACATAACATCACGCTTGCGTTCCTCGGAGGGGTGACAGAAGTGGATTCTACACCCACGTTTGACCAGATATGTTAAAGTTCCTTGTAAGCCTTCTGCTATACTACTCAAATTCAAAGTAATACCCAAAAAAACATATTGTATTACAAAGGGATTAAAATCATCTTTAATTAAGAATAAAGATTTTGTTTGATTCGTGAAAACAATTTTTTTAATATACATTGATGAACAAGATTACATAAAAATGTCGTGAAGAATCTTAATTAAAGTCGAATTAATGAAATTTAATATATTTTTTATTATCTTAATGAAACAGTCAGCTAGCTATTTGATTATTTTCGTTATAATTATAAATATGAGTGAGTATTAGTTAATTGATGCTTATTAATAATTGCATTTACAACCCAAACCAATATTTTAAAGCGAAAGTAACTTTCTCTGTTTGTTTGTCACTTCATCAGATTAAAACCACTGAACCAATTGAAATGAAATTTGACGAAGAGGCATCTTGTGATCTGAAGACATGATAAACGGCATTCACGTGGACAAAGACTCGGGTAAAAGCTAGTAAAAAATGGTCAAGCTAATTAATAATATTTAGGTGTCTTTTGTCACCACTTCACTTCGTAACAATAAAATATAAATATACCATCACGCCTGTATTCCCCGAAGGGTTAGGCAGAGGTGTACCAATGTACACCCACAGTTCGCCGGTATATTTAGGTCCCATGTAACAGGGGGCGAGCCTATTGCCATTAACCGGGCTCAGATCCAAACTCCGAGCTGCTACTGAGAATTTCATAGAAAAACCCAATAACACTTTTTGCTCGACCTGGGAATCGAACCCGGGACCCCTTGCACAGCAGTCGCACTTGCGACCACGAGACCAACGGGATAGTTCGTAACACCTGATCGTGTTTAAATGTAATTGGTCTGAGAACGTACAAAACACCCTGAAATTACATTCTCATCGCCGTAATAGTTCCCAGTGGATCTGGAAAGAAGCTAGCAGAAGCTATAGTTTCATAAATAATTCCCACCTTCTGTTTTTCTCATAACAATAAGTTCGAGTTGCTTGTGTGCTGGCATTTTCTCGGGAAAGCAGTAAGTGTCAATTACATAAAGTAATTTACTAGTAGTGGTGGAGTAAATGCAAGCTACAATGCAGCATTAAATTTTAAGCTACGTATTTATCGTTGCTACTGGTATACCTCCGATAATCGTTTCATTATTATTTTATCGCGTAACATACCGTCACGACACTATTCCCCGAAGGGTTAGGCTGAGATGTACCAATGGGTATATTCACAGATTTCCAGTATGGATAGGTCCCATGTAATAGGGGACGAGCCTATCGCCATTAACTGGGCACAAATCGTTTCTCAGAGCTGATACTGAGAATTTAATAGAAAAAACCCAATAACTCTTACTTGACCTGGGAATCGAACCACAGACCTCCAGCGTAGCAGTCGCGCTTATGACTACTAGGCTAACGAGGCAGTTTTATCACGTATCTTTTTAGAAGTATAACAAAATCTACGGATAAGTAATATTAATATTCTATAACACCTGCAAAGTTTGGCCTCTTTACAAAAATACGGCTTTTTATTTTTTGTCAGGTTGCGCTGAAATCATAAAGTTAAGAAGTTTGTCCCCCAAGTATTTGATTTGATCTAAATTATGGAGGGCCAAATATTTTTACAGCGACACAGAATTTTCGGAACTGAAATTATTTTGTATTAAAATTACAATCCGCTTTCTGATTTTTACGATAAAAGAAGAAAGGTTGACTGAGATGTTACGAATCATTTAACTGAATTAATTATTTTTTGTCCTTAAAATAAATCGATAAATGTCTTTAGTTCAAAGGTTAGAATTTCAAAGAAAATAAATTCCTGACTTTGACATCTGTAGGATTCGAGGAAATGAGCCGGAACGTAGCAATTCAGTGATCTGCTACGAGTTTTTATAAAACGTAGCCGCGTAGCGGTGACGTCATATTAGCTACGGCGTAGCCATAAGCTGGCCTACGAAGTACTATGAACAGTTTCAGTAGGCGATACTCGAAGTTCAGAAATAATAATAGATATGAATATTAGCCTATTATTGTTCCACTACAGGGTAAAAGGCCTCCCTCATACTGGGACCCACGCTTGCTCAAGGTGAATTGGTGACATCTTTATATTAATTTCATTTTTATTAAGTCCAAGTTTCCTCGCGATGTTTTCCTTGAACGATATCAGTGATCCGGTTTTGAATAATTTTACTTTATTTTTTTATGTCATGGCATGGCAAACAAGCCTGTGGCCCACCTGATGTTAAGGTTCAAATCGGAACACAGCAACCCTGCTTTGCGGCAGAAATAGAATAGTGGATCTTTTTTTTCTCATGTATTGTGGTAGTACTTCGGATCAGCTCCTTCACAAAGAGCTCTACTGGGTGACAGGCATCTTATAGGATAACTGGATAACAGGATACTGTGCGTGTGTATATACACAAGCACACATACACCCTTTTTTTTTTAATGACGGGAAATCATCAAATAACTTCCCCCGCCCTGGGCGGGGCGGGAGGGACTGTCAGACTTTTACTGACTAAAACCCGTCTATGTTCCTTCATGTGCCCTTTGCGTTCCGGGGCCCGCGGTATCTCTTTCGAACAACCCGCAGACACATACACCCTGACACACACAAGCGCACCCCCGTACACAAATTCATAAGTCAAAATAAATATATTCACGAATGTTGGTGACTGCCACCAGTCTCAACATGAATTTGCAGAACAAAAATAGAACCGAGGCTTAGTTGTTGACAGCGCACTGGTATCGTGCCCAAGGTTTATGGCTCTCCAATCGTTTGTATAATACCGCCATTTCCTTCAAGCTTTCTATCAGACATCAGTTGCGAATACATTCTTGAATTTATTGAATGCGTCTGTCTGTCAAACTAACGTTTATGCTTCTATATTAATATTAGGAAAAGGTAAAGTTTGTTTGTCTCTTACAAACTACGTAATCTCTGGAAGTTACAACCATATCATCATGACTGTATTCTCTGAAGGGATAGGCAGAGGTGTACTAATGTACACTCACATTTTGCCGGTATTTTTTTGGTACCATGTACTAGGGTACGAGCCTATTGCCTTTAACCGGGCACAAAGCGCGACTGCTACGCTAGAGGTCTTGGGTTCGATTCCCAGGTCGAGCAAAAAGTGTTATTGGGTTTTTTTCTATGAAATTCTCAGTAGCAGCTCGGAGTTAGGATTTGTGCCCGGTTAATGGCAATAGGCTTGCCCCTATTATATGGGACCTAAAACATGCCGACGAACAGTGGGTGTATATTGGTACACCTTTGCCTAACCCTTCGGGGAATAAAGGCGTGGTAGTATGTATCTGCCAGTTGCGAGTTGCTCTTATAGATATGGACCATTATTTTCCACAATGGCATATATGTCTTAACATCAATAAACGTCCACAAATAAGGACCATAAAATAGACTTGGGTTCAAGTGCTTATATCTAAAACGTTCTGATATTATTACCCAAGTACTTGTGTACTTAAAATTTAATAGTCTGTCTGGCTAGCTTAGCTACGTTGACGAGGCGAAGTGACCGGTATTTGTATTCTCGAAGTTATTTCAATAACCGTGACCGTTGAAAGCGGTTGTAGTGATTTTCTTTATGTCTTTTTTGAAGGCGTTCTCTCACCGTGTGCATTCGCCTGTAAGTTATGCTGTAATAATCTCCAGACCGATTTATGTCACGGCGTCCAATTTCATGGAGACTAGTACGAGTTATTATAGTGCATAAGTTTGTGCGCAAACACAGGTGCATTACATCTACTCTCACTCTCATGGCCTGGTGGGACGACAGTCCCATCCGACACGATCAGGGAGAAATCATGTGCAGAACCAACGGGTTTGCGTGCATTCTAGAGCACTGGTGTGTTCCACCACCATCTTCCATGCTCCGCGCTGCTACTGAGAAATTCTTAACGGAAAACCCAATATATTTTTTGGCCGACTTGGGAATAGAACCGTGAGCAATCGACTACGAGACCAACGAGACAGTCAAATATTATTCTATAGAACTCCAATCAACAACTAATGCTGAGGCAGTTCTAAATCTGCGTTCCCCAATTTCATTGTCCCACTATTACTGGTCCCAAGGTGCCTCTAAATTTGACCTAAACTGTCAGAGAGAAAGCTTACACATAGATTCACATTATCGGCAACAACATATCATTTTAATTGCCCATTTAATTCTAACAGCTACGCACGAACATTAAATTCATTAACTGAAATTTCTAGTTAATGATGAAGCGAATGAGAAATAGTGCTGCAACGGATTCTGAAAGTTTTATGTATGCAATGCGCATTTAAAGGCTTTGTGCTGCATAGTTAAAGTTTAAACGTTGTAGGAAAATACTGTGCTTATTTATAAAACTGTAAGGCCCCGTTCCCACTACGCCGGACCGGCAGATTTGCCGCGCCGGTAAATCTGCGGTAAATCGGGCTAGTGGCTGTACAATTTATATGAAGCTGTTCACATTATCCCGGGTCCGGCATTTTTGCCGAGCCTGGCATTTTTACCGAGCGTTTTGTCACTAGGAATTGCCGGTAAAATGACCGGGCCCGGAGTAATGTGAACGAGTTTTAAAATAGGGTGTACCCAATGTTTTATTTTATTTTGCCTTCTATTAAGATACCACCACAACACAACAATTTCGTCGTCCATTGTGCGCGCAGGTCCAAATTCAACTGTGAATTTCTTCCGGTATCCGGTGTAATGTGAACACTCTGTCCGGCATCCGGTTTTCGGCAGATCTGCCGGTCCGGCGTAGTGGGAACGAGGCCTAACTACTGCATGTACTGTGTGTGTTTTAAAAACTGTGTACGCTATTGAGTAACTTCGTAGAAAATAATTGCTCATACCTACATACATAAAACGTTGCCATCAATTTCGTTGCGCAGTAAATGTTTAACTAAAAGTAGACAACGAAAATTTAAACGTCAATAACCATGGTAATGTAGATGAGATAATGAGACTTAAAATAGGAAAATTTTAAAAATTATTAAGCAAACTAATTATCAAAATAAAAATACGTATTACAAAGTGTATTTGTTAAGGGAAGTGGGTAATGTTATACGTACCTAATACTAATATACACCTACACTAGCTTTTGCCCGCGACTTCGTCCGCGTGGATTAATAGTTCCCGTTCCCGGGGATTTCCGGGATGAAAACTATCCTATGTCCTTTCTCGGGTCCCAGACTATATCTGTACCAAATTTCATTGAAATCGGTTCAGTGGTTTAGGCGTGAAGAAGAGACAGACAGACAGAGTTACTTTCGCATTTATAATATTAGTACGGATAACAAAAAAAAATTGTAATAGTCTTGATTCGTAGAAAGAATGCGGAAAATAACCCTTTAGTTTCTTCTTCAATTTCACCATCATTACTCAAAATAAAACTTCGACGTCTAAAGATATTATGACCAATTCTGGTGTAAGCATTAAGGCACAAACTTACCCGAATGTGAATGTGTCTGTTAAGGATGTACTCATATACTTCAATAGTTTATGTCCAACGCTTCAGGGGGCGCGGGACCATTTATTTCCTTCCCTAATTAGTTCAGAACCCCATGGTAATTGGAGAGCTGTCTTCCCCTTTTCGTTTACTGTTGAAAAGCTTCCGATCTTTATTGAAAACCTTAGTTACTTTATTAATAAAGTAATAATTTTTAAAACCTCACATCGATACAGCATTATTTACCTTTCTGTTTGCCCGCTATACTGTACTATATCAGACCAAGCCATGAACGTATCAGGCACGGAAATAAATACGACACGGTCTGCTATGCCCCCTATAACGTGTCAACGTGGTCTAGTGCACATAGATAAATAAATTTCAATACAAAAAATATATCTTTGCCTGTCACAGTCATAGCATAGTACGGTGTACTGAGCAAACTTCCTTAGGTAGACACCAAATTGCAGTAACAACGTCACTTGAATAATATTTTGATAACTTCACTTTGCCTCGTCTGCTAAAGTCAACACATTCGACTCTTCGTATTTTCACAGCGCCAGTCTTTCAAATATGGAACGATAAACAGCTGATAGAACCCTACACGTAGGAATTTGAATTTAGAATAAAATGGCACAAAAATCCGAACCGGTCTGCACTCATTTTACGCAAAACAAATCAATACCAATTGATATAAACGATCTACATAACAACGGCAGTAAACCAAATGTTTCCACTACATTTATTTTATGAAGGAACAACTGCGCTTACTGTAATGACAAACAATCGAATCAACAATATTATAGCCGAGCTAAGAAATCCATACGTAAAGAAGAAATGTAGGAAAATAATAAGAAGGAAAATATTTACGAAAATAATTTCAAAGGCTGGTATTCCCTATAGGTACTCTAGTGTCTTCAAAACCCTAATTGAGCAGAAACCTCAAGTAGGACTCGAGAAAACGATTGGATGAAAGAAAAGTAGATCATTATTCAAACAGCCTTCGAACCTATTACCGAATACTTCAATCGCCAATTAACGATCGACTTACTTTTCAAACCAATTTGATTTAAGAACACAATTCAATTGGAACTGGCCTATAAAGCTTAGCAACCGATAAAAAGATTATCTCTTCATAGCTGTTCGAACTAGAAAAACCGATAAAACCAATAAATAAGAAAAAAAAAATCCAGTTCATTCCCTTTTCAAATGCAATCGCTCCTTTATAAATTCTTGGTTGGCTAAAATGATATTTCATAGCTAAAGTTGAAACGGGATTGCCAATCAAATCAATAGCGAGTCATCGAATCTACTTTGTACAAAGTGGGGGCCGGATCCGGCGAACCGGAGTGAAATTTTAAGGGCCATAAATATAGTATACGCCTTAAAGCTCGGATCGATTTTATTATACTTATTTTTAGATAACGATCTGGGTGTTAAACATTTAATAAACGGCAGATATGTTGTTTAGGTTTGAAAGTTAATTTTGTGCTTATTATTTGGTTTATGGACTAGTAGATTGCGTTTAGGTAACTTGGAGAGCCGTGGCGTTTTCGTTATCATTAACTGGTAAAGACCATTTCCCCTGTTGCCCTTTTTCCAATATCATCACAGCTGCAACAATTTCGCTGCCTAATTAACCCATTATAATTAATTCTCACATCGGGAAATTATTGTGAACGTCCGCGCCATAGCAGGACAGTGCAACACACTCGGAATGACAATACCTTTCATTTTGACTACACAACAAAATCCATTGCTCTGTTTATTGGAAAATTCGTCTTGCTAATGCTGAAAAATGGCGCATTGTACATTGTTGAGCTGTCAAAATGAAAGGAATTGTCATTATACGTTCACACTTGGGATGTTGGTTTATGATTGGCTACGTTTAAACCTACTTAAAGTATTTAATTCTTATGTAAACAACTTAACTATGTTATTGTTTATATTCAAACATTGCGTGTTTCTCTTAGAGACAACTTAGCTAACTTTTCTTACACAGACTTTAAGCCTGATCAATGAGTTGTGGTAAGTTGTAAGTCAATTACTGACTTAACTTGAACTTGATAACTTTGATAAAGAGGACGTTGACATCGTTTATGAACAAAACATTGGGTTCTAATGATTGTAAAGGCTGTGGTCTGACTTGTATCGATGGATCACTATTTTTCAACGAAGCTTGTCTTTATTAGAACCGAAAAACGAATGTTTTGTTATTATTGAATCTACAAATAAAAAATATTGCATCCTAAACTTATCAAATACTAGCATCTGCACAATTCTTTTTCATCTATGTTACGTTTCGAAAAATACTCGCTGAGACGTGGAGTTGCGGCTACCAGCCTGTTATACCAATACCAATAATAATTACAAATAATTTTCTCATCCGACAGGACATTCCACAGAATAATTGAACAAATTAACAACCAAAAAAATCTCTTTAGCTTTGTTATATTAGTATAGATTAGTACTCTCTTTCACATTTTTCAATCATTAATCTTGGAATAATTACCTATTTCAGTCCAATGACTGTTTCCTGTAAAGCATGAAACAAACGGACATAATAACGAGTTTTTATGAATTAATTTGAGCGCGCGCCCGCTGCCCCGTGTTCGTGATTTATACCGACTCAAATTAATCGCGGCAAACCGTCCGCTATCTGTGTCGTTCTATTGTTTCTTCTCTTTTGTTGCGTGACATATTGTAAAAAAGAAATAATTACAAACGATACTGTTGGAACGAATTGAAATGTTCTGGGTCACGTTAGGATTTTGAATATATCTGCCGATTTTTCAAACATGTTGTTGATTTACGTGTCTCTTAGATCGAATGCAGTTCTTCTAAACTTTACGATTTAGTTTAGAGTTTATATAAATTAAAAATTGTAATAGAATAGAATTACTGATTGTATGAAATCAATTTGTCAACAAACCTCTTAATAATTCAGTTAATAACGTCAAATTAATTCTATTTGTCAAATGTGTTACATTACTCTATCCAGCAAAAACGGAACAATATAAGTCCAAAATGTATGCTAATTTAAAATTAATCATCATGAAATATGCAAAATAGTTACAATTGCTTCGATAGAGAAAATTTTGACATGGGAGCGTTGGTTTTGGCAATACGAAACCCATTTGTGGCTGGTTTTCATCAAAAATGGTCGCCCTATCTATTCCCGAGTGGCCACACTTTAACAGAATTGCCATTTTCAAATCAATTCAAATGCGACTGCGGCCATAAAAGCTAAAAAACTAGTTAAACTAGTTATACACGTATACAGTATTGTTTTAGAGACGTATACAAAAGAGCAGATACAGATCTAGTGAGCCAATGTTACCGACATAAAAGCTTTACGACGCAACGTATGACAGGGATTGTACTTTTTATTTGCATGCATGTAGTCGCGTCTGTACCATCTACTGTACCAGACTTAATAAACAAAGAAATGTGCGCTCCCTGGATTTTTATTGCGTCGCGACATTTTAGAATTTTGTATCTCGTGAGTAGATCTGTTGAAAGTGAATTAGTTTTGTAAAATGTTTTGATTTTGAAGCTTAATAAATTATTGAAGTTAGATTTTTTTTTCTATATGCTATTAAGATTTGGAATATGTAGTCTTCATTTACGAATTCTGTCGCATTTAGATTAAGTCTTATTATTTTCATTAACTTACTGAAAAGTTGTATGTATTTACAATAGAAATATAAAGCAAGTTTATTAATGGCGAACAAAAAAACTGAAATTTGATTGATAAATAACCGTCATCCCGTATAATGAACTCAAAAAGAAAAACATAAAATAAAGAAAAACATACAAAATATTTAAATACCTAACCTAATATTGAAATACTTAACCAATTTGTTCGAATTTATAATAATTAAGTAGTACCAGTTTTACCCCAAAGGTCGCTTATCCAAAATTATCCTTTAGGACCGTTTTAATTACGCTAGAAGCATTAAGCGCACTGCTTTGTAAGCAAGTGAGAGACGCTTCACATCGCACCGTGTTTCAATAGAGATCCTAAATCTCGAATGGTGTAGTTCTTTGTGCCACGGATTGCGAAGCTGCCATTTTGTCGACAGTAAAACTATGTATATGTAAAATAGTCTGAGATTGTTGTGTACAACGGTAGTATATTCACTGGGGTTTTCTTTATTTCTTGTTTCTATTGAGAAGACTGTCAGTTTAAAATGTTCCTTATTATTTTTTAAATATTTTTTATTTTTCATTCTGTTTACAGTTTCACTACATAGCATTTTTTTTTTTTTTTTTTTTTTTTTTTTATAGACGGGAAATCATCAAATAACTTCCCCCGCCCTGGGCGGGGCGGGAGGGAGTGTCAGACTTTTACTGACTAAAACCCGTCTATGTTCCTTCATGTGCCCTTTGCGTTCCGGGGGCGCGGTATCTCTTTCGAACAACCCGCAGCCCCGGCAGGCATCGGCCCTCAGTGGCCCCATCCAATTTTGCTGACATCTCTTTGAGGCGCGCGTGGAACACGAACGCGCCGTCGACACGGTCTGTCGCTAGTGAACGTACGGACGGTGAGCTACCCATTGCTCACCGTCCACAGACCCGCGTCTACGGTGGCCGGGAGTCGTCACGTGGCTCCCGACGCCCGGATCGTCTACCGCGGCGGCCGCTGGGACGGGGGACCCTCCTTTCCCTCTCCCGTCCCGCCGCCTCCTTCTCTAGCATTACAGCTTCGCAGAAGGAGGCGACTGCTTCCCATTCCCCCTCGCTCCGGACCATGGCCTGGACCAGTGCCGGACGCGAGAGGGCGCCGCCGCCGATGGCCGCCTCGAGGACTTGGCGGTGCTCAGCCCAAGCAGGGCACACCGCCAAAGTATGCTCCACCGTGTCCTCGGGGCGATCCTCACAATGGTGACACCCGGGCGATTCCTCCCGCCCGATGAGGTGCAGGAACCTCCCGAAACATCCGTGTCCGGTGAGGACCTGCGTCAGGCGGTAGGTGAGGGCGCCGTGGCGCCGCTCCAGCCACTCCTCAAAGAGGGGTCTTACCGCCTCAATCGAGGCGAGCCCTGCACGAGGTTGCGACAGTCGTTCTCTCCATGTCGCCATGAGATCGAGCCGGAGTTCCGTCCGCAGGGCGGCAATTTGCCGCGGCAGCGGAGTTTCGCCCCGGCCCAGTGCCTCCGCGCGCCACTCGTGTAGGCGCGCGAGGACCAGCGCCTCCAGATCCCATGGCGGCAATCCGGCAAGGAGGCTCGCTGCCTCGCCGGAGATCGTGCGGTATCCGCGGATGACCCTTATGGCGATCACCCGCTGGGACGCGTTCAGGTAGTGGGCGGCAAGCCGCTTCAAGCCCCGCGCCCACACCGGGGCCCCGTAAAGGGCCATCGAACGCACGACCCCGGCGTAGAGCCTCCGGCAGGAGGCGTTTGGCCCCCTCAAATTGGGCAAGAGCCGCTTAACAGCGGCCGACGCCCGTGCCAACTTGGGAGCCAAACGTCGGAAATGTTCCACGAAGTTCCATCGGCTGTCGAGGACAAGTCCCAGGTACTTCATCGTCGACCCGACGCCGACGGAAACCCCTCCTACCGTTATTTGGGATCCCGAAGGTGGCGCGTTCCGAAGCCCATGAAAGCACAGGACTTCGGACTTGTGCAAGGCCACCTCGAGACCCAACTACATAGCATAAAACAAAGATTCTGTCACCTATTTCTCTTTACGTTGAGATCTTTTAAACTACGCAACGGATTTTAATGGTTTCATTGCTCGGAGTTTGGATTTGTGCCCGGTTAATGGCAATAGGCTCGCCCCCTGTTACATGCCTGCAACTTAAATAATACCGGCGAACTGTGGGTCTACATTAGTACACCTCTGCCTAACTCTTCGGGGGATACAGGCGTGATGGTATGAGATAGAGTGATTTAACAGGAATGTTTATATGTATGGAATATCAAGGTACGACCCACAAAAGTGGAGCTGAACATGGGTGACCGCGGGGTAAACAGTTAGTTTTTTTTTTAATAAAGGTTTATGTGGATTTTTTGAGCGTATTCCTGTTAACTTGTAACTCACATAAGTATGTGTGTATTAGGAAAACCCTTCGCCAGAATACCGCAAAAGGGTTCAAAATCGGTTGTGTCAATAAATTGAGCTTTTTGCAATGTTTCTTTTCTTTCTTTGCCATCCGAAAAAAAAAACAAAGTGGTTCTAAATACTACACAGGGGAATAGACATTATCCTCAAAATTCTGCTATAAATTACATTTTGTAATAGCTAATTTATTTAACCAGTAATTAGGTACGCTCAGGTCGTTTGTGCCTTTGTTTAACATTATTTTAGTCTGGATGCCTACTTCATTTTGCTGAAAAATGATTGTCATCGTAGAATTTGTTGCTATCTTTTTTAGTCTTAGAATAAAACTTTGTAAGCGATCTTCTTTTGTTTTCTGCATTAATCTTACCAGGCACAAACAAATGAATGAAATGATATTGTTGTGTCAATTAGTGATTATTAATAAATAGGCATACAAACGTTTAGATCGTTTGTTTAAAAAAGAAAATCAGCTGTTTCATATATTTTGACGAAGTTTTTACGATACGTTTGAAGTAGTGTAGGTACTACACTACACGGTTTACATAATTACTACATAATTATAAATTTCAGATAATATATTGAACTTAAACAATCAAAATATGTTTTTAAAATCACATACTGTAGTTATGTTTTACTATTAATTAAATTATTAATTGTATCCGGTAAAATAATGATCTAAAGCGAAAAATATTTTTTTAAATTGCTTGGTGGAATCAAATAAGAAAGGGCTTTAAATGAAAAAGTCTTATCCTATCTTCGCACCACAATCTTGTGCTACAGAATAGCGCAAGGTGATAGGGTACCAACGCGGCGGCTATTGCAATTCTTACAGCGTCGCACTCTTATTTGCAACACACGTACGACTTTTGCTTACCTCCCAGGTGTGGCCTTAAAAATGGTGACGAGATTTACAATTCATGAGAAGATTGCAGCAAAATTTTTAGGAAGAAAATAGCATTTTACGAATTGTAAATATCACTAGCCAGTTTTATTTTTCCTTTAGCTTATGTTGTCCCACTGCTGGGCACTCACCTCTTCCAAGAACATTTTCTCAGCCCTCATGGCCTTGTCTTCTTTCTTATCGTATCGATGATTACATTTGTAGCTATTTACACTACTTAAGCTCAATACGTGGCCATTTTTATTGCCGTGTCAGAGGCTTTGTTCAAATCGTGAATGGTGCAGGTGAACGGACGGAGCCATCATGATGCCCGTCCAGTTCATCTTGCCACCTCTTAGTTAGCCGTCTTCGGCAACGCAGTCCATTTTCAGGTACCCATTGCGTGGAGACTCCAACGCAGCGGTCACTGTGCATGCGGCTGACGTGTCCCGCCCAATCTAATTTGAACCAACAACCATTTTGTCAAGATTTAAAATGCGGCCGCTAAAATCCCTTTTTTGACTTACAAAACTGGCCATTAGCAAACCAGGACGGTAACTTATAAAGTTTTTACTGTACCTGCGGCAGTACTTAATAATTATATTTTCACCGAGAACAAACGACAGTGGCGCCATTTACCATAACTTATAGCCACAAAAAGTTTGCCCATCTTGTTATTATTATTATTATGTTATTATCAAGTTAAAATGCCCGGAGATGCTAACATTTTAGGCGTTGGTTCTAATTAATATGCCAGCATCCAATCTGTTATGATAATGTAAATACTACCTACAAAGTTTAAAGGTAAGTAGGTACCTAAATCTGTCGACATTGTTCTAATACAGGTTAATTTCCCTTGTAACAGGTTTGTAATAATAATAATTTTGCTACCCGATTTTAGATGCCGTGTTTACGTATCTTTTTATTTATTCATCTAATTTTATGTAAACGAAATAGTAGGCTTAATTAAATTGGCTAAAAATACAGGTTGTTTATCAAACCAAGTATTTCAGAATATACTCGACTGAACTAATATTAAATAACTGATTGGGAATTTCATTAGGTACCCTACCTACACAAAAATCCCTTTTAAAGGATTCTGGATCCACGTTCCATATAAACGTAGTAAAGTAATAATTTCGAAAATAACTAAACTCGTTGAAATTTTGTAGACACAATAAAAACACTAATACTCGTATTTCCAAGTAAGTCAGTAACTCAGTTTTCCGACAAAAACTATAATTTAAAAATTATATGTAACTCTTAAATCTCGTAATGGAAAGTGCGATTATTGAGTGTTTTGTTTAGACAACGTTTTGTACGGAGATGGAACACGCAGTCGGCAAAAAAATAATCTGTTAATTTTAATTTTCGCAAATTTAGCTACATCATTCTTTTGTTTATTTGTACGTATACTATATACCTACATTTTACTTTCATCCTCACAATAAGAATAAATTAAGCCAGGGCCCTATTTAATAAAGCTGACAAGCTGACTTTTTTGTCAAAATCGGCAAATTGTCTTCACAAGTGCTGTTTAATAAAACGGACATGTATGACATAAGTCATGCAAGATAAATATGCCTGTGACAATTTTTCTGTTCCTTTTCACTCTTGAACTTTACCGCGATTTACAAATTATGATTTAATGTTTTTGCTGCAACCTAAAATTATAGTCGTAAAATACGGAATTCACTAAATAACTACTAATTAAATTAAATACTGCCAAAATATTACTGTCTATAAAGAAAACCAAATTGAAAGAAAATTCAAGCATAGTGATATGTGTGTAACGTAATGTGTTTAGTGATGGGATGTTTTTATATGATGGATTATCGATATTTTTTATAGAAAACGAAGTTTACGGCATGTATTTTAAAATATATTTTTTACATTTAAATGTGTCCGGTACGTAGGCGACCATTTTGCAACGCGACAAAAGGGTACGTACAAAGAATTTTTTGTTTTGAATAAATATCGATTGTGTGATGAATGTATTTTTTATATTTTGTATTAAATAAATATTTAAAAACAAATTTCAAAATAATAAAGCATTTTTAAAATATTTATAAAGAGAATGAGATTTTAACGACTTACAATCGATATTAATAAAATTGATTTGCAAAATGTCACTGCCCTAGTATTTGCCATTCTGGCATGTGTCACAGCCAACATCCTTGGACGCATAAATACGTACTCATACTGAGTTACATTTACTTATTTCAACCAAAATATTTAGGAATTATCATATCTTTTTGGAGTACATCATTAGTATTCCTAACTAGCGAGTTTTTATTTGAGTAGTTGATAATATTTATTGAATTTGAATGACAGTTCCCTGTAAATACACATCAAACAAAAACTTATTGAGTAAAAAGAAATGAAACAGCACAGTACAGTTATTATTGTATTTATTTACTCAATTACATTTGAAATAATCAGTTCATATAATTAGTTATATGTTTCCCGGCCACTGATTTGAACCAGCCTTTGCACGTCATTCGACTCACCGAAATTCACCGAATTAAGTACCTATTTGATAACACAATTATTATTATTTGACCATAATCCATGATAAAAACAGCCCAGGCCACCTTAGCCAGTTTGATCGCCTTCTTTCTTATCCGGGCATAGTATTAGTAATAGAATTCCCGTAATCATGATAAATGTGATCCGTGTTGTGAAAATCACATGCAACAACATGACAGCTCTTCTTGAAATTGCGAATCGGTCAACAATGATCTATCTTCTTGCATAATGAATGCACATCGATACATTTTCGGAACAATAGACGTTTATGCATATTCTACAAAATCACAGCGATTGTAAATTAATTTAACATTTTAAAAAGTATACACGAGAAACCACTCCAAGTATTCGAACGTCAAAAACTCATATATATTTCAACTATACTATAGTCCAACAAGATGGTTCTCAACCACCATCAAAGGGGCAGTATAAACAGAGTAGCTATATGTTTGAGCACTTTGTCTTTTATAAATTAGTAATTTGATTTGAAAAACAATTTTCAACTTTATTTTTAATGTTTATGAGTTAAACATTAAAAATAGAATTGAATTTTTTTTTGCAATAAAAAATTTCGCGCCATTATTGGCACGTAAATACAGTACGAACATAGTACGGTACATTGATCTGACACGTAAATACAGAATTTCTACTCTTTTTCTTTTTTTGATAATGTACCATCGAAAATACTCCGCTTTCACCGCAGAGCAAAGGCCTCCTCTTATACAGAAAAGGCAAGAAACCTGAAACACCACCACACTTGTTCAAGGACTGTTATGTAGGTATCGTAGACTATTTTTTCGTATGAATACGCCCGTAGCTTGCTCTGAAGTTTACCCTAGTTCGTAAAATCATGTACAACAAACGAAATAATGTATCGCTGAGTTTTCAACGCAAAAAGCCACAACTACAGCTGTCGGACTATGATGATTTTTCAGTTTGACGTAACTGAGTCAGACACTGTCAATACAATGTAGAATACCATATCAGATAATTAAAACTTATTAGGGAATAAAAGAGGTTACAACCAAAAACGTAATGACTACCTCGTTGGTTTGGCCGCATTCGTCTATTAGAACAACTACGCTGCGCGCGCTGCCCTCTTTTGTCAAATCCTTTCGTCATCTGTCTTTGGAGCTTTTTATAATCCTACCAAATTTGATATAAAGTAAAATGACCATACAATGACGCCATTTTAGTGAATTTTAAATTCTGTCGTTTATTTTTTATCATTGTGTTTGAAATTCATGTTTTTGTTACAAGTCAAATTTTTTTGTGGTTTATCGTATTATTTCTTAGTAAAAAGCTATTTGATTTATGAAGAAGTGTGTATTCCTGGCTCTTTAAGAAACTAAAATCTCGTAACGGATTTAAAGAAAGTCCAATGAACACATCAGTACCTCAAGTAAGTACCATTGCTATATGTATTACAGATTATTACATGTTTATTTGCAGATTTTCTTATACACGAATTCTGTTAATATTATTTATTATCATAATCATATCAGCCGACCGACTTCCACAACCACCGGACACTTCATCCCTTTCAGGAGAAATAGAACAAACTATTTTGCTTTAGTAAAATTTTAGGTGCAACTTTCGTGATGTCAAATGACCTACCACCACAAGAATAATTTACATTCGTTGATAAACCTTTGTTTTTATGTTTTCAGCTTATAATCTACCTACGGCGAAGAACCACTGGCCTTTGCGTTCGAGCTAACAGTGCGCAGGCATCATTTCAGAAATGTTCAGCTATATCTATCACATGATGCAACGTGTTCCGCTCACTATAACTTAATTTTGTAATTTGTTTAATGTTACACTGATATTAAAGCTTGATTTGACAAAATCGATTCAATCGTTTTACTTAAAAATCGCTCGCACCTTAGAAACACAATTAGTTCCCATCTATATAGTAATATTATAAAAGAAAACACATACATATCATCACGCCTGTATTCCCCGAAGGGTTAGGCAGAGGTGTACCAATGTACACCCACAGTTCGCCGGTATGTTTAGGTCCCATGTAATAGGGAGCGAGCCTATCGCCATTAACCGGGCATAAATCCAAACTCCATAAAAGAAAAAGATTTGAGAATTCTATCAAAAAGGAGTAAAAGAGGAAGTGAGTGAAGAGTGAAAGCTTTTATGAGAAATACATAGTCTACACCGACAAAAACAATAGCGAAGTGATAATTTTCTAATAAATATTCGTCGTCCCTATTCGACGTAATATATTTTTAACCATTTCAGCAAGAAAAAATAAATTTAAAATTCTCAACATACGGCTTAGTTGCCGGTCAAATTCCAGTGACAATTCGCAATTTCATGTTATCACGTGATGTATTCAAATAAACGTCAATCTACTGTCAAACAGAAATATGTCAAGATTTTCAATGTATTTTGGGCTTTATTAAACAGAAAATTGACAAAACCTAGAACTGTCACCGTTATTTTGTCTAATGTCACCTGTCAGCTTTATTAAATAGGCCCCAGGTTACTAACCGCTCCTCTCGTGGCCACAAACCAGTAGCAATAGGAGTCTCTCTTGGGAGGCAAGCTGCACTACTAGTCACTAGCAGCTATTTAGTATTGCCGCTGATACTCTGTGGTACCCCAGAACTACTTACGTACAATTGAATTTTATCATCTTATTGGCTCGGTTGCAACTATCTATATTTGATGAGAATGAACAATACTTTTTAGAAAGATATTAGTTTTATTTTTATTGAGTATTGTAAGTTTTATATGCTTGAACAGTTTTCAACACTTATTATCACGCCTGTATTCCCCGAAGGGTTAGGCAGAGGTGTACCAATATACACCCACAGTTCGCCGGTTTGTTTAGGTCTCATGTAATAGAAGGCGAGCCTATTGCCATTAACCTAGCTCAAATCCTAACTCCGATCTGCTACCGAGAAGTTCATAAAAACCCAAATAACACTTTTTGTTGACCTGGGATCGAACCCAAGACCTCTAGTGTAGCAGTCGCACTTAGAACCACTAGACTAACGAGGTAGTTTTCATTGTTTCATTTTATGACAATGAATTAAAATGCAACATAAATAAAGTTGTATATCGCGTAATTACCTGCAAGATAACAAATGAAGCACGTTATATCTTGCAGACAATTTTCAATTCTATTAGAAATGAGTTTTGGTTTAATATCAATTAATAAATGAAAACTGTATGAGCATATTCCTTCTCAGAAGAGTACGTTGACCCTAAATGTATTATTCTTTTGGAAACGTTTATTGCTTCGGTTTAGCATAAAGATTTAATGTCGTATTACTGGGCAAAGACCATTCCTTGCTTTTCTTGCTACTATTGTAATTTTGTAGAACACGTTTGAGATTATTAATGACCTATTAACATTCGACCTATAAAGAGCCTCACTGGCTTAAGGCTATTTTGAAATAAACATTTTGGGGTTAACTTTGAGATTGCCTTAAATTTAGAAGACAAATATTTTGCCTCGTCTAAAGTATTATCAGCTCATCAAAACAGGTATCCTAAGGATTAGGCAGAGGCCAATGTACACCCACAGTTTACTGGTATGTTTACGTCTCATATAATAGTGGCCAGCTTACGTAGGCCTCTCCCAAAGAGCACCAACCATCCCGGTCCTGGGCAGCCCGCATCCATCCGCTGCCCGCCACCTTCTATAAATCGTGGGCCCACCGTTCAGCAGGGTGCCCCACACTGCATAGGTCTAAACGTCGTTTCCACTCCAACACGTGTCTGCTCCACCGACCGTCTGTCCGTCTGCAGGCATGATCACATTTCCACTTCAGCGTATTTCTTCCACCAATAATTTCAAGTCACAACTTCTCTCAAGAAGCACTTTATTTTACCCACGAAAACGGATTCATTTTCAATTTATTGTAAACTTAGATTTTTCTTAGTATAAAATCAATAAATAGTTAGTCAATTGAGTAGGCCGATAAGTGACGTCACAGCGTGCTATTGCCATACAAAATCTATGGGAGAATCGCGTTTTGACAGTTCATAAAAAGTATGTCAATTGATGGTGATGTCAACTACCTCATTCTGCGGGGGTTGGTCCACAAGTCCGTTGATATAAGCCAGTAAAATTGTCATTAGGATTAAAATGTTGCCAAAATAGAAAGTAGCAAAAAAGTTCAACATCATGGTTCCAACCCCTTTCTTTTACGAGACAGCCAAATACGGGCGCTGCTAAGCTTTTAATCCTCTTAGAGGTTTTATACTCTATTATGATCTTTATTTTATAGGATTAAAGTTCATTATAATTTGTAACTAGGAAGGGATCCAGTACCGCGGTTTTGTGGACTAATGTACGCTATTGTTATGATTATTTTAATTATATACAATTTAGTCACAAAATAATGCATACTAATGTTAGTTTTGGAAGGTACCTAAGTACCCAAATTGATTTTTATATTCGTCTTTTATGGCTTTTTATTTAGAAATAATCCATTTGTCTGTCATTCTAATAAATATTCTAAAGTGTTCCAGAGACAAACAACACATTGCATACATTTACTTAATAATGCAATCTTTTCAGAATTCGAAAGTAAGCAAGATTTGTCTATAACTTATTTTTATTTGCAAATATATCAACACGACGTGTGCATATGTAATGTGTATCGAGAAGCTATGAGTTACGCCTGAAGGATCAAGAGGCTTAATAAAAAAGGCTATGCTCAGTAGGATACGGGTCTATTTTATGGATAAATTCATGTTTATTTATTCAATAATTGTATTCTCCAGACCGATTTCGGCCACGGCGGTTAATCTTAATACAGACTAGCCAAGTACGCAGGAGATAATATAGTGCCCAAGTGTGTGCGCAAGCAAAGGTGCACTCCCTCTACCCTAACTGTCAATTCGGTGGGACGGCAACCCGACACAATCCGGTGCTGCGGGTTGTTCCGGAGCTGCGGGTTGTTCGAAAGAGATACTGCGCCCCGGAACGCAAAGGGCACATGAAGGAACATAGATAGGTTTTAGTCAGTAAAAGTCTGACACTCCCTCCCGCCCCGCCCAGGGCGGGGGAAGTCATTTGATGATTTTCCATCTTTAAAAAATAAAAAAAGACACAATCGGTGAGAGATCAGGTATAGGACCAACGGCTTTACGTACTTTCCGTGGCACGGGGGTGTCACACCACCAACTTCCGAATTCCGGGCTGTTACTGAGAAATTCCTAGTGGAAAAACCCAATAATAGGCACTTTACTTGACCTGGGAATCCCAGACTTAACAATCTGCAGTCGCACTGGTGGCCATATTTTACATATATTTTTATGACCACCCCGATGGTATTGTACCACAATCGTGGTCTAATAAATATACGAAAAATATTCATTTGTTTACACAATAATTTGCGTGCTTAAAATCTAGTATACTTTTGATATATTATACGATGTCAGAACACACCTGTAACATATTATTAACTCGGTTTATAATTATGGATTAACTGAAATTCCGTACTTAGTTACGTGTATAATTAAATAATTGCATGACGGGTCATAATACTTAGAATTTTTATAATATACAGTTAAACTTTTGCTAAATCTAGCTTTGCTAACAAGGGTTTGTTTAGTGGAATTAGAATTGGTTTGTGAGCTATATAATTATACTTAATTTCATACTGGGTTAGAATTAATGCAGCAATTAAAATTAAGGACCCTACCTACCTAATAAATTTTCATAGACTTCATACAGACTGTAATGTGACGCAAATTAAAAACATCTCCGAAACTACCGGTCTGGTTCTAAATATCCATTACCCTTGAGACCAAAATTTTTGTGCCCATCAAAATAATTGGGATCTGTAAGATGTATGCGGATGAAGTCTGGGGCAAAGGCAATGGCAAGCATATTAAAAAAAAATAGGTTCTCAGTCTAAAAAAAGAAATTATATACCTACTCGTCGTTGTAAATTGTATAACAAGTTTTATCTCAACGTAATATTTTGGTGTAGGTACATTATTTTCCACGTGCTTTTTTGTTTTAAAATGCAATACGAGTACATACATCACTATATCAATACAAAAAAAAAACTGCAAATCAAAAGCTATTTATTCCTCAAAATAAAACAAAGAATCGATCATTTGGCTAAATATCAAACGGTTTAAAGATGTCATAATAGCCAATGACCGTTCACGATTAATGAACAAGAACATGATGCATTTGTGGTGACCAATCCAATAATCAATATTGTTTGCTAGCCCGGCCCGCGCTTCCAAAGGGGACTATATTTAGCGCTATTGCAATCGTTATTGGCATCTCGCATGTTCACTACAATTGGCAAATACTCGGAATGGGTCTCTTTCTTATTCCGTAATGAATGAATGTTATCAGGATTGTAACTTTGGAATAAGTAATGTACTTCCGTGGTGATTGTACTTTTGGAATAAGCAGAATTACTGTTTGTATTACTTACAGTTCTTTTATAGGTTTGCTAAGGCCTAGCATAATATAATGATAAAAACATTGTGCCGGTGAAAGTACAGGCGTACAGGCATATGAGACTTTCAACTTTGTGTCTGGGATGGAAACGTATTTGCAAGTTCCCCCAGAAAGGCAGCGGTCACCAGATCGGATGGGCCGTCGTAGGCTTGTTTGCCGTCCAATGACATAAAAAAAGGCTTGGGCAGATCGACGTCAGAGTTATAAATGGGTAATGTGTTATTAGTGCTATCAGCACCGCGATCGCTAAGCTATATTAGAAGATACGAGTAGTAGAATAGAACTTTAGAAGTCAATCGTTAAGCAAGTACACACTGGAACTAGCTGTTAAACTAGTAGACAACTTAAATAGTTCACAATATGCACCAACAACTCAGCTATAATATTGACATTTGTGAAACTATTCAATAGCTACTAATGCTAGCTAGATAATGCCGATGACACCGCCGATGCAGTGGCTGAACGATTGATTGACTGCTGCGTTCCGTAGCACCGCTAGGTTTGATTTCCATGCGGAACATTTTTTTAAATGCCTATAGGTTGTTATGAGGCTGGTCATTCGTGTATACAAGTTTACATGTTTGTAAATGCATTCTCGATACGGGAGAAACATGTTTTTTTTTTATTTTTTAAATATATTCTTTATCTGCGCCTGGGTGTCATTCGAGTCAATCTAAGGTTACTAATCTAAGAACAGTAGTCGCATTTGCCAATTTGACGCTATTTGAACCGAGATGAGAGTAAAATTTAGCGAATCCTATTAAAACCATGTATATTAACTTGGTTAAAAACAGTTTTCAAGTGCCAAGACAAGTAATTATTAAGTCTATCTTCAGTACAAAACGGTGACAATGTCAAATGAGGTAATTTCCATTACTTATGAGGGCAAGTTCGACGTTCTAAATTGCTTGTATTATCGTCAGGCTTTGTCTCTTGTAAAATATTAACATTAATAGTGTATTAGGTAGAGAGAGGGAATTTAATTCTAGTAATTAGTTTGTTAATGAATAGGGTTAAGGTTATAAGCTAATAAGCTTTTAAATAATTGTGTGACAATCCAAACTAATATTATAAATGCGAAAGTAACTCTGTCTGTCTGTCTCTTCTTCACGCCTAAACCACTGAACCGATTTCAATGAAATTTGGTACAGATATAGTCTGGGACCCGACAAAGGACATAGGATAGTTTTCATCCCGGAAATCCCCCGGGAACGGGAACTATTAATCCACGCGGACGAAGTCGCGGGCAAAAGCTAGTATAATATAACATGATGGTGATTCCAAAAAGTAAGCAGAGTAGTAGGTACATCCACTGCTGGAAATAGGTCTCGCCTAAAGATAGCCACAATGACCGGTCCTGCGCTGACCGCATCCAACTACTTTTCACGGCCTCTACCAAGTCGTCAGTCCACTGATGTCATGATAATGATGACGTAAACCCATGTGCAGGTATAGTACAGACTCTAAACAGCTGCTAGTACTCAATAAAGGCCTATTCAGACCTAAGCGGTATTCGCTACCGCCTGCGGCAGAGAAAACCCAGTGGGTATGCGGTAATATTACTGTTCAGACCTAAGCGGTATTCGCTACCGTTCGTAACCCGCGCGGTATGTACCTCTACCCACAGCGGCAGCTAATATCGCTCAGGTCGCTGTAGCCGCGGTACTTGATACTAAATACCTGAGCGAAACCCGCGCGGTATGTACCTCTACCCACAGCGGCAGCGAATATCGCTCAGGTTTGAATAGGCCTTAATACTTCATCCCACCTGGGAATGGAGCTGAAGGCTTCACCAAGCTCAGCAGTCACACTTCACAACGAGAATGTCAAGCGTCTTAACATTTATAAAATATCAGCATTCATGACAGGCGTGCTAACCAAAATATGTTTACCTTTCAATTCGTTTCTTTGCATTTACCGTTTCGAATACAAAAGGTTTAACTGATTTCGACAAATGGCGTGACATTTTGAATAACAAAGTGCGAAATATTTTTATGCAAGTTTAAGGAGATATTTCCTATTATTTATATTCTTATGTACGGCTATCGTTTTAACTAAAAAAAGCTTGGGTTTTATCTTTATCACGCGGTTTCAAAAAGCTTTTTTGTAATTTCGGTTTAAATCTGTCAAAAATGCCTTAATTTTACTTACTTTATTGACAAGTTTTTCCGCATTGATTATCGCTGAGATGACATTGCGACTAGATTTTTAATTTTTATAATTACAAGAATTGGCCTTTAGATGAACAAAAGTTTTAGACCAATGCAACGGCGTAGTTCAAATAATTAATAATAATAATAAATTTCTAATCGTTCGTCTGGATATACCCAGGACATTTAGCCGAGCTTCCGAACTGTTTGTTCTTTTTATGACATGAAGAATATTTATGTATAATTCGTACTGATATAGGAGAGGAAGAAGGAGCGTTACATTTATAGCAACACGCGTTTTCATTGATATCGTTGCGAACTGTTCTTGCAATTAAAGTCCCGTTCAGGCGACCCCAAAAAACTCCAATAAATTATTTGCTCAACTTATTTTTCCATTTATCTCAACACACAATGAAACATAATATATAAGCTCCATCAATATATTATGGCAACGTAATAAGATTTTCTTTTCTATTTCTTGATATACGCCCGATGGCAGCTGTCAAATCATAGCGAACACAAAAGAGGTCGCGATAAAGCAATATCGATTATTCAGTAATACGAATATTCGGTTTATTTTACTTGAATTTGCATTTGCATTGTGTTATTTGTTCGTTTTTTTATGAATTATTAACGAACAACTTGATTTTAAATTTATGTTTAGGTATTAGAACGATGGTTGCTGGAATGTAGGATTTGCATATTGTGTAAATGTGTTTTTTTTTTAACCATGGGAAATTATGCAATGACTTCCCTCGCCCCTAGTGTCAAACTTTTACTGACTAAAACCCATCTATGTTCCTTCATGCCTTTTGCGTTCCGGGGGCGCGGTATCTCTTTCGAACAACCCGCAGCCCCGGCAGTGTAATTGTGTATGCCCTTATGAATATAAGTTATTTTGTTTATTATTGTTTGTACGTTTTACAATAATTATTGTTAACGTGTTGACTATAATTGTAACACGAAATGCTGATTGGTGACTGTACATCGTTTTATTACGTGACCGTTCGTTCAGGCCACATGCATTAGCATCAATTATTGGCATTGTAAGCGTATGTGAGTTGAGTGCCAATTGCCAAAATTGATCACTTTTCCCTTAGGATTAATTATGCATTAATTCTTAGTCATCCATAATTATCGCGGACAGGTAGACACGTAGGCAAGTTGGCGGCTGTTTACGTATGTGAGTTTATGTGTTTGTAAACGCACCCACGTTAAAGGAGAAATTCTTAGTGTAGGCAATTTTTTTTTAACCGACTTCAAAAAAAGGAGGAGGTTATCAATTCGACTGTTTTTTTTTTTTTTTTTTTTTTTTTTTATGTTTGTTACCTCGAATTTCCCGACTGGGTGAACCGATTGTCATGATTCTTTTTTTATTTGAAAGCTGGTGCTTCCCGTGTGGTCCCATTGTCACCATTTCAATATCTGATGATGGGATCTTGTAGAAATCGGGGGAACTCTTCAATAAATAACAGCAGATTAACCGCGATTGTTGCTATAGCATATTTAAGCATTGTTTACACCATCACATAATATAACATCACGCCTGTACTCAAGGGTTACACAGATGTATACAGTAGTATTTAAAAATTTCTCATCCAAGTAAACGAAATCGCATATTCTGCTTTCTTATGACTTTTTAGTGGTGTCTCGTTAATTTACATAGCACGACAGTTTCTTCATGGATTTGGATGACAAGAAGTTGATACTAAAAAGCGAGAAATAAAAAACTTTTTTACAAAAAAATTACAACCGCCTTCAAAAACTAAAAAGAGAAAAATAACTTTAGCTTTGGAAGTCGGTGGCAATACAAAACAACAAACAGAACCAAAGCCACCGACTTCCAAAGGTAAAGTTATTTTTCTCTTTTTAGTTTTTGAAGGCGGTTGTAATATTTTTGTAAAAAAGTTTTTTTTCAAGAAAAAAAATTTTGTGCTGGGAGGAATGTTCCTATTTGTAAATTTCTTTTGTATGAAATTCTCCACTTTTGGTAGAAAATGCATTAATCGCTGTATTAATTAATGAATGTGTTGAATGGTAGTATTATATATTTTGAAAAACATGTCGAAAATAGTCCTTTATAATCAACTGTAAAAAAAATGAGTATTGTATAGTAGGTACTCGTAGTTTACCAGTACAAATGAGCTCAGTATAAGATTTTCTAAGTTTATTGTCGGTCAACAATCGCTCAATAATTAAAATAATTAGGTATGTACGTCAAATTAAAGTCAACATTTTTACATGAGTTCGTTAGGGCAAAGCCAAAGCCAATTTTATCTCTCAAATTGTGTTTTTATTTGACAAAGAAACATAAACGTACATTTATTTACGTGTGTACATTATCTTCTCTTGTTTATACTGGAGCCTGCGCAGTTTGTATATTGTGTTGTAGACTACGAGAGTTAACCACGGTTTAGTGGTCAATGAAACTGTAACATAAGCTTTTTGACAAGAACTGGGTTTATGCGTGTACTAGTCCCTTCACAAATGTTCTGTTTTCCTTTTTATAGCCACTACCTTTATATGATTATGTTGTGCTACTATAGGGAGAAGGATCTACTTTATATGCATAGTTCTTGTGCCGTTATTTTGACATAAAATCCTTCGAATATGCCTTATTACAATAATGTGGCGACCGAATTTCGGTTACGTCGGGCCAATGTTAATGTAGACTAGAGGAATATTATAGTGTACTAGTGTGTGCGTAAACACAGCTCCCTCTTCCCTCACTCTCATACTCCGATGGCATTGCAACATGACAGGGGAGAGATCAGGTATGCATAGGTAATGTCATACCATCATCTTTTGCAATCGACAAAATCCTAATGGAAAACCCATAGGTTTTTGTAGTAATAGTATTGTCAAGTCAATACTCATCATCATCATCTTCATAGTATGCAGTGTCAAAAAGAAAAAGCAAAAATTGCAGTGCACAAATTGTAAAATTAAATATTATATTTGGCTTCTCTTTATTATTCTTAGCCATAATCCGTCAGAAACTTGTATTTTTTTGCCACATGTGGGGCAATTATCTTATTAGGCTTTTTGAGTTTGCCAATTAGATAGTTTCTTAACAAATAACGAAGCGTTTTCTACTCACTTAATTTCATTACGTAATGTAAAGTTACTGGAAGAGGTTCCATTCATGATCAATCGTCCTAAGATAACTTTACAAAACTGCTCCTACGCAAAAACCATTCACTAAGAACTATTTACAAGTCTGACGTCGTAGCGCGAGCGTAGCTCCTACGTAGCACGCCTACGTAGGCCTGTGCTACGAGGTTTCGTAGAATATTTTATGATCCCACACATAAAATTAAGTATTCAAAGTCAAGTTTCGGGAGTACTGTTATTTATAGAAATAAAATTAATTTTATATTTACTTTATTTAAATTTATTAATAGATTTACTTATTTTTTCCTTTTCATTTGACTAATGTTATTTTGAGATCAAAGTTAATTACAAGAATAATTTTTTAAAAGTGAATATTAAAAAGAGAAACAATATTTTTATATTTCTATTTTGTTCACAAATGCGGTATATGAAATCACTTTGACGGTTTCATTTCGTTTAATATGTTTGTATAATCGGCTATCGATATCTTTTGTGATGCAAATCTGAGTGTATTTCAATAAAATGCAAATGTTTTGCGATGTTATTACGGCCTGTGATTGGCTTGTTTTGTTCGTCGACTTAATATTTTAACAAAAATCTTCGATATATTTTGGTCCAATTTATTGATGCTATTTTTTTAAGCCCCGATACTCTAGAAATAATAAAGATTTTATCGATAACGTTAAGCTTCGTTATGTTTTTATTGCATGAATCAAATCCTTTTTTTTTCAACAGATGTAAGTGAAAACCCTTGTACCAAAAGTCAAAACCGTTGTTTTAAATTTAAAACTACATTCGTCCGTTGGAGATTTTTGACGGGTGAACGCGTTCACGTCGCCCTCACAAAATACCAATAAAATTGTTTATTGACGGCGACAAAACGTTACGAATGAAAAAAAAGGGAAAATTCCGACACTGGTGGAGGTGCTTCCAACTTTTCTTGTGAAAATAAGACAGTCATAAAAGTAAATTTATCACCCGTAGTAAATAAAGCGTAACATATTGCGCTTTCGAGCTGTAAAAAGATATCGCAGTTGACAGATCGAGTCGTTAAATGTTATCAATGCGCATCATTGCTACCTACCTACTGCCGACCATGCGTAGGAGCTGCGGTTTACTGAAACACAACGTAGTTCTGAGAATCCCACGCTTGCGGTAAATTTAGTAACAGTAATACCAGCCTGTTATTGACCCACTGCAGGGCAAAGGATTTTTCTTATACAGAGAATGCACGAGCATTGTTCACTACACTTACTCAAAGCGGATTGGCGATTTCAGACATAATTGGTCAGGTTTCTTGACGACGCGGCGACATAAACATACCGGCGAACTGTGAGTGTACATTGGTACACCTCTGCCTAACTCTTTGGGGAATACAGGCGTGATTGTATTGTATGTTCTTCGTGACGTTTTCCTTCATGGATGTTTGTGATTTTGAAATTTGGTATTACCATTTATTAGGTATTAATATTACGTGGATATTGGTGGAGTGTTTTATTTAATCAGTTAAAATGCGTGTGAAAAGACACTTTGTGAAACCAAAAGTAACACGTTCTTACCATCATTGCTACTAGTTTTTTCTTTTGTTTTGGACCTGCTGTTCACACTGATGACATTTTTATTTCACGTATGTTATCGTTCATCAGTCTGTACGCAGCAAAACGTTTAAAGTGTACTTACTTCGTTCAATATTATAGTTAATAGAAATCAAAAAGAAAATCAAAATAGATTTACTTTTTCGATTTTTATTAACTGTAGTGTATGCCCATTTAACTTAACTAAAATTCTGACATACAGCAAAATTGCGGATCACTTGTGTTAAGAAGATTGAGTAAATCGCCTTGGACCAAAGTATATTTACCTAAATCTCTTTGTTCAACTCCTTGATAAACGCTTACCTGAGCATTAAATTAAGTTTTACTGGATTTTTTATTCTTGGAGCAACTTTAATTGGCCATTGAGTTAAGAGTACGATGATCATAATATTTTAATCTTGCAACTCAGCTTTTTTCTTCTCAATATTATTCTTCGTCAGCATCCACAGAGTAGCAATTCGGGATCTGAATTTATGCCTGGATAATGAGAATTGGATTGCACCGAAAACACACATTTTTATGTCGCATAGTCTGGCGTATTGGTACATATTACAAGCCTGAAAAAATTGAGGGTTGGTGTGCTAAGGGTTTAAAGTAAAGACTAATTTATAAATATTCCATGAAAATAAAGCAGTATCATGGAACAGAAAATGGCAAAGAAGCTCCAAAAAAAAGATCTCAGAATTAAGAGCGTAAATTATATAATTTGAACTAAAGACATACCTATAAATTATTCCAGCCGTGTAATTTTTTCTTAATTTAATGAAAACCTCAAAATTTTTGTGGTTTTTGGTGGTTATTCGATACAATTTAAATCACTATTCTAAACCTTAATTGCTGCCGCGGTGCGTTTTTGTCTTATTTGCTTACCATAAGACCTTAAAATACCATTCCTACACTATTTGGGAAATGCAGGAGTGATGTCATAGCACCGCTCCGGCACGGGTTGGCCTGAATCGGTTTGAAAAATCTATCTGTTACTTACGAACTCACCGCCTGCCAGCTATCACCGTATTCACCTTGCCATTAAAAACAAAACATTGTGATATAATTGAGGTTAGTTTAAACATTATTGCGATAATGTTATGCAAAACGCACGTGTGTGTAATTGGCTTCATTATGACCCTAAAAACAGTGCAATAAAAGCTACTACTAATGCACGCGGTTTAAAGCCTTAACTTTAATTGCCTCGGAGTCGTGTAATGATGATAATTAGCGATCACAAAATTTGCTGCCACGCGTTTTATAGTATAATATTCCACATCATAAATCAGTGTCGTGATGGCCCAGTGGTTAAGGCGCCCGCCTCCCATGCACGAGGTTGCGGGTTCACAACCGGTCACGGGCAAGTACCAATGTGACTTTTTCTAATTCATATGTACTTTCTGAGTTTATCTTGGACATCACTGACATCGGTAACCATTTCAGAGGCCCTTGAGGCGGTTTAGAAACTCTGACACTAGGGTGTGTGGAGTCGTTAGACCTTACTGCCCACACGATAAGAAGAAGAAGAAGATCATAAATTAGTACCGTATTTAATTACGATGTAATATTATGATACTGTACTCATTTCTACGTTGACTTGTGAAAATATTCGAAGGCAACACCGCCGTTTAGCGAGGGACAGAGTTAGGTCTCAAAGTCTAGGAATTTTGTAATGAAAATTCTTATTTGTCGCTGTCCTTTTCGTCTTAAGAATTCTGCACAGCCGATGAGACGAGTAGGTATTCAGATAATAAACAGGATGACTCTTTGAAAACCTGTGACAACTAAATGTTTTGTTGGTTTTTTCATCAATTTGTCAAGTTTATATAGGCGTAGGTCCCTATTAGGAGGGCCCTTTATTTCAGTGAAAAAAAAACGGTAAAATGTTTTTAAAATTGGCATTTTTTAAGCACGAAACTACTTACGCTCTGTTTGAATATCTTCAATGTCTTGAAATTCGTTTTGATCAGTAGTTTTTTAATTGCAGTATCTATTATTCTAATCACTAGCTATTTGCCCCCGACTTCGTGCGCATCAAAATTGATATATTATCCCACGAGAACCGTTCATTTTTCTGGGATAATAAATAGCCTATGTACTATACCAAACTATAGTCATATCTGTCATATCTGAGCCAAATTTCATTGAGATCCGTTTTGCCGTTCTGGCGTAATTGAGTAACAAACATACATCCAAATCACAAATAGTACCTAGTAAGTGCCCTACAGGGACTAGAATGATCTCAATTATACCTACATATATTTACCACCTAAAAATAGATATGGAAAAGCAATAAAGATATTAATTATTGAGTAAGATTTATTACAAAAATCTCTCAAGTAAATAAAATCTTATTCAATTTATCGTTGAATGGCGATGTCTAACTCGATCTAGATATAGGAATAGTCAATTTCATTCATAAAATTCCGACATGAATGTGCGTACATCCATAAAAGCGCGAAACATTTGCAGCCCACACATCAGTACGGTGCCGACAGAAATATGTCAATTTGTCCGATCGAGTCGGACGCGCCATTGTTGGGCCGTCTTTTGTTAAACGTCACAGATGACTACGCACTGCCTCCGCTGGTTATCGGCGTCACACCATTTTCCAGGAAAATAGAGACCTCAGAATTTTGTGACATTGATTAGAAAACGTCTGTAGTGAAATGAGAAAAATGAGAATTTAATAGCAGATGTTCAATGAAAATTGGGCCCGATTTTATCAGGCAATCTATGTTTATGTATTGATGGCCCAGTGGTTTAGGCGCCCGCCTCTCATGCACGAGGTTGTGGGTTCGCAACCGGGCACGGGCAAGTACCAATGTGACTTTTTCTAATTCATATGTACTTTCCAAGTTTGTCTTGGACATCACTGACATCGGTAACCATGTCAGAGGCCCTAGAGGCGGTTTAGAAACTCTGACACTAGGGTGTGTGGGGTCGTTAGACCTTACTGCCCACACGATAAAGAAAGAATGAAAATTGGGCCCGATTTTATCAGGCAATCTATGTTTATGTATTGATGAGATTTATTGAAAAATTAGTTTCTGCCCGTGTCTTCGTCTATGTAGACTTCAGAAATAAGTCTTAAATTATCTCATGAAAACACAAACACGGCATAGATATTTCAGCTTATTCCGTTCAGTTATTTAAACGTGTATGAGTAACAATCATCTATTCATCCATCCTCACAAACTTTCGTTTTTAGTAAGATAGTATTCCCATTTGAAAGCGAATTCTAGTGAAAAACCAAAAACTCATTTCCGACAACCCCTTTCGTATTTATACTAATGCTGATAAGTTTGAACGTTTCTTATACAAGTTGCTAAATATGTATGGAGAAGAATTACCGATAACAAAACTTAACGGAGTTCTGCCATCTGCAAAAGTTGTTAGTTATATTTTAAGAAGAAAGCTTATAAGCTTGACATGGTTGGTGCGGTAAATGTGCGAGTTGGCTGCTGCGCTGTATGTCGCCGGTTCGATTCCCGTTCGAATCGCGATACTAGAGATATTCCTAGAATAGGGCATTATTTTTAATAACAATAAAAAAAATCTACAATAACTATCTATTACTATTATTTTATTTGGAATGACCCAGGTACATGATTCGATTCCCGAAGTTATTCCGCTAAAACACAAACAAACTCAACGACTCAAGTAATCACCTGCGTTTTTATATCATAATTAAGCCGCAAAATGAACAAAAAATTATTTATTAATTAATTTATTTTATTTCACACATACAGCTATTATTATAGATCTTAAACCTAATACAATAGCGTAGTTCTAGTAGAATTAATTAACTAAGATAACATACAATAAGCGACTCGTGTAAATGCAGTGTGCAGCTAAATAAATCAAAGAACCGATAAATAGTTACAAATATATGTTTAACTATCATTTCAATGGATACAGATGCGCTTATTTCAGCTTTAAAGCTCAATTGACATTCCAATTATCGAAAAAGCGGCACCGACCGCTTTTGACTGCTATCGACAAAATTACTTTTGCCGCCAATATTTATAGTGATGACCAGAGTATTTTAAGCTTGACATTTTAATGTTAGTAGGTATTTATTTAAGTATGATTAATAACGCCTGTTTTGTGGACAAATGCAGTTCGTCATTTTATTTTATTATCATGTATCAAATAATCGGTTGCATATTATTTACCTAAACTTCAAATGTCGGCTAGTATGTACCATAAAATCTCTGAAATTCATGAAAAGTTATCATAATTTATTCTTAAGAATTTTTTTAGAAGTCGTATCCAGACTTAAGTTAGCGTTAGCGAAAAAATAGCTATATAATATACACAATAAGACATATGAATATGCATCCGATTATCCAATCCCTATTTATCACCAATTTCTTCAGTGTCAAAGATTTTAGTATAATTTAAAAATAGAATGTTTCTTTTACGAATCAGTAACTGGACCCTTCAAAAGGTTCTAAAGATATATTTTTACTTGTTTGCGTCTCTGATAAGGTATCTTATATCCAATGCTATGCAGATTAACGCTACGGAGATTAAAGATAACATTCTGAAATTTTCAGTAAGACTTTTTGAGGATTCATATTGATTTGACCAATATTATGGCTGGTAATTTAATACAATGTATCTTCTTGCACAAATATTGTATTATCTTCGAAAAACATTCTGTAGTCTATTTGTATCTAACCCAAACTTTGCAACATACCCTTTAGTACGCACTTGATATTCCAAAGAGCCTCCTAAAGTAAACACACATACACATAATCATAACTAACATCATAACCAAACAACACAACGTGCACTCCGTGGCATGAACTTGACCCCTCACTAACCTTAGACTGGAAGCGGCCCACTAAATCAATAGATCGATACACTGGCAATTTAGTCCCAATCTCTTCAATACAAACACTGCACTTTCTATAAATCTCAGTGTACCTCCGTGTGACGGTGAATATGGTTGGCAATGCTGGTTATTATGGCAGGTCGCCAAGAGTCCGTTATGCTGGTTTATGTGGGAGGATCGTGTGGGTGTGTACCGTTATTGGCCCCAAATGAGGATTATGATGTTGCCTAGTGGTTCTATACAGCACCGTTTGCCCTTTCTTTTACAAATGGGAAATCATCAAATGACTGCCCACGCCCTGGGCGGTGCGGGAGGGAGTGTCAGACTTTTACTGACTAAAACCCATCCATGTTTCTTCTTGTGCCCTTTGCATTCCGGTGGCGCCGTATCTGTTTCGAACAACCCGTACATCGTTTGCCCTGTTGCCCTCTTGGTGATGATCGTAGGGGTCCTGGGTTCGATTCTCAGGTCGAGTAAAAAGTATTATTGGGTTTTTCCATTGGGAATTTCTCAGTAGTACCCCGGAGTTTCGAAGTTGGTTGTGTGACACCCCCGTGGTTCGGAAAGCATGTAAAGCCGTTGGTCATGGCTGCCATTCGTAGATCTTTGACAGTCGTTACGGATTCCGACTATCCGTAACGACTGTCAAAGATCTACGAATGGCAGCCGGGAAATCTGTGTTGCCTTATTTTATTTTTTAAGGATGTTGAATCATCAAATGACTTCTTC
Organism: Caradrina clavipalpis; assembly: GCA_932526535.1. Taxonomy (NCBI): domain Eukaryota; kingdom Metazoa; phylum Arthropoda; class Insecta; order Lepidoptera; family Noctuidae; genus Caradrina; species Caradrina clavipalpis. The sequence continues at coordinate 7,009,925 of OW052108.1, forward strand.
CACTCTATGCGGAGCGGAAAGGAGTGTCAGCTCTTACTGACTAAAACCCATCCGTGTTGCTCCCAATGCCGTTTGCGTTCAGCGGTGACACTTCAAAGAGTTTGTTTTCAGCTCATTCAGCCCGTGCCTCTACAGAGCCTAATAATAATGTGCCTGTATAAAAAAAAAAAAAAACCCAGCTTTATTAATCACGCATGACATTTTTATCGCCGAGGGCATTTTCACGAAAAGCGCGCAATTAATCTCGCGAGCCGAGAAACGCGCCACACACAATACTGAGAGGAAGGGACGTGGTAACAAAAAACTTTTACTAGGTATGTATTCGGTAGGCACATGATTCTAGAACCCCCCAGCATTAACATTTTTACATGCCTACCATCACGCCTGTATTCCCCGAAGGTGTAGGCAGAGGTGTACCAATGCAGACACAGTTCATCGGTAATCATGTACCAATTACCAATGAAAATGAATTAACGGTAAAAATGAATTAATGGTGGTCTTGGGTTCGATTTCCAGGTCAAGCAAAAAGTGTTATTGAGTTTTTATATGAAATTCTCAGTAGCAGCTCGGAGTCAGGATTTGTGCCAGGTTGATGACAATAGGCTCGCCCCTATTACGAGTACATGGGACCTAAAATATACCGGCGGAATGTGAGTGTACATTGGTACACCTCTGCCTAACCCTTCGGGGAATGCAGGCGTGATTTTATTGTATGTTGTAATGGTAAAATGTTCGTTATCTAATTTTCTACCGTTACTAGGTTATGCGGTTGCGTCTGTTTTGAAGCCTTTAATCATGATTAACAGTTCACATAACTATCTTAAATATAAGTCTTATTTAAATACTAATCCCATCTCTTTCCCACACGATTAATTGTACTTGTAAAATCCTGCTACTGACAGATGCCAGAGTGAGAGAGATTGGTTGCAGAACTAAAAACAGTTGGTCTATCCTACATTAGGCACGGCTCTAGTATTTGGGGACCGCCTAAGTACGTACTTTAGGTCTGGCTTTTCAATATGGTAAAGGATTCAATATGTATATTGGAATTGGGAAAAACAGCTGCACCGCAATCATATTGGCTCGTCTAGGCTTTGGATGGAAGACAATGGTTTATTAAAGATTATGTAGCAGGTATAAATATCAATATGAGTTATAATCGCGAATTATTTATTAACCGATTTAAAAAAAAAAAGTAGATTCTCAGTTCGACCCGTATGTTTGTATGATGTACGTATGTATGTATGTTTCTCCGTGATTATCTCTCGTTTGCCTGAACTGATTTTGATGCGGTTTTCAGAAAAGTGTTCTTTATATTCTGGAGAAGGTTTTATTATATAACATTAATGGATATCCCGTAACGTTGCGTGAATGGATCCGGTTTTGCTTACTTGTTTATTTAGCCTTTATGCAACGAAAAAGACCAAAGACAATTTTTACCAGTCAATCAAAGGTAGTGAAGAGATAATATGGCAGGTGCAATTATAAATTGTTCTTGAGTGTTTCGGGTTCGATTCCCGCATGGAATATTTAAGTGACCTACATGTAGTTACTCTGGTTCTAGTTGCTTGTAATTGTGAGTATTTGTAACCACACTCGCGATATAGGAGAAATTTGTTATGTGGGTTTTAAAAAAAAATTCAGTACCTACTTATGGTATTCATATTTTGTTACTACAAAAGCTTGCAATCCCCCATTCTGGCGTTCCACTAAACAAAACACTCCAGCTCACATCAGCTTTTAATAACTTTGTAATACTTTTTGCGCAGTATCCACAGAGACAAAACGCAATCAAACAAATTGTTTGGTGCGCAATGATTACAAGTGCGCTAGTCGTACAACTAGCACAAAAATGTAGGTTATTCAGTGACAGACTAACAACACTGAAGTGACGTCCCACCACGCATGTAGGCATTCAAAAAGTAATCTAAAAAACGTACACGAACTGAACGCTCCCATCTGTTACTCCGTGATGAGATATGTCACAACTTAAATAAGCTTACTGTTACGGATTATATGTTTTGCCTGGCTTGTTTATTTTGGAATGTATGGATATAAGAAATAAACATTTATAATCGTGCCTACAGGTCCGTAATTGTGATTTTAACTAGCACGTACAGACATCATTCCTGTTCGCGGATGAATGGTAGACGATCTTGTCAATATGTTTGGAGTATTGTGAGATGAGCGTGTGAATGTCGTTAAATATACTCGTAATGATATGTTTTTAACTTATATAATTTTGGCCACTGGCTGTTTTATGTTACATAAATAAATTTCACCTTATCGGAGGTGACATTTATTTATTAATTATGTTACCACCAGATAACTCATTCTTTTGGCTAATTCTTTTAATTGATTTAATTTTTAATTCTTTTTTTTTTCTTTAGGTTGATGATTTTATTTATTTGATTGATTGATTTTCTTTTAATTGACGATTTTATGAATCGATATCAAATTGTTATAAACTGACGCCCATTTGATTTAATAAAATATCAATCGTGTTTTTAATATATGATAGACAGATTCATGAGGAATAGTATAGGCTATGTTTCATGACGCTAACACCGTACCAGCAGTAACCAAAACCGTAACAAAACCAACGAACGAATGCGAGGCAGACACTAGTTAATTGATAAATTAATAATCACAAGGTACCTATAAAACGTCGGCTGAAAAGATAACAAAATCGGAAATAAGATAAATGCCGTTCCTCCGTTTTCCTAACTAACCGTGTCCCTAGTTAAGTATATCGGGAACACCGATATTACCCGAGGGCATACCGATGTTGTAACGAATCAATTTTATGTTACCGGCGCAGATCGACTCTCAATTACGAAGTTTTCGACTTGCGGTAACAAATGAGATGTTTTACATGTGCGTATATGAGTTGAAGTTTGATGGATGAGAATTTGAAGCTGTTGGTAATCAATTAGAGTACTTGATAATCGATCTTTGAGAATTTTATATCGATTGAAACTTTTCATATTTGAACATTTTTATCTCCGCTTTTGTATTTTCCTCAAAGTCAAACTAAAAGCAATAAAGCATTTATAGATACTTTTGAATTATCAGGCAGAGGTGTACCAATGTACACCCACAGTTCGCCAGTATATTTAGGTCCCATGTAATAGGGGGCGACCCTATTGCCATAGGTGCCTAACCCTTCGAGGAATACAGGCTTGATGGTGTATATTTGAATTATCAGGACTTCGGCCAGTCGCAAAGTTGAATATAGTTGTTCGTTACATTTATAGTAGGTTACCAAAAGAAGTAGGATACGCAAAAAAAAATCTATTAAAGTTAACATCATTTACCTATGTGGAATCTATGTATAGATAAAATAAACTGAAACTGCGTTACTGTCAACAAAACTTAAGTTCCAAATTATTTTATATCTGATTATTTTTTTATTTATACATGGCGGCCTAATAAGAACAAATACATATGTACCTTTTTTCTATCACTTACTGTTTTTAAGGTAGCTACGGTAAAGTAACCAACAATTATAGATGTTACTAGGTGTTGTGGCCAAATTCAGGAGACCATGCAAAATTAGAATTTATTACCAAGGTAAGGCAAAAAACTTCTGAAATATCACCCTGAAACCATTTAGCGTGAAATAGGATATACGGTCTAGTTACTCTGTGGCTCCCCGGTTATTATGAAAGTAATTTCGAAAAACTTATGTAGGTCGATTTAATATCTTCTAATAGTGATTATTTCGGATTATCTTAATAGCCATAAAACGATTTTGTCCTTATTATACAACATGCTTCGTAGACTAATAACCAGCCGTGCGATTCTTTAACATATTTCAACGTTGCGCTCGACGTTGAGCTCGTCGACGACGCTACTGTCAAATCAACATTATGCGTTGTGCGTAAAGTTGATTTGACAGTAGCGTCGTCGACGAGCTCAACGACGAGCGCAACGTTGAAATATGTTAGAGAATCGCACGGCTGATTATTTTGGTCATGAAGTCTCAGTGGGTAAGGCGCCTGCCTCTCATGAATAAGATGGCGGGTTTGATACCGGGCTAGTACCAACGTGACCTTTTCAATTTATATTTGATGAACCTTTATAAGTTTATCTATCTGTTTTCCTTAACTGACATCGATGAAAGAAAACATTGTGAGAAAATCTGGACTTATAACAACAAAAACAACGATAAATGAATTGCGAATTGTGAAGATGAATTAGCTAGACAGGGAGTTACACCTGAAATATGTAGATTGAAATAATGATGTATCAAGAAATTCCTTTGTAATTTTTCACGACATTTCAACTATCGACATAGCTTTCTTGTCAAAACACAGTGCCTACAAAAACAATATTCGATTCAATTAAAGTTCTTTTCTATTTCCATTGCCTACGTCCATGTGGTGACGTGGTCACGTGTTATCGATCAGCAAACCACAGCGATTCATAGAAACACAGGTTGTAAATTATTTACTGGGAATTTCTGTAGTAACATATAATAATGCCGTTTTTAAAGCTAATACAGAATTAAAAAGTTACTTTCTAGTAATTATTTGTGTTATCTAGGTATGTCTAAATGCTTTTATAATTGACTTCAAGCTTTGTGTGGCAGACCAATTAGATCTATAATAATAATTTGGTGTAAATCTAGTGTTCCGTCCCTAAAGGCTGCTAACGGGATCCTAATATTAAATCTGCGTCGTGTAAAACAAGTTTTTCATTTTCGCTTTTTAGTATCTCCTTCCTGTCATCCATATCCATTGACTGCCACCGACAACGCAGTCAAAGTGGCCAAATTCTGGGCCGGAACAATATAATACCTCTATTATAGTTTTTCATCGAAACGCAGAAAAAACGGGAACAGTACCCAAGTTAGAAAGACACTACTTAAAAGTCACAACAAGAATAAGCAATTACGTTAACTTAGATGACAAATTTCTTCAGATAATTTGATCTATAAACCAAGCTACTTAACCAATTTCGTGAACCGCGAACCAAGCTACTTAACCAATAAAATTAATATGGGAATCTCTTCTGGATTAAAACTTACAAAACAAAAAAATAATGATTAAAACCAGTTCATAATTGGCGTCATTAAAATGCACTCAATTGAAAACCTCCTCCTTTTTAAGTCTGCTAAAAAGGTATGTAATTTATCTTTAAACTTTGTTCAAAAATACAGTGACCGTACCGATAGTAGTTATAGACTGCCATAACTGCTATCGGTCACCATATTTTAGAACTGCTTTTTTGTATTTCTTTTGTGCTGTAGTTACTGACCTACAGCACTGTTAGTCCGCGATTCCAACACGCACTTGGCTGGTTTTTCTTGGTAATGCTCTACCAATCAGTGATAATTACAATATTCATCATTCATTCCATTTCTTTTCGACGCCCTTTCGGTCTTAGTCATAAAAAACCGATTGTACGAGTAATAACTGTTATGATTGAATCTAATGTTCTATCCGATTCTAATGATCTAAACCATTAAAAATAAATCTTTATGTCTAAAAATAAGCATACAATGTTCCTACTTCAATCAGTTTAACATTGCTTTGAACAATTTCGTACCATTTTTTTCTTTTTTCTGTAAGTATTATTAACGACGGTGAAACTGATTTATAACAGGCGTGGAAATGATAAAAACTCATATCATTTTCTTTGATCTTTTTACGATAACTTTTAGGCAAAACGATATCCACGTTACAGTCAATCGCGCAGCATTTTAAACTTTATTTCTATCCACAAAATACGTAGTAGGTATCGCTTGTGGGGCTGGAAAATATGCATAAAAAACAATGACACTGTGGTTTTCTTACTCCTATGTGGAAGTATTCAAGGGTACAGCATCTTTTAGAATACATACATACATACCATCACGCCTGTATTACCCTAAGGGTTAGGCAGAGGTGTACCAATGACACCCACAGTTCGCCGATATGGTTTTAGGTCCCATGTAAGGGGACGGACGGGGACGATAACGGACGAGCCATTAACCGGGTACAAATCCAAACTCCGAGCTGCTACTGAGAAAGTCATAGAAAAACCCAATAACATTTTTGCTCGACCTGGGAATCGAACCCAAGACCTCTAGCGTAGCAGTCGCGTTTTAGAACCACTAGGCCAACGAGGCAGTTATTGGTTTTTAGAATATTAAATACTTATCTAAACTATACCTTAACCTCATATTTTTAGATGACATTTCTGTACGACAGTTTTCCTCACTCGGTGACGTTTAAGCCGCAACGAATAAATCGGTACAGTGTTTTTTCCATTTATATATTGTCAGCAGCACCGGTCAGGTTCGAGCTGATGAATGATCCGACTTTGATCGATGTCTCGTTCACACGGGTCACAGAAACCGAAACAACTGTTATGACCTTCCACGTATCTGATTGATTGCTTCCGGAGTTTCATGGTTGCCGCGCCTGCTTTAAGGCGATTGTTCATTGTGCAAGTAATTTGAGAGGTGTAAGTTGTAACGGGGGTAGAAAGATACTTAATGAAGTCGAAAGTTACATGATCTGTCTCATCATTGTGATCCTTCTATTTTGTTCGGAACCATACTTGGGAACCTTCTGGTTACGACACATTAAAGGTGGTTATTATACATACATAAACTCATGCCTTCTTCCCATGGACCCCCATGGGAAGTAGGCATGAGTTGAGGCAGAAACCACAGAACACCATCTGCTACGATCCTTACATACTCCTTTCGCCCCGTCTACATTCATTCATCTGATCATACAAGCACGCCGATTACGAGTACTGCGCACCTGACCTTTCTTAAGAACCTTACCAATAGGGTCAGGTTTTATACAAAATTGAATTTTTCAACAACAACAACAACAATCACGCCTGTATTTCTCCGAAGGGTTAGGCAGAGGTGTACCAATGTACACCCACAGTTGAATTTTTCATGTAATTTTTACGCCTTGAATAACCCTCTACGAAGCATACATCCATAAGCACAATGTTGTTGCGTCCGATATATTACGCTCTACCATAAACAGTAATTATTGCACACTAAAAATAAAAATCGTTTCCCAGCTGCAATAAGTTTTAATCAATGTTACTCAGCTTGATGAACAGTATGCGTAGTTAGCGGCTGTATAATGTGCTTTTTACAGCCCGTATAAGCTGGTTACTCTTTGTAGCGTGTGTAACTTTGCCTGTGCACTTTTCATAAAAGTATACAGGCAAAGTTACTTTTGTACTGCACATTTTTCATTCAACCCACGCAGTAACCGGGTTTTCCCTTTTTTTGGTGATTCTATATCATTATATCGATGTACTATTTCGTTTTGTAGGTACTCTGTATTGACAGCCAACTCCTTGAGCTCTCCAATTGTCATTGTCATGTACCCATCACCCATTTGCATACTACATGACGAATGCAAACGTATTGACGTAGCAATGTGTGTGCGTATTCTTCAGACTCATGCTGGCCACGGCGGCGGCTAATGCAGATTAGCTAAATACGCAGGAGAAATTATAGTGCACAAGTATGTACGCAAACACAGGTGCACTCCCTCTTTCCTAACTCTCATAGTCCGATGGGACGGCAATCTGAAACAAACAGGGTGAGATCGGGGGCACGACCAACAGCTTTACGTGCTTTCCGAGGCACGGGGGTGTCACAGCACCAACTTCCAAACTCCGGGCTCTTACTGAGAAATTCCTAATGGAAAAACCCAATAACACTTTTTGCCGGACCTGGGTATCGAATCCAGGACCCCATGCTCCACAGTCGTGCTTGCCACCACGAGACCAACGGGGCAGATGTAGGAATACAGTTCATACAACACTTAATGAAGATGATCCGACCACCGGCGACCAGAGTGACGGTCGCTAGGCAGTTTGTTTACATAAATAACACCATTATTTTTTCAATTATTTTGATTTATAAACCTTGGTTTATCGAACCAATTTCGATAAAATTTATATAGAAACATTATTATCAGCATTAGGATCTACCAAACAAAAAATAATTTATTAAAACCAGTTCACAATTATTCGCGTCATTAAAATGCACTTAATTGAAATCCTCCTCCTTTTTAAGTCTGCTGAAAAGGTATGTAATATCTTTAAGTTTGTTCAAAAATATGGTGACCGATAGTAGTTATGGACTGCTATCGGTCACTATATTTTAGAACTGCTTTTTTGTATTTTTGAAGTGAAAACTTCTTTAGCGGCGTTGTACACTTTTTTTGTAATGGGTAAAAAAAAATAAACTCGCGTCAGGACACGTGACCTGATCGACAATCTTACGAATTTATCGTACACAAATATGACAATTTGCGTCAGCGAATTGTCATATTTGTGTACGATAGCGCAATAAATAAATATCGATTATACCACATAAATGATAGTACTTTTATACTGATAATTAAAGCAATTCGTGCAAAATTATTCCCTAACCATTCTAAAATATCAAAAATGCACAACCTAGGAATACAGTTCATACAACACTTAATGAAGATAATCCGACCACCGGCGACCATAGTGACGGTCGCTAGGCAGTTTTGCCGTCAAAGGAGGACCATTAAAATTTGAACTAGGCTATGCTCTTCATAACCGGTTGCAAAAATAATGACTTCTGCATTTTTGAAAAGGTAAAGGTTTCATACTAAAACAAAGAAGGTAGTTGTAGGTACACTGTCGGTCGCGATTTTTGTCTTACAAGTAGATTTTTTATTTAAATAAAAATTAAGCGTTTTGATAAAAGTTAACGAGTGTGGAGGTATTTCATTTTCTACAATATAGTTCAATGTAAACAATATTAAGAGCGATTAGATTGAACAAATTATTATATAATTATGAAATACCTTACTACAAACTAATTTCTGTTTTATAAAGAGTGTAATTGCATTGTCTAAAATTACGAATACAGGTCATTGTAGGTATTCATAATTTTGATTTTTGTTAAAAATGACACTAAACCCGATACCATAAAAAAAAATCTCCTGATCCTTACATTTTGTCAAGCTTCGTGAACAATCATAAATGCTATCAGCTGTTCTTTTTAATGCAATTATACCATGCATTATGATGACGATGACTGCCCCGTTGGCCTCGTGGTTGCAAGCGCGACTGCTGAGCAAGGGGTCCCGGGTTCGATTCCCAGGTCGGGCAAAAAGTGTTATTGGGTTTTTCCATTAGGAATTTCTCAGTAGCAGCCCGGAGTTTGGAAGTTGGTGTAATCTTCTAGTTTATGTAATCTTCTAGTTTATAATATGCTTGACTACATAGTGTGCGTTTTATGCATGTTTTAAACTTTCTCTCGTTTAGTTCGAGAATAACGCGCGGTATTTTATTATAAAATGGTGGTGTGACACCGTAAAGCCGTTGGTCCTGCGCCTGATCTCTCTCCGGTCGTGTCGGATTGCCGTCCCATGGGGCTATGAGAGTTAGGAAAGAGGGAGTGCACCTGGGTTTGCGCACACACTTATGCACTATAACATCTCCTGCGTACGTGGCTAATCTGCATTAAGATTAGCCGCCGTGGCCGGAATCGGTCTGGAGAAAATTACCTTGCATAATATTTAAAAAAAAAACTATATCTATCAAATACTTTTCCGATGCTACGTACTTCAGAAAACCAAAATATTTTTCCCGGAAAAGTCTCAAGGAGCACTTGATAAAGGAAACAGAATCGAAACAAAAGCTTTGTTTTATTTTTGCCGCTTAACTTTAAAATACCATCGCAACAACGCCAGCGGTCGGTGAAAGTACTTAATCCGATTTCTGCTCAACTTCCCTACCTACTTTCTCGTGATAATACCTATTTATTTACTTGTTCTTTTAATGAGTAATAGAGAACATTTATAAAGTGCTCTTTAGTTCTTATTTTTGTGGTTGGTACTCGTAGTTTAATTATCGCTTTCGATGTTATTAGCTTTTTGGGAAATACAAAAATCATCATCATCTTCCTGCAATTATCCCATTTTACTTGGGGTCGGCGCAACATGTTTTCTTCTTCCATGCCAACCTGTCAACCGTCATGCTATCACTGACTGATTAGCTTTTTGGGAAATACAAAAATGAATTTTAATAGAACTACAATAATGAATGTGAAAAATTTACCATTATAAGTAATAAAAAAACGTAAATCTGAACATATCATCATAACATACCATCACCCTGTATTCCCAGAAGAGTTAGGCAGAGGTGTACAAATGTACACCTACAGTTCGCCGGTATATTTAAGTCCCATGTAATAGGGGGCGAACCTATTGCCATTAACCGGCCACAAATCCTAACTAATACTGAAAAAAAACACAGAAAACCCTAACAAACAATTTGCTCGACCTGGGAATAAAACCCAAGACCGCTAGCGTAGCAGTCGCGCTTAGGACGACTGCCTAACGAAGCAGTTCTAATCTCCAAAAAAATAATAAAACAACACCTGTGCCGTTTGAAAGAACACGAAAGTAAAATGTCGGCATCTACTCTACGTAAATAAGGTACAAATTATTTATAGATCGCGCCCGAACACAGCGTTCATCGCATTAAACATTGATCACAGAGGCTAATTACTGTGGTGAACCTGAGCACACTTGAATTAAAAGCTTATTTGTGGCACATTAGGCGGAACCCAACAACGGGACGATATTGTTAAGTAATTTAAATCAAAATCACTAATGAAATATCTTTAATAGCTTTAGTTGCCATCATCATCTTTCTGTCCTTATCGCATATTACTTGGGGTTGGCGCAACACGTTTTCTTCTTCCATGCCGTCTTGTCAACCGTGTTGATATCACTGACTCCCTTCTCTGTCATGTCATTATTCACACATTCCATCCATTATTTTTCTGGCCTCCCTCTGCCTCTCCATCCATCTACATCAGAATCTATTAATAGGTTTATGTTGAGTTGTAAAAAACACCATTATATATCTAAATTATGACGATGAACATAATATCTCGGTCGGCGCATTGGCTAAGCGACTGACTGCTGCGCTGCTTGTCGCATGTTCGATTCCCGCACTGAACAAATATTTGTGTGGCCTACAGATAGCTGTTCCGGGACTGGCTTTTTGTGTATGTGAGTTTATGTGTTTGTAAACGTACACACGATAACGGAGAAAGTCCAAGTATAGAGCATAGTTTAAAAAATATATGAAGAATCTTTGTCTTTGGCCTGTAAGAGTAATTCTAGAACAATGTTCAAATTCGAATCTAGATTTCAAACTGACAGGATTTCTTATCATAACTCAAATCGGGATTTAAATCAAAACTTATGACAAGTATAGTTTTGGTACTGGCCTCAAGAGTTTTCTTGAAGCAAAGATGTATTTGAAAAACGAACACATACCTACCTATTTGAAAAAGTTTGATTGATGGCTGGCCAGCCATGTTTCGGTAATGATCATGAATAGCAGAAAAATGTACTGAGATTTTATAGTTTTTGCCATCCATCTACTTCTTTTAAGCCCTAGATAGATCCAGCCACGCAAAAACAATATTTTATTTGTAAATTCCAAAAATTCAAATATGTATATTGAGCGAAAGGTTTTGTAAATAAAACCAAATGCTTTTTCTACCACATCTTTATGGCCGCGATGTCATTTAGATAGGCAAATAATAAAAACGAAAGCGTCACTGATATCTTTAATCGAAACCTTAATTTATGTTGCGTAAGAGATATAAGATCAGTACCCGGACATAAATATGGCAGAGTTTTAGAAAAATACTGTCACATAGATATGGCAGAGTGACAGAGTAAATTTATTTATTTATTAAAACTTTATGCACAAATGTAAAAATACACCGTACAAAGGCGGACTTAATGCCTTGGGCATTTTCTACCAGTCTACCTTAGGGTGATGCAGAGACAAAACATGGTTGGTGCAAGAAAAAGGAACAGAAACAGAAAATTTCCAAGATAAAAATGTAATAAATACATTTATACATACATACATACAAACAAAATATACAAAGAAGAGAAAGATAAAAATACCGCGTGCTTTGCTTTTTTGTAAATGCTCTTCTAAGCTGAACTTTTACGTTGAATATGTTTGTGGTTGTAGAATAAGATAACTGAGACAAATAGCCAACCGTGCCGAAAAAAACTAGTAAACGCAAATAATATGTAGGTACTTAGGTATCTACTTCATTGTGAAAGAACGTTAATTGTTTATTACTAATCACATGAAAATATCAGTACTCAAATAATTCCAAGACATACGATTTCCTAAAAATAAAACACTTATTATTTTGGCCCAGAAAATCCGATTAATATTCAATTCAGTGTAAGATTACAATTTAAGTTACTTTGAAATTAATCAACTGTAGTTAGTAAATTGAAATGGCAAATAAGTGACATCACAGTTTACTATTGCCATTCAAAGTCTATTGGAGAATTGCGTTTTGACAGCTCATAAAAAGTATGTCAATGGATTGGTAGTCTACTATCCAATTATTGCAGTTATGGCAATATAATAAGTCAACGAACAACCATTAAACTTGTAACACCAATAAAAAATAATTCCCAAACAATAATAACAGTAATGTTTGAAAGTACTTATCTCGACACGTTATAAAATTATGAGAAACAATGAACGGTGTTATGAAGCAATTAATTAAATTTTAACGACATTCATTAATAAAACAAAGTTAATATCTGCTTGTCATCTGATGCAAGTTTTGGGTACGTACTTCACAACTTAAACTTTGTGATTAACTGTAGCACTCAGAGTCGTTGCTTAACATTAATCAATTATTAACTTTAATTGACCAGTGTTTCTTAGCATTTGTTAATAAAATTATAATGGCCATAATTTGTCATATTTTTGACGGACTGGTTTACAGAATATACTTGTCAATTTAGATGAGTTGTGCCAAAACGAGCCAACCCACAATACAAACTGGATAAAATCATGTTATAGATAATAGGCCTCTTGACTGTCAGGCAGACTTCTAAAGGTTGAATTTAATTGTCTAACCGCGTAAACATGTACCTAGACTAGTTATTGTCCTTAAACGATAGTCGCTTGTTTGTTCGAAAGGCGTAGCAACGCAAGGCATTATAAACTAAAAAAAATCAAAATCTAGTCGCAATCTTATCTCAGCCATAATCAATGGGGAAGACATGAAAAATTAAGGCAAATTAGAGGAATTTTTGACAAATTAGGACTGAATGGGATCGCTGTTAATGTTACTTGAATTACCACACTGAAGTATTTAAAAAAAACATTTATTGCTATTTTTCTTTTCTTGAGTTTTTATCATACTTCGCCACTCTACAACATACATTATATATGAACATATTTTTATCATTTCTGATCACGTTCCGCTGCTTACTAATTCCCTCACACTGTAATATACAGAAAATGAGCATGTAACAGACGATGGCATCGTTATACAATATTTAATGAGAAAACAATGATTCAGCAAGCAACAATCAATATTGCCAGCTTCTAATGAAGTTCCTTGTCTAACGACCGACGTCATGACTGACACACAACATGTGCCACAGTGTTGCCACTGAGAAAATTAATTGCCTCCGTACAGCACCGTGCCGTGGAAATGGAACATAATTAGTAGGCATATTCGGATGTAATTATTATTGCCCTTATGTTGTATGTATTGATAGATTAATGTGGTTTAATTATTGGAATTGTTGACCCTGAAAAATACAGATTTATTAAATCTGTACTATTGGGGGTTTTAATCTTTGGGGATTTGGTTTCGGCACTTAGTGTTTTATGGTGGACCATTGTCCGTAAAAAAACACAGGCTTGTTTTTGACTAACTTTTGATGGCGACTGTCTTCACATGGAAGTCAAAGTCCTATGGTATAAACTACCAACCTGCCAATTTTCAGGTTCATAGATCAAGTACTTTTCGAGGTTTCGCATAGTGAGACTGAGACCACTTTCACCAGATTCCACATTCGCTTGTATAATTAAAGTTCGAAAAGATAAACATCATCTCATTACGGTAAATATTTTACATACAACAATTGAAATCTTTGTGCGTGGTAAAGAAAAAATGCAATAAAGACAAAGGCATGCTCGATAAATCTTTTGTCTCTAGACAAAATCAACACAAATCAAATCGTTTCACAATTCAGAAATCCTTCTTATTATTTTGTCTTTATGTACTTAACCTCTTGCCGAGAAAAGTTTAACAAGAATCCCATCTTAAACCACATGACCGTAATCTTGTATCATTTTACGTTTGACGAAACTGAAGGAAATACCAGCATAGTTCCGAAGTAGGGAGCAGTTGAGCGACCCAGTTCCTTGATGCAAGTAGTTATCAACTGTATCCCCTAACTTCGTGTTTGTCCAACGTGAAACTTGTGTCCTCTTGTGTAAGTCTTTTGTTTTCACCTCTTCACAACTTTGGAGGTACATAGGTATTAATTAATATTGTTGCTGACGTATCGAGCGTGTTGTTTTTGTGGTGTTAATTTAGTAAGGATGAGTTCTGGAAATAAACTTGCTTGTTGTCTTCTTACACACATGACATCACGCCTGTATTCCACGAAGGGTTAGGCAGAGGTGTACCAATGTATACCCACAGTTCACCGGTATGTTTAGTAACCGGGCACAAATCTTAACTCCTTGCTGCTACTGAAAATGTCATAGAAAAACCCAATAACACTTTGCTCGACCTGAGAAACGAACCCAAGACCTCTAACGTAGGAGTCGCGCTTAGGACCACTAGGCATCAAAGCTTGTTGCTTTGTTTTCTTACATTCTTCCAATTTACGGCGGCCACTTTCTATAATGCGATCTCTAGATAGATTCCTACCCGCGACTAATCAAGCAAGGTGCCAGAACGCCGCCCACAAGCCGTCAACTTTTGGTTTTTTTCATCATAAAAACATACCTTAATGCACACAATTTAAAGCCCTAACTCGAATGGCAAATTATTTGTTGTGTGTGCGAGCAATGATTTTACGTTACAGAAGTATGGCAAACGCATTAGTATTTTCGTCTGAAGCGCTAAGCTGACGATAACCAAAAAACATCAGCGTTTTATATAAATGTGACGACAAAATGTAGGTACTTTAGTGTACTGCTAACGTCGCACCTATAGTAAATAGTGATACGATCAAGTCATTAGTCGTTTCCCCCGAGACGTGTCAAAGACGTAGCATATAAAAGGCGCCGCGTTCCACCGGTAATCCTTAAACCATCTTTATGTGCTCAAGATGGTTCGCTTTCAAAGGGATTTAGATCTTATGTTATTGATACAATGATGTGAATACAATAAAAACCAGTAATGCGTTCGTATGATCTGATGTAATATGGTGTCGTTACCAAAACGAGCGGAGATTTTAGTACCGATAGATTTAAATCGTGGATATTATGTTCTCATTATTCTTGGTCGTCCGATATGTGCCAGCTTTCTAGTTGTTGTATAATATTTTTTTTACTTGTGTTTTTGTTCCTGTGTTCTAGTTTATCCAGATTTAAAAAAAATAAGTTTTTAATTCGACGTATTTCTTGAAAGGGATTAAAACTAGAGCTAAGATGTAACAATGTCCCCGAAATTTTTGGGTCAAAAGTAGGTTGATTTTGAGTTATAGCACTTTTTCAGTTATTTTTTTAATTTATATCGCCAGTTGACAAAATAAATCTGCAGGGTTCATTCGTTCATGAAATAGAAGAATAAGGTTTCGATCCATTTTTCACAAACTTAAAAGTGCTATAACTCAAAACCAAGTGAGCTTCAACCCCAAGTTCCTGGGATCAAAGTGGAAAATTAGCTCCAGTTTATCCCCTTTCAAGGAATGTTTCCAATTACCAATCACCCGTATATTGTTTTGTACATAGACGTTATTAGTTAAGATAGCAGCATTGCTGTGTTCCCGTTTGAAGGGTATGGGTGCTCGTGTAATTACAGGCACATCAGACATTTCAACTATGTCTCTGGGATGGCAACGCATTTGCAAGCCTCTGGTATCTGCGGGTTGTTTGAAAGAGATACCGCACCCCCGGAACGCAAAGGGCACATGAAGGAACATAGATGGGTTTTAGTCAGTAAAAGTCTGACACTCCTTCCCGCCCCGCCCTAGAGTTAAGTTACGTTAAGGGGGAAGTTATTTGATGATATCCCATCTTTCCCCATCTTTAAAAAAAATGCCTCTGGTATTGCAGATGTCTATAGGCAGAGGTGACCACTTTACATCAGGTGGGCCATCAGCTTATTTGCCATCACAAAAAAGAAATAGTAGAGGCATTCTATGATTGTGTTTTATAAAACTTTCTAACTGAACTATAAACTGTATTCACGTTATAATACTCTAGTTTTACGATTATTTTACTATTTGTTTTACCACCGGCGGGGAGTTTAATATGGCGGTCTAGTTTATCGAGTTTATTTCATTGTTACAAGTGCTTACATCATATGGTAGACATTTTTACTGACTTCAGTCCGAAGGACGTGTTTTACAAGGCAACTGTGACATTAATACCTAGATTAGAAAAAGCTTTTGAATTTATGTATGAAAATACATTACTTTTCGTAAGTTTTTCTAGTTTATTCTAATGTTACCGGAACCATATGATACCTAGGATATGTGTAAATAATGTTTGCAAATTTTTTTAATACACACCGGTTCTGTCAAATGTCTCTTTTTCAGAATTGTGTCTATGCAATTCCGAGATGATACTAGGAAATGTTTAGAAACGAATTCTATAAAAACCCCCGTTGTTTAGGCCAGAGACTGCCGAAGAATTTTGATAGGAGAGCCCATCATTGGTATAGAAAAAAGCTAAAAAAAAATCATAAACTTTAGCAAATTTTAAAACATCCAAGAATTGACTACACATGAATTAACATCCCGTCAAAAAAAAAAAAAACAATACCATGAATGCAATTTTATATAGATACCCATTTCTAAAAACAAACATTGTAACGCAATGTAAACCCGGAACAATACAATACAATTTGAGTTCAAGGCCTGACATAAAATAGTCTTAAAAGACTCTAAAACCGATTGTAAAAACGACTATCAATCGTTGATACTATTTATTTGAAAAACAAAACGTTCTTTATTTATTTGTTCCTTCTTGACGCCCATAAAGTTTCAAATTAACATGAACATGTAGTGAAGATTCTGTTGCGACGATTGCATATTCATACTGGACGCTTTCCTTAGCTCATCAATATTCCAGTGTTTGGCAAGGGAGTAGTGATCAATCATGTCTTGAGCGTTAGAACATGGTTTCATTAGTGATAGAGTACTGTTCTGTCTGCTAATGACTCGGCATGCATTTCAAGACCGTTTATCTTTCGCAACTATTAATAAAACGGATTAAAGTAAGTTGAGTGTTGATTTTATATAACTAAATTTGTAAATAGTCTTCTTCTTCTTTATCGTGTATGCAGTAAGGTCTAACGACCCCATACACCCTAGTGTCAGAGATTCTAAACCGCCTCAAGGGCCTCTGACATGGTTACTGCTGTCAGTGATGTCCAAGACAAACTTAGAAAGTACACATGAATTAGAAAAAGTCGCATTGGTACTTGCCCGTGCCCGGTGCCGTGTAAATAGTATCTAATGTTTTCTCGATTTAATTTTACCGATATTAGCCAAGTCCGCAGGAGATATTAAGCTCACAAGTGTGTGCGGAAACACAGATGCACTGCGACTCCATTCCTTTCCTTTATCCTTTATCGTGTGGGCAGTAAGGTCTAACGACCCCACACACCCTAGTGTCAGAGTTTCTAAACCGCCTCAAGGGCCTCTGACATGGTTACCGATGTCAGTGATGTCCAAGATAAACTTAGAAAGTTCATAAGAATTAGAAAAAGTCACATTGGTACTTGCCCGTGTCCGGTTGCGAACCCACAACCTAGGCCATCACGACATTTTTGACTCCATTGAGAATCAGCAATTTGACACGACTAGACACGAGATCAGGCGCAGAACCAACGGGTTTATGTACTTTTCGAGGCAAGGAGGTGTCACGCTACCAATTTTCTACTGCTACTAAGAAATTCGAAATGGAAAACCCGACACTACTTTGCTCGATCTATGTTTAAGTTTCATAAAATATGGATATATTCAGATAACTGCCCCGTTGGTCTCGTGGTCGCAAGTGCGACTGCTGTGCAAGGGGTACCGGGTTCGATTCCCAGGTCGAGCAAAAAGTGTTATTGGGTTTTTCTATGAAATTCTCAGTAGCAGCTCGGAGTTTGGATTTGTGCCCGGTTAATGGCAATAGGCTCGCCCCCTATTACATGGGACCTAAATATACCGGCGAACTGTGGGTGTACATTGGTACACCTCTGCCTAACCCTTCGGGGAATACAGGCGTGATGGTATATGGATATATTCAGATATCAAGCTTTACAAACAAATTTCTGTCGGAAAAATCTATGAAGATATTTCAATTACTCATACCTATATTATGTAGATAGTACTACGTTCGATCAAGTTTTCATGTATAATTCCATATGTATGAATGCACTTCACTAATGTATTCCTCCATATCTCGTGCATTGTGGGGTAATGGTCTACTGAGAAAAATCTTGCATCACTTTAAAATATTCAACAAAGAAATGCGTCTGGTAAAATATCTAGCACACAATGAAGTAAGTTGAATACCACGATTTGCATTTGTTTTTAGAGCAAAGAATGAAAAATAAAACAATTATGTATGATGTATTCTCCAGACAGACTCCGACCACGGCGGCTAATCTTAATACAGAATAGCCAAGTACGCAGGAGATATTATAGTGCACAAGTGTGTGCGCAAACATAGGTGCACTCCCTCTTTTCTAACTCTCATAGTCTGATGGCACGGCAATCCGACACAACCGGGGAGAACCAACGGCTTTACTTGCTCTCCGAGGCACGGTGGTATCACACCTCTAACTTCCAAACTCCTGGCTGTTACTGAGAAATTCTTAACGGAAAAACACAATAACACTTTTGCTCGACATGGGAATCGAACCCAGGACCCTGGACATATGTAAAACACAATTCTGTATTCAATTTATGCATGCTTGTCCCACAAAGAACTTTGTATTTAATTAACACGGGACTAATTCGCCTTGTACTGTAATTCCCTTGGAATTTGCATCTTAATTACCTACTCTCATTCTCAAAACACTTTTTATTTCTGAACAGAGCTCATCATTGCCCTCAAAATTTTAGTATTCCATGCGGCAAAACATTATTCAAATTCTTCTTCAGTCAATTTTAAATATTTAAACTCCAACTTAATTAAAATGCAATTAACTTTGTAAATGATAACTTTGGAAAACAAACATTTCGGAGGCTCTTACTAAGAAATGTTTACGGGGACATTTTTGACTGAGCGCTCCATAAAAATATAGTCTAATTATATTTTGGTGAACAAATAATTAAACTTGAGTACATTTTGTTGAGTAGGCGCTAATATCTAGTCTTGTAGCTATTTCAGCTAAGGCTATGTTAGAGTCCCGCCAAAAAACTTTTTTTAATAAATTGTAATTTAATGATTTTTATATTGACTGACCAAAAACCTAGTCATTAGTGTTCTTATCACATACATGCCATCACGCCTGTATTCCTCGAAGGGTTAGGCAGAGGTGTACCAATGTACACCTACAGTTCGCCGGTATGTTTAGGTCCCATGTAATGGGGGGCGAAGCTATTGCCATTAACCGGGCTTGTGCCCGGTTAATGGCTCCCTAAATATCCTAACTTCGAGCTGCTGCTAAGAATTTCATAGAAAAACCCAATAACATTTTTACACGTTTTCACTTTTTCAGCGTACTTATCCTATCTACAAAAAATCATCGAGTATTATTACTTATTGATCAAAAACGACTTCAGTACTGTTGTATGAAGCGCGCTGTCGGCCCAGTCCCCTTAAGTAATTAGACGTTGTAATAAACTGACGACTAACGAGTTATTCCACATTAAAGGCATCAATATTGCCAATTAAAACTCGGTAATTTATTCACCGGTTGCTATGCTTCTGACAGTTTACTGACAGTCTTCTAGAAAAAATAAAACTTGTTGGGGGAACTCGTTTAAGTTATGGATTTATTTAGCGATCCCGACCGGAGGCGCTGCATGGAGCACGCCTTTGCCTTCAATATATTATGATCTACACATTTCAAGAATTTGTAATAGAATTTAAACTTATTTTAGTGACCTCTGCATTAAAAAGCAACTCTTTTAGGCATAATTTATCAGTCAAACTACACAAAATCTCAATATATCTGTATCAAAGATAAATTAAATTAATTCATACATGTTATTGCTGATTGTAAATGATATTGATAAAGATTCATTCATATTTTAAACATACTAAACAGCAATGACAAAGTTTTCGAGCTACATTACAATAAATCACAGAAGTTACACTCACACTTCCAAACTCACGCAGTTATATGACATGATCGAATTATTCAATCGAATATATCAAGAAAAAGCTCCGGGAAATAACAAAAATTCAATATTTTGATATAACTTTTGAAAATTTATTATACCTCATAGTTAGTCAACGCGAAGGAATGGCGTTCCATTAATTTTGACAGGTCTACTCAATGAGTTGGCGAATTCGAATTTCAATTAAATGAGTTAAAGGAGTAAGAATTTAAAATTGGAACACGCTACTTCAGCAATACCAGTTTTATCAGCCAGTAACTCTAAAATTAAATCAGAGAGGTTTATAACTAAAGGGTGGATTCAACGACTCAATGCCTTGCTTCGACCTCGATAAACCAATGTTTTATGTCACAACTTTGCGAACACTCAGCACAATTTGGCAAGGAACGATCACTAATCTTTTTATAGTGTTTCTTTGCTCCAAGCGTCTATTATTTTCACTTAAAAGAAAAGCAATAAAGTCCCAGTAGCAGTATGTTACACGCAAACAAAAGTGAAATTTCTCAGAGATTTTAGGAAAAAATGGGTGGTGTAAAAAGAAAATCATTGTATCGAGGGGAGAGAATTCACTTTCCGTTTTATAAACAAGTCTATTACGTTGTTTCAGACCTTTGGTGTGAGGCGACACGGTGGAACACGTGGTAAATGGGATTTTCTACTTTGCATAATGTTTGCTACCCTCTCGTAACGGGGTAGGTGCCGGGGTACGTCGCTGCGTGCCGTTTATTGCGGTTTTATTTCATTCAGGAGAAAACATTTTACGGCTGTTTTATGGCGGCTGTGACTGAAATTCTATACAACACTGTTTGAGTACAGTTTTTCATTACACGGTTATTCATTACGCGGCCGCGGCGCCACTTATGAACAAAAATTACCGCGCGGTTATTTGATATCTTTTATTATTTATTTTTCTTACAAAAATACACAAAAGTTCATAGAATTTATTTTTCTTTAGTTTCGAGTTTATGTTATTTATTATTCTCCAAGGTATTAGGTTGTTGACCCATAGGTAAGCCTCTTAGTTAAACTGTGACGTTTGCCTCTTGAGGTTGGTTATAACGCACGTATAGCTGTCTCACTATATCTTTGAATATCTCCTAATTGCATTATGCAAATTATCTTCTAAATTAGTTAAGATCATGAGAACCGCTGTTAATTGGACTCAAGAGTCGAGGGTACATTTGGGAATAATTACAGTAAAATAGAAGATACATCTGCCATTTTACTGATACGGTACAATTTTGTGGTACCTAACCAGCAATTTGTTAAAGAAATATACGGGCTGGAATTTAATTTGCTACGCATCTTTCAAGGGATAAACGTACCTACTCATTTATATGAAAAATTTGCATTGTGAGACAAACTCTGAAAAAGTACATACCTTAGATACCTACAGTACGTTACATGCAAAAGATGTTTAACGTTTTACGACTACTAACAACTCTTTTTTTAAACAAAGTTCATGAAGATGTTTCAATTTTCAATACTTGTAAAATAAATAAAATATTTTCTAATTAAAATAAAAAAAGTACGTTTTCAGAGTTGAGAAAAATGTTTATGGAGACAGGTTGTAGATTTATTGGTAATTTTCTAATTAGTTACTATAAAATGGTACCTCTCTGCCCTACTGGCGTCGTTGTTCTCGATTGCAAATAGTAATTAGGAACCTCGCAGCTTCATTTCATTTCCATTTGATAGAATTTAATGCAATGCAGAATATGAAGGGCCTCATTTAAGTCTAGTGTCTAGATTCGTATTACAATTAGTGCTCGGCGCACTGCGTGTCGAGTGAAGGTTCATTAACACTAGGAATGTTTCTCTCCAGTCGAAAGTGAAATGTTTAAAAAAGAAGAAGCAAGTTTACTGCAACCTATTTGCGTACTTTGTAATTTCTTTTTCGGGTTATACCGAGATACATTTTGAAACATTATATAGCCGTGTTTTTTTATTATTTTCATAATTAAGGGATTGTAACTGTGTGAGTTACACGTGAAGCATCAGACGTCAATCCACAAGGTGGAAGGACGACCTGATTAAAATCGCAGGTAGACGCTGGGTGCAGGCCGCTTCCAACCGGTCCTTTTGTAAATCTATGGGGGGGTCTATGTCCAGCAGTGAACGTCCTGCGGCTGATATAACGATTATGTGAGTTACACTATTGCGGGCAAAAGTGATCGTTGCAATCAATAATTACACTCACATGAAAACGAGTTATTTGTAGAGCCGTGATTTAAAACCACGAAGAACTATATTTTGTACACACGGATGCTTCTTATTTTGAAAAACAAAGTTATAGCTCGTCTTTCGTCAAGCTTACGTATCGGTCGTTGACACGAGCGAAAACTTTTCTGTCCCGTTCCTGTTAGAGCCTATTCAAGGCGAGAACTTCTCACAGTATAAATTTAACCATAATGGTGACAATAGATCGGCCTAATATCAGTTATTATCCGCGAAACTAACGCTCTCGTAATAATAGGGACCGGTCTATTATAGTGCTATTATGCGAGAGAGCTACTGTATTTATTAGCCTCTTGACGTGAATGTATTGTGGCTGAAACCTACTTTATTTGGTACTTAAAGGTGTTATTAGTTAGGCTACAAGTTAAGATAAGTTGTGTTTTACATTAGACGGTAATTGTTGAACATAACATCTTATCTTAGTATTTTCGACTGCGACTTTGTCCGCGTGGAAATATAGTGTACCATAAAACATAGTCTATAGCACTCAGAAATAGTGTAGTTTTTTAGAGGTGAAAGATTATTCATATTCAGAAGAGTAGCTGCAGAGATTACCGCTTACAAACAATTAAAACACATAAACTTTACCTCTGTATAACTATCATCATCAATAGATGATGATTCCATCTAGCCGATTTTGGCCACAGCAACTTCAACTCCAACTTCTCTTGAGTATGGTTGGCTTTTTCATGTGACCTCACTTTTTTATGCCTATTTAGTCCCACTCATTTTCAAAAGCCTCCCTCCACTCCTTCCATCCTTTTGGTTTTCTGCGCCTCGTCCCGCCACTTTTGGAGGAATCTATCCAGTTCTTGGAGCCATCTCCTTCTTATCCTGCCGCGACCCTGACTTAAAGTATAGTTAAGAAAACAATTTTTTTTTTTTACATCGTCAAAGACAATAATGCCGTCAAACATTGAAATATGGCATTTAAAAGATGAATACAGATATAATAAAAAAAGTGAAAAAAGCGAAAAGCAAAAAGAGCAAAAAGTGTTATTGAGTTTTTCTATGAAATTCTCAGTAGCAGCTCGGAGTTTGGATTTGTGCCCGGTTAATGGCAATAGGCTCGCCCCCTATTACATGGGACCTAAATATACCGGCGAACTGTGGGTGTACATTGGTACACCTCTGCCTAACCCTTCGGGGAATACAGGCGTGATGGTATATATGTATACAGATATAATAATTACCATTAAATTAAAAACATTTTATTTACCCAGAAAATAAAAATTAGCACACAAGCTTAATTTTCCGGTTGGCTAATAATTTCTTCGTGGTAAACACTGAGGTTCCTTCTACAATAACAATTACTGTTTGAATAATTTATCACGCGAACAACTTCACTGTTGTTATTTAATTATGGTAACACATTACATGAGAAACATTAATTTTAAACGTGTTGGTTATTAAATTTAGTTAATGTTTTATGTTTAAAATAGGCTTTATTTATTCTTTTGTCTAGCCTCTAATGTAACACAGCAGGGCAAAGGCTTCCTCCGAGTCCTACCAATGACGACACGTTTGGCGCAGTGGCTGAGCGATTAGCATGTCGCGGGTTCGATTCCCGCACGGAACCAGTACGTCGATTCTGTAAAATTCAGACATGAACTCGCATCTCACTTCGATTAAGGTTCAAAATGACACTGATTTATTTGTCATTTATGTGAAATTTCACAACAAAATAAAAAAGCTCTGTCTCAAAGAGCTCTGTTCCTTGACTCTGGAAATCAATTTTTTATCACAGATTTTTAAAAGATGTTGCAATAATTTCTTTATGTTTTTAACATTCCTGTTTTTTAATTACTTCTGTATCGTCGGTGAGTTTACAAACATATAAACACACATACACAAACAGCTATACATTTGTGCCATTTCCAAGTGGCAGTATACAGGAAAAGTTTTTAACCAGTGCGTAAATTTTTTTTGGTAGTTCAGTGTCAGTAATAGAACACATTTCCGTGTTTAGTTAAAAAAAAAAATTTTTTAAATTTTCATCCTTATCCCAGTTTGAAATAAGCAAAACATGGACATAATCTATTCGCCAAACTATCAATGAAAACTCGCGGCCGCCGCCCGGGCGCATGGCTGGGGTGAGGGGGTGGGGAATGCGCTAGCGCCGGGCCCGCTCGCCCGCCCGCCGTCAGTACGTTCCACGCGCAATTGGTGTCCTGACGTCCGAGCGTTCTTACCCCGCGCAACCCCTGCGCCCTGCGTCGCGTACTCGCGTCGTATCAATCACGAATTCACGATGTCAAACTTTACTCACCGCGAATACTACGAAATGGTGCGAGTGTATTTATTAAGCAACGAGAATCTATCTATCTTCATGTTTATGTTGCATACCTATCTTAGTGCTTCATTCAAGTTTATTATTATGCATTTTGATGGTACTAAGCCCATAAAAGTATGAAGAAAAGTTGGAATTACGTTAACAAGTAACTTCATATCGCAGTCCAAACTAAAAAAGGTCAGTAACCGCACCGCGTAGGTACGTCGTCGCAGCGGCGAGCGAGCGTCGACTCAGCTGATAGGTACCTACGCACGCGCGGACTCAGCTGATACGCGCGCCGCCCGATCGCCCGACGAGTGACAATAAAATATGTTTTTAAGTAAACATGTTTCGTAAGCGATAACTTTTTTTTTTAGTACTAAGACATATCAAAATAAAATATACGTGTTTAATAAAACGTGTTGAAGTTTATTATGGCAAAATTTACGCACTGGTTAAAAAAATTTCCTGTATATTGTAGTTCATTGTTACATTACTCACTGATCACAATGCAGACGCGCTTTTGTGTTTAAATCACTCGCTCTCACCTCGAGAACGTTCTAATTTCAAAGGTGTTGTTAAGAGGTCGACACACTGCTTTGACGATCGAACAATGAACGATGGAAATGATTGAACAATTCTCACTTCAGTCGTCCTGTCGGTATTCATGACAAGGTGATTACTTACTTGTTATGTACCAATGCACCAAAATAGAAGTTTAACTAGTTTTTCGGGGTGTAAAATGACAAATCAGTCTTTAATTACGTACGCATATTGCCCATCAATCCTAGTAACTTTGAATGGAAATTAATACTGAGAAAAGATTTTTATTTTTGGTGTGAAAACGTGTTATGGTGACGGACATAATATATAACGTTATGAATACGGGTGCATCTAACAGTGCCGTGCGGGGTATTTAAATAATAAAATAATATACCATCACGCCTGTATTCCCCGAAGGGTTAGGCAGAGGTGTATCAATGTACACCCACAGTTCGCCGGCATATTTAGGTCCCATGTAATAGGGGGCGAGCCTATTGCCATTAACCGGGCACAAATCCAAACTCCGAGCTGCTACTGAGAATTTCATAGAAAACCCCACTAACACTTTTGAAGTTTAGTTATAAAATTCAAAACTAGATTTTTTAAGTCCTTTTTTTAACAATACGTTTCCCGCTACTAGGATTTTTTCCTGTATCGTGGGTGTGTTTACAAACACATAAAACTCACATACACAAACAACCAGACTCGGAGCAACTATCTGTAGGCGATACAAACATTTGTTCCCTGCGGCATTGAACCCGCGACACTCAGTGCGGTCGCCGATCGCTCGACCACTGCGCCAACCGTGCCGATAAGTAGTTGGTTTGGCCTTCAATATCTCGGTCACCAGGATGTTTCCAGATCATGTAAGATTCGGTTTCATAAAGTGTCCTTGCACACCCATTATAACTAAGCCAATTCTCGATACTAAATTTATTGACGGCTCCTCTGGTACAAATGCCAAATAAAATCGATTGCGTTAACCTTTAATATAGTTATACAACCACGCTATTGTGGTTGATACGTCATTGGTTACGAAACCTAGACATTACTTGGAATTTATTGTTATATTTATTACTTAACTTAGAACTTACAGCAGTTTATTAGTAGAGACTACTTTTTATGAGAACAGAGTTTCTATGAAAATCGAATCTCGTGTTGTGGAGCATTGAGATTACTAATTCGCCATCAATACAGTCTTTTTATTAGTTTTATTAGTATATAATCGTACTTATACGCGTATTAAGGGATAGTACAATATTATGAATAAAAATAAAAGCCATGTCCCTCTGCAGGGCAAAAGCGTCTTCTCATACGGAGAAGGCACAAGCATTGATCACCACGCTTGCACAAGGCGGATTGTCGATTTCAGACTTCTACATTCATTATAAGTACAGGTTTCCTCACGATGTTTTCCTTCGGCGATATCAGAGACGTTCAAGATAAACTTAGAAACTACATAATATATGAATTGAAAAAGTCACATCAGTACTTGCTCGGTAACAAATATTACTAAAGAAAATTTCGACATCATTTTTTTTTATTATAGTAAAAAAAAATGATGTCGAAATTTAAATATATAAATAGGCTTGAGATTGACCGCAGCTCACCAGATCTTTAGTGATGATACGGCCTAAGTAAAGTCATTTCCGTAAACTTGGTTCTTTCTGACAGAACTAAACCCGATTGGCACCTAGTAGCTCTTCAAGTACCCTCGTTCATGACACTTAAGTCGTTTCATGTTACTCGTTAATATATATCTAGCTACCATATGGTTGACACGTGCCTTACTCCTAATTAATCCTTCAAATCACGGATCTCAAATCCCGTGACGATACCGTTCATTCAAAAAAGACGGTATTCAAAGCGCATGATTCGTTCACCGTAATTAGCTTTAGGGTTTCTGAGATATGGGTAACCCGGACAGGTGGGGCTTTGGATTGTCAAGCAAGGGGTACGGGTCATTAATCATGATATTCGACGTTAGTTCTAACTACGCGCCATCATAAAGTTTAATTTCTGCCTTTTGTGTACTGAACAGCATCAGCCGGCGAGCGATAAAAGTTGTTCTGATTTTGATATTGTTGAAGGTAATTACTAAGGAGTATGTAGGTAAACATTGTTTGATTGATTTATTTATATGGAACGAGCTTCTACCCGTGCCTTCGTAGGCATGAATGTCGGTTATTGCGGATGCAGATGAAGTCGCGAAATAAAGAGTAGCCTATCGTCAGTGAAGTTCTAACAGTGCGTAAGTCATTTTGTGAGTGTTTTGAGATTTGAATGTCATTAGATAAAGGTTAATGGCGCGCATCGTATCGACCAATGAAAATACGATATCCTGACCAAAAATATGTATTATTTGTCAAGTAACGCCTTCGTATTGGTCTTAAGTATAAGTTACATTAATTTCATACAGTTTTTTCACTCTCCTGTCAAGTAGCCATTTTTGACTTACGGACTGTTAGAACTTCACTGACGCTATGTCCTTTCTTGGGGCTTAAATTTATACCGTTTTAATTTTTTATTAAAATCGGTTTATCGGTTTCGTAGTGGAAGCGTAAAAGACAGATAGAGTTACTTTCGCATTTATTATAATATAATAAATGTAATATTAAACACTAATATTATAAAGGCAAAAGTTTGTGTGTTTGTCTCTTTTTCACGCTCAAACGGCTGAACGGATCTGGATGAAATTTAGCACTCAGGTAGATTGTAGTGTGGAATAACACATAGGATACTTTTTTGTCCTGAAAAAATGTACGCTTCCCGCGACCCCCGATAATATATCAACTTTAACGCGAACGAAGTCGCGGGTAAAAGCTAGTTATTCATAAGTGTTAATTTAGTAACATTCAGTTACTATGAGTAACGAACTTTATTTACTGTGTGTACTGGGAAATGTGTGCAACTTCCATCATGTTCACACTAATGCCGTCAAAATAACCACTCCATTATTTCATAGACTCAAGGTCAAAAAACAAAATACTGTCACCAAAAACACGACAGTAAACAAAGCTCTCAATTTAAGTAGAACACAGCTTTTGATGTAGTTGCCTTGTTAGTCCTTGTTCCTACGGGTCCCTATATAAATCATAGCGGCCTCCCCTTGCCAAAACTGACAGATTTGTTACTGTCGCACACAAAATGACTAGACTTGAATAAAAGACTCGATGAAGGAGGAAAGAAATTGGTACAATATTTCTCCACAAACTAGTTGGAACAGGCTATTGTTGCGACTTATAACCATCACGCCTGTATTCCCCGAAGGGTTAGGCAGAGGTGTACTGATATACACTCACAGTTCGCCGGATATTTATGTACCATGTAATAGGGTGCGAGCCTATTGCCATTAACTGGGCACGAATCCAAATTCCGAGCTGCTACTGAGAATTTCATAGAAAACCCCAATTACATTTTTGCTCGATTTGGGAATTGAACCCCGGAACCTCTAGCGTAGTAGTCGTGCTTAGGGCGACTAGGCTAACGAGGCGGTTTGTTGCGACTTAGTAAAGTAAATCCAGTTTTGATTTTATTAATATAGTTTGTTGACGTTGGCTCTCTCAAGTTTTGGTGTCAGGGCGGCCATTGTTCGACCCATTTACATCAGATTATACGCGTAAATCAGTTTCAATCTGCGTGGGACGAGTGTCGGATCTGCTCGTGTAAACTACGCCAACGGCTATGGTAAGACAGCTGCTCAGATTCATGAGATAATTTTGGGGATATTATCTTTATTACTGTTACTATAATGTCTATTTGTGGTGACGTATAATGAATAATATCGTGAATTTGACTGCAAAGCAAAATTTTCTGTAAAAATGTGCTTAGGTGAATTTAGATGAAATTACCAAAAGGTGAGCTATCATTATACGAGATGGCAGCTCAATAATTACAGAATAAGATCGGCAGGTTATTTAGAATCACAGTTACAGACGTTGGTGCTTTTTGCTGAATTTGTTCGAAAAGTACCGTGGTCCTGAAACGCAAAAGACATTAGGGGCAGCACGGATGGATTTTAGTCAGTAAAGTCTTACACTTCCCTTCCACTCCGCTCAAGGCCAAAGGAAAAGTCATTTAATGATTTCCCATCCATACAAAAAAGGCGTAGTCGTTTAATCAAAGACTCTTTTAATGCATAAATGATGAAATGTACACCTCCAACTATATTAGCAATTACGATGTGTGGGCGAAGATTTATTTTCTAGTGAAAGCTAGGAATATGCGAGACCCGTCGTCTCAATAATTGCTGGCACTCGATTGGAGTGAAAGGACACTCAAGATCGAGTGAAGTGCACACGAATTAGCGCTAAATACAACCCTGCCCCTGCATGAATAGGGTTGATACGATAAAGTAGGGATGAAATGTATGACAATGAAATGAAAAATGAAAGAATAATTAGTACAGATTTACATAATACTACTATGTCACTAAACTGCCTTTAAAACATACATACCATCATGCCTGTATCCTCCGAAGGCAGAGGTGTACAAATGTACACCCACAGTTCGCCGGTAAATTTTAGATCCCATGTAGTAGGGGCCGAGCTTTTAGCCATTAACTGGACACAAATCCTAACTCCGAGCTACTACAGAGAAATTCATAGAAAATCCCAATAACACTTTTTGCTCGACCTAGGAATAGAACCCAAGACCACTAGCGTAGCAGTCGCGTTTTAGACCATTAGGCTATCGAGGCAGTTAGTGCAGACTTGTCCACATTAATTTTCTTCAGACACTTCAGATGCAAATTCTATACTAGCTTCGACCACGACTTTGTACGCTTAGAAGTCGAAAATGTATATTTCGTAAGAGTACCTCGACACATAAAGGTAAAATTCACGTACGTAGGAAAATGGCGTCCTTCCCGAAACTCACCATCTAGAAACATACGTGCCTTACCTTAGCGAGACGCTGGTCCTGAATTACTATGCGCTATCTCCTAAACCGTGCGCCCAAATTACATGCTCCACTGACAAAATTTTATCTTTATTTCATATTTTTTAAGCCGTTGGTCCCGGCTGTCTTTCGTAGATCTTTGACAGTCGTTACGGATAGTCAGAAGCCAAGAAGTCTGACAACCAGTCTAACCAAGGGGTACCGTGTTGCCCAGTTACTGGGTTGTGGAAGTCTGATATGCAGTCGCTCCATGTAAAACACTGGTATTCAGCTGCATCCGGTTAGACTGAAAGCCGACCCCAACATAGTTGGGAAAAGGTTAAGCAGATGATAATGATGATGACTGAGAAAATTTTATCTCTATTAATGCTTGTGATGTGAAAGCTATTTTATTTAAAGTGAATTAGTACTCTATGCGCATAAAAATACGCCTTAATATCGCCTTAAAAAATTAAATAATTTCCATAAAAATAGTTAGTGTGATTTGTAAAAAAACTTATTTAGAACCTTATTAAACTGAGCTACATTTCAGTATCCACTGTATTTTTACTTCGGAAAATATAGGCGTAATGGTATACAACATTATAATTATTAGTATATGCGAAACCCGAAACATCTGTCTAGTATTTTTATGTAAAGAATCTGTATACAAAATTTCAAAACTGTACTGTTTTATACTTTTTATAGGTACATACTTATTATAATGCCGATTTTGTTAAGTTGTAAAATCATAGGTTCCTAATAATTTAATAACCCACATGACAAATCATGTTTAGTTTTTCTTCCCCACTTTTACCTTTTGAACGGCTCAACCGATTTTCATTAAACATGTCTAAGAACACTCGCACATAAGTCACCTTTAATACAAAAAAACTAAATTGAAATCGCTTCATCCGTTCGGGAGCTATGATGCCACAGACAGACAGACAGACACGTCAAACTTATAACACCCCTCTTCGTTTATTCCCATCTGCCACCCCTGAGTTTGCCACCGGGGTGGTGGTTGGCACTAATAGGTGGCGTTTACCACCCCGGTGGGCGTTTATTCCCATCTGCCACCCCTGAGTTTGCCACCGGGGTGGTGGTTGGCACTAATAGGTGGCGTTTACCACCCCGGTGGTCAATGGTACCTATTTAGTTTCATTTGCCCCCTTTGTAGTCTGTTATAGTACATTGGTTTATTCCGCATTTCGTATTGGACATTAACAATAGTATTTTTTATTTAAATTTCTTTAACTTAAACCACTGGATATCATCTATATATTCTATATATATTATATAAAAATGAATCCTTATTTCCTTTGATCACGCCATCACGCGTGAACGGCTGGACCGATTTCACTAATTCTTTTTTTACCGCGGGGCACAGCTAGTAAGCAATAAAAATTAAGTTTAATAATGGCAAATAATTTTGGAACTCTTCTTTAATTATAAAAACAATTTACATGTTGTAAAAATACAATTTTAAATTCTCTATTTCTTTATTGGTATAACGGTACTCTTATGGGTGTAAAATCATTACATAACATTATTTTAACAACATTTATACATTTCTGTTTCTATATTGGGTATAGTCACAGTTTTTTTACACAAATGCAAAATATTTTCACAGAATGGAATAAATAATCAGCAAAAACTTATGATACAGAAAATAAATCTTTTAATTTCAAAATTATGATCTATTGCTACAATCACAGTTTTAATCACCATTTTACCATTAACTAATTAATTTATTAATTTACCATTGTTTTTATTAATATAAAAAATTGTATCAGACTCTTGGGAACTTCCACTTGCTAGTGGTTCCTCCATATTGGTAATTTGCGCGCACGCATCACGCAAACCCGGACTATTATTGTAAATTGTGACGTACAAGGAAAGTAGGATATTTATGTTGCTTTCTCCCTTCCGCAAAGGGATGAATATTATGATTTCACTCGCACAAAGGGGTGGAGTCGTAGAACAATGCAATGTTCCGTGTCTTGTCGGCCACTGTTTTAAGTGAGTGCGTAATCTATGGAAAAATACTGCAAAGCACTAAGTAGGTACTTTTGTTCTTAACGACAATAATGGAGCGCACCACAATACAAAAATATTTATCAACATTTTGTAGATCTATTTTAACAAGATGTGTGTTATTGTTACCTATACCACATAGCTTTTTAAAATTGTTTTGTGTTATGTTTTACCAACTGTGTATAAAATAAGTAATTACTAGCAATAATATATTGCTAGTAATTATACAAATATTCATTTTATTTTTTGAATTAGAATTATTAATTAAAATAAAAGATCCATATATTATCCACTAAAATTCATTTTCATTGTTCTTGAATCATGATATCCAGTGACAATTTTTTTTTTTTTTTTATTGTTAATGTCCAATACGAAATGCGGAATAAACCCCTGTACTATAACTACGAAGGGGGCAAATGAAACTAAATAGGTACCATTGACCACCGGGGTGGTAAACGCCACCTATTAGTGCCAACCACCACCCCGGTGGCAAACTCAGGGGTGGCAGATGGGAATAAACGCCCACCGGGGTGGTAAACGCCACCTATTAGTGCCAACCACCACCCCGGTGGCAAACTCAAGGGTGGCAGATGGGAATAAACGATGCACACCACGCGGCGTAGCGCATCTTGCAGCGCGTCTTGCGCTCATTGATAATAATCTGGCAGTAGGTACTTAGGTACGCACGGCGATTGTATTGTAATTAACTGGTGATAACATTTTCCATCACACTTAAAAACTTTTGGGACAAAATAAAACATGGTATAAAAATTATTGAAATCGATTCAGTTACTTATTCTGAACAAACTATATTCAGGTTTCGCATATACTATTTATAATGTCGTATTGTGTGTACATAATCTCAAATACTTTTTAAACAACCCTAGCTCATAACTGGGTACCTAATTACTTCACGTTAACAGAGCGCTGAATGCGCTTTTCTACTTTTTGAGTTTTTCATTAGCCGTTCATTGCAAGCACTTTTTGCTGGAGTTGTTAAGAAATTGAATAAAGAACAGGTAGACGTGAGATATCATACTTATGACCTCGTAACGAGTACCGTTCATTTTATAAACTGTTTGTTTTTCATAGCAATAAGTTCGCTCCCTATTCATAATACGAGTTTGGGACCTAAAATATACCGGCGAAGTGTGGGTATACAAGCTGTTGATTTGCATTCTCGTCAAATTCAAGGAGTTAACTATACCCGTGATTCTTAACACGAAGCAATAATAAAATAATTTTGTTTTAAAATTTATATTTTTTGACGTGATTTTCCAATTCGAACTAGCCATCTCGCCAGAGGGTTTAGGCGCTATGTACGCATTGATATAGCCGCGCGATAACTCTGCCTACCGCATACGCAACTAGGCGATGCTTATTTTTGCAAGAGGAGTATTCTGAAATACTGGTTTTGATAGTTGCAACTAAAAAAAACAAGCATTTATTAAATATTGGCCAGGTATCGTAATTATATTTGATTACTTCTTTTTGTCTATGACAAGCTCCTAAAATTTGACGAGGATGCAAATCAGCAGCTTGTATATTGGTACATCTCTGCCTAACCCTTCGCGGAATACGGGCTTTATGGTATGTATGTTACAGTCGTTTATTGGAGATTAGCCAGAGAAAGCAAAGTATTGGGTTAAGTTGAAGGTAACCTTTGCTCAGCAGTGGGATTAAATTAAGAATAATGATTTAAAAAAACGCAATTAAAGCCTTTTTACTCAGGAATAATATAGCTATCTATTAGTTACAATGAATCCAGTAGTTTCGGAGCTTATTCGGTACAAACAAATAAACAGACTAACAAAAAATCTTTTCTTTTTATAATATTAGTATAGATAGTATAGATTGAATGCAATCATGTTCGATGAACAATGTTATGGCGATGTTATCGTTGATAGCGATATCTGCCAGACAACCTTGCTTGAAGTACAAAAAATATGACCTATTCTATAATATTTACACCTAATGCGTCAAACAAGCCTTAATGTAGAACAAATAAGGTCTATAATTTTCACAATGTCTTATGTAAACATTTTTTTAGTACCTATTGATATTCATTTATTTGCATACCATAATGTAATAAAAGATGTTACATAACGCTTAAAGCTAAAATAGTAAAACAAAAAGAATAATTTTACCATCATACCTTATTTATATTAAGTATAGGTCATGGCATACTTACCATCACGCTGGTATTCCCCGCAGGGTTAGACAGAGTTATACCAATGTACACCCACAGTCCGCCGGTATGTTTAGGTCCCAAGTAATTGGGGGCGAGCCTACTGCTATTAACCGGGAACAAATCCTAACTCAGAGCTGTCACTGGGGAAAATATAAATAATAATTATTTATTAAATATAGCATATCGTGGGTGCGTTTAAAAACATATAAACTTATACATACACAAACAGGCAGACCCAGAACCACTATCTGCAGGCCATACCAATATTTTTTTCGTGCGGTTCTCGAACCCTTGACACTCAGCGCAACAGTCAATCGCTCTGCCACTGGGCCAACCAAGTCCTTAGGTTATACCATACTAACTACATATTTCTACTTAAGGGTTCTATCGATTTTCGGATCAAACAACCGAAACCGTTAATAGGAACCGGTAATTTTCGCTCCACTTGCGAACTATTAAACGTTCTGGGGACTGTCAATACCCGCTTTACAATATACTCAGAGTACTCATGCTTGATGAATTTTAACGTTACCACTTTAAGTTGTCTTGTACTTTACATAATGTAGCTTTTAAAAGATTTCACACCTTTCAGAGAAGGCTTTGCCGTTTTTTAATAACCTTATAAAAATCTTCCCTAATTAATATTCAAAGCTATATAATGACTTGCGTCTGCCCACGGCTTCGTGTACGTAGATTTCAGAATTAAGCCAGTCCTGAATTATCCCACGCGAAAACAAAAAGGAGATAATTATTATTATGTGTGGAGCTTGATCGAAATGTGTGCCAAATTTCAGCTAATTTCGTTTAGCCGTTTAAGTGTGAATGTGACACAAACATACATACATATATCCTCAAAACCTTCACTGTTATAATAATAGTAGGATGTGTGCCAAACATCTACTAATTCCGTTCAGCCGTTTAAACGCGAAAGAGTCTTTTAATCACGTTTTAATCATACATCCATCTATCTCCAAAAACTTTCGCGTTTACAATAGTAGTAGCCATTTAAGCATGAAAGAGTAACAAACATCAGTCCATCCTCACAAACGTTCTCGTTTGTAATTGTAGCAGGAACGACGATCTAGGTCGCTGACAAAAAACAAAAGAACATCACAATATCATAATCACGGTGTTGCATCTTCCAAGTCTAAATAAAAGACGGTGACATTAATGAATGGCACGCATAGCCCTCTTTCAAATGAGGACGTCCGCAGCCGCGGCATCGGTGTCTACCACATTGTCTTCCACCGCCACGAGGATGTAAGACCATCAATCATTTGGGGCACTACCACGGAGGGAAAACTCGGTGTTGTCTCACGCTGTTTTGTCTTGCGAAATATTCAAATGTTCGCTTAAGTTTTTTTTAGAAATGTTTTCTGTGATAGCTGTTTATTTAATATTTTGTTTCGCTAATGTATTCTTAATATAATTACTTAGTGCGTAAGAAATTGAGGGCCTGGTTTGAGGAGGCGAAAAAAAAGATATTTGGAAGGATATGGTGGGAGGCCTTTACCTAGGAGTGGGACTTTAAATGCTAGCTTAAAAAAAAAAGAGAAATAAATTGTCTGTCTGGCACTAAATATAGTATGACTAACATCTTAGTTAATTAGTTTAGTTAGTTAGTTTAGTAAGTTCGGAGAATATAACACTTAATTAAAGTAATTTTATTATATTTATATTTTGTAACCGAGGAAATTTAAATATAGTTACTCGTAGTTTATCATAATTGGTTTATTAAGTATACATATCCACGGCGCCAAAGAAACAAATTGGAGGAACTAAACTAACACACGTTATGATTGGGCTCTACAATCGCTTCAAACATGGAAGAAAAGACTGTACTAAAGTTTAATTGAACCGACTAACCCAAAAAACTCTCAAATCGTATTAAACTTCGCAAAACAAGAAAGAAACGAAACCAAATCGTAGTTGGGTTCCCCGTGATTGATAGCTAGTTCGCGTGTCGTCTGTAATCGTGCCTCACTCGGGCGCATTCGGCTATCTTCGGTAAATGTCGGGTGAAGTCGGGTGCACGAGACAGCGCAGTGTGTGTTGAATTAATGGTCCAGACGCTTTCCTTGCAATCCCGGACCAAAGTGAATTTTGATGTTCACTTTTGTGTAATGTTTGTAGAATATACAGTTTTTGCATTGTAGCGACAGATGTGATTCAAATTTTGCTGTGGTTTTGCTGATAGTAACTTTGTATGTAATTTCGTATTGATCAAAATTCATTCTTTTTTTTTAATCACTGTGGTGGCAAACAAGCCTACTGCCCGCCTGATGGTGAACGGCTACCATAGCCTATAGTCACCTACCGTGTCGACGGCGCGTTCGTGTTCCACGCGCGCCTCAAAGAGATGTCAGCAAACTTGGATGGGGCTACTGAGGGCCGATGCCTGTCGGGGCTGCGGGTTGTTCGAAAGAGATACCGCACCCCCGGAACGCAAAGGGCACATGAAGGAACATAGACGGGTTTTAGTCAGTAAAAGTCTGACACTCCCTCCCGCCCCGCCCAGGGCGGGGGAAGTTATCTGAAGATATCCCGTCTTAAAAAAAAACAAAAAAGCCTATAGTCACCTGTAACACCAAGAAACACCAACCCCATACTGTAGTCCCTTGGGAAAACCTCGACAGGGAGCTCATTCCACTACCATAGCGTTCGCGTGAGGTCGCTCTAAAACCGTTAAATATGCGACCATTTACGCTCCAATGTGTGCGGATGAAGTCCCTGACAATATAATCCCGAATTTGATACTATTAACCCAACAACTAATAAACTACCTACAAGCTTATGAGGTAACAAAGTCATAAAACATTGATGGCCATGATCTGTGTCCTAATAACTTTGAGCATAGATGAGCGATAAACACGATACATACAACACACTAGCAGCCTTACTTATGAAGCAGTTTCAAATATTTGAGAAACGGCTAAACATGGCTTAGCGACTTATCAGGCATAAGTGAACATAAGTTGACTTTATTCAAGGACTTAAAGGGTTAGTCAATTGAGAGGTAGCTTAGTATAAGTTAGCGTTATTTTTATAAGTGAAGCTGATTGCGTTATGACACCATCCTGATAACCATATCATCATCACAATGAAATTATCTTACGTTACGGTCAGTGCCGATAAAAGAAATACTATTCCAGTTTTCGAAAATTGGGTAGATGACACCACTAACCAATAATTTCAAGAAACAACTTTGCAAAAAAAACCATTTAATTTTAGCACTAAAAACCCGATGATTTTTTAAATAACTATAAAATTCGATTTATAGTTGCTTTGAAATCAATAGGTAGTCAATTGAGATGACAAAAAAGTGACGTCATAGTTGAGTGTTGTCATAGAAAATCTATGGGGGAATGGCGTTTTGACAGCTCATAAAAAGTACGTGTGGTGTCATCTACCCAATTGATTGATTGATTCAACAAAGATAGAAATCGCAT
The DNA here is from genome assembly GCA_932526535.1 of Caradrina clavipalpis. Classification (NCBI taxonomy): domain Eukaryota; kingdom Metazoa; phylum Arthropoda; class Insecta; order Lepidoptera; family Noctuidae; genus Caradrina; species Caradrina clavipalpis. The sequence continues at coordinate 7,047,863 of OW052108.1, forward strand.
CATCATCATCATATTAGCCGTAAGACGTCCAGTATTGGATATAGGCTTCCCCCATATTTTCCAAAAGAACCGGTTGGAAGCGGCAGAATTACGTGCAAAATAATAAATGCCGTGCGGAACTGTATCTTGCAATTTTCAACTCTATTTGTTAAGTGCTTTAGTTCATTTTCCATTAACCAAAAACTGCTCGAGCATATCAGAGTCAGGGTACATCAAATAGCTGAAAGCGAATTCTACTAATTAGGAACCTTCAAAATGTAACCTCAATCTCATCTCATCATTGTAAATTAGGGGCATTTTTGTCAGATTAAGACTGAGATTGCGTTCGTTCCTAAAAGTTATTACTAACCCCCCCCCCCCTACCCCCTCCTATCATCAAGCTAACAATCACTGTTAAGTCACCGATAGCTTCAATTAGAACAAAGCTATTATGCTTATTGAGTCCCACATGAATGTAGTACGAACTCGATTCAAGTAGATGTTGTGTCGAGTTGATTCGAGTCAACAACTCGATTGTCTAACTGATTTGATTGAGTGTATAATTGATGCCGAGTTACTAAACACATTGTTCGGCATTGTCCTGGCGAAGCAAATATGTTTAGATTGCCTTATATATACTCTAATTCGAATATCAAGGTTGGTTATTTAACAATATGCTTCTGCTAACACGATTGGATCCTGTAAGAGCCATTAAAAGTATTTAATACAAACTAGCTTCTACGATCCAAACACCACCCACCTACCGGGATCTAAACATACGCGCGATGGCGATTTCGGACTTTTATTTATTTGAAGTCCAGGTTTCCTTATGGTTTCGTCCTTTACCCACGTCCTTGATAAACTTGCAAAGTCCATATAAAATAGAAAATGACATTTTTTTAAGCCCCGTAGTGACCATACAACCATGTGAGTCGAGCTTCCACGACATAAACAACAAAAAATTCATAGAGTTTATTATTGTTATATATCTATTATTATAACTAATCCATACTGTGTCACTGCTGGGCAAAGGCCTTCCCTATTTCTTCCATATATCACGACTTTGCCTTTGCCATTAGAGATGGCCTTATTAACTAACTATGTATGTGTTATTCCACACTACAATCTATCACAGTGCCAAATTTCATCCACAGCTGTTCATCCGCTTAACCGTGAAAGTGTTACACACATCCATCCTTCTTCACAAACTTTCGCATTTATAATATTAATAGGAAAATAGGTAATTCCAATGCTTCAACTATCCAACCGATACATATTCATATACAACTCAAGGTAGCAACAGTCCTGCCAACTTCAAAGTTACTAAAGCTATTACTTGGATGTAGTTAGCTATAGTTGTGTCCCTGCCAGTCGAAACTAATCTAAAGGCTAGTCATTTACCAGCAGCCCGTAGTTAGGTCGGAGCACCCAACAGGATTTCCGTACGTCACGGGTCGGTCAACAGTTACAATATTTAAACTCTATTTACGTTTGTAACTACGTAAAGCCGTTGGTCCCGGCTGTCATTCGAAGATCTTTGACAGTTGTTATGAATAGTCAGAAGCCAGAAAGTCTGACGACCAGTCTTACCAAGAGGTTTTTGATGGAACAAGCCCGCCACACTATTCCCAACCACTGCAACTCCTGAAAGCCAGAATCAAGCTCGAAGCAAGAAGCTCGACGAGTCCCGGAGAAACGATACAACTGTCTTGGATCCCGCAACGAAATTAATCAGAAAAGATTAGCGGAGAAGTAAGATTGAACATAATTTTCACTTCCCTCTAACCTTATCAAGAGGTATCGTACCCAGTAACTGGGTTGTGGGGGTCAGAAAGGCAGTCACTCCATGTAAAACACTGGTATTCAGCTTCATCGGGTTATACTGTATATGTTGCAGTCAAAACTCTTAACCAGTCAAAAGTACTATTGACTAGCAAAATCAGTCAAAACTACTTTTGACTAAACAGGTTGGTCAAAAGTGGTTTTGACTGAAAAATATTGGTTATTAGTACTTTTGACTGCAAATTTGCGGTCAAAAGTACTTTTGACCAACGCTTTTCGTCAAAAGTAGTTTTAACTGCAATAAAGCATCAGTCAAAAGCACTATTAACTTGTCAGATGTGAATAATGCTTAAAAAGCATGGTCGAGGAGCCCCGCTTCGCGGGGCTCAAGGGTTTACAAAAAAAATAACCACGAAGTGGATGGCGAGGTCTGTTCGCTCGCTTCGCTCGCTCTCTAGACCCCGCCATCCCCTTCTAACCTAACCTGTCCGAGTCGGGGTGCCCCAAGTCCCGAGCTCGCTTCGCTCGCTCTTTCATCCTATAATTTACTTTTATAAAGACTAGATATTATTAATTATTATTGCAGATTAGTGACTGATTTTTAAGAGTTTTGACTGATTCGAGCAGTCAAAACCACTTTTGACGGAATCACTCAGTCAAAAGTACTTTTAACCAGCTCCATTGGGCAAAAGTACTTTTAACTGTTATTTTAGTCAAAAGTATTATTGACTAAAGCATACGGTCAAAAGTACTTTTGACTGATTTTGCTGGTCAATAGTACTTTTGACTGGTTAAGAGTTTTGACTGCAACATATATACGTAAGTAACTAAGGTTGGCTATACGCATTAGATTTTGGGGCGAAAATACTTTAAACATACAACTAGAGTAATGTGAGCAATGAAGATATATAAAATCTTCTTTATTTAATCTACTGTTCTAAAGTATAGGTTGGTTCAGTAGCGGAGTGATTGGCTGCTGCGCTGTGTTTGCGGGTTTGGTTCCCACATGGAATAAATTGTTGTATGGCCAATAGATAGTTGTAAGTATGTAAGTTTAATGTGTTTATAAACGCACTCATGAAAAATTTGCCGGTGTGGACCAACGAAAGAAACTTTTTTTCTGCCTCCGGCTGTGTCCGCGTAAAAGTCAACTATACGGTTCAGAATATTTACTATTTCTCCTAAGAACTTTAATCGGCATTCACTTAAACGAGAAACTTGGTTTGGTTCTTATAATAATTACCTAAACTATTTAATGAGCGCACTTAATGGGCGTACATTTTCAATAAATTCCGGTAATTTATTAAAAATTTGTGCACCTTCATAAGTTTCGTTCTACACTTTTAGACATATTGAGTCTTATACACTCGGTAATAACGTAGCTTTCTGTGCGTGAAAGAATTTTCTTAATCGGACCAGTACTTTTAATATTACTTACAAAGAAACAAACAATACTAACCCTATAAAATATTAGTATACATTATTTCAAATTCGTGAGCAGCGTAGCAATAGGCGTAGCACGGCGTAGCAATTAGCTACGCGATCGTAGCAATCACGTAGCACGTTGTAGGTTCCAAAGCCCTATCTAAGTGTAAAAGGAAACTCTGGAAATAATAGACTAGGACTGTAGATGTAGCCCGGTATAATAATATAGTATTAATTTAAAACAATAGGTAGGTCGCGACGCGTACAGTACGTGTATATCGAACGGTCGTTCTTGCGAATGCCCCGATCGGTGCGTCGGCGCCGTTCGTCTCGGCGGCCGCCCCTCCTCCCTCGTCCGCGTCATACCCCTCCGTCGTCCCGGCCGAGTAGTACCGAACATAGTCCCGGCGTTGAAGAGAAGTCTTCAATATTATGGAGTAGTAGTAGTAGTAGTAGGCAGTGGGCATATCGTATTGTAAGCCCGACGAATGATTCCCTTTTTCGTCTTGATGTCTGCTACTCTCGCGATGCCGTCTCTCCCTGGGAGTAGACGAACTACTCTTCCAAGAAGCCATAGTAGTGGTGGAGCAGTCTTGTCTTTGATGAGCACCAAGGCACCTTCCTTAAGCTGACCTTTGGATGTACACCATTTCGTCCTTTGCTGTAGCCAGAAAATATACTCATTAGTAAAGCGTTTCCAGAAATGCTGCTTTAAGTACTCGATGCGCTGGAACCGTTGCAAGTTGCTGATGTTTTGGCTGGTTATCTGTGGATGAGGCAAAGATATGAGTGGTCTTCCAATGAGGAAATGAGACGGAGTAAGCGGAGTAAAGTCAGAGGGTTCATTTGAGAGGGGTGTGAGTGGTCGAGAGTTCAGTATCGCTTCGACCTGAATAAGGCATGTGGACAGTTCCTCGTATGTTAGATGTGTCAAACCTAATGTCCGCCGTAAGTGGTGCTTAACAGATTTAACTGCCGACTCCCACAATCCTCCAAAGTGTGGCGTGTATGCAGGAATAAAAGAAAAGTTTATACCTGATTCAGCCATCTCTAATGTATAATCCTGTTTTAATATATTAGAAAGCTCGTTGAAAGTGCCAACAAAGGTAGTCCCATTATCAGAAAAAATGGATTTTGGTTTACCCCTACGAGCTGTAAATCGGTTTAGAGCTGCGATAAAAGCTTCCTTTGTAAGGTCCGAGACAAGTTCCAGATGGACCGCCCTTGTAGCCAGACAGACAAAAACGCAGATATAGGCCTTAGTTAGCCGACAACCTCTCCCCTTACGGTCAGCAATCATTATGGGACCAGCATAGTCAGTGCCTGTTTCAAGAAACGGATACTCCAACTGAACTCTTTCCCTTGGCAATTGTCCCATCTCAGGTTGAATGGTCTCGCCCTTAAATCTCATACATTTGACACAAGTACGTACAGTTCTTCTCGCCAAGTTTCTACCACCTAGTGACCAGTATCTGTGCCTGACAGTTGCTAACAACAGTTGTGGACCCGCATGGAAGAGCTTTAAATGATAAGATTTAAAAATTAATACAGTTAAATGGTGTTTACTGTCTAAAAGTACGGGATGTTTTGTGTTATAATCATAGAATGAATTGTTAAGCCTACCACCGATTCTAATTATGTTGTTATCTAAGTAGGGTGTTAGTGAAAGAAGACGGTTCTTATGAGGTAATTCTTTTCCTAATTTAAGTAATTGGTACTCTAGTTGAAATGACTCATTTTGTGCAACTCTAATAAGGAAATTCGTAGCAAAAGTTAATTCAGAGCTTGTTAATGAGCCGTACAAACGTGTCCGAGGATTCTTAATATTATTTATAAATCTGTGTATGTAAGCTGTGATACGTTGAAGTCTAGTATAATTTGATGTATTGCTAATTAATAAATTAAATATTTGATTCCTGTCATTCAAATTAATATTCTGAGAATTTAATAAAACGATTGTTTCTGGTAGCACGTTACTACTATTTGAATTAGGCTTAGTAGGCCATCGCAAAGGATCCAATATCAAAAATTGTGGTCCGGACCACCATAGACTTGTATTGCCTATCTGGTCTGCGCTGATCCCACGTGACACAAGATCGGCAGGATTATCCTTGGAAGGTACATAGCGCCAGTCATTATCACCATAACCTTCCAGTATCTCGGAAACTCGATTCCTAACAAAGGGCTTAAGCAATGCTGGTGATGACGCAAGCCATCCCAGAACGATCATGGAATCACACCAGAATATACAGTTCACCGATTGAAAAGTGACAGAACTGAGTACCTTTGTACAGAGCCGTGTTCCCAACAAGGCACCACAGAGTTCCAGACGTGGTATAGTAGTGACCTTAATCGGAGCCACCTTACTCTTGGAAGCGTAAAGGTTCACACTAACCGACCCATCTGCGCTAATAGATCGAACGTAGATACACGCTCCGTACGCCTTCTCTGAGGCGTCTGTAAATATATGAAATTCAATGGATGTGGGTGAATCGCATGTAATTCTTCTCGGAATTTTTAGATTATTAAGATGAGCTAGTGTATGTGTAAAATTAAGCCATACCTTACGTAAATCATTAGGTACTTCCTCGTCCCATGAACCTTTACTAATCCATAGTTTCTGCATGAGGAGCTTTGCTTCTACTATGCAAGGTGTGACAAGTCCTAATGGATCAAATATCTGTGACACTATTGAAAGAATGATTCTTTTTGTGATAACTGAATCAGTGCTTGTCATGTCGATTGAAAATGTGAGTTGATCAAGAGTATATTGCCAATGGAGTCCTAATGTTTTTGATAATTCATTGGCACTTAACTCAACTGTATTTGGTGTATCATGTGTGGGTGTTTTATGATCCTGTGTTATAGATTTAATTATGTGTATATTATTCGATTGCCATTTTCTTAGATTTAGTTTTGCTGTATTCAATGTGTTGATAATGTTATGACAAAGTGTTATTGTGTCGGAAATTGTGTCTCCTCCAGTGAGTAGATCATCCACGTACAAATCGTCAGCTATAGCCCGCCGCGTAGCTTCGTCTGAAGTTTCTGTGGATAGTTGTTTCAGACATCGCGTTGTTAAAAAAGGTGCGGAAGCCGTGCCATAAGTGACGGTGTTCAAGGTGTATGTTTTAAGTTCATGTGAAGAGTCAGACCTCCACAGAATTAATTGCAAAGGCCGTTGTGTATTAATTACATAGATTTGACGGAAGAACTTTTCAATGTCAGCAGATACCACATATTTGTGCTGACGGAAGCGTAGAGGAATAGATAGTAAATCATTTTGCACTCTCGGTCCAACATATTGAATTTGATTTAGTGATTTTCCTGACGTTGTCACCGCTGAAGCATCGAACACCACTCTAAGTTTGGTTGTCGTACTTTGCTCGCGGATAATACCATGATGTGGCAAAAAATAATGATCCGGTAAACTTGTTCGATGTTCATATATACTCATGTGTCCTAGAGTTTCGTATTCTTCCATGAACGCTACATAACGCTGTTTAAACGACGGATCCCTATCAAACTTACGTTCCAATGACAGGAAACGTCTCTTAGCCATATCGTATGAATTTCCTAATGCCTTAGGAGATTCTTTAAGTGGTATGGTGACTATGAAGCGCCCGTCTGTGCTGCGCTTAGTACTTTCTATAAACAATTGTTCACATTTGTTTTCTTCAGGTGTGTAATTATATTTTGGTGAAATTGTGTCTAATTCCCAAAAACGTGTAAGAGTTGTATCTGTCTCATCTTGTATAGTCATACAGGTTACATCCGAAGTACTAGGCTTGTGTATCGCGCCCGATATGAGCCAACCAAATTTTGTTTCAAAAAGTATTGGATTGTGTTTCCCTATTTGTATGCGATTGGTTCCTATAACACTCCAAAATATGTCTGCCCCCACTAAAATATCAACGGAAGAAGGAACGTAAAAAGATGGGTCAGCTAAACATATTCCAGATGGTAACGGTATCTCATGTTTATCTATGTATGAATGTGGTATGGATGTAGTTATAATTGGCAAAATCAGACAGTCAATGTCCACTGTAAAATCACTATTTGACGACTTGATTTGAAGTGTGCACGATTTAGTTGGGTTCGTAGATTGATTGTTTATTCCAGTCACTCTAGAACTAACAGTACGAATTGGCAATTTAAGCTTACCAGACAAGTCCTGGGTTATAAAATTCGCGGTGCTACCATTGTCCAGCAATAGCCTGGCACGATGTGGCTTACCCTCGTAGTCCATAGCATAAACCTGGGCTGTGGATAACAACACATGTCGTGACAAATATCCCTGTTTATTATTTGCCGATAATACAACATTTTCAGTTACGGATGATGAGTGTCCTTGTGCTTGTGTGTCATTATCAATATGTATCAGTGTATTATGCTTCTTTTTACAGTATTTACAACCAGATAGCTTGCATGTCTTGTTCTGATGACCTGGTCGGAGACAATTAAAGCAGACCTTGCACTCCCTAACTTTCAGTAGTCGGTCTTGTACAGATAATTCTTTGAATGCTTCACAATGATAAAGATAGTGTCCTGTATTACATATTTTGCAAATATATGGCTTTATCGGATTTTGTTTTATGTCGTTAGAATTTTGAGAGACGACGAAGCTCTTTTCTTTATCATCGCTCTTAGCAGGAGCAATTCTGAAATTTCTGGATTCTTCTAGAGTTTCCAACAGGTTTGACCTATTTCTTAGAAACGTTAGAAATGCGCTTAAGGTTGGAGTATCAGTTAGAGTATTCCTATGCTCCTCCCAATGTCTGCTTGTAACTGAATCTAATTTAGACGATACAATAAAAATGACTAACGTGTCCCAATGTTCCACCGGCTGATTTAATGTCTGTAATGCTTGTAGATTTTTGTTAGTTACATCTATAATGCGTCTGATACCTTCGCTCGATTCTTTTTGTATAGATGCAACAGCAAGCAACGCTTTTACGTGATTATTTACGAGTAATTGTTTATTGTCGTATCGTTCACACAATAATCTCCAAGCATTTTTATAATTTTCTGATTTAAAATCTAAACTTTGTATAACTAGTGCGGCACTTCCATGAAGAGAAGTCCGCAGGTAGTGAAACTTATTGATTTCATCAATGCTGTGTTCGCTGTGAATGAGAGAGATGTACATATCTTTAAATTCTAACCAGTCCTTATATCCCCCCCCAAAGCGTGGTAAATTAATTTTAGGAAGCCTTACGTGATTCTGTCTGTGGGTAACTACAGTGCGGCCATCATCAGAACCTACCTCGGACGCTAAATTCAAAGTAGGTTGGGTTGTGCGGTGCTTTGTGATTAGTACACGGGCCGCCGCAACCTGGCTGTTGTACTGATTCTCAAACAGTTCACGTTCCATGTACAGCTCATCCGGGGTCTCCGACAACGTCTCCAATTGATTCTGTAATTCGTCATAAAGATCGTATGAGGACTCCATTCTACTAATTCTCATCTCAAGTTCCACTAATTGAGCATCACTAAGTTGTTGGCATGATTGAGCAGTTGATAAAAAGGTTGTGAATTGCGTTAGCTTAGCCTTTATAGAAGCACGCTTCTTAATGAGCTCCTTTACTTTAGCATCACTTGACATTTTAAAAGATTTGGCCTTTAGCTTGTGCTATAGGAAGAAAATAATAAATAAAGAAAAGGCAGTCCTTAAATATAACTACAGATTTTGAAAACTCAAATGAAAAATAATAAAAATAATAAAGTTAAATGAAATAGGAAGAAAAATATTTCTTCGATCCCTTTCTACTGTAATAAAATGTATAGCAAATCCTTTGCCTCAGATTGCTATGCAAAAACTATTAGGCGTTATGAGATTCAGTGCTTATTTAAAATTAAAGTTCAATTGAAATCGTTAATAGCAACTGTAAATATATTTTATAACCAACAATACGTTATACATCATTTATTTATTGCGAATACAGTTAAAAAGGAAGGAAAAAAGAAGTGAAAGAACCAATGAATTGCTTCTACCCCCAACCAACAAAAAAAAAAGAATGAAAGGAAATAGCGAACTGGAGTAATAACGATACTAATATAAATCTGCGAACGTATGACACAGCACCGTGAATACACTATTACCACTAATGCACTACGACAATATAATTGTTGTGATACGACATGAATTTGAAAGCACAACTATGATCTACATTAAATTAATGAAATAAGGTCTATGACGATCTGAACCACTACGATGAAATGGGAATGTATATTACGGATGAATCAATACAGATATATGTATGAAATACTACTAAATGAGGATGAACAAAATGGATAAGGAATTGGAAAGATCTCACGTATCTTTTGCCATCCGTGCTGTGTAATGACTAGGCGTATTACAACGCTCCGGTCAAAGTCCAATGTTTATTCGTGCGCCTTCTCTTGACCGACGACTGCTGATGACGCGGATCTGATGTCCGAAGTCCGTTGGGCACCGAAGTGAAGACACGGCTTACGTGCACCGATGACTTTTGCGGCCACTCCACTCAGACAGACGACAAGAGGTCTTGAAGATAAAGGCAGTTCTTGAATGTTCTTCACAATACTTCTTCGGGCACGTAACTAACTGACCATATTATCTTGAAGTTGCCCAGTTCGAACGGCCGAAGTTTTGAATTCTTGAAAAAACGCGTAACGGACGAACCACCTACTTAGTTTTTTTACTTTCAATACTGTAAGCTCGAAGGACCATATGTAGGTTCCAAAGCCCTATCTAAGTGTAAAAGGAAACTCTGGAAATAATAGACTAGGACTGTAGATGTAGCCCGGTATAATAATATAGTATTAATTTAAAACAATAGGTAGGTCGCGACGCGTACAGTACGTGTATATCGAACGGTCGTTCTTGCGAATGCCCCGATCGGTGCGTCGGCGCCGTTCGTCTCGGCGGCCGCCCCTCCTCCCTCGTCCGCGTCATACCCCTCCGTCGTCCCGGCCGAGTAGTACCGAACACACGTAGATACTGTATTGTATAATATCTGAATTTGTTTTTAAATATTAATGGTAATGTATTTATCTACCCTTATTAACAAGTCACGTGTTTGCGAAAAATGTATCTTAATAGTAACTATCTTGGTTCATATTACAACAACAAGATTGAATAAACTAACTAACCTAACTTAATAAGTTAACTTTAATTGCTTCTGAATAATTAATCCATGATATTATTTTTGACTTAGCTCCATTTACATCTTACAAAGTTCGTTGTTCAAAAGTTAAAGTTCAAATTGACAATTATTTGTAATGCGTCATGAAATTGTTATTTAAGAAAATTGAGTTTGTAAATTTAAATTTGATTGGAATTATTTATAAAAAATACAATTAATGCGTCATCATAATGTCGTCGTCGTTTTTTGTTTTTAAAACCCCCTCTTGAACCGACTTCAAAAAAGGGGAGGTTCTTAATTCGACGGGTTTTTTTAATGTATGTTCTCGATTACCCAACGTCACCTGGACTGATTTTATAATAGCAAATATATGTCAACACAATATTTCTTTTCTTTACATATTCTATCGTTAACTTCAGTTCAAGAAGTGCCAACTCTCTGGCCATAAAATACTTATTAAAATTTGTTACTACTTTCTAAATTGACTGACAGTAAAGATAACATCATCATTTTGCCATAAAGAAACTTCGGCTCATTAAAACAAATTCTCATAAAACCGAGCAACAAAAATATAAACGAAAGGCGCGGCGTCCTTGTTAAAAAAATATATTATAATCATGTTTTCTCAAGTCTATCTTACTTGTCAATTGTCAATTAGAAGTTTGAAATCAGTCCCACAGACGGCGATTAGCGAGAAGCGATTAATAACTTGAAACTTGAGGCGAGTAACGAGTGTGTAGTCCCGATAGTTTTGTCGCGGGTTATAAGTATAGTTGTAAATTAACCAGTTTTCAAACCTCGGATTTTGGTTTAAATCGGTTTATTTGCAACTATACAGTTATAAGCAAGTATGAGAGCTCGAAGGGGTTTACTCGCACCACGTGTGTTCTGACCACTAAGCGAGTATCGCTTAACGAGTTTTTTTTTTATAGATCTTGTCGCTGCGATAAGCTAATGGGGATAGAGTTCTCGCCAACAGTGATCTATTAATATATGCATCTCTTTTATTGACCCGCAATCTACATCTGCTGTACGTTTCTTGAAGGATATAAGAGTAGATAGCTAGCCGCTTTTTCGCCAGCAGTGGAACAGGTGCCTTATGGCGAGGTTTTCTATATACACAGTTTTTAATGAACATTTTCTATACAGTTATTAAAACATGAATATTGATGAGTTTGAAAAACCCTTTAACTATTCGGGAGTGGAGTATAGCAGTTGAATATTTTAATTGAAAAAGTGCTTTTCGTTTTCACTTTAAATATCTATCGCGTTGCAAGTAAATAATTTAATTACTGCAATATCACGTACCAAAATTATTCAAATTAAAACAGCAATTTATCCAATTCACGACTCCTATCAGAGACGGTGCCTCTGACTTTTCTATATTCATATTCAAAATATTAATTGCAAAATTATTAAAATGTCTGAAGCTGACGTACCCATTGAAGTACCGTAGGCACTCAGTCCAGCTGTAATCAATCCAGACTCTTTCAGGCTTCCACAAGTGTTTCCATGCCTTAATTGCGTAACTGAAACCCACCTGTTTATCTACATTACACGTGGGATGACTCAAGCTACGAGTTAACGTAAAGTTCGGGGGGAAGAGGGCGGGAAGGTCGAGGGGGGCGGGGAGCGGTTCAGGCGCCCTCATGTGGACGGACCTGTCACGGCCCACGGCACACAATTCGTTTGATCTCGCCAGTTGCTCTGAGCGCTATTTATGTCCCGCAAGGCCACCTGTCGATGATGACGCTATACAAGTGACGATCACCCCCGTGGCAATGACACAGACACAAAACCTTCAACTGTTGATATCGCAAACTTCAGAAATAGAGCGAAAAAAGTTATACTGTTTCCAATTTCATTTTTTCCTGTACACATCACGTTTTAATCTCATTTTCATAACGTAATCTAAAATTCTAATGAAAACTCGTGAAGATTCTAATTTCGCTTTTTTTTGTTTCAGAACGTGGGTGAGCATATCTGCGGGCTACGAAAATATGCCAACGAAACATGTGCCAGAAATTGGAATACTGGAATACAATGCCTGCCAAGAACGTAATCTCGAAATGGCTGCGGGCGAAACAAGGGAAGCATAAACACTCACCATGGCGCTAGTGAGCAAGTGACTATCGGAAAAATATGAACGCGACGGACCCGGATGTACTAGCGGCAAGAGGCCAACTGGACGTCCTGTACCGCGGCGCGGAGTACGCGCTCGACACCGGCCGCGCCGCCGTCGACGGCATCGACTACAACGTCACCTTCGACAACGCCTCCGCCTACAACGTGACCGGCGACCCCGAGGAGCCCTGGAACGACTACATCAAACTCCTTCAAGACAGAGCACTCCTCGTCTCCTTCCTCCTACTATTCTCGCTTACTACAGTCTTCGGCAACATGCTCGTCATCCTCGCCGTGGTACGCGAGCGCTACCTCCACACATCAACCAACTACTTCGTGACGTCACTCGCGGTGGCGGACTGCCTGGTCGGTCTAGTGGTGATGCCGTTCTCTGCGTTATACGAAGTGTTAGAACACACGTGGTTCTTCGGAGTGGACTGGTGTGACGTGTGGCGGTCTTTAGACGTGTTGTTCAGTACGGCCTCCATATTGAATCTGTGCGTGATCTCGTTAGACCGGTACTGGGCCATTACGGACCCCATTACATATCCAATGCGCATGAGTGGACGGAAGGCCGCCTTCCTCATAGCGGCCGTGTGGGTGTGCTCCGGCGCGATATCGTTCCCCGCCATAGCGTGGTGGCGCGCCGTGCGTGTGGAAGAAGTGCCAGACTATAAGTGTCCGTTCACGGAAAACTTAGAGTATATCATATTTTCATCGACAATATCATTTTATTTGCCTCTCTTTGTAATGGTGTTCACTTATTATCGTATATATCGTGCAGCGACTATTCAGACGCGGTCTCTTAAAATTGGTACTAAGCAAGTGATGAGACCTAGTGGTGAGTTAGAGTTAACGTTGCGTATACATAGAGGTGGGACAGTGCGGCAGCGTAGTGACGCGTGTCACGGTGTGTGCACGCCGGAGGAGGCTGATCAAGAGCCCCTGACCGCGCTGCAGAACAACGGTCTATCGCGGTCCTCAACGCGTCTGACCAACGTGACGCACGGCAAGCATTTGCCGAAAAACTTTTCGCTGTCTCGGAAGTTGGCGAAGTTTGCCAAAGAGAAGAAGGCAGCGAAGACGTTAGGTATAGTGATGGGTGTGTTCATAGTGTGTTGGTTGCCGTTCTTCGTGGTGAACCTTCTGTCGGGGATATGCTCGGCGTGCATCGCGCACGAGGAGATCGTGAACGTGGTGGTCACGTGGCTCGGCTGGGTCAACTCCTCCATGAACCCCGTCATCTACGCTTGCTGGAGCAGGGATTTTAGAAGGTACAGTGGCGACCAAAAGTCCATACCCAATCTCAAAACGTATTAGGTTGACGTTTAGTTTGACTTACGACCTTTTACTTTCAAGAATAGACACATGTATCATCGTTGTGAATGTAGTTCATAATTTCAACGTTTCTACATGAGACAAGTTGGTCTAGCGGTTCAGTGCGCCCAGTTGACGGCGTTAATCAATGAGCCGCGAGTTCGAATCTCACATTATTTTTGTCTTTTTGTTTTTACTCAATTTGAAGAAATGGACAGAAATATAATATTCTTTATCTTGTTCGCTTTGTTCACACATTTCGTAAATTTAAAAGGGTAGTCATAGAAAACTAATAAAGAATTTAGATTTCTGTGAGGTAGACATGAGTTTTGTGCATATTTAACTTGATTGGAATGAGCGTTGTCGTTTGGTTGTGGTTGTTGGTTAGTAACGAGTGATTTAATAGATACTCGTAGTGGTATTGTAATTATTCTCGAAACGCAGGCAAATAATATTACTGAGGCGAGGGCGACTATTATTGGGCTGCATAAAAGTGGTCCCAATTAATATCTTATGAAACCTGACTGAATGTGAGTATTATATTAACGAATTGTAAATTAAACTTTTATTTGAAATTTATACCTAAGATACCTAAAATTATTTGGTGGCATTTCGATTAATACTTATTATTGATTTTTAAATATATAATGACGCCAAAAAAATGTGTTTATTATGGAATTTATAAATAAATAGTTTTAATATATTAAAATTTGTTATATTAAATAAATATTATTAAATTATATAAAAAATTAAGTCACTTTAGTATTTTGTTATAAATGCCTAATATTACTTTTTTTGTTGTTTTAGAGGAATACTATTGTTAGTCTCCGGAGCAAGAAATACGAGGAAGAGGATAGATAGCCTATCCTATCTACTCAACAGCGAAGTGGATTAAGTTTGGTGGTTTCGCACTGGATAACATACTGTTTACAACAACATCGTTTTTAATATGTGGGGATGGCGTGCAACAGTGCTACTTATGAAGAAGTATTAGACGGTGTTATGCAACATTTAATAACCTGGATGTTATAGTTTTAATAATTAGACGGTGTAACTAAATATTTAGTCATAATTATATTATATATTCGTAGATAGTTATTTAATGATCTTAAATTGAGGTTTAGTTTCAATCTTCTTTTCATCAAGAAAACGAATTATTAAACTATTACCTCACTAAGTTTATTGTGACGTTACATAAAAATAACCTGTTCATAAAGTCTGAATTATAGTTTAGTTTTCAATTAACTCTGCTGAATACCAATTCAGAAACTTAATACGTGAGCATCACCAAATTTATTTGTGTTATTAAAATATCCTTCTCTTATTATGTTATTATGAATTTTATTGACTAAGTGGGTATTCAACAAAAAATCTTATGAACAGTTACAAGAGAACTTCTTTTATTTCGGTAGGAATGTGACGTTACAATTCTCATAAGTTTGTTAATTTTAAAAATAAATTTTTGTTATCACACAGCACGCCTTTTTTTCCTACTTCTAATTACAAAAAGTTAAAATAAAATCACATAAAAAGTTAAATAAATAATACAATAATTAATATTTGCTTCTTATAAAAAATAAATAACAAGCATGAATACGTAATAATTCAACATAAACCTAAAAAGATTTTGCCTAACATTATTATGGTTTCAAGAAACAAAAAACAGCCACACATAGTATAAGATTTGAACTCGGAATTCAATGATCGTAAACCCTTTCTTATCCAAACCAGCTGCCAGGACATGTTATAATTATGCGAAATTTAGCAATGCAATGGTAAGAATACGTCGCGCGTCGGGTAGGACTCGTACGGTAAACAGAAATATAATGCCATTTCGCGTAGTGCGACGATGGTTCATTAGTGTGTGTTATCTGTGGAATGTTGAGACATCACTCGTAAACACACATGCGCACGCGCTGACTGGATCGCGCCCGTGTTCATAGGAAAGTGAACCTTAGCGGGGGTATGGATTTCTGAGCGCTTACTGCGTACAGCTATCTTATTTGTGTTAGTAAAAGATACATAATTTAAGAAAAGGTGCAAAAACATCGCCTTCACTTTAGTGTGGGGCCGTTCGAAACTGTTTATCCGGAGATATCCAGAGGACAGCGTGTGGTATCGGACATCGTTATTTTGTATCACATTTGTAAAAAAGAATGCAGCTATTGATTAATTACCCGAGTGTTAATACTCATATCCCGGGTGTACAGAAAGCCAGTTTTATCAGGCCATTATATGAAACTGCTAACTTCTAAGCGCGACTTCATCCGCGTCAAATTTGTTATCCCACAGAAACTGTGCATTTTCCGGGGTAAATAGTATCCTACGTGATATTTGTCACTATAACATTTCTCAGTCGAAAATTTCATCCAGATCCGTTCAGACGTTTAAGCGTGAAAGAGTAACAAACATTCATCTATCCATCCATTCATCCTCACAAACTTTCCAATTTATAATATTAGTAGGATTATAGAGTATTACACTACTGGCATGCATTCTACCCAGGCTTTACAATCTTTGCTTAAAACAAGCTTACTAGAGCTACTAGATTCATTTCTGAGCAGAAATGAATCTAGGTCTAAAATACGTGAAGCCAGAGTACTACCTCTGTAAAACTAGCCTTGCCTAAACCGAGCATTACCGGTAGTCACAATGAGTGACCAAAACGACACACGACACTACAAAGCCGAGCTTATTCTGGAACGCAATGAGCCATCCTAACCCGTATGCTGAAGATATTAAGGTTTCTGTTTAAATTAACCTACATTATGTCAGTTAACATGTAGATTATAATAATTGAGCAGTGATTGTTTGTTTGTGCTTATATAAACAAGTTAGGATCAGCGCAATCAAGGCAACAATAAACTCAAAACTTTTTAATTAGGGTGATGATTCTCCGTCGTGTGGGCAGTCGCTTATTGATGAACTTCATTCTTCGCAAATAGGTGTGAAAAATTTTATGAAAGAAATAATTCCGCGTGGCATTATTTGGCACGCAATTAATCAAATTTCAACTCTGTTTCTGATGTTTTTAATTAAATTAATAGATGAAAACTGGTCGAGTAAATTATTGCTCTGAGTCTACGCTGTCTGTATTGCTTTTTGTGAGGTTACAAATAATGCCTTCAAGCTGTCATGGTTCATTAATAAAGCTTTGCCGAAATGCTACTCTTATAAATAAAAACTTTGAAAGAATGAATGTTTCTCACTATTTTACGCTTAAACTGTTGAACTGAATTAACCTTTATTTAGCACACGTATCTTTTTTTTCTTGTTTACCTGTGGAAAATGAAGTTCTGAAATCTGCGCAGACAAAGTAACAGAGTAAAACTAATTATTTAATTGAGCGTGTTAAATGCAAAAAGAGAAAATCTTGTAATGCAACATTGTTACATGTTAAGAGTCATGTTAAATTGGATCATTTCACTCAAGTTTCATAGCAGCGCGTGTCACGACTCAAGTTTTTATTGACCATTTATTTTTATAGCCACTTCAAACTGACGAATTCTCTTAAAAACATTTTTAAGGGAACTTTACGTTGTTGATTTATTAATTTTGACTTTCAATATTCTTTGAAAAGACATGAAAGTTTACCAGTTTAATAGTTAAGTTATCGAATTCACTGTGCCGTGTTGGCTCAGTCGTTAAGCAGCCACTCATGCATAAGGTCGTTGGTTCGAAACCGGGCTGAAACTAAAGTGACTCTTTCAATTCATATTATGTACTTTCTAAGTTTATCTGTTTTTACATCACTGGCTTAGGTGACGGGAAACACGTGAGGAAAACTAGACTATTAATATAAGTCTGAAATCGCCAGTCTTCCTTGAGTAAGCGTGGTTTTCGGCATGCAGCATAATAAGCATGGTAGGTCATGTTCAGAGGATGAATGAAAGCTAACAAAAGGAATTTATATGGCAGTTGTGAGTGGCAACCCTGGCCCTAGAAAGACCTACCCTGGCCTTATTGGTGAGGTTCTACAAAAAGGTCTAGTGCGCAGTACTCGTAACCGGCGTGCTTGTATAACCAGATGTATGAACGTGCATGAATCGAAAGGAGTATATAAGGATCTGTGGTTTCTGCTTATCCTCATGGGAAAAAGGCGAGAGTCTGTTTATGTATGTACTAAGTAAAACAATATCTTGAAAGGCTTATCGATTTATCTATGAATTGTGTGAAGATATTTCAGCCATACATCAAACAAGTAATCCGGTTAGACTATGATATGTGATTCTCACACACCTCATAGACAAGAGCTCAATTAATATTGCTTAGCTATAATACTCCGTCCGAGAACCGGCCAATAATAAATGGACTCCGACGTCTACAGAATTGAGAAGCACTGCTCTGTGAACACGTTTCTTTGTTGAGAACAAAATGGCTGAACAAATAATATTCGATAATTCTGTCAAATTGTATGTTTTATATTTTTAAACCCACTTTCACCACATATCCACTAATCATATTTAGCGCTAAAGGTATTTAAATTATCATACTGTCTCTATCACCTTCTAACAATATGACAGAGATGCAATTTGGATTACAGGTCTACAAGGGAAAGTTGGCCTTAATGTAGTACTTACCTTATATTATTAACCAATAACTTATATGCCTGGTGCAAACTGTTAATAAAACTTGGTATTTTAAAAGAAAAAAAGATCTTTGTTCTATTTTTAAAAATGGATAGAAAAAACATTGCAGTAACATTTTTTATAGCCTGCAGGTAACGTCTCCGAACTGGTTGTTTGTGTATCTGAATTTATATGTTTATAAACCCATCCACGATATATAGGAGAAATTCCTAGTGTTCTTTTTTAAGAAAACTAAAGTATTCGTGCAATGTAAGTGTTCGTGTAATGTATGTGTGTGTGTGTGAGTTTAAATTTTTATATACTTAGATCTTCATACGATCATGCTAGATAATGTTTGTTACATTTAACAAAAAATAAAATCAAAACAAAAAACCATTCCTTTTTCAAACTCCGCGTAAAAGGCTTTTAATTCCAGCCATGAACATATAGCAAGTTCAAAGTTCAACTCTCACTTGACCGGTTTTAATTTAAGCTGTGGCAACATTTCACGACAAAGGTTGTTAACTGTACACAGCGGCCCGACGGTGTAGTTACGGAGAGTCCGCTTCGTGTGCTTCATTAAGCCTTTTCTGGGGGCTACGGACATCAAACATAAAACCATGTTCCGACAGTGTACACCGAATATTACACTTTTATCTATATTACACTTTTCTGTAGTCACTTCGTTGAGTGAACTCTATTGGAAACGCTTTTTGGCTAGTTTGTTGCATCCTTCAGTAGTATTAGTATGAATATTTTACGTAACAGAACTTGGTAAACTAAGCTTCTACAAGCAAAGAACTTCAACCGAAACTATTGTGTGATATAGGCTCTCTTATAAAACAAGAAAGAGACAAATATAAATAAGATCTGTCAATTTAAATTGATCTTACAAAATATAGTAGGCATTTCACATGTCAGGACTGCAATTCTCGTAACTTTTAACAGTCTCAATCAGTCAAAATGTCTCTTCTATTCTTCTTCTTAATTTCGTGTCGATTGACTCATATCAAAATTTGCCCGACCAGTATTGAGTAACTACAGCACTATCACTAGCCTCGTTTAGATCTGGATGGAGCAGATGGCTGTGCACGATCGGCAACTAATGAGGTGGCGCATGTCCTGTGATGGTGCTCCACACTGGCACTAAAATGGATTACTTGACAAAATCAACTGGTTGCTAATTCAATTAACGGTTGAAGTAAAAGTTATTTGTTTTGATTATTATTGCTATTCTTTTTTCTCTTAGACATTAATGCTACATTTGGTGATTACTATGGCTCACACACTGATTCGTTGTCTTTTGAAATGTTAGAAGTGATCATATACGATCATAATATTGGTGTTAAATATTACAATTGGTTTAGCCTCCATTTCTTAATTCGTAGCACTTAGTACATATTGTAGTACTATGAGTGACTTTTATTGTTGATAGATCGTTTTGACACTAGTATATTTTTTATGGAATTAATGTAAATGTACAACATGATTTAATACGTTTTTTTAAAAAGAGTATGTATGGAGTTTCATGCCCGTTCTTCTCCATACGAAACTACCTTTTGGAATGGGCAACTAGATTCAATAGTTTAAGTTAATTGACG
Source organism: Caradrina clavipalpis (assembly GCA_932526535.1). Classification (NCBI taxonomy): domain Eukaryota; kingdom Metazoa; phylum Arthropoda; class Insecta; order Lepidoptera; family Noctuidae; genus Caradrina; species Caradrina clavipalpis. The sequence goes on from OW052108.1 coordinate 7,067,786, forward strand.
TCCGAAAGTGCCTTATAATGGTCTAATTGGAATAAATGATTTGACTTTGACTTTGATTAATAGGATGCTGCAAGCCAATCTGCTCCTAATAATTTTAATCCATCCATCCGACACTAAAGGGAAATAGTTCCAAAAATGATAGTGCATTGCTTTACGAGACCAAGTATACCTACTACAGTTTCACTTTAGTCATACTTCGATAACGTTTACGACCTATTTATTTTTCTTATCTATTGCACAAAATCCGTTTCACATTTCGGTTTAGTACGTGCTACAATTTCACGGCGATTAGCGAATAGCTTGAACATCAAGAATAATAGGTAAGATAAAGTAATCGTAATATTATCGTTTATATAAAAAAAAGTGTCCGTATGTAGGTATACGAATTGTAACACCGTTAATACCAAAGTTTCTTGTATAGAGACCCCGTCTTAATTTTTCTTATTTGTTTAAACGGACCTCGCTTTCAGAAAGGTTCATTCAGCTTCTTTTGTTACCACTTTAATGGTGGGTCCACACGACACAGACTTTTGTCTGTACAGACATCTGCACAGATTATAAAGTCTGAGTAAAAATTTTTACTCAGAGGTCTTTACCAAATGTCTGTGCAGACTTTTCATCAGTTCAGACTTCGATTTTAATGAATAAATTAAGTAAGCCAATAATCATGAGTTTTGCTCCGACAATCATACAGACATGTACGCAGACTTCCGACTTTTCTGATACACCGACATTTGTCTGTACTGATTTGTTGTACAGACAAAATTCTATAGAAGTCTGTGTTAAGTCTGTGTCGTGTGGACCCACCATAAGTCTTGGCATTAACTAACTTAACATTATCAAAGAGTTTTATTAAGGCCGGCTATTGATAAACTTAACTCAGATTCATATATTCATACCAGGAGCGCAGTTTCATTATTCATGTAACGTTAAATGACAGCTTAGAGCACACCGTGTCAATTAAGTGAGATTCAGAAGGATCACGCGACGTGTGTCTGATCATGAGCGGAATAACAATGCGGCGATAAATCATGCGCCCCTGATTACGATATGGATGAGGCCCCATTAAATCATTTACACTGACGACTTTTTGTCGCAGCTGATAGGTTATAAGCAATATGAATTGGGTTTTATGACGGAATTATGTGTGCAGTGGGAATTGTGTTTGTTAGGCGTTCAGAAAAATAGATGGTTTTACAACAACAAATACCATCACGCCTGTTGTATTCCCTGAACGGTTAGGCAGAGGTGTACCAATGTAGACCCGTAGTTCGTCGGTATGTTTTGGTTTAGGTCCCATGTAATAGAGGGTGAGCCTATTGCCATTACATAGATGGTTTTAGTTACTGAAAAAAATAACGTAATATCACACCTGTATTCCTATGAGGTATAGGCAAAAGTATTGTGTACTGAAACTCCAAAGGCATTAGGATGAACACGGAGCGGTTTTAGTCAGTCAGAGTCTGACACTCCTTTGCACTCCACCCAGACAGAAAGAACTAATTGAATCATTTTGATGACCCGTAAAAAGGAGTATAAAAAAATACGTTGTCATCATTCTGTAATCATGCAAGTCAGAGGAAGGGACCTGTGCAGTCGGCACCATGACTGTTCAAGATGTTTGCTGGATATTTTAACTAACCGTATACATACATCCCGGCAATCATACTTATTTTAATTAGTATTGCTGGAAAAATTACAGTCACATGAGAAAACATCGCCTTGGATTGGTTTTATGCAACGCATCGGCAAAACTTCCCATGTTGTCTACAAACCGCCTCAATAGTTTTCATCAAGAGAAACCTATTCTATTCATAAATAACGGTAATAATTCAAACAGCTCCTCAAATATGAACTTTCCACAATCTCACACACACAAATCATTGTTAAAAGCAAAACATAATTGTGAATAAATTAGAGTAACTGATTAGACGAGTAATGAACCCATTAGTGGGTTGACAATGTACTAGTGACCCAGTTAATAGCGCCAGTCACTGGCAGCAAGTTACTAGGTAGGGGGAACGCACTCAATACCATAACATATCGAGTATTTGACCAAGGATGTCGCATGCGACATTTTTTCTTTCATACAAAATACTACTTAGAAAACTAGGTAACAAGGTTCAAAATTAGAGTTAGGTGTTTTTGGGCTTATGGTACACTTAGTTAATTAGTATTAGGTATAGCAGAGTCGTTACTTTGCTATCTACATTACTAGTAATGACAAAGAAGTAGGTTGAGGTAGTAGATATTTTTTCCATAATTTAGTAAAAAAGAACAGCATTAATAGCTAATATTACAAACTGGAAAAAAAGTTTGTTTGTTTGTTACCTTTTCCCGCCTAAACCACTGAACCGATTATCCTGAAATTTTGCATATACGTTGTCAGGTGTACAGAAACGGACATAATTATGGTACCTTTCATCCCGATAAAAAGTACTGTTTCTGAGAAAAACAACTATAACCATCTTATGATAACAGATGGCGCCACGTGACTTTTGAATCATGATTGAATTTTAAATTGAAGTACTTCCTCTACGTGCGATAACCGACATTTCATAACCGAAGACGCGGGTAAAAGCTAGTAACATGAACCTCATCTCCAAACACACTCCCCCAAACAAACTTGACAACATAAAATAATAAAACAACACTATATTCTCATATTCTCTATGCCACAGCACAACACCAGCCAAATTCTTGGAAATATTACACGACAGACCAGTTATAAAACGTCGTCGATTATTAAACCCCCCCCCCCCTCCCTCTCTCTATCCCCCCCTCTTGGATTTACAAAGTTTACTTTGCACCCTCTATTGTGTCCACGTTTTAACAACACCCTGTTTCTGTGCGACGGAATGTAAAAAGTTTTGTTATGTTGAAAATTTTATGGACACCAAGATGAGTTTACTGTGGTGTCATATAGATATTGTGATTATAACTTAAATTGTGTTATGTTGTTGACAAAAATATTATAGGGATGGAAATAAACCTTTTTGGTAGAGTAGCAGATCGTATCGTAAGCTTTCCCGAACCTAGTTAGACTAAAAAAATATTCGAATCTAGTTAGGAAAAGGCATGACTAGTGCTCATCAAATAGGTAAGCGGTCACTGCCGGCTCGTTAAAATTTTAAACAGGAATAAACGTTGCTTCACACCTCGTATTTCTTCTTTATCACGAGTGCGTTTGTATGCACAAACAATCAGATCCAACTACCCTATAAGCCATACAAATATTTGTTCCGTGCGGGAACTAAAGCCGAAACACGTAGTGCTCATCAACTCAGCCACCACGCCAACCGTGTCATCAAATGAATATTACTTATTATTTTATAAATAAACTAAAGAACTGCCCGCGATTTTGTCCGCATGGCTTATTTCACCCGCGTTACGTCTTTAGTAGCTTCACCGCTCCCGTGCGTTGTAGCGTGATGTTATTTAGCCTGTGACACTCACAAATAACATGGCTTTCTATGGATAAAAGAACTTTCAAAATCTGTTCAGCAGGTCCAGAGATTACCCCCTACAACTCACACTTACAAACTTTACTTCTTTATAATATTAGTAGGTATAGATATACCATTAACTTTGTCTCTTCAACGCATGAATTCAGTCTGTGGCCTTAAAAAAACTTTATTATCCGAACGCGACTTTTTAACGAGTTTTCATTAACGTTGCGTTATGTAGTATACGCATAATAAAACTTTTTTTTCGCCAGTTAATAGGTATTCTGGAGTTAAAGCCCTTTTACAAAGAATTATGTAATAAAAACAGGTTATGAAAGCGCCTGACATGATATTCTATTTCATTTTAAGTGCTGAAATATATTATTTACTCAAATTAAACTTCACGCTGACAATGGTTGATGGTATTGCTAAACTTGTTCGAAATATGAAAATGTAATAAGTGTTAGAACAAAGCAATGTTTTACTGCCGGTGCCGATACCAAACTTTTGCTTCTGTTTTACTGTTGTTTGAAGTTTTGGGGTAGTCACTCAATCTTTGTTGCATTATTACAGCCTGAATTTTTGATGAATTCAAGGAAATAATTTCGGGAAAACTTCGAAATATTTTCGGAAGTATCATTTGGTCTCCACTGCGATATATTTTGTCGAGCGTGACGTCATAAATCACAAACATGTATTCCGTTTTGACAGCTAAAGCCGAAACTATTCTTGTAGAAACCAAACCGCTGTTAATAAACCACAGAAATTTATTGTGTTTTGTATTGAAAACAATTACGTAAGATTCTATCTTATTCAGGTATGTAGGTATATGAGCTAAGTTTCAAGGCAGCTTTTGGCGGGTTTCTAAGCTAATACCTGCTTTAGCAAAGTCAGTCAAAGTCACATTGTTCTAAGATGTAGAACACTTATAATGCCATGTGTGAGTCGCGCAACTTTAGCTTAGAATGTAAGCTAGCGTGTCTAAACCTCTAGCCTTGAGTAAAGATTTAAATGAAATTGAAATACCTAGTCTAGTGACAGTAATTTATTGGCAAGAGATTCATGGAAATTATTGTAATATTTAAAAAAAATACCAGCCTATTATTGTCCCACTGCAGAACAAACGCCTCTTTTCATACACAGAAGAGCATAAATCACCACGCTTGCTCAAGGCGGAATGGCGATTTCAGACTTATATTTTACGTCCAAGTTTCGGCACGTTGTTTTCCTTTACGTAAGTTAGTGATGTCCTTGATAAACTAAGAAAGAAAAAATGAATTTATGATTAAATAGTGCAAGTAATAACAAAACAAATTATTTACTTTTTAATGTTGGTAAAACAACACCTTTGGTTAAAAATGGCATGTGTGTTGTCATCTTTGTTATATAAAGTAACGAATAAAGGACATAATACAAAAACAAAACATAAAACAACTCATAATTTCAGTTTAATCGTTGGTTCAGAATAACAATTTTAACAGATTGCAAAAGAAAACATGGTTAAAGCTTTGAACACAAACCTAAACGGGGAATCGTGTTTAGTTTAGATTTAAACCTCGCCCAACATGGGTTTTGTGGCATCGAAAGTTAAACACGGATTTATCTAGTATCAGAAACTTTTGTTGCTTTAAATAAACAAGCGCTGAAAGCTTGTTTATTGTAGCTTTTGAAGTATGAAGCGTTTGTTTTAGAATACAATTTTCCTAGTGCAGAGTATAAAACAAAGTCGCATCCCGCAGTCTGTCCCTCTTTACGCTTGGATCTTTTAAACCCCGCAACGGATTTCAATGCGGTGTTCATCTATACTAATATTATAAAGCTGAAGAGTTTGTTTGTTTGTTCGCGCAGATCTCAGAAACTGCTGGTCCGATTAGAAAAAATCTTTTTTTGTTGGATAGCCCATTTATCGAGGAAGGTTATAGGCTATATAACATCACGCTACGACTTACGGGAGCGAAGCAGTATTCAAAAACGTAACTTAAGGCGGATGAATAAAGCCACGCGAACGAAGTCGCGGGCAGAAGCTAGTTGTAGATATAGAGATTTAAGAGAAAGGTTTATACGTATAGAACATTACACTACGACCAAAGAGAGTGGAGCAGTAACCAAACGCGAAACTGGACCCGGATAACATCCCAAGCCAATGGCTATATAAAAGACAACTTAGTTATATCACTCTACTAAAGCGCTTTCCTCAACAACTACTTATTTGATATTTAAATGGGTTTATATTCAAATTCATAAGTAAGTTTTCTGGCTGTTATGGAGTTATTTGTTTAGTGAAAGGAACTGTATGCTCCTTACCAAAGAAGTCTAGATAAAATTAGGTCAATAATTTATCTCGATGGAACTTCGTAATTATATAATACTTATAGTATTTTGAAATGAAGTCATTTAAGGGAAAACTGATTAACGACAAACCTAAATGTAGTATAGTAATAATCAGAGTTATACAACATGTATCGGAATAAACGTAAGACTTGCGTTTATTCTGTTACAGCTTGTATATCCAAAATTATTACAATTACTTCGAAAAAGAAATATATTTGACATGACAGTTAATTCCAGAACTAAAACCACCTCACGACAACATTTGATAAATAGGTTAGTAATAGACATAATAAGTAAGTGAGTTTGTAGGAGACAAGATTTTAATAATATGTGAAATATTTAGTCTGCAAATATTCAAACTACCGTCAAACGCGGAGGTGTTAGATTGTTGACTCGCTCGTTATCGCGTTGGTGGCGTCGCGTGAGCTACTTACGGCTTAATTCGGATTTGTTCAAGCTCTGTTTATACCCTTACATAATAGTTGGTTTATTAGGTAACTCTAAGAAATGTAAATTGCCAAACTTGCTTTATAGTTGTCCTTTTAATTTCGTTGTTAAAAAGTTTTTGATGCTCATAAACCAACGAACTTTGAAGCTACTTTTTTTAGAGGAAAACATTGCCTATTTTCTTTAGGCTATGAGTAGACTATAAACTCAAAACGGTAGTAAGTAACTAAGACGGATGTGAATAGAGTCTAATTTTGAGTATCTTTTTTATTGCCAGTTGTCAAGTTGGAGTATGTATACTGTATATGTATAATCTCGACCGAATTTCGGTCACGGCGACAATATTACAATAGAGTCTAGCTAACAGCGTCCGCAAAAGATATGAAACTGCACAAGTGAGTGCACAAACACGGATGCATTTATCTTACTCTCATAGGATACGATCATTATCATCTGCCTAGCCTTTTCGCAACTATGTTGGGGTCGGCTTTCAGTCAAATCGGATGCAGCTGAATATCAGTATTTTACATGGAGCGACTGCCTATCAGACCTCCACAACCCAGTAATGGGTAATACGATACTCTTGGTAAGACTGGTTGTTAGACTTTCGGGCTTCTGACTAACAGTAACGACTGTCAAAGATCTACAAATGACAGCCGGGACCAACGGCTTTACGTGCTTTCCGAGGCTCGGAGGAAACTCGCTATGGTAAATGGTCACCCATCCACAGACCAACCTCGGCAAGCGTGGCTTAACCCGGAAGATCGGTTTATGCAGCTGTAATTATTTAGCCACGAGCTCCTTCCTCTCTCATAGGATCGTCGATCGGCCGTATCGTATCTCATAAGATACGATACGGCCGAGAAAAGATGTCACACGAACAACTTGCAAACTCCAGGCTGCTATATACTGAGAAGTTTCTCATGAAAAAGTCAACATGGCCCAAGATTGGAACGGGGCAAGAGGCGCTGTATTTAAATAAACGCTCAAACATAATCTCCAATCACAATCAGTAGATTAAACAGTCTTATATTCTTTATTAGGTCACAAGGACAACGCTATTTACATTTGTATTACTGTTTTATCTCAGACACTTCTGAAATTTGCCTCCAGAATTTTTATTGGTCACTCACTGACCGCCCTTAGTATTTTATGTTAGTACTTTACTGAGTAATATCTGGCAGAAAGCCAGCATTTATTAAATAAACAAATAACACTATTTTCTGTTGACCGTTCATCGAGTCATTTGTATGAAAATACTCTCAGGCGGAAATATATGAAGGTCCATCAATATCTATACTTGTATTATAAAGAGGAAATATTTTTTTGTTTGTTTGTACCGGATAAGCTCCGAAACTATTTGACCGATTTTAACCATTTTTTACATACAATCACGCCTGTATTCCCCGAAGGGTTAGGTAGAGGTGTACCAATGTACACCCACAGTTCGCTGATATATTTAGGTCCCATGTAATAGGGGGCGAGCCTATTGCCATTAACTGGGCACAAATCCAAACTCCGAGCTGCTACTGAGAATTTCATAGAAAAACCCAATAACACTTATTACTCGACCTGGGAATCGAACCCAGGGTCTCTAGCGTAGCAGTCGTGCTTAGGACCACTAGGCTAACGAGGCAGTTTAATCAGTAGATAGCTACATTACTTTGAGTAACATAGGCTATATAACATCACGCTAAAACCCACGGATGCGGAGCAGTAGCCAAAGACGTTACTTAACGCAGATGAAATAAGCCACGCGGATGACGTTCACGGCGGAAGCTAGTATATTATATATATTGGATAAAATATACTGCTACAAAAACATGCCACTGCGTTAACAAATACAGATTTTTTAATAACTGTCGCCGATCCATCAGTTTTGTTTCCTGTCAAAAGCATTTTGGATCTTTATTAAGCTTCAATGAATGGAAAACAAAAACTGAATGACACATAAATTACGAGTATACACAAAAGAAGATTATGTTAAACTGCTCCATTGATCTCGTGGTCGCAAGAACGAGGGATCTTGGGTTCGATTCGCACGTCGGGCAAAGTGATATTAGCCTTTTCCATGAAGAATTTCTCAGTAGCAGCTCGGAATGTGTAAGTTAGTGGTGTGACACCTCTATGCCATGGTAAAAACATAATGCTCCATTGATCCCGTGCATGATCTCTCCCCGGTCGTGTCGAATTGCCATCCCACCGGACTATGAGAGTACGAGAAAAGGGAGCGTAAGTATCTGTGTTTGAGCACACACTTGTGCACGTCAATATCTCCTGCGTAATTGGTTAGTCCATTAAGATTGGCCGCCGAGACCAAAATTCAGTCGGAAGAATATTATTATCATGTGTTACAGTAAAGAAATTTTTACTACATACATGTCATCATCATATCAGCTTATAGCCGTCCACCGCTGAAGGTATACCTCCCCCACAGACCGCTAACCGCCTGGGTAGCCAGCATCCATCCGCTGCCAGCCACTCTCTTTAAATTATCGGTTCACCGTGCAGCAGAGCGCCCCACACTATGTTTGCCTAAACGGGGTCTCCACTACATACTTATATAATCATTTAAATACACCAATAACTTAATAATCAGCACCAAAACCAACTCTAAGTAAATAAACATGATTACTGCCCCGTTGGTCTCGTGGTCACAAGTGCGATTGCTGTGCAAGGGGTCCCGGGTTCGATTTCCAGGTCGAGCAAAAAGTGTTATTTGGGTGTTTCAATGAAATTCTCAGTAGCAGCTCGGAGTTTGAATTTTTTTCGGAGTTTTAGTTTTTAATGGCAATAGGCTCGCGCCCTATTACATGGGACCTAAATATACCGGCGAACTGTGGGTATACATTGGTACACCTCTGCCTAACCCTTCGGGGAATACAGGCGTGATGGTTTATTATTATTAAACATGATTACTTAACCACTGAACCTGTTACCAGTATTTTTCCACTTTCAACTGAATTTCTTGGAAACAAACCAATCAAGGCGGCACACTTTCAAAGCCACACTTTGCGAATCATTGCCTATATACAAATTAATTTAAACTAAATTCTCTAACCGTGCGGAAAGGGGGAGGGGAGGGGATCGTAAACCCCGGATTTATTGCACGCCACGTTACATTTGTGAAGGTTTATTAATTTGCCAGATTTCACGTCACCCGGCGCAGACGGTTAGGATAGATTAATGATTATCATACCTACATTACAGATATGTATAGCTTACGTATATCTTTATTTTGTTGTCGTCTAGTGTTAGATAAACAAATGCTATCTATAATACCTACTAGCCCAATGATCTATTAGATATCCACTAGAATGCAGAAAAATATAGACAGAGAAATGATTAGTGATCATCATCATCTCCTTAGCCTTTTCCCAACTATGTTGGGTTCAGCTTCCAGTCTAACCGGATGCAGCTGAATACCAGCATGCATGTTAGCATGTTTTACATGGGGCGACTGCCTATCTGACCTCCACAACCCAGTAACTGGGTAACACGATACACTCTTGGTTACACTGGTTGTCAGACTTCTTGACTTCTGACTATCCGTAACGACTGTCAAAGATCTACGAATGGCAGCCGGGACCAACGGCTTTACGTGCTTTCCGAGACACGGGAGTGTCACACCACCAACTTCCAAACTCCGGGCTGTTACTAAGAAACTCCTAATGGAATAACCCAATAACACTTTTTGCCCGACCTGGGAATCGAACCCGGGACCCCACGCTTCTCAGTCGCGCTTACGACCACGGGACCAACGGGGCAGTCAGAAATGATTAGTGATCAAATTCATTTAAATTATAAAAATAATATAAGTATGTCGTTCTCAAGCTAGAACTGACGGACTGATAGATGAGAAGACGTTGTGTTTTTTATAGTTACCTAAGGAGCAAATATGCATATCTAACACAAATCTGCTTAGCATGTTTCAAGATATGGCCACAGCCACACAACAGCCATGCAAAATTTTATTTTGCATCTAACATTTTAATTTCTTGTTATTGTGTGATGTCACGCTCATTTTATCTCATCTTGAAAACTGGTTTTAAGATATCGTTAAAAATGTCTTAAAATAAATTCTTTTCTAGTGTGGCGACTTGGAAATCATCTTCGTTTTTACGACTTTATAAACCACTGTACTATAAACTGCTACGGCGTAGCTTAAACTACGGCGTAGCTGAAGCCGCAGCTACGAAATAGACGGTTAAGATAATTTTAAACTGCCGACAGTGATAATCATAAGACTTTTATCTTTTCGAAACTGCATTAGCCGAGTAAATAATGCTAGTGTTAGGTAGTTACTTTCAAAAATATTCATGACACATCAAGCCGAAATTACGTCGCCTAATTTTCAAAGAAAACTAGAAATTATGTCTTGTATGACTATACGTTTTAATATAATCTCAGCTACTTTATCGTCCACGGCCGGTCAATGTGTATAGTCTCAGTATGAGAACCCATCCTTGCTCAATGAGGATTAATTTTAAGACCACGATTTTTTCATTGATGTCAATATTACTCGACCATCACGTCGCTACCACCACTAAACTAAACTTTGATCAAATAAGTGACAAAAAGACGATGGTGTCTAATATTTTCTATCAATATACTAGCAACTAACTTTTCAAAACACTTACGAAAAATATAACTAGGTACTACGAAAATATTATCAAAATAATGTCAATATCGCCGCATCCCAAACACCTAATAACCAAAAGCGGTGAAGGCGATATTGTTTTCTTGATTAATTTAACAAGCAAATTCTATTAATCATAATTTGGTTTGAACGCGGGCGAGCCTCCAGCGGTTTTCAACGCCTCTATAATCCACTCAAAGCTATAGTCAATAACTTTGAGAAGTAACCCCGCTCTATGGCGGCCTAAGAACTTATTTCTCAAAGAACTATATAAGTAATCGCACTGTACTTTGTACCTACTTAACGGCTAAAGAATTAAGTAGGCTAAGTTTGAGTTGTCTTAACTTAGACCTTAGACTCATGTTCTCTGAGAGCTGTTGATATTTGAGAGCCTCTTAATGAAGTTGGGATTAGGTGCCAAGTTCTTATGTCAAAAGAACTACATGTTACTGTCAATTCTCTTATGATGATACAGCAATTATAAGTATGTGAAATTCGGTTCCAAATATTTCAATACTGTGCTATCTCATAAGCATTACATGGCTCCAGTATAGCAAATAATTGGACATCCAATTTAGTTTAGTAGTAGTAGACTAGAGCTCTTTGTGAAGAAGCTCATCCGGGGAAGTGCTACCACCATACCTATTTCTGCCGCAAAGCAGCATTGCTGTATACCGGTGAAAATACAAGTACGTGAGTCATTTCAGCTTTGTCTCTGGAATGTCATCGCATTTGCAAGGCCTTTGGTATTGCAGATGTCTATAGGCAGAGGTGACCCCATAACATGTGGTGGGCCATCGGCACGTTTGCACTCCAGCGATATTTAAATTTGAAAAAAAAAGCAAGGTTGGGCTTTGAAATATATTTGTTTATTTTTCAAACATAATACATACTTAAATAATAATAATTCAATCACAACTATATACAGTTAATAAAAATAAAAAAGGAAGGTTATAGGGTATCAAAAAACTCATCCGCATCGCTTTAGGTGCGTTAAAATGTTTTTTATTATGACAAGAGAAAAAGGTGACGGCTCGGTGGCGTCGCTCTAACATCTAACGGTTGGATTTATCAAGGCGAATCCGGCCGGGCTGTTACCATGTCGGAGTGACGCTGTGACGAGCGATGACCATTAGTCTTTTTATCTTGTACAAACTTCTAATGCCCTTCATTTTGTCATTTTTCTTTTTTTTACATCCATCTTCAAGTTAAAAAATAAAAGTCATTCTTTTATCATTTTCTGGCCTCCAAGATACAGGCGCTGCCTAGTTTGGGGACCGCCGTACAATTAACAACACATTTACAAATACAAGGTGTTGATTTGCAACCTCGTCAAATTCAAGGAGTTAACTATGCTCCTGTTTCTTAACACGAATCAGTAATAAAATAAATTGGTATTGAAATATTTTTTTTGACGTGATTTTTAATTTCGAACTAGCCATCTTGCCAGAGGGTTTAGGCGCTACGCATACATTGATATAGCCGCGCGGCAACTCTGCCTACCGCATACGCAACTGGGAGATTCTGATTTTTGCAAGAGGTGTATTCTGGAATACTGTTATTTGATAGTTACATCTAAAAAAAACAAGTATTTATTAAATATTGCCCAGGTATCGTAAATATATTTGATTACTTCTCTTTTTTTATGACAAGCTCCTAAAATTTTACCAGGATGCAAATCAACACCTTGTATATGGTCACATAATTAAGTGCGTATTGTAGCGTAATCAATAAATTATTCTTATTTTTATCAATATTTATTGCTCTATGTTACATAGTTTGGTAGAAAGTATGTGTAGTTATGTATATGCAGGTACTATTATACTCTATATAAGATACTAGCTTCTGCCCGCGACTTCGTCCGCGTCACAGTTGATGTGTTATCCTACGGGTACCGTACATTTTCCCGGGATAAAAAGTAGCCTATGTGTTATTCCAGACTATAATCTATCTTTGTGCCAAATTTCATCCAGATCCATTCAGCCGTTTAAGCGTGAAAGAGTAACAAACATCCATACATCTATACATCCATACATACAAACTTTCGCCTTTATAATAGTAGTAGGATTTTTGTTAGTCAGAAGCCCGAAAGTCTGACAACCAGTCTTACCAAGAGTATCGTATTACCCATTACTGGGTTGTGGAGGTCTGATAGGCAGTCGCTCCATGTAAAATACTGGTATTCAGCTGCATCCGATTCGACTGGAAGCCGACCCCAACATAGTTAGGAAAAGGCTAGGCAGATGATGATAATGATAAGATACTTTTTTTAAAGCGAGAACATGAAGTAGTTCCCCTGGTATTCCAGTGAACCCACAGGTAACAGCTAGTAACGTATACGTACATATACAAGTTTATAAGAAGGCTTGGTATCTGTTTCAGACTTCTTTGTGTTCAGTATATCAACAACCCTTTTGTTCTTTCATAAAAGATACCTACTTATTATAAGATGTAAGCAACGGTTTGTGAGTATCATATTGCAATTCTTTTGTTTCTTTCAATAATAACACTTACTTTTACTTATAAAAGAAGGTAAGTAATACTTTATCTGTATCCAATGGGGGTCATTGACTTCACCCGAAATAGTGTATTATAAGAATTTTCTTTACTATTTTCTGAACTCATTTTGCGACGTACTATGTTTCAGTTCGGTGTTGTTTTCCGGTGGTTGACATTATAAATCTTTACTTACAAAAGTAAATATATAGAGCTCCATTAAACAGGATCAAAGAACATAAAAGGACATGCCTACACTTTCATTCCCATAAATAAATACTTCTTCTATCCGATTGAATCTATTCCATCGTCATCGTCTACTTTCTGTCGTGCTTATATAAATCGTCTTTTATATAACTTATTCCTGAAACAAAATTAGTCATTTTCACTATCCAAGTCATTAGTTTAGTAAGACGTACTTCATTAAAATAAAATTTAATTTTAGTAAAATTTTCTTCATCGGTACGCAAAATACGCGCTTGGAATTGGATTTGCGTAACACAGTCCGTAATACCAACACCAATGTCAACGCACTTCATCCAATAAGGTAGCATTACCGTCATTCCTCACTAATTATGTATATTGGTGTTAATTCTCTTGTTCACAAACTTAACTAAATTTAAGTTAAATGCATCTTTCTCTTTCAATTTCTTAAAGAAAAGGACAGAAGATAAAATTTTTGTTAAGTTCTGTCAAATTTAGACACTCCGTATATAGTTTAGACGCGATTAAAAACGTGGCGACTAGAAACACGCCAATTTTCTTCAGGCGCTGTCTAATTTGACAGGACTAAACGAATATGTATCTTCTGTCCTTTTCTTAATGAAATAGAAAGAGAAAGATGAACATAACTTAAATTTAGTTAAGTTTATGAACAAGAGAATCAGCACCATTGTCTATCAACACAACATTACCAAAATCCTAGATCGCTAAACAATTGGCAAACGAAACGTACAGGCAACGTGTCTATCAAACAGACAGACAATACGCCCGCAGCGTTTTTGATACACAGACAGACATTTTGTGATGCAAATCAGAATGACGGTGCATAAGCCGTGTCGAAACACGAGCTAATCCGCCATCGATCGGGTTTTGGCGTGAATAACGCTGTAAGCCCATAGTTGTATTATCATCTGATGTTTATGACGATACTATATTATATAGCTACTGCTTGCTCTATACATATGTAATCTACTCATATAATAAAGGAATGCGGCGTGGTGGATTTTTTTTATGCCGCTGTGTTTTGAAATATCATATCATGTTATTTTTATTAAATAAAATTAGAGTCTTATTTTGATTGACTGCCTCGTTAGTCAAGTGATCCTAAGCGCGACTGCTACGCTTGAGGTCTTGGCTTCGATTCCCAGGTCCAGCAAAGTGTTATTGGGTTTTTCTATTAATTTCTCTGTAGCAGCTAGCAGCTCGGAGTTAGGATTTGTGCCCGGTTAAGGCAATAGACTCGGCCCCTATTACATGGGACCTAAACATACCAGCGAACTGTGGGTGTTTATTGTTACACCTCTGCCTAACACTTCGGAGATTATAGGCGTGATGGTATGTTACGTGATCATATTTTGGTCAATAAGTAATTACACTCAATGAAATAAAACATTATATTATTATTCCTTGATTTTTCATTCAACCCAGCGTTCAAGCAAAAGTCCATTACTTAATTCAATTCAACAATTTATTGACGGCATGAAATCAGATAAACGATGCACTCAATTATCGGGCAGTCCATGGACAATACATTTACAGTCCGATGAGCGCTTCACTTATAAAATTCAGTTAAAAATCATCTCAAGTGAATACGTGTGATAGTGAAATGATGTCAAGTGTAAGAAAGAGTTATGTCAGAGCGAAAATATAAAACTGGAATATTAGAAGATAAACTGTTTTCACTACGTCACTGACTCATTGTATATTTTGTAATTAACTAGATTCTGCCCGCCACTTTATCTCGTCGCTTATTTTCCCCCCCGTTAAGTAACATTTTTGGTTACTGCTCGTGTCCCGTGAATCGTAGCGTGTGTGTTGTTGTTGATGTTACTAAGGAATTTTGTACTATGTATTAGGAAAAAAATTGGTTAAAATCGGTCTAGTAGTTTCGGAGCTAATTCGGTACAAACCAACAAACAGTCTTTCCTCTTTATACAGAGAAGGCACCAGGATTGATCAACGCACAACGAGAGCCTTCCCTAGTGTTGCTCGAGGCTCTTGGCTGTAATGCCATTGGCCGTCGCGACTACTGGCATAATGACTGCTGTACTCACATCCCATATGTCAACAACCTCACAAGCCAAGACAAGATACTTCATTCATTAATCTTTCTCAGCTTTCACGAGGTTCTCGTTATTCATCACTCCACAATTATTGCGCGACGCTCTAATCGATCTATGACCACTGTGTTAGGCTTATTGGCAACAATAGTCTTGTCAGTGATATATCGAACCCGAAACAACATGATATTGCCATTTTCAAGAACTAGGTCAGCCAACAAGACAGTTTTTCTTATTATCCTTATTCATTTATATTACACATTAAATGCATTTTTAAATATGATCATGAGAGAGAAAAACACTAACTATTAAACAATACTAATAACTTTGTCAAAAATACTAATTTACTATACATCATTCAAGACATGACAGATAATAAATTCGTAGCTACAAATAAATCCTACTACTATTATAAAGGCGAAAGTTTGTAATCCTACTACTATTATAAAGGCGAAAGTTTGTAAGTATGGATGTATGGATGTATGGATGTTTGTTACTCTTTCACGCTTAAACGGCTGAATGGATCTGGATGAAATTTGGCACAAAGATAGATTATAGTCTGGAATAACACATAGGCTACTTTTTATCCCGGGAAAATGTACGGTACCCGTAGGATAACACATCAACTGTGACGCGGACGAAGTCGCGGGCAGAAGCTAGTACAAAATAAATAAGTAAAAGAGAATTTCGGAAGACTTCATTTCCTAAATTAGGTAGGTCTATCCGAAAGATAAGTGTATCTGTCACATTAGTTTAATGTACCGGTTACAACAACGACGGATGGCAATTACTCAGCTAAGTCGCACGGAAAATAATTATCTGTAACCCAAGATGGCTGCCAGGAAATTGAAAAATATACAAAGCCCACTAAATTATTAGTGGATCTTTTAACCCTTCAGTTTTTAAAATGTATTTCTTAATAAATTATTTTACGAAGTCTCCACTTTAGGGTAAAGTCTTAGGGAAATGTCCTTCTTCGTTTAAAACGTTCAAAGAGGTCTTTATCACTGATCATTTGCATTTTATAATCTGTGATTAAAGTCAATGACATCAAAAGTCAGATTAACAGCAATCAAAAAGTATTTAATCTATGGCAACATTGTTACAAGACTTATATAAATCAAAATTAATATGCTTTAATCGTTTTAATCACATTATGAAGAGGATAAATGTAAGGCAATTAACAAGTCGGATTTATGGTAAATGTGTGTGTGTAGAGGGCATGCAAAGGTGTGACCTCATACAGAATGTCCTTCAAAAAGGACACCACTTTAATGTTTGCAACTATTTTGATGTATGAGATAAGTTATATAATATATGACTGACTTATACGGGTTGAAAGGCACATCGAACATAACACTTTTTCCATGGATAATATCTACATGATTTTAAACCAACCAGGAGACAATTTTAGTCAAAAAAAAGTCAGTAGTAGTCAGTCAGTATTTTAGTCAAATTTTAGTCAAGTTATTTTAGTGTTTTGGTTATTTAAAAAAATCAGCTGTTCCATATAAAAGTGTTGATCAGCACGGTCAAAATGTATGAAATAGCTGTTTTTTTCGACTCATAATCGATTCTAAACGAAGAAATATCTTCGCTGGGACGATTAGAGTCATGTACTCGAATCAATGGAAAAAGTTTTCGTTACGAACCCCCCGTCCAACCGTTATGCAATTCGAATTAATGTTGCCATGTAAAAAAATATTGTGTGAGAATCATTCCATTCATTACTATACTTTAACTTGGAACGGAGGATTAGGAGGAAATGGTGTTATGAGAGAATTTCAGGGTGGCTGAAATTTTGAGGCAAGGTAGGAAATAGGGTACGGTACCTTTTAAACCTGATAAAAAGGGTTCAGCATTCAAACTAGCGAGTACGCAGACTTTACAGATATACCCTCTATCTATAGTTAAAATTACCCTACAATGTACTTGACGGGCCTGTTGGTCTAGTGGTTAGTGGCCCTGACTGCTAAGCCGGAGGTCGTGGGTTCGATTCCCACCCAGGACAAACTTTGTGTGATGAGCATGATTGTTTGTTCTGTGTCTGGGTGTGATTTATGTATAATATGTATGTATTTATAAATTATATAAGTATGTATATCAGTTGTCTGGTTACCATAACACAAGCTCTGCTTAGCTTGGGATCAGATAGCCGTGTGTGAGTTGTCCCAAGATATTTATTTATTTATTTATACTACTCAGCAATGCTTCCTGGGTTTCTAAAACGCACAGATGGTTAGTAGGTTAAACCAGTTTTGGTCGAAAGAGTCACCGCAGCTCTATAACGTAAAGGGCATTAGGAGGAATACAGTTGGATTTTAGTCAGTAAGAGTCGGACACTCTCCTTCGCTCCGCCCAGTGAAGAAGAAGAAGCCGGAAGCAGTCATTTGATGATTTTCCCATCCTTAACAAAAACAAAAGTTTAGACCAGCTTAAATAAAAATATCTCTATTATTTGCCTGATGTTTTAATATAAACAATTTATAGCCAAGATGCATGACTAAGCGTAATACATTATCACTTCGTGGTCAACTGACATAGACAATAAATTATCCGCTTATGGGGCGTGTGTGTCACGCAATCAGATTTGTCTGCATACCACTAGAAAACACAAAAACCTGTTTTATATTGTCGCATTTGTTTGACTAAATAACTTTTGTCTACTATTTGCTAAAAATATATGGAGATGGATCACTCTTTATTTAATTTCTATTTCATGAAATCATACAAACATAATTGAGTTTTGTTCAGACAAAGCAAGCTTAAATTAATGACGTCAAACTAAATCAATATTCCAAATGTTACTAAGAGAATTAAAAAAAAATAAGAATACTCGTAGATTATGTTCATAAATTTTTTAATTGTTGAAATTACAATTAATTTAAATAAACGGAATTGAAATTAGAATACCTACAATTCAAATTAGTCAGCGTTAAACATTCAATATTATTACAATGACTTCGAAAAATGGGAGACATTTTGAAGTGGGAAATCCCAATAAATGAAAAGTGTGAAATACCTACGGAACCTCGTAGGAAAAGATATCTATACCCAGTATATCTCTGACCGGTTACCACACGGACGTAAAGCAACAAGATGTAAGTACTTAATGAAAATTTCAGGTAGTTACAAACTCATCTCGCTCACACGTGATTCATTAATACTAATAGATAACCCTCCACCACGTTAATGTTGAGCTCGGCTTATGATAAAATAAGCAACTTTGGAAGAAACTACTAATTCGCGATGTTTATCTTTATTAAGTAGCAATTTATGGGGAGCTTTAGTTTTTACACGTTTAGGGCAGTGGTTAGGGGATTGGCTGCCGTGTTGCTTCTCGCGGGTTCGATTTTTGAAATAATTCAAATGCTTTATTTAGGTCACATGATCCAACAGTCAGCATAGATAAATTATAAAACTATTAATAATAATACCGGCCTATTATTATCCCACTGCAGGGCAAAGGCCTCTCTTCATACTGAGAAGGCACGAGCATTGATCACCATTGTTCAAGGCAAAATGACGATTTCATACTTATAAGTCCAAGTTTCCTCACAATTTTTTACTTCACCAATGTCAGATAGATGTCCAAGATAAACTTAGGAAGTACATACAGGATAAGTTTTTAACCAGTGCGTAAATTTTTTTTGGTAGTTCAGTGTCAGTAATAGAACACATTTCCGTGTTTAGTTAAAAAAAAAAAAAAAAAAAAAATTTCATCCTTATCCGAGTTTGAAATAAGCAAAACATCCAGGACATAATCTATTCGCCATACTATCAATGAAAACTCGCGGCCGCCGCCGCCGCCCGGGCGCATGGCTGGGGTGAGGGGGTGGGGAATGCGCTAGCGCCGAGTGTCAATGAAATATGGTTTTTAAGTAAACATGTTTCGTAAGCGATAACTTTTTTTTTAGTACTAAGACATATCAAAATAAAATATACGTGTTTAATAAAACGTGTTGAAGTTTATTATGGCAAAATTTACGCACTGGTTAAATTTTTTTCCTGTATAAATTAAAAAAGTTACTCTATTACTTGCCTAGCATCAAACCCGCAAACCCATGCATGAGAGGCGGGAGCGTTAACCACTGGGCCATCACAACACATAAAACTATTAAAAATATTTAAACACGGAATACGGACCGCCAACCTGTTTGACAAAAAAAAAGAAAAGTCAAACTACTTCCTTGTATAAAATTAATACTGGCATAAAAGAAACCGAAAACGAAGTCAGCCTGAGAAAAATAAATAGCCGGTAGAGTAACCCAGCTAAATCACAAATAAATTAAATGCCGTGACATGTTCCCAGCGAGCGTAGGGAAAAAACTGACATCAAAATACTCTTTTTATCATAATCCCGACCAGAGCACGCATCGTCAGGAAAAAATAGGATTCAATCCAATTATTGGATTTCAGGATCTGCCGGGGTTTTAATTTAATAAAAGTTGCTTCGCCCGACCAACTAGATAAGACAGTTTTATATGGGAACTACGTACAAAGAACATCTAGTATGACTTAGTTTCTATGTATTTGTACTAGAAACCTACTTAAGTTAACGCGTTTTCTGAGATTAGACCTTGAATTTTAGGGAATAAAGTTGAAGTTTCATTTGTTAAAGTTTTTAATAAATAATGTTTCTTCATGTACTTAGTCGGTAATTAAAATTAACGACATGGAAATCTTTGTTACATTTATAATTACCTATAAATTAAATTTTAATGGGTTCGAAAGTTATTGAATTGTCTGGCATCTAACTGTTAACGGGCTTTCTAAATTACTTTTACAAAGATATAATTAATTTATCTCCTCAATCATTCAGTCACGATCATTTTATGAGTTTTTTTTAATTCCATTAGTTGATAATGATCCAATCTAAAAAATATTATTAATATTCGTGAGAGACCATTGGATAACCATTATTTCAAAATAACACAACTTAACATGCCATGACGCCTGTGTTCCTCGAAGGGTTAGGCAGAGGTGTACTACTACCTATGTAATTCTAACTATGTTTACTTTCTTGCCTGTGAAAACGTGTTTATTGGCCTTTTTAATGGTATCTAAACCCGAACTATTGTATATGACTAGCTGTAAGTTTTCCTAAAATTATTAAAATAAATAAATGTACACCCACAGTTCGCCGGTCTTTATGTTTAGGTCCCATTTAGTAGGGGGCGTGCCTTTTGCCACTAACCGGGTACAAATCTTAACTCTGAGCTGCCACTGAGAATTTCATAGAAAACCCAAAAACACTACTCGACCTCGGGAATGAAACCCAAGACCTCAAAAGATCACAAAACAACTTAATGTTAATCCTTTTTTACCAAAGCAGGAGCACGGGTATTGCTCTGAGCATTCTTCCGCACCGCAATTTAATTTGAATCCTGGATTATTTACCAGTACCTACCTATAACTCCCGGCAGCCGTGCTACAAACCTAAATTAGTTTAGTTAGAGCAGTGCTAGTTTTTGCCGCCACGTTTGGCGAACAAGAAGGCTAAGTTGTCTTTTGTTCGTCAAGTGTTGCCACGGATTCCCGAGCACACTACCGCCATTGTCTTCTGAACGGAACCGTTGGCACTCTCGCTTTGACTCGCTTTAAATATATGCAAGACATCAAATCAATGGTTTTAAATAAATACATAAGCTTCTGACTCGCAACTTTGTCTACGTAGAGTGCAGAATGAAGCCCGTCTTTATTTGTCACACCGGAATACAAAAACAGGATAAAAAAATATCCTACATTTATAGCTAGACTAAAATATTTTTGTGTGCTAAATCTTAGCTATGTACCTAATACTATTCAGTCGTATAAAATTAAACTAAAATGCTCTAGAATAGATCAGTATTTTAAATGAAAAAATCGCTTCTAATCGAATATTTTTACGTAAGTGCTTGCGTAAGTACCTACCTACTGTATTTTTTGTTTTTATTAGCCTGTTCAGTCCCTATTCTGGGCAAAGACCTGCCCACGCCACTCCTTTGATCTATCTACCTACTGATCTACTTACATCTACCTACTAAACAGGAAACATTGAATCAACTTAATCAAGTTACAACTTCAAGACGATCGCCTTAAAACTTATTAAATTCTCTACAAGTTTCATAACACGATCCGTTGAGAACATTAACATAAACGAGGTTCCACTTCAGCCATCCCTGTAATATTACACCGCGACCTTTGTAATAGTTAATGCATTTCATAACAATGTTAACAACACAGCTATCGTGTTCAGAAAAACGGAATCACTCTACATTTTACTGCCGTCGTAATCTTACGAATAAAAAAGTGTTACGACCTCTAAGGGGTGCTACCCTTCAAATGGAGGACTTGGGAGGCCAAACGACGGCTTTTTGTCATCTGACAATACCACAAATTGCGCAGTTTTGTACGCACACTGCCAATATAGTAGTTTTTTTAGCGCGTGTATTGTGTTAATAAATCAAATGCTGTATTATGAAGGTGACGATTTGTGTAGACGGTGTGGGTGATAACTCAAACTTTATATTTATGAGGGTATTGACTATCATTGTACACAGTAACGTTGTTATATTTAATCTTATTCGAATATCTTCATAAATATTTCTAGTGTCATTGTGAATGTTCAAAGATTTTTTATATGCCTGCGCGTATCATGTTTTAGTGCACACTTCAGACAAATGGTGGAGTTTCTTGCTCGTTCATCTTCATAGATACCTACGTTTTGGAACGAAAAACTGGCTTTCTAACTTCCAGACAATTCAAAAGTACCTGTAAATGGTGTAATTGAAATAAATGGTTAGACTTTCTCTCAAAAATAAAACTTGCCAACTTTTTTCTTTAAAACAATCAACAGAAATGTCTGACCTCTGTTGACTACAAAAACACCAAAAACTTCATTAGCATGAATCTTATATTTACACAGTGAAGTACCTAATACATACATATTTAATCCAGGTGCCTATTTAAATAATTTCGCAAGCAGTAATAACGTTATTGTTTTCGGCTAAAAACAAGCCTATTTATAGCCTCTGTTGGGGTGGAAAAGCTGTGAAAATATGTGCTATATAATTCATACTACCTGAACCTAAAACATGATCTAATTTGGGAGAAGTCGCCGGCAAATATGAATTGTGAATGTTCCGGGCGCCGCTCGTATTACATTAGTTACTCACAGCTTGCTTGTGTCTATAAATGTCTGAAAACCAATTCTCCATCTATTCTTCTATTTTCTATTTTTTTTTTCCTTGCCTCCTATTACATGGAACCTAAAACATAACGGCGGACTGTGGGTGTACATTGGTACACCTCTGCCTAACCCTTCGGGGAATATAGGCGTGATGATATATATGTGTATCAGTTCTACTAATAAAAACCTTTCAAAATCTAGTTGCAATCTCATCTTAGCAATGAGTTACGTAGAACAATATAGATAAAATAAATTCTTGACAGATTAAGATTGAGTTTAGATTGTGATCGATTCAAAAAAATTGTAGAATTGTCAACTGTTTTAGCAGAGGAAAGTAAAACGAATAAAAATAAAGAAATAGTCGCAATTTATTACTTATGTGACAAAATGCTATCATAACATTGTAGGTACCTACTGTTCTAAATATTATTATTTGGGATGTATAAGATGTTGCGTTTATTCTGAAATATATTGTACAAATATACATATAATATATCACTGCTTCACTATGTTAAATCTAGGCGAAAATCTTTGTTGCTTAGCACTTGCAACCCCGCCCGCTCTTTGTTGCAAGCCAAGAGAGCAAGGCTGAAACGGTTTAAACGGCCCATTACAGCCACTGAAGCACTAAAAAACACCTTTTTTTTTCTTTTGTTTCTTTAGTTTTAAAGAATACGTTGCCCTGCACTAGGAATTTCTCCATTGTTTTTTTTTTCAAGATGGGAAATCATCAAATGTCTTCCCCCGCCCTGGACCGGGCGGGAGGGAGTGTCAGACTTTTACTGACTAAAACCCATCCATGTCCTTTTTCTGCCCTTTGCGTTCCGGCGCGCTATCTGTTTCGAACAACCCACAGCCCCGGCAGGCATGGCACTTAGTGGCCCCTCCGAAAGGAATTTCTCCTGTGCCGAGGATTGATTTAAAAACATAAATAAACTTACTTTACTTACACAAACAGTCAGACTCGGAACAGCTATCTGTAGGAAATACAAATATTTGCGGGAATCGAACCAGCGACACGCAGCACAGCAGCCAATCGCTTAACCACTGCGCCAAAACGTCATTTTCATCATCAACATTTCATCGTGTCAATTACCAGTTAATAAATAATACTATTGCCATATAAATAAAGATGCTATTTGTATTTTTTTCTTTTTTATTAGACCGCAAATGAGGCTTATTACCGTTAATAAAAACATTGTAAATCTAGTCGCAATCTCATCTTAGCTATCAATGTGAGAAACTGGTCGCAAACTTAAGTAATTTAAAGATTAAGGCTCAGATTAAAATAGAAAAGTTCTTATAGACACAAGAATAATTACGAAACGAGATTTATTACTTCACAAAATATAGTTAACACTACTAACCAAACCACTCTCAAATCTTTAGCTTGATAGTAGTCGCTTGATACATGCAATACAGCATCTCCTTTGTTGCAATTGTTTAAACGTTGGCATTACGGCTACTGAGGCACTGTACGCCATTGTTTCCGACCAGTTAATAATGAATGCCCGCAATTGCTATCTACTTGTGTAGCCGGTCCATTGTAGTGACTATTGTCTTCCTGAAAGCTTGTAACTGTAGGCTGTAATGATGAGAAAAATAGGTTAACTCTTTTGCAGATGTAGGAAGATATTTAAATATTGTTTTTGTTTTTTGAAGCAAGTTTTAATAGTAATTGTAGTGGGAGGTGTGGGAGAGAGTATGTACTGTGTTCACACTAAATCAAAGTGCAAAATGCCAAAGACGCATACCTATGTACTTACCGAAAGCCAGTCAGGGCAACCTCCAGTTTTATCACTCAAATCTGTCCTTTTAATGAGAAATACCATCATCATATCAGCCGCAGGACGTTCACTACTGGACATAGGCCTATAGATTTCCAAAAGGACCGGCCGATTGAAAGTGGCCTGCATCCACCGTCTTTCTGAGGCCTTAATCAGGACGACTAACCAGGAGACAGCCAGGTGGATAAGGAGTACCAGCGGAAATATTATCAAAGTCAAAGCATTTATTTCAATTGGGCCATTTACACCTTTTAATTGCCACCTTTGAATTGTCAACGGTCAGAAAGTTTAAGCTCTATATGGAGAAGAAACTCCGCGGGCACTCTATGAATTAGTGTTTTCAAATCCTGGTTACATTTATATTCTTGTTGCTTTGTTGTTGTTATGCCATTATAGTTATCTGTATTATTGAAGAAACAGAAAACGCAGTAAGCAGATTTTAAGTAAATTTTAACGATATTTTTTTGCCAGTTTTAGTACCTTTATGAACATAACTACTTATGAAGTCAGATACATAATATAGCAGACAGACGATGGTTATATTTTAGGTCAGAACTAGAGTAGAGAGTAATATATCATCAAACACATTTTATCCCCATAATTCAAATAATTTGAATTGTGACATTGTTCTCAACTACGTTGGAACTTCCACCAAACATTTACTTAACTTCCTGTACATAGAACCGCACGTCAATCGACACAGTTTGACCTTATTAGCGTCTTAATACAGCGACATAAGGGCGGTTTTCGTATGACAAGTGCTACTACTGTCGTGCGGTTATCTGTACAACAAGTACATGGGCACATTTGTGTAGCGACGAGCTTCCGGTTCCGGTTGGACTCCCGAGTGTTGGCGGAACTGACAAGTTTGCTTAGCGCAGTGTTGCCAACATTAGCCCATTGTCATTAAAGTTGGGAAGTTGAGTGTTTTGCCGTGTGAGTTAAAGTTGGAATATAAATTGTGATATTGCATACCATAACACATAGCGTATAGTAGTGTTTTGCATCTTAGAACAGCAGTATTGAGGTTGATGTTTTTGGTTGGGATCGTTCCAATAGATAATGTTAAGAATATACTCTTACCTGTACTTGTCACTAAAGATTAAGAACAGAGGAATATATTTTTACTAGCCTTTACTACTCTCCCACTCCTGGGTTATGGCCTCCCCCATTCCTTCCAGTTTACTCTGTGTTGTGCTTCCTCTC
The DNA here is from genome assembly GCA_932526535.1 of Caradrina clavipalpis. Lineage (NCBI taxonomy): Eukaryota > Metazoa > Arthropoda > Insecta > Lepidoptera > Noctuidae > Caradrina > Caradrina clavipalpis. The sequence goes on from OW052108.1 coordinate 7,093,591, forward strand.
ATCAATTCCTGAGGGAGCCATCTTCTCAACGGTCTTCCGCGAAAAAATATAGTTTAAAAAATTTGCGCAAATATTATTTAATAAAAAACTCTTTCCAAACGTAACTTGTGTCGTTGACTGACTCGGTAGCCTAGTGGTCCTAAGCGCAACTGCTACGCTAGAGACCTTGGGAAATTGGCAATCAACTTGCCTCCTATCACATGGCAATTAAAAAATACTGGCAAACGTTGGGTGTACATTGGTACACCTCTGCCTAACCCTCCGGAGAAAGCACAACGATTATCTCACAATAATTTAATTAATTAATTCTACTAATTTAATATGCTAAATGAGTTACGTAGTAATATAGTTCAATATAGATACAACCAAAATGTATACTAAGAATAGATTTATCTACATAAACCAATATTATAGAAACGTATAGTTAAACGCCAAATATGTTATGTTTACTATTCAGTAATACAGTTCATTGTAGATACATCCAAAACTTGTGCTAAGAATAGATTTATCTGTACTTATAATATATAGAAGTAAGATTTGGTTGATTTTTTTGTTTTTAAAAGACAATGTTTGGAAGTACTGTTCCGATCACAAAAACTGGTTCACTGATAGAAAGCTCCTTTACTGTTGAGTACCCATCCACGCAGACAAAGTCGTGAGCATAAGCTAGTAATTAATATAATATCATTATGATACAGTTTGGGGGCATTTTGAGTGGAGAAACAAGTGGTTTAGTTTGTTTTGGCAGATCTAAAGAAAGAATGAAAAAATGTGTTTATTGACACAGAACCTGCACCCAATAAAAATATTAAATATAAAAATACAAAAATTAAAACACATTATTGTGTTTTTCTTTATCCTGTGGCCAGCAAGACATGACACTCATTTCTTACTAAACCCATGTATGAGCGCTCGTAAAGCAAGAACAAAAATAAAAAAACACAAAAATAAGAAAAGTATAAGTGTGTTTAGTTTTTCCATGTACTGCGTGCTCCGAAAACAACAAATGTCCGGTTGAGCCACACTTACAGTTTATGTCGTACATTATCTCTACTAGCCGAAACACTAATCCATGCAATCGTAAAACTTCCTCCCGAGCCCATTCGGTTAAGCTTCCGGAATCCAAGGGAGATTCGGGGTAAGGTATTAAATTCCACGTATCAATATTAAATTAAATAAAACCTTGACGAAATAGTGGTGATGAGATTGAAAGGTTCAAAGTAAATGGATAGTTTTAGTATGAAAGGTGTTTTGGAGATATGAATACTGAGAAATGTGTATTAAAGCCGGCCAAAATCAATTAGACGTGCAACACCTACACGGTAAAAATGTATATAATAACTGGCCTTTTTTACTTCATTAGATGGCAAAGAAGCCGGGAGGCAGTGCCCTATTTAAGCTGACAAGTCATTTGTCAAAATTAGTGGTCACCGCTACTACCATTCCTTGCACATCAGCAATACCTTGTCTTCTCATCCTTCTCTTCTGCCTTGGACAAAAAAAGACAAACAAACTAAAGAAAAGAAAGCTAAATAAAATAGACGGTAGACCGACTTTACCCAATTAAGAATCATTTCTGAACATAACCTTACCAGTTTATTAACTTTATAAGACCTTTCTAAAAATAATACGCTTCTATGTAGTAGTAGCATCACTAAGATGTAAAATTGTTTGTTTCTTTAAGGTAATCTCAGGAAGTACAGGCCCGTTTATAAAAAAAATATTGCACTGGTAAAACGCCAATAAATAAATAAATAGTCGGGGTCATAAGATATGTTTTATAATATTCTTGACCTCCACACGGACCAAGGAGCGGACAAAATCTAATGTAGAATAATGTTTTTCTCATGTTACTATAAACCTGTAATATATACGTGTAGGGGTATTTGCTCGGCATGTTTTGCTGGTAAACATCGCAACTAGATAACGGAGCGGCAAACTTTTAGGCCGCGAGCTTCGAACACACAAGTTTCGCGGTCGCACTGTTTCAATACAAGAATTTTGAGGTACATAGTTGCTTACTCTATTTTGATAGGAGTTCTAACATCGTGGTCGCAAGCTTGTCTGCTGAAGTGTTGAGAGGGGGGTCCTGAGTTTCAACAAGGTTAAGCAAATTGTTATTGGGTTTTTATTTGGAAGTTGATGTCACATACCACCATGTCTTGGTAAGGACGTCAAGTCGTTGATTCTGCGCTTGATTTTTCCCCGATCGTGAAGCATTAGACTGTTCACTGCCAGACTGCATAAAAAAGAAAGAAAAGCGCGATCTCACGACTATAGTAATTACTCGATAGTAATATTACACCATCAAATAGGGTAGTTGACACCACTATCAATTGACATAATTACTTTTTATGAGCTATCAAAACGCAATTATCCCATAGGTTTTGTATGGCAATATTGAACTGTGACGTCACTTATCGGCCTACTCAATTGACTTTTTATTTATTTATTGATTTCAAAGCAAGTAAAAATTTAATTTTACAATAAATTAAAAAAGAGTCGGTTTTCAGGGCTAAAATAAACTATTTTTAGGGAAGTTGTGTCTTAGAACTATTGGTTAGTGGTGACAACTACCCACTTGAATTTGTTTAACAATATTCAATTAATATTAAGAAATAGCGGGTTGCATCGCTTTTCCAGGTGTTCCTTCTCAATTGGTAGTTATTATTTTTCCAGCACTCAAGCTTTGACTGCAACATGACTTGCCACACTCGAAGGCAAAGTTGATCCCTCCTAATCCTTGCAGCCCGCAAGTCTACACGCAACGGGCTTATAAACTTTTACCACTCTAATAGAAAATTGCTTTTCTTGGTATAAAGTACTTTAATATGTGTACTACTTTCTATTGCGATGATATAATGCAACATACACAATATGTTGTTCGCATTTTCCTTACTCAACACACATTTTATATTTCATACATGTTTTGATGTTGAACTAAGACTGTTTTGTTACTTACAGCTAAAGAAATAGCTGCTAATTATACTAATTAACGCTGTGAACACAGTTGTTACAATGTGAGTTAAACTCGCGACGCATAACTACTGCTTTGCAGACATTAGCACGAACTATTAATTTACTTTACTAAATAATGCTGTGCTCCTGTATAGCGAGTGTAAAGAGATAATTAACAAAGCTGGAAGTTACATGTTGTTTTGTATCATTGCGATAATTTCTTGTTCTAGTCCTGTTGTAGTAGTAGGGGAAACTTTTGTTTACGGAGACATTAAAGTTCAAAGTTCCTTTTGGGCACTTTTCCTGTTGATGGGGATGCAGAGGAATTTTTTGATGCCATATAGTTTTAGTTTCTTTTTTGTTGTTATTATTAATGTTTTTTTTTATGTTATCTAAATTTTTAATAACCCATTACCAGTGTTCTGTTATATGCACCCAAAAGCATAAAGATAGACGTATGGTAGGTACGTTATACGTTACCATATATTTAGATTTTTCACATTTAAAATCAAAGTTGTTTCCCAGCATTAAATTTGGTTAATCTTATTTCGTATGATGGGCAGTATGATTATGTAGTCAACGGCTATGTGATGTGTTTTTGTCAATCCGCATTTCACATCGCTATCATATCCTTAATCATAATCCTATTTGTATCTACAGTGTTCTTATATCTCACGATACAGCAAATTATAATCATACACCTTATGTATAAGACAGGGAGTCTAAAGTCCTACTAACACAATTTGTAAGCAAAACGCTGTGTAAATATTTTGCAAGTTGTGTAAGAAATGTGCGCCGCGACTTTACGAGGCAAGGAATATTTAATTGACACAAATACGGCATCTGAAGTACAACCACGCAAGCTTACGTAGCTCGCAATACGTAGTGCTCCCACTTCATATAATAAGTACACTTGGTAAATGAATTTAGTGAATAATATATGTTTTCTGACCACACAGACTAATATTACTATACATTTCTTCAGCTGTTATTTCTGAGCTGAAGAGTTTCTCCTTTGAACGTGACATCTTCGAAACTGCTGGTCTGATTATGAAAAATCTACGTTATAAGAAAAAGAAGCTACGTTATTTCTGAGTAGGTACTCTTTTATATTAATCTGTAATAAAAAGGTTCCGTAAGATAATTCACACGCAGACAAAGTTACTGGCCGCAGCAACCATAACTAAACTTACAATAGACGGGACGAGATTTTAGTAAAAGAAAAATAAATACGGCACAATAACTGCCGTTATATGGCCTTTATTTTTGTATTGCTAAAATAAATAAAGGTCCTAGTTTTGCGTCAGGATGCAAAAACAACGATAATAAAATAACATTTTCCACTTCTGTATTTTATCAACAATATTTTTATTTTGTACCGTATTTTCCGAATGCAGGAATATTTACATACAAAAAAAAAATACGCAAGACCGGGGTCATACGTTTAAAATGTATGGCAGAAGGGAATGCGTCAAAAGGGTCTCCCTCGGCCTTTCAGTACATGACAAAGTAATCATAAATCATACGTTATTTGCCGCTTAAACTGAAAAATGCTCTAATGTTTTCCTGTCTGTATATTTTCAGTACACAATAGGAACTGTGTGACGACGTGTGATACATTTTCAGTTTTAGTAAAATGGAATTTTGTTACTCAACAACACCTATATTGTTGAATGTTTTACTCCGTGTCAAGTACACATTTCCGTATTCTTAGGATACACTAGCTTGTGCCCGTGACTGTGTTCGCGTGAATGTCGATTTTTACAGAGTTCTTTTTTGCATTGTTCCCTAATTATTTTTCTAAAATATATACCAATGAAAGTCCCGTCAAAATCGGCCTAGCCTTTTTGGAGATTAACCAGAACTTTGGTTCTAGCAACAAAAATAAAAATATGTTTCATGTAGGTACTATGTAAACTTGCATATTTATTTTGCAAATAGCTGTTATTTTGACAATACAAATAGACAATTCAATTTTTTTTTGTGTCATAAATTTTGTGTCACAAAATATAACATTTCAACAAAAAAACCATTCACGTTTAAAATGGTCATCATGTCACGTCTTATCTTCCATATTTGTGCACTAGTCCAAAAACTAAATTGCAAAACCTTTAGCTACTATATCAACAAACAATCAGCGTTCATTCATTTAAAAAAGAGTTAAAAGCTTTTAGTTTTGTGGATATCAAATTGCAGAGATCCAGCAAAAACAAAAAACAAACAAAGAGTAAGTCGCAATTTATCACACCGCTTCGCTGTGTTGGCAGCCATTCGTGCTAGCTTCAATTTAACGGTGCTATTTAATTAATGGTCTTACAAATTGATTCCTTGCATGCACTGGCAACACTAGATATTTATTTTTATTAAAGCTAGCTTTTGGCCGCGACGTCGTTCGTGCAAATGTCGGTTATCGCGGATTCAGACGAAGTCGCCGCGAAGCCTATATTCTTTTTTGGGATTCAAACTTACACCGAACCAAATTTTATCAAAATCGGTTCAGTGGTTTAGTCGTGAACACGTAACAGATAGACTGACATAGCACTAACAGTATTAATATAGTAAGTACTAATGGATTTTTTCTTAAGCTTAGTAATAGTCAGTAGTAAAGCTCTTTGTGCAGGAGCTCGTCCGGCTAAGTACTACTACCATACAGCTATTTTCGGCGAAAAGCAGCGTTGCTGTGTTCCTATTTGAAGGGTTTGAGTGCCAGTGAAATCACAGGCCGGGGTAATTTCAATTTGTCTTTAGGATGGGAACGCATTTGCAAGGCGTATTGTAGATATCTATAGGCAGAGGTGACCACTTAATAGGTGGCAGAATCGGTTTGTTCTTCATCCAACGATGTTAAAAAAATACATTGCTAGAGTATAAAATACACAGACATATTAAAGTTACAAATACACTAACATTTTTTTTTATTAATTCCTATTACACACTCTTTTTATGTATTTACAACGTAAGAGATTTAATTAATTTTGTTAGGCCACATTTCAGCCACAAATGCAATGTTTCAAATATTATTTTTAATGTTACACACCAATATCATAACAATATAACCACAAACATTAGTGAGAGGTTTCCTGGCTAAAAACACCTTTTTTTTTGTGAAACATCAACAATGTATTGTGTTGTTCCTAAATGAACAAGAAACAAGAAATGAAAATGACGTGCAACCTTGTGTTTTGTACTCGTATTTCTCATATGAGGTAAACGAGTGGTATGAAATACAACAAAATATAAAAAGGAACTTTATTATACATACATGAATTTTCTATATACAGGGTGCTTTGAAATTGCTCGTATTCCTCTCGGGAGAAGAAACTATGACTAATTTAGAATGATTTAACCCCTATCACTTGGGGGTCGAAAATCCGCCATTTTCGAGAAAATCTACTTTGTTTTTATTTTTAGAAAAATCCGAATTTTGGTAATTAAAAAAAACTTATCACTTTTCAGCCTGAAATTTTGTATGATCTGATAGCTTACTAATTGACCAACCTCTCTAAAGCTAAAAACTGTGTAATTTACTGTTAGATTTTATGTTGTATGTTAAAACCTGCAATAAATAAAAAAAAAAAAAACTAATAAGTGATAAGTTTTTTTTTTATTAATTTTTAATTACCAAAATTCAGATTTTTCTAAAAATAAAAACAAAGTAGATTTTCTCGAAAATGGCGGATTTTCGACCCCCAAGTGATAGGGGTTAAATCATTCTAAATTAGTCATAGTTTCTTCTCCCGAGAGGAATACGAGCAATTTCAAAGCACCCTGTATAATATATTTCTAGACACCATATTACCTGCTCCTTGCATACATGAAGTTGCGAGTGTCGTGATGGCCCAGTGCTTAAGATGTCCGTTTCGCTCTCTACCAATGTGCCTTTTAAAATAATATACCTGCTTTCTATATCGATGTCATTGATCTAGGAAAAAATCGTAACGAAACTTGGAGTTGATAATTATAAAAAATCTGAAATCACCAATCCGCCTTTAGCGTGGTAATCGCTCGTGCCTTCTCTATATGAGAAGAGGCTTTGCCTACTGCAGGGCAAAGCCTCTTCTGAAAAAGGCGTTACTTATTTAAATTTCTTGCAACATAACAAGTACAAAAGCGTACGCGGCGAGGCGGGAAAGAAGACTCAATTTTTTTTTAATTAAAGTTAAAATGCTGATTCATTTACCATTTTCATTTTAAGTGGTTTTCCATGAACCGTAATTTCCACAATGGGTAATATTGTCGCGATGCATCAATTTCTATTGAATTCTTTTTTCCATAGTCTCGCATAATGCCATTATCCCACCTGTAAGCGATAAATTGGCGATCAAAAGCGCTGTATTTGTACCTTTTTCTTTGGAGTATTTTGCAATTTCCCCTCTGTTAAGCGGTCGAGTGAAAAATTGCTTTTGTTCAACGAACTCGATTCACACTTCATGTGATGGAAATTAGCCTAAATATTCAAAATTTCGTTAACAAGAAAGTGAAACAATATTATTAAATAGAACCCTGTATCCTAATAATATTATAAACGCGTATGTTTGTGTAAAAAAATATACTGGCGAACTGTGGGTGTACCTACATTGGTACACCATCCTTCGGGGAATACAGGCGTGAGGGTATATATATAATTTTTTTTAACTTTGTGAAGATGGATGGATGTTTGTTCCTCTTTCACGCTTAAAAGGCTGAACAGATCTGGGTGAAATATGGCATAGAGATAGATTATTGTCTGGACATAAGCTGCTTTTTACTTACCTCGGAAAAATGTACGGTTTCCATGGGTTAATATTATATTAACATTCACGCGGTCCAAGTCGGGGGCAGAAGCTAGTGTAAAATACATTTTGATAATTCCTGCAAGGTCCATTTATCCATCCAGTTTATCTAAATCTAAAATGAAATGAAAACCATATTGAAACAGTCTCACAACATGCACCAAGTTCCATTTCCAAATTGATTAAACACTCGGCAGCAGAAATAAAAAAAAAACACACACACAGTATTCCATTTTTGAAATGTTCGTATTGTCTATTGAAAATACTTGCCACAGACGCTACTTCTGCATTTTTTTAGAACAAAACTTCACTTGGAATATTCGGTCTCTTTGAAACAATTTTCGACTAAAACTGTTCATATTTTAACCTTTTTCTTGATGTATTCAAAGGTCGTCGAATGTCCAGCGTAGTGGCAATAAAGAGTTTGAAGCATAAAATGTAATAGGCTAATAGAGAGCAGGTGAAAGCTATTAGAGAAGCACTTGGATTAACACCGTTACTTACACGCAGATATTTTCTGAGTCAGGGAGGGCACCTCTGTATAAAAGAAAAATGTTTGAAGATATTTTTTTTGTTAAATGAAAATGTTACCCCACTCTCGGAATTTCTCCTGTATCGTGGGCTCGTTTACAAACATATAAACTCATATACACAAACAATCCTGATGGAAAAGACCCCGTGGAATCCTTATGGATAAAATTCCATGGGCTATATTAACACATAACATACCATCACGCCTGTATTCTCCGAAGGATTAGGCAGAGTTGTACCAATGTACACCCACAGTTCGCCGGTATGTTTAGGTCCCATGTAATAGGGGGCGGGCCTATTGTCATTAACCAGGCACAAACCCTGAAATTCAATTTTAAAAAGTTCGCAATAGCAGTTCGGATTGTTACTGAGAATTTCATAGAGAAACCCACTATCACTTTTTGCTCAACCTGGGAGTAATCGAACCCGAGACCTCTAGTGCAGCAATCACGCTTAGGACCACTAGGCTAACGAGCGGGTATAGTACTTGATAGTACTCATTTAAAATCTTCCAAAAATATTACTAAAATTAAAAACCAACATTGTGCGCGTTTCAGCCACTCTGAGCTGCATTGCCGAGATTTTTCCCTGAAAATCCTTTGTAGAGCCTACCTACAGAGCTTCAAATTTTTTGAATCTCATATAAAGGTACAATGGTTTTGTTATTCATTTCATCTATTTTTTCTGCGCATAAAAATTACCTTTTTATGAATAAAATGGGTTATTCATCTGCAATATTTATCTTGCCGCATTTTAATAACACTATTTGCATGATTATTATAATTTGCTGGCATTTAAACACTTTTCTATATATTTGAGAGGTTTTATTACTGCTAAAGTGTTGTAAATGCCTTTTATATTTCTATATTTTTCTCTTCAATATATGTAATATATTAATATTAATATCAATATATGTAATCAAAAGTAAAATAGAATTAAACAGACCTACATAAAAAAAAAACCAAAGAAATACATAAATTATAAACCATGAAAGATTACAAGCCTTTCCATTCCACATCTTTTGTAAACTCGTCTTCATAAACGAAATATTATATGAGTTGTTATATAAAATAAAAGCCTTTATTATTACATCGCTCTGCCTACAGAGGAAAACCTCCACAATTGAAATTTCATTACTTGTTTGCAGGGCTTCCCTTTGTAACCTTAAATTAGAGAATGAGCCGCGTTGGTGAATATAATGTATACTTTCCTCTTTAAAAATATATAATATAAAATTTCTATTACGTGTTTTTTAGAAGCAATAATGTGTTATTATGTTGTTTTAATCTATGCTGATATTATAAAGAGGAAAGATTTTTTTGATACGGAATATAGTCTGAAACTTCCGTACCGATTTTAACCATTTTTTTACCAGTAGATAGCTACATTATTTCTTAGTAACATAGACTGTATAAAATCACGCTACAACCCACGGGAGCAGAGCAGTAACTAAAGACGTAACTTAACGGGGTTGAGATACCGTGTCGACGGCGCGTTCGTGTTCCACGCGCGCCTCAAAGAGATGTCAGCAAACTTGGAAGGGGCCACTAAGGGCCGATGCCTGCCGGGACTGCAGGTTGTTCGAAAGAGATACCGCGCCCCCGGAACGCAAAGGGCACATGAAGGAACATAGATGGGTTTTAGTCAGTAAAAGTCTGACACTCCCTCCCGTCCCGCCCAGGGCGGGGGAAGTTATTTGATAATTAACCATCTATAAAAAAAAACAGGTTTGAAACAAGGCACGCGGACGAATTCGCGGGTATATAAATATACGATAAGATATCCTTGTGTAGTAGCAGATGGTGATAATAGTTTTCTTTTGTAAGCAATGGACAATGGATTTGGGATAACGATGAGTTTTATAGCTAGTATGGTTAAATATTTAAGGCAAGTAAAGTTAATAAATTAAGTCGCTATAATCAAATCTTACTCTACAAGTTGCCACAGAAACTTATATTAAAAAAGAATCCTTTAATTCGATCTGTTGTTATTTAATATATCAATTGATTGTTTTCGTATGTTTAAATCCGCCTTTGTACTTTTGTTGCATAAAGTTTAAATAAATAAATATTTTATTCCACTATAGACACCTAAACTAAATAGTTTGCATTAACAAACAAAAAGTACAAGTAACTTTAACTCCCTGATTTTTCATTCAGAACCGTATATTAAAAACGTTTTCCACTCCTAATACCTCATTCAAACTACACACGAAAATGCAAAATATATTCGTAAGCATATTTTTAACCCTTTTTTACTAAGTTGGGCGGTGTGTCAGTGCAGACAGCCACTGTGCGACTACAGTGAGGTATTTACATGAGAACAGGCTTGATTAAAGAGCGGGTTTGAGCCGTTCCCGCCATGTTGTTCCCGACGACGACCCGCAACACGCTGGCTGTAAACTCAATATGCGACCTTCCTGTAACGTACTTCATCGATATTGTTGCTACATGGTATCTCGAGATTAACAATTTCGACGGAATTGCCTGATGTTGTTGAAGTATTTTTTGTTAATTAATGATAGTGAGCATAACAGTGGGTTGAATTTAATCTAAAAAAATATATTACTTTTCAAAACTTGTAAAGTTTGGAACTAAGTATACGTAACTTACGTATTGTAACTGAGTTAAAATTTTTGTTTAAGTTTACTGACTTAATTTCAATCGAAAAGAAAGGCATTTTTATTGCCTAAAATCACACAAACATTTGAAATATTTAGATTTCTAGTTATTTGATATTTTATCATCTTACTGCGTTTATCCCATGTTCCTTGGGGTCAGCGCAACAACACGTTTTCTTCTTCCATTCCGTCCTGCCAACCGTCATGATACCTCAATAACTCCCTTCTCATTCATACCATTTCTATTAGATATATTTATTTTTAGATTCTGCCAAAAATGTATAATTAATAAGGTTTACATAGAAATATCTGTCGTATGAATATTTTTAAGAAACTCGCGACAGTAAAGGAACTCAAACGGATCGCATACATGATCAAATAAATTTACAAATAATTCTCGTGAGCGATGCGATTTTATTACGTTAACAAAACGAACATTGAGCGTATTTATGAGTATATAAACATATCCTACTTCCTACTCATATTATAAATGTGAAAGTTTGTATGGATGGATGGATTGATTTGGTTTTTTTTTTTGGTTTGGTTCTCTTTAACGCTTAAACAGCTGAACTGATCTGGGTGAAATTTAGCACTGAGATAGATTGTAGTGTCGAATAACACATAGGGTACTTCTTTTGCCGAAAAAATGTGCGGTTCCTGTAGGATACTATATCAAATTTGACGTGGAAGGAGAATAACAAGAAAGAACCTATCTATCCATTTTATATTTACAAAAAGTTTAAGAAAACTTTCGACTTAGCTTAAATAAAATAGAACGAATCCTAACTAATTTATAAATGCGAAAGCGACTTTGACTTTATTTGTTTGTTACGCTTTCAGAGCTAAACTTCTCAATCAATAATCATGAAGTTTTGCATACACGTTCGGGGTACTGTAAACGACACAGGGTACCTTTCATCCAGAAACAAAAATACTGTTCCTTTGAAATAACTTTTAAAGGCGAGTCAAGTCATGGGCAAAAGGTAGTCAATAAAGCGAATTACCCCGATTTGACCTCCCTCAAAGTCTGAAAGCCTTTAAATAGTCGAAGGTTTATCTTGATCTCTCTTCGAGGATAACTTCCTTCGAGATTTGCAATTTATACATAATCTTTAATTCTTAGAAGATTTCGGTTCGGATAGCTATTTGGTCTTACAAAACCCGTAGGCTTTATATTTCCGAAATTATTTTCGTGGTTTTATTTCTCTGTAAGTCATTCAAATTGGTATTTAAAAAATGAGATATTTACCTTGGTTTCTTCAAAGAAAAATTAATGTGACAAATTTATCAAACTTGCTTGTAAAATGGGTTCTATTTGCAAAATTTCGGTTTTTTCATGCTCCATGAACGAACCACAAACACATACAGAACATATATTATACACTATTAAAACTTGATAAATAATCTTAATCTCAATCTGAACCTCAAAGAAATTACAAAAGCAAATCTTACACTGCCAGCTAAACCCGCATCTCGTTCAATTTGAATCTTTAACCGAGAGTTTAAATCGAATCGAGCCTATCAGAACGGAACACCGAATTACAATGTTAATGAACCTGTTACCTCCTATCTGTTCAATTTCTTCGCAAACCTCGCTGAACTTGCTTTTATTGGTGTTCTTCGAAAACTGGTTTTGCCAAGCAAGGTCCACGGATTCTTTTTATTCGACCTCCGTGATAAAATATTGCACCCCCGACAATGGGAAGGTCAATTTCGGAGACCAGATAAATCATATTCAATCGGGTGGACTGAAATAAAATTAGAATAGGTAATTTATTTTGTGCAATTTCGTTTTTTTTTTGTTAGTTGGCAAAGTAAGCTGTGGAAGACGTTTTTTGAAGAATGGTAATTGATGCCAATATTTATGTTTCCAGTTATGATAAAGTCATCTTTATGAGTAGTTCTTAAGAAGATTATTTCGAAAGTGCGTTGCTGCGCGCGATAAACAAGTGTAGTCTAATGATATTTGGTCAATAAGTAATTTGAATTATCACATCAAGTTATTTGACATAAATTGACGAATCACGGGCTACATCATCAAATCTCTCCTTTCTTAAAAAAATCATCGAATTTCGTTTTTTTTTTTACCAAAATATGTCTAGATTACGGTTCGTGTGAAGCACGCAATACACAAATAGTTTAGTTTCTTAAAAACAACACTTACCTACTGCATATAATAAAAATTGCGAGCTTTCTAATTCGCGAGAATTACACAAAGCACGCAGCGAGATTCTCGCTCCCCATTCAAAGTTCTAGCCTCCGACAGCTATCTCCAATTGAATAAAATGAAGGTCCCATTTTGTAGGTAGGATATTTATTACATTTTGGTACAGATTTTTTAAGATTTCAGTTGAAAGTGTTTATAAATCACCCATTTCAATTAACGTCCGAACAATGACTCCGTTCCTTTGTCGATTTAATGGTTTTAAATTGAAACTCATTAATTTTAACATTCACTCCAAAAGCTATTGTGATTAAATATTGCGCTTATAAATACTATTTATTATTTTAGGTTCGAATCCGGTTATGTAGCAAGTACCAAAGTGATTTTTAAACAACTCAAGTTATTCTCAAATACTGAGCAAGCGTGGTGATTTGATCACCACGCTTGTTCATGCCTTCTCTGTCTGAGAAGAGACCTTTGCCCTGCTGTGGGACAATAATAAACTACTGGTAATAATAGACGTTATCTGAATGGCCTTTTCCCAACTATGTGTTTTACATGGAGGGAATTTACTAGTATTATTATTCTATACCAATCAATACCAAAGTGCCCTATACTGCCCTGATAACAAAGAATGCAGTAATCGTCATTTTTGTGATTTTCACTTTTTTCCAGAAATGGCATCCCAGGAGGTTCATGCACATGAAAAAAAAATATTTTCATAAAAAAATTCACTCGAAGTATGTTTTTATGATATGATTTTCGCCGTACTTGCATGAAAACTGCTTCAGTGATAAGAAAAAACGCAGTATTAAGCATGACCTAAGAAAGAATGCAGTACTTGCAAGAATAAACTAAAACAGAATGCAGTGATATCCACTACTTTATTGTTTTGTTTTACATCCAGTAGACAAATTGCTAAATCAAAACGCAGTACTCCACATTACTGTATTTAAGTGTAGTAAAGACTTGCGAAGTCGTAGCCGTAGTCGTAGCAGTGCGATCCATTGCCGCGTTTTGTCTTAGTAAATCAGTTCGGCGACGTCATTCGGTGGAGTAATACGAATACGAATTTGCAAAAACATGTTTTTTTTTTACTTCACCCTAATGCTGCATATTATAAGAACATAAAGTAGGTTTTTAACATCCGTATAGTTTACTCAATACTTTATTTGCATTCCACGATGTAAAAACTTAGGTCGTAGCTAAGAAACTAAAAAAACCTTAACCTTAAATGCACCTATATAAATCGTTGAGAAGACACAGTACACTTCAACTTAGTTCCGAGCATATAATAATGGCAATAATTACTAAAAAAGAATGCAGTAATCAACTTGTGCTAAGACATAATGCAGTAATACGCGCAAGTGCTGCATTTAGTTTTAGTATCCTGTGACTCGGAAACGACCTGATAATAAACCGAAACGCAGTAATACGTATTATAATTGCATATATTAGTAAATTAAATAAAGGAAAATTATCTTGTAAAAGCTTGATTTTTTTCCGATTTTTTAGATATATAATATGGCCAATAAAATACGAACAACTGGCTCAGATCATATGAAATATGTTTTTTGCGTTTATCTCGGAACCGCCATTTTGCGATTACTGCATTCTTAGTTATGACGGCAGTATACTTTTGACGTTATTACAATTTCCATATCAAAGTTATTTAAATATTATTAAATAATAATTTAATCATCGTAATCTCAAAGAATCTTTCTCTTTGACAATATTTTAACATAAAAAGAAGAACGATATCAACATAATAATTAATTACAATCAAGATCGTCGTAATAACTGTTTTAAAGAGCAATTACAAAGATTGTTAATTAAACTTACTTAATGTTAATAACATTTAACTTTAAAATAAACTTTATTGTTTCAGGGCATTCCTTAGAATTCTGTGCGTCTGCTGCCCGAGGAAGTTGCGTCGGAAATATCAGCCACAACTCCGCTTCAAGCAGTCCCAAGTGAGTATCCGAGCTTACCCAACAAAACTTAATAGAAAATAAGTTTTTTTTTTATTTAAATAAAAAAGACCTTAAAGTAAAGGCATTTCTAATTCGGTTGCAAATTAAATTGCTTTTTCTTAGATTGTCATGAATTTGTTCTTTTACTTTCAGTTGCGCACGACTCGACGTTATTACTCATCGAGCGAACTGATGGGCATACAACAGCTCAGGCAGAACTCCTGCGAGCAAACTTACATATAGCGAATCAGCTCCCTTTTATACATCGCTTCGATTCTCCTCCATATTTCCAAGTGCCTTGATGAAAAAATTCAATTCGTATCTTCCAAAAGTTTCTAGTAACACTATGCGAATTAGGAGCCATTCAGAGCCGTGAAGGAGAATAATCTCAGCCGGTGATATTAAGTAGATGTACGTTGATACGGTTCGTTCGGTCCAGTCGGTAGTAAGGGATAGGAAACATACGTGTCGAGGTACGTGCAGACTTGTTTCCGCTCACATGTTGCACTCTGTCTTGGTGTGCCCTTGTGTGCCCTCTTGTGCCATCGTGTGCCCCCGCCCTTGTTACTGTCCACGCTCTTACAACAATTTGTCTGCACTCGTGTCATTGTTAACTGAGATAACATAACAACCCGACTCTCTGACTACTATTCAACGCTTCTCATCCCTATATCATGTTATACTAACAACAACAACGACCGCTTGAATTCTGCATGGTTTTCCAACGTAAATTTTAATTTCAATGTTTTTTAATTTATAATCGGTGGTTTGCATGACTGGGATCCGATGGATACTATATGCTGTGTCGTATTAATTGTGCAACGTTAATTCATTATGATGTTTTTTATATAATAAATCACATCTGTCATTCTGTCACGCCAATACATTACACGCTATCATCGTGACCTAAAGTTCAGTTCAGTTCAAAACATGGCGACACTTTTGTGCTTTGTGAAAATATTTAAAGGAAGAATAAATGTTGTGTCTAATCCAGAATGTCATAACTTCACAGGTCCCTACTTCTATTTTCCAAATAGTTTGAATGTGTTGTATTTTAGTAAACTCTCTTCATCCCTACGTGTTGTGAGTTGCATGATTCTGATCAAACCCTTTCCGCTTCGTACAACTCCAATGAAAACTACGTTGCGAAAGCAATAAAACTCCTCCCATTTTATGGTTTCCAACTAACTTGATGATTGTTACGTTTGTTACAAAAGCTTATAAATAACGCGAGGTTTGTGTTGCAGTACCCGGTGTCGACGATGATGTACTCGTCGGTGTCGCAGCACGAGATGTGTCGGTTGTGACATCAGGCGCGGGCGGGCACGTTCCGCGCGCCTCGCGGGCGGTGCTCCTGATGCAGGGATCGCCGCTCTTCGCGGTCCCGCCGCCGCAGCAGCGACCGGCCACCGTGCCCGGACCTTTACCGCATGAGGGCTATAGACCACACCTCCTTCGACGAGCCCATTCCGTGCGTTGAGCGGCACCTGTGTACTGACGTAGTACCTTACTGCCACGACTCCGAGTCTGTCAGTGAAGTGAGCCTAGAGAGTGACAGTAGAAACCCGTCGATCAAACGCAAAGCTAGCAAAAAGAAAGTGACCTACCAAACCAAAGCGGACGTGATCTCAAACTAGTTAGTTATAGTGTTCATTGTATATAAGTGTAGGTTGTTGTATGTGAATGGTTAGTTATTTGAGATTGACTTTATTTGTGCCAATATTGGTAATATTCAGCATCTTGATAGCTGTATTGGGCGTCTGAAAATCAAAGCCTTATCAAGTAGCGGTTTTTCCTTCAATTTTATTTTTTGTTGAATGTGTCAGTCTTCCCGCCAAAAGATTTCCTTAATTCAATTTTCTTAAAGAATTTAAAAAAATACTTTGTTTAGTGTGTGTACTATAGGTGATTATTTACATTAAGCATACTGCGACGATACTAAAAGCCATCTTAGTTTTCAAAATTTCGTAACTCGTGTCATTTAAGGCAATCTCAAGTAACACTCAAATAATTCTAGTCATGACTTTCCACGGGAAAAATTTCAATCAGGAGCTGTGATTTACTGATTAGCTGTGTATATAGTTTATGTACTGTACATATATGTAATGTTGTCAATCATGTAACGCTTAATATAGTGCCATATTGTAATTATGTCGAGTGGGAATTAATGCGCTTCATTACCTACATTGTAAATAAATTATGAAAACATTATTCATTCAAACATTCCAATACTCTTAGCAATACCAAATTATGTTCAATGGTGTTAAACAAAAGAATGCTAGCTTTAATTTATATGGATCGTTGTTTTTAACCCCCGACTCAAAAAGAGGAGTGTTATAAGTTTGACCTGTCTGTGTGTCTGTCTGTGGCACCGTAGTTCTTAAACGGGAGAACCGATTTGAAAGCAGGTTTCCTAGCGATGGTTCTTAAATATGTTTTATCAAAATCGGCTCAGCCGTTTAAAGGTTATCACCTCTTTTGTTAGCTGCGATAGGAATCTTTATTCTTCGTTCGGGAGTTACTCTTTATTTAATTTTATTACTTGTTCGTCATACTAAATGATATGAAAATTCTGTCAAGATAATCCTGAATTAATTATGCTTATTTGAAACCGAATGACTTTCATGACATTCACAGCCCAATTAAGAAATATCCTACGATATATTCAAGTTAGTTCTGCCGAAGTTTCAGAGCAATATTGTCAATTATTACAAGTAATAGATACTTAACTAACTAACATGTAATAACTTATAGTAATGCATTCCAATTTCAACGTGCTGCTACAAATTCCATTAGCAAAAAACAATAATTTTGCAAATGGAATTGGTAGCAGCCCGATGTTAGTGTTGAAATATTAAACATTAGTTATATTATTAATTAGCAATCAGAATTATCCCAGGTAAATAAATTCTATTTAAGTTATTTGTTTGTTGCCAAAATGAAAATGGATGGCAGACTAGAATCAAACATTTAAGTCATGATGAAAATTATATTTGTTCTGTTTTTGAAAGTTTTCGTCATAAATTATTCTAAATTCAATTTATAAGATCCATAGAGTTCTTCCAATTTTATAAACAGCTAGCTCTTTTGTGTAACGTCCTCCTTAGAGTTAAACCTGAAAATGTAAATATAATTGTTAAAATTATTATTGTTGTAATTAATTAGATTTTATTATAGTGGTCTAAACATTCCTTCCATCCTATTAATTATTATTATTATGATCTATGTGCTGTTAAGTTTATAAAATTACTTTAGCGTTGTATGTTGTCGTTTTGTATGAAGTAGATTCTTCATGTTGGTATGTTAACTTCCGTATTAATTATATCGCTTAGAAAATATTAAGGGGTTCCTTATATCCGTTAGGAAAACAATTTTCCAAAGACTTTTTGGAATTCGATTCCTTTCCTTATATCAAATATTAACCTTTAAAACCTAACCAACCTTTAAAAAAGCTTTTCTTAACCTTTTTAAAAGTTGTTTGTTAAAAAAAACATTTTATATATTCCTTTGATGTATTGTTATTTCTTAACATTAAAGTACATGGCTTATGAAGCTTCCCGTTGTGCAAAGACATACATTTTCTAAAGTTATCGTTACTCCAAGCACGTTGTAGATTTCGTTTATTTCAAATGTTTTATCATAACTTCTAAATAACTTTGAGCAAAATAACATCGTTATCGTTGCGTAATTAATTAATTTTTAGCTTGTTTTGTAATCTTTGTCAAGGTCACTCCCCCCTCGATGTGACCTTGACCCCTCTCCAAAGTAGGTGAGCTTTTAAGACTGATAAGACCGCTCCCGCTAAATTATTTTTCTACCTATTTTAATGTCAGATCTCAAATTATAACAGTCATAGTTAAGTACGTTGTTAAATTATTATAATTTAGGATCTTAAGAATTAATTAATGTGTCTTTAAGGACATTGAACCTTTCTAGTCATTTTATTTTGTCATACTGTTTTAATATTTTATCGTTGATAAGGTTTTTTGCGTTTCAATGAACATAAAAAATTTATTACAATAACTTTAATATCGAAAAACTAATATTGTTTTAACCTAAAAATATGATTCGGCTGGTAGTATGATTTACCTTGTTTACATAAATTGATAACAATAATGTCTGAAAGTTACTTAGTACAAGTTGCTAAGTATAAGTTACATTCAGTTAAAAATCATAGCAATAAAAGTCAAGTACAGTACCTATGAAGTGAATTTTGAACGTATTTTTTTATTGCTAGTAAATATTAAGTTTAAATTATTTTCAAAAGTGATGAAACACGAATGACTAAACTCAGATTCGAATATTCAAACATTAAAATTCAATATTGTTTTTTATTGTCATTGTTAATTAAATAAATACTCTTAATTTCATAAGGCTGCTAACACACCGATACCGGTCACTGTGGTACTTGAAATAGTGAATCAACTCGTAGTTTACTGCTAAACAAAACAATATCGGCGGCAGTACAAGTCGGCGGCAGTAAAAGTATTTTGTCGGTATGAAACACACAAGCCAAACATTTATTCCACTATAATGACGAGTTTAATACATTACTTTTCTGCACAGCGAGCAAATGTCACTTTTGGAACTATCATTTTTGTGCATATTGCAATAAAAAAAATCACATTATTACTTAACCATTTCTTTCCTCAATTGTACAATACATATTTTCTTTTCCACGATAGATGTCGCTGTGCTATCAAGTCAAAAATACTTTCTAATAATATTATAGCCTACAAGGCTTTGTCTTAATCTGATTCAACCCTTATTTTGTCATACCAGTGTGCCTGTCTTACACAGTAGTACCTAAAACTGTACATAACTACTCAATTAAAACATTTTAAACTTAAATAAATGTATACTTCTCGCTACAGCTAGATTAAAAATTATATTTCATTATTGTGTAAAAATTATATGTATAATTATATAAAACTAATTTAAAATGGGTTGTCGTATAAATTTATATAAAGTATTTTTTCTATGAGGTTGTTTTATTTCGAGTTTCCAACCAAAAGCTTCTATAGACAATGTGTGAAAGTATCTACGTCTAAATATTGCCCAAACTAGCAATAATTGGGTACTTAGTAAACCCATACTACCATTCTACGTAACTTCATCAGGCTCATTAGGTATCATAAGAGATCGTTAACGTCTAGCCAATGCTTCCCAAAAGAAAAAGTGGCCATAAATATTTGTTAGGATACAAGAATACCAGCCTTTTCTACCTACTTTTCCAAATAATATTGGATGGCAAACAAGCCTACGGCCCACCTGATATTGAGTGGTCACCGCTGCCTATAGACATCTGCAATACCAGAGGTCTTGCAAATGCGCTGCCATTCCAAAGACAAATTTGAAAACCTGTAGGTATCATTCTAAAACCTGGAAAAAAATGTCTTAAGCGTAAGTAGGTCATATTTGCGACAAAAGCTTGCATACTTACCCTATTTCTTAGATAATTTTAGTGAAAAACGACACGGTTTATAGATTTTAGCACCCACCTGAGGGTAAGTAAATGGCTAATTATGTAACTACTCGTGTCCCTAAAAGCTAAGGTCCCTAAACGCTAATATTATATTTTATGAGTTACAGATCGTGAAATATATTACATACTTGCTTCATTGTGATTATATGAACTTTTTAGTAGCAACTGAGTACACATTAATACAGACGTGTTTAACCAATTTTATTTGATTGCTTATCGTTAAGATGAAATAGTGACTGCTATTTTGAACCTTTAAAAAAACTTAACTCTTAACTCAAAGAATCAAGAATCAGCATTGCCATACAACGTGGCAATGCTGCCAGCCTTCTGGACACATGTCCCATTGACAGCGATGCGGATGAGTTTTTTGAAGCCCTATGACCTTCCATTCGTTTTTTTTTTTAACTGTACATCGATTGTAATTATTATTATTTAACTAAGTTTTGTGTTCGAAAAATAAACTCTTGACTTTATTTTATTTTTTAATTTACTGTTATAGCAGACATAGTTATACCCCCTTAGTAAAAACAAATAAAGTATTATAGCTACTTATTACGATTTAAAAGATACAGCCCTGTGACAGACGAGCGGACAGACGAACCAACAGACAATGGAGTCTAAAAAGTGAAAAAATAATAAAAAATCAATATCAAGAGAACATTTAGAATTCTATCTAATGTAATGGAAATACCCTATGAATGGAGTTGGTTGTGAGCCAATTTGAAACTAGGCGATCATAGCAACAGCAGAGCTGCATGTGAATAGCGGCAAGCTACACGGAATGCTATTGGAAAAACAATGGAGTAATACAATTGAAAACCGAATGAAATAAATATGGCCGGATTGTATTTGCAATACGTGCACAGTCGTATTGGTAGTATTGGATTGAGGAACTAGTTCCTTTGTTTCTATGTATTAGAGAAATTATTATATACCAACCTAGCTTCAGCCTGCCCGCGTGTTTTCTTTTGTTACTGCTCTGCTCCCGTGTGTAGTAGCGTGATTTGTATGCTATACCATTCCTCATAAATCTAACTGGCATATACAAAAAGACTTTTTCAAACTAGTAGTTCCACAGATTAGCGCGTTTAAACAAACATACGAAAAAATCTTCAGCTTTATTATATTAGTATAGATTTACACCTTTAATGATAAAAGAATGTCAGCCTATTACCATAGTGTAGTAACATAAAAAAAAATGAGAAAGTTTAGATGTAAGGATATTTGTTACTCAATAACGCCGGAACTGCTGAACAGCATAGAGATAGATTATAGTGTGAAATAGCACATCAGCTACTTTTATCCCGTTTTTGTGATTCCGAGGGATAATTTTGGATTTTGCCTTAATTCTGAAATCTACGTAGATGAAATCGCGGGCAAAAGTTACTATGTAAATAATATAATTTGTAGGAAGAATTTTTAAATTTCGCGCTAAAACCGCCTAGTGACGCGTAGGTAGCTACTCGCGTCTCCCTTGTGCGGACCGTGCGGCCGCGTCCCGCCAATACACGCAGCGCGCGCGCTTCAGTCGGGCTCGCATCGCTTTCGAAATCGGCCACGTATTTGGTGTACTAATGTTTATATGTTTTAATCGTGTACTAATGTTTTAATCGTGTACTTACCTAAATCTAAGAATATACGGTATTAAAAAACTGAAGTGTAGAAGTGTTTTACTACAAACTGGCGCTCCAACGCGGCACGCGTACCTACCTAACCGACGCGACGCGAACCCAAGTACCTACACAACGGTAACGGTTTTCTTAGTGGACGCTATCAACTTTAGTGCACATTACGTACAACGTGAATAGTGTTTCCTCGTGTTTAATTGACTATTGTGTACTACAATGCCTCGCCGCAAAAGTAGAAGCAACGATGACGACATTGGCGCGCCGGCGTCCCCGACGCCCGCGCCGCTATCGGAAAGGACGCTTACGTCGTTTTTGGAGGCGTTCGCCAAGGCTCAAGCGGAATCGAACCGTCAACTGGTTCAGAGCCTGCTGGCTACGTCGGCCGTCAACGGCACAGCTTCACCGTCTCCATCGTCTGCACCAGCAACAAAACACGGAAACTTCGCGCGCTGTACGGCGCGATTTAGCGGAGCCCGCCAAGACTCAGAGGCCCTCGAAGCATTCGTCGACTCAATTACGATATATAAGGAATGTACATCCATAAGTGACGAACATGCGCTTCGCGGCCTACCTATGCTTCTAGAAGGTGAAGCAGCTGTGTGGTTTCGAGGCATAAAATCTTCGGTGACGTCATGGGATGACGCGCTACACAGACTTCGCGCCATGTTCGGCGTGCCTCGACCACCACACAAACTATTCCGCGATATATTTGCCGCGGAACAAACAGAAGAACGTACCGAAGTCTTCGTCGGTCGCCTTCGCGCGCTGATTGCTAAACTTCCATATAAAGTGGAAAACGACATGGAAGTTGACATGGTTTACGGTTTACTACATAGACGAATAAGAAAACGCGTAACCCGTGAATCTGTCTGTAATCTGGAATTATTAATCGAGAAGGCGCGAAACATCGAAGAATCGCTGTCCGAGGTGTCGCAGGACGCGCGCGGCCCCGCCGCTCGCGCGCATGCGCCACAGCAACACGCGCCACCGCGGCCCGCGTCGCCGCGAGCCCGCGCCTCCGCCGGCTCCGCGACGAGCGCGCCCGCGCCGGCCCCGCTTCCGGCACCTGCGGTGTCATCGTGTGCTACGAGCAGCGCTGCAACCCCGCCGACTGTGGTAAATAACTCGTCGGACAAAGGTAAACGACTTTTTTGTGTTTATTGCCGTAAGGGCGGTCATACTCGCGACTTTTGCAAAAAGAAAATCGATAAAAGTGCGACTTCCGAGTCAAGTGTTAAGTGTTACGGCTGCGGAGCCATCGGTGTTATCCGATCTAATTGTCCTAAATGTTCAGTGAATGCTAAACAATCTATTTCTGTGGTTGATTTTAACACGTTAGAACCCACTAAAGTTTGTAAATATTCTGATAATCATATTGTTGTGTCACACGATTGTAAAAATTATAATAATTCAAAGTGTTACGTACAAATGAATAGCGAAACTTTTATTAATAATAATGTATGTAATGTGTCTCAGTCTGCTTGTTGTGGTTGTAGTTGTACATGTAATGTCGATCGCGATGCGTTGCCGATACGAGTAGGGAACTCGACGAACTTATGTACTGACGGTCGTCCGATACTCGATATAGAAATAGACGGTTATCGCGGTACGGGGTTAATTGATACGGCTGCCAAACGTAGTGTAGCCGGTTCGAGTCTGTACGCACTGCTTCGTAAACTTAACTATTCGTTCCGTAGTAGTAATATGTCTGTAAAATTAGCCGATGGCATAGTGCGGGAACTCATAGTACTATTAGTAGAGGTTAATGTACTACTTAAGGGGCAGACAATTCTTATTAATTTTGTTGTTTTTCCTAATTCAATAAATAATGACACGTTGCTCGGTATTGATTTCTTGCGTAAAGCCGGTATTGTTATTAACGTTTCGAACAATACTTGGTTCACAGCTGATCGGCCTCAGGTCATTCACCCCTTGCGGTGTGAGACTTCACGTGACTTCGTAGGGTGCGCTTCCGCGGATGTCTTACGTGATGATGAGGGTTCGATGCTGTCAATTTCAGACAAGGAATGTCTTGCTCAGCTGCTCCAGGAGTATGGAGATATCTTCGCAGAAGGGGGAGAGCCTACACCGTTCGCAGAGCATCGCATCGACTGCGGTGATCACCCGCCGATTGCGGTGCCGCCGTATCGCCTCACCCCTGCCAAGAAAACCATCATGGAAGCGGAGATAGAGAAGATGCTTGGCGAAGGTATCATCACGGAATGTGAATCTCCATGGGCAGCACCAGCTCTTCTGGTACCGAAGAAGGATGGTACTTACCGTTTCTGCGTTGACTACCGTAGACTGAACGCCGTAACGAAGAGTGACTCCTACCCGCTGCCAGTGATCGATGACCTTCTTCAGTACACTGGTAAGAGCTGTTTTATGAGTACTATTGACCTTCGATCGGGTTACTGGCAGGTCAAAGTGAGACTTGAAGACCAAGATAAAACTGCCTTTGTGTCACCATTTGGAGTTTACAAGTTCACTCGCATGCCGTTTGGGCTGCGCAACGCGCCCGCAACGTTTCAACGTTTAATCGATCGATTTCGTTCTGCGTCATCACTTAAGGGGGTCACACTCCTGGGATATATTGATGACCTGATAGTTATATCTGACTCATTTCAGCAGCATCTCCAGGACTTACGAGCAGTATTCGAACGCTTACGTGTCTTTAATCTCCACGCTAACCGCAATAAGTGCGCATTTGCTCGAGAGAGTGTGAAATACCTAGGGCACATTATTACCTCAGAAGGAGTGTCTCCAGATCCAGATAAGGTTACTGCGATATTAGATATGAAGGAACCAGCTAATGTAAAGCATCTAAAATCTTTTCTACAGAGTTGCTCATGGTTCCGTAAATTTATGCCAAACTTCTCACAAGTTGCGCAGCCATTGACGATGCTGACGCGTAAGGACCAGTCCTGGCTGTGGAGTGAAGAACAAGCTAAGGCATTTAAAGAACTAAAAGGATTACTTACCTCACCTCCGATTCTTGTTCAGCCAGACTATAATATGCCATTCGTTCTCAGGACTGACGCCAGTAACTACGCTCTGGGTGCGGCTCTACTGCAGGGGGAGTCGCAGCGAGAAGAGAAACCCATCGCATACGCCAGTCGTCTCCTCACACCGGCGGAGCGGAACTACTCTACCACCGAGCGGGAGGCGTTGGCAGTTGTCTGGGCAGTTGAGAAGTTCAGAGGGTACATCGATGGCCATCCAGTACGTGTCGGCAGTGACCATCAGCCCCTGAAATGGCTACTCACCTTGAAGTCGCCTGCTGGTCGTCTCGTACGATGGGCAATGAAACTCCAGTCCTTCGATCTGCAAGTCGACTATACTCCTGGGAAAGCAAACGTCGTTGCTGATTCGCTCAGTCGTCCGCCGTGTGAGGAGGAGGCTCGCGATTCCTGTGGAGTCTGCATGGTGCTCGTTGACCCGCCTCGCTGGGATGCCGCTACTCTTCGTGAAGATCAGCTCGCAGACCCTGAAGTGGCGAAGATCCTGAAGGCTCTGGAAGGAAAGGACGAATTAGAACTTACCCGATGGACGGAGAGAGGTTACCATACGTGCAGAGGTGTACTATACCGGTATACTGAAGCGGAGACAGAAGAACCGCAGCTCGTCGTACCTGAAAATAGAAAGAAACAGGTACTGGTTGAATGTCACGACGCAGCTACTTCAGGTCACGGCGGTTTAGATCGAACCCTGCACCGTATAAGTCAGAGATTTTATTTTCCCGGTATGCGACGTTACGTAGCAGAGTATTTGAAAACCTGCATAGAATGCCAGCGCTACAAACCTTCAAATGAGAAACCTGCGGGACTTTTACAGACTCCAGTTCCTGCTCAGCGCTTCGAAGTCCTAGCTGTCGACCTTTTCGGGCCACTACCCAAAGGACCTAATGGCGAGAGGTGGGTGTTGATAATCGAAGATACAGCCAGCAAGTGGGTCGAGCTGTTCGCCCTTTCAGAAGCTACAGCTGAAGCATGCGCTAAGGTACTCATTGAAGATGTTTTCTTACGCTTTGGCGTTCCTCGGCGTCTCATATCCGATAACGGAGTACAGTTTGTTGCCGATGTCATGCAACAGGCAATGTTTGTGCTTGGTGTGAAGCAGAGCCTTGTGCCTCTCTACCATCCTGAAGCCAACCCCGTCGAGCGTAAAAATCGCGATCTCAAGACTCAGTTGGCGATTTTGGTGGAGGGACACCATCAGCAGTGGCCAGCAGCTCTGCCCTTCATTCGATTTGCGTTGAACACATCAATAACCAAGGCCACGCAACAGACTCCAGCTTACCTTACATTTGCTCGTGAACTCCGCTCACCTATTGCCGTACAGAGCGATCTGCGTGCTGTGATAGAAGCTGAAAACTATGTTCCACAGATTACGCCGTATCTGCTGAAGCTAGCCGAGACACTCGGCAACAGTAAAGAGTGCATCGAGCGTCAGCAGGACCTACGGAAGGCTGCCAAGGACAAGACACGAAAGGCTGAGGAACTTGCCGTCGGTGATCTTGTCCTCATGAAGTCACACGTCCTGAGTAGTGCTGCTAAAGGAGTCAGCTCCAAGCTCATGCCTAGAAGGGATGGCCCTTACTTGGTGCAGAAGAAGGTTAGTCCAACTACTTACCTCTTAACGTTCCCTGGTTCACCGGATGAAATCATCGGTAAATACCACATTTCCGACTTAAGGAGGTATCATTCGCGGGAGAGTGAATGTCCTGAGGTTCCAAAGCCGGTTGCTCCTAAACGTTCTCGTGGTAGGCCTCGTAAGCAACGTGTCATTGTTGATGTTTGACCAACTGTGAGGGCACTTGTTTGGTCAAAAGGGGGAGTATGTAGGAAGAATTTTTAAATTTCGCGCTAAAACCGCCTAGTGACGCGTAGGTAGCTACTCGCGTCTCCCTTGTGCGGACCGTGCGGCCGCGTCCCGCCAATACACGCAGCGCGCGCGCTTCAGTCGGGCTCGCATCGCTTTCGAAATCGGCCACGTATTTGGTGTACTAATGTTTATATGTTTTAATCGTGTACTAATGTTTTAATCGTGTACTTACCTAAATCTAAGAATATACGGTATTAAAAAACTGAAGTGTAGAAGTGTTTTACTACAAATTCTTTAAAATAATTGAGGAGCATAAAGAATTTTAAGTGTTTACCCACAAATAAAAATATGTGATGAAAACATTTCAGTGTTCCAATATTCCTAGCAGACTCGAACAATATTTGTAAATCGAATAAAATGGCACAGAATGTAAACAGTCAAATGTATCTAAATTGAATTAAGTCGTGCGCAGAGCGAGAGCGACAAATAGTTGAAATGTCACGATAAATAATCAAATAGATGCAATTATAGTGCTTTTCTATTACAAAATAGGTAAACTGGCTTTTACATTTTGTACCAGGATAAAAGTATTATATGTATAATTTATCTGCTTCTTTTGTTGAAATGTTTCTGTTGACGTTTTTGTTTTGTTTGTTTTGGCGTGGGGACAGACAAACATACACAAAAATGATTTAATCTTCTTCTTTATCGTGTGGCCAGTAAGATCTAACGACCTAACACACCCTAGTTTCAGAGTTTCTAAACCGCCTCAAGGGCCTCTGACGTGGTTACCAATGTCAGTAATGTCTAAGATAAACTTAGAAAGAACATATGAATTAGAAACAGTGACATTGGTACTAACCTAACCTTACCTAATGATTTACTAATATTATCAAAAATTAGATATTTCAGTGGTGTCCTGACACGGACAGACGGGGTCACGGCAAACCAGGCAAAAGATAGCGGGCTGTCTGGACTGGAACTGGAGAGAAGAAGAGCAACTCAATAAAGTGGAAGAAATGGAGGAAGGCCTTACCCCAGGAGTGGGACAGTAATGGCTAGCAAAAAAATTAAAAAGATATTTCATATTGCAATAATAAGTAGTACCTAACACACGATGTGTGAATATATCTACGTCAACGAAACACTTAGGTACACTGGAATCGTAAGAGCTTTTGTATTTCGATACATTTATGTTTTCACAATGAAAAATGTGTTAAATTCCTACTTAAATAATACTTAACATACCATCACACCTGTATCCCCGAAGGGTTAGGCAGAGGTTTATCAATGTATACCCACAGTTAGCCGGTGTAACAATAGGTAACACTTAATTATTGTAGCTACGTGATAATGATAGCGATTTAACCAAATATTACAGATAATGTATACAGCTAACTGTTTTACATTGCATCGTAGAGTGTAGAGCAATTTAATGGGCAACACAAATTGCCCTGAGTGCTTCCATAGGCACTAGAATGAATACTAGGTATCTATGAGTGGGCTTTCCACATAAAGTTCGTTACACTGTACCGTTTTAATTGACCAATTCTATCAAAAAGAGACAAAGATATACCATCACGCCTGTATTCCCCGAAGGGTTAGGCAGAGGTGTACCAATGTACACCCATAGTTCGCCGATATATTTTAGGTCGCATGTAATAGGGGGCGAGCCTATTGCCACTAACCGGGCACAAATCCTGACTCCGAGCTGCTACTGAGAATTTCGTAGAAAAACCCAATAACACTTTTTGTTCGACTTGGGAATCGAATCCAAGACCTCTAGCGTAACAGTCGTGCTTATGACCACTAGGCTAACCAAGCAGCTAAATGTCATTTAAATGTTACAGAAACTGTGATGTAAATAAAATACGAATTCACAGTTACAAAGTGACAGTTCGTTCAGTATTTGTGAAAGTGTCTTTAATATAAAAGTTCATACGACGTAACTTGAATAGTTTAATCCACGACTTTAATTTATTATCATTTTCGTAGACAAACTTTAGAGCCGTGTAAAGTAGATATTTTGTATTAATTTAAACCTTATCTTTATAACAATAGCTATTAATTATCTTGTTTAGGTACCATTTTAATTTATGGGACTAGACTAGAATTATGATGGTACGAAATTACTATGTCTATATTACGAATGCGATTTTTATAAGGCGACAAATTACACAACTGTTTTTATTACTGAAATGAAGAAAAAAAAATGACAATAATTGTAAAAGTGTTTTAGAAATAAGCCAATATGCCTACCGGTTACGAATTTCGTAGATAATAAATAATTTGAACAATATCAAACATTCCTACAACCTAATATCTCTTAGAAACCTTAAAATCCCGGGACAGCAATTTTAACTACTGAATCACATTAAAAAGAACTATAAAAATAATAAACACCAATAGATAAGCAACGCTCTTGGAATTAGAATTATTCCGAAGGGCCATAAAGAAGGTTTTCATCAAAGAAATCCTAAGTTTTATTACTAGAACGTAGTCTTATCTTCACGCTCTATTGGTTCAGGAGTCTTTATACTAAAAATGGATATATACATAAAAGCTTCCTTCTGTGGACACTAAAAACCTTTTTGTCCGTTCTGTGTACCGTGCACGCACGATCTGACGTCATCGTCAGTTTTTTAGGTTAAAACACCAACCTCTAACGGTCTATGCCTCCCGACTTTTTTTTTCGTTTCGTATTTAGAATTCGGCTGTTACAGCTATTGATTTAAATTTAAAATTAGAATATTCGCTTTCGAATTCAATTTGTTTAGAATTAACTTTTGTTTGTGTTTTATTTTATTTATCAATCAATGTTGGTTTTAGATTGATTAATTTTATATCACGAAATTAATCTGTATTCAGTTATGAAACACGTAATCACTTATTAAGTAGACATGACTCAAACAATAATTTATTGAACAACATATTAATTACAGCACAAACCCAAAACAAAATGTTTATTAATTAGTTCTATCCGAAAATTAAATATGCATTAGGATTAGCACCTGTCTGAATGCAAGTAAGAAATTAACAACACGGCCCAAACATAACAGAATTAACATAAATCGGATTATACTAAGAAAAACTCTGTCGTATTAACAAGGACGAGAAAGTAATCAAGAAAATTAAATTAGTGGCTGAAAGTCATTAAAGCGCCAAGACACCGGGTAACTGGGACCTTGGCGAATGCCAAAGTTACGCCAAGTCGCTTGGCCCAGTCGGTTATAAAAACGAAGCTAAACAAAATAAAGCACTCCAAAGAATAAAGTTTGTAAGGAACAGCGAAGCCTTTTATCGAAGAAAAGTGAAAAAATTGCTTGTACAAGCATTTTGTTTCAATTTTGAGGATGAAGATAAAAATATTTTCCATAATACAATGTCTATATTATTCTGGGGATTTGGATGTTATGAATCTACCGTACCTAAATAAAAAGAATAGTAATATTCTATTGTCCCACAGCGGGGCACAAGCCTCTTCTTAAACAGAGAAGGCTCGAGGCAATCCTCGAGCCATTGGTTATCAATATAAGCAAGGATTGGCGTTTTCAGAGTTATATCTATTCGTTATAAGCCCAGGTTTCCTCACGATGTTTTTCTTCACGGATGTCAGAGATGTCCAAGATAAACTCAGAAAAGACATTTGAATTGAAAAAAGCCACATTGGTACTTGCTAAAATAATTATAGTTAAACGACACAGTTTTTTTTTTTTTTTTTTAATAGTGTAGGTGACTTTGTCCCCGTGAAAGAAACACGCCCTTAATTGGGCCCATGCGCCTAATGCCTTCTAGCTGACAACGACGGCGACGTCTCAAATTTCGCCTTACCAGGTCAAGTAATTTTCGAGATAACGTATTTAGTCATTGAGTAAATGAGTGAATTTTCGTTTTTATAATGGATCTAAAAAGACACTTAACAGAACTGAGAGTGACATGTTTTTACCATCAATGCAATTTTCTTTTTTGTTCTGGTAATATCTGGATACGTTGATATTGAAAGACCAAAGTTCCAACTATTTTATAGATTTTTTACGGAAGAATTTTCAAATGTTGTGACGATACTTTGAATATCCCCACCACCCCTCTACTGTTGCATGCACCTGTAACCTCAATGCTTTTCATACGTTTGTTTACTTAGTACCATAAACAAACGACAATACGGTAGGCGTAGTGATTGGTTGCTGTGCTGCGTGTCGCTTGCTCGATTCCTGCACGAAACAAATATTTGTAAGGCCTACAGGTAGTTGTGCATGGGAGTTTATATGTTTGTAAACACGTCAACACAACGATGCAGGAGAAACTACTAGTATGGGACAACATTCTTAAAAAAACCGAATATGGTTTACCCTTTTTTTATAGATGGGAAATCATCAAATAATTCCCCCCGCCCTGGGCGGGACGGGAGGGACTGTCAGACTTTTACTGACTAAAACCCATCTATGTTCCTTCATGTGCCCTTTGCGTTCTGGGGGCGCGGTATCTCTTTCGAACAACCCGCAGTTGTTTTTTTACGCTAAAAGCAAACTTAGTCTGATGGACAGTGTATGCGTATTTAACGTTTATTGTGATGTGTTATTTTACACCCCGTATAGATAGATAATACTATAAGCTTTTCCTATTAACAAAATCCAATTTAAATACTTTATTTAATTATTCAAAGTGAAAATATATTGAGTTTTAAACTAACATAATTGCAGAAGATTTCGTCCAACACTTCGAAACAAGGCAGCCGAGAATCTGAGCTGCCTCGGATTTCTTCCCGTTTCAAGTTTCTTTTGATTGAAACTTAGTTCAGTCTGTCAGAGCACTCGAGTTATCCCGAACTACTAAATACTATTAACGTTAAAACGTTAACCCTATAATCTTTTGAATTAGGTACTAGATTTGGTTAGACTTCCAATCCAATGATGTTAAAATTATTAGGAAATTAATTAGTATTTTTAATTGGATAAGAAGTTTGTTTATAGTAAAATGTGTGTGACGAGTTCTTTTTGTCGACTTATCTTTTTAATAAAACTGTATGTACAGAACCCCCGCTGCCCCGTTGGTCTCGTGGTTGCAAACGCGACTGCTGAGCAAGGGATCCCGGGTTCGATTCCCAGGTCGGGCAAAAAGTGCTGTTGAGTTTTTCCAATAGGAATTTCTCAGTAGCAGCCCGGAGTTTGGAAGTTGGTGGTGTGACACCCCCGTACCTCGGAAAGCACGTAAAGCCGTTGGTCCTGCG
The DNA here is from genome assembly GCA_932526535.1 of Caradrina clavipalpis. NCBI lineage: Eukaryota > Metazoa > Arthropoda > Insecta > Lepidoptera > Noctuidae > Caradrina > Caradrina clavipalpis. The sequence continues at coordinate 7,125,773 of OW052108.1, forward strand.
CCTGCTCTCTTCCCGGTTATGTCGGACTGCCGTCCCATCGGGCTATGAGAGTTAGGGAAGAGGGAGTGCACCTGTGTTTGCGCACACACTTGTGCACTATAATATCTCCTGCGTACGTGGCTAGACTGCATTAAGATTAGCCGCCGTGACCGGAATCGGTCTGGAGAATTACATATTATTACATGTACAGAAAAAAGTGAAAGTAAGTATTTGCAACATCCTATGTAAACATCTTTATATTAAAAGTTTTCTATATGTATAGATCTGCTTAAATTGTATAATTGTTTGATTAAATATTGGCAAACACAATTCTGATGGAATTCAATCTATTATTCAAAAAATTATTACATAAATCCTACATCGACTGTTCGACATAAAACTGTCTCAAGACTTATCTAGTAAAAGGACATACAATTTTGAAGATCTATAACTACTGTGCCAAGCAATAACACACCGTATTCTGTGGACTGTAGAGTCTAGTATACCTTGGTATTTCGTTTGGAGATGAGCGCACGATTGCCTGAGACAGGCACTCTCATCTTCAGCGCTACTTGAAGTGCCGGCACGTAGGTCTGTTTGCTCTCTGTGCATAAATCCCGGCTAAGCTTGGGTAGGAACTGTGCTTACAACTCTGCATAGTTGGAAACCAAATGGCATCACTGTAAGACTTCGAAGTATAGCAGAGACTATAATGTACAGTGTGGTACTAATAAAATCTTGTCATATATCACTTTGGAGCTAATTGTATTTGAATGACTAGTTATGTAAAATTTCACTTTGTTTTCGATGTTATAAATTATTTTATAGAAAAAAATGTGTTTATAATAAATGACAATATAAAAATAAAATCTTTATTGACAAAAGGCGTACTACAATTTTTGGCAAACATTTATACCCAAACTATGCAGAGCCTGTATTTCTGCTATAAGCGCTAATCCCCTCGAACACAATATTGAACCTTATAAAAATAATATCAACTTGGTAGTTTGTTACAGCATTTAATATTAAAATTGTAAGAGGTGCATGCAAATGGCGATCGTGTATGTGAGTGGAGTGTGTGAGAGTATAAATGTTTGTGGCTTTATCTATTGTTTTGTCATACTTTGAAAAAAGTGCAGGTATCATAGAATTGCAATATTGGCAAACGGTGCATAAAAATGTCGTATCTTTGAATAATAATTTCACAATCATTTTAATGCAATAACTATAAAATCAAAACCTTGAATAACCCCGTAACTGCAATTTCACACAGATAACATGATATACACCATAACTAATAAATTAATGTTTCCTATAAAAACAAACGGCATCATTCCTTGCAAAAACATAAACTATCTCCGTTCTAGAGATATAAAACTTTATGTAAGGTGCATCTGGGAGCCAGCAGTAATGAAAGTGGCCCCTGGGAAGTATGGGAGAGGATGAAAGTAGCCATCAGACAATCGAACATGAAATCCCTTTCTCCCAAAACGTGCTGAACCCAGTCACTGTTTACTTCTATTAGAATTTATGTACATTTGAATTTTGTCTGTATGTCTTACTAGCTAAGATTTAAAGTATGTTGTTGGAATTGTGCCGTTAGTCTTAAAGTTTATACTCATTAAATTGTAGGTCGATATTTTTGTTTTGTGTCTCGTATTTTCGAATTGATTATTGTTTTTATTAGTGTATTTTCAGGTACATCTCGCGGCAGGGTTAATAGGTATCATTTTTTATGTTAAATTCAATATGATTACGAAACGTTCTATGTTAGGAATTAAGATGGTAGAACTATCAAATTTTTCATTCGTTATTTTTTTTGTAATAATAATATGAAACTTCGGCCTCCATCTTTATCTATTTATATAAAATCAATTGCAGTACGCGAAAACTCGCAAAAACTCGAAAATGGCTCGACCGGGTTTTTTTTTTGTTTCGTACGTTCAATGCTTTTATTGGATTTGGAAAAAAGTTGTTTACTGTGTCATCTAGTTTATAATAATTTTGCTACGTAACACCATATGAGTAAATCACTAATACTGTCAATCTTTATAATTCGTATAAAATAGCTCTAATAAGACACAATACCAACATTTCCCTGACCACACACACTTCGCGGTCGTACCACCCAATGCGTGGGGTAGCGTGGGGTGCCGCCGTTCACCCACAAACCATTAATTGTTCCGAGCTTACCTCCTTGGGTGAGATTAATACGGCCCAGATAACTGACGCGAACCGACATACTTCACTGAGTGATATATTCGCATCGTTTATTACTTAATGATTACGTTTAATTAATTTTGTAGGGTATTTTTAATATACAATACAGATCTTTTTTATTTTTGAAAAACACGTTGCCCCTCTCTCGGAATTTCTCCAGTATCGTGGGTGCTTTTACAAACACATAAACTCGTATACACAAACCGCCAGATCCGAAACAACTATCTGTAGATTATGCAAATATTTGTTCCGTTCGCGAGTTGAAGCCGCGACACGCAACGCAGCAGCCAACCGCTCAGCTACTGCGCCAATCGTACCGTCAAATGCCGATATTTTAAAAGCCCTTACACTTCGACGTCTTTTTTTTATAGGTGGAAATCATCAAATAACTTCCCCCGCCCTGGGCGAGACGGGAGAGAGTGTCAGACTTTTACTGACTAAAACCCATCTATGTTCCTTCATGTGCCCTTTGCGTTCCGGGGGCGCGGTATCTCTTTCTAACAACCCGCAGCCCCGGCAGGCATCGGCCCTTAGTGGCCCCATCCAAGTTTGCTGACATCTCTTTGAGGCGCGCGTGGAACACGAACGCGCCGTCGACACCTTCGACGTCTAAGGATTGCTTAACACACAAAACAAACAGTATCTAAAGTTGTATTCAGTGTAAATAGCCGAATCTGCTTATGTATATAGCATTCCTTAGATAGGTATTTAAGGACTAGCTACTGCCCCCGACATCGTCTGCGTTGACTTTAGAATTAAGCTGAAGTCCTAAATTAACCCACGTGAACACAAAACCGTATAAAAATTTTACATGAGTGGCAAATTTCAGCTAATAAGTTGTTTCAGCTTGTTGTTTAACCGTTTAAGCCTGAAAGAGTAACAAACAAACATACATTCAGCCATGGATACAACCATCCTTACAAATTTCCGCGGTCATAGAGAGAAGTAGGATAAAGCTAAAAACGAAAATTTAATATTAACCAATGAAAATCTTAAGTAACCAAGTTCCAAAAACCACAATTTAATTAACAAATGTTGCGTAACCTAACAAACTACAATAAAGCTGTGTAGCAAACTAGATACAATAACACGGATATTGTATAAACAGATAATATTGACATTATGTCACTCTAGGAACCCTTCAGGATCACAGCCGGCGTTGTTTACACAAAGATTTTACGTTTTATGTAACATCAGAATGACAAGCCATGTTGTATCCCCCTAGTTCACAAGGATAAGGGAAGCAGTTGGCCTCGTAAAGCCACAGCTAAAAACGGGAAAGGGAGAACAGTAGTGCAACTTTGAATAACCACCGGATTGGACGCTGACGCTATGCAATTTTTATTATACTGTGTTCGTCTTCTTTTCGAATCGATTTTAGGTAAGTTCTTTTAATTTTTATTACTTTATAGTACTTGGCCCCAGTACATGGCCATGTTTATCGAGGCATCAGTGGCATTTTTTATATCCTCCAGTCCTCCATCGTCTGGTCGGGAGCATCGCATTCGCACTGGGCATCATCATCTGCTTAGCCTTTTCCCAACTATGTTGGGGTCGGCTTCCAGTCTAACCGGATGCAGCTGAATACCAGTGTTTTACATGGAGCGACTGCCTATCTGACCTCCACAACCCAGTAACTGGGCAACACGATACCTCTTGGTTAGACTGGTTGTCAGACTTCTAGGCTTCTGACTACCCGTAACGACTGTCAAAGATCTACGAATGACAACCGGGACCAACGGCTTTACGTGCTTTCCGAGGCACGGGGGTGTCACACCACCAACTTCCAAACTCCGGGCTGCTACTGAAGAATTCCTAATGGAAAAACCCAATAACACTTTTTGCCCGACCTGGGAATCGAACCCGGGACCCCACCCTCGTCAGACGCGCTTGCGACCACGACACCAACGGGGCAGTCCGAACCCGCGACCGCACTCGCACTGGGTATCTGTAGAATCAAAAATCCCCCATTTCGGTAGGTTATGTTTGCAGTGGCGTACTTGGGTGCGCAGTCTATTGAGCGCCTTCCATATAGGCCGCTCCAAGTCACATCCGAGTGGCAGGTGTTCATGTGGTTGAACGAAGTGGGGTAAAAGTGGGGTAGAAGTGTGTGAAGTTCCTGATATTATAATATAAATAATAATAATACCAGCCTACAACTGTCCCACTGCAGGGCAAAGGCCTCTTCTCATACAGAGAAGGCACGAGCAGTAATCACCACGCTTGCTCAAGGCGGATTGGCAATTTCAGACTTATATTAATTATAAGTCCAGGTTTCCTCACGATGTTTTCTTCATCGATGTCAGTGATTTCCAAGATAAACTTAGAAAGTACATATGAATTAGAAAAAGTCACATTGGTACTTGCCCGTGCCCGGTTTCGAACCCGCAACATCGTGCATGAGAGGCGGGTGCATTAACCACTGGGCCATCACGTTCCTGATATTGCGTTGAAAAAAGCTTGTAGGTTCTCCTCACCTATGTGTGTACCATTCCATACTGCATTATTCATAGGATTCTGTAGTCAGGGCTTGTTAGATAGGCATACGCTTCAATACACTGTTTGGTAAAACAGTTTACAGTTCACTTGAAACTTGTGGATTCAGCAAGTCGGCAGCACGGTCGGCGCAATGGCTGAGGAATGCTGCTGAGCTGCGTGTTACGGGTTCGATTCCCGCACGGAACAATAGTAGATAGTTTTTCCACGTCTGGCTGTTTGTGTATGTGGGTTTATATGTTTGTAAACGCACACACGATACAGGAGAATTTCCTAAGAAGGGGTAACGATTTAATGTTGTGATGTGGGGGTTCAAAACCAGGCAAGTAGCAATGTGTCTTTTTCTATTCATATGTAGGCACTTTCTAAGTTTATCTTGGACGTCGCTGACATCAAGTTCTTAACTGTCGCATTAGGGAAAACCCTGTGGCCACTAAGGGCCGATGCCTGCCGGGGCTGCGGGTTGTTCGAAAGAGATACCGCGCCCCCGGAACACAAAGGGCACATGAAGGAACATAGATGGGTTTTAGTCAGTAAAAGTCTGACACTCCCTCCCGTCCCGCCCAGGGCGGGGGAAGTTATTTGATGATTTCCCATCTATAAAAAAAAGGGTAAACCTTCCTTCTTTCCTTCTTCTTGTAATGGCAGTATAAGCAATTACAAATATTTTTTTTTAAAAAAGGGCAGTCTCACATAAAGATGCTTGGCATCAAAGAGTTGATAGCGCTACTGTTTACAACATACTGTGGTAACTAATCCCTCGATCCCGGGTTATTAAAAGGCTTTGTGTATTAATAGTGCGTGTCAATGCCGCAGTACCCTTGACAGAAGACACGCCCCGTGTGCACTCAATGCATGCCCTTCCGAGATAATTCCCTGCAACAAGGTTGTGTGATGGTAATTAGTTACGCTAGTTGGGATTTCAAGGTCGTCTTAGATGGTAGGTATGTTCAAAGATACATTGTTGATAATTCCTATCTGTAACTGCCTCGTTAGCCTAGTGGTCCTCAGCTCGACTGCTACGCTAGAGGTCCTGGGTTCGATTCCCGGGTCGAGCAAAAAGTGTTATTGGGTTTTTCTATGAAATTCTCAATAGCAACTCGGAGTTTGGATTTGTGCCCGGTTAATGACAATAGGCTCGCCCCCTATTACATGGGACCTAAATATACCGGCGAACTGTGGGTGTACATTGGTATACTCTGTCTATCCCTTCAGGGAATACAGGCGCGATGGTATATGTAACTGCATCGTAACTGTACGTTTGACTATATGTCGTCGTATAACAATGTGATTGAGTGTCTTTATAATGTCATATAATACCGTTTTATTTAATTTATGGGCCAATGTATGCAGTACGATATGATCCCTATTTAGTAATATAGTTCTGCGTCCCTCACAAAGAATTCTACTGCATTCCCTAATCTATACTTAGTAGCGTAAAGCTGGAAAGATTTTTTGTTTGTTTGTTTAAACGCGCTAATCTCTGGTACTTCCAGTCAGATTGGCAAAAATATGTTGTATGTGATAACCAGATTCACAGTACTTCCCACTGGAGCAGAGCAGTAACTCAACGCGGAACAAAAAAAAAACACACGGACAAGGTCGCGGGCAGAAGTTGGTCAAATAAAAGCGAAGCCATGGCTTAAGTAGCTATACCTACTATATTATACCTACATTTACTGAGAATTACGAATAATACAACACATACAACAATAAAAAATATTATTTAGACAAAACATTACAAAATAAAATAACTATTTCCATCTAACCACAACAAACATGACAGTAAATAAACAGCTCTACTAACTCAAGAATTCGCAAACTTTGGGACACTAACAAAACATAGTCTTGTTTTTTTACCCGACCGCGCAAACATGGTGTTATGTTTTTAGGGCCCTCAGTTGTTGATACAACATCGGCGGGAGTTAAATGGCCTCCAAAAAGTCTTGTAATGGATGTGGAACCGACATAAATAGTGCTTAATCTGATGGTAGGATCGTTTTTCTTAGGATAAATATAGGTCGACGCTGGCCACTTATGTAACGCTGGAATCTTTTGGCTGGATTTGAGATAGAATTTGCTCTTGAGATTTCGTATTATTGTATATTAGTGGTTCGCGGATTTCTCAGTAACTAGTCGTGCCCGCGGTTATGCTTACGTGGGCCTAAGTAAATCCTAAGTAGATAAGTATTTATTTATTTATTTAAATCTGGCATCTAGGCTCATAAAAAATACATAATTCAGTACAATGCATACAATAATATAAAATATAACAATACAAAATACAACCCACCACGCCTGTGTTCCCCGAAGGGTTAGGCAGAGGTGCACCAATGTACACCCACAGTTCGGCGGTATATTTAGATCCCATCTAATAGGGGGCGAGCCTGTTGCCATTAACCGGGCACAAATCCAAACTCCGAGCTGCTACTGAGAATTTCATAGAAAAACCCAATAACACTTTTTGCTCGACCTGGGAATCGAACCCGGGACCCCTTGCACAGCAGTCGCACTTGCGACCACGATAAAACTACTTCAGACGTAATGTCGGCGTCATGTGTCGCGCGGTGTCGAGTATCCGACCTCGGAATCGCCGAAACAGTACACCTCTTGGCCAAAGTTCCTACTTCATGAAAGTATCTGTAGTGTAATTTTTGTATTGAAGACTTTGTCATGTCGTCACAATCTTAACTTAACATAGTTTGTCTAATAGTTGCTGAAAGACATAGTAGTGGGCTCTTCCATGAGGAATTACTCTCTATGACTTTAGTATTATATACCTCTGGAAAATATTATCGTAATTTGAAAAAAAAAACACTTATTTTTCGTACCTCTCTCTTTACTATGATATTTTTCAAAAACCTTCGGAACCTTACCTACTTCAAGACTGCTTTAATATCACGTCACGTTGTAACTTCGATCTGTCTAGTATCAAGACCTTAGACTGTAAAAATGAACCTTGTGAGCTAAGCAATAGTTCCTGAATATTGAATTTGGATATTTTCACTGTGTAGGTTTTTTACATAGCCCTTTGCCTCCCCTTCATTTGTTTTTCTCCTTGACTCAAATAACTTCAAGTTTCGTTTTTTAAACAAATGACGATTGGAAAATATACGAATAATGCATTGGCTGAGTGATTGACTTCTCTAGGATTAAATCCTCGAATGTTGCAAAAGATGACATTTAAATTTACAGAAGACCAATTCTACTAAATAAAACTTTCAAAATCTAGTATCAATTAATTTCATCTCAACGACAATCAAGGTCAAAAATTTTAAGTAAATTAGAATTGACATTTTGTAACTTCTTGACACTTCAAAAGTTCCTGTAAATGGTTTAATTGAAATAAATGCTTTGACTTTCACTACCAACCGGTCCTTTTGGAAATATATGAGGGACGCCTTTGTCCAGCAGTGGAAGTCCTACGGTTCATATGATGATGATAATTCCTAAAAGTTAGTAGAATTGACCCTCTGTCTCATGTAGTATTAGATATTGATTTTTCACGCATGTACGAATCGTGTTCCTAAATACGGCGAGGTAGTAAAAATACCTTTACTAAAGACGGAAATAGTACAGCTAAAATCACCGTGAACGCGCAAAAGAGGCCACATTTAACCCATCCTTTCTAAGTTAATCATGGACCCAGTTCTATTTCTAAAGGCCGCCTACGCACGAGGTTACAGGTACCTTACCTACCTGTTTCTATATTTGCGCGCGTTAATCTAATCTCGACCAGTGTGTTCGTAACGGTAATTTAATTACTAAAGAAGTTAAAACTGGCGTCGGATTGTAGCGTCCTCGAAAGCTTCGTAATTGGGTAGTATAGTGGGGTGAAGATACATTCCCATTCAACAATTTCTACTAATAGGGTTACCTGTATATAATACGGGTCTATTGTCCCTGTGATTGTCCCACTAATGGCTAAATAATAATTTGTATTAAAAAAAAAATACTTTCAGACCAGGGTCTATAGAAATATGACATCAAAATCAGTTACAAATTACAACAGATTTATAAATAAAATCATAATTGAAATACAAGTTGCAAAAGTCAAAAGTTAGAATTATAACAAAAAGTGAATATAAAATTAAAATCAGAATACAAAATTGCAACTCAAACAACACATCAAAATTAATAAATAAAAAAATAACATTAAAAGTTAAAGATGTCTTCTCATACTGTGAAAGGTCGAGCATTGATTGGGGATTTCAGACTTATACTAATTTTAAGTCAAGGTTTTCTCACGATGTTTTCCTTCATGTTTGTTTATTGTTGGGTGTACATTGGTACACCTCTGCCTAACCCTTCGGGGAATACAGGCGTGATGGATAGTTTTCGTTCATCGCTGTCGTCAGTGATTTCCAAGATAAAAAACTAAGAACGTACATACAAATTGAAAATGTCGGTGCCGAACCCACAAACTCGTACATGAAAACCTTAAACACTGAGTCATGATTTGCCCCGTAATGCGCAAGAGTGACTTGTAATGTGCAGAAAATTATTTAAAAATAATCAAATTAAAAACGTTTCAGAAGTGTAGCGCAAATATTAAAGGCATTGTTTTATCTGACAACTGAGAAAATATTTACAATGCCTATTTCGGGCATTTGTGTTGTTTATGTGTTGGCACTTTCAGAATGCCAGCCCCAATATCAACCAAGCTGACTGACTATTTATTTTAACCACGACATAAGCCGTCGACGCACTTTATAGACTCAAACACAAAAAGATAATATTAGGTACCGTCAAAACAAAATAACGAAACTGTAGCTATTCAGGAGTTACCTCACCTATTTTTTACGCATAAATTATATTTTTATCATATTCTTGTACACGTAACGTAATCATCTTTACACAGGGTCGTCACTGAAAAATATTTTTCCCTATGCAAAGTAAATATCTTGGGACAGCTCACACACGGCTATCTGATCCCAAGCTAAGCAGAGCTTGTGTTATGGTAACCAGACAACTGATATACATACTTATATAATTTATAAATACATACATATTATAGATAAATCACACCCAGACACAGAACAAACAATCATGCTCATCACACAAAGTTTGTCCTGTGTGGGAATCGAACCCACGACCTCCGGCTTAGCAGTCAGGGCCGCTAACCACTAGACCAACAGGCCCGTCGAAATATGCCTTTCCACCCACGCTTTAGAATCATCCAAGTCGGTTCCATCTAATAAAATTATGTGGTACAACAAACGAACTCAGAAACCCCTAAGGTGAACTTAAACTGTGGGTGTTTCTTTGTATGAGACAGAAATTGAAATCAGCACATAAGCTCACCTTTTCATACGAAGACGTTTTATATTTATTTTTCCTTTCACAAGTAATTTGAAATCCTTATTCTCAAATGGATTAGGTTTTTGAACATTTAAGTGATAGAAATCCATAATGTCTAAAGAATTTTACGTGTTTTGAAAATTGAATCTATACCATCACGCCTGTATTCCCCGAAGAGTTAAGCAGAGGTGTACCAAAGTACACCCACAGTTCGCCGGTATATTTAGGTCCCATGCAATAGGGGGCGAGCCTATTGCCATTAACCGGGCAAAAATCCAAACTCCGAGCTGCTACTGAGAATTTCATAGAAACACCCAATAACACTTTTTGCTCGACCTGGGAATCGAACCCGGGACCCCTTGCACAGCAGTCGCACTTGCGACCACGTGACCAGCGGGGCAACGGGGCGGGGAAAATGGAACTTTATTTGAAAAGATTCGGCAACCGCGTATGAAACCAGTCAGTGCTCGTATATTTGTAATTAGGTTGTTCGTAGCGTATTAACTAAATCAAACTAGTTAGGAATGTGAAGATTTTTGCTGTTTTTAGGGCTTTGTTGAAAACGGTTCCAAACGGAACCCTATTTACTTTTGCTCGTCCGTGCGTTTGTCTGTCCCTCTGTCACAGGCCTGTATCTTTTGAACCGTAATGGGTAGACTCTAGATTATTTTTCACAGAGTGTGTGTGTTATTTTTTTAGGAAACGTGTTTTTTTTCGGAGCTTTTTTATCTCTAACTAATTTTTTGGTATGGAACCCTTCATGTACAAGACCGACCCGGACGTGTTTAACGTTTTTTTTTAGTTATTCCAAGAATAAAACTAAATGTTGTCCCTAGATAATATCCATTTCAATATCTTTATTTGATATTTAAATGTTCTTCAGAGTGAGCTCACAGACTCAATCTGGCGGCCACGGATTACTCCGGGGGGGACGTTTAAGATCCCACCGTATTACCGCAAATGGTCGGAACTGCTTTGATCCCCCGTTTTTCTGGAAGATTAAACTTATTATTATTTCTGTCTGTCTTAAACAAAAGTGTAAGTTTTTATTAGTCAGCTGAAGTACACCTTAGTTAATTTTATGTGCAATATGCAAAACTTATAAAGGAACGAACGACTTTTTGACCGATTTTTGTGTCGGCGGGACTGAAACATAATATATGAATTTTAATATCTGCAGTGGGACCTGGGAATCAAACCGAGGAACTCTAGCGTAGCAGTCGTGCTTAGCACCACTAGGCTAACGAGGCAGTTACAATGTGCTTAAAAAAACCCTTTTGTACAAATGGTTCACTAAAATGCTAGTATGATACACCGAGACTTCATTGAACCGTAGACATATTATTTATAGATGATGACGTAAGTAAGAATTGTTTTCTAAACACAAATACAAACATTATCGGAGAAAGACGCCCACTCAACTCTTGTTCTAATCTCAGTTATGATTTGTAGAAACATATTTAACTTGTGATGAATGAAAATGATGTCTTACGCTATAATTGAAACATTATTATTGTTCATTGAAGATATAACATCGCGCTACGCAACTCGTGCTGAAAGTATAATTGGAATATCGAGGAGATGTGTAACTTGGTTTTTTTTTACTTACGATAGAAATGATAGCTCATAAGTACCTACTTATTCTTGACATGATTTCAAATTTTAATTTTGATCATTTGTGCTGATTTTTCAAATTCATCTTCATATACCTATATGTTTACATAAAAGCGTAAAGTGACTAAACAAGAAATCTTGAATATTACAGCATTACATATAGCATTGAATATTATTATTACAGCATTTTTTTAAAAGTTACCCCACATCACGTATAACTACTGTTCGAATTTATTATGTGTGGGAATCGAACCCGCGACAACGCAACACAACAGCCAGTCGCTCAATCAGTCAGTCAACAAATTAAAACAAAATCTCTTATGCATGGACACCTTAAATCAGGTTACATCTGACTCCGTCAATCAGAGCCTCTTGAGTACGTCTGTGACACGTACATTAACTGTTCTCAATATCTTACGCATCTCAGCCATAACATCAGTTGACGCTGATATATTTGTGTTTCTACTTTATGTTTACGATACATGTACGGTCAACAAAAGATATAAGTAACCAGGGTGTCAGATACAGTTGAGATTTCCGTCCAAACTGATGGATGTCTGCGAATTTAATTTAACTTTAATCTGTTTGTTTGTTTTCTTATCATTAAATCAAATTGTAATTGAAACCATCCTTTAGCGTCTTCAAAAAATTCTATTGTATGTGACGGCATGGTTACTTATCTCTTTTGTTGACTGTACATGTGTGTGTCATTGTTATTTTCGATGCTGAATGAATATTGTATGTATCTGAACTTTAGTAAGGGCAGGGTCGGGCCTGAATACTTCATCTTGAGGTATCACATCCAATAAATAGATATTGTTTGTACTACAACAATGTTGATTTTCTGTGTAGTTACGATAAAGAAGCGAATTGATGATCAAAATAATGTTTGTAACTCTTACACTAAATCATGTTTGATACGTATTTTGTGGTCTTTCGAATATAACATTCTAACTGTTATTTAAATGCGAAAGTTAGTTTGTTTTTTTTTTTCATGGCTAAGCGTATCTACGCACAACTGATTTTTCGACCAATATGAAACTGTAAAAAATCAGCCCGATATTAATCTATCAAAAAATCGCTCATATGCGGACACGCTTAACCACTGAATTGATTTTAGTGAAATTTGGCACAGGCTAAGCTTGAACCCCAAGAAAGGACTTGGACTACCTTTTAATCCGCGACTTCGTCTACACCGCGAATAAAAGCTAGTAAAAATAACTTCCTTTATTCCGTTCCTTGAATGTTCAACAAAATGTTACCTGAATCTTTTCCCTCTTTTTCGCCAACCACAGCTTAACGACGCGTCTCTTAAAAATATAACGTAAATGACAAACTTTTAAACCTAGACCGCTTCTCCTATCTTAATGTAAATCCTTTTACTCTTTAAATTCAGAAGAGTTCATAATAATTCATCTTACAACGTTTTTAAAAGGTTAAAAAAAAACTGGGTGAACTCATTCAGGCATTGTCCTTTTTTTCTTAACTAAGCCTTTTGTGTTGTGGCTGTCTTAAACCCTTACCCTTCTGTGGCCTTGAATAAGTTACGATAGTAATCGACCTCTTTAAGTGTAGTGAATAAAAGTCTATTTTGAACTTTATTAACTTTACTTAACGTAGAAAAGACAGTGGCAGAATATAGATACTGTTAAGATGCAGAATAAAATCTTTAATTATGAATAAGAGGTTAACGGTGCAGTAAAATCTTTCGTATAACCCTTTTTCTTTGAGCTTTTTAAAATGATCAAACACTGTTTATTTTAAAAAGCTCAAAGAAAGCGTCCTATTTATAATCAAATATAATTAAGAAACATTCAACAGTCAACTGCTAGACATAGGGCTCCCCCATAGATTTCCAAAATGACTGGTTGGAAGCGGTCTGCACCCAGCGGTCTTCCTGCGGTCTCAATCAGATCGATTTTTTGGCATTACAAACATTATAAATACTTATTTGTGTAAAAAGTTAATGGAGCCAATTATTCTAGAGAAATGGCATGTGCCTCAACTGTAGGTGTGCATCATAATAATTTTATCAACAACAAAGTTAAATACACAAAAAGATACCGAGAAACATCAGCAAATACAATAAAGTCTTCACAAGTTAGGTTCAATCTAGTACTGAGTCCCTGAATCACTTGGCCGGTCGCCCAGTATATCGGACGTGGAGTTTACTGGTCATAATACACGGTTTGACCGATATTTATTCGGAAACAACCAGGTTTCGTTGCAATACCTACGTTTTACGAGGTTTGTCACCGTGGTTACGTGTATCGTTTCATTTTATTGGCTTTTCAGTCAATGTAGAAGTCTCTAAGAGCTTGTGCAACTTGTAGGTACTTTATTTATTCAAACCATCTCAAAACTGACTAATAGATAGATAAACAGCTCAGGTATGTAATCTATCACATACAATCACGCCTGTAATTCCCGAAGGTTGGGCAGAGGTGTAATTATGTACGTCTACAATTCGCCAGTACAAACATAAAAAACTCACACACCAGCCAGACCTGGAGCAAGTACCCGTAGGTCATACAAATATTTATGTTGTGCGGAAATCAAACCCACGCAGCGCAGCAGCCAATCACTCAGCCACTGTGCCTAACATGTCGTTAAAGGGACTCTTTAAAATATTACTGAAATAAATTACCTAGTGTTTCAAGATAAGTCTGAAATATATAGCCAATTGCAAAAGGTCGCGGCAATCAGATCACCGAGATTGTAATCTGTAGCGGATTGTGAGCAGAAATCACATCATTGCAATCATGTTTTATAGAGAAGATATCGCGACATGTAAGGGAGGGCGAACACGGGCAGATTGCTAAGTTACACGGGCGTCGAGTGCGCACGGGGATGTGATGAAAGATATAGGTACGTATTATATGTGTATATAGATACATCGACGTTCATAAAATACTACCCAGTTTATGTTAAAGGTAATATAGAGATATCTTATATTATTATCTCATACTACTACCTAGCCTTTTCCCAAGTATGTTGGCGCCGGCTTCTAGTCTAACCAGATATATCTGAATACCAGAATTTTACTTGGACCGACTGCCTATCTGACCTCCACAAGTCAGTTACTGGACAACACGATACCTTTTGGTAAGATTGGTCGTCAGACTTCCTGACTTCTGTCTATCCGTAACGACTGTCCAAGAATGACAGGTCAACGATTTATATTTTTATATCATGTTTTAACAATTTTCTCGGCTACCAGCCTAATTTGACTCAATAGAAATATAACTGTACAGAAAGTATACGTATACATACGTGTTCACCGTATCATCCAAAAAAAATAACAACGACGTCATACCTTTGTTTTTTTTTTGTATTTGTATTTGTAAGTCTGTTAATGTTATACAGAAAATTAAAACTAAATTTTAACTTCACACAGCATTTCCGCAATATTCAATTAAAGTAAATCTATAGTGCACATCCGGCATTCAAGATTATTTGAGCGTAAAATCGCAACTGAAATTACATTACAGCGACCTACTCGAAACACGTAACGTACCGAAAAAGGCTTCAATTTATTTGACACAAACGATAGGCTACGTTAACAGCTACTATTTTGAACGTTTATAATGGTTCATCTTTTTTATGGATTGATTCTTCCTTAAGTCTTCTATTCTTGAAACTAGAGGTCCTGGGTTCGATTCCCAAGTCGAGCAAAAAGTGTTATTGGGTTTTTCTACGAAATTCTCAGTACAAGCTCGGAGTTTGGATTTGTGCCCGGTTAATGGCAATAGGCTCGCCCCCTATTACATAGGACCTAAATATACCAGCAAACTGTGGGTGTACATTGGCACACCTCTGCCTAACCCTTCGGGGAATACAGGCGTGATGGTATATTTATATATATTTTTATTTCATGAAACAATTCCGTGACTCACTGACAGACAGGCAGACAAAGCATTGTCTAAACCACTAAAAATAAAATCTTGTTTAAAAATTGTGTTGCTTTTAACACTTAGAATACAGATTTTCTAATCTAAAAATGATCTATCGGTCGATAGTTTCAGATTGTTTGTATTTTATAAAGATAGTTTTCTCGGTTTCTCCATAAATAGTATCACTTCAATAAACTATATCGTTCACGTACGTTCGGAAAGCAATGTTTACGATCTAATACATAACAAAATAAAACAGCAGGATATCTTGGTATTTCCACAAAAAAGTCTTGGCGTCTTTCATAGTTTCTTTGTGTTATCTTACTTCTTAACTAATATTGTACATGCGAAAGTTTGTGGATGGATAGATGTTTGCTACTCTTTCACGCTTATACGGCTGAGCAGATCTGGATGAAAGGTACTGAGATAGATTGTAATGTGGAATAACACATAGGATACTTTTTATCCCGGAAAAATGTACGGTACCCGTGGAGCAATTTATCAAATTTAACGCGGATGATGTCGCGGGCAGAAGCTAGTTCTTCATATGAATATCTATAAATAAACGTACGGGTTGTTTCCCAATTTATTTTTCAATATGGTATAAATTAGAAATTCTAGGAAGGTAAACTTCTGTAGGTGAGTTACGAGTTTTCAACAAAACAATTTAGTTATTTTATTATTACATAAAACAAATAAATTGTTATTACCAAAACTGGCCTCTTAAACATCCGAATTTTACCAAAGTTGAGCCAAAATTATCCTACGGGGAAACAAAAGCAGGATAAAAATATCCTAAGTATACTACATCAATATGTGTGCTAAATTTAGCTAATTTTAGTTGACCCATTCAAGCGTGAAAGAGTAATAAATATCCATCCATCCTCGCAAACTTTCGCAATTATAATATTAGTAGGAATAAATTAAAATGGCATCGACAATACAATTGCTCACGCTCTTTGTATCCTTTGATTCGTATTTTTACCTTAAATATTTTATAACTGCCTCGTTAGCCTATTAGTCCTCAGCGCGACTGCGACACTGGAGATCTCGGGTTCGTTTCCCAGGTCGACCAAAGTATTGTTGGGTTTTTCTATCAAATTCTCAGTAGCAGTTCGGAGTTTGGATTTGTGCCCGGTTAATGGCAATAGGCTCGCCCCCTATTACAGTGGACTTAAAAACATACCGGCGAACTGTAGGTGTACATTGGTTACACCAATGCCTAACCCTTTAGAGAATACAGGCGTGATGGTATATTCCTTACAAATAAAGGAGACGGATTTTGTATATACATATGAGTATAATTTCTCAGTACAAAATCCTCCACGTATTCCCCACGGCTGAAGCATTCACTGATCTCCCTGTATTCTGATAACATCGTGCTGAGTAAATCTGATTTCCCTAAAGATTAGATGCGAAGGTCAAACGGCAATCAATGTGGAGTACGTTTTTTGTATGTATCACGGTTGACGAAAAATTCCTGTTTACTAGACACTAGAAGATTAAATAAATTAAAAATTTATAAAATTTCGCGGTGGATGTTCATTCTTACACCTCTGCTTAAAGCCTCGGGGAAGACAGGCGTGAAGGTATGTATGTCATTTTGTGGAGGAAATAGTGTTGAACACCCTTTTAATTACTTATAATATATAATACTACTACTACCGCCTACTACTACTGCCTCGTTGGCCTAGTGGTCCTGAGCGCGACTGCTACGCTAGAGGTCCTGGGTTCGATTCCCGGGTCGAGCAAAAAGTGTTATTGGGTTTTTCTATGAAATTCTCAGTAGCAGCTCGGAGTTTGGATTCGTGCCCGGTTAATGGCAATAGGCTCGCCCCCTATTACATGGGACCTAAATATACCGGCGAACTGTGGGTGTACATTGGTACACCTCTGCCTAACCCTTCGGGGAATAAAGGCGTGATGGTATATATATTTTTTTTAATATATAATATAAATTAATACGTTTAGGCACTAAACTAGGGTCTTAAAATAAAAACAATGCCTACAATTTATTATACATGACTTGGTTGCGTCCAATCTAACAAGAAAACAAACAAAAACATAATTTATATTTATGTAGAAAACGAATAAAGAAAAGCAAATAAAGAATAATTGAGTTAGTTCCCGAGGGCAGGCGCAGCATTATTCACGTGTCATGATGATTAACGTCTTGCAGCGTCGCGTCTGCATGCAGGTGTAGCTTCAACCAAGTAATGTTATGCTGTATTTTACGTTTGTACGATTGTTTATGTTTACTAATACAAAAAGGCTTTGATTTAAAGCGGCAGTTGTATATTCTAGAGTTGGTAAGTAAAAAAAAAAAAACCATCACCATCACGCCTGTATTCACCGAAGGGTTAGGCAGAGGTGTACCAATGTACACCCACAGTTCGCCGGTATATTTACGTCCCATGTAATATGGGGCGAGCCTATTGCCATTAACCGGGCACATATCCAAACTCCGAGCTGCTACTGAGAATTTCATAGAAAATCCCAATAACACTTTTTGCTCGACCTGGGAATCGAACCCGGGACCCCTTGCACAGCAGTCGCACTTGCGACTACGAGACCAACGGGGCAGTTAAAAAAAAACATGTTTATTAACAAGTTTATCAGTACACCATAACCTAATCTTACCATTAACTGCCTATTTTTTTTAATGGTCATAATAACATCCCTTATGTAAAATAACCGAATCACTAAGTGCTAGACTAGTGCTTGACGGGCCTGTTGGTCTAGTGGTTAGTGGCTCTGACTGCTAAGCCGGAGGTCGTGGGTTCGATTCCCACCCAGGACAAACTTTGTGTGATGAGCATGATTGTTTGTTCTGTGTCTGGGTGTGATTTATCTATAATATGTATGTATTTATAAATTATATAAGTATGTATATCAGTTGTCTGGTTACCATAACACAAGCTCTGCTTAGCTTCGGATCAGATAGCCGTGTGTGAGTTGTCCCAAGATATTTATTATTTTATTATAGACTTTGTTTTATTATCCAAATAATATTTTATTTAAAGCTTTTACTCGCGACTTATTTACGTTAGTTTTCTTACAAATCCCTAATTATTTAAATAACGGTTGTAAAAATTATTACTCAAACAGAAATATTATTCAACTTCGAATATTTACCAATCTACTTAGGAACATACTTCGTTTGATTTTTTTAGAGCAATACTTTTTTATTTATTCGTATTTAAGGTACTGTTAAATATCAATCATGGTTGGCCCTTCTGTCAAACAAAAAAGCAAATGAAATCATACTTTTTGATACTTGATACCGATTACGCGAACAATGTTTTCTTTGTGGTCACTGTGTTCAATTGAAACACGAAACAAAACACTGCTCACAGTCTGCGCGAAATACAGAACTGAATTCAAACATCTGCTATACATTTCTTATTATATTTTTCAAACAAAAATTAAACTTGACACAATACAGCTTTTATAATAAACATTTTCTTATTTAACTTGACAGGCCAGTTGTAGAAAAACAAAAGAACAATTCATAAGAGTGAAACAAAGTTGTCAGTATGTTTCTCCAACATATTATTTTTCTTCTTAGATTACAAGATCGTTGGCTCTAACGTATTACTTTGCCCTTGCCGCAAAATTGTTATTTATTTCGACGTTTTATCGACACTATTATAAACTGCCTTTGAATAAATTGAGCCAATGGATACGATTAGAATTAACATAGATAATTTCTTGTTATCTGAATGTCACTATTTCGATTGGGACCGCAAAATCATTCATAGTGGAGCACTTTTTTATATTTAATTACAACGATTGAAATAAATTACGATACTTAAAAATCAAATACGTTAAATATAAGAGAGATAAAGAACACATAAGATACATTTAAAACATGACAAAGTTATGTATTAATGCAAACTCATTTTTGTAATTCGGTTTAAGTTTATATACCTATTAGGTAAGCTTATTTTGCTACATTTAATGAAACTCCCGTAATTAGGAAAACCAAAAGTCTTTAACAACAATTAGGTACTATTAACTATGTGAAAATAACGTGACAATTACAAATAAACGGAATGCTTTTCCCTCCGTCCCAGATTTTCTGAATGTCTAGAATAATAAAGGGCAGTCCTATGTTTTTGTGCCTCGTAAAATTGGGTCACACTCGAACATGGGATGACGACGTGACATTACGAAAAGAGACGAATAAAAGTGTACTTAAGTCCCTTTCTTCAAACATTGTTCAATCTGGACGAACTAAAAACGGTGTTACGTAATCTCAGATAGATTAGAATCCACTCCCAAAAAGAACATGACATAACATCACGCCTTTATTCCTGAGGGTAAGCACAGACGTAAGTGACATTTACATTTATGTCCTACAAAAGTTCGAGCCTATTGTCATCAACGGAACACAAATTTCGGGCTGCCGAAATTCCTTAAGAAAAAAACACATAGAAAATGAACAAGAACAAAATATGTACATATATGAAAGTCAATCTAATATGAATTATTACGGTTGTAAATACATATAAAAACTCTCTTCAGCCGATCACAATATTGGCATTAAATATTATAATTAATTTAGCTTTCATTTCTAATTCGTAGCACGTATTGTAGTATTTCGCGAGACTTTTATTTCTGACTAGCTGTTGCCCGCGGCTTCGCTCACGTCAGCCTTAGTGTTACTTAACCAATTAAGGATTGAATACTATGTCATCATAATCTTCCAGCCATGTCAAATGGTTTCTAAGGTTAATAATAGTTACAACTGTGAGTTTTAAAAATTAGTCAGTAGACGCCCGGAATCTCATTTTTTGTCCGGTTGGTAATGAGCTTGCACCATACCTGGGATTAAAACATATTTATGCGGAGGGTATATGATATGGCTTTTCTATTTCTTTCGAAAATACTGTGATGTGGTGTCAAAATTTACTTGTTTTTCTTTCTCTAAACGTTGAAAAGCATTTTAATAGGTTCTGCTTTAACACTCACATTGTAGCTTCGATCTGTCTAGTATCAAAACCGTAGAAATGAATCTTGTAATCAGAGCAACTGCCAACTAAATCTGAACTTCGTGTTATAACCAAGTTAATAATAATTATGTTGTTGGGAAAAAGTATGGACAAAAAACAGTAAGCATATGACTTATTAAAAGGCTAAGCAAAGTTTTACCTCTCAAATTACCTTTCATCTATTGCAGAATGACGGTAATAGGTAACCTTCATTTTCATTTTGAAGTTCATTTGTAAGCATGCAGAATATGGTCTGTTGACAGTACCTATCTATTAGAAGAAATTCTGCATGCGATGCATGATTAATGATTGATGCATCATTCTACATGTATCGTAAAAGCTTGAAGTCTGAGAGACATTTTTTATATCGTATAGGTTTAATTATTTTTGGTACACTTCCTGTTGTAGCTAATTTATTTATATTTAGCTATTGGAATAGAAGTATGTTTTTTAGTAGCGTAGCGCAGCCCAGACAGTATAGTATTGCACACATAACGTTTGCAGATAAATCGTACGACACTTGTATGAAGTGTCGAGGTTGGTAGGCCCACGGTGCAGTGATCCTTCTTTTTTAATGATGGAAAATCGTCATATGAGTTCTTCCGTTCTGGCAGAAGGAAGTGTCAGACTCTTACTGACTAAAATCCATCCGTTTTCTCCTAATGCCCATCGCGTTCCAGAGCCGCGGTGAGTCTTTCGAACAAATTCCGTAACCGTAGCAGGCACTGGCCCTAGCGGGCACCGTCTACTGTGCTGATATCTCTTTGAGACGTGTGTGAAACACAACGCGCCGTCGGCACGGGTATGGTTCTGATCGGACGGCGAGCCACCCAACGCTCGCCGACCGGAGGCCCGTTGCCGTCGATCGCCTCTATGAGGACACGGCGGTGTTCCGCCAAAGCAGGGCAGACCTCCACCTAATGCTTCACCGTGTCCACCGGATGATCCTCACAATGATATCACTCTGGCGTGTCCTCATGTCTCATGTCAACATGTCCGGAGAATACCTGCGTCAGAGCATCATGGTGTTGCGGCGATCCTACTATCGATATAACTTGGTAACTCTTTAAATAGTCAGAGGCGCCGTTTTTTACTTACGAAAAATATTCTTAGCGTAGCTAGAATTTGTGGAATCAGTACAATTTTGTTCCGGTCATTCCTCTTCAGTCGATCCATGCATATTTTTTTAAGTTATGTAAGGCAAAAAACTACACCCACCTAAACCTGTTTTATTATAATATTGAAATCCTACTGCATCAAAACAAAAACCTATTAAAATAATAACAAAAAGTAACAATTGATTGGAATTGACCCACACAAAATATTTTA
Source organism: Caradrina clavipalpis (assembly GCA_932526535.1). Taxonomy (NCBI): domain Eukaryota; kingdom Metazoa; phylum Arthropoda; class Insecta; order Lepidoptera; family Noctuidae; genus Caradrina; species Caradrina clavipalpis. Next base: position 7,147,599 of record OW052108.1, read on the forward strand.
CATGGTTTTCATTAAACAGTGGAACTATTCACTTTATTTACGTAACACAATTAACTAAAAACAACTATGTCATATTTGAACGGCCCTTGGTCAATTTGGTCTCCTGGTGGCCATCAAAACTGTTGATCATGGGGTAATGGGTTTTTCCATTACGAATTTCTCAGTAACAGCCCGGAGTACGGACGTTGGTGGTGTGACACTCACGTGTCTCGGAAAGCACGTAAAGCCGTTGGTGCTGCGCCTGATCTCTCCCCGGTTGTGTCGGATTGCCGACACATCGGACTATGGGAGTTAGGGAAGAGGGAGCGTTTGCTCACACGCTTGTGCATTTTAATATCTCCTGCCTACTTGGCTAGTCTGCTATATTTAGCCGTCGTGGCCAGAATCGGTCTCGTTTTGAATTCTATTACACAATTAACTGCTTAACTCCTTGTGGCTATGACTTGACGATTTTTATTTCATAGGATAAATATTATGTTAAAAATCTTGAATATTTTATGTATTTTACACCAGTCCCGTGGTAAAATCTTCGCGGATAATAAACATAATGCAATAATGCTTACCTACCTAACTCCATTATTTGTTACAAATACCCAAATAGCCTCACTTTTTATTACAAAATCCACCACACAAAGAGAGAAGTAGATTGTGGGAAGGAAAACAGCCTCATGACTACTTGAAGCTGCCAGAGTACCTGCTTCCCGGTAGTGAACTTAGTGATGTATCTAGAAGGTACTGTACATGTCTCAACTGGTGTAAATTATTGTTAGGGGAATCATCGATGTGAAAATAATTCAATCGCGTTATATAAAACAGCCATGTCTTGCCCAACATTTAAAGACTATTTTTAAAGAGTCAAACAGACAGATTTTTTTTAACAATACGTTTATTTTCCGCTCTATTATCGTTCCCACACCTATCAGTTTGTTTATTTTTTTGATTTTGATAAATTAATAATTTTGGCTTTAATATTGTTTATATGAAACTATGATTGTATAGACATTATTTTTTGCAGAAATAATAAAATATTTGAAAAATAAGAAACCAAAATGTTATGGCGGAAGAATCCCATCTTAATTTTATTAAATTTTGGAAATGTTCTCGAATTAAAAATGTATGTAAAAAATCACAAAAAGTAAAACAGTTATTGGGGTTTGAACTCATACCCAGCGACTTGTGAGGCGGTCATCGAACCATTAGACCACATGCTCTGATAGAAAATACTCTAAAATAGCCGTTCTACTCTGTCACGATTAACTGCTTAGCTCCTTGAAGGTATAGCGTTATGATAATTATTTCAGTTGTTTAAACCCCAGCTACCTTAAGTATTCTTATGTTTAGTCTCGTATTTTTATAAACGCGATGTAATCTGTAGGAGAACAAAACATAATGCAACATTGCTCAGCCCCCAAAGCAGATAGCGTGATAATTTATAGCCTACGGTCAAATTTGGCCTATGTGGAATATATATACAAAAATTTAACAGAATCTGTCTGGCAGTATTTGCGTGATGCTCTAACAAACAAACAGACAAACAGACAAAAATTCTAAAAATTGTATTTTCGGCATTAGAATCATTCCCCGACCTCGTAGCAATCACTTTTTCTCAAAAATATTAAATGTACAGTTTTGACATCGCTACAATTTTATTATATGTATAGATAAATCGTTTTGACATCTGTTTATTTTCATGAAATTAATGTATTAGTACAACTTATTGTGATACTTTTATTTAAGACTATGTATGGAGTTCTTGCCCATTTTTCTCCATACGAAACTACCTTTTGGAATGGGCAACTAGATTTAATAATATTTTTTTTTGCATGTAATGGTCGACTGTTTTCGAGTATTGCCGCCACAGAAGCAGATTATTTTATATTAAATTAAAAAGATTAAATAAAGCAGTCTTCTCTCTCACGGCATTAAGTACATAAAACCATTATCAAATACAACGTGATTAACAGGAATCTTACAGAAATAGACGGTTTTATGTGAAACAGACACGTCTATCACAGGTGGAAGCTAACTGGATTGTTTTATCCGTCGGTACCGCAGAACGACGAGTGCTTGCACAAAACCAACTTTATTCTCTGCTACATAGAGAGCGGGGAGCGAGAAGCGGCCGGGCGCGGAAAAAAATAGGTAGCGAAATAGTCTCTCAAAAAAACAAATGTATTTAGATAAAAAGATACTACAATAACACTTTTTTTCAGTTAATCTATTTTCTTAACTATCATTATTAAGTACCTATGCATTTAAATTGTGTGCCAGAATCACGAATTTACTCCCAATCTCTCTGTGAATCTTCTGTCTCCTTTTTCCCCGATCCAGCATAAAGCTTACGTAAATAATAATTGAATTATAAAAAAGGAAGCTCATAGGGCATCAAAAAACTCATCCGCATCGCAGTCAGTGGGACAAGTGCCCAAAAGGCTGGCACCATTGCCACAATGTATGGCAATGCTGTTTCTTTGACCAACTTTGGACACTTGAAACGTCGGTACACCTTTGTTTTGTCCGTATTATAGATAGATACAGTAACCAGCTCGCTGTCGCACCCAGCCCTTACCCCGCCAACATTCCCTCGCTCGTCTTGTTTGCCCCACTAGCTCCGTCTAATGAATCGCCCGCTCTCTGTAAATAAGGCTTAAGTGAGTTATCTGCTTCGACCACGTTTTGTTACTAACGCTCTTTGTTTGACGTTACATATGTTTCTTTTCGGGAATGTTTTGTTAGCTGAATGCTACAGGTTACAATGGTGGGGAGGTAACAAATACATTTATTTATTGTGTGTGTTGGTTTTGTTTGAGCTATTTATACCTGAATGAAATATGTAGATATGATAAGAATTTAATAAGCGGCAATTATTCATAGCTTTGATCGAGTCATGCGATTGGAATGTCAAAATCATACCGTGGAAAAAAATAATGTAGGATTTGGTTATAGTTCTGACCTAACAAATGTTCCTAAATGTAACATTCTACTATTAATAAGATAAGATAATATAGGATAGACCTTTACCTATCTGCGCCTACTAAAGCTATCTACTTTAGTTGAGTTGCGTTGGGGGCAATTTGTACAGAATGTGGTAATAGGTCAATGTAAAAGTACATAGTTTATGGAAACAGAATCACACGGAAATACACGTTTAGTCACATAGACATTAACTACGCATACTGATTTCTTTCTTTCTGAGCTAATTGGCTTAGTAACATTGAGCAAAAATTATTGCTTGGAAATCCCAGCAATAATTAACTACTGCTGATTTACGAAGCCATTAATTACTATTATTGACTTTTATATTTGGAGTCACTGTTTATAATAGCACACGAATAGCCCGTAAGGTATTCTGATGCATGCAACATAATATTATTATTAAAGTTTTAGTAAAAACGCCCAAAAGAAGTTGAAACTTTGACCTACAAAACCTCTTACTAACTTTCGGCTTCATTAAGGTTTTTTAGTCTTTTTACACCAATCAACAGTGGTACAACATAACCTGCCTACAAATAGACAGAAGTTATATAACTAAGTTGCACCAATTCTGTACCGGCACTGTTCCGGCTCGAAATCGTTCCGCTAACGAGTCGTGACCCCCGGGGGCCGTACTCGATGACAACAATTATTTCAGACACATGAGACGGAACTTCTTTAATATCATGCAAATTACTGCGGGTTGTTCGAAAGAGATACCGCGCCCCCGGAACGCAAAGGGCACAAGAAGGAACATGGATGGGTTTTAGTCAGTAAAAGTCTGACACTCCCTTCCGCCCAGCCCAGGGCGGGGGAAGTCATTTGATGATTTTCCATGTTTAAAAAAAAAAGAACATGCAAATTAGGAAAAATGCGAGCGTATTCGTGGAAGCTGATACTGTAACGTTATTTGTTTTGAATAAGCAAATAGAGGCTGTAACATACTCGTAAATAATAGCGAAGATGTGAGCTTAATTAAAATTAAAGAAGAAGTTTAATTTGGCTGAAATTTAATATTGCGGTCTGAGTTTATTTATAACTAGCATATGTACTCGACTTCGGTCGGTTACCATGGAGCTTTTTCTTTGCGCGAAACCCTAATTATTTTATCAAAATAAAAGTAGCTAAAGTTACTCTCTATAACATTAGCTATATACCAATGAAAATCCCGATAAAATCAGTCCAGTCATTTCGGAGATAAGCTGTAGCAAACAAACAAATTATTTTTATGGAGCTGTCAGTAAAAACCCCTTAATTTGCACGAGTATTATTAAACCCCATACTCATAAAAGATATTTATAGACCTCGTATGTAAATTTCTTTTTAAATATTTTTGGTAATTTTCATAATCGTCATACCCCGGAAACATGGGCCCATGTGTTTTACCACAGATTACAATACAGATACCCAATCCCATACAAAGAAATGTGACCTTCCTAAAACTGGCAATTCGACTGGCAATATTTTCTTCTCCATTTTCTCAATAGATGGCAGTACCGGCGACTCACTAATTGCCAGAAACAGTAGTTTTACAACGCCATCTAGGAGTCAACCTAAATAATAGGTGGAATCGAAACTAAGTGGCAATGATACTCTAGAGGGCGTTGCTTTTCTATAGATTCTCTGTTCTCTTCATTGCACCGCATCGTGAGTTCAAGGACAACAGTTTTATTTGTGTGAGTGAGCTATCAACTTTTCTCACGTTTTTTACAATTCGAAGGTCACTTTCAGTTTGAATGTTGATCACAATATGATTCGCGCAACGATTTGCGGCTTTAACAGTGTTATCATAAATACCTACGAATGTTTGTGAGAATGGATGGATGTTTCTTACTCTTTCACGCTAAAAACACTGAACGGATTTGGATGTTTGGTACACGACCAGTTTACAACCCGGATTTTTTTTACGATAGTTTTTATTCTGATTTTACGTTCCCGTGGGATAATTTTTGAGTTGTAGTGGGAAAGGGTGAAATCGCTGGAATAAGATATATTATTACATAATATTAATAGTAGGTACGCTGCCTGTATCGACACCGTGCCATCGATTTGGAGTAAGTACTGGTAGATGTAGCGTACCATTGATTTTGGGTACCTACCTACTGTCGATTCATTAACTCGTCGATGGAACGTTGTCGATACAGCAATGTTGTTAATGTAATGACTTTCGATATTATTAACTCGACCCCAAGGATATTATTTGTAATGTTCAAATTCGTATCTGTAACGTTACATTACATTACACGAGAATGCTCCTAGCACAGCTCCTAGTGAGGAGAAAATCAAAATCCGAAATTCACTAGCTTAGGTCGTCGTATGTGCAAGGTTCGTTTTTATTCAGTATTCAGGGTCCAGGTCAAGTCATAGGCTGGTGTCTTTTCCAAAATCCGTAATTCGTAGCCAGGTCGTATAGAAGAAAACAAAAACACATTCGAATCAGGTCGACGCACACTCGTCAGTTGCTAAACAACAAGTGACAAGGACAACAGTCTTAATCAGACACTCTGTCTACGATCAGACATGACGGGAATGAATTGACATGGCCAAAAAGAATAACTATCTGCTTGATTAATGTTTAGTAAATTTGATAGTTCCAGGTTTAATAAAATGAAAAAAAAAAAAAGATTTTTTTTACTTGTAAGTCTCAGATCAAAAAAATAGGCAGATAGAGCGCTCAGAACACGCGAGTGTGTCCATCAAAGGCTAAAGCAAATACAACATCAAAAGCGAATACAAACTCGCGACAGTAGCCCTGGCGGGGGGGCCTTAAGAGGGTTTACGCCGGCGGCGCGCCGTCCACGCGCTATTTGCCTCAAAATCAATGATTTTCAAACCTGTTAATACCCATTAATTTTTGGCCACCACAGGATAGTCCGGTCACAGTAATATTATAATACAGTACTCCAACTTCATACAAACGGACGAAACGCGAGCTATACCTACGCGCCTCGATCCTGGGGTGCGCGCGCGGTGCAGACAGATTAAAATACTGGAGACGGGCAGCCTCTAACGCATGTTTACGTACCGCGCGGCTGTAGGCATTTATTTCTGTCATGCGGCCGAGTTACACTACTGTATTATTATATTACCGTGGTCCGGTTAAGTAGCTTCAACCTTATCGTGTTGTTGTTGCGCTACGAGTGGTCTTTCTTTCCTAAAAAAAAAAACGCGACAGTACCAAGCTACGCATCGTCTCGCTCACACGTCTCTAGTGATTTGCCATTTTAAGTCAAAACATAACATAAAACGTCTTGTGTGTAGGTACCTACACTGCAAAAGTTGTTCACAAAAAACAAAGAAAACAAGATGGAATATCTTTCCTCAGATAACTCTTGTTATTTTTATTGTTTTGGTATTTATTTTTTATAAAATATTTTCGGTTCACTTGAAACACAAAACCTTAACAGTAAATCGTCTGTGTTGCTAGTTTATGACGGGAAAATTTATTTATTCGGGTTTAATGATTGTGTGTAAAATACTTATGTTTATTGTTATAACAAATTGTTTATCTTTTTAAATTAAAAAAACCTATTCTTAAATAGTTTATTAAACAAATTACCAAAAAGCGTTATTAAATGTTATATCTGGTCTGATATAAATTAATTAAATAGGTAGTAAGTAATTACGCATATTAACTTTAATTCCTTATTATTTGTTAATTAATAAATACTACACGCTTTTGCTATCTGGGTATAACCATAGAGCAAAATCGCGTTTCCAATTAAAAAAATTGTAGTACCTACAATATTTGAGAACAATTTAACTGAACAAAAATATGGGAGTATTATTTCTCAATATCTGGCAACCGTAAACGCACACAGATGCACGTGTCCGTACACGGCACCACTTATCAGCCGCGCACACATAAATAAACACTAGCATCAATTTGTTTTTCGCGCACGTTCTATCTGCCTATTTCTTTGATCTGAGTTGTAAGTAATATATTTATAAAAAAAATTAATAAGTAAACATAAATGAAGTAACTAAACGTAAATTAATAACAATAGTTGCTACCCTTACCCTTATTATAAAAATTGAGTAAAACGCCATCTATTGCAAATAGCTCTAAACTAAATGGGTAACAGATAGCTGGATCTAACGACTTTATCATTCTATGGGTTCGAATCACGTTCGAATGGAAGTTAAAGTTTTCAGTTTTTTTTTTGCCGAAATTACGTGATTTATGAATGTAAATAGATAAATCAGCCTTGAGCAATGAAGTTTTAATATTTACTAATCTTACTTCAGCCAAAATCTGCCGTTTAACGCAATTTAGTGGTTGTAAATTTTGTTAGAGTAACCTATGCTGTCATCTATGATTTTTTTTCAAGACTAATTATAATTCGTTCCCGTTGAGACCCCGTGGTTTTACATACGAAGAGACATAAGTACCATTTAAATGTTGTACTCAGTGCCGCGGGCAGAAGCGAACACAGAACGACCTCAAACGAGATTAAATTGTGACTTCGCGCGCTCGTTTTCTTAAATGTTCTCTTTTATGGATATATGGGGGTGTACACCCGTCGTATTGTCTTTAGACTTGTCTGCGAACACTTTGATGCGTGGCACCCTTATTTGGTTTTCGTTGAGATTTTTTTTCCAGGGATTTGAATAGGATATAAAAATAAAACTATTCTTTGTAATAATTTTGTCTTTTGCCGTACTTTGTTTTTTATTCTCAGTAGCTATTGTTTTGTACAGACAGCGTCATCAATTCATTACCCCTCTTGCATTAAAATTTGTTTGAAAAGAGAGTAGTAACCAGTTGATGACGCTGTTTATTACTAGGTGTCCCACTAAGCTTAAATCTTAAATCTTAAACTAGGCATAAAAGATTAATAAAAAAATATAATTTATCATCATCGTCATCATATCAAACGAACGACATCCACTGCTGGACATGGCCCCCTAAAGATAGCCACAAATATAATAATTCTTTCGAAATAACTTATGATTACAAAGCCACCTACAGATACCTTTATATTTAGTTTAGTAACCTAACCTACCTATTGCTAGTAAATAGGTACAGACGTGTCCAAAGGACTATTTTCCTAAATAGGCATCATTCGACATAATGAATGTTGGAGCGTTTGGGCATTTCGTAAATGGTGTTCGATGAGGTGTAAATTCGATTAATTTAGGTCATTCGATGTTGCCTAAGTGAACTTTATTTCGGTCTGAATTTCCTAAACACCGGTTAGTGGAGATAAACTTTGTTTTCTTTACGGATTAAACAAGAAAGAAAAGTAAGTTCCTCAATTACTGATAAAGTGCTTTTAGATCACACCTCACACTAAACCGCTTAAAATGATCTTGGAAACTAAGTTTAGTTGTTTCTTTCATACGATTTTCTATATTCTATATTAAGAGGAAAGAGTTTTTGTTTGTTTGCACCGATTTAGCTTGGAAACTACTGGACCGATTTGAACCATTTTTACACCAATAGATAGCTACATTATTCCTGACTAACATAAGCTATATAACATCACGCTACAACACAAGAGCGGAGCATTAACCAGAGACGTAACTTAACGCAGGTGAAATAAGCCACGCGAACGAAATCGCAGGCAAGGAAGCTAGTCTTATATAAAAGTGAAAGCTTACTCACTGACTAAACCCTAAATCTTAAACACTACTTGACCTATGAAGCTGAAATTTGGAAGATAGGTATTTTGTAGATAGGAGACATCAGCTAAGAAATGGTTTTTGCGATAGGGTTGAATTACGGGTCTCTTTGACTTCTACGAAGGATATAGAGAAAGCTAGTGTCCTAGGTTACTGAAATGCCAAGGTTATCTGTTGGTGTGCTTATTACAAATAAATAATTAACTGAGGTATATGTTGTGTTAGTCAGTAATCTTAAAGCTTATCTTAAAAAAAAAATACTTCAAAAATATCTTTTTTACCGGAAAATGTTATATTTTGTAACTCTGATAACTTAATTTGCTGCCTACATGCGAAGACGAAGCAATTTGCGTCGGGCTCCCCGATTGACGGTGATGTATGAATATAGATTACCTGTTGAACTTGGAAGCCTGGCGAGTATTTAAGGGGCAATATCGATCGTCTGGTTAAAATACAACGAGTTGGTGGAATTGACGGTTGAAGGATAAAAAATGGCAGAATGTATAATTAGCTTAACTAGCTTAAGATGTATTTCACTATTAGTAGTCAAGCATTAGTATTTAATAATAATATTTCCTGCATGTATGTTAACAACAAATAACTGTACGCGTATATTACTAAATGTAACCTGTTGTAGACGCTTTGGGTTAACCTGTAAAGTCTACATAATCTATACTAATATTATAAAGCTGAAGAGTTTGTTTGTTTGTTTGTTTGTTTGTTTGAACGCGCTAATCTCAGGAACCACCGGTCCGATTTGAAAAATTCTTTTTGTGTTGGATAGCCCATTTATCGAGGAAGGTTATAGGCTATATAACATCACGCTACGACTTACGGGAGCGAAGCAGTATTCAAAAACGTAACTTAAGGTGGATGAATAAAGCCACGCGAACGAAGTCGCTGGCAGAAGCTAGTGTTTAATAAATAAATAAATAATGAAATAAAAAAATATATATACCATTACGCCAATATTCCCCGAAGGGTTAGGCAAAGGTGTACCAATGTACACCCACAGTTCGCCGGTATATTTAGGTCCCATGTAATAGGGGGCGAGCCTATTGCCATTAATCAAACCCCGGACCTCTAGTGTACCAGTTGTGCTTAGAACCACTAGGCTAACGATGCAGTTAGTAAATAGGGAGGGGGTGTATAATGAAAATAAGCATATTTCCTAGTTATAAACTGCCTCGTTAGCCTAGTGGTCCTAAGCACGACTGCTACGTTAAAGGTCCTGAGTTCGATTGCCAGGTCTAGCAAAGTGTTATTGGGTTTTTCTAGGAAATTCTCAGTAGCAGCTCGGAGTTAAGATTTGTGCTCTATTAATGGCAATAGGTTCGACCCTATTACATGGGACTCAAACACATACCGCCGAACTCTGCCTCACCATTCCCTTCGGAGAAAACAGGCGTGATGGTATGTGTGTTCCTAGTTAGGTACAATAAATTCGCACCTATATTATGTGAAAATGCATATTTTTTACAACTCGATCCAAGGTTTAGCCTCTAATATCTTCGAGGCTTCTCCAAAGATTTAAATCGTTATTTGTGCCAAGAGAGGTTTAAAGATTGGATGTGTTCTACCGCATTAAATGATGGTCACGTTCTGTTTTGTATTTGAACAAGTTGCTAGAGGTCACAGTTCCTAGTACAATAACCACTTTCCCAATGTAATTTTTTCAGTGTAAGCGCAGTGACTCACTTCTACGATTTAAATCTATTGCTTAATATACAGCTGAAGGGTATCTTTATTTTTATGTTTGGAACTACTATTCCGATTTTGAAAATTATTTCCCTAATATAAAACCTACATTGGTGCGTGAAATTTACGGATTCGTAAGAAAATTCACGCGAACGAAGTAGGGGGCAAAAGCTTGTTTATAAAATAAAATAAAACAGAAACATTTGATAAAAACGGAAACCGGAAAAAAGGCACACCACAAAAATCCTATCAAAATCAAATCTGCAAAATAATGATGACAGATATCGAAAAAGAATTCAACATCCAACATCCAACATAGAGGGCGAGTAAACACATAATTCACTTTATTATTTTGTTTTTCCCACTGCTACTTATTATTGTAATGTATTGCCGGCGGCGGTATCAATGGACTCCTTTGACATTCTGTATGCCTGGTACCCACGCCTTTATAAGGCTAAAGACTAACAACATTATTTTTAGCCTAAAAATAGACTACGATTTGTTATTTTCTGTACAGACGAGATAACGGAACTCGGTTTAATATTTCTTTGGAGCTGTCTTTTATTTAAGAAGGTTATTAATTATAGTCGGTGATTATCAACTAACTTCTGCCATTTTTTAGTGGACTGAGATCACAACGTCGCCAAACCTATGTCATTGTGGCTTGACTGAAATTTTGGTGAAGATCCCGATCTGATCTTGGACTATAGAAATCAGTGCCTTTTATAGGCAGCATCTTTATAACGCCGGGTATAAAAAGACATATCACATACACCTTGGGCATTTGTACTAACCATCAAACTAAATAACATTGTTCGACAAATATGAATTTTAATAATTTATTATTGTAATACGCACAACACACTTCTTCATTTAAAAAACAGTTGTTGAGAATTTGTCTAAAAGCCACCGAAATTACATCACAACAACCACATACCAACATCCGTACCTAATAATTACAGCCATAATTAAAAATGCCAAAGTGAGTTTGTTTATTAGTTTTATTTGCTTTCATGGCTAAAACACTAAACCTATTGAAAGAAAAATAAACTTATCATTCCTAGACTTTGTGTGCATCTGCAATAACCGTAAATTTTATATGGACGAAGTAGCGGCCAAAAACTAGTCTCCAATAAACCAAAGAGTAGTTTGTGTTGGTCAATGTGTGTTCTGTTGTGGATGTTTACAAACGGCTGTTACCGCTGATTGATTGAGGCATATTGATTTACTGCGGAATTACCCGCGCCAACAATGCATCGGTCGCGCTGTGGTCATGGTGCGGTCCATAGAACAAGCTTTACAGTAGTTAAGGTAAGGGATATTGTGTATATGCAAGTAACATTTATAACGTTTCAATATATTTATTACCTAAACTAATGCCTGAAATAGACACATAGGTACATACCATCACGCCTGTATTCTCCGAAGCGTTAGGCAGAGGTGTACCAATGTACACCCACAGTCTGCTGGTATGTTTTAGGTCCCATTTAATGGGGGGCAAACCTATTGCCATTAACCGAGCACAAATCCTAACTCCGAACTGCTACTGAGAATTTCATAGAAAAACCCAATTACACTTTTAGCTCGGCCGAAGACTTCTAGTGTAGCGATCGCGCTTTGGACCAATAGGCTAACGAAGTAGCTCCAAACAGATTTAAATGAATAAGCGTCAAATATAACAGGTAAAAGGACATCGTAATAAAAACTTGTACCTATAAATACACAAAAGAGCAATACTTACGCGGTCAAAATATATGGAACAGCAGATTTTTATTAAACCGATGGTAAAAGTTTTCGGTTATGGTGTTTCCACCTCGTATAAAATCATTACAATAACTTCGTTAAATGGGAGAAAGTTAGATGTAGGTTGTTTCACTTCATTCGGCAATAAGTAATTACTGTATTTCTACTTTTATGGCTTTATATTCCTGCTTTTACGTCGACGTCCAGTCTAGCAGGAAACAAGAAACAGAATTCTTATTCTAAACATTTCAAACTGGAATTTTAAATCCGCTTAGTTCCAGTGTCCGGCATTAGTTCAACCCCAATCCGCCAGTTTGGCCCCAATACAACCGAATGATCGTATTATCCAGTAGTATCGGGAGGTTGGAACAGAGTGGGGTCCCCCAATACCCCCGAGCGTTGGGGTACTCGTCACGTCGTGTAACTGCAATAACCGTTTGTTACAACGATGGCTCTCACCCGAGGGATCTCGGACAAAGCAACGGGGTTGCCTTTTACCTATGTTTATATTTGATACAGACTTGAAGAAGCGACTTCACCTACCCGCATGATAAATATTAAATTCAGACTTATCTAATAACTAGCTTCTGCCCGCGACTTCGTTCGCGTTTCGTCGCGTGGTTTTAATCACCTGTGTTAAGTTACGTCTTTAGTTACTGCTCCGCTCCCGAGTATAGTAGCGTGATGTGATACAGCCTTCCTCGATAAAAGGACTAACCAATACAAAGATATTTTTTTGCAATTCGAACCAGTAGTTCTTGAGATTAGTTCAACCATCAAACAAACTCTTCAGCTTTATAATATTAATAACTATAGATAATACCGTGTGTAACTAAAAGAATACGCAAAAATAAACAAAATAAATGAAATATGTAGGAACCATGAAAAAAGTATACTGTCGGTTTTACACAGAGTATTTCTAAAAGCAGGATAAACCGTCTATCTCAGGGCGTACGTTAATAATCGCGGGGGCACGTTCTCACGTCTATATTGAAACATAGTATGACGGATTTTCTCATACGCCATACACACGACCTCCGGAGCGAACACTCGTTCTGTGCACTCGCGAGTGTGTTCGCGTCTTTATATTGAAAAATAGTACGAGAAGCGCGGACGCGAGTGACGTGTTTTCACACGTCGTCACACATGGCGTCCGGATTGGACACCTGCTCCGTGCACTCGCGAGAGCTTAAGAGTATCCCTTGTGTGTCTAGTCAACTGTGATTTATACAGGGTGTTTGGCAGAACGTTGAACATACGAAAACGGTGGATAGGTGGGATCATCTGCTACTTACTCAGCCCTAATTTATTTGGCCTTGGCCCCATGGATAATTATAAAACATTTTTTTTTGCTCTCTTCTAGTTTCACCACTTTCTTAACTTTAAAGTGTGTGTGTGAGTTTTTTTTTAATAGAAATTACACTGTAAGCCATTGATTTGTGTATATAGTCGGGAGACATGCGTCATTTGAGCATGGGTAACATTTCCGACATAGCACTTAACACTTAGCATTACTTTCAATCTGCCATGCAATTCACATCTATCAAACTGCTTAAAATTACTAACCGTGGAACGAATTTGACAAGTTGTTCATTCAACAGATTACTCTTTGTAACAAACAGTTTAGTTTTAATAGGATAGCTATCTCGTTTCCACGCAAAAAAGAAAAAGTCTAACTACAAACAATTTGGTCAAATAAAAGTTTGTTAGTGAAACAACAAAATTCGTCGGCTCGTCGGTAAGCGCTGTCTCCGACAATGGCCCGAAACAAGTTGATATCTCGGGGGGTTTCATTAAAATTGACAATGGTGCTTTTAGCGCTGATTGTCTGCCTCCCTCGCCTTCGGAAATATTCGCGAAAATCATTAAACGAAGACGACATAACTTGCTTAAGGCTTTAACTACAAAAAGAGTTGTTTATTACTGAGATTTAGTAGATTTATAGTTTAATCAATGGGCAGATTGGAGTGACGGTACGGTTGGCGCAGTGGCTAAGTAATAAGTAATTGGCTGCTGCGCTGCGTGTTGATAGATGTTGAGAGATGCCGCCTAAATAGTTGTTCCGAGTCTGGCTATTTGTGTATGTGAGTTTATGTATTTGCACACGCACCTATACAGGAGAAATACATAAAATGGGGCAACGTTGTTAAAAAAAAAGACAAAAACACATTTGTAAGGAAAAGTTACGTAAATAACTTGCTATAGAAAAAAAAACGCAATTACAAAGATAAAAGCGAATGTTTTAGCCTCATCCGGTTCCGAATAAATGCGAACGCAAAACTCAAACATCACAATCCATTTAAGATCGTCAAATTTTTCGTGTTACAGAATAATTTGTCTGCATTGAAAGCGACAGCTGTACTCGTACATAGCATTCATATCTCACTTCATGAAAAACTCGAGCGGATAAATGGGATCATTTACTCTCATATATCTCAGCGCTCCTTATTGTGAATATCGCGTACGATATTATTGGATGTAAAAACGATTTACTGCGCGAAATGTTAGGGTGAGGTCACAGGCAAGGGGTTTGTGGTTTGTTGACCCTGTGGTGGCGGCCTTATGATGGAATGCTTCAAGATCCCAAGGTCACCAAACCTACCTTATTTTCTTATCACTCAATTTTTTCGTAAACACATAAAGGTATTAGTAGTTTATAGTAGTAACAGTGTCTGTCTGGCATTTGAGTACAGAAATTGTCTAGCAATATGGTATGTTGATTTTTTATAATATCCTGTAAAGCTTACATAAAACCAGCCATCAAAACTTAAAGGTAAACGAATAAGTTAGGTTTATACATGAACCTTGCAAACTACTTATCTATTCCAAAAATTCATACTAAAAAAACATAGGTCGACGACCGGCGTCTCTGCGATCTCAGTCCAATAGAATTAGTGCAATGTCACACTCTGTCATCACTAAACCTAATATAATTGAATAAAGAACTTGAAGAACTAGAAGAAGCCGGTTGATATGTAATATTTAATATAATATTAATTTAGTATAGACAAACTTTTATATAAATGTGTTTCTACGACGTCAAATTTGATTTTAAATAACATTTTCTATACATCGTGACCTAGTATTTAAATCCATTAAGAACAATGCTCACGTAATACACATCGTCGTGATTACACAAACCTGCATGCACGGAACATTCTCGTGCATTCTAGCCACGGCCACGAGAAAGTCCTGCAGGTGCCAACATCCTACTAATGTCATGCAAACACTGGCACCAACTGTGACCTCTCCTGCATTGCAAACAAATGGTGCGGAATAGTTGAAGTTTATAAACAAAAGTTCTATTCACATAGGAAATAATATCATTATACTGTAGTTAAATATACAACACGTAATTAAATTAACTAAACTAAAATTAATAAACCCCTTTTTAAAATGTTAGTAAATTCAAATATTAAATTTGAATTTACTTAAAATTGTAACAACATCATTAATATTTGAATTTACTTAAAATTGTAAACAGTTCCACAACATCCACTGCCGGACAAAAAGTGAAATCTTAAAAAGAAACAGCTGATCCACATTTTTATCCATTCATACCGGCGGACTGTAGGTGCACATTGGTACACCTCTGCCTACTCTTCGGGGAATACAGGCGTGATGATATGTTACGAGTATTTCAAACAAGACATTCAAAATTCAGTTTTGTTCCTATAGTAAAAGTTGTTCGTGATGACGAGTACAACCACCTGTTTTCTGGTTTTCAGTTAATTCAATTACACCTTGTTTATAACTGCATTACTAACATGTGATTAGTCGTCATCTAATATTAAATTATGTAATACATCCAGTTCTTTTGAACCCTTAATGAAGATTGAGAACTATTCTTGTGTACGTCAAACCGTGGTCTTCTTCTTCTTTTCGTGTCACTTTACTTATTTTAAATATTGTCCGACCAGTGTTGAACAACCTGTACAGCTCTAAGCCATGGTAAAACACCAAGACTATATTGAGACTTAGTTATATTGTTTCAAAACAGATTAATGAGCATGCTTGGAGGACGAGGAGTACGATAAAAACATATACAGGGTGTAAGGAACATCATGAACTTGTACCGTAGATGAGTACGTGACCTTCAAACTCCGGTTGATAATTTTCGTTGTACAAAAGTTTTCAATACCACGAGGGCGAAACATAATAGAACAAGATTTTTTTTAAAGCAATTACAATTTTCTTCTTATATCTCAAATCTTTATTGCAATCTATTATGTGAGCATTCATGTGGTAGGTGTTATTAAATAGAAACAATTATGGACCCTTTTAGGCGCAGTAAAATAATAAATAAAGATGGATGTACAATTATTCACTGAATCTCATTTTAAATGATGCACTATAGGATCTCTTTAGGTAGGTTACAAACTAATGGAACTTTAATGAAAAATCTGCTTAATAATGCTTAATTTTCTTTATTTGCTAGAAATTTAACAGCAACCAATCTATCTTGTTTGTTTAAGTGTGAGGGATCTAAGCTCTGATCACACTACCACACAAGTCACAATAAACATGTCTTGACAAATCCACATACAAAAAATATTTCAGACAACTTTTCCTGTTACGTATATCTCTCTCAAAATATGACAGTCTTGTGCCAGTGTGGACAAGGCTTAATGTCGTAAATACTGCTTTACAGCGTTACATCGCTACAGAGCAGCGCTTGAACAAAGTTTGATTTATGCGCCCTCTACCGGCGCACAGCGCAGACAGTAATGCTAGCTGGAAAACAAAGTAATTTGTGTGTTACATTCTTTTGAACACGGTTTAAAATAAATTTGGCAATTTCGTAATTGGTTTGCGAGTAGATTGGTTTCTACGCGTGTTTTTGTGAGCTTTTACAAATATTTTTTATTTTTTACTAGTGAACTGGCCGCGAATTATTTCACCCGCGTTAAGTTATGTCTTTGGTAACTGCTCCGCTCCCGTGTGTTGTAGCGTGATGTTAAGTAACTTATGTTACTCAGGAATAATGTACCTACCTATTGATGAAAAAATGGTTTCAATTGGTCCAGAAGTTTCGAAGCCTTTCCGTTACAAACAAACAAACAAATTTTTCCTCTTTATAATATTATTATAGATAGATTAAATCTATGAGGGTAGCCTATGTCCAGCAGTGGAGGTCCTACGGCTGATATGATGATGATAATTTACTAAAATATTTATTAAGCGTTGTTACAATGGTTTCTTATAATTAGTTTAACATAACATAAAAACTCGGTAACATTTAGCGGTCCATATTAGTAGTCAAACAGAAATTACTTGCAAACCAACCACTCTACCGTTTATTGAAGTATTAAATTGCTATAAACTTAAGATGCAGACTTGCACAAGTTACATAAACCTTTAGCAAAATCTTGCACAAACTACAAGCTCAAGTTAACCTGTCAACTAAGCAGTAAGAAAAGCTAACTTTGTACTTGAAGACATGCTCTAACAAGGTTTACAAGAAAACTGAGACTTTGAGGGTAAATGACACCGTCGCCTGCCACCCGCCGCCAAATCGTAAACCCTCCACAAATCAAAGGAGTTCAAAGGTTTTAGTTCGGTTCGTTGCACACTGGCTTTATGCAGAATTTTGCACTCTCTTTAAGTAGTTTGTTACCTGAAGCGAGGCTCAAAGCGACTTCGATTGCCTTAGCAACACTATCTCAAATAGATAGTCGCGTAGCGCTACGGTGCTACGCCAGTGCTACGGCGTAGCACGGCGCTTGTTTATAGACCGCACTCTGTTGGATTTAGATCTTTAAAAATGTTAAAGTCGAGTCTATTTCTGTGTACTCTTCTTGATTTAATACAACATACTTACTTACATACATACATATCATCACGCCTGTATTCCCCGAAGGGTTAGGCAGAGGTGTACCAACGTACACCCACAGTTCGCCGGTATGTGTTTAGGTCCCATGTAATAGGGGGCGAGCTTATTGCCATACATACATACTTACTTATTTACCTCAATCTTATATTAAAATATGCAGTGGGCAAGGCACATGTCACGCAGAGCTGATGACCGATAGGGCTGCAAAGTTCTCGAATGGAGACCACGCACCGGCAGCCGCAGCGTAGGACGCCCACCCACAAGGTGGACAGACGACCTGTTTAAGACCACAGGAAGACGCTGGATGCTTCCAACCAGTCAGCATATTTCCAGCTGCGGACGTCCTGCAGCTTATAATATGATGATCATGATAATTAATAATAATTAGTTCAAATGAATAATAATAATATTTTCATAAATAAACATAATAATCTTTCAGCCAATGGCTTAATTGCCAAGAGCCGCGACCAACATTTTAGGAGGCTCTTGTTGGGCAGCTGGATCAAGGGCTTGATTCAGAAAGCGGTACTCCTAGACACGGCGCGTATTGTTAGGAGATTCCTTTCTCAGGAGCCCTGACCACCGGTGGCTTGGACCCTGTTCCCGACGCCGGTGGGCTACTATTTTTTATATTTTAAAAATGTTTTTATTTTTTTATACTAATATTTAAAACTGTAATTTAATCTAATGAATACATGAGAATAATAACATAATAATAAACATTAACGTAACTAACCTAGAAATTAAACGTCCATAATTACCTATCAAAAACGGGTTAATAGTACTTTAACACAAATTGTATTAATCCCCGATAATTCAAATATTAACACGCCCAATATAATTCAATACGTTATTCAATTTCAAATGCAATTTGTCGTGTCTCGTGATGTGTGAAAACGATTTGCCAATAAAATGTTTTAGTAAACAAATGAAGGTAGTTATTGAACATGTTCAGTCAGGAAATGGGACTGCCGTGGCCACCGGAACTTGTCACGCGGTAACTATGTCATCTGACCGAATTCGATTTAGTGCTTTAGTCGGTCGAAAGTTAAGTGTGGGATGGTCTAGACTAATATTATTTTAATATTTTCTTTGCCTTGCAAAAAATGCATAAAATACATATCCCTGGTTGATTTATAATTCGGCATTCGAATTGATAAAAAAAAATCAAATCAAATCAATCATTTATTTGCAAGGAATATAGGATGCAAGTACGATAGTATTTTTTTTTTTAATTTTCCTATTTTTGCTTGTTTTTTAGCACGTACCACATTTACTTTCTTTGTTACCTATTAATTTTTGGCGTGACTGTACCTACTTCTAAGGTTATAGAAACATAAAAAAAAAATAAAGAAAGAGGACAAAGATAGAAGAGACGAGAATAAGAAATTACTAATATACGTTAGAAGGGACATCATAACAATAACTTTTACTACTGATTCAGTACATGATTTTACGCCACACAGGGTTAACATTTTTCGTTGATTATTAAAAAAAATCCATGGTAAAAGTTATAGTTACAATATCCCTTTCGCTCTTTTTATAAGTATTGTTAGACACTAAGCCACTAATGGCTGCGATTGGTGGCTGTATAATCGATGCCATAGAAATTTTATGAAAAATTTAGTTTTCAACCTTTTTTCCCACTAATTGTTTTGCAGTGGGCACTATGGGCCTAATGTGCAAAACTTAATAAGCACAAAAATTATGCGATTACAATCTCCATGCCAAGCGTTCCAAAGATGTTCAGTGGTGGTGTTTATAATAATCACACACACACACATGCTACCAGTTTCTGAAGCCCATATTCTAAACAATCGATCATAATAATTACTTAATTATTAATGTTAAACAGAATAATCACAAAATGCCAATCCGACTAATACCAATGCATTAATTAAAACGCCCCTAATGAATAGACAAATAAGCCTTTTGTGTGGTATTTAATGTAGTTATAACTATTAGGGATGTGGAATGCAACCTAAAGTATCGATATTTTACTTATTACACATACCAAGACGCCTGAATTCCCCGAAAGGTTAGACAGAGGTGTAACCAATGTACACCCAGGCTCGCCTCCTATTACATGGGACCCAAAAACATACCGGCGAACTGTGGGTGTATAATATTGAATTAAATTGTATACAGGCGTGATGGTATGATGGTATGTAATCATGTAATATGTCAAGGCCGGTACAAAAAGGGAAGAAAAGTTGATCATTCACCCCTTGAAAGATTAGTAGTATATTAATAGTCATGTTATATATCGATACTTTTCCCAAGTCCCAACGCTAATGTTGTACAATTCACTTTGTTTTCGTTAAGTCGTGTGTGTGTTGATTGTTTTTGTTTCAAACTAAATAACTGGAATGTTATTGCTCGACACTGCTTGATTAATTGCCTAATGAAACTGGCACGAAGCCTGATGGATGTACATTATCCCTAGAATAACGAATAAATTACTTTGTGTCCTTTCAAACTTTTATAAAACATTCAGTTAACAAAATAAATGGAAAAGTACTTAGTCTAGAAATAGATGATTAATTGTAACACGTAGCATACCATCACGCCTGTATTTTCCGAAGGGTTAGGCAGTGGTATACCCACAGATCGCCGACATGTTTAGGTCCCATATAATAAAGGGCGAGCCTATTGCCATTAACTGGACACAAATCCTAACTCAGAGTTGCTACTGAGAATTTCATAGAAAAACCCAATAAAATTTTGCTCGACTTGGGTATCGAACCCAAGACCTCTAACGTGGCAGTCGCGCTTAGAACCACTAGGCTATCAAGGCAGTCGTGATTAATTGTTTGTAAAGAATGCTAATAAAATCGAATATTGATTTTTTTCTGAAAGGTAGTCACTTTTAAGGGTCACCCATGAGCAATTAAACAACAAAATTATTGTGAGTACTAAAGGGAACCAAACATTTTATTACACCAAGGAACCTCAATTTTATGTGGAGATTTTATGATCTTTGAAATATGAATAATAATAAAAGAAGGGTAAAATACAATGGTCTCTTTAGTGTGTTGTTCGTTTAAGCTGCTTCTAAGATTTTCGTCTGGGATTTGGTTTTATCTAGTTAGACCATTTTCAACTAGACTATTTTTAGGGGAGTCGTTACCGATCTTACAGGTATTTAAATATTATTGTTACTTTATTTACTACCTACTTCATTAGGCACCTTTTTGAAGGATGCGAAATTATAAAATGACTTTTTTCGGTAGAGCGGAAGAGTGTCAGACTGTTGCTGACTAAAACCCATCCGTGTTCCTCCTAACACCCTTTGCGTTTCAGGGCCGCGGCAACTCTTTCGAACAAATTTCGCAACTCATATCTCTATTTCGAAATAAAAGATCATATTTACCTACATGTTTTAGGTAATAGCAATCACCTAAATTTATTTTTATTTCACCTTAAATTATGTTGCGTTTATCTACCAATACGTTGTCTCATTCGTACTGAAAGAACAGCTATTTCTTCAAGTACCAAGATTTATCGCAGTTGGGTCCTACTCAGAAACGGATTTCGCGGTTTACGGGGCATTTACTGTTGTGGACCGAGATCCCGGTTCGCCAGACTTACGTCATTTAAGCGTAACTGAAATCTTGAGAATTGATAAAGGAATATTATGTAGCTGCTAGAGTCAATGTTGGCCCTTGTTCAGGTATCAGAAGACCAATTCCGCTAATTAAAAATGATCAAATGTCGTAATTTTATCTGACAAAGGATCAATATCACAAAAAATGTTGGTGAATTTGGGCAATTTTTGACAGATTGATATTACGATCGGTCTCTAAAGTTAATAGAATTAGTCCCAGGTAAGTTGAGTTGAGTGTGATAAGGCACTTTTATAACTGATACCAGATAGAGGGCCTAGCATTGAATCTAGCCCGTACGCATAGCTTCTAAACTATAAATTCCTCTATGTACCTATTCTCAAAATTTCAGCCATGCTATAATGACGTAGGTTTTACGACACCGGGATCTTGGACAGTTATATAAATAATACAGTAAGAATAAAAACCTGACTACAACCCATCAAACGAGTTATGGAGTTGTACTGACATAACTTGGATCATAACCGCAGGTGTTTACTGCAGTATACGTACTAAGGTATAGGGATTCATTGTTATTATATGATTTTGATACTTTTTACCATATGCTAAACTGTTAAGAAGATAAGACCTATTTGTAAAGTACTCCCACCATACCTATTTCTGCTTCAAAACAGCGTTGCTGTGTTCCGGTTTGAAGGGTATGGATACCGTGTGTAATTACAGGCAAATAAGACGTTTCAACTTTGTCTCTGGGATCGCAATTGATTTGAAAGGCCTCTGGTATTGCAGATGTCTATAGGCAGCGGTGACCACTTAACACCAGGTGGGCCGTCGGCTCGTTTGCAATACAAAAATATTAAAAATAAAGGATTCAACCAAGAAGTACCTAAATATTTTATTGTATGTTCTCTAGACCGAATTTCAGTCTTGATGTTCAATGGAGACTAGCCAAGTACGCAGGAGATATTATAGTACACAAGTAAGTAATCCCTCCTCCTTGACGATCATAATCCGATGGGACAGAATTAAGTGCAGGACCAATAGCTTAACATGCTTTCCGAGGTACGAATGAGTTACATCACCATCTTCCAAACTCCAGGTGGATACTGAAAAAGTCCTACCGGAAAACCCCAATAGCGCTGCGTAACCTGGGGATTGAATCCAAGACCCACGTTCGTCAGTCGCGCTTGTAACCGCTAGATAAATCCAGTTTATCTTGTAGTCAGCCAATATTTTGTACCACGTAGGAAAATCACAAGGTGCGTCAGTGTTTCGGCCATTAAAGAATCCATGCATCGTTGCTCCCAGCTATTTATATCCATTATACTTGTTGCCGACTCCGTAAATACTAAAACAAACTCACAAAGCGACGTCCGCCCGCTCAAAATCAACACCATTTAGAAAGTTAATGAAATGTTTAATGGAAACAAATGACACACGCAATATGAGGCCCTTTGGTCCGTTACCCTGAATTACAGAAATCTGTGCCCATTCATGTTTCCTAATAAAAGATTATTAGCCTAAAATCATTGTTATTCTCGTTACTAAAACACGTTTACAAAATATATATTTGCTAAAGTATTTCAGGAGATTGGATACTACGTGTTGTTTGCATAATAAAGTAGCTATTTATTCTAACAGAACATGCCTAGATAATCATTTTAGTACCTATCTAGAGTAATATTATAAGAGGTAAAGACTGTTTGTTTTTAAGAGGTAATCTCTGTAAATAGTGATCAGATTTTAAAAAATATTTCACTGATAGCAAGCTAGACTATTGCACGTTATTTAAATACTCGTTCGAAAGACATACCGCGCCCTTGGAACGCAAAGGGCACAAGAAGGAACATGGATGGATTTTAGTCAGTTAAAGTCTGACACTCCCTCCCACCCCGCCAGGGCGGGAGAAGGCATTTGATGATTTCACATCCGAAAAAAAAAAGGCATAAGGTAGTAAGATTTTCTTTTTTTTTTATTCGTGATGGATAGGCTTTTGACTCCAGTCTTGAGAGATGACATAGCATAAACTAATAAAAAAGGCGTGTAAAAAATTGGTTGCTTTTAAGAATTCGACCGCAAATATTTTCACATCAGCCACAGCTGGACATAATATTGCAATAACATTATTCATTCTTGATGTATATACAACATGGACCGAGCAGTAATTAACATACGTTTATGTTATGTACTAATTAATCGCCACTGAAGTGGTTGGGTAAACCTCAAACTAATTGCTGGTATTGTACGAACAATGTATAGCAAACAAAGTAGGAGTTGCTAAGTGGTTATATCTGAATGCAATTTTCTACTGAATTAAATTAAATAAAAAATCTAAGTATCTGCTCTTAGTAAACTTATAATGACGTGGAAGGCGGTGTATCTACATAAAACTACTTACATCAAGACCAAAAGAGTCCCTACAGTTAGACCTAATGAGTAGGCACTTTAGGGGACATTAAAAACGCCACAAATTTTTAATAAAAACTGTAAAGTGTCAAGCAATTTTGAACCATATGCATTAGAACTATTAAGAACTTTCAATCCTGCTAACGGTTATGGTACAGTTCCAGTTTGATATTTTACTGTATTTGTAGTAAGATACATATTTGCATAATAATGAAATCGATCCATGCCCCTAAATATATTCATGAAACACAAAGCGCAACACAAACAAACTATCCCAAAGATCGTCCTGAAATTATTCCAAATCCAAAGGACCATCCTTTCGGTGTTTAGAATTAAACAGTTAAACGGTTAAACGGTAAAAAGTTTAAACAGAATTAAACTAAAAATTTAGTCAAATTATCCAAATCCTTGGGTCGGCATTAAATCAAGGCTTAACAGCTTAGTCTCGAGGGTTTCTAGTTAGGCGGCAATTGGTTCCCAGCGGACCGACGCGCTTTTTCCCGCGAAAACTGACAACATACTCCCGCCATCTTGCACTAATGTTGACACATTTCTTGCGAAATAATTTAGTAAATGTAGTCCTCAGTACGTTAAAGTTAATTTGAAAGTTGCTGATGCAAAATTGGATTATTTTATTTAGCATTTTTGATTATGTAAAGCTCAAAAATGTTATTCTATTATCAACATAGAATATAAATTTTCTTAAAAAAACGACGGTTCTATTAGGAGTAACATCCCAGTCGCGCATCTTGAAGTGCGTGAATCGCTTTTGACATTCAAAATAATATGTAAAAAAAGACAAAAAAGAAAAACGATAATTTGCTTCTCTTTCAAGCAGCTGAAACTTGGCACACATATAGATAATATCGACCTCGTTTATCACATATGAATAATTCTCATCCTACGCAGACGCAGTCGCAGGTAAAAGCTAGTCACTTATATACCACAGCCACGCAAATGATCAAGCGACCTTTCTCACAGACAAGACGACTGAACCACTATTATAATTGATGTTTATTTCGCAAACTATTAAAGCAAAAGTATTTATTTCCACTTAAAAATTTTATGGGATGTAAAGAGATATTTTCTGTTGGTACAGAACTGACCTTTGCAATGCCACCAGCTGAGCAAGCACGAGTAAGCGCTTAAAGCGCTTTGTAAAGCAAAAAACCTCTTAGGGCTGCTTGCTCCTTTCAGTATTTATTATAAAGACTAAACCTTTTTGTTTTCAAAACTCTTTGATAGACTGTTCGTTAAAATCGTTTGTTTTCAGTAGTTTCTTTAAACAGTTCACCACTTTATAAAAGTTTGGACGTCTAACTTAAACCGCCTGTCAAACTTTGTACTATCGACAAAACAGATAAGTACTTAGTACCTATACTTTACCCAAATTCGAAAAATAATCTTTACAACAGACATTCACAAAAATTTGGGTATGTAAGCATTTGCTGCATGTTATAAAAGTAATATATTTAGAGTTACAATTTACTTTTGCATTATTTAGTAAGTATGTAGTAGCATTATTACATGTGTTTCCTTAACAGTTTGTCTTATTAAATACAATTACATATTTTAAAGGTGATGAAAGTCATTTTTAAACCAGCACTATTGCTTAATTTGACAGTTATTTGCTATTCAATATTCTGCATTGAATGTGGCGCAAGTAAAAAATGGCAATTTTTGTCTTCAAAAGTATACGAGTAAGAAAAAACAAACAAAAAATATTTGGGTCTCCCATTTAAGACGATGATAAATCAGCCTCATTTTCTGAATCATAGAACGATGATATTTTTTCCCAAAATAAATCTGTTCTTAGCCAACGTAAAAGTAAACCTCAGATTGGCCACGTAAATAGGTCTATCTTGAATAAAAATGTTTATCTGAATGAAATGGTATTCAATCATTTTTGTATTTATTCAGGTTTACAGATAAATTGATCTATAATGTAACCTGTTTCTTTTTTAATCTATTAGAATTCAATTTGACAACCGTATGTTTCGTGTTTTATTCAAAATGTAAACTTACGGATACATACAATGAAAACTTATTAAATAACTAACTTCTTCCCGCGACTTCGTCCGCATCAAATTTGTAGATTTTTACGGAATAAAAAGTGTGATATGTGTTATTCCACACTACAACATATCTTAGTGGCAAACTTTAACCAGATCCGTTAAGCCGTTTGAGCGTGAAAGAGTAACAAACATTCATCCATCCAGTAGGATTTCTTTCTATTTTTCTTTAGTTGGTCAAATTGCTCCTGTAACAATATTCCGTAGGAAAAAGAAATACATTCAAAGTTTTATATTTTCATATGGCCCATTTTGGCATAACTTGACCCAAATATACCTGAAAATCTTTTGTCAAAGTGAGTATTCATCCGTCCCAAATAATTTGATCTCCTGGATCCAGTGGGATCAGACCGGCCATACGGCTTACCCGCGGTTTAGCTTCATTTACGATACCCAAACCAATAATTTAATTTAATTTGTTTTTCAGAGATTTGTGTTCGAATTCGTTTTTAATTTAGGTTTCAATGACATTGTTATACTTAGGGATTTATGAGAACTTTTGTCATGTGTAATTTGAACTGTAGTACCCCAATACAATCTCAATGAAACGTTTACGATTGCTTTAATCAATCCGTCTATAAATCTACAAGCTTAATCACTCATGAATTTCTCCTCGAATACAATTAATTAACTTTGCAATACACCCGAGTAATAAAATGTCTTTATGAGCGAACCGAACGAAGCCTCGCAATTGGCAGAAACTAATACACTGTTATTTAAC
Source organism: Caradrina clavipalpis (assembly GCA_932526535.1). Taxonomy (NCBI): domain Eukaryota; kingdom Metazoa; phylum Arthropoda; class Insecta; order Lepidoptera; family Noctuidae; genus Caradrina; species Caradrina clavipalpis. The sequence continues at coordinate 7,174,236 of OW052108.1, forward strand.
GTACCCGAACAATTATTGCAAACACACAAACAGATTACGTTAAACCGCGGCACCACTTAACTCAGCAATACTCAACAGTCTGCCGGCTGCCGGCAATAACATTAAAATCGAAATAGGTGAAGCGTACTCCGCGAATACGACGCTTGAGCGGACTTGAGCGGCTCAATTATCGAATCAAAACCATTAACCCGCATGTGAAGGTGGAGGTACGGAGACGTACCGCGCTGACAGCGCGACGATTACCGGCAAATCTAGGATTTCACTTACGTGGCTCAAGATAGATCGTGCGAAATAGGGTTATTAGACGAATATTACGAGATAACAAACGATTAATTAATGATTCGTGCGATTTGAAATGTTGGCTCGGAAATTGGCGCTCATATTGGTACAGTCACTAGCAAAAGTTGGTTAATAGTTTAATGTTTCGGATTTTTTTGTTTTTCATGAGATACTGATAAGTACTTAGTATGAATGTCGTATTGACCCAGCGGTTAAGATGCTCATCTCTCCAAAATTGGCCGAATCCAACGTGACTTTTTCAATTCATAATTATATGTACTTTTTAAGTTTATCTTGAACCTCATACCTGTCAGTACCTCGATGAACCTCACAGACAACGAGGAAAACATCATCAGGAAACATGGACTTATAATGATTAAAGTTTGAAAACGCCAATCCCGTGAGCAAGCATGGTGATCAAACCTCATGCCACTTCTGTATGAAAGAAGGACTTGGCCCCGCAGTAGAAATATAATAGTCTGATGTGGTGGATCAGCACGAAGTAGTCCACAGGTTTCCCCTCGGAGAAGACGTATCTCTTGGGGTCGTTCTTGTCCTCGTCTCCGCGCAGCTTGATGTGCTGGATGACGTCCTGCTTCAGCAGACGACGCAGCACCGTCTCCGAGATGTCTGATATTAATACTAATAGGTATTTAACCGACTTAAAAAAAAAGGAGGTTATGTCAATATAATTTCAAATTATTCTTAAGCCATAATTATAACAAAGAAGTCTTTGGTGCTTGGGAACGTCTTAGTAGAGGAATCAGTTCTAAGCTCAGCGCGAAGTACAATGCAAATTTGTGCACCCGCACTAAATCGATAGTCACCTTGACACTCATTTTGAAGCCACCTTGAGCACTTGAGTGCTTAGAACTATCTGCGCGCTTCAGATAAGAACTCAACTCGGGCACTCGAGGGAGTTCAATTGATGGGCGTGCAATAAACGCTACAATTGCTTGTTTACGAAAACAAATTGTTTGATTAATGTGGCTGGCGATATTTGTTATTGGTACATTGTTTTTTTGCTAAGAGATTTCAGATTTATTTTTTGAACTAAAAGCATAGACAATCTAACACTTACAAACAACACCGTGCACAAACAATAATAGCGTTAAACAATTATGAAACCATTAGTTTTATAAGCTATAACACTAAATATATTTATATCTATACTTTATTACTTTATCTATACCTACTCATACTTATTCTTAAACGCTACGGACCCACGGAAGCAGAACAGTAACTAAAGTCGTAACTAAATGAGGGTGAAATAAGCCACGCTGAGAAAGTCGCGGGCAGTTCGCTAGTCCTTTCTATGTTTAAAGCGATTGTTAAATATCGAAACGACAGGATGTATGTATTTTAAATATATCTGACTAAATCAACCGTAATTAAACCAGTAGCAGTCGGTAAGCTAACGAATTAATACTTATGTTGCCACGGTTGGCTGAGGGGCTGAGCAATTGGCTGCTACACATGGGCTCGATTCCGCACGGAATAAATATTTGCATGGCCTACAGACAGTTGCTCCGTGAATGGCCGTTCGTGTATGTGAGTTTAAATGTTAGTAAACACACCCACGATACAGGACAAATTCCAAATGTAAGGCAACGTCATTTCTTTGTAAAAATAAAGAAATTGTAAAACTTTATCCAAGTCTTCAAAAAGAACGCACACCAACAGTCTACACATTCAATAAATTCTTGAAAGCTATCTTTTAACGGACCTGTGTATCGACGAAAAATGATGTGAACGATGCGGCCTCAGAAAAACAGTTACTAGATAAAGCGTCGATAGTCTATCTCTTAAAAACGATGCTTAGCTACATACACACTTGCTAAGCCACGCGTGCCCGCTAAGCCAAGCGTGAAATGAAAGAGTACCTACATGAAACTTTAGCACATTCCTCCTATACGTATTCACAGTTGACAGACCAACTGCCCCGTTAGTCTCGTAGTGGCAAGCACGACTGTTGAACGTGGGGTCTTGGGTTCAATTCCCAGGTCGGACAATAAGTGTTATTGGGTTTTGCCATTAGAAATTTCTCAGTAACAGCCCGGAGTTTTGAAGTTGGTGATGTGACACTCCCGTGGATTGGAAAACTTGGCTTCAATTCCCAAGTAGGGCAAAAAGTGTTATTGGGTTTTTGAATTAGGAATTTTTCAGTAACAGCCCGGAGTTTGAAAGTTGGTGATGTGACACCCCCGTGGTGCGGAAAGTACGTAAAGCCGTTGGTCCTGGTGCCTGATCTCTCCCCGGTTGTATCGGATTGCCGTGCCCTTCGGACTATGAGCGAGAGGGAGTACACCTGCATATGCGCACACATTAGAGCACTATAATATCACCTGCGTACTTGACTAGTCTGCATTAAAATTAGCCGCTGTGGCCGGAATAGGACTGGAAAATACATACGTATTCCCAGTTTGAAATGAGGTACTCCCAGAAAATTCCCTAAAGTCGTTATTAGACTACGTTCCTATTATAATCCATAGCTATGAAGTAAGGAATTGTGGTTCACCGAGACCGAACATATAAAGGCAATGACGTGAGCTATTTAGCCACGAACCGTCTACGTTTCATACGAACCGTGAACGGTAGCGTTTTTGTTATCTCGTATGACGGGCCACACAAAGGTGACGCGACCCGCATCCACAGCTTTATCTCGTAAATCCTTTTTATAAATAAGAACACGACATACGTACTCATCGGCGTAAAAAAAAAACTTTATACATTTATCTTGGTTGACAACAACATCGGCAATATCTAAAGTTTGGATAAAGCTTCCAAGGCTATTTTTAGCTTAAATAATTACAAAAAGGTGAGGAGGTGAAATTTTCCAGAAAGGTTAGTTCACCGATGCGCAGTAATCGTAGCCAGCGTGCTTGGAACAGGTAGCGTTCTATGGCTTCAGCCCACCCCCCGGGAAAAATGCATGTGTTTATGTATGGGTATGTATAATTACAAAAATTCTTACCGACTTACTCAGTCTAAATAAACTTCAATTATTATTACTTATGTTATGACAGATCTTCCACCATTTTATTCTCGGAAATTCTAATACAGTAATAATAGATACAATGAAATAGAATAAACGAACTAAATTGAGACAGGTAGGTACGTAATAGCAATCAGTAGAAAACGTCCTATCTACAATGGATGCGAGACACGTCGCGACGCTTGTCTCTGTCCTTCTGCACACATCTGTACTAATATAATAAAGCTGGAGACATTTTTTGTTTGTTTGTTTAAAAGCCTGTCTCGATAGCCTAGTTATCCTTAACGGGACTGCTACGTTAAAGGTCTTGGGCTCAATTACCAGGTCGAGTAAACTGTTATTGGGTTTTCTATGAAATTCTCAGTAGCAGCTCGGAGTTTGGATTTGCGCCCGGTTAATGGTAATAGGCTCGCCCTTTTTACATGGGACCTAAACATAACGGCAAACTGTGGGTGTACAATGGTACATGTCTGCCTAGCCCTTCGGGGAACACAGGCGTGATGTTATGTTATGTTGTTAAAACGCGTTAATCTATTAAACTACCAGTAGAAGTGAAAAAAGTTTTGTATGTGGTAGCCAGATATCTAATAATATACCGAAACTATGTAACATTACGCTATGAACCACGGACCGTGCGGAGCAGTAACCTGAAATTAACCAAACGAAGTCGCGTTCAGAACCTAGTAAATACACGAACATAAAGCCCACACGCCAAAAAGAGCCCCCACAAATACCAGTAGGTACCTACGTAGGTACATAATTTACACCTCCATAGATCACCTATTCATAGCACAGAGGCGGTCGCTGGCTGGACCAGAATAACAAAATGAATCCTGCCGCCATCCCGCCACACGTCTCGTGCACCGTCCTTTATCGAGTTGACCTTCGATTTGTTCAATTGAATCGTGATGTCGGGAACGCGGTGTTCGATTGTGACGTATCTAGCTTTTATATAACTTGAAGAACAAACTGTCTACCTGAGTGATGCTTGGATAAACATGTTGTTGTAATGGTCCAGGATCGCTGAGTCAGTAGACTTAGGTCATTTTAGCATGGTTTTGAGGATAGATAGTGAGACTGTGTTGTTAAGAAAACATGCATTCTTCATAGTTTTAAAGCTGGATCCTTTTCAGGTAATAAAAGTACCTTATTCATTTAGATACATTGAAGTAAGATTGTTGAAGTGTCAGGTTTTTACTGGCTATTGTTAAAAACTCATCATCTGCTTAGCCTTTTCCCATTTTTCCCGCCCAGGACGGGGGGGGGTCATTTGATGATTTCCCATCTCTAAAAAAAAAAAAAACCTTTTCCCAACTATGTTGGAGTCGGCTTCCAGTCTAACCGGATGTTGCTGATTACCAGTGTTTTAATGAAGTGACTGCCTGTCTGACCTACACAACCCAGTTACTTGGCAACACGGTATCTCTTGGTTAGACTGGTTGTCAGACTTCCTAAAAATGCAAAAACCAACAAGATAGTTAAAACTATTATTCATCATTATCAGACATATTCTTTATACCTGAGAAAAGACCTAATATTTACAACATTTAAATCTATTTATCTCCAAAGAGACTAGCTCAAATACGTTGATCTCACGGCTCTAGGATCTCAGTCTAGTAAATATCTCAGCCTATGTCTCCTATAGAATTACTGCTTCCATAAACATTCAATAACTCACACTGCTTTACTACTCCAGAGTTCAAGGTTAATAACAATAATAAGAGGCTCATTTCTATAAAAAAAAAAACACTTTTCCAATTCGTATTAGGCAATATAAAGTTATATTATCGAGCGAAATAGCTCGCTTCCGTAACATTAAGGGGTAGCTTGAGTACAATTTGTCAGAAAACAAGCCATCAAATTGATCTGACACTATCACAAAGTTCCCGTTATCGTTAATATCGTAAACCTTAATATAACAAAGAGTAGTATCATTGCGATGTCAGTACATTATGTGATTCGAAGGGAAAACGACAAACAAAGTAATATCGCAGACATTGACCTTGAAAGTGTGTTTTTGGCCTTGCGCCAAGGGTTCGGGGGTTGCTTAGACACTTAAGTAGACACTCCTTTTGTTTTCATTCATTTTTTCTTTTGTTCAATAAATTTTATATTATAAATACTATAGAAAAGTATTAGCGTTTAAATTTCACTTCTGTGTATTTTTTCTATTTATAGAACTTGAAAGTTTATTGTTTACGAACTAAATCTTAGAAGTTTTATTTTTGTGACGAGTTTTTTGAACGTTTTTGCTTGTTCTTATTCTTTTGGGAACTTCAAAACAAATCATTTTTTTTTCCATTTAGGGATCGATGAAAAAATAAATCAATTCATTTCAGAACCATAAGTTTTGCTGATGAATGAGGTTTCATAGAACATTTTGTCTACTACTAAGAACTTGGAATGTTAAAAAAACAGCCATGTACTCACGAATACCTATCGACTAAGTACTAAAATTTTAGTATCACAAAAAATCGAATGACTACTTAACTTGTGTTCTCCACATTAGCTTTCTCAAAAGAAACTTCTAAGATTTTTTATGTCAGTTACTTCCTATATACCAATAAAACGAAACGGTCGTAAAAAATCAAACTAAACATAAAAGAAAAAATAATATAATGAAAAAAAAAAAAATATACGAAGGAAGAAAACAAACATATACATAAACTCACGCCTTTTTTCCCATAAGGGTAGGCAGAAACCACAGAACGCCACCTGCTACGATCCTTATATACTACTTTCGCCTCGTCCACGTTCATACATCTGGGTCATACAAGCACGCCGGTAACGAGTACTGCACACCCGACCTTTAATAAATAAATAAACATAAATGAATGCATAATTATTTCCGATATGATCTTTAACGAAGGGTAACTATAAAAAGAACACAAACAAATTAAATTTGATTTTCTTCTGCCTCATGACGTCTGACAATTTGCATCAGTGTAAGGGAAAACTCGATGTTATTTTCCTAAATTAATAAAAAAGGTTTTGTTTTTGTTTTATGTTACACACAATTATCAAATTCACGTGTTCTTAAGCATGATGTCGTGTGAGTATAAAAAAGTTTACAATTAGGTGTAAAAGTGTGGTATTTTACGTATACTGCCGCTACCTTTATAGCATGACAAAACTAGGTGCTTACATTTATACATGTTGTTTAGGCTTCTCGCAAACGGAGATAGTAAGTCTCGCTACTGTGCGTCGATAGAATATCTGCCAGCGTATATTTAATACATTCGGCATCTCAATCAAACAGCTCAAAGCATTTAAATTGTTTTAATTTTATTTTTTGTTCTGAAACCAATAATTGCACCCACATAATATGTGGGATATTATCAGGAAACTGCAAAAACCAATCAAAATGTCTGTTCACTAAACAATCTTTACTCTTTTTAAACTTTGCTGCACACAAGGCTTTTATCCTATATCGTGAGGGCATTTACAAACATATAATATTATATATGTACTTACATTAACGACTTCATCCGCGTGGTTATGTCTTTGGTTACTGCTCTGCTCCCGTGTGTCGTAGCGTGATGTTTTATGTCACTTCCTGATAATTGAATAATCTATTGGTGATAAAATGGTTAAAATCGATTTAGTAGATCCAAAGATTACCAACTACAACCTCACAAACTTTACCTCTTTATAATATTAATTTAGATATACTAACCAAACCAAACCCAGAACAATTGTCCATATAAATATATGTTCCATGACGAAATAGAACCCTTGTAACACGACGCAGCAAAGTCATAAAACACAAATTTCATCCCAACCCATAAGAAAAACAACATGTACCTACACCAAGAAACTTGTAAACAGTAGCGAAGTGCGTAAACATCCTACACGTGGTCCCCACAGAATAAAACGCAACCCTTATCTTAGTACCTTAGCTTCAAGGCTGTTCCCGACGCTATTTCACAGCTAACTCATCTACATGCGTGGAGCGAACCTCGCGATAAACGATGTGGTATCACGTCGCCTCTCAAGTGATATGATGACAAGCGCTGGAATACTAACTACGACTCAATGTCTCTACGCCGCGGCTTCTACGATGTTCGCAGTAATTTAAAGTAGGCGTTAGATAATACTTTCTAAGGAAGAATATGCCTTGGAATAAAAAGTTTGCAGAAGAGGCGGTATATGTTATCCAGTGTGCCTACTTGTTGCTCGTCTTCATTGAAAAGTAAGTGAAACTTTTAAGAACGGTTCAATGTTTTGCTGACACGAGTGAATATTATATAATGTCTAAAATAGGTATGTAAAGATGAAAGGCGGCAGTGTAGTGTGATAATTGTCTCACGTATGTAGATAAAAGTATGATCACGAATCCTCTTATGACTAGGAATCAGATAATTGGATGCATATTTACCTAATGCTTTTTTTATCGCAAAAAAGTATGGATACGAATTCCTAAAATGTTTTGAGCAGAAAAGTCCACGGCAATTTCGGGATCGTGTGATTAGATACAAAAGTCCATTCAATACTGGAAGTTTAGGTAAATATGCATCCGATTATTCGATCCTTGCTTATGACGTGAGATGTTAATTTCAATAACTCAGGTTGGTGTAAAATAAGTTCACACTTCTGTAAATGACTTGATTATTACGATCGATTAGACAAAAAGAATTAAAGATTTCAATTTAAATTACAGACTATTTTTTTCTTCAAATTCATTGTTCTAAAACACGTTACGTATACACTTTATCTATATTCAATTTGTGCACAAAGTTGCGAAGCTAGTCTAGAGTAAGGTAATTTTCCTTCAAGTAAAAATGTTGTAAAACTTTCTCTCCTCCGTTAAAGATACACATCCCTTGCAAAATTTCATTTTAGTGGGTTCAGCTGTTTAGGAAAGACGTTGATAAATGAGTTAGTAAGTCACCCTGAAATTAGTCTGCCCTACATTATACTTTATGTGTAAACAACACAATGTTATTTTAGAACGTTTGATGTACTGCGTATTCGTGATTCTATTTTGGAGACGACTTTAATTTTTGGTGTTTCTGTTTATGCAAGAAAGTGATGCCTTAAATATCCTTTGAAAACCCGATACTGAAGAACAAAGAAAGACTTAAAGGTTTGATTATAATCATGGAACATAATCAGCCTACAATGTTCCCACCGCGGGGACACAGACGTCCTATCTATGAGAGGATTCTGGCCGTAATCCGCCACACAGCCCACTGTCTTATTAATATAATGATAATTACGGCTTAACGAGAAATGTAAGTCACGGATAAGACAAGGTAACGATCAGTAAAGGGAAGCCATCCATTTGTGAAATGAAACCGGCTAACGTTGTCTTACTTCGCCGAACAATCGATCTGCATGCTTCCTAAGCCAAATAAAACAGAGTAATCCAATCTTCCCACACTCAGTAAAAACCAGTTTAAATTCAATTGTATTAACCGAAAACGATCCAATTCCTTTACGTTCCACGTCCAATTGAAGTGTGATTCGCCCGTAAGCTGGTTATTTTCAATCTGTTCAATATTGTGCGTGCTCTTCGAAGGAATCCACAGATTACCACGGCTCAGCGACGTAAATCGGTTTACTACAACCCGAATCAGGCTCTCAAGAATCCAATAGAACGACTTACCTTCAGCATTTAACTGTCGAGACAATGCGTTACTGTTGCTGACAGGCTATAAAAAAAAGAACCAGATTTTGCCTGTACCTATCGATGTATCCTGTATTACCTGAAGGGTTAGGCAAAGGTGTACCAATGATACCCACAGTTCGCCGGTATGTTTTTAGGTCCCATGTAATAGGGAGCGAGCCTATTGTCACTGCCATTAACCGGGCACAATTCCAAACTCCGAGCTGCTACTGAGAAAGGACGATGACAAAATTTGTATTGGACCCGTCCCCCCCCTCCAACAGATGTTTTGTATGTGTCAGGGGGTGCTTAAGGATCTATTAAAAGACCAGCAATCAGTTTTAACTCCAAAATCCATGGGGTTTAGAAAAAAAACTAAAAAAAAAAAAATTTTTTTTACTTCTAATTCCTTACACATATGTTATAAGAACTAAAATAACAATGTTTAAGGTTATTATGAAGTGTATACAGTTACACCGAACGCCGTGCGGAGCCAAAGATTGTAAATCAAATTATTGTGTTACCTACATATTTTACAAATATGGAAAATAGGTACAATATAAGTACCTATTTTCCATATTTGTAAAATATATAATTGTCATTAATTATTATTCTATTCAGCAATTCTGCCGCTGGATAAACATCGAATGTGCCCAAGCCCCATGTACCACGTAAAACGAAATAATACGTATACAAGGTGGCCCCCATGTATGTTATACGATTTTTTTGTGGTTTAAGAATTAGACGATTTTTTATTTTGTTTTTAGATATTCTTACCTGACCATCAGAACTTGATGGTGTCTAGTCTTCTTGAGTAACATTTTTTTTAATAATGAATCCTGAGGTCTATCTACGGTCGATAAAATCTGACTGTCTTTTCATCTCCTAAAGCGACTAAAACTAAGTTCAAAGGATTATTTTTTTAATTCGTTCCAGATTTTCTATCACTCAAACAAAAAAACAAAAGACGGGTGGCAAGTACCTCAAAGTAGATTTACAACTTTAACGGACCCTCAGCTTTCCAAAACAATACAATTAACCGGTAAATAACCAATTTTACTGGTCAGTATTCGGTGTAATTGAAACTTGAACATGGTAAGGCGAAAATATCAATATTTAATGTTATTGGGTTTTTCTATGAAATTCTCAGTAGCAGCTCGGAGTTTGGATTTGTGCCCGGTTAATGGCAATAGGCTCGCCCCCTATTACATGGGACCTAAAAACATACCAGCGAAGTGTGGGTGTACATTGGTACACCTCTGCCTAACCCTTTGGGAAATACCGGCGTGATAGTATGTATGTATGTCTGTATGTATGTGTGTATCAATATTTTAGTGTTCAAGTGAACACATGCCATGACGCCTGTATTCCCCGAAAGGTTAGGCTGAGCACGTGTACCAATGTACAGTAAGCGCTCAGAATTGCATACCCACGCTAAGGTTCACTTTCCTATGAACACGGGCGCGATCCAGTCAGCGCGTGCGCATGTGTGTTTACGAGTGATGTCTCAACCTCAACATTCCACAGATAACACACACTAATGAACCATCGTCGCACTACGCGAAATGGCATTATATTTCTGTTTACCGTACGAGTCCTACCCAACGCGCGACGTATTCTTACCATTGCATTGCTAAATTTCGCATAATTATAACATGGCCTGGCAGCTGGTTTGGATAAGAAAGGGTTTACGATCATTGAATTCCGAGTTCAAATCTTATACTATGTGTGGCTGTTTTTTGTTTCTTGAAACCATAATAATGTTAGGCAAAATCTTTTTAGGTTTATGTTGAATTATTACGTATTCATGCTTGTTATTTATTTTTTATAAGAAGCAAATATATTATTAGTTATTGTATTATTTATTTAACTTTTTATGTGATTTTATTTTAAGTTTTTGTAATTGGAAGTAGGAAAAAAAGGCGTGCTGTGTGATAACAAAAATTTATTTTTAAAATTAACCAACTTATGAGAATTGTAACGTCACATTCCTACCGAAATAAAAGAAGTTCTCTTGTAACTGTTCATAAGATTTTTTGTTGAATACCCACTTAGTCAATAAAATTCATAATAACATAATAAGAGAAGGATATTTTAATAACACAAATAAATTTGGTGATGCTCACGTATTAAGTTTCTGAATTGGTATTCAGCAGAGTTAATTGAAAACTAAACTATAATTCAGACTTTATGAACAGGTTTTTTTTATGTAACGTCACAATAAACTTAGTGAGGTAATAGTTTAATAATTCGTTTTCTTGATGAAAAGAAGATTGAAACTAAACCTCAATTTAAGATCATTAAATAACTATCTACGAATATATAATATAATTATGACTAAATATTTAGTTACACCGTCTAATACTTCTTCATAAGTAGCACTGTTGCACGCCATCCCCACATATTAAAAACGAAACGTATTTTTTCTGGTTTATGATGCATGCAGCTGTTGTTGTAAACAGTATGTTATCCAGTGCGAAACCACCAAACTTAATCCACTTCGCTGTTGAGTAGGTAGGATAGGCTATCTATCCTCTTCCTCGTATTTCTTGCTCCGGAGACTAATAATAGTATTCCTCTAAAACAACAAAAAAAGTAATATTAGGCATTTATAACAAAATACTAAAGTGACTTAATTTTTTATATAATTTAATAATATTTATTTAATATAACAAATTTTAATATATTAAAACTATTTATTTATAAATTCCATAATAAACACATTTTTTTTTGGCGTCATTATATATTTAAAAATCAATAATAAGTATTAATCGAAATGCCACCAAATAATTTTAGGTATCTTAGGTATAAATTTCAAATAAAAGTTTAATTTACAATTCGTTAATATAATACTCACATTCAGTCAGGTTTCATAAGATATTAATTGGGACCACTTTTATGCAGCCCAATAATAGTCGTCCTCGCGTCAGTAATATTATTTGCCTGCGTTTCGAGAATAATTACAATACCACTACGAGTATCTATTAAATCACTCGTTACTAACCAACAACCACAACCAAACGACAACGCTCATTCCAATCAAGTTAAATATGCACTAAACTCATGTCTACCTCACAGAAATCTAAATTCTTTATTAGTTTTCTATGACTACCCTTTTAAATTTACGAAATGTGTGAACAAAGCGAACAAGCTAAAGAATATTATATTTCTGTTCATTTCTTCAAATTGAGTAAAAACAAAAAGACAAAAATAATGTGAGATTCGAACTCGCGGCTCATTGATTAACGCCGTCAACTGGGCGCGCTTAACCGCTAGACCATTTTGTCTCATGTAGAAATGTTGAAATTATGAACTACATTCACAACGATGATACATGTGTCTATTCTTGAAAGTAAAAGGTCGTAAGTCAAACTAAACGTCAACCTAATACGTTTTGAGATTGGGTATGGACTTTTGGTCGCCACTGTACACTCACAGTCCGCCGGTATGTTTTAGGTCCCATGTATTAGGGGGCGAGCCTATTGCCATTAACCGGGCACATGTCCTAGCTCCGAGTTGCTAATGAGAATTTCATAGAAAAACCCAATAACACTTTGCCACTCGACCTGGAAATCGAACCCAAGACACCTAGCGTAGCAGTTGCGCTTAGGACCACTAGGTTAACGAGGCAGTTGCTCAAGTGAATGCTGATAACAATGAATTTCAACGGATTTATATCAAGTTTTTAATGCAATATGAGGTCTATATAACTGTTTTTATAATAACGTTAGTATTTAGTAGTAGTATCTACTTTAAAAAGTTAACCTAACTTTTTAAACTATTCAGAATCACCATAATGCAAAAATTAAACATGACAAAGCGCTCGAAACTTGATGTGAGATCGTTATTATTAATTTTTATTAGCTTTTACTTGAACACAAAAATATTGATATTTTCGCCTTATCATGTTGAATTTTCAATTGCACCGAATTTGACCGGTTTGAAAAAAAGACCGCTCAACTCTTATCGGGGTTGACCTCGATTCCCCATTTCCAGGACCTAGTGCCTAAGGAGTTTTGGGGAGTGCAGGGGAAAGATTTATATCAAGTTTTTAATGCAATATGAGGTCTATATAACTGTTTTTATAATAACGTTAGTATTTAGTAGTAGTATCTACTTTAAAAAGTTAACCTAACTTTTTAAACTATTCAGAATCACCATAATGCAAAAATTAAACATGACAAAGCGCTTTTTGCTTTAGGCATCACCTGCAGCCGATCGTTAATATATTTTGCTGATTCTTAACAGATGTTGGGGAGGACTGTATGTGTTCAATGACGATACTGGTACTTAGTTGACTGCTTTATTGCAAAAAAAAAATCTCCAGACCGATTCCGGCCACGGCGGCTAATCTTAATGCTGACTAGCCTCGTACGCAGGAGATATTATAGTGCACAAGTGTGTGCGCAAACACAGGTGCACTCCCTCTAACCTAACCTAACTCTCATAGCCCGATGGGACGGCAATCCGACACGACCGGAGAGAGATCAGGCGCAGGACCAACGGCTTTACGTGCTTTCCGAGGCACGGGGGTGTCACACCGCCAACTTCCAAACTCTGGGCTGCTAATGAGAAATTCCCAATGGAAAAACCCAATAACACTTTTTGCCCGACCCGGGAATCGAACCCGGGACCCCTTGCTCAGCAGTCGCGCTTGCGACCACTGCTTTATTGCTAAACAGTATACAAAAGGTATACATAACAAAGACATTATTTTAATTATGTACGTCTTCTCCAGACCGATTACGATCACGGCAGTTAATCATAATGCAGATACAGAGTAGAATTAATATCCTACTCTCCTGCGCACTTGGCTAATCTTGGCACTATAATTAGTGCACAAGTGACTGCGTAAATACAGGTGCACTCCCTCTTCCCAAATTCTTATAGTCCAATGGGACGGACATCCGATATAACAGGGAAGAGATCAGGCGCAGGACCAACGGCTTTACGTGCTTTACGAGGCACGGGGTCGACACACCACCATCTTCTAAACTCCGGACTTTTACTGAAAAAATCCTAATGGAAAAACCCAATAAAACTTTTTGCCTGACCTGGGAATCGAACCCAAGACCCCACGCGCAACAGACGTGCTTGCCACCACAGGACTAACGGGGCAAATATGGTTACTATAATAAAACTTTAAAACAAACTGTTATTTTGTACCACAAAATAATCCTTTTAAAACTTGATTTTCTGCTTATCTCCCATACTTTAGAAAAATGTCGTTATAGTAAAAAATGATCAACTTTTTATCAGCTTTCGATTGAGATACATTTCAATTCTGTTGGTCGAAGTAAGGTTGGGGGTACGTTTTCAAGCATCGTCCTTTATAGAAAAACCCAATAACACTTTTGCTCGACCTGGGAATCGAACCCAAGACCTCTAGCGTAGCAGTCACGTCCCATCCTTAAACTCGACTGAGAATAATAATCATTTATGCATTTAACGTTGATTAAGTTGTGGTTGAGACAAGGTAGAAGCAATTAGGCTTTCAAGCAGCAAGACAGGTTGCCGACATCTTGCGATTAACACCTCCACACAAGCAACTAGCACAAGACCATGGTGGGTGGCATGGAAAATGGTAATTACGAAAAGTGGTTATTATTCCATAAACGCCCACTAGAGCACAAAAGCGAAAGAACAGTTACAACTTGTGGGCGAATAATCTCACTGTTAGTTACCCACGCTCAACAATTCTCAATACCTTCTCATAATATTATTATTTATACAAAGGCTGTTCCTCTTATACTCTTGACAGCACAATAAACTAAAAGGGACGGCCAAAAGGCAGAGGTCAGATTCTAGAACAAGAATCTTACTCGAATGGAGTTCACTCGATGAAGGGGGCGAGAGATTAAATTAATTGAGTCTTGGTATTTTAAGTAATTCTCTCGTATTTAATCCGGCACTCTCGCATTTTGCCATTAGTTATGATAATATTAATGGACGTTCGCAGTGCGCTAAAGTCAACACAGTAAATGTTCATTAACTTTTATTTAAACTGGCCATGTTTAAAATTAACGTTCCAATTTAAATAGTAGTGTGAAACAGAACAATTTATTTCAAATTGTTTTCTGCGTATTTATCAACTGACCCGATTGTTTTAATCCAAATTGCGTCGCAAAACTGTATGCTATCCTATAGAAAAATATATTTATATGTATTTACTTTAATGTATCCTTGCGTAAAAACTTTTTCCTAGTATTGAGGATACCTACACTTAGCAAGCACAAACGCCTATTTGTTCTTAGAATTGTACCAGGTTTTCCAGGGGTGATAACGCGGTACCCATTCACTCACCGTCACTATCCCCATGGTGCCATCAATCATTCAGACAAACACTATTCGTCAACAGGTTTCGAAAACACATCGGTCCTTTATGCAGCATGGCTACGACATGTTTTCTCGTTCCTATGTACTGTTTCAGACTATCACATCGGACGAATAAGTATTAAATCCCCACAAAGTGGTAAATATCCTACCTTTGCATATAAAACACCGCTAATATCCGCTAAGATTTTAACAACGAAGATAAACTATCCAAAACGTGCATGAGATTAACTACCGGTACACCAACCGTACCGAAAATATATGTGTAATATTTCCTCAAATTGAAATTCTCGGTTTGTTCGTGGATCGTGTGCCAGCGAGGGCGAAATATATCGCTATATATCCTGGGTAGGGCGAGCAGGCGAGCTTAAAAGATTTTAGTAATAAGTATCAGTCTGCGACCTCGCCTCGACCCGCGCTATCTCACACCGCAGCTTTGTTTTACAATTTGCTGGATTTCTCAAACTGTCTCCTGTAATTACGTTTTTTGTTTTGGTTCTAGAGTTTTTGTAGTTAGTGTTTTTGCATTTCTGTAAGGTTGGATTCAGACAATTAGGAGGAATTCGCTGCGTCTTAATTCCGTACATTTATCATGCTTCCGTAACCCGGGTGTTAACCAATGAAGAATATCTACATCTACAAAACGAAAACTGAACAAATTGCACTCAAACCCGCTGTGATTCCTTCCTCTTTAATTAAAACACGTTCAATGGAAACGTTAAAAGACGTAGAATTAGCACTGCAGACAAAGAGTAACTATTAGAAAAATAATGAAAATAAAACAGTACAGAAGTGCTAAGCTTCCCGGCGCGGCCCCGAGCACGGCAGCCAATCTAAAATGCAGATACAATCTGCGGAACTCAATAGTAACCGCATACGATGGCTCGCTACGTAATTACCTACTATTATTGTAGTTCGGGGAAGAATCGTGGCTCATGAGCCAATCTCTATTGGTCTGGTTTTTGGATGGGTGGCTGTGACTATTATAATTATGAGAATAAAAAAATGGTTTAGATTGTCTGAATTGCTCAACTGTAGAGTATGGGAATCTCTAATTAATTGATTTATGTCACTATCGGGTTACAGTTTCTCGCTTATTGGACTGTTTTTTTTTTTTGACAAAAGCATTTGCCATAGCCATTTCTCTCGCACTGAGGTGCGTTTACAAATATATTAACTCACATGACACAAACAACCCAGAATCTACTTGGGCCTAAAAAATATTTGTTCCGTGCCGGAAATCGAATCTGAACGAGCTTATTACTCAGCTACTGCGCCAATCGTGATGTTGTTGCAATTTTTCCACATTTGAAATATTCAGAGTATTGTTATATTCTGACTTCAAAACAGCCGCCATGTTGGAAATAGGTCAGGGTAATGATGGTCACGTCCGTCTGATCGTAAGCGCGAATTCCAAATGTGATTTCGATTTTCAAAAGAATTCAATTGATTTTGGATTTAGCAGCGCCGGAATAGATAATTGCATCTGCGCTACATGTGCATAATGAATACATATGCCAGTTATTATGTATAAGCCATTTTGTACCGTGGTCCATGCTTTTTGCAAGCATTCAGCAAGCAATCATTAATGCTAAAATAACGTTGTCAATGGGATTTCAGATTTAAGGTTACATAAAAATAAAACTTCCACTTCAGCCCCGCTAAACGCTTACCCAGTGCGTATAAGTGTAGATACCTACCCAAACTAATTCCAAGAAAGTTTTTTAATCTGAAACTTGTGGCACATCCGCACATTGGACAAAGCGTTCTCCGGTTCCAGATAAAACTACCCCCACTGGCTCAACTCGATTAGACTAAATGTCCGACTTAATAGTCATAGATAGAGCTAGAAAGGAGTTATAATTACGTTGCATTTACGCGGTAAGCACGTACTGTGTTTAACTTGTGCGACGTTTACAGTTAAGCGTTTTGTGTGTGAGTGCACTAATTCGCCTGACGGTCCTCCCGGAGGTAAAAAAGACAGACGGCTACAATTTACAGAAAATACAGTCTAAAAATTATGAAGTTCTTAGTAATAAAAAAGTTTCGGCACACTTATTCATAGCACGTTGGTACTTTAAGCATCTAAAGACTCGCTAAAAGATTTTTAGATTACGAAAAGTGAATAGCGGGGTAAAAGCTTTACGGTAGTCTAGGATACGAAATATTTGAGCAAATCTGTTACGGCACTCACAGTTTACGTAGGTACTCTTTACACTTTTACTTATTTTAGCTAGACTTATCAAGAATGCACGTCAAATTAAACTTATCTTGGGTATCCGTCAACAACACATCAACCTGCATTATTTATAGCCATTCAGTGTCTATTATGTAAAATTTTGAAATTCGAACATTCTAGTCAGCCAGTCCAATCCCGCAAAAAAAAATGAAACCTGCTTGATGTTTCATGTCTTAATACCGCAAGAAGTCTTACAAGGAGTTCTAAATATAAACGTATAGCTGATAACAAACTCCTTGGCTTAGAAGTGGTATAGCCATGTGTACCTGACTCCCACAATTGAGGTCTATGTGTTGCCTTAACGCGCGAGTAATTCCAACTCTCTGGCGAGGCGCCAACCAGCACTTTGTCGTCATTTGTACGTAGATCTCGCGACAATTTATGACACCAGAACACTACAAAAGCTTAAGAAGTATTTTAAAAATGTGCCCCATTTAAACGAGTATTTTTTTGGCATTTTAAACTATGGTAACGGGACTGGTATGCATCTCTGCGAATAATGTGCAGAGATGGTGGAATTTAAAACTAGCTTCTGTCCGCACCTTCGTTCGCATGGAAGTTAAGACCATACAACAAAACCAACGGCACCCGACAATAGTGTAGCTTTTTATCAGTTAAAGAGTTTTTGTAGTATTTCCAGAGATCACCTCCTCTTACAAGCGAAACAAAACAAACAAATTTTACCTCTGTATAATATTAGTAACACTGTGTTTACCTTTTCGTTATATACAGTGATCGGATAATCGGATGCATATTTACCTAAAGTTATTTTTTGGTTAGGAAATTATGGAAGCGGTTTCTTAAAACATATTTTTTAAATATAAATCCCAGGATTCCAGAAAATTCGGGAATGCGAAGCTAGTCTGTAACATGATGAAGAAATGTCGTCTTTAGCATGTCGTATTTATTTAAAAAAAACCGGGGGATTACATAATTATTAGAAAAATTGAGAGGAAGTTATTATTTCATTTTTTTAAATATATAAGTTAAAATAAGTAAATATACCTACACCCGATTTGATTCTATAATAAAAACAGTGAATTTGTTGTATCCGAAATCCCGGGGTTTTTTTTTCGATACAAAAGTGCATTCCATAATATTATCCAACACCTGAAACTGAGTAAATATTCCTACATCCGATTTAATTCTATAGTAAAAAACCTAAATTTGACAATTCCGAATTCCCGGGATTTTTTCGATACAGAGGTGCATTCCATAATAACCAACACCTACACTTTAGGTAAATATGCATCCGATTATCCGATCACTGGTTATACCTATACCACACCACTGTGGTAGCAATCAGGCATGCGGCCCCCTGATGGTAAGCAATTATCATAGCCTACGGATGCTTGCAACACCAGAGGCATCATACGAGATGCCGATCCTTTAAAAAACCTATTCACTCTAAATATTATAATCTAAAGTAACAAAAAACCTGGGGGGTAGGGTCCTTAATCAGTGCTTTTATACGAGCAGTTATAAAAAAGAGTAATGCGTCTGAACTTTAACCCATTTGACCTAAGAATATCATATAACCCATTAATTGGGCTCCAAAGGTCAGTTGGTCAGTCGCTTGGCATAGAACCCTGTAACCCTTCCGCGTCCCGTTAGCAAGTTACCCGACCCCTAACCACGATAGCCTAATTATAAATACAAATAAGTTGCACAAACTGTATCTTCCCTTAATTTGGAGATACGAATCACCAGTCTCATGAAAGATAATTAACTTTAAAATTATATTACGTTTGCGTCGGAAGGGAACCGTTACACTTGAGTTAGACGCTTTTATTATTTTAATGGGCTTAGTTAAGCAGTTATGGTATAACGCAAGCAAGGTAACTTTGCCTTTGTTATTAACACACAATTTATTGAGATAGGTAACGTAACTCTCTGTAATGAAAAATTAATCGGAACTTATTTGAAGGTGGTGAAATAGGTCCTGGGGTGATGCAGCTCTCAATTATTGTGATCATCTCCTAACCTATTATAAACTTACACCTAAGTACCTATGTTAATTGTTCCAGTAACATTTAGAAGTATTGAATGGAGACCGTCAAAGGACCGCCTATATTAAAGATCTCGTATAACTCACAATAACTTAGGCAATATTTTCTTCTATTCTCATAATCCCAGAATAACGCAGAAACCAAATAAAGCCCAATAAAAGTTTATTATTATAATATTGTCGTTGTGGAAGTCCAAGAAACTAATAACGTTTCTTCCATCTGTCGCGGGCGGCGGTAGTACTTAATAAAACTAAATAGTCCGCTCAACGTCGCGGCCAGCAGTCACTCAGGGCGAGGGAACTGCGAGCACTGAATTTATTTCAATGTGGAAGCTCTTTGACTAAATAAATATGCTGTCTTAATCGGGTACTGAGGTAAGGGAACGGGAAAATTGAAGATGTTTGGGCATGATTATAGTCAGTCAGGCCAGTTACCTAACTACCTACTTTTAGGTATTTTTTTTTGGTTTGATGGGGTGGAATATCCTCATCGCTGTCCACCTGGGGACATTGGAGGGGTCTGTCAGACTCTTACTAACTAAAAGCCACCCCAATGTTCCCTTCCCCCACTCACCCCGCGGATTTCGGGAACGTATGCGCCTTCCGCGATCCTTGAATGCCCGATGACCGCCACTTCGGACCTCTGGTCAGTGAGGGGTTTGACGCCTCCGCGATGTCAAAAACGGGAGCACATGGAACCTCACCTACCTGAAACTTGCTGTAAGTATTTAACATATCGTTAGCTTAGGCTCCTCCTGAACTTTTGATAAATTAGGTAGCTAGTAGGTTTACCGAGAAAAGTCTCAGTTGGTAAAATCTAACAAAAAAAAATGACAGTCTCTGTTAAGAATAAGCTCAACAGCTTTAGAGGCTTCAGCAACACTCGGTATAAACGTCTTTATGCCGAGACTTCGACCTAACAATTAAATTAAAATAGCTGATCAGCTAAGTTTAATCCAGAATGCAATACCGCCGCTATTGTGCGAGGTGCAACATCGGGGGGAACTACTTTAACTAACTTCGCACCGTCTAGGAGCTCTACAAATATACTAGCTTCGGCTCCCGACTTCAATCCCGTAGTTTTCTTCGCCCCGTCTTTGGCTACTGCCCGCTTCTGTGAATCGTAGCGTGATGTTTTATAGCCTATAGTCATGAATCTGGCTGTGATAACGCAACAAGATTTTGTCCAATCTGTTTAAACAAACAAACAAAAAATCTCTTCAGCTTCAGCATTATTATAAATACATACGTAAGTAGATAGTTACGTAAATCTCTCCAATGCATGGGGGAGTCGGCCATTGAATTAGGACTTAACAATTTCTATTTGCACAGGGAAAATAATGACAATAATCTCAAATATTTTAACAACAACATTTATTTACTTTAAACATCTCAACAACTATTTCTCGTAAAATTCGTTTTCTAAACAAATAACACTTCTAAATATTTTTTTAATAAAAATAACAATAGGCATTCTTAGCCTTCTATATAAAAATAACTCTAAATAACATTCGAAATTGTCAATATCTAAGCTTTTTTGAGCCCGTACTTTGAAAAATATAAGAATTTTATAACATTCAGACAATATTTAGAGCTCTCGCTAACGGCACGTAATTGTTTATGACAGTTGGTAAATCTTGGTTTGCGAAGAAAACAATAGTACAGAACGGCCAACCTGACATGGCAGTCTTGAAGTTAGCAGTCATGGATCTAGGAACAAAATTATCTACTGCTAACTTCAGGACAGCCAAGATACGTCGGACGTACTGTAATTTATTTTAATTACCTTGCACTCAAAACCTTACATGTTTTAAATTATTAATAAAGGAGAATGCTCACGAGGTATGAAAAAACCCAGGCTTTGCTCAAATCAAAAGTATCTCAGATTTTTTGTATACCCATGTAATAAAATGCCACATAGGTGGCATCATCGAAATCGATGGCTAAATGTAAGAAATCATCCAATGACTTCCCCCGCCCTGGGCGGGACGGGAGGGAATGTCAGACTTTTACTGACTAAAACCCATCTATGTTCCTTCATGTGCCCTTTGCGTTCCGGGGCGCGGTATCACTTTCGAACAACCCGCAGATTTGTACCAAGCCTGGGTTTTTGTTTTTTGAGCATTGTTCTTTAATATTTTTTAACTATATTACAAGATACATTTTTGATTATCAAATGAGTAATTTTTATTTGGTAAATTTATTTATTGGCAACTAGCTAATGGACTTCATCCGCATGGAAGTCAAGGATAAAAACTATATACAGGGTGGAAATTTATTATGCTACCTGGAGGGAAAGTACTCTAAATACTTGAGTTAGCAAATTTTACTGAAAGGAAACATTCCTTTATTTTTAAAAAGAAACAAAACTGCATTTAAATAATTTTGAAAATACGCTTGCCACACCCGGGAATCGAACAGACTAAAATCGGATAAAATAGCATCCTGTACTTTTATGGCACTTATCGATAGGGTTAATCACAAGGATCAAATCTCTACAAATCTGGTAAACTAAATTTAACAAAAACCATGAAATTTCAATCTAAACTTATTTTATTCGGACGAAAAAAACGAGTACAGTAACTAATTGTATGCTGGAAATGAGCTTCACTTTCTTCAATGCACACATTCATTATTTGAAGGAATTCATTTTGAATAACTTTTAAAAGGGTGTTGTGGTAAATATTGAAAATTTTACTACACTACCAAAATTATTTAAAATGATTTTTTTGAAGGAATAAATTCATGCATCCAAGAAATGAAGCTCATTCCCAGCAACTACTTAGTGAATTTACTCGTTTGTTTCATCCGAATAAAATAAATTTACAATAAAATTGCATGTTTTTATTTTATTTTAATTTACCATGTTTGCAGGGATTTGATCCTTATGATTGACCCTATCGATTAGTGCCATAAAAGTACAGGATGCAATTTTTTCGAATTTTAGTCGGTTCGATTCCTGGGTGTGGCAAGAATATTTTCCAAATTATTTAAATGCAGTTTTGTTTCTTTTTAAAAATAAAGGAATGTTTCCTTTCAGTAAAATTTGCTAACTCAAGTATTTAGAGTACTTTCCCTCCAGGTAGCATAATAAATTTCCACCCTGTATAATATATTCTATGGTACTTATTCACTGCATCTACTGATACATCCAAAAAGCTATTAAATTGTTCCTAGTATCGTAGGTAAATTGTATCATTGAGTTATTGTTTCGGTGACATATTTCGCATATACAAATCAACATCATCATCACACACATATACAAATATCCAAATACAAATATTCAAATACATAATTATACAAATATTTTCTTAAAAATTCTGTTCCATATTTATTTATCTAGCAGATAGTGTGAAAAGGCCCTTTGTCTGGTAACCTGTTAAAACACTGTTTTCGTTTAAAAGCCTCTATAGACTGCATTACACTTATTTCAACAATAACGAACACATAACACTATATATAGTCATACTAAAATAAAATATAATTCAACAATATGGCTTCTCATAAAAAATAATAATAAATTAATTAATTGTATGTACATGGTATGTAGCTACACAACAATTATTTACAAATTTGTTTTTGATTTTCTTATCCACTGGTTAATTATATGAGATTGCATATTATATACATATCTATCTTAATATTTGTATAATATTTCAGTAGGTGGGTACATGATGTTAATATTATTTTATGTGTTACATATCTCATTTCTTCTCCATAAAAATAGTATACAAACTTCAGTTATAACCTACCCGTAAATATATCAAATTGTAAAATCCTAATAAATAATGTTTTGCTCTTTTTTGCTTGTACAACAAGTAAAAATGCTTTTACAAATAGAAACACAGTTTATAAATTTCAGACCAATTCTTTTTTTTATACTGCAGTTTCTTTTTCAATCAGTATTCAAATTTATAGGAATTTTCTAGAGTTGAGACATAACATGAGTATTTTAGTGCCATTTCACAACATTATATTACTTGTCACAGTATCCTTATAATTGTAACATCCTTATAATTAAGAGATTTCAAAAGGACTAGTTGGTAGCCTCCTGCATCCAGTGTCTTCCTGTGGTCTTAACCCTTTAACCGCCAAGGTCGGATTAATCCGACTTTTTTTTTTGGATGACCGATATGATGTATTTGGTGGTAATTATCCCACGCTGGCGAAATGGACACGAAAATATTTGTCGGATTAATCCGACCTTGGCGGTTAAAGGGTTAATCAAGTTGTCAGTCCACCTTGTGGGTGGGCATTCTTCACTGTGCTGCTTCACTGTGCTTCTTATTCTAAAGTAAGAAGACGATGATTATAAAGATCATCTATAATAGCTTGAATAATTCCTTTATATCTGTTCACAGCAATCTCCTTTTCTTCATCGGTGTTCAAAACTATCTTGCTTCTGACGTGACCCACCTCTTGCAAACCATTTAACAACCACAATGCAGTGTTAGCTGTTATCAAACATGCTGGTGCAACAAGCTGCAAATCTTTGTCAAACATTGGCCTGGAATATATTTCTTGAGAATTCAAGCCTGATTCTTTTAACACCTTGTCAAATGTTTGGTAGTATGCGTCCAATAGTTGGTCGAAATGTTGGTTTCTAAGTTTTGTGTTGGTGCTGCTTATGATTAAGTACAGTGTATCATATGCAGGACTGCATATTCTAGCTGTTTGATAGTCTATCATACAGGCTGATTCTGGTTTGCTGTCCTGGAAAAAAAATGGTATTGATATATAAAGATGACCATAACAACAACTAAAATGATTTACTCTTATTTTGAAAGAGACTATTCAAATATGTATTTTTAGCGACATATGAGGGATGGGGGTCAAGATGGTGATTATGTCAGCAATATATTATGTGCTCAAGTAAATAATAATATTATCCTGGTGTTGATTTCAAGTCTAAAAATTAATAAAAATCAATGAAATCAATTCATTGATTTTTAGTTAAGAATGTTTTCTACAGACATAATTATTTAAATTAGTAACAACCCAGGTTGAAAATATGTGTACCAATATTTACGTAGGGATGGAAGGTAGGGGTGAACTTTGCTTATTTTTGCTAACGAGGTTGAGGCAAGCAGGGTTAATAATTGCAAAACAAATCTGCCTAAGTAATACTTGAACAGTTTATAAGGAATAAATCAAATAAAAGTGACATTAAACAAACCTTATATTTGTAAAGAATATTTTCCTTCCAGATGTCTCCATGACAAAGACATGTATTTTCCACTGAATAAGCTGCCGTGTCAAAGAATGTAGCACAGTTCTGTCTTAAATTCTGTATCAGCAATACATACTTTGTACCTTGAAACTTCTCCATTGCTTTATCCAATCTATCTCTCATAATTTCCATGAACCTCTTATTTGAGCTTTCAGTCAACGGTCGACAAGTCACCGATATTTCTTCATACAGATTACAGTTTTTATTTTTTAGAATAAAAGACAATGCATGTAGTTTAGCAAGACTTTTCAAAGAAATCAGTGTATGATCCAAATCAAGAAACATTTCATGGGTGTAGGGCTTGTAGCCGTCCCCACACATGTCTTGTAGTACTATGGCCTCCTTGCAATATTCCTTCTGCACGTAATAACACTGAGGCATGATGTACTGCGAGTTGGGGAGATGTTTCTGCAGTTTTTGATACTCTTTTAATACAACAGAATACATGAAGATTTCTCTGGCAAACATAACTGTTACAGCACCGCTTACTCGATATAGCTCATTGGTTGGAGCCAATTTTAAAACTAGATTTAATTTAACTTCCTTCCCATTGCATTTGCCCAACAAAACAACTGGACTTAATATTCCGAAATAGTTCTGAGCGATACTTTCAAACTTTACTTTGGAGTAACTCCAATCATTTATGTGGTTTATAGCCGCTACTTCACTTAAAATTGCAGTCAAATATTCTTCTGTAATGTCGGACATATTGATGTAGTAAATCTTTGGTATAAACGCTTAGTAATTTAACCAAACCGATCCCAATACATGCGGTAAACAAACTTTTTGACCTCCAAAAGGTAAACACCGTGTCCGTCACTGTCACAGGTCACCACAAGCCGCAAATGTCACTGTGAAACAGTTCGGCATGGAAAAGGTATGTACTACACCTACAGATGATGATATTGTAAAAAAATCTATAAAAAAATATGTTTGTTGCTAAAATAATATAAATTGTTTTCTTTTCTTTTTAAAAATAACGTTGCCCCATACTAGGAATTTCTCCTGTATCGTGGGTGCGTTTACAAACATATAAACTCACATACACAAACGGCCAGACCCAGAACAACTATCAGTATGTCATACAAATATTTGTTCCGTGCGGGAGTCGAACCCGCGACACGCAGCGCAGCAGTCGATCGCTCGGCCACTGCGCCAACCGTGTCGTGTCGTGTATTTTGATGTCCTTAAGCGGGCTTGAAGTATCTACTATTTATTTTTAAGTGATTTAAACATCTTCTCTCCCTATTCCGAAAACCGTCAGCAATTCACAATATGCAGATGAATAATATTACCTAACTTATTAAAGACTTAATATCAATACTTACGTATTCTAGTTATGAACCACCTATTGAACCGGTTTAGGTACGTTAAACCATAAAAATATAGGTAATCTGAGTCTTGTTAATCGAATAAAACTAGTGATAAAATAACTATTACATAGGTACCTGTTTTAGTTGGCAAATTGCTTTCCTATCAAAATAATAATTCCTATAAATATTCATTAAAACGTCGGGTTAATTTAGTCCAGAACGGTCAACCGCTTAGTTACCTACCTAAAGATTTAAATGAATGCAAAGCTCAAAATGAATTGCGAGAGCTGTTTGTCTGTCCGCTTTCATAATGCCTACAGAACTGTACCCATTTAGTTACGCACAACAAAGGGATATGATCAATCACCTAACCAATGACCTAAGTAACAAAAATGAATGAACCTAAAAAACACCAAAGAAAACTGAAATACATTAGGTACCTAGATAAAATGAGAAAATAAAGAATTAAATCACACACTTAAAATTTAAACACAGCCTTTTTAAACCATACTTACGTACCTACAGATACTAGATATACCTAACAACAGGTAGCTAATGAGATGAGCTAATCTAGCTTTATAACGCTAAACCAGCTGGCAAAAATTATAGCATCGGATTAAAGTTAATATGCTTTACACAAACACATGGGGCAGCTCACAGCAGTTTTATGGTGAGCACAACTACACGCATGAGAAGATTGCTCCGTAATGGACTCATAATAATGAGATCTTAGAGCAATCTAACGCCAGGATATTTCTAGCTTTTATGTATTTTACCTACTAAGGACAAAATATTTCAATTGCTTTTAAGTTTTAAAATGTTGTGTCTAGTCACCTTTCTACTGAAAAGGTACTGGCTGATTTGGCCATGTGCAACCTTATTTGAATAGTTTATAAGTAGGATTGAATTATTAGGTAAATACCTACTGTTCTAAAAATGAAAAGATAGGAGTTGACAATCAGTTGTAAGTATTGACGGGTGGTTTAAAAAACAAGATATTCTTATTCGGGTACATAGTGCTTTTTTATTGTTTGTAGGGACATACCTCTGAACTCCATCGTGTATAAACCTATTTGGAATAAATCTTTTTTTTTAATTAATTATGGAAATTAATTCATCATCATCATATCAGCCGCAGGACGTCCACTGCAGGGCATAGGCCTCGCCCATAGATTTCTAAAAAGCCCGGTTGGAAGCGGCCTGTATCCAGCGTCTTTCTGCGGTCTTCGTCAGGTCGTCCGTCCACCTTGTAGGTGGACGTCCCACGCTGCACTTACCGGTGCGTGGTCTCCATTCGAGAACTTTTCGGCCCCATCGGCCATCAGCTCTGCGTGGCATGTGCCCTGTCATCTGCCCCTTCAACTTGCTGATTCGCTGGGCTATGTCGGAAATAAATTGAATTCCATAAATACAACAAGAAATTAATAGGTAATAAATTAACTAGGTACTAACCAATCAGTGTTTGTGATCTAGGTATTTTGAACCCCAACCGTTGCCGATTTGGGGCCAAGTCAGGATCACAACAGTACCTACCTTCGTAGCTAGATAAGATACGTCTATTAGTACTTACCAGTAAAGAATATAAAAAAAAACTACATAAGTAATAAGTAGCGTGTGTAAATCGAATGAAGCCCTTCTAATCTGTGAGTTTATAAAAAAAAAAATTGAAGTAATTTGTCCAATTCGTACGAGTACCTACATCTTGAGGAACCTTTAGCTTTCTTTATTGAACTCATTTGTATTGAGAGTGGCTCTCCCTTCCAATGAGCCGTAGTCACTGCCTACTGTATTGATTTGAATAATCTCGAATTTAGTAGGGAAAATTCGGTTTCTAGTATGTAGCTGAAAACGTGAATAAAACATCTTACTGATTGGCATACATACCTTTTTTTAAGGATGGGAAATCATTCAATGACTTCTCCCGCTCTGGGTGGAGTGGAAGGGAGCGTCAGACTCTTACTGACAAAAATTCATCCGTGTTCCGCCTAATGCCCTTTTGCCTTCCAGGGCCGCGATAACTCTTTCAAACCAATTCCGCAACTGGCATATACCCATACCTTTTTTTTTTTTTTTTATAGACGTTTCAACTTTGTCTCTGGGATCGCAATTGATTTGAAAGGCCTCTTGGTATTGCAGAAGTATAGGCAGCGGTGACCACTTAACACCAGGTGGGCCGTCGGCTTATTTGCAATACAAAAATATTAAAAATAAAGGATTCAACCAAGAAGTAAATATTTTATTCTATATTCTCTAGACCGAATCTCGGTCTTGGTGTCCAATGGAGACTAGCCAAGTACGCAGGAGATAT
Organism: Caradrina clavipalpis; assembly: GCA_932526535.1. NCBI lineage: Eukaryota > Metazoa > Arthropoda > Insecta > Lepidoptera > Noctuidae > Caradrina > Caradrina clavipalpis. The sequence continues at coordinate 7,202,549 of OW052108.1, forward strand.
TATAGTACACAAGTAAGTAATCCCTCCTCCTTGACGATCATAACCCGACTTTTTTTTTTTTATAGACGGGAAATCATCAAATAACTTCCCCCGCCCTGGGCGGGGCGGGAGGGAGTGTCAGACTTTTACTGACTAAAACCCGTCTATGTTCCTTTCATGTGCCCTTTGCGTTCCGGGGGCGCGGTATCTCTTTCGAACAACCCGCAGCCCCGGCAGGCATCGGCCCTCAGTGGCCCCATCCAAGTTTGCTGACATCTCTTTGAGGCGCGCGTGGAACACGAACGCGCCGTCGACACGGTCTGTCGTTAGTGAACGTACGGACGGTGAGCTACCCATTGCTCGCCGTCCACAGACACGCGTCTACGGTGGCCGGGAGTCGTCTCGCGGCTCCCGACGCCCGGAGCGTCTACCGCGGCGGCCGCTGGGACGGGGGATCCTCCTTTCCCTCTCCCGTCCCGCCACCTCCTTCTCTAGCATTACAGCTTCGCAGAAGGAGGCGACTGCTTCCCATTCCCCCTCGCTCCAGACCATGGCCTGAACCAGTGCCGGACGCGAGAGGGCGCCGCCGCCGATGGCCGCCTCGAGGACTCGGCGGTGCTCAGCCCAAGCAGGGCACACCGCCAAAGTATGCTCCACCGTGTCCTCGGGGCGATCCTCACAATGGTGACACCCGGGCGTTTCCTCCCGCCCGATGAGGTGCAGGAACCTCCCGAAACATCCGTGTCCGGTGAGGACCTGCGTCAGGCGGTAGGTGAGGGCGCCGTGGCGCCGCTCTAGCCACTCCTCAAAGAGGGGACTTACCGCCTCAATCGAGGCGTGCCCTGCACGAGGTTGCGACAGTCGTTCTCTCCATGTCGCCATGAGATCGAGCCGGAGTTCCGTCCGCTGGGCGGCAATTTGCCGCGGCAGCGGAGTTTCCCCCCGGCCCAGTGCCTCCGCGCGCCACTCGTGTAGGCGCGCGAGGACCATCGCCTCCAGATCCCATGGCGATATACCCATACCTAATATGCTAATTTAAAGTCATCATCATCATATCACGCGTAGGATGTCCACTGCTGGACATAGGCCTCTCCCATAGATTTCCAAAAGGACCGGTTGACAGCGGTACTTAGGTACCTACTTAATTAGGTTGGGCACCGTGCGTAAATTTTTTGTCTAACACTTTGGAGAGTACTTCTGATATATAATGACACTGTATACATTAATGATATCATGTGAGTGTCTAATTATCTAAAGCCATACATCGATGTTGTTATTGTGTTACCCACAATCATTTGAACTTAGTTTTGTAAAAAGACAGCCATGAGCCTATATAGGTATTGGTGTGGGTTGAATCGTTGACACAATAATTAAATTAATGATGTCAAACTAATTCAATGTTTTAATTTACTGCAAAAACAGTTCAATTTAGGAATTGAACTGTTTTTTTCTGAATAGTAGTTCGGTAGTTCAGTTCGCTAGTTAGGTGTATATCGAATATTTTATTTTTGTACGTCTAACAAAATATTGTGTTATTTTTCCTAACCACGTATCTAAATGGATGACTCGACGATCCTCAAACTAAGCAAAACTTTTCTGATTGTTTACTTCACGGAAACCATTCCTACTTTAATAGGAACACGCTTCAGAAGATTTTAGGACACATTTCAACTTGCTCTGCATTTTTATTCGAAAACATGATATTTGTTCTAAAAAATTCGCAAATCCAAGCGGAAAAGTAAAGAAAAACCGTTATTGAAGTTAAAGTTATCTACCTTGATACCTCGGAATTAGGTTGATAATAAGAAAACATGGCCTAAGAAAATCACACTCAGTTTATCGAACGAAAAATTATTTTTTTATTTGGAAAACTTACAGCTAGGTACAAAAATAAGAATAAATTTGTGACAACGAAAGGCCAATTTAAATTTTTCACAGGTAGAAAATACATTAAATATTCATAGGTACAATAAGGTAGAAGATAGCTACTACTATAGGTAAATAAAATGGAAGAATAGGAAAAATAAAATATGATAAATTATGCTACGATTTAGAAAAAGAGCTACACATAGCGCGAAAGCTACTGTAATTACAGTACGGCCGACGTATCTTGGCGAGTCTGAAGTTAGCCGTTTGTCTGCGCAATGGATCTTTTAGGAACAAAATTGTCTACTGCGCAGCTAATTGGCTAACTTTAGACTCGCCAAGATACGTTGGCCGTACAGTAGTCGTAATCACAGTGAATATTCTACATCTATCATATATAACACTATGCGTGTTTTAAGAGTCTTCACATATTTTTTAATTCGAGAATAGGAGGGGTCTTCCATGTTCCGTTCTTCTATCTACAAATGCATCATCAATCTCATGATTCTTACTGAAGTTATTAAATTTGTTTCGGTCTATTAGACTTGACCATTACAGTCATGTTACAACCAAGAAAACTGTTTAAGACTCAGAACAATACATAAGCAATCAAAATGTCTTTTTTCGCTCTGGGTGACGCGGACGAGAGTGTCAATCTCTTACTGACTAAAACCCCTCCGTGTTCCTCTTAATGCCCTTTGCGTACCAGGGCCACGGTTACTCTTTTGAACAAATTCCGCAACCCTGGCAGGCACTGGCATTAGCGGGCCCTCTCTACTATGCTGACATCTCACAAAGACCGTCTACCATTTCATTTTCTGCAAGTATTCTGCAAAAGAACTGCAAGGTAAGTAGATGAGTTCACCTACGTAACTATACTTTACATTTAAATGGTCCCCTTCATTTTAATAACGTCTTAAAGGTAGCGGAAATGACCGTTTTAAATCCGGAAGTAGGTATAGGATCAGCTTTCTCGGAAATCACGAATTGCGTTGCACGATTGCGTTGCTCAGTAGCTACATAGTAGCTACGGGGGGAAATAAAATAGGTCACGTTAGAAATGCTAAATATCACTAGCAGTGCAATTTACAATAAGATAAATGCTTGTCCTGTATGTAACTGAAATGGCTAACTATGCTTTTGTGAATTTTTATTTTATCCTCTTCTGAAGATTTTTTTTTATATCGATGTGGGTCAGCACCACGTAGCTCAAACATCATAAAGGGAACCGAATGATCCAATCCACGCGCCACCATCAGCGAGACACTTAAGCGGGCATGACAAACAATGAATGTGACTAAAAAACAACACCGCTGCCTATTATACGTCAACAATACTAGAGGCATTACAAATGCGTCGTCATCCTAGAGATAAAGTTGAAATGTCTCATGTGCCTGTAATTACACTGGCACCCATACTCTTTAATCCGGAACACAGTACGCTGCCTTGCGGCAGAAATTGGTATGATGGTAGGTAGTACTTCCCCGGACGAGGTACTTCACAAATAACTCTACTCCTCCTAAAATGTATTTAAATAAATAGACAAAGGTAACCAAAATCTCTAATAGTTCTTTGAAACTAATAAAAACTTAATTCTACCACTATTCATTATTTAATAAATCTAGGTAGTTTCTATTCAAAGTCAATTAGTGGTAACTTTATTATGGGATTAGCTACCTTTATATATAGGACTCAAAAAACAAAGTTGCTTGTTACTCTGTCATACTGTTACTCTCACTTAATAACATAATCTCCTTTAGCCATTAAAAGGCTAAGTCGTATTAACCCTCAGGCCCTAATCTAACTAATTAACCTTTTAAGAAGGAACCTTTATAAATCAAAAGATTCGCGTGGAGTTCATTCAACTTACGAAGTACCGAATAATAAATCTGGACAGTAAAACTATGTAAATAATTTATTATATAAATGAATCACAAACGTTCTCAGTAGTATTTAATAACAAGTATTGTAGGTACTTATAATCTTGCAGTTTTTTTTGCATGCTGAAGTACCTAGGCAAAAATATGTAAAACATCCTATTATGACTTTTATCTTTTTTTTAATAGTTTATTTCCAATAACAAAAATTACAGACATGTTGTTTTACATATACACACCAACACAAACCATCGCGGGTAAAATCTACACTTATACAGGTTGTATGTTCATTCACCTGCCATCTTTCAGGGGGTTAAAGTAATCATCATCATCATCATCATACCAGCCGAAATACGTACACTGGTGGACATAGGCGTCCCTTAAAGATAGCCATAATGACTGGTCCTGCGCTGCCCGAATCCAACGATTTACCGCTATTTTTGCCAGGTCGTCGGTACACCCCGAAATGTGAATAAAACTGAGCTGTTCCATACATTTTGATTGTGTTGCATTGCATTTTTCTAGAAAACAGCCAATTTTTTTTCATATTTCGGGGTAGGTCCTTAAGCATTATAAGAAGAAAAATAGTAGGTGAACGAAAAGGCACACTGTATATATTTCATGTAAAATAAAAATATTCTATTCTATTTATACAACATCTTCTTAAAGGCGATGCTTAAAGATTTCACCTTTAAATATGCCAATGTCCACCACTCAGACGGCTAATAAAAGGCGACGCTAAATAAAGTTCACTGACAAACCCCTCCGCATTAAAGGTAAAGGGTGGAATAAGTGTTCCCGTTTACCATTAAGCTTCCATTATGACAAAGTAAATATTTAAGAAATGTTATGCATTCCGTTTACGAATGACGCGAAAACGTCTGGAAAGGAAATATCTCGACAACGTCGGTGAGAGTACCTTTCTATTTATTTACCCTCACTATACATTTCAGAACGGCGAATTACATTAAAATACTGACGGAATAAATTATGTATATCCAAAACATTTAAGGTTATTAACAGATTGGAAGAAACTCAATCCTTAACTCTAGAAATCTTGCTCTAAAATTTTGATTTATAGTATTCGTAACTCACCAACTGCCTCGTTGGCCTAGTGGTCCAAAACGCAACAGCTAAGCTAGAGGTCTTGGGTTCAATTTCCAGGTCGAGCAAAAAGTGTTATTGAGATTTTCTATGAAATTCAGTGGCAGCTCGGAGTTAGGATTTGTGCCCGATTAATGGCAGTAGGCTCGCCCCCTGTTACATGGGACCTAAACATACCAGCGAACTGTGGGTGTACACTGGTACACCTCTGCCTAATCCTTCGGGGAATACAGGCGTGATATGTATGTAACTCACTGACAATTAACTGTAAAGTTTTCAAGGGTGGGTGAGACCGAGCTTATAATTGTTATTTACAGATCGCGCGCCGAGATCGCAAGTCAAAGTTCTTGTCAAACACTCCGCGTGTTTCAATCAATCATGATGAGTGTACCACTAATCCTGTAACATACTTAGAAGAACCATGATCATATACTTGGAACTGCTGTGATCCTTCTTCTTCTTCCTTTATCGTGTGGGCAGTAAAGGTCTAACGACCCCACACACCCAGTGTCAGAGTTTGTAAACCGCCTCAAGGGCCTCTGATATGGTTACCGATGTCAGTGATGTCTAAGATAAACTAAGAAAGTAAATGTGAAATTTAAAAAGTCACATTGGTACTTGCCCGTGCCTGGTTGTGGGCACCTTAACCACTGGGCCATCACGACACTTCTAAGATACCGGTCTGATAGTAAGATGCTAGCGTATGCCTGCGACTTTGTCTATGTAGACTTCAGATACAACACTACGTAAGCAAAAGTCTAAAATTAACACACGGGAACACAAACATGGGATAAAAATCAATCAAAACAAACTAATTTCGTTCAGCCGTTTAAGCATGTAAAAGTAACAATCAAACATACATCCATTCTCACAAAGTTTCGCGCTTATATCTAATAGTAGTAGCATAGTAAGGTTATTTAAAACTACTTGCATAAAAGAGAAAAAGTTAATTCATGTTTTTCTTCTAAAGTTCTGTAAAGTAAACCCGCTATCTCTCCATTTGTGCCATTACCCTAATCTAGAAGTTTGCATTTATTTAGCCGTCTGAGTATTTTCTTGTTGCAAGACTTCTTTCATGATACTGGCAAGCTAGAACATTTAATCACGATAAGATTCTCCTTTCGAATAGCAACAACAGAAAAACAGTTTTAATAAAGTTAATAAAACAGCTATTTGCGCTATTTGCTTTTTCTGCATGAACTGTGAAGGAAGCATCGTGAGAAAACCTGAACTTATAATAAATATAAGTAATGAAATCGCTAATCCGTCTTGAGCAAGCATGGTGATGAAAGCTCGTGCCTTCTCTGTATTTTTATACAGAGAAAAAGGTGCGAAGGCCTCTTTTTAGAGGCCTCCTCTGCCTTGCAGTGGGACAATAATAGGCTAGTATTATTTACAAACAACTTTAACCTTATGGAGTGCTGTAACAAAATGAATGTTTCGGTAACCGCTATTTATTTTACGAGCAGCATCCAACATTCAAGGAAGAAAATGTCAATGTACTTTCTCCATACATTCTCTACATATACCTACCTACTTCACAGGACGAAGACCCACGTCGTCATCGTTCAGGGAGGGTGACGAGGGCCGTGTAAGATCGAGCACATAACCGCGCTGTGAATATTAAAGAACCCCTTGGATAAGGTCTGGATATACCGTCCCTCCCTTTAGTTACAATCCCTCGGGAACAATTAAAAATTAAACTGGTGAAGTGCCTTGTATTGTATCCAGAGGATTTTATTTGCCCTTAATTTATATCGAAAATAAACTTTAATGAAAACTATACATTTAATTTCAAACTTAAAACGAAAAACTATTAATTTATGTTACGACAAAAATAAACTTTTAAACACAAAACTTATAAATAATATTAAAATTATAAGGTCTGTCAAAATTTAAATAGAGAAAGGGGAAAGCTTATAGAGGATCTAAAAAAATACAGCCGATCCTTCTACTTTATGTCTTAGTTGGTAAAAAATTCGTCCGCATCGCTGTCAATAGGACAAGTGCCCAAAACGCTGGCAGTTTTACCACGTCGCGTCGTATGACAATGCTTATTCTTTGGCCCAAAAAAAAGCCAGTCGTGTGTAGTTTAAAAAAACTATTTCATCCAAATAGTTTGAAATTGTATAATTAAAATTGTCACCTTGAGGTTCTTTTTAGCCAACATATACAGTGTGGAAACGACAATATGATCATAAATGAAAACACGCATAATACTAGTTCATAGGAATAATTATATACCATCACGCCTGTATTCCCCGAAGGGTTAGGCAGAGGTGTACCGATGTACACCCACAGTTCGCCGGTATATTTAGGTCCCATGTAATAGGGGGCGAGCCTATTGCCATTAACCGGGCACAAATCCAAACTCCGAGCTGCTACTGCGAATTTCATAGAAAAACCCAATAACACTTTTTGCTCGACCCGGGAATCGAACCCGGGACCCCTTGCACAGCAGTCGCACTTGCGACCACGAGACCAACGGGGAATTCTACACTATAAAAAAAAACCCAAAATCGAAATAGAAAAAAAAAAATTTTCAAACAAAATAAATGGCATAAAACTGAATACGAAATAGAACACCATTTATGAATATTGGTTCACTGACCTGTGGTAAGAGCGGCAACAACGCAGTCCTGTAGCGACTTGATCTTTTGGCTAATGTTCAGTAAAAACAATTGCACTAAATCACAGACTATTCACCAAACAATCAGGCACCTTTCATCCGCTGGTTATTTTTTAATTAAATTATTAATCAATCACTATCTGGATCACTGTTCAATCTTCTAGCTAAGTACCTACGTCACAACATTTTTCGTTTCTCGATATGACTGCCATTGATTCTAATGCACAAACTGTAACGTCACAGAAAGTTATTTCTGACGTTTGATATACATACATAAACTCACGCCCTTTTTCCCATGGGGGTAAGCAGAAACCTCGGAACCCCACCTGCTACGATCCTTACATACTCCTTTCGCCTCGTCCACAACACAATAACAACTAAGAGTCTAATCTCGCACAATACACTTATCACTTAACTCGATACCTATTAAAATGTTACGTGACACTAAAATAATAAAGCGTCCAATTTCGCACTTATGATAAAGAACTAACAAATCAAAAACACGAGCGCGGGCGCCGGGTACTTCAAAGGAGGCGCGGCGAGGCGGGCAAAGAAAGTACGTCCTGCGGCACTCGTGCGCTTACGAAGCGATGACGCGTGGATCATCACAGGATTGTACCGACACACTGACCTAAATTTGTAGTTTCGAATTTCGAACAATACATTTATCTCTTTCGCACAGTGCTTATTTCAACTTCCGAATGCGTTATTTTCTTATCTAAATCTAAGGATACTCTTTATGACTCTTATTGGCTTAGTTTAAGGTATAATTTGCAGTAAATCAAATTTAAAAACTAATTTGGCGAAAGTTTTTAAATAGCGAGTTGGCAACGTGTTTTGATGTTTTACCGATGCGGAGGTCGTTAACCTGTTAGTGCTTCCGTAAAATCAGATACATCATGTAGAAAATACTTAAAATGAAAAATAATGTCCTGTGGCTAAACTACTGGATATATTCATTTGTTTTTTTTTGTGACGGTTGGGAATATCATGACTTATACGAAGTTTCATTTATGATCGTATTGTCCTCCCCACACTGTATAATAAGTACTGCTGGCCAATTCGACATAGAAAGGTTTATGACATTTTCTTTTACATTTTATTATATCTTTCTGTAAAAATGTTTTAGATCATTTCACATTATTTCAACATAAGATTGTATTTATTTAAACATACCATTTAAGATTAAATATACTCCCAAATTAATAAGCCACAAAACTTTTTGCAACCTCCAAATAATGTAACTTTGGATATGACGTTAACCATTAATCAACTTCCTTTTGCCTAAAAACTTTTTTGACAGTTTCACGCAAAACTCAACACCCTAAATTAAAATAAACACTATTTTGATTACAAGTCACGAAACAAATAGATAATTGAAAATAATGAACGTGACTCAAGATGTAGACACTAGTAGGCTGTGTGCCTAAGGGATTTGCTTGTAGTTTTCAGAATGAATTTTCACAATAGCCCACATTCCCAACAATAGCTACGTAATACCGAGCAACGGAAATGAAAGGAAACCATATTTTTTAAATATGTATATCGGAGTAATATTCCTTTAGAACGGGTGTAAAAAGACACGTAAACAACCCGAAGTTACTTGGTTTTACACCCCGTAGATTAAAGCTGAAATATTTTTATGCAGCGGTAGGTAGGTAACACTATACTTTTGTTCGTGTTTTGTTATTTTTTTCTTTTTGTAAAACATTCAAGTTTCCTCACTACATTTAAATAACCCCAACTTTCGACGGCCCATTACGGAGCGCTCTTATTAAAAACTTTAATAGTTTGTAAATTGCTTTTACATTTTACTCAGGATTAATTTTAATTATGCAGAGACGCATACGAAACCACGTTTTGGAAGGGGCAACTAGATTCAATCTCTTTTCTTGTATAAAAAAAAAAAAAAAATATACCATCACGCCTGTATTCCCTGAAGGGTTAGGCAGAGGTGTACCAATGTAAACCCACAGTTCGCCGGTATATTTAGGTCCCATGTAATAGGGGGCGAGCCTATTGCCATTAACCGGGCACAAATCCAAACTCCGAGCTGCTTCTGAGAATCTGCTACTGCTACTGCTGCTGCTTTTCTTGTATCTTGCGTTTAAAAGTGCTTTTTAAGGATCTAATTGAAATTGAAAATTTGGACGTTTTTGCATCGATGTTAGAATCTTTTACCCTTACATGTGTACAACATAGGTTCATTCCAAGACATCATACTCGTACCAAAAGCTAGATTTAATGTAGGAAAGTGGTTTACGTGGAACGGGGTTATATCAAAACGTGAAGTCAAAAGAGCATATAACTCAGGTTGAGTGAACATTTTGTGCATAGTGAGGCAGCAAGCGGACTAATGCAGCCTGCACCGGAGCAAAACCGTCGCGGTGCCTGGCTCATGAATATTTATAACTCCTCGACTCCACAAATGAAATTTTCAGAGTATTTTTCTCTAACAATGGAATATCAAGATCGTCGGAAGACACTTCTCCGGACGTGGTTTGACAATGAAAACGTACTCTCAGCTTGTAAGTACCAAGTTCACTGAAAATATCGTTATGTAAAATACTTCCCACGCGCAAGATATTATTATTTATTGAAAACAATAGATCCGACACCCACGCTTACTTCTTATAATATGTAGGCGTCTGATTGAGCTCATAAGGATATTACATCATATTGAATACTGACTTATTAGAATATACATACTTGGTTCTGCCAAAATTATCTAATTCGCAGAATCTTTAGGTATTAAAATTATAAAGAGATAAACTTTGATTGTTATTGGTTTGTAAGAGGTAATTAATATCTGGAAATACTGGTACGATAATAAAAATTCTTTCATAGTCATAGGATATAACATTCGAGGGGTGAAAGGCTATTTGTTTTAAGCGACATTTTGGGCGATATTGAGTTATATACATATTCGGAATCAGCGAATTTTTCTGCGTCGAATGAGCCCGGTTTCGTACAATTCTGAGCACTTTTATGGCGCTTAAAACAATGCAATTTTAGTGCATGATTCTCAAACTTGATGTATGATCCGACATCAAATTTGCCATATTTTTTTAGTATTTCATTTAAGCTGTACACATAAACAGAGAATCGGGGCATAAGCCGTTATTCTCGTCCTAAAATTTCAGTTCGATGGCAGATAAATCGTTTTTCGATATGGCTAACTTTAGATGAAAAGTCCCTTCATACATTTTGCTTACGACTACTTACACTATGCAATGTCGCTTCAACCAATTTGCCGTCAGCCAAATTCATTAAGACATATCGGTTCAACCCTTTTCGCTGCAACTGTTTTGCACTCTGTTTGGAGCTTCAAACAATATTTCTGTTCTCAAAACTGGGTTCCTTAGTCGCTTGGACAGTTTATCAGTATTCACATTTTATAAATACGTCACTTAAGATAAATCTAATACCAAGTGATTAGATTAAAATATTTTTTTCCTGTATCATAATAATAAATAGTTTGTCTTTTAAACCATCCAATTTTAATACGACAATAACAATCTATGTAATTTAAAACAAATAAAAGTTGACATAGTTTTCGTAAACCGTAGCAGTATTAGTACTGTCCCGCCCCGCGCAGGCGCATCAGTCAGTCGTGATAATGTGGAGGAGAGAGACAGGACGCGTTTTGTTGTACTTAGTTTGGGATAAAACCGAATAGAATAAACTTTTTTTTTTTTTAGAGATGGGAAATCATCAAATGACCCCCCCCCGTCCTGGGCGGGGTGGGAGGGAGTGTCAGACTTTTACTGACTAAAAACCATCTATGTTCCTTCGTGTGCCCTTTGCGTTCCGTGGGCGCGGTATCTCTTTCGACTAACCCGCAGCCCCGGCAGGAATTTGGCCCTTAGTGGCCCCTACCAGTGGCTGACACCTCTGTGCGCGGAACATTAACGCGCCGTCGACACGGTCTGTCGTTAGTTAATAACGTACGGACGGTGAGCTACCCATTGCTCACCGCTCACAGACCGTGTCTACGGTATCCACCTGCGGGAGGCGCAATGGTGCCGTTATTGGCAAACCATTGCGCCGGCGGACGCGGCATCAGCGGCGGCTGCGGCGGCGGTGGCGGCAGTGCGGGGCCTTCCCCCGGCCCTGGCGGGTACGGCGCAGGCCTTGCCCCCAGCCCGGTGATCGGCCGGCTTGTTAGCCCCGCGCACATACATGCGTCGCAGTGCGGCGGGGCATCACAAGCCGCGGCGTTGTGACCGGGCTGACCGCAGCGGAAACATAGGGCGCTGCGGTCCACCTCCGAGGCGCACCGACATGCCACGTGCTTCCCCACGTGGCAACGGTAGCACCTCAGGGGCCTGGGCTCGAGCAGTCTAACCTGCGCCGATACCCAGCCCACCAGTAAACGCCCCGCCCCAACGATGGCTTTAGCCGCCGCCACTGGGCAGCTGACCATGATGGTCTGCATACCCGTGCGTTCCGGGCGGATGGTGCCTGCCCTCACCTCCTCGGCAAGGCATCCAACCGTCTTGGCGACGGCGGCTACCACCTCCTCCGTGGTGACGGAGTCGTCCAGACCCAGGATGCGCAGGTCTGCGCATCTGACGGGCCTGGACACTCGGGCCACGTCCGCATCCAGGGACGCTCTGAGCCTCTCTGCTAGAGCGTCTGCAGACGGGCCGCTGGTGGCACCGGGGACCTCCAACATCGTGGCCCCCGTTGCCGTCACGATGCCTTTCAGGACGGAAAACCGTGCCTGGAAGGCCGCCAGCTCCAGCTGAACCAGGTTAAGCACCTGGTAATCCACTGGCTCGGGCTGGGTTCCCTGGCTCCCCGCCTTGGGCGCCTGGCGGGAGCCGGACCCGAGGAGCTCAGCCAGGTCGGAGTCTCCTATTCTCCTCTATGAAGAGCTCCATTGTGGCTGACAGACGAGCCACCTCCGCCTGAAGCTGCGGGACCTGGCCCGCAAACCTGGCCTCCGCAGCGGCCGCAATAGTGGCCGAAGCCTCCTCCATGGCCCGAGACTTCGAGCCCTTCATCTTTTTTCGGGCTACGCTCGCGACCGCCTCCTTGAACCTGGACTTACGCTCCTCAGAGCTGCCAGGTGCACCTACCTCGTTGCGTGATGTGTCCGGCTGGACCACATCGTCGCCACCAGTCTCGTTCAGGGACTGCCCTTCAGCGACAAGCGTCGCTGGTCTCCTCCGGGCATTCACCCTCCCTGGGCCTCGCTCCTGGACCCCACCGCGACTGCTGGTGGGGATCTTGCAAGCCGAGGCAAACTCGCCTTCGGAGGACGCCTAGTCCTCCGGTCTGGGCCGCTTCCGGAAGAACTTCCCGGGCGGCCCAACCATCTTGCGGTGGGAGCTCGCTGAGCTACCCACGCTCACCACGCTAGGGGCCGAGTCGGACTCCGACCCGGCATCCCCCTTCCCTCCTTCTACGTCTTTTGGTTTCATTGTAAGGTCCATTTTGATTTCCACGAGTAAAAACTATATCCAACCAACCAACCAAGAAACAAGTGGTTCGCACTAGCGACTGATGTTCCATAGGAACGCCCGTTAGCCATACATCCCGTCACGGTGCGCCGCCGCTTGGGATTCGGGGTGACTTTTTATAGAGGTTTTCTACCTCGCGGTCCGGGCGGTTAAGCCAAGACCCTCGGTGCCAATCGAAGCCGCGAGACATGATCCACGACACTCCGATATGGGGTTACGATGTACGACGGTGACAGAGAAGAACCACCCTCCTCTCTGTCTGCTCGGTGGCAGGGTGAGTGCACGCCGAGCCCGTCCTCACTCCTCCGCTGTGCCCTCTGCTGATCAGAGGGACACGCGGAGAAACGCCCTCGGTCCGAATCGGACCCCGCCCGTCAGAATATTGGCCACGAGCAGTGACATTCCCCAAAGAATAGGAATCTCTTCCCATTCCTCAGGGAAGATCACTACCCGTGCCCGGAGTGCACCGGCCAGCTGGCTGCCGTTCCCTCAAGACGTGTCCGAAGGGACAAGCAGCCGACGACGGTACGCGTGGAAGTTTTCTGACCAGCACCCCAATAGAATAAACTTGTTAGTATAATTACTTTAATATTGTCATATTGTGTCTATAAATGAATAAATTAATTTGATTTGGATTTGGTAATAATGCTTACATTTATATCCATAATTTATGTTTTCTTTTTCGGCCATATCTCTATTTTGTAATAAGTAAATATTTTCCTTTCTTTTCAAAAAACAAATAATTAAGTAGATACTTGTTTGATTTACTGTACTGTATTTTTTTTATATAACGAAACTTACGATCTCATTAAGACTGAGTGTTAATTAAGTTAAAGATGCGTAATAAATAAAAAAAATCTAATTAGCAGAACTTTTTTTTTATTCCTGACATAGTAATTATTCGCCCATATCAATACTACAAACTCTTAACTTACTATAAATCTGTCATTATTATCTTGTTTCAACAACCAAGTTATATAAACTCCTTTCGAAACCTGAGACATCAAACAACTCATTAAGAATGTTCATCGTTGCTTAAGCCAACTTGCCTGTATCGTTAACAAAACCCAAATGGTAGTTAAACAAAATAGCCAATTCCTATAATTATTGAGTAACGTCGATTCAATCATTTCGCCTTCTCCTGCATTGGTACTGTAAAGTCACTTAAACCATTTTGCCTGCTGCTGATTAGTGACAAAGTTGGAAGTTGAATCATTTTTCTTTACTCTAAAAATAAGGCGATACAGATCATTTTGTATTAAGCGACATTTATCTTGGAACTTATAACTGTTTTTTTTCTTAAAAAATATACCAAAACATAAAGGGATTTTTTTGCAATAAAGATTTGCGATCCCCATTAAAGTGAGTGCAGTAGTTTTTTCATGACGATTTTTTTTCCAAATTTTGAATCTTTAAATGGCTCTCCTGTAAAGTTGGTGAAATGTCGCTTAAAACAAATAGCCTTTCACCCCTCGATATATGATATAGGTATATCTTATTCGACGTCCACCGTTCCGTTCTAGTTATGACGAAGTCACGTGCAGAAGCTAGACTCTCAATAATTTCATTAGTTATGTACGTCAAACTAACAACAACAAACATAATTATCCTTATCTATATCATAACAAGCTCTTTAACAGCCTATTGGTCCTAAGAACCCAGGACCTCTAGCGTAGCAGTCGTCTGCTACGCTAGAGGTCCTGGGTTCGATTACCAGGTCGAGCAAAAACCGTATTGGGTTTTTCTATGAAATTCTTAGTAGCAGCTCGGAGTTTGGATTTGTGCCCGGTTAATGGCAATAGGCTCGCCCCCTATTACATGGGACCTAAATATACCGGCGAACTGTGGGTGTACATTGGTACACCCTCTGTCTAACCCTTCGGGGAATACGAGCGTGATGGTGATGGCTATATCATAACATAATTTCATAAACAAAACATCAAAAGATTACATAGATTCTCCTTTCATACAACCTCCCACATAACCCCTTATGTACTTAAAAAACATACACAAGTATGTGTGTTTTACACGTTATACAAAACGTATCATTCGCACCAAGAGTGTAAATTATTTCCAGGACGTGTGCCGCTCTGCACAGATTGAAAAGTAAACCGATTCGGGCCACGTCGGGCCAGTCTATTTGCAGTAAGTGGCTCACTACGAGTGCTCGCCTATTTGTTTTTATTACAATACACCCGTTCTCAAATCCCTCTATACGTCCTTGTTACTGGCTGGAACTTTCTGAGGCTACATTAAAAGCTTTGCCACTTTAATTCAGGTAGTTTACGAGGGCGTATTATCTGGTGGATTATCGGTTCTTGACTTTTTTTAGGGTTCCGTACCCAAAAGAGTAAAACGGGACCCTATTACTGAGACTTGGCTGTCTGTCCGTCCGTCCATCTGTCACCAGGCTGTATCTCATGAACCGTGATAGTTAGACAGTTGAAATTTTCACAGATGATGTATTTCTGTTGCCACTATAACAACAAAAATCCAGAATAAAATAAATATTTAGGGGGCTCCCATACAACAAACGTGTTTTTTTTGCTCGTTTTTGCTCAGTATTGATAACGGCAACAGGTAGACGCTTGAAATATTCACAGAAAATTTAGTTCCATATTCACTTTAAAAGAAATTAATAAATTAAAATAAAACAAATATTTTAGGGGCCCCCATACAACAAATGTGATTTTTTGCCGTTTTTATACGGAACCCTTCATGCGCGAGTCCGACTCGCACTTGGCCGGTTTTTATTCGGTATTTTTATTAACATTTAGTGACACGTGTTACGAAAGTTGGTGGAAAGAGCATCGTAACGAATACTTTTACAATGGTTTACAGTACATGGACAAGCCCGCCATACTATTCCCAAACACTGCAACTCCAGAAAGCCAGAATCAACAGTGGCGATAGAGGCAACGAAGCTCGACGAGTCCCGGAGAAACGATTCAACTGTCTTGGATCCCGCAACGAAATTAATCAGAAAAGATTAACGGAGAAGTAGGGAAAAACAATATTTATTTACGTATTTTTCGTAGGTTATTAAGAAAACATAATTAGTTACTGTTCCATAAAATAGTGCACCACGTTTTTCATTAAGATTTACTTTCATACTAAAATGATTTCCGGCTTTTCCGTTAAAATTCCAAAATTGTCCAAGAAAACTTGAAAAAAAAATTGCTCTTATTGAATTGATCTTACCGTTCTGTAGTAATCTTTCATTGATTTTCTAGAGATAAAACATAAACATACAATCACGCCTGTATTCCTGCCTGTATTAGGCAGAGGTGCACCAATGCACACCCACAGTTCGCCGGTATGTTAGGCCGGTAGGACCCATGTAATAGGCGGCGAGCCTATTGCCATTAACCCGGGCACAAATGCTAACTTCGAACTGCTACTGAGAATTTCAAAGAAAAACCCAATGACTCTTTAGATAGTTATAGGTTTATAGATAGGTATCACCGCTAAAGCAAACAATTGACAATCGCCTACCCGTCGTCCACACTATCCGTCCACTTCACGATCCCTGTATGATTTTCTAGTGCACACCATCACTCCTACCCCACTCTATAATGCATACTTTCATGCATATGAGTACCATGGAGGCATATTATATTGGTCAAGTTACTAAATACGTGTTGGACACTGAGCATGGCGGTGGAGAGCGTTAACATGCTCGCTTTAATGTCTCGCTGATGGTGGCGCGTGCATTGGATCGTTCGGTTCCCTTCAAGATGGTTGAGCTAAATGGTGCTGATGCACGCGTCATGCTCGTGAACGGGTGCTGTCAGTTGGGATTGGTCACCTCTTAACTGCCATGGCTTTCATCTTTATTATAATTTTGTAACTTTTTATACATTCACCTTCATTGTTTTCACATATAGAAGCAACAAGAATATTGTAACCAAGATTTTGTAAAAACCAAATTGAAAGAAAAGAGTGTCCATGGAGTTTCTTGCTCGTTCTTCTCCATAGAGACCTACGTATTGGAACGAGCAACTAGCTTCAATTCTAAACTGTAACTTCTTGACATTCAAAAGTGCCTGTAAATGGTCTAATTGAAATAAATGCTTTGATTTGATTTGATTTGCATGCATGCCTCTGTAAGTACCATACAACACCTGACCTTTTGGAATATCGATGGGACGAAGGTTCAACATAATCGATATAATGTTAGCCTAGTGGTCCTAAGCGCGACAGTGTTCGATTCCTAGAGTCTTGTGTTCGATTCCCAGATCGAGCAAAAAGTTTAATTGGGTTTTTCTATAAAATTCTCAATTGCAGCTCGGAGTTTGGATTTGTTACCGGTTAATGGCAATAGGCTCGCCCCCTGTTACATTGAACCTAAACATACCGACAAACATGCAAACTGTGGGTTTACATGTGTACACCTCTGCCTAACCCTTCGGGGAATACAAGCGTGATGGTAAGTTTTTTGTAAATCTCTTTGTTGTTATAAATAAACATATGACAATGTATTAGACGATTAAACCAAATTGATAATAATGTCTGTAAGTAAGTATAGGACTGTGAGCTACTCAGGTGAGCTAAATTTTCCAGATAAATGAACTTTATCAGTCACTACAGACATACATCTACTGTATATGACGGCAATACAATAGAACCAGAAGAACAACAAACAATCAACAGAATAATAAATAAAACTGAACTCGACAAGTTCAATCAATGCTTAAGAAAGTCAAAAGTCAACAAAGGAGTTAGCTTGTTTCTCTTAACTTGGTTGTAATGTTATTGAAAAGTTTTGACAATGATGATGAAAATTGACAACTTACTGTGTTATTGCACATCCCTATAAACTTATACTAAACATTTACACTCACTCACTTACTTTATACTATAAACGATGACTCACGCTAGACCGTGTTGGGTTTATGCCGAGTGTCGGCGGTAAGACGGTCATCTAATATTACTTAAATGTTGAATCGGCCGTCACTCGGTTCAATATATATGTAATATTAGATGACCGTGCTACGGCCGACAACCGGCTCGGGCCAGACACGGTGTAGCGTGAGTCATCCTAAAAAACCGTTTTATCGTTGAAATCTTTCGTAGCTCGTAGCATGCTCTACGCGGCTACGCGCCTCTACGAAAGTACTACGACAAAGTCAATGATCCCAAAAATGCCTGAAGCGAATACTTAAAAGGTTTTAGCGATATCCCCTTATCTATAGATGCTATAGCACTTGAACCAAGACAAGTCCCGTCAATTAGACGCCAAACTTTACCTACTAAAAACTTCTTAATAGCTTCGCCGGCGCTCCACACAAAATCAAATTGTATAAAACTGCGCGAATTCACTGAACAATTAAATTAAGGTAATTATTCGTATTGATATTGTTAAGAAACCAAGATGGGATTTAAATTTGTACTTTAATTCAAGTCCAAATTATAAGATTTGGGCTCAATATTAAACGTTTGCTAATATTAAATTTAATTTCAATTCTCAGTTAGAACTTTAATTATTACTATACAATTTGTATAGGTCGCTCAGAAAGTAGGTTAGTAGATTATTTGTTATCATTTTATCAGAATGATGTACTTAAAGTGTTATTGGGGTTTTTTATGAAATTCTCAGTAGCAGCTCGGAGTTTGGATTTGAGCCCGGTTTATGGCAATACGCTCACCCCCTATTATATGAGACCTAAATATACCGGCGAACTGTGGGTGTACATTGGTACACCTCTGCCTAACCCTTCGGGGAATACAGGCGTGATGGTATATATAATATATATTTTTGTATTGCACTTAAATCTAGGATGAATATGACGGTTAATGTATGTTAATGAAGCCACATGAGAGCACATATGTAGGTTCGCTATCAACTTAATGGATATTATAGTTACTGTGGTATGTTGGTGGTATTGGTACTTAGCGTTAAAACTCTAGCACTAATACCATCCTAGGTATTATAGACACCTGTCACGGTTGCGCAATGTGTTTGAAAGAGTTACCACGACGGTGGAACGCAAAGTGTATTACGAGGAACACGGATGGATTTTAGTCAGTAAAAGTCTGACTCTCCCTTTCACTCCACCCAGAGCTGAATAAGTTATTTGATGATTTCTCATGCTTAAAAAAAGTATTTTATGCAGCAACTAAATTGAAATAATAGCAACGAATACAAAATGATCGTGTTGGCCCTGTTGTTAAGGGGCCCCGTCTGATCTTTACATATAAACCTTCCTCTTGAATCACTCTATCTATTTAAAAACCGCATCAAAATCCGTGGCGTAGTTTTAAAGATTTATGCATACATAGGGATATAGCGATATAGGGACAGAGAAAGCGACTTTTGTTTTATACTATGTAGTGATGATGCAACAGTTCTGTAACAGTCTCCCCCAGTGAAATGAACTTGTGGTGTTGCATCATATTCTAGAAAAGACCATCATCATCTGCCTAGCCCTTTCCCAACTATGTTGGGGTCGGCTTCCAGTCGAACCAGATGCAGCTGAATATCAGTATTTTACATGGAGCAACTGCCTATCAGACCTCCACAACCCAGTAATGGGTAATACGATACTCTTGGTACGACTGATTGTCAGACTTTCTGGCTTCTGACTAAGAGTAACGATTGTCAAAGATCTACAAACGACAGCCGGAAAATTCTAGAAAAGACCATTTTCTAATAAATTAAGGTAAAAGGTTATCTAGAGAAGTGTCTACTATACATCAACAACATATACATACTAAAAATGGTAAATAAACACAAACTAAATACAAACAATTTATACCTACATATATGAATAAA
The DNA here is from genome assembly GCA_932526535.1 of Caradrina clavipalpis. NCBI lineage: Eukaryota > Metazoa > Arthropoda > Insecta > Lepidoptera > Noctuidae > Caradrina > Caradrina clavipalpis. The sequence continues at coordinate 7,222,247 of OW052108.1, forward strand.
TTGGATGTTTATTAATCACGAGAGCGGACCGTCAGCGGATATTGTTAGTTCCGCATCTGACACGCCCGGAGACATCCCGGATACATACATACATACATACATACAGGTAAACAGTACGCATAATAAACTCTGAATTAATTTGTTTTATGTACCTACATCCTCATCTGCCTTGTTAGTTTAGTGAGGCTACATTAAAAGTTTTGCCACTTTAATTCAGGTAGTTTACGAGGGCGTATTATCTGGTGGATTATCGGTTCTTGACTTTTTTTATTCGGTGTAACTGCCTCGTTAGTTTAGTGGTCCTAAGCACGACTGCTACGCTAAAGGTCCTGGGTTCGATTCCTAGGTCGAGCAAAAAGTGTTATTGGGTTTTTCTATGAAATTCTCAATAGCAGCTCGGAGTTTGGATTTATGCCCGGTTAATGGCAAAAGGCTCGCCCCCTATTACATGGGACCTAAATATACCGGCACACTGTGGGTGTACATTGGTACACCTCTGCCTAACCCTTCGGGGAATACAGGCGTGATGGTATGTTTTTTTTTATCCTCATCTGCTTAGCCTTTTCCCGATTAAGTTGGGGTCGGCTTCTAGTCTACATGAAGCGACTGCCTATCTGACCTCCACAACCCACTAGGCAACACGATACCTCTTGGTTAGACTGATTGTCAGACTTCCTGGCTTCTGACTATCCATAACGACTTTCAAAGATCCACTAATGACAGACAGGACCAACGGCTTCACGTGCTTTTCGAGCCACGGGGGTGTCACACCACCAACTTCCAAACTCCGGACGGGCTATTACTGAAAAATTCCTAATGGAAAATCCCAAAAGCATGACAGCAAGTATGCCCGACCTGGGAATCGAACCCAGATCCTACGGACGCATTATTTATTTTAAACCAGTTCCTGTTCCCAATTTCGTGAATACAATGTACATTGCATAAAAACAACTACATATATTATTATTACTAGCTTTTGCCCGCGACTTCGTCCGCATGGATTAATAGTTCCCGGTCCCGCAGGATTTCCGGGATGAAAACTATCCTATGTCCTTTCTCGGGTCCCAGGCGATATCTGTACCAAATTTCATTGAAATCGGTTCAGTGGTTTAAGCGTGAAGAAGAGACAGACAGACAGAGTTACTTTCGCATTTATAATATTAGTAAGGATAGTCCGGATAAGTATAACAAATTAATAGCTAGTTAGAAGAAATAAGTAGGTAGTTCTACGGCGTGAACTTGAAGGAAAGTGGGCAGCTTGTCAATTATAAATTGATCCACGTGGCCAATTGCTATTGACATTCAATACCTCCTTGTGTTTTACCTTGGCCATATCATTCGTCATGCACCCTAAGTTGGCCTTGACATAGTCACAATATATTTACCTTTTCCAATAGAAAGTTCGCGTCACCGTGAAATGCTCTTGAAGACTAATGGCTTGTGTATTTAGTGACGAATATAATATTGCCTTGCACTACTTAGGTAGACGTTCTTGAAAATATTAGACTGGCCTTTTCACGACCCCAATTGTGTCTTAAAGTCTTGTAAATAACCGGTAAAGTGCGATTCGGAATGGGACGCGGGCACCGAGGGTTTTGTACCTTAACAGCAAAAATATTTTCCAATATTTACGAACCACATAACCAATAAAGTTTGTTTGTAAGGGTTGCTGATTTCTAAAAACGCTGCTAGTTAGACACATTGTTTTTATTTTTCAGTAATATTTTCATAAACCACCTTCGAAGATAAAAGGGGATTCATTAGATAAATCAGTAACTTCAGTCATTAACTATGACTCATATGACCTAGCTGTTATTTTTTACTAGGCGATAGCTTTGGTTGCTGAAATTAATCAGTTGTGATATAAACAGACAGACAAAGTCGCACTATACGGTTTTCTCCTGCCGGGGCTGCGGGTTGTTCGAAAGAGATACCGCGCCCCCGGAACGCAAAGGTCACAAGAAGGAACATGGATGGGTTTTAGTCAGTAAAATCTGACACGATGGGCGGGGGAAGTCATTTAATGATTTGCCATCTTTAAAAAAAAAAGGTTTATATTTTAACATTATGGTACAAAACCATAAAAACCAACTTACAACAAATAATTTATAAGTTATTATCTTATAACAATTTATTTCTACTTAAAAGTTACCACATCTTATGTATAAACTCACCGCACACACCACCAATATAAAGACCAACGACTTAATTAATATCGGAGATACAGCTCTGCGATAAGCGTCGGAGGGTCGGTGATAATACCAAATCGTCAGTCACCGAGTTACAGTGGCGAGCAAAAACTCGTGCGCCTTTCCCTGCGAATGGGAAATTTATCCCATGGGACGGATGCGATAAATACCATTTTACCATTGAGAAACGGTTAATGGTTTCTACCATTAACTGTTCTCTCTGACTTACTTATTGCCAACTCGTTTAAGGACTATTTTTACCCGACTACGGCGAAGCAAAAAGGAGGGTTATGAGGTTGACCGGTATGTATGTATGTATGTATGTATGTATGTATGTATGTATGTATGTATGTATGGATGTTCATCTGTTCCCTCATAACTTCTAAACCGTCTAACGTAAATTGACAAATGAGGTGTCATTAGAAGCGTCTTGATCGTCCGCTGGTTATAGGCTACATTATGTTGCAATAAATTGTATGTGGCGCCCTCTGGGGCTCAAGAAGATGTGAAAAAAAAATTTTTTTCTTCCAAATATGGTCGTGTTGCATATCAAACTAAAGGGCTTAATTAGCACATTTCAAATATATATATATATATATATATATATTATATAAGTAAATTGTACATAGCACCCTTTAGAACGCATCATAAACCTATCTAACTAACCAATATTTCGTTTGGGAGACTTAATAGATTATTATTTCATATATTGTGTATATATGTTGCAGTTCCAATAATATTACGCATATAAATGTCTAAATTTAAACCCCAAAATATTTTAAATAAAAAAGAAGTTTAAAAAACTAAAACCCGACTACAAAAAATTCACGTTCTAAAAAGTATGAAACAAGAAAACATTCTCATCTGAAAGCCGTGGTCGTATGCCACCTAATTCAGGTAAAACTGTATGTATGTAGTTATAGAACATGAATCTTTAGCACTAAAGTTTAGGGTAAAGTGGCATACGACCACGGCTTTCAGATGAGAATGTTTTCTTGTTTCATACTTTTTAGAACGTGAATTTTTTGTAGTCGGGTTTTAGTTTTTTTGAATGACAGTGAGACCTATTTAGACTTCAGGATCTTGTAAGTTTAAACCTACACAAATAAAATACATTTATCAATTTTAATATCGGTCTACATATACTTGCTTCTGGGTTATTCTGAAGTTACTACTGAAGTACCCAGGTCGAGCAAGGTATTATTGGGTTTTTCTATGAAATTCCAGTAGCAGCTCAGAGTTAGGACTTGTGCCCGGTTAATGGCAATAGGCTCGCCCCCTATTACATGGGACCTACATATACCGGCGAACTGTGGGTGTACATTGGTTACACCTCTGCCTAACCCTTCGGGGAATATAGGCGGGAATATGGTATGATGATGTGAGATTAATTAGGTCTTCTGGATGTAGGTCTTTAAGGATCAATATTACAATAAAATTGTATTTTATTTATGTAGGTATCATAAATAAAATACAATTTTAATATCGATCTACAGGTACCTACTTGTTACTGGGTTTTTCCGAAGTTACTGGAGTTTCCAGATACCGTTTTTGTACCCTTTGGTAGATATTTACGTCTCTAAACGAAAACTATCTACATACTGGATATGACGTACATTACACAGTGTAATCGCAAAGAAAGAAAATTTTACCTTTTTCTCTCATGTAATACCACAACTCGCCTCTCAGCAACCATTTTATAAATTTTGAGTAGTTTTAAATAATTTTAATGTATCGCAAATGATCTTGAATTAAATTAACTCAGCAATGTCAATTGGTGCAGACAGGTCTATTGGAAAAAAATAACATCTTGGGCAGGTTATGGTTCCGTTGTGTCACCGAAAGGTATTAAAAAGGTTCTTCCTTATCCTTAATGGACCTTGACTGGCTTTTAGCCAAAATCAATGCTTCACCTCTATTACATACGATTACTTGACATGATTGTACTTAAATAGTGTTTACAATGCATTTTTGAAAACGCCATTGTTGTACCTGAAGTTTTCATAATAGGTAGATATATAATTATCATACCTACCGTACCGGGTTATTTGCCGTAGGTTGTATGTCGGTTGTAGTATGTTAAAAATGAAATTACCTTTCTTGGTCGGTACTTTTTAACCTCCGACTCAGAAAGAGGGGTGTTATAACGTGTTTGTGTACCTGTGTCTGTCTGTGGCACCGTAGCTCTTTAACGAACGAACCGATTTAAAAGTAAGTTTCCTAGCGATGATTTTTAGATATGTTATATCAAAATCGGTTCAGCCGTTAGAAGGTTATCAGCTATTTTGTCAACTGCGGTGGGGATTCTAATTCTTTTGCCGGGGGTTACTTACAATTTTAATTTTATTACTTGTTAGCTATGACATGCTATGTTTTATTATATAATGTAGAAGTTTTGGCTGCATAAGCCGAATACAACCTCATTGTGCTTTTGTATTTCGAATCAAATATCCACCAACCACATCGATTCACACGATCCCACCAATAAAATAGTTAGATCTAACTAATATTATAAAGCTGAGAGTTTGTTTGTACTAACTTATCTCTGGAACTACTTGCTGGTGTTATTCTAGAATAAGAATAAGAAATTTTTATTTGTTTAGAATGTAGGTATTACAATAAGATGTTAACAATGTTCAAGAGTCCTTATACATTCTGCCTTTCGGCATACAAACATTTATGGATAGACGACACCGGGGTACATGCATAAAACATTATAGCTTACCAGTGCATGTTCCTTTAGACTATTACAAATCATCATTCAAAAAATCGGATATAGAATAGTAACATTTTTGCAACAATAACTCGGTTAGACGTTTTTTGAATATTCTAAATGGTTGATCTTTAATAACTTTAGGTAACTTATTGTACACCTTTGGTGCCATACACATGACGCTTTTCTTTAAAAGTGTGGTTTTATAGCTACCTGTGTGTAATAGATTTTGATACTGAGATCTCATACTTCATCTAAAACTTCGCTAACAAGAAGCTACGCTATCTCTTAGTTTTATAAGCAAAATTTTATTTCCACAGAAATTAGGAATCCGTACGAAAATCACGCGAACGAAGTTGTTACGGATTTAAGCTAGTCCTACTATCCTTTTCTTCCTACTTCCTACTATTCCTCCTACCAATCCTACTTAATAACAAAATGCGAAAGTTTGTGTTGATGGATAGATGGATAGTTGAATGGATGGATGGATGGATGTTTGTTACTCTTTGACGCTTAAACGGCTGAACTGAATTTAAACGAAATTTGGCACTGACATAGACTGTAGTGTGAAACACACACATAGGATACTTTTTATCCCGGAAAAATGTACAGTTCCCGTGGGATAACATATAAAATTTGATGCGGATAAAGTCGCGGGCAAAAGCTAGTAAGTAATATAAACCCGATGTTAGTAGACAAGCTCTATCTGACACGCCATTACAATCCGACACAGGGGACCTTTCAGCTCTTATAGTCGGAATTAAACCGTACGTGGTCTTGTGTCTTGAGTTGGAGAACCTTACGGGTGTCTGCTAATAACGCTTTCCATTGTACCAGACGTAATCTTCTCTAATCTCGTAGTAAGAAACTTGTTCTTATGTTAGTCGTAAGTCCAGAAAGGTTTGGTGAGCTTTTATAAGAAGTGGTACTTATTGTTGTTAGAGGTTAAAGTTGAATGAAATAATGTTTTGGACTCTCATTGCTTTTGAAAACGTTAAACTTTAATGACAGCCAGGATCAAAGCTTTTACGTGTGAATTTCTATCTCCAAAACTCCAAGCTGCTACTGGAAAATCCCTTTTGGAAAATCTAATAACACTTTACCCAACCCAGGAATTGCACCCACTCCCTATGCTCGGCAGTCGTGCCTGTGACTACTAGACAAACGGAGCGGCCTGTAGTATTAACTACTAGCTGCTCGAAATGAGTTTTTAATCAGGTTCTACGCTCATGTATGAGTACTTGGGACTTCACTATAATATATATAAGTGAGGTTTTATCATTACCACTTGACCCATGGATTATAGCCCGAGCCGAAGACGAGGGTGAAATGGGACTGAGAGTGTAATGGAATTTCAAATAGTTATGTATTTCATATTTAGGAAGGTATTCGGTTAAAGCCTATCATCTGCCTAGCCTTTTCCCAACTATGTTGGGGTCGGCTTCCAGTCTAACAGATTACAGCTGAATACCAGTGTTTTACGTGGAGCGACTGCATATCTGACCTCCACAACCCACTAACTGGGCAACACGATACCTCTTGGTAAGACTGGTTGTCTGGCTTCCCTGCTCCTGACTATCTGTAACGACTGTTAACGATCGACGAATGACAGCCGGGACTAACGGCTTTACGCAAAAATATATAAACATATTTTATAAGCCATATATTTTCCTAAAAAAACCTAATAAGCTAGGTATAATTTTTTACTTAACTGCCCCGTTGGTCTCGTGGTCTCAAGTGCGACTGCTGTGCAAGGGGTCCCGGGTTCGATTCCCAGGTCGAGCAAAAAGTGTTAGTGGGTTTTTCTATGAAATTCTCAGTAGCAGCTCGGAGTTTGGATTTGTGCCCGGTTAATGGCAATAGGCTCGCCCCCTATTACATGGGACCTAAATATACCGGCGAACTGTGGGTGTACATTGGTACACCTCTGCCTAACCCTTCGGGGAATACAGGCGTGATGGTAATTTTTTACTTAAAAGCTAATAAGCTTTATTTGCCTACAAATATTACAAAATGTTATTATCTATAGTTTCTAGGATCCCTCAGTTGGTTAAGTATATTTTGTTGTTCCCCATTTCTCAGTATATTTTCGCGAGCAAGCGGATGACAAAGTTGTATGCCGCGTCATTCATGGCAGTTGTTATAAAGTTTGCGATACCTACTACACTTTGGCCATAACTTTCGATAACAAAGACTGGGATGCTGACATCGCTCTCACAAACTTTTATATAACAATAATTCAGTTATTTATTCACATACATACCATCACGCCTGTATTCCCCGAAGGGTTAGGCAGAGATGTACCAATGTACTACCACAGTTCGCTGGTATGTTAAGGTCCCAAGTAATAGGGGCGAGCTTATTGCCATTAACCGGGTTCAAATCCTAACTCTGAGCTGTTACTGTGAATTTTATAGAAAAACCCAATACCACTTTGCTCGACTTGGGAATAGACCTTAAGACCTCTAGCGTAGCAATCGTGCTTAGTACCACTAAGCTAACGAGGCAGTCAGTTATTCATTTATTTTATTATGATGTAGTTTATTGTGATGTAGTCGAATGCATAAGTTCAAAATGCCAATTTTTAATTCCCTATTTTCATCATTAATCCTGATTGCCTGATTTCTATTACTATCTATTTATTAATTATTTTGTGTCTTGCGTAAGAGATTGCGACCACCATGTCTCTTTAGCCTACAAACATGAAAAATAAATACTTTAACAAAATGTTTAAATCGTTATCGTTAAAAAATAGGTAATTTTTCCGTGAAACAAATAACGAAAGTTATGCAATCGCATTAAAAATATATTCTATCTTTTTAAAGTCATCCAAGGATTACTTACTTGCTTTAACATCACAACAACGCGCAAAGTAAAGAAAAGAACCGAACTTTGATACTGAATTCCATTACAAAAAACCAATGTTTACATGTTTCCTAAGTAGGAATACAATAAACGATAAACAAAACAAAAACTTAAAGGGTAATACCACCCTTTAACTTTTTTAAAGAAAAAATAGTTTACCGGTAACCCAAACAAAACTTTGCGGTTATACAACAAAGGGAAAAGCCAGTCATTGTTTTCATATTTAAATGTCAGCAAATATCTGTGGATATAAATCATACGGAGGGATATTATCAATGAACGGGGGGGGGATCAAACCTGAGAGCGAGTGTGACTGACGGGGACCCCTCGAAGCTCGAGACTTGCTGAGATTTCAATATGCCTCCGTCGCATCTCTCCATATTACGACCATGAAAATTTACGGAACTTTTCCCTACGCAGTGCAAAAATCGCGTGATGTAGGTGAAAAACTCTTGTAATATCACACCTTCGAGTGCCTGAAACCCATATTAAAGGATTTATTCTACAAAAAATGTCAGAAGGAAGTTTGTGAAAATGTGTTTTGCTCGTATTGTTTTGTAGATCCAAAGACGCTATCTAATCACGCCTTTATATGTATTACAGTAACGGTGTATCCTAACAAAACAGTCGTAAAAACCAAATAACAAGAATGATCAACGTTCAGATAACATCCCTTCTTCAGTGATAGCCAGTCGTAATTTCTGAGGCCCGTTGTATTTCTTGTACCTAATCCAAGATAAACCCACCAATAAACATAGAGTTCTGTTTGTAGGAAGCATCCACAAGATGTAGGTCTACTCCTTAGAGAGCAATCATGAAGAAAGGTTAGCCGCAGGGGTTCCTTAAGCCGCTCACAATCAAATTTAGCTGCATCGCGGCCGGGTTAATCGAGGATTAGGTAAATTGGCCCGGATATACTGATGGGAAAATCCCCCTTCATTTTCCAAGGTTGATAATGTAATTAACAGCTTTAGGATATTCCACAGACGATGTAATAAAATATTCGGGAATTTAATGGTTCACAGTTTATCTACAAAAAAATGTTGGCAAGCAGAATGACCACAAATGAAAACAAATACATTTAACCCATATTACAAAATTACAAATGCTATGGTTAAGTTCAATTGTCTTTTTCTCCATGCACCATAAGGGTCTGCCCCCACGACCGATAATCCGGCCGATTTTTGACAGACTTCTTCGTCGGCGAAAAGAAACGACCGCATTATCGGGCCGATTCTCGGTCGTGTTGGCAGACGCTAAGCCTGCAACATGTTGTGAAACACAGTGTATAAGTAACCTACTGAAGGTCTCACTCAAGGTGACGCGCAGCCAATGAAAATTTAATGCAAGGTCGGCACAATGCTTACGTAGCCACAATCAACTTGTCAGCTTTTGAAATATGATGCTGTGCCGCCTACCCCCCGACTCGTTAGCTTCCTCGTCAGGTAACAGCTCTATTCATTCAGTTGAAAACATCAGCATTCAGAGGGTGGTCATAAAATAAAAAGGTACGCCACCGAAATGTCGTACTATACTAGAAATAGTTCCTTTGCTACACATGTACCCATACCGAATGGGATTCCTGTTCAGATGAATGAAAGATCGAAAAATAAGATCATTTTCTTGGATGTTACGCCAGTTCGGACGCCAGCGAGACCGGTTAAGTCAAATGCTGTAGCTCCGAAGAGAAATAATTTCGTTGAACCACATATCTCCAATGATATTATCTATGAGAACCTCAAGCCAGTGCTTACTATATTGAGGGTGATGGGAGTTCTGCCGATAACTCGTCCTACGGCGTGTGACAATCAGTTCCAGCTAGCATCCTCTCCGATGCTGTACTCCATCCTTGTGTTCTGTTCTCTGGTCAGCTACGTGTTGTATCTGTCTCTGCACAAAGTTCAGATCCTACGCACTGCGGAAGGCAAGTTCGAGGAAGCTGTGATTGAATACCTATTCACAGTGTACTTGTTTCCGATGATCGTGATACCGATCTTGTGGTACGAGACGAGGAAGATTGCGAACGTTCTCAACGGATGGGTGGATTTTGAGGTCAGTAATTTCTAACCAAATACGTTAAAATAGAATAGAATATTTATTTATTTGGTTAGAATGTATGTATTTACAATAAGGTGTATATCGTTTCATGTATATCTTGCTAAAATATGCCTCCATTAACCACACCGCTCCGTGGTGAGCCTGATGGTTCAAATGTGATTTTGTTAATATACTTACGCGTTCTATTAATTAAATTAGAAAAGTCATTAATTCGATACTACATAAAAACTTTACACCAATACAGATAGTCTACAGCCAGCTATCAGGCCATACGCTCCCGGTGAAGCTATACAAGAAATCCTTAGCCATAGCCGTCATCATACCGATCCTATCAACAACGACTGTCATCGTGACGCACATCACGATGGTCCACTTCAAGCCGTTGCAGCTGGTGCCCTACGTATTCCTGGAGATCCTGACCTACATGCTCGGCGGGTACTGGTACCTGCTATGTGAGACACTAAGCATCTGCGCTAATATCTTGGCTGAAGATTTCCAAAACGTGGGTTTGAATTCAACTTATAATTTGAACTTTCTAATGGGAAATTTAAGAGATATCGAAATACTTACGTGCCTACTTACTAGATTGAAATGGGGCTAACTAAATGGAAATATGGTTTATTTTCGGTTTTTTGTTTACCTAGCCAATGTGTTACCGAAATAGTTAGGGTCTTGAGTCTTATTTATTTCCGAGTTTGATGCTACTTATTAACCATGACACAAGTCTCACTAACTTCCATTCTTTCAGGCTCTTCGCAACATCGGACCGGCAGGCAAAGTCGCCGAGTACCGTGCCCTATGGCTCCGTCTAAGCAAGCTCTCCCGGGACACAGGCATCGCTAACTGCTACACGTTCACCTTCGTCAACTTGTACCTCTTCCTGATCATTACTCTCTCTGTCTATGGGCTACTTAGTCAGATCTCTGAGGGTTTCGGCATCAAGGATATCGGTCTTGCGTTGACGGCTTTATGCAGCATCTTTCTGCTATTCTTTATCTGCGATGAAGCTCATTACGCTTCTCATAATGTAAGTTGGTATAATACTATCGAAGAAGAATCTGCAGGAACTAATATATAAAAGAAATTGACCATTTGCGCAAACGAAACCGAGGGAAATTTTATATTCACGATAATTTGATTTTATTTCTAAAATTCCAAATCCAAATTCTTCATTTGACAGTTAACTGCAGAAGTGGTTAACTGACATATTTTGATTAGACAATTGAATTTGAACTTTACTGCTCGGCAGTTGCGAAAATAGGTTCACGTGCCTCTACGTTTCTGTATAACCACAGGTGCGGACAAACTTCCAAAAGAAGCTGCTGATGGTGGAACTGTCCTGGATGAACACTGACGCCCAAACTGAAGTGAACATGTTTCTGCGAGCCACTGAGATGAACCCCTCACAAATCAGCCTCGGAGGGTTCTTCAACGTCAACAGGACTCTTTTCAAATCAGTACGTTATAATTAGTTGAACTTATAAATTAATGTAAGTCTGAATTCGTCAACCCACCATAAGCAGGTGTGGTGATCAAATCTCGTTCCTTCTGTGTATGAGAAGAGTCTTTTGCCCTGCAGTGGGACAAAATAGGCGGGTATTATTTTGAAATGCTTGTATGGCAATCTTAGTAGGTACTGCAAATTTCGGCCGCCAGTCGCGAAGAGATGTCTGAAAATATTTCTGTCACTCTTGGATTTAAGATCTGTTAATTGGCACTTTTCCAATCCATAACATGTAACTAAATTAATGATCATCATCATTATCATCATATCAGCCGAATGACGTCCACTGCTGGACATAGGCCTTCCTAAAGATGATTGATGCTTGTTAATAATTGATCATTTCAATGAAGAACTAAAATGAACCTACAACCTTAAGTTTAATGACTCAATGTCAAGTTGAGGGTTGTGTATTGACGACATTTACGCGGTTCAAGAGCTCAAGGGCACAAGGCTACGGGGTGTAGAAGCCTTGTAGCTTGCACTTGTAGGCGCCGCGGCCATGCAAGGCTACTATAAATATATTAATGTCGAACATTCTGAATAACTAAGTATCTGATGTCGATGTTAAAAACTAAATTATACATTTTTAAGTTGTTGAATTACCAACTGTGTCGTGAGAATTTATAACAAGAATGTTATTGGAAAAAAAACTGTACCCTTAGTCTCTGAGTGCCAGCTGAGCGTGAGATCCTGGGTTCCATCCCCTGACGGGCAAAGTGTTATTGGTGTTTTGCATTAAGAAGTTTAGTAACTGCCGGGACTTTGGAAGTTGAATGACATGAATGACAAGCCCACCCCCACGGTTACCCCACGGTTTCAGCGGCGTTAACTACGTATTTCTCCTAGACTCTCTACACTCCGCTCCCGTGTGTCGAAGCGTAGCGCATGTTATATCACAAAAGGACTTTTTTTTAAACGGACCAGTAATTCCTGCGAATTTTGACGTTTAACAAACTCTTCAGCATTATAATAGATATACCATCACGCCTGTATTCCCCTAAGGGTTAGGCAGAGGTGTACCAATGTACACCCACAGTTCGCCGGTATATTTAGGTTCCATGTAATAGGGGCATAGCATTATAATATTAATACAGATTTAACGGCTATGGTTTCATCAGACAATTTTCAAACCCAATTATTGTATTACAGTTACTGGCAACAATGGTGACCTACCTAGTAGTGCTGCTTCAGTTTCAAATCAGTATTCCCGATGAGTCCCAAACCCAGACCCAAGACGGAGAAGAAGACAAGTCCTCAAACATCACTAGCGCTGCCACTGAAGCGATGACCACAAGTACCACAGTCATGACAACAGTTCTTACGACACTCGCCAAGAAAAAGAAAAAGCATTAAATTAATTATTTACTTTATAATATAAAGTAAATAAGTCACTACTAACTAATAAACATAATAGCACTCATGATAGCAAACAATTTTCTCAAAGAATAGTTTTTTTTTAATGTCATTGCAAGGGGTGTAACCTCAGTTTCCTTAAAGACGCACGCACGCGTTCCCTACATAATAGTTAAGTGACAAAGGAATAATGTATGCTTTAAAGAAAACCAGCTTCGTTTTTTCTTAGAATTGCCACACCTCATGCATGATGTCTCACTTGACGAACTGTCGCATCGCTAAGTTAAAGTAGGTAAACATAATTATGAACTGTAAAACCGATCTCCTCTTTATACTGTGAGATCGATACTTTTTAGATATAGCATAAAGAAAATATTCAAAATAATAAACTCGATTCTTCACCAATCCGGGAATACCGTGATGGTATTCCCCGAAGGGTTTGGCAGAGGTGTATATAAATGTACACCCACAATTTACCGGTATGTTTAATAATTCATAATCATCATCATTATTACCTATTTTGTTTATAATTCTATTTTTTTTAAATAAAGCCAAATTCTTATTTATTGTTTATTTATTTCTATAGATTAACCTTTGAAAATCAGAAAGCATAAAAAAATTGAACTATAATAATAAACTAAACTATATATGGCATCAACAAATTTCTCCGCATCGCCGTCAACTGGCAAACTGCCCAAAAGATTGGCGGCATTGCCACGTTGGATGGCAATGCTAAATGCTAATTAGAGAATAATGTACCTTGGTCAGAGGACCAAGGTACATAAAAGCCAGTCTTTCGGACATTACCGCTCCTGTACTGCTCTCTATGAATATGAGAATAAAGTTTGTCTATGACAAGTATGACATTTCGTTCTTTCTTTTTTGTCTGTTTATTATCTGTTGCGAGCGTTATGTATTGAGAGCAAAGAATTTTCCGGACTTTTTACTATTTTTGCGAAGTTATTCGTTTTCCTGTTAACATAATATAAAGTTAAAATATCAAATTGTAACTGAAAGCTTTGAAATTAACTCAAAATGGTCGACTACAGTAAGTGGAAAGACATAGAAGTAAGTACATAATGCATTGTAATGTTCGAAATTAGATCTCCAACGTTTAAATTCCTACGATAACCACGATTGACAACTCATTTTAGATATCCGATGATGAAGACGAGACCCACCCTAACATCGACACACCGTCCTTGTTTCGTTGGCGGCACCAAGCGCGAGTCGAGCGCATGGAGGAGCGGCGTAAAGAGAGAGATGAACACGTCCAAAGAAAGACCGAAAACTTCAGATTGATAAACGAAACCAGGAAAAAAATTAACGAAGCAGGCCCCGACAGCCCCGACCTTGATTCTTTGAAAAAAGCTTTAGCTGAGCTAGAAAAGGAAGAAAAACAATTGAAACAGAAAGAAGATGATCTCAAGAAAAAAGAGCGACAAACTCCGTGGAACGTGGACACGATCAGTGAGCCAGGCTTCACCAAAACAGTCATCAACACCAAACCCGTGAGACCCAAGGATGAGAACTTGACTGAAGAGGAGAAAGAAGCCAAGATGAAGAAGTTTATCAAAGAAAATGAGAAGCTTCTGAAACAGTTTGGTATGCTGCGGCGTTACGAGGACTCGCGATCATTCCTACAGGAGCACAGCCAGCTTGTGTGTGAGGAGACTGCCAACTATCTTGTCATATGGTGCATCAACTTGGAAATGGAAGAGGTGCCTAGATAAGCTATATTTCTGCAGAGAGATCTACCAAAATTTTGTTATACAGTTGCTTATTATAGCTATTTACAAGATTCCACAGACAAAAAAATGTAGTGTAATGTTGTAATCAATGTTCCTGAGATTATTCCGTAATATGTTGAATTTTTAACTTTATTATAATTTGATTGTATTTATTTGGTGTACATTTGGTTATTTTCAGAAACATGATTTGATGGCTCACGTAGCTCACCAAACTATCTGCATGCAGTACATACTAGAGCTGTCAAAACAACTGGACGTGGACCCCAGAGCTTGTGTGGGATCATTCTTCTCAAAGTAAACAATTTTAAACTTACATTGTGTTCAATAAACACTACTAAGACACAATTTTCTAATAATTTATTGGTTTTACAGGATTCAAATAGCAGAGAAGACATACAAAGACTCATTTGATGATGAATTGGAGCAGTTCAAAGCAAGGATCAAGAAACGAGCTGCTGAAAAAATTGCTGAGGCCATCCGAGAACAAGAGGAAGAGGAACGGAAGGCTAGGCTAGGACCTGGTGGACTGGATCCTGTTGAAGTTTACGAGGAGTTACCTGATGTAAGTAGCTAGGTTTTATTTTGCTGAAAAGTTTTTTTTTTTTTTGTTGGTAGCAATGTGACCTGCCTAGCAAGCAAGATATTCATTATATGGGATGTTTAATAAAATAAATATTTTAAATAGTTTAGATTTGTATTTCTAATTTTGTTGTTATTATTATAGGAATTGAAGAAATGCTTTGATGCCCAAGATGTGCCATTGCTACAAGCAACAATTGCTAAAATGCCAGAGCAAGAAGCCATATACTTCATGAAGAGATGTGTGGATGCAGGACTGTGGGTTCCTGGCAAGAACAGTGATGATGAGCCAACCATGAAGGAGAATGCTGCCAGTTCCTCTCAGCCCGCGGGTGATACTCCCAACCCCACAGTAAGCACCGATGAACTTGACTGAGACACAATAAGAGCCTGCTGCTAGTATTTAGGCATAAGGCTGCAAAAGATCATTAAAATGCTGGTTAAACAGAATTTTGGCATTTTTCATTATGGTATAAGGACATAAGTTAGGTTAAGGTTATGTTTAAATATAGTATTAATTTTGTATCCGCAAATTTTAAATGATTTCTGGTAAATGAGAATGTGTGATACTTGAGTTGGTGTCTCAAAGAATGAAATGTTTTGTTAAGTGCCTCCAATAATAAATAATACAGTTGTCATTGCAATAAAAGTGCTGTTAACTTTATCATGCAGTGTACAACATTATACTAACAGCAAATTTATCCCGAATGAGATTTTACAATATAATATGATATTATGTATATCTAGAAATGTTTTATTTATTACTTACATGTCTATTACTATGTGTTATTTAGAGCAATAGTCCTGCTTGTGCCTTTGTTTGTACTTTTTGCTTCAGTAATTAAAACTTAATACCTATGTATCATACAATTTTACATATAGGTAGTTTGACGCTACGATATCGATAGTCCAACTAACGGCTACCATCTTACCTATTTATCTTTTTTCATTTCGTAAAAGTTCTAGTGCAATAATAGACCTTATTATAACATATCAAAGATGTTAGTGCATCTGCTATACAGCAACGACCTACGTGATATTCGGCACGTTTCTATGATAGTTGCAAATTCCATGGAAATCAGATAAGTAAATAAACCTATTATGAAAGAAAAACCCAAGATCTGACTATGCATCAACGAAACTATCTCTTCCTATAAATAATTGCGTTTCAGGCGACCCTAAACACTTATGTGGATAAAGAATATAATTTATATTCGGAGAAATTATATGAACGACGTCGAAATGCTGGGTAGATCCGTGTGAACTACCTATATTATGTTGGGATAGATTGCAGACCCGTGATGCAACAAAAAGGCATTTTATGTTCTCTTGACAGCTTTGTGTCCAACTTGAAAATAGAATTCTGTAATGTGTCGAAAAAAATATTTGTTTTTTGATGTGTGAAACTGACAATTATTTAGTTTCCGAAATTAAAAAATACACTTTAGTATAGCGACTGGTACATTGCGTAGTATGTCTTTATCGGCGACTTACACTCAGTTGCTCAGGGCTCTGGTGAACAATAGGACATTACATAAAATAAAAGAGTTTATCTTTTTTTAAACTTGTACTTTTTATATAACAAAACTACAATAGGTGTATGAGAGAGGACGCGGCGGGGACGCTACGTAAGCACATGCGGTGGCAGTTGCGGCCGCCCCTCCAACTTGCTGTAGTCCAAGTGGAATTCCTTCGCCACCTGCCAACAAATAACATGATGATTCACACAGTCATACGAAAACATTCATTGAAATTATGCGGAAAATTAGCTTTTTCGATATCCAAATTTCAATAGACAACTTCCAAAAACCAACCGCCCTTCATGCAAATGACAGCATATCGCTATTAGGCACGCACAATTATACATTTACAATTCGCTATGCTTAGTTAATACAAAAGATTAACAATAATTAAGACACTCTGTTTAACTGGTTTGATTTTGTGCATGCATAACACCTTTAAAAATATTGTATGCTTGTAATAAAAATAGCATGCCACATGCATATAGTATAAATCTAAATAAACGCCAATAGTACCTTACGCCAGTTGTGCGCATCGAAGAAGTAATAGGTGCCGCGCTCGTACGTTGAGGTCTTCTCCACCATAGGCATGCCGGGCGCTTGAGAGATCCACACCTTTTCCTCCATGTGATACCGCCATTCTCGATTATAGCTGGAACAAACACCTCATTATATTTTATGCAATAATTATCAACAACTTGGTTGTATTGCATTGTAATTTATACACAGTAATATAAAAAGCAAAGTATAATATAAATCTTGTTAAATAAATATTGAAAAGAGACAACTGCGGAAATTGATACCTAAAAGAGTAATTGCTTGACGCATGTAATTTAGTTCTATATATTGAAGCATTCCACTATTCAGTACACAAAAAAAGTGCAGCTGATTTGCCCTGAACTACCTAATCAGCCCATATGGCTGGTGTAGCCAAAAGTTCTTGACAATTTGATAATTTAGAAGGACTTGTCACAAGACATTGTAGTACACAAGAAACCCAATATAAACTATTTTTTTAAGCTAGTCGAGTGGCGAGCTACTTCTCTTGCGCCGGCGACGCTGCTACCCGTCACCGGCCAGGGCTAGGGCAGGCCAGACGGATGGACATCCCACCACCTGCCGATCGTCAGAGCGTTGTTGAACAAGAAATCGAAATGTTGGTGTGTTTTATATCCACTCTTACATTTTCGTTATATTATAATATATATCTACATTTCCTCTAATGAAAAGATAATGATTCCTTGGATTATGGTACAATCACAAATTGTGTATTATAAAATTAGACACTATGAACAGATTTTATAATCGCCCGTTAGCAGCCAGAACTTGGACAGTAATCTAATAATAATCCATGTATACAGAAGAGAATGAAAAACCAATAAATAAAAAATCTTTATAACATCTCCTAGAATATAACCTAACTAGACCCATGAGAATTACTTTTGCAGTGGCCAATAGCCATAGCTTATGTTGTAACTTACATATGTACGTAAAAACAATATGATTGGACTCACAGTTCGGCTGCAGCTGCTATTTGCAGCACATCACCCACGAAACAGTAGAACAGATAAAATAAGAGGTCTTCCTTATATCGACTCAGTCGTAGAGGCGCCAACTTTTCTCTAATTGAACCATTGATTAAATATTCGGGAGGCACATGATAATCCATATCCTGTGGTCTGAAACAAAGAGTAAATCCATCAGCTCCTCTATTACAAATATTATTACGTCAATGTTCAAAGGAAGTTTTTCAGAGATAAGTGTAGTATCTGCAATACCAGAGCCCTAAAAAACTGAGGTTGCGTATATGAAATGCATATTGCCAAAATTACTAATTTAAAATATAACTATATTTATTACCTGCACGGCGTATCCGCCCAAGGGCCAGCAAAAGTGAGATAAAGATTGTCTGGGGAATTTAGGTTCAGTCCGAGCGCAGTGAGATCCTGCCCTAACGCCAGCGATACTAAACTGGGATCCGATTCCGCCGCGCGAATAAACGTCAACAGTCCCACGATACCAAACTGGTTCGGTATCATCGTCTCTGGTATATTTGTTACTTTACCTAAAACATAACATATTATTAACACACTGTCAGAACAAAAATTAAATTTCTAATGGAATATTATCTGGACTATATATTAAAACTGCTACAACAACAAATTCATGCATTTTAATATATTTCCAGCACTTATTTAGTATACACACCGTAAAATTCCGTATGTGCTCCTTGACTGATAACTTTAGGGACAAAAAAATTACATGTCAGGTGCAAATTCAGTTTAATTTACTATCTAATTTAAAATTCCACAGATTTAGAATGCTCAAGTATAGCATGCATTAATAATAAAATTATAATAAACACAAAATATAAGAACACAGTTTGTGTTATTAATTATTATTAGAAATGCAGCATAATATTTTTTCATTTGCAGGACATGACACGTTAAAAAAATGCATTTCTGTGTTCTAACCCATACATTACTTTTAGCTCTTCAAATCAATCAAATTCGAACCCAAAAAACTGTTATATTTTAGTGGACAAATCTCATAATAAAGTTAAACAGTGTTGTTAGTATGTATTGTTGTTGATATTTACCATCGGGTGAGGTCTGTATGCCTTTTCGGGGCTTGTCGTTGGTGTGGTTGCTAAAGTCGGGTGGAGGGGGCAAGGGGCCAGGCGGCGGTAGCGGCGCCGCTCCGCCCGCGCTCGACGTGCCAGGCAGCGCCGGGAAGTCCTCCGACGACATCGTGAATTCCGACTGTTCCGATGTAGGCTGCTTCACCATACCCACTGACACACAATGGAAACTTTTAATTCAAGCTCGATAAAGACACAGAGACAGATATGAAGATAATTATTAAACTATTCAAGTTCTTTATTTCTATTTTATACCAAAAAAATAACCACTTGCTGAATTTTTTTTTCATATGGTCCGTCCTCTTGTTATTGGTGTTTATGCTTACTCGTGATTGTTGTTGAGTAATGGAACTAACCGTAAGGTTTAGAGCCGGGTGGCGGCGGCGCGGCCGCGGGTGCCTGGTCGCCGGCCCCCCGCGCCGTGAGCGATGGGAACTCGCTGAGGTCTAGCAGCGGAGGCGTCGACGTGTCGCCGCCCTCACCGAACACCGAGTGGTAGTTGCTGCTGGTGTTGAACCGAGACAAGTTGCCCATACTCGACTGAAGACAAAAATAACACACATATCATTAAAACTCTGAAGTTGGCATCTGAATATGAATTAAGAATGAGTTAAGATAAATAACATTGTACAGAAAATAGCAGTTCACATCATAAAAACTAGATTTTTTGCTTCGCCTTAATTCACATGAACCAATAAAATTACAGAATATCAGAATAAAAAGTTGAAATTCAAAAGCACCTCTTTTTGAATACAAATATTGACACAAATCATGTTTGGTTTATTTGAAAACCAAAGTAGGCACTACTGATGTTTAAACAACATTTTTCATGTAATTGGATTTCTCTCAATTTCTTTGTAAATCAGTAAGGCATTTTTAAAGAATAGTATGCAAGAATGGTATGTGCATGTATTAAACATATTTTTGCATTTGCTCATTCTAAATATGATTAAATGACTCATAAATTAAAATTAAAAGCAAACTCACAAATTATTCTATTCAATTATCTGAGAATATTGAATGACTATTTGCTGGTAGGTAAGAAGTAAATATTTTTTTCTCTTGTACCCACATTTTTATTTTTCAATCTTAATAAAAAAATGAGATTCTCACCATGGAATTTGAGTTAGGCTGCGATAGCGCGTTTGGTATGGGTACCCTGCGGTCGGCGAACGCCCGCTGGCCGAATAGTGTTGATCGCGATGCCATAGAGGGCGGAGCGCCCCCAGGCATGGCGGTGGAATTCCGGCCGGGCGACAGTGCGCCTCCGAACGTAGGCGTCACATGGCCCGACACACCGCCCACCAGCCCGGAGCTTACGCGACCACCCACACCGCCACTCGCTAGGCTTCTAGGTGCTTGTTGAAAATTCAAGTTTGCCATAACCTGCAAAAGTTAATTACCCTCAGTTTCATATGTGAAATCTTAGCATCTTGTTTCTCACACTACAAAAATTTTAACAATACAGTTTACGCTTTACTGAGTAGTCTTTATCTAGGTCACTTACATATATATTCTAGCCAGTGACCAACTCGGAAATATCTTGCTATAAAATGGTTGACTGTCGAAAGCCATTGTGTTTGCGAAGCTGGGCAGTTTAGTAATTACTGAATGACCATTTACATACTTACTATTAAAAAAAGCATAGTCCTTAAATAGCATAATAATCTTATGAAAAACTAACTATTGTTTATGTGCTGCTCATACCAATTACATGTCTAAAAGCAATAGTTTTCCTGTAGACTGCCTATCTTATAGATGTACGGTAGAATTAACTATAAAGATGATGATTATTGCAACAAAGTTAACTCTATGTATGAGAGGCGATCATGGCAAGATTCTCATGATTAGAAACTCTGAATTAATAAAGAAGTTATAAGTTATTAAGTAACATTCACATGAATACTAACATTTCATACAAAGAACTAAAGAAAGTCTGTTTCAAAAGTCATCCAACTTGATATGTTTTCAATACCCACTTTCCAATATCTTGCCTGGACATGAGTGTATTGGATTCAGCTATGTAAGGCATTTACTTGAGCTAAGTAAACCCTAAATGGAAAATATTTCATATTTTAGCCATCTAATTGACAGATTTCACAACACAAGGTATAATATGCCAGGTCAAAACAAATCTAAATGAACTCTTACAGACAATAATAAGGCTAATTAACAGTACCTGTATTAGTTGATTAATATAACGAATAATGTAAATGCATAAATCTGAAGAGATCAAGGGTTTTTTGTAAAATATACAATACCTTACGGTAAACTTTGTGTTGACTTGAACAACTACCTCCTATCAGTTCAAAGTTATGAGGTGTTTATGAAACGAGACCAAATGAATTTCATACATACGCATTGAGGTGTTCAATGCAGAGATAGGAATACGAGATAACGTTGGATAATAACAACAAATGAAGTAGGTATCATACATTTTATCAGTACATAAGGTTTGGTTATTCGTCCCCTGTCAAACAATGGCGACCCCTGTTTTTGGTACACACGATTATTCAAAATTTATTTTTTTTTTACCTAATGTGTAGACGTCAGTCCTTGTTCCACTATTTTAATACCAGTATAAATGGTTCATAATCGAGTATTCTCTGCAGGAACAAATAAATCCACTCCAATGAAATAAACAAAAGTTTGTTGACTGTCCAATTTAGACGACGATTTATATGCATTCAAAAATTTTAAGACGAACTCAAAAGATGCTCAAGACCGTCTTTGCATGAAACACTGCTATAAAACGCTGAAAACTTTATACATCTTTACGTCACTTATAAATATTTTAACAATTTCACTCAGTTTTGTCCAACGCCACATTACCCTAAACAACTGGCGGCCATATTGTTGAAAGCGGATGGAAAACTGTAACAATTTTCGCTCTAGTAACTTATTTACTATCTACAAGAGCCACGTTGAAAAGAAGAAATCAACACGGCTTGTCAATTTTTGTTTTTAATTTTAATAATATTTTTAAATATCGACATTAACTGTAATTTAAAAAATCAAACAGTATTAATAAATAGTTTTTAGTTTGACTCTGTCATTCTTGTATTGTTAGTAGCCATATTGTAGCCAAGAAGCTTGTGGCCAACACTCAATTTAATTACCACACGCAAATAAATAAATAATTCTAAAATACTTTTAAATTTATTTTTTACATTCTAGTCTATGATTCACGTGCACCAAGTGCACGTGTACGTAATTTTTAAGTTTATTTCATTATTTCACATTTTTATTTATTCAATGTATACTATCTTCTGTGAAAAATGTAATGTGTTAACGTCACTCAGACAAAAAACTGAAATTTGAATTTATTACTTTGACCAATAAAGCCGACTGATTACGACGAACGAGTAACGACTTCAAAGCGCACGAAGGCACGAAAATGATGTGTAGCTAGGTCTTAAGACTTATGGGGTTCGACAACGAGTTTGAGCTCGACCCATTCATAATAAACAGATGAGATTTTTAGTTTTTGTAAGACTCTTTAAATAACTACATA
This sequence comes from Caradrina clavipalpis, assembly GCA_932526535.1. NCBI lineage: Eukaryota > Metazoa > Arthropoda > Insecta > Lepidoptera > Noctuidae > Caradrina > Caradrina clavipalpis. Next base: position 7,244,934 of record OW052108.1, read on the forward strand.
ATTATAATAATTATCTAAGGAAATCCTTCCTGTTACAGTGTATTTCTATATTAGTCGTAAGATCTATGAAATTATGATAACGACATAATGTTTTATTATTCAAAGAATCGAAATAGTGAACTTTTTAAAGTTTTACAGCGTATAAATTAGATTAGATAGATTTACTTTATTATATTAACGATTAATTACGAAGCGAGTATTTTACAACTTTAAAGAGGCCATATCCTGCAGTGGCTTGCAGTTAACTGCTATTATTTAGATAGATTTGATTGATCGCTTTATTAAAGTGCAGTAAATAAAACATACTAATGTAGGGCGTACTCCTTGCGTAGTGTAGCAAAATGCTTAGTACAGGAAAGTTTATGAAACTATATCAGTTTATAAAAGATTAATTAGTTTGCTTTTACTCAACTTGCGTAAAAGCAAACTAATTTTGAGTTTGTAAAACTTATCATGTTTTACAAACCCATTCACGTGAGCATTTTTGTATATTCACAGCAAAATCAACGACACTATTTGCCAAATCTGTCTATGGTATGGAGTGAAATTTTACATTACTTGGCAACACCCGGGATCATATGATTGTTCAATGAAGAAGCACGTCTGATAGGCGTCGACTTACTTCTTTGAGCCAGTTTTTAATTTTCTGGCTCTTTATCGGTTGTTTTTCGTGTTAGTGGTGCTAAATATTAACCTACAGCCATGGCGCTAAGCGATGCAGATGTTCAAAAGCAGGTACGTAAATGAAATTTTGCAGCAGCGTAAATCTGTCGACATGGAAATTGTCAGAATAATTGATCCAAAATGAGGCACTTGCCGACTCTATTCCAAATTGCTTCTACAGCCAAAATGGGCTTGAAAACCTAATTAAACTGGTTTCTTTGAATGAAATATGGTACTATATGTTATTAGATCAAGCACATGATGGCCTTCATCGAGCAAGAGGCCAATGAAAAGGCTGAGGAAATCGATGCGAAGGCCGAAGAGGAGTTCAACATCGAAAAGGGCCGTCTGGTGCAGCAGCAGCGGCTGAAGATCATGGAGTACTACGAGAAGAAGGAGAAGCAGGTTGAACTCCAGAAAAAGATGTAAGATTCTACATAGAAGTATTTCACTCCAAGTATCGAACACTATCTTTAGTCTGATAATAATTATGACTCTTCAGATCATTGGTTATTGGGATTGCTTTCTAACTAGAATCATATTATCCTTATAGTTGTCTGTAGGAGTTCACATTCCAATGCATTTAAATACATGACTTCCCGCAGTATCAAATGCCTTATTGTATTAAATACACCATGCTATATCTCTATGTCATGTTTAACTTGTATTTTAATTACTTAGCACATCATTAGATCCTAAGTAATCACAATGACACTTGGCCTTGACTAGCAGTTTTCTTCAGCATTACAAAGACTAATCCAGACTAATAAGAACTAAAACTAGTTAAGATTAGTCTAGTAGGATTATATAAATGAAGACTTTTTGATTCATAACAGAACTTAAAATCAATAAATCTTAAAATCTACTTTTAGGTCTGGCAGTTGACTCTCTAATCAAGATGTTTTTCAGTCAAAGAAATTCAGTTTTTTATTCAAATCATAAGATTTGAAAAATCAAATCATCTCATCAATCCACTCTTATAAAATCAATCAGTCAATTCTTATTTGTGTGGTCATGTGACTGGTAAGTTTAACTTTTATGAATGAAATGCTAATTGTTATGTCACACAAAATCTAATAGTAAGATATTTTATTTTAATTGAAATGTTCATGTTGTACTCTTTCATTCATTTCTTTATTTTATTTTACTTCTTTCAGTTTTGTAGTTAAATATGATTGTCACATGACCATACAGTTTTAAATTCTGGTGATGCCTACATTTTTTTCTAAGAAATTTATGCAAGTTCATTCAGTAAAGGTGCTATTTATATGAAATATGATTTATATAAGACATATTTTATTTCCTTCACATAAATTATGTCTTACATGTAGTACCAAACAGAATAAAGTGATAACAATGATTATATAGAACTTATCTCAATTGATAAGACTTAAAATCAGAGGTTCAGAGGTTTTGAATTCATTCCTGAAAGTTATTTTGCAGTATATTTTGATTTGACATGACTATTTGGCTGAAGTAAAGTTATTGTGGGCTGGTACTTAGGTTAAATAGACAGCAGCAGTGTCCGCTTAACATCAGGCGGGCCATTAGCTTGTTTGCCACCTTCAGTGGCATAAAAAAAGGAGAATAAAAATATCTTCTAATAGCAAATATTGTGTTGTATTGAAGCATAACTGTTAGACTGAGATGACACTATCAATGTAATACGACTTCTACAATAAGCAACTTGATACTTCATTTAAATTACATTATTGACATTAACAAAAGAATCTAGTTATATTCAAGAATTAAATATTGCTCTATTCATCCTTTTATTAATATAGGTACTATCCATGCAATCGCCTTTTGCGTCACCACGTAAGGGAGGGGGGAGGTCACTTACCTCCATGGCAAACATCTTATAAAATTGCAAGAAAATAGGTCAATCTGTGTCGTATTTATAATAGCGTAGTGATCTGACGGCACATAAGTACATGCCTACTTTTATATACATTGAGATCTTGAATGAAGAATTGCTTCTTCTTATTCTTTCTTCAATGAAATGTGTTTTAGGTCAAACTTAAGATAAAGACTTAGGTTTATATTTTACTGTCATTTGAATTACTATAATAATATCTAGACATTTCTTTAGCTAGGTTTGCAAGAGTTTAACTTTTTGTCTTTAAATCAAAATAGTTTGAATTTCGCAGCGATTAGGTTGTTTTCCTGTTTTACATGGCAAGCTCTAAATGTCATATAGATACTGCAAAATCTTACGAGTAGGTAGTCTTAATAGTTTGTGAACAAAAGAGTATATTTTAACCATTCTTTGACAGCCAATCTTCGAACATGCTGAACCAAGCCCGTCTGAAGGTGCTCAAAGTACGAGAAGACCACGTACGCAACCTTTTAGACGAGGCCCGCAAGCGCCTGGCTGAGGTACCCAACAACCAACAGTTGTACTCCGAACTTCTGACCACCCTCACCGTGCAGGCACTCTTCCAGGTTCGTACCACTCTTTATTCTATATGTTCATTTATCATACTATTTACGAATACAGCCAAAAATGCAGAAAAAGTACCAATACCACTATACCATTAATTATTGCTATTTTAATTAAAGTAAAACAAATAAATACTATTTTGAAGTTATAAAAATCGAATCAATTATTTTATAGAAAATTTTATACTGGAGTTGGTACTGAAATTAATTAAACTTACACATTTTATAGTTACATGGAACCATAATAACAAAATAAACTTTCAACTTTTGAAATCTGGACCCAATATTAATTTTCCATTTCAGCTGATGGAAAACGCTGTCACGCTCCGCGTGCGTCAGGCAGACAAGTGCTTGGTCGAGTCGGTGCTTGGCAAAGCCCAGAGTGACTACAAGGCTAAGATCAAGAAGGATACCACACTGAAGATCGACTCTGACAACTGGCTGTCACCAGAAACAGCCGGCGGAATCGAACTTGTCGCGCTCAAGGGACGCATCAAGGTACTTCATATTTTTATTCTCTTTCTATTTACTATAATAAAATGCAGCTGCGTTGAATGACGTCACTGCACAAATTGCAATTTACACACGCAAGTCTGTCACGATGGCACTATGGTACCTATACCATGCATACTGTTTACTTTTCTGTGGACAGTGATACCGCACGGTCATGTTATTAGCACAAACTGTATATGTGGTTGCTGCGTGTAACCGCACTATAAAGATTTATTGTTTATTCAAAACAGCTGTTATAAAAAAAAAGGCAAATGTGCAGAAGTGTATAACTTAACCTAAACTCACCCTGTCTTGTATCCTGTTTCGGTCATACCGTGTGGAACCGCGCTTCACCATCGTTGCACCGATGTTCAAGCACTGAATTTTTGTTGCAATCTCGTCATTATATTGACTTAATCTCGCAGAAATGAAAAGGAAATACACTTGCGTAGTGTTATAGTGTAACGGTCACGCTTGATAGCTATATTGTTTAGCTACACCTCAACAGTGTGAGAGAGTAATTGTGTTGTTATGTGCATGTTTCTCGTTATAAGGCAGTGTCAAAGTAACGGTTGTTTGTTCAGATCTGCAACACCCTGGAGTCTCGCCTGGAGCTAATAGCCCAGCAGCTGATGCCAGAGATCCGCACAGCCCTCTTCGGCCAGAACCCTAACCGTAAATTCACCGACTAAGCCCTTAGCGGTCACTTATATTCACACTTGTTACTACTAACAATTTATTTAAAGTTCATAATTTGTAGAACTAAAATAATATAAAAATAAGTGTTTTCCTTTGCCTAATTAATTATATCGTAATAAATGCGTACAATTATATCGCTGTGTAGAATGTAATCTGATGAGTGGTCCCGGTAAGTCGCCAGAACTGTACAACCGACAATGTGTAATCATGTGAGTTTCTGATTTCTGGCAATCGTACCACCAGATAGCTTGTAATCTATACTGTGCATTAGTTTCGCCTGCTTCAATAATGTCAAAACCTACTTACTGAGCAAAAAATATTTTATTATAGCAATTCATTCATATAGCTTAATGTTATATACTATGTATTTTAGAGGAAGTAGTTTAAGAATTTGGAGAAGGTTTAATTAAGATGTTACCATTTATTAGGTCATGCATATAACCACTAACTGAAGTCGATACTTTTGAAACTGGACTTCGCAGCAACTTGTCCTGCAGTATTAGGTAGGTACTATAGCACAAGAACACGCAATAGTAGATCAGCGTTATTTCTATGTGAAACTTGTACTTGTATTTTAATAATCTTCCTTCTATGTATTATGATCGTTGTTACTGAATGTTTGGATAAATATTGTTCGTCTATACCATTCATGTTATCGGTACGGAATCATTGGAGGCTGCAAGGTTGTCGTGTGACGGCAGCATCCCATGCTATGTTCACTCAAATCGACGAAAAGATTTGACTGTGCGCAGTGTGATGTGGCACTTGAACCTTGCAGCTCGACAACACATTCCTGCCGTGTTTATCCTGGCAATTTAACTTCCTGGCTTGCTTTTGACAGTGACTACACAGAGCACCATAGCTCTTGTTACCTGCTATATATTACTCCCATACAGCACTGTTAAACCCCTTATGTAAATATATAGATGTGTTGAAATTAGTCTTTCATTTCAAATAAATAAACATACCCAGTGGCGTGCAGCGCATATAGGCAAATAGACATTGCCTACCCTGTAAAATACGTATTTATACGAGTAATTACTATCGTTAAAATAGAAAAACATAATAATTATAAATTTAAATGTGTGCCTCGATTTTAATATATTAAGATTTAATATATTGTGTTTTTAATTTTAACGATAGTAATTACTCGTATAAAAACGTATTTTATAGGGTAGGCAATGTCTATTTGCCTATATGCGCTGCACGCCACTGCACATACCTACTCCTAAATCACAGAAAATCAATCAATAAACCACATGGAATAATCAGTAGGTATTTATTTCATGTCACATGTAGATGATTCAATAAACTACACAACAATACTATAATTAATAGTAAACAACAATCAATATAAGGTGTCAGGAGAATAATAACGGCATAATAAAAATAATTTAAATACCTAAACAACTTTCGGCATAATTGCCACTTTAATGGCAATGTTTCTTTTATAAATAACTAGCTTATTGTATAATAATGGGTATTCTTCTTAGACATTCATTAGTACCATAATATTTAGTTGACATAGAACAGCTCTGTATCATAAAAAAATTAGGCGGTATAGTCGAAATTGACTATACATTTAGTAAAAAAATAATAACAAGCTAAACAATTTTTTCGGCAAATCTTACAATTTAATCACAACTATAGTAGAGTTTACCAGTTACTATAGAGGCATACCCTGTAGTTTACAGCACATGGGGGAATTTAAAGACATGCAATCAATATTAGTGTAACGATTATTAGTATTAGTGAACCAAGATTTGTAAAAACCTTTTTAAATATGTGTTTGTAGAGTTCCTTCCTTGGTTCTCCAAAGAGACATACCTCCTACGTTTTGCAAAAGGCAACTAACAAGCTTCAACTTTCTGACTTACTGACCGACTTGTGCCTGTAAATGGTTTAATTAAAATAATTGCTTTAAATTGGACTTTGAACGAGCCTTAAACGTTCAGTCATGTCATATATTGTATTGGTAGTCAGTGCGCTAAATTCTGTAGGGCCGAGTTCCATCATTAGTGCCCTTTGTCTAGAATTCTAGATTACATAGTGTACGAAATCCTGTGCTGCCACAGATCATAGATTAATTTATTACTAAATACCTAGGTTGAGCTTAATAAATTCTTCTCAATATCATAAGCTAAGTCACAGCAACGATTCAAATTCTAACTACTTTAGGACGAACAACACCAACTTAGCCTTTGTTTACACAGTGCGAGTTCGAAAAATGCAGTTTACATTTATGCAGCTAGCCCACTTGGAGTTTTTAGTCGGCATTTAAAGTTATAGATGTCGCTGACGCGGACTTATTTTTTTAAGTTAGCTAGAAACGTAGACATCTCAGCAACTGAGCATTTGTTTCATGCCAGTCCCCAGTACCTAATAGGCTAATTATTCGCTCGCACTTTATAAACAGAGCGCCTTTTGAACGCCACGACATCAATTCATTAATAAGGCATCTAACGCCAAACCGTTAAGTATCTTTAGATATTTCGTATTTTCATAACCCGTTTTTTTCGGCTATCACCCACGATGACGTTCAAAAGGTAAAAAATAATTCTAAATCGCTTTACACGACAAGATGTGAGACATCAGGCGTGTACGCCGGCAGGTATCTGGGCACCCGCGGCTCATCCCGGCGACGTGCGCCCCTGTCCACAGCCAGGCTGATAGTGCCAGCTTCCTTCACCCCATTAGACTTAGCCCTCCGCTGGGACGGCATGATGGCGGCTCGCAGAGACTTCCGTTTCTGAAAAGTTTCAACGTTCACCAACTGTGCTTGTACACCACGGAGGAGTAAACAAGTGGAGTGATACTAGATGCGAAACAAATGAATGCGCGTGTTTAAGAAACGTAACAGGCCATGCAAAAAAAAATCGTCTATCTAAAGCGATGGTAGGCATTCGGCCAGTTGAAGACAGGAGCTTTAGGGTTGCGTTTTCTATCCCTCCATCCGTTTGCTATCTGTGATATACAGTCCCGAAAAAATCATGAATAACACAATGACATCTACTTACAACAGCAATAGACTATTACCGTGTCCAGCGAGTTTGGTGTACAAGCTCCACAAAGCAGCAGGGACTTATTGTGATCAAAATTAACAATGTACATGAACATGAAAAGTTTTATTTTGAATATATAAGTCATTTAAATATTGGTCGTTAACAATATTTTGATGTCTACATCGGGGATGGCGAACCTCAATAAGCAGACATAGGTACTTACACTACATAGAATAGAGTATTCCACTAATATTCTAAAAAAGATAATTACTTTAGTAACTATTTAGTATTAAGTATTAAAATTGGGATTGGCTAAAAATATTTGAGTAGCTATGGTTCGCAATCCCTGAGCTACATACAAGTGCATATCAGTCGTCAGTGGGGCGCACGGTTCTATATTTTACTCTCTATCTGCTGTTTGACGATATCGCGGTGGTCCACATCCAAGGCTTCCGCCTTTACTCTGTTTACCTCGACAGCTCCGCGCCAACGGTCGGCGGCGTGGCGTGCGATCTCCATCCGCTTCTGCTTCTTGATCTGATGTCGTTTGTACACCACCTCGATCACTATCAGTACTATGCCCCCTATTATACCCGCTAACACAAGTATGAACACCCCTGCCATGTTCTTCAAGCCTAATGTGTTCGGTGTCTTCTCGTTTTCTTCGCAGTTTAGCATGTTGTTTCGGAGGATCCATAGGTTGTCCAGAGACTCCATTATACCGCCTGAAAGGTATGTTTCATGTATTTGAATGTTCTACTTAAATTCTTAGCAATGAAGTCTTCTAATGAAGGTACATACTTTCGTGAAAGTCCAATATTGCTAGTGTGACTAGGTCTGCCCAGGGAGAGCCCTTCTGTAATCCAACACCATAGCCCGAACGTCCAAACAGTTCTCCAGCGGTTACCAGCTCACAATCCTGAGCTGCTTCGAATTCCAAACGAGATGAGTCCCAAATGAATGCCATTAGTTTACTGCAACCATGGGCCAGAATAAGAAAAAAACACAATTGAAAAAATAAGTAGTAAAACCTACTTCAATCTCCTAAACTACTTTTCAATTTCGAATTTATTTTTCCATGGTCTAATTTGTACTACGAAAAAAAAGGTCCATGAAAATTCTAAAATGTCTATGTCTACGTTCTGCAACTACAGAAACAAAATATAGGATGAACCTACCCGTGCTTAACATCTTCGATAGCTTGCTCAGCATTATCATAATTATTCGCTTCCATCGTCCGATACATATTCGACAGTTCAACTTGTCGTCTAAAATACATATCAACAGCTGATCCTTTAACCGTGGCACACGTCAGATTCTCCATGGTATTGCGAAGCTAAAGATAATAAAAAATAAAGCATTAGCTACTGTCTAAACTAGTCTATGCTTCTACGTTAGCCCGAAAATATTAATCAGTGAAGTTGTACCTCCCCCTCAAACTGCACCATCGAACAGTCCTAGGGAAATATTGCTATAATCAATTAATCTTGGTATATGGTCTGATTGATGGATAGGTACTTGTTAGAATAGTGATTCATAGACAGAAGTTAGTCCCCTGGTAATGTTTTTTAATAATTGCCTTTAAAGACTTTCAGAAATCCCGAAACCTCACTGCTTTTAACTAAACTAATAGTTGATACATTACTAACTACATGAAAAGCTTTTACGTACCCTCGCGTCGTTGATGCCGGTGAGCTTGGTTTTAGGGCGTTCTAGCACGAGGAACGCAGCCAAATTGGCAGTGTAGGAGGCGACGATGATCATTGCAAAACCTGCCCACACCATGCCGAGCACGCGCGCCGAAAAACTACGAGGAGTGCCTGAAACAATCAAACCAAGATCGGTTAAAATCCAAGCCAAGAACTGCGAGCTACCAAGAATACCCCGACCTTCGGGATATTCTTGGTAGCTCTTCTTATTCAGCCTATTCAAATCAATCTGTTGTCAAATCTCATGTGTGCATATGTTTATTAAATTAACAGTTGTTTTTCTCGACAACCAATCACAACAGCATAGGTGAGATTTGACATTAGATTAACTGATCAGGGATTCGATAGTTGACCTCACCTTCACCAATACCACTATTCAGAAGCACTCCCCAAGCGAACCATATAGCACTCGAAAGGTTCAAAGCATCTTCTTCAGTCCCATCAATATTGGCCAGTTTGAACCGTCCAAAGGGAGAGAATCTATCGAGAAGGTACAGCACAAGAGCCACCACATGGACTGAAACCATCACCAAGATCCAGAGGGTGTTCGAAAACGGTTGCAAGAACGATACCAGCGTTGACGAACGTGATGGCTGAAAGAAAAAAATAAAAAGATTTTATCTACCGCGGCGGTTAATATTATGGACACTAATACCAAGAGAGGCCTGGGAATCGAACTAAGAGACCACACACGGGCTTTTTTCAAACTTTTTAAATATGGAAATAAAGTTTCAATATAACTACCTTTTTCTCTAAAATCGTAATTCCTTGGTATTTGAAAGGCTTACTGAATTCAATAAACTCTGCACGTTCAGGATTAATGGTCAAAGGAGCCACTATCATGTCTGCACGTTCATACACCAATTCACCTGAAAATTCACATTTTTATTTGAAAATTATTTTATAACATTCTTGCAATAAAACTTCGTAAAGGCACCAAAGGGTTATTCACCTATAAGTCCTGTCCATTCCTTCTTCGCTCCTGGTTGGGAGAAGTTCCGTATAATATAGTTTCCAAATTGGCCATCAGGTGACAGAGCCAAGGAGTACGTAAAGTTGATCGCCTTCGATAAATGCTTCAAAAGATCCATACAGAAACCCTTGCAGCAGAAAAGCTGGTCTAAAACATTAGAATACTTCGGTTAGTTAGCAATTCAGAATCTATTTTTATAGACAGGTATTTTCCTAATCCAACCAAAGTAGATGATGAGTTTATTACAAGAGTATGCGTTTATTCTATAAAAATGAAGCAACTAAACAAATGACGTTAAGCTAAAATGTGTTATTTTATTATCCAGCAATAGTAGTACAAAGCATTCATCATCCAAAATTATTGCATTTTCCCGGAAAAATGGGACAATATTTTGACGTGTTGGGTCGCTTTGTACCTGTATCCTCAGTGGCATTATAATGAGGACAAGGAATTTCTTCAGGAGTGCATTCACTACCATCATCAATACGGCGAGTATACACGAACGGTTTCTCCTCAATCGTCAAAACCTGCAAAAGTTATTCAAATATATATGTATCTCTTTCTATCTTACAAATGGCTATGCTGTCTCTGTCCTATATTAATATCACCTTGAGATGTGTCGGTATCATGAACCCTTCCGGTTTCGAAGTACTACGGCCCATCCATATTATCTCTTGCTCTTTTAGTTCCAATCGCATCTTCTGAGTTTCCTGAATGATAAAGAAAAAATGTTTTAATTCTAGACTTGCTTGCCTATTATTTAATACCTGGTATCTGGGGATACCTAGACATCTGCAAATTTACGTTAGTACCTATCTATAACACCTGCAGTTATCGTGAGTGATTGATTGCTATTTTATTATCAGGGGGGCCATTCTAGTAACTGAGTGACGTTCGCATTCTAATCTCAGACTCAATCTAGCAATAACGCCTATATTTTATCTACATTTTAAACAATATTTTGACTGTCGCTAAGATGAGATTGCGATTAGATTTTGAACGTTTTTAATTACGAGAGTTAGTCTTGGTAAATAATAGATGGTAGGCTTGGTAGGGAGTCGCTCCATGTAAAACACTGGTATTCAGCTGCATCCAGTTAGACTTGAAGCCGACCCCAACATAGTTTGGAAAAGGCTAAGCAGATGACGAGTCTTGGTAAAAAATGTTGCAAGGAATTTGCTTAGCCTTCGAGATTAGCTGAAATATGTTTGTATTGCTCGTACCTTTGAGTAAAAGTATTTGCCCACAGCGACATGCTCCCCTTGAGCTCTAACATTGACCATGTCATACTCCGCATGCACTCGATCTCCGTGATCATCGAAGGCCACATGGCCAGTGGCACCGTTCTCTAGTCGCTGCTTTCGGATATAGTCGAATAAAAGCCGGCCAGTTGTCCAGATAGACCCTGAGTTGTCGCAGTCTGATGGCGGGGCGTGAATCTCTTCTGATGTGTTCATGTCACGGATGGCTGATGCTAGCACGTAGCTGAAAATTTGTATGCTTAGTATGTGATGTTATTTTGTTAAGTATTACAACCAACTTCTGGTAACAGACTGGCAGAAGCTAGTAGCATTAGAATAACGTTAGAAGTTAACGTTAGACTGGAATTAGAGGATTTTAAAAAGCTTTTTGTAGCTATCCCATGGCAAAAATCAGAGAAATTAACATTTATATTTTAATCGTACAGTAATCGTGTCCTTGGTACCTAGATTCTGTAAAAAAACTGTGTAATTATAAACAAAGGATAACTTACATCGAGTCCTGAATATGCGCGTGTTCGTTGGTAGCATTAACAAGTCGTAGTCCCAGCAAACCCTCGGGTGCGTTGGCAGCATCGAGCGCCTGTTCCGTTACCATCCACACGTAGCCGACAGTCGTCATGTTCAGGAACGTCGCGTCCCGGAATATTATCTCTGCATCCATTTTACTACACAAAACATATCGATTTAGTGCAGAAGAAAATATGCTGTTGTGTTAAAACTATAGGTAATGGACAAATGGACGTTTGAGGGGTGTGTTGGTGAGGATGTGTGTGTGTTTGTGAAAATGTTGATGATTGATAGTGAAAATGGTAGTGAGTGTTAAGAGGGGAGGATGGGATTATAATAATATGGAAGGTGCGGTTGGGGAGTAATAGTGTGTGTGTGTCAAATTGATTTGTAGCATACCTGGCATACATAAGAAACACCCTCGCTTGAGCACCTTTGACATCCATGAGCCTATCGCTAAAAGAATCCAGTCCCGGCTCGAATTCTATGACCTGCTCTACCACCACTTTACGGTCTACATCTTCATCCACACTTTGGGAAGTAGTCTGGAACCTACAAACAAAACGATTACATTAAGAACAACCTCGGCTGTGAATCCCAAAGGGTTATTGTGGCGTTCAAATAATTTTTCAACTTACCGTCCCAAAATGGCCCTACCATCAGTATCAGAACTGTGAATGAATATGACCTTCATGTAATTAAAGTGTTTTAGCACATCGACCCACACGTCAGCCTGGTGGGAGTATGGTGGGACTGTTCGCAGGAAGGACACATGAATGTTCTTGTCCGAAAAAGCAGAGTCCCTTGAGGATATGCCAACAACTGGGATGTGGTAGAAGCCACTGGTATAAGATACAGCAGCTGGGGAGAGATCCCCAGTCAGTGGATGAGATACCACAATCGCGTACACCTAGAAAGCATAATCATTAGGTATCGATTCTTGTATCGATTAAAGCATCATTCTAATCGATTTTTAAATACTTACTCGATGAGCAATTAGGTCTTTACAAACATTTAGCGCCGTTTTTATTGGATTCGGATCCATGAGCATGGAATAATCGTGGTATGTGACTCCTCGAGGCACATATTGATCCTTGAAGTTAAGATTCTGTAAAACAAGCGCTTTTGAAAACAAGTTATTTTAATAATGTAGCCTTGTTAGTTAGGGTACTGATAAAAACTGGATATTGGTAAATAATTGTTTGTTGAAGGAAATTAAATAAAATTGGCACACATAATAAGTTACCAACGTTGATTAAAAGTGCTATGTAATATAGTACTGTTTTGTATTAATAATATTGCTAAATTTCCAGATCTTTTATTGGCTTCTTCTAATTCTTTTTGTGTCGATTGATTCTTATTATATTTTGTCCCACCAGTAGTGAGCACAGCTCTATGATTAGCCTCGTTTAGATCTTGTATGATGCAAGTGGATGTACATTGACTAAAACATACCGATATAGTATCTTTGTAGAACGCGATAGACTCGTTGCTGGAGAGGACCCCACCAACATTGTAGTAGGTTGGATTGGAGAACCGACGCCGGTCTATGTCGGCCGCCGCCAGGTGCCCGCCGCAGCACAGCACCGCGACCAGGATGTGGTACGACCACATCTTGGTGTCTATTGAACAATAGAACATCTTCAATCTTTATATATTAAAAGTTCAGTTAGATAATATCAGAGAGCGGTGAATGCTTATACGAATCCCGCACCCCTGGCCATGGGCGGTTTTACCCGGAGTGTTCCCTACGTCACCCCCATAACCGAGGAAGACCATGAGGATCTCCAACGCGCCCCAAAAAAAATGTTTCAGGAGCCTCGATCTGCGCGTATTTGGGTATGACCCGTGGGTTAGATTACTCATTAGTTGATTTTCTCTACTCCGTGGTAACCCTCTCTATCCCGTGGAAAAATATAATCGTAAAGTCGCTTCTACTTTATCATCGCCATTTTCAGCCTTTCAGCATGTAGGTACCTAAACCTACTATTTATCAAAAATAATGGGACACGAAATAGTTAGCATGTCATGAATAAATAGAGAAAAAAACTTAATCCTGTTTTTTTTTTAATTTAGCTCCCAAGCTATGAACGTGTTAAAACGTTTCAAGAATTTATTTTGGAATTCTATTACCTACATAGAATGGACATTGGTGCGGAGAGTAGAAAAGGTCGCGTGAGTTCGTGCGGGAGGGGTGCATCGAGGCAGACAGAAGCGCAACAGCGAGCGCAATCAAGCGGATTATTTCGATGCACAGCACAATGAAAGAGTGCAGCGCGCATGCGTCAGAAGAGGCCGCAATATGGCGCAGTCGACCAGATGACGTGATGACGTAGCTGTAAGTTCAACATTAGTTCAAGCTTGTGCACTCGTCGAATGACGGCGGTGCTAGGCACAGAGTACATTTTATATACGTGCTAGGCGGCCGAAGACCTACGAATCGTACGGAGCGGCGGTATCCGCATTAGCTGACAGAAGGGTAGGTATAGTAACCTATATGGTTAAATATTTCTTAGGTCGTTTTTGTTTATATTGTAGGATTTTCCAATATGAGTTGGTAAAAGATTGACCGAAAAAGAATAAATTAAAAAATCGGGATTTTAAATAGCACCATTAAAGTTTTGGTCGTGCCAATCTAATAAGTACTTAAATGTTAGTGTTGGCAAATAAAACACTAGATCTAATAAGAAAGTATTTATTGAACAATACAATTATTACGAGTCATTCAATAACTGCAGTTGTCTACATTTTAAAACTACCTGCCTGTTTAATTTGAACCTGTATCGAAACCATAAATATTCCAAAACTTTATCAACATACAAACATACAAGTCGTATACCCCCTCCACCCGGATTTGACACGCGCATATAATCGTGGGCTCAATAATAGTGCTATCTATATACGATTCGACGTACTCGTCTACTATACCTACTGAAGTTAGGACCTATACACAAAATGAATATAAGTTACACTTCATTCATTTCAAATCTATATACATCTACTAATTAACCCTTCCACATCTATTAATCTAAATACATAATAAACAAAACAACTCAACTTTAGATCGAGAAATATAATTCAAACACAGCCCCTTTAAATATTTAGAATTAACACGTCCACTGGTTACAATATTCTTACCTTGATCTTCTTCTTTAGGTTTATATTCAGCTCATTTTCGGTGTTATTTAAGAGAAATTCACCAAAATAGTGTGATTCTGGACCCACAGATGCTGGGATGCTGTAAAAGCGCGATCTGTGAAGCTTCATCTCCAGTGCCCCCAAGTGCGCAGGCGTAAATTTCAAATCGATATCTGGCAACATTCTAGCATGCTTCAAAGTAATAAGTTGTAAGTTTTCAATACAATAATTGTAAGTATAAATACTAGGTAGGAACGTATTAAAATACTTTATCCTACTGCAAGTGCAGATAAAGCTTAAGTTCATCAATTCTTCTTTAAAGACCTTTTTCAGACCAAAACAATTATGATGGCATTACCTAATACCTTCCTTGGAGAACGTACATGGACCATTTTAGTAAAGAGGTGACGGTACGGCTCTACCCTCTCTCTTACATAACATAATCATTCTTACGATAACTATGTATATCCCATTCGACCGCGTATATAGGTTTATAGCCGATGCCTTCTGGCATTTTGTCAAATAGAGAGATTCTGGACTCTTTAAAACAGCTTGTCATAGCAAGCCTCTGATTAAAATATGAATATAAATCATCATCTGAGTATGAATCATGTGCTGAATGTGAAGTATGTATGTGGATCCAAGTTTACAGGTATACTTGCTACACCTACATGTAGGTAGAGTCCGCTCTTTGATTGATCCATATACTATGTCTGACATTCTCCTTTCTCTAGGATTATTATTTCTTAGATAACCACTTTGTGGTCATTTTCTTTAGATGTAGTGTCATATTTTTTATCGCACGTGACTCAGAGATATATTTATCTAACTGTACTACAAACTACGTCACACTGTTACATATACATAGATAAGCAAGAAAAAAATGTTTTATTTTTCACAAACTCAGTAACTTTTATTTTTATATCCAACTAATCATCTAGAAACTAACAAAATATTATAGTAGAAAATCATTAAGAATCTGAACGCGTCTTATTTTCCTTACTTCTAAAATATAACAAATCTAAAAGAACAAGTTCCTTGGTGTTCGCAGTTGCCTGTTTTGTACAGTTCAAGCCCAGCCCCAGGCGGCAGGAACCCAGGCAGATGGAGCCCAGGGCTTCGCAGGCCACTCGGGTGCCTGAGGGCGCAGGGCTGCTGCGGCGGCCGTGGCAGCGTGTTGAGCTGCCCCGGCAGCTCCCGCCGCGCCAGAGCTCTGGATCACGGACAGCTTTAAAGCTTCTAAGTCTGAAATAAAAATAAAATCGTAGAGTGAAATTAGACGAGAATTATCTACACATTTTTAAACATCCCCAAATTGGGCACTGTTCTGATGCTCATCAACGAGTTGGTCAATCGAAACGAAGATCAAGATTTTTTTTAGGTAACCACTTAGTAAATATTGAGCTCAGCTAGAAACTACAAAAAATATAAACGGAGACCCTATTTGCAAACTGGTAGAGGGCCCACATCCAACATTAGATAGACTAGGCTGTTATAGGATGAGTACAGAATGGTTGTTGGATTATGCCTACCAGCGTTCTGCAGCCTGGCAGCCTGGTTGTGCGCGGCACGTTGGATGGCCTTGGCTGCGGCCGCCTCTCGCGCCGCGGCTATCTTCTGCGCGGCAGCAGCGCGGGCCTTGGCTCCTGCCAACTGCGCCTGCGCCTGTACTGCTGCCTGCGCGGCCTCAAGTGCATGCGCACGGGCGTTCCTCGCTGCCTCTTCACTAGAATTAAATCGGTCATTGTGTGAAGTGTTTTCCAGGTGTATAAATCTTCAATTTGTCGGCATGCTACGATTATAATAATGTAGTGTGTATTATCCGGGGGCGAATCTTAATGCATACTAGCCAATTGCGCAGGAGATATTGTAGAGCACAGTGTGTGCGCAAACACGCGTGCGCTCCCTCTTCCCTATGTCACATAGTCCGATGTGACGGCAATCCGACACAACCGGTGAGAGATCAGGTGCAGGACCAACGGCTTTATGGATTATAATAATAATGAGCGAATTAAGCTTTGGCCTCTTCTAGTCTAGTCTTATTCTAACTAACCTTTTATGGGCTGCACGAGCGGCTGCGGCTTCCTTGGCGCTGGCAACACTTTGCTGTTCGAGGGCAGCATGCTTGGCCGCGGCGACCTCGTGCTGCGCCGCCATGACTGCCGTTGCTGCTGCCTTTGCAGCCGCCACTGCACCAGCCACGTCTGAGCTAGTGTCTGACGACCAAGTTCCTGCAAAATTCTTGCTTATTTCAACGGAAGCAAAGACTGTTTTCAATGTTCTTGCTCCAGTGTTTAAGCTAAAGGGGAGAAATGGCCCAGAAACTCTCTGTAACATTTCATTACAATAATCTAATGGTCAATATTACTCATTATACATTTTACTTAGTGTCTATGCGATCCAATCTATATCTAGGGTATGTAGGGTCGTAAGACCTTACTGCCCACACATAAAGAAGAAGAATCCATATCCACGTAATATGTTGGACCAAATTGGTAAAAAGAGGTGCAGGCGTAAATAAATGAATGAATTACCATGATCTGCTTGCATCCAAGCCGCAATTCCTGGCCATGCGGCTGGCTCCACGCTGATGACGCTTCGCTTGTCTTGGCTGCTGACAGCCACGACCGCGACCATACAGATCGTCAGCACCTGTAGACGATCGATGTTAGAAACATTGAAATTATAGTGGATTTTGGATTATGACGATTTCCTGTAATTTGTTCCACATATTGAGTAGCTTATGGCTATTTGAGAACCATTGTCTTATGAAATCGTGAGCATGTTTTGTCATTATATTCTCGGTACGGTCAGCAAAAAAACTCGATTAACAATGTTACCTACTTTACATATAATTTAAATAGACAAGAAATCACACAATTCTCTGAATCCATTTAGTATTTCCTTTGATATTGTGCTAAATAATAATGATTTTAAAATCTTAAATAATAATCTACTTTTGTTGCTGACTGTACCATTACGGGATTGTGCCCTCCGCTCGGGCTTCTATCCTGTCCTAACATTGGGCAAACTAATCTCAATGGGAATCAGGTAGGCTAAGGCCCGTACTCCACTTAAGGCGCTACCCTGACCAAATAACCTTGAGCATTTTTTCCTTTGGCGGCACACTAACGCGGCGCAAGAGATACGTAGAAAATACGCTCAGATTTTAGAGTAAAATCTATATAAAATCAAATTTTCGTGTTTTGAAAAAAATAAAACTAGCATAATGTTCTTTATTAAATTGCCTAATTATTAGTTTAAGTCGCAAATCAAAATAATGTTCACTTTACGAGGAGATGCATGTCAAAAATTATTATTTCTCATTTCTGTAGTTTCGTTATGACCCTATAATTAAGCATTATGTTACTAAAAAGTTAAAAATAAATCTACCATTTTCGAGTCAAGAATGTGTAGAAATTTAACGTATTTTTTATTAGTTGGTATTTCTATTTGATATAGAGAAGTGTGGGCTCCTAAAAACTGCCCTAAAAACGGCTGCCGCTGCGTTTTGCATGGCCACGCGCCTTAAGTGGAGAGGAGACGTCTCGTAAACAACCAATAGGATACGTGTTGTGTTGTTGTAGCAGACATCTCTTCTTCTCAGGGGCGGATTTACATAATATAGGCTTTTTGGACTGCAGCCCAGGGCCCCATGAATATAACCCCCAACCCTCATTGAAGACGAAACAAAAATTTTAAAAAAATACATTGGTTATGATTGTCCCAATTTTTTTCCTAAAGAAACCGTGTACATTGTCATAGCAATTTTTTTTTAAATGGCCTTATGTTTGGTTAATTAGGTAGGGCCCCTAAGTACTGTTAGCCCAGGGCCCCACGATTTTACGACCCGCCCCTGCCTCTTCCCATGCTACGGCTCCACCAAAGCGATGTGGAGAGGAGATGTCTCCGTGCATTGAAAATGCGGTAACCGCTTATTATTCAGACAACTTATGCTTTTCGCAAAAAGCGTCATTTTTTCATTTGTTTTATCGTTCATCCTTTAATTAATTTAAGTTTGTAAGCTCTTAGTACAAGTATCAACTATAAATACTTACCAAAGTAATAAAACCCATTTTACTTTTTATTGTTGTTTGCTTCACGTCTTCACGAGATACTGTGATACACAACTGATGGACATGGATCATTTTATATATTGTCGAATCCGGAAAAGACTGTACCGTATAGAAAGGGATAATGAACGATAGGTACCTAACCATCTAGCGATCAGAACCTATCACTTAAGTAATCGATATTCATTTACTTTCTTTTTTGGTAGGTACTTCTAAGGGATTGATCTAATTTGCTCTCAGAACTGTTTCGTTGGTGTAGTGGTTGCAAACCTGTCTCTCAGCATGTGGTCCTGAGTTTGATTCCTAGTTCTGGCAAAACGAGTTTAGGAAAGATGTAATAAACATATACATATATATCTGAGCAAGTTTTAATCTAGGCTTAAGCTTTGGTTCTAATGCCCACTTGAACCACTTATGACTAGAAACATTAATTAGCGTTAAAAGTAATTAAATCGTTTCTGAACGAATATTCTCTATGGCCAATAATATTGGTAAACCACAGATAGTAAAAGTAACTAGGCATGGCGTTATGTGTGTTGTAGAAAACACAATGCATCGTAACGAACGTTGTTGCATGCGTTGCCACAACGTTCGTTATATTATTATATGAAACAAAACGAAATGACGAGACTCATCTTTTAAAAATCGATGTAATTGATTGGAATGCTTGATTGATGTAAGTGATTATCGATTATCGTGTATAATATTTATCTTAACTGAATGCGATACCAACATGAAGTACCATAATCACCATAATTATTATTCATAATTTACCGTTACTCAGGCATGCTCGACTGTCTGCAGAAATAAATTATCTACTAAACTAGTATATACAGCCACAAATAGATAATTAAAGGTAGAATTACTTGTAACTACTATATTTAACTTATAATTATACAGGCGTATTCAAAAGTTACGTTCATGGTTATCAAAATAATTTTAATTAATTATGTAATAAACTACTAGTCCGGTTCGTTTACTACACACTCGGTTGTCGTGTGTGATCAAATTGTTGGTTTCAACGTTAACGTTTTAACCTGGCGTTTTTAACGACAGTTAGTGACAACGTTTAAACGTTGGGATAACGATTTTGTTACATAACGCCCACCTACAAGCAAGTCCCACGACTAGCTGATAGCTTTCATGCATGGCATTGGCACTTGGCAGGTAGTGATAGTGTCTATGCTCGCTCGCTGGCAGTCGCAGCGCTCGTAGGTCGCGATCGCTTACTGACTTTCAGACAAGGACACAAATAAATTTCCAAAAGCACCTACGTACCTTCTTATTTGTTAATTTAATATGTTTATCATTTGACTTCTTACATAATTTAGAAGCTATTTACTATAACCTAACGGAATATATCCTAGGGTAAGTAACATTTTGTTTTGATTACGTAAAATGCCGATGAAAATCAATAAGAAAATGTCCAGGTACACCGTTTAAGCAGGAATATAACTAAACAATATCAAAGATTTTAATCGTCAAATGTGCCTTCACTGTGTATATGTAAATACCTAACAAACCAGTACTTATAACTAGGTAATAATATTTCAAATAGGAGTCGATCGAAATTGGTGCGGGCCGGACTAAATTGTCGGCAGACTGTTTAGCTCAAAATAGATTTTATTATAAGTTTATACGGATGGAAAAAAAAAATACAGACAATTTTATCACGCATGGACAGATCTTCTGATGTAGGTTGTGTGTACTTTTTAAGGCCATTTACTATTTAACAAACAATTTACTTAACAAGAAATATCCTTATGGAAACATTTACATAAAAAAGTTAGGTATGATAAATAAACAGTACAAAAATGAAATTACCATGTCCAGTAATGTTTATTATGATTTAAGAATAATGCTTATTAAGTCAGTCAATAGTTATTTTATTAGAAAATTGGCATAAGTTAAGACATATCTTTATTTAAATTTCGCAACTTATCTTCATACTTAATTCCAGTGTAAAGAACTTCTGAATTTTTCTTCTGATTTTGCTATTAAGTGCTATGGTTATTTATTTTATTTTGATCAAAGAAACTTAGGTGTTCAGACTGTGTCACTGTTTTTCATTCGCAGCATGAAGATTGAAAGTCATTCTAACTTTGTAAAGATAAAAGATTGTTAGCTTATCCGGCAAAGATGTGATTGATGCACTTATGTTTGTTTTTTTAACAATATTTAGAGACTATGATCTCTTTATAAAATCAAAAAAGAACCACCCGAACCATATTATCTAATTTTATATTATACAATTTATTTAACTTAAATATCCATAACAATATATAGTTTCCCATCTCAATGATATCAACCAATGACTGTTCTTCATTCATTTATGATCAATTGCATTATTGTGGATTCAGAGCATCATCGCACCTTTTTTCTTTTTTGACTCGTAGCTGCTGAAAAGAAGCATGATGAAAGTTCTTGCTGCATATAATTAAAAATATTTACATGGAGTCCAATTAGGCCTAAGAAACATTTGCAATCACTTTTATGAAATCTACATGCTTCAATGGAATCTCTAAAATACTCTAAATAATTATATGTAATGTAAATTAATAGAAAACACACAATCAATAATGATTATTATAACCTTCAAATCACTTACCAAGTGGTCAGCGCGTTAGCTTTTCTGATAAAGATTCATTGATTTAATGTCTAGTAGATTGACTTATTAGTGATACAACTATGCTGTATGCATGTATTGCTATAAAAATACAGGTGCTTTTTTTTCCCCATGTGAGTTAGGTAGCCAAGTGAACCAGAAAAAAAAATTGTTTACTTTAATACCATTTTCTTAGGGTTTAATTTACAAGAATAACTATTATTGAAACACTAGCTTCCGCTGTCCGCGACTTCGTTCACGTGGTTTTAATGACCAGTGTTAAGTTACGTGTTTAGTTACTGCTTCGCTCCCGAGCGCAGTAGCGTGATGTTATATAGCCTTCCTCGATAAACGGACTAACCAATACAAAACTAATTTAACAATTCGAACCAGTTGTTCCTGAGGTCAGCGCGTCAACAAACAAACAATCTATCTTTTCAGCTATAAAATACTAAATATAGATTTAAACTTTTCTGTGTTTATACTGTCACATTGCACCATCACTAATTTTATCTTTTCATTCAAAATACTTTGCATACTGGTATAAATAATGCTGTTGAACAATTTCCGTAAGTAGGTTAATAGGAGCATAATTTGAGCGTTAATGTTACGCACTATGCGTTTACTTGTCGTCAATGTTGTGTCCAGTTCATTAGTTAGGGCCTTGGGTGTGTGGAACATCGAAATGATCAATAAAGATGGCCACGTACCTACGTAACTGCAAACATGACAAGCCTGTATTGACACTCATTTCGCGCGAGTTTGCACACGAGTGGAAAATATATATTTTTCCTCCTCCAGTAGGTAATCTTTTCTGATTAATTTCGTTGCGGGATCCAAGACAATTGAATCGTTTCTCCGGGACTCTTCGAGTTTCATTGCCTGGGCGCTTTTCTGGCGGTCTCCACTGTTAATTTTGGCTTTCAGACGTTGCTATGGTTGGGAACAGTGTGGCGAGTTATTCCCATAAGAAATAAAAAGTTTGCACACATAACGAGGTCTTGATACACATGCCCAATGATGCTGTACAAAATGATTGTTCATACAATTTTAGTCGCGTGTATTCACATGTAAGTGGGTTTATTATACAACAACTCAAAGGAAACGTTCAAGTGTCTAACAGGGGGGGATAGATCGGGCGGGACTCGCTTGAGGTGCCACCTTTGAGTTGTGCGCTACATTCCATTATCAATCAATAATGCATAACGA
This sequence comes from Caradrina clavipalpis, assembly GCA_932526535.1. Lineage (NCBI taxonomy): Eukaryota > Metazoa > Arthropoda > Insecta > Lepidoptera > Noctuidae > Caradrina > Caradrina clavipalpis. The sequence goes on from OW052108.1 coordinate 7,267,708, forward strand.
CATTTTCTTTTCATTAATTACGATTTTAATTATATGGCGTATGCCCGCGGCTTCCCGCGCGGGTTTATGGAATCACAGATTACAATACAGATACCCAATCCCATACAAAGAAATGTGACCTTCCTAAAACTGGCAATTCGACTGGCAATATTTTTTTCTCCATTTCCTCAATAGATGGCAGTACCGGCGACTCACTAATTGCCAGAAACAGTAGTTTTACAACGCCATCTAGGAGTCAACCTAAATAATAGGTGGAATCGAAACTAAGTGGCAATGATACTCTAGAGGGCGTTGCTTTTCTATAGATTCTCTGTTCTCTTCATTGCACCGCATCGTGAGTTCAAGGACAACAGTTTTATTTGTGTGAGTGAGCTATCAACTTTTCTCGCGTTTTTTACAATTCGAAGGTCACTTTCAGTTTGAATGTTGATCATCAATATGATTCGCGCAACGATTTGCGGCTACCTACGAAAGTTTGTGAGAATGGATGGATGTTTCTTACTCTTTCACGCTAAAAATACTGAACGGATTTGGATGTTTGGTACACGACTACTTTACAACCTGGATTTTTTTTACGATAGTTTTTATTCCGATTTTACGTTCCCGTGGGACAATTTTCGAGTTGTAGTGGGAAAGGGTGAAATCGCTGGAATAAGATATATTATTACATAATATTGATAGTAGGTACGCTGCCTGTATCGACACCACAGAAATATAAAATACAGGAGAAGTGCCAAGGGGGCGTGTCCGTGTCACGAGGTTTTGAGCGAAACGCTCGCAACTTGCCATAATGACCCTCTGTCGGCTCGGAACTCGTAGCGAACGCAAACGTAGTTGTCATAAAATTCAAGAATGCCGTGTTATGGAATGTTTTGTTGCAAAAACCGAAGCCAAATAAAAAACTTGGGTAACCATGGAATCTCTTACCATATATAAGTACAAGTATTACACTATATTTATCTCTAAAATTACGAAAAACAACAAAATCGTAAAATATTCCTTACTTTTACTACGTTATTTTTGCTCACAATTGACAAAGCGACCGTACTATTTTTGCAACAAATACATTGCTCCTTAACCACTACCTAATTTTGTAGTTACGTAACTAAACAAGCAATGTAAAAATCATAAAACGACAGTGTCGTAATTTTATTTATGCGTAGTACCGGCCCTAGGAACTCGCCGCCAGTCAGTGACGTGCCTGTACAGATCCACTAACGTAGATTATCGATAAGGTCGATAAGAGAATTATAGTTTATGCTTCAATTTCTCAACCGTTTTAACTCTGTTGGAAGACCGATGTGAAATAATGTTTTTATTTACATCGTACATACATTTTTAGTATTTTACATCGTAGTCGTAACCGCGTAACCAACGACCGTAAAGTAAGTTGATTAACTTTTCATTTTCATTTATTCATTTTCTTACGTATTATTTACAGTTTTAAATATTGATAATGTATATATTTTTTAATTATTTTATTTTCAGGGCCTCAAAAATATTATAGTACAATAATAAATTGAAAGAATCGACAACTTTTCGTTTTTGTCAATCACTAGCGTACATGTAAAATAGGTGTCTTTTGCCACAGTACAAAGAAATCTCTGTGTGAGTAAGTCGTACGGTGAATGGTAAATACACGTTGTGTTTGGGCAAATAAGGTTTATAATTGATTGTGTAGTACATCCTGATTTAAGATTGCGAGTGTGTGCGCGACTGCGTAACTTATTGCTGCATGTGTAGTAGTGACGAGTTGGAAGGGCAAAAGCGGAGACATAGGTTTTGATACATTTTCAACGATCATTTCACATCTCCTTCTTTATTATATCTGTGATCGACACCGTGCAATCGATTTGGAGTAAGTACTGTAGATGTAGCGTACCTACCATTGATTTTGGGTACCTACTGTCGATTCATTAACTCGTCGATGGAACGTTGTCGATACAGCAATGTTGTTAATGTAATGACTTTCGATATTATTAACTCGACCCCAAGGATATTATTTGTAATGTTCAAATTCGTATCTGTAACGTTACATTACATTACATTACAATATTTGAGAACAATTTAACTGAACAAAAATATGGGAGTATTTCTCAATATCTGGCAACCGTAAACGCACACAGATGCACGTGTCCGTACACGGCGCCACTTATCAGCCGCGCACACATTAATAAAAACTAGCTTCACTTTGTTGTTCGCGCATGTTCTATCTGCCTAGTTCTTTGATCTGAGTTGTAAGTAATATGTTTATAAAAAAATTAAATAAGTAAACATAAATGAAGTAACTAAACGTAAATTAATAACAATAGTTGCTACCCTTACGCTTATTGTAAAAATTGAGTAAAACGCCATCTATTGCAAATAGCTCTAAACTAAATGGGTAACAGATAGCTGCATCTAACGACTTTATCATTCTATGGGTTCGAATCACGTTCGAATGGAAGTTAAAATTTTCAGTTTTTTTTTTGCCGAAATTACGTGATTTATGAATGTAAATAGATAAATCAGCCTTGAGCAATGAAGTTTTAATATTTACTAATCTTACTTTAGCCAAAATCTGCCGTTTAACGCAATTTAGTGGTTGTAAATTTTGTTAGAGTAACCTATACTGCCATCTATGATTTTTTTTCAAGACTAATTATAATTCGTTCCCGTTGAGACCCCGTGATGGAATACAACGTAGACAGCACAAAAGCCTTCGGTATGAAAAAACAGTGAAGGTCCACAGTTAGAGAATTGTGATAGTTACGCCCTGTGCCATCAAATTTAATAGAAACTGTGAAACACAATCTCCTCGCGGCGATATGATCGCGGTAATTATTTAATGGCAAGGCGAGACTATCACCTAAACAATAAATAAAGAGGTTGTTGTTTGAGCGCGCTAATTGCAGGAACTACTGGTGCAATTTGAAAAAATCTTTTACCGTTAGGTATACGTCTATCGAGAAAAGTTATAGTCTTAAGTCTATAATATATAATATCACGGTACAACACACGGGAGCGGAACAGTAACCAAATACATAACTAAATGCGGGTGAGATTAAAGTGTTAACTGTATTTTAATTTAAAAACCTATTTTTATCGCAATTATTAACAACGTCAAATCATTTAAGTATTAAAATGCCAAGGCCAAAGCTAAAAATGAAAGAGTCTAAATCCTGTTTGCGACTAGCCAAAACAACACCGAGATGTATTGTACCTATCGAATCAAGAACAAAGATCTCCCTAAAAAGTAAACTAAATGTAAAAAACACTTTGTATTACTTCTTGATTCACCAAAGGCTGTTCTGTTTCTGGCTGTTATAAGTATAATATGAATGTGGTTTTTCTTAAATAAATTCAATATTTCAACGTTAAAATTCGGATCGTCCTTCGTTTTCTCACATACGTTTTGCTAATAATTGCCTGCCATTACAATTCAACGCATAACCAGCAGACTAACTCCATGCTAGTCGGTTAGCACACAGACTGATACTTTAGTTAATTGTCCATCATGCAAATGGGCGCTGCGCGATAGATTTGCTTTGCATGAAATTGAGACGAGTCGCAAATTACGTGCTCGATTATTTGTTAGATCATGTGTCGTGTTACTATGGAGGGCGCTGTGTCCAAAGAACAGCATACAGGATATATCTGTCACCGGAAAATAACAAGATCCGTAAGTTTATCAATTTACTAGGAAGTTTATAAACTTTCGTAAGATTCTAAACGGGAGATAAATTGTAATATTTTACGTCCACATTTTCGTAAATTGATAAACTTTCTGAACTCACTCGTAAAATAATAAGTAAGCAGTAACCAAACGCTACGCGCGATCTGATTGGTTGGCTGTCACGTGTCACTTCTCCTTCCTCGCGGCCGCCAGCTGGACACAAGCATTGCCACTATGAACATTGACCAATCAGAGAGCAGTGTGTTATTTTACGTATTTCAAAGATCGTATATTTAAAAGAGTTTCTGTGATTGGTCGAACCATATAAAATCTTACGAATAGATATTCGTTAGTTTATAAATTTACCGTATGACGTCGGAAATTGATAAATTTACGAAAATGTGGACGTAAAATATTACAATTTATCTCCCGTTTAGAATCTTACGAAAGTTTATAAACTTCCTAGTAAATTGATAAACTTACGGATCTTGTTATTTTCCGGTGACATATCCATCATTTAGATAAACAACTAAATATCTAACGTCTATAAAGATATGATACGATCCTTTCAGTTCAATGACAATGTTTCATTAAAAAATAATAAACACATAATTGAAATACCTAAGTGATCATTATTTATTTGCAACCCGAAAATGCACGATATACGTATATATTATAATTCGAGATGAAGATGATTATTCACATAGAAGATGGGTTTTAAAATTCTAGTCATCAGAACCCCATTTTACAATGTATTTCAAATGTAATACCTAGGTATAACATGCTAGGGTGTGCGAGTATGAGTATGATGGTACGTGTGTCCGTGACATACGATATGTTATGGGAAGTAACTAATTGTTTCAACGAACGCTCGCCACTCCTCCCGCCATGAATTTCCCTCTCATTCATTCATCATTTTTGGTCGACTATAAGAATGAATCTGACTTATGATATTGGATCAAATTTCAATTTTCCTACTACTTACCCCAAAATATCTGTCTGTTTTGCACGTAACACACACGTTACACGTTATGTTTTGGTGTGTTATGTTTGCATTTATGTATGGACTAGCTTCAGCCCGTGACTTCAGCATCAAATTTCTTTGGTTATCCCACGGGAACCGTACATTTTTCCGGTTTAAAAAGAATTCTATGTGTTATTCCAGACTACAATCTATCTCAGTGCCATCCAATTTCATCCAGATCCGTTCAGACGTTTAAGAGTGAAAGAGTAACAAACATCCATCTATCCATCCATCCTAACAAACTTTCGCATTTATAATATTAGTAGGATGTGGGGTGACGTCCTTCAGGCAGACGTGTTGTTGGCTAATTTATAATTAACAGTTTTTCTTTAATCATAATTTGGTGTGCAATAAAGACAATTTTATCTCACAAACTTATAATTTTCGTTACAGCAGTAAATAATTAAGAAAACCAAAACGAAGGCTGCGATGAAGCCTGCGGAACGAGAACTGAAGCCTGCGGAACGAGAACTGAAGTAAGTAAAAACAATTATCAAATAAACTTTTGAATCTAGATAAATAAATAAATACGCAAAAAGTAAACTATGTTACATACAGTTTGTAATCCCAAATTCGCAATATTTTAGTTTCTAAGGAGTCATATCACTCATATCGGATAAACAATCTTATTTCAACTGATCTCTAGATATTTAAACTCTTCTATTTATCTTTTAAGATCTGACGATTCTAAACATATAACTGACTTCATCATTTTTGTAAATCTACTCGTTGGTCGGCAAACTAGCCCTGATTCAGTTTAGCTAGTTTTTCCTAGCTTGGTTTACCATGAGAGTTGGCCCGCGGGCGGCGGACCGGAGCGTCTGTCGTCCGACCAAAAAGGCGGGTAAGACCATTATGGAAATAGGAATGGCTGCAGGGTGAGGAAGGACCCGCTTAGGAACAGCGGGTCGACGCTTGTCGGGAGAGCGGTGCTTGCTTTTGCGAATCCCCATTCATAGGTGGAGCACATTCAGTAATGAATTTGGACATAAAGCATCTGTCTGTCCAAATAAACCCAAGAAGACGCTTAATATTCTAACAAAACAAAAGAACTAAGTCCCAATTAAGACAGTAAAGATAGGAGAAAATGAAATATTAGCTTTGATAGACACAGGAAGTGACGCCATATTAATAACTATGACTGAGTTTGAAAATATAAAAGAAAATGTGAAGACGTATAAAGACTCCAGAATATGTCTAGCTGGAAGAAAAATATTTACAGACGAATCGTTCACGACGGAAATTCAGATTGATGATGAATACTCCGATATTACACGAAAAAATTTTTTTTTTATGAATCTCGATTGTACTGCGTAAATGCGTTTTTTTTATGTTTTGTATTAAATACATTTCATAATAAGGCATTTTTTAAATATTAATAAAGAGAATGAGATTGTATCGACTTACAATCGATATAAGCATAATTGATTTACAAAATTTCCTGCCCTAGTTATGCCATTCTGGCATGTGCACCTTCCAATACCGCAGACGGTGTAGAAGAAAAACATCAAGACTAAGCGTCGAATTAGCCCGATTATCAGTCGTTTTTTCTTCTCGCCGAAGTCGAAATCTGACAAAAATCGGCCCGATAATCGAGATGAAAGATGTCACGATATGAGTATGAAAAAACCTAAAACGACGATTCCAGGTGTGAGATAAACTGCGGGTTGTTCGAAAGAGATACCGCGCCCCCGGAACGCAAAGGGCACATGAAGGAACATAGACGGGTTTTAGTCAGTAAAAGTCTGACACTCCCTCCCGCCCCACCCAGGGCGGGGGAAGTTATTTGATGATTTCCCGTCTATAAAAAAAAAAAAAAAAGGTGTGAGATAAAATAAAGAATCTGCTATTTTCCGGTTACACTTCCCACATATATTTATTCGTATTTATTCAGATTTTCTATTTCAGTTTAACACCAAAGATTATAAATGGCGGTATTGCCGGAATCGTTGGTGTCTCCGTTATGTTTCCATTGGATTTAGTGAAAACGCGCCTTCAGAACCAAACCATTGGTCCAAATGGCGAGAAACAGTATAAGAGCATGTAAGTATTGCAGTTATCAAGTAGGTATGCAGTGTATAAATATAGTTATTTATTTAACACAATTTCAAGAAAATACCTCGACAAAATTTGAGCAAATTTGTGGATTATCTATGTACAGATAACATAAAAAAAATAATAATAAAAAAAGAAGAATCCTAAAACTTTGTGATGACTATCACACAGAATCGCTGGTGAACAGTCGGCTTTGAAATTGTGTCTAAAAATTACTTATCAATTGCTTATATTTGCTGATAAGAGAATTGCCTATTTTATAATTTTATAGAATTAAAACATTTAAGATTTATCGACCATTCTGATATCAGAATGGCTGGTCAATCTCTGTAGAGTAGTAAATATATGGAATCACTGAAATTTTAATGGGGTAAAGATTACTTATTCATTGCTTATTTAATTTGTAAGCCTGGACACTGTTATTCGTCCTATAAGCTAGCTAAGACCTTAAAAACCCCTGCGCCTGTGCCCCTGCAATGCTAAGCCAAAGCGGGTCACTAGAAGTGTCAACCAACCAACAATTCCTTGAAAAGGCAATGGGCACATGGATAATAAACGTATTTAATAGTTTTAGGATTGATCTCGTACTGAAAGTTCATCAATATGCTTGATTCCATTCTCGCAGTCTATGGGCTGAAAGTATACCACTGCTATAATTTGTACCATAAACTTTTGTTTTTCAGGATTGATTGTTTTAGAAAGACATATAAGGCAGAAGGTTACTTCGGCATGTACCGCGGCTCTGCTGTTAACATCCTGCTCATTACGCCAGAGAAAGCCATTAAGTTAGCCTGTAATGATGTGTTCAGAATGGCCCTAGCTCTACCTGACGGGTACGTATCTTTTAAACAGCGGGTGTACCTAAATTAGGCTCATACAATATTACATAGGTGTTTTTTCATATAAAACTGTAATTGTAATGTGTAATTGTTGGTCCGATTCGATGGTACTGGTCCGATTCTGAAAATTATTTCGCTAGTAATAAAATTAGGGAAAAACTAGTACTACAATAAAAGTAAAACACCTCCGTAATCTTTGTTTTTCATAAAATTAAGACGAAAAATCTACTAATATTCGGCCGTTGATGTCTCGTTCTCAACATGTCACTCACAAAGTTAAGAAGCGTTTTTTGTAAGTTCACAGAGTAATCAATCTTTCCAATAACTTGTGATTAAATTTTTAAAACAACATTTAATTCATTTACGACATTTCTAAGTAAAAGCATTTATTTCAATTACACCATTTACAGGCACTTTTGAAATGTCATTAACTTCCTTAGTAGGTAGTTTAGTTACACACTGATACCATTCGTAAACCATGTATTGTAGAAGCATACCCGTCACACGTCAGATGCTTGCTGGTGGCGCCGCCGGGGCGTGCCAAATCGTCATCACCACTCCTATGGAGCTCTTGAAAATCCAGATGCAGGATGCTGGACGAATAGCGGCAGAAGCTAAAGCCGGTACGTAGCGTTCTGATGATTTCACCTCATCCATCGTTTATTTGCTGTAACTTTTGTTTTAGCGATGGGAAATCATCAAATTACTTCCCCCACCCTTAGTGTCAGACTTTTACTGACTAAAACCCATCCATGTTCCTTCTTATGCCCTTTGGATTCCGGGGGCGCGGTATCTCTTTCGAACAACCCGTAGAACTACACTGGTGCGCCTTTAACCTTATGTTACGTTCTTCCGACACCCCTCAATTCAACTGGACCCGAGTGTTTCATGCGCCTTCTTTGACGTCGCGGGGGGAGGGCCGGCACCAGTCGGGGATCGCGGGAGCCGCGTATGTTCCCGGGATCCCCGGCGTAAGTGTGGGAAGGGAACACCGGGGTGGTTTTCTTTAATTAATAAATAAATTTATAATTATAATAGTTGACTCATGCTTTTCAAAACTTAGGTCTCAACAGGGGTTTCCAGCCTTGTTGAGTCAAATTCACAACACTTGACCGTATGTTTTTATTTTAGCGGGTGCAGCCGAAGTTAAGAAAATCAGTGCGTGGAAACTGACCCAGGGACTGGTTGCCGAAAAAGGTATCTTTGGGCTGTACAAGGGCATCGGAGCAACTGCATGCCGAGACATTTCCTTCAGTATAGTCTACTTCCCGTTGTTCGCCATACTTAGCAAACTGGGGAAGAAGGAAAATGAAATCACACCACCTTTCTGGTAAGACTAACTCTATAATTCTCTAAACTAATATATTTATTTAAACCAGGTATTATCGTAACCAGTGCCGGTTCGGTTTTACCGCACATGGTCCAAAATCGCTTGATAATTTACAGAACCTCGATTATCTGAATCCTCAATTATCCGAATGCTGACTTAGTTTATCCGAACATTGGTGAGAATTTGTTACTGAAAACGCGTTGCAGCTGTTCGTCTATTATAAATTGACTACCATTTAATAAGATATGCATTAGACTTTTTATGTATGTAAAATTTAATTAACTGTAGAGTTTTTAGGGGAAAAGGTGATGCTTTTGTTTGATCTTGTCCACATTTCGATTAGCCGAACTTTAGACTATCCGAACTAGTCTCGGTCCCAATTAGTTCGGATAGTCGAGGTTAAATTGTATTAACTTTTTTTTTCAAATGTTAAAGTTTTTTCTGTATTTATTGAGTGTGTGGTAATCCCGCAGGTGGTCGTTCATTTCGGGTTGCGCGGCAGGCTCGACCGCGGCTTTGGCGGTCAATCCCTTGGACGTGGTGAAGACGCGCATGCAGTCGCTCAGCAAAACCTCCGGCGATCGAAACTACACCTCCATCCTAGATTGTATCACGTAAGTGTAAACCTACCTACTCTTGTAGACTGATCCTCATAGGCCCTTGACTAAGGATATCTAGCCTTGGTAGTAGGCTAGTAGCCAAGAACTCGTAGACTTCCTTTAGGCTGCGTTTCCACCAGAGCAAGAAATTTGTATGAAACTGATTAATGTTAACACACATACACATAACATACCATCACGCCTATATTCCCCGAAGTTTTAGGCAGGGGTGTATTAATGTACCCACAGTTCTGGTATGTTTAGGTCCCATGTAATAGAGGGCGAGTATATTGCCCTTAACCGGGCACAAATCCTAACTCCAAGCTGCTACTGAGAATTTTATAGAAAAACCCATAACACTGCTCGAACTGGGAATTGGACCTAACTCCAGCTATGAATATAGGTCTGATCAATGTTATCGCTTTATGACCATAATTTGAACTAAGTTAGCGCATCTCTGATAAAAACGCAGCCTAAATCCATGGTAAAAGTCGTTACGATGACTTTTTTACCCGGTATTCCAAAATACATTCTCAAAATGATGGGGAAAACCGCATCATTATTCATAGAAGAACTAATTTGCAGACAGTTGATAATGCCTGTGTTTTTATATATTTTTTCCTATACTTATGTTAATGTTTCCAACAGCAAAATATTGAGGCATGAGGGCCCTCTAGCCTTCTTCAAAGGCGGCGCGTGCCGTATGATCGTGATCGCGCCCCTGTTCGGCATCGCGCAGACCGTGTACTACATCGGCATTGCAGAGTACTTACTCGGATACAAGCGCACTACTATCATCTGAATTGTTATCACAGAAAGCTTCCTTGCTTATGGAATTGTATGTGTTGTATAATTTCTCTTTTCATTCATTGTATGTAGCCAATTTTATAGCATCTGCTTTAACTCTTATTTTAGAGTTGAGTGTTCGTTTTTGGGGTGTGTCCCTCTGCAGACGATGCCGAGGTTCCAAACATAGTTCTTTATGAACTGATGTCAGCAATTTACAGTATAATTATAATGATCAGTGTGTTGTAAAACGACTTGGAGTTTATCTTCATTAATTTTCATGATTATGCGGACGTACTCCGCTTAGCGGCACCTATTTTTGCTATACACGATGTGGGTAGCGGTTACAAACTTTGGACCTAACCTATCCAAGGTCTAAATCCCCGAGATCGCTACACACGCTTTGGTTATTACCAAAGCAGATAATAATTACTACACTCATTTGTGAGTAAATGATCAAAAAGCTTCGCTCTTCCAGATGCTCGCTATTCTAGTTAGTAAAATCACTATCGCCACCCGCGGTGGCTACCTGATTTGTCGACCGACATTGGCTCCCGGCACCGGTTGCGGAGGCACTCCCAAGCTTGTAATATATTTATTCATTTACTTAGTCTTATGAAATACTATTTATTTTTACGAATTACTATTTATTTTTAATTAATAACACTTTTTGTAGATCATTTTGTGTAAGCCTACTTTGTATCTCAGTGCTGGGCAAAGGTCTCCCCTATCTCTTTCCGAACTTCTCTTGTGCAATCTCTAGCCACATTTGCCCCACAAGCACGAATAAAAAACATCGTTAAATGAGATGATTTAATCTTTGATATTTTATTGTTAATCTCAAAACACACAATGTATGTCTGTTATCAGTAATTATGACCACGTTCTACAATATTTGTGTATTACTGTACAATAAAATTGTTGCGTGTAGGTAATCTGGTTTGCTTCTCGTTTTGGTTCTGCTTATCCTTACCTGAGTAATTATTTAGATTTTTTTATTGACATACCTGATAATGTGAGAGGTTTAGATAGCTACTGCAATGAACTAACATAGCTTATCTACTATAAACATACCATTGCCATACTACGTGATACAATTCATAGATAAAGCAAAGTTTAGCATAACAAGGTGTATTTATTTTTGTTTCACTCAAAGTGAATTGTTTATAATGCTAGTGATATTAGTTAATTTTTATTGTTGCAAAATTGTACTCGTTTAACTATTTGTTTTTGTGAGATAACCTTAAAAGGACTTGGAGTGTTGAGAGACGATTCAATAAAGACTTCTTTTGCATTTTCTTTCTAATGAGAAAGTCGAAAGTTATTTTTGGTGGATGATTTTGGTACCTACGTAATACAAACATACTTATACAGCTTATACTAAAAGTGGAGCACTATAAGGGCGCGACCGCAACTTAAGTTTGCTAAGTTGAAGCATGTCATACCATTACATGACGTTATTGAGTGCGGTAGTTCAACGCCTACCTAGGTACCTATATCATCCAATAAAATACAGTCGAGTGTGAGTTGAGATAGTCTCTAAAGATCAATTTTCATCAAATGGTGTGAGTCGTTGTTTATTATTTTGATATAAATGATTATTAAGTATGATAGATAATTTGCTTGTTCGGGAAGACAGCATCCTTGTATTCTTACTTTTAATTGTAATGCGGTGCTTATTATAGCCACATGTGCTCTCACACTTCGCTTAAAAATGATGGAACTTCATACATAGGTGCTAATGGCGGAGTGTTCTTCCATGACGATCTACTCTCTAAGAAAGACCGCGTCTCACACCAAAGTTCCTTGTTTTAATACTTTTATTCTTTTCACTAAATCTCTTCCATATTGAGTAATAAATGTCAATTGTGTGTTAACAATAATGTGTTAGTAGTTTTACACTATACTCCATCCAATATAACATTAGAAAAATAACGTTACGACGCTATCGTTATTTCAATGTTTAACGTAAAATAAGCTTCGTTATTTCACTATAAATATAAAGCAGACTATTAGCCATATAAAAAAAAAACACGGAAAAGTAGTTATTCAACAATATATTATTTTTCTAATGCTATAATAAATGGAGTCAACATTTAATCGCAAGCTGTAAAGAAACCACAATTTATTCAACTATTAATAATTGTTAATGGATCTATGCATTTAGTATGGTAATGTTAGGATTGTTAGAATTTAATGTTATTTGTTTAGCGACTGCGCAGGCGCTAATTATTAGAACAATATTGTTATTGCACGACTGCAGGAATATATTTATCATTTGTATATTGAGCCCAGTAGCTGGTACCTACAGCTCATGAAATCTTGTTGCTATGTAAGGAAATGACATGTTAAAAGGTAAAGGAACAATCTAAAGACGCTTTATTCGGAATGTTTATGAAAATTTAAAATATACAGGTGTAAAAAGAGTCGCCACTAAGGCGAGAAAAAAAATATCCCCAAAAAAGCACTCTGTGGGAAACATTGTACTCTTTTTACACCCGTTACGATGTAAATTGTATTATTAATGTACCTACCTACCTAACTAACAGAATGTATGAATTTGTTGGAATTGCATTAAAATGAATTATGTTTTGCATTACATAAAAACTGCTGATTAATACGTTTTGAGTTTTATTGTTTAAAAAAGGGCTCGCAAATGCTAAAATACTAGTGAGCTATACAAGCTGACCTGGCGCTTGATTTAGCACCGGTTTCTCTAGGAGGTACTCATGAATGTGAACACCTATTTTTATAAAACCAACTCAAGGTCCCATAAATTTTTGCAGTCGAGTTTTTGTTATTTATGTAATCAAATTTTATTTTTAACTCTATTATAACAAAATATGTATTCTTATATCTAAGATTATTAATTGGAAGAGGGTGGCCCGTCCAGATACCGCCCTACATAAAAATAATAGTACTTGAAATGCGGCAACTAAATACCATTGTGTTTATTGGCTATTTGGAACGATGCTTGTGTGCGTGGAAATTAGTGTTGCCAGGGAAAATAGCTCTGTCAATGTACTCTGTGGGTCTGTGTAAATTATGTTTGCAGTCACCTCTGTTGTCGACATAGCGCTGTAACATCCCTAAACCGGTGAACCGAATTTACCGATAAATTAAAAAAGAGCAATATTTACTTCTAGGCAGGAGAAGACGCGGGTAGTATAATGGTGTAATATTTAATGAACTCGAATATTTTTTATAGATAGGTATTAATATTTAAACGTGTACTACACACAAATGAATCAACTTAAAATATGAACTTTCGATAAAAATCTCCTTTTTGGAAGGCGGGTAAAATGGTAATGAATTCATACAAAAATATTTCATAACTTAATTCTCAACCATCGGAAAACTGATCTTAATATACATATATTATTTATACATGGTAACACTGAAAGCTTTGTTTTAAAGTTGACATAAGAAATTGTGTAATTCTTGCAGTTGACCCCAGTGTCTTTCATGCCTATTGATTTTTGTGTTATTTTTACACAAATTCACAAAGTAATTTATCCTAAATAAGTAGAGCATTCTTCACTTCAAAATCAAACATTGGTTGCTAAGAGACAGGCCCAAGAGCACCATTCCTGGCTTTGGTATTGTTGCCGCATTTCAAAGGCTCACAGACTATCTATCTAGTCGTATGCGTTATGCGTCGTTTATCGTATAAAGTTATAAAGCAATTAAGCAACATATTTATTTACTTGTAGATAGATGTGTGGGTTCCTATACTATATTTATCTTAATAATACCTGCAATAATCTTGTTATCTAATCTACAATATAATGATCAAATGCACGTTTTAGTTTGCTGCACTCTAATCCATATAAAGCTTTAACGTAATCGTAATGTTACGTTGGGTTTGTTTCTCTATACTACGTTTACAAAATTGTTTCCAAAATGTAATCAAATAAGTATATTTGGAAAAATAAACTTAATGCCCATCATCACAAGGTTTACATTTCAACTTCTGAAAACAACTCTAGTGTCCCTAAAGTTGATTTAATTAAGTGGAAAAAACATCAATTTGGAAAAAAATATTTGAACACTTCAGATATCTTCCTTCGTCTTCCTCCAGGGCGATAATCTGTGGTCAATTGCATTTGATTACGGTTACTGTTAAAGTTTATTTTAAATTAAGCTAACGACCCTAGGTCAATATACAAGACAATAATAATATACTTAAATGTAGTAGGTACTATAATATTATGCTGAGTGTTATTTGATGTGGTAGGTATTGTCAATTCTATTATAAGGTACGAATATTTAGTTGCCAATTATAATTTGAATTCATTAAAAAAATCACTATGAATTTTAGATCAAATTAATTACGATGTAGTTACAGAAATTATGGTGTTATCAAAAAATTTATTGTAAACGTATCGTTATAAATGTTGTCTTCAATAAAGTTAATAGTAAGTCTTAATTGTTTGATTAATTTTAGTTATCCTTTTCCTAATTCTATTATAAACCCCTAATTAAACGTTGAGTCAAACGTACTTAAATGCTGCGTTTATTTTATTTACCTTTTTCTATATAATACATAAATTCTTGAGTCATGGGTCAGTTTACAAACGTAAAAACTCGTAAACACACACAACCTGACCCTCAACGACTATTATGCAAATATTTGTTACGTGCAGGAATCGAACACGCGACACAGGGTGCAGACACTGCGCCAATGGTGTCGTCCAAACAGAATTTTAAAAAATAGGATGCTTCATTAGTATTTACAATAAGTTGGAATTGACTTAAAGCACAACATAAAGTAGATGACAATTTTATAACGAAATCGTTTTTATAGTTTTTTCCATTTTGATGCATTCCTTGAAAGGAGTTAATCTGGAGCAAATTTTAACGAACTGGCAAGCCTTAGGTTAATACTGGGTTGATTTTGAGTTATAGCAGTTATGGTTATGCCAAGGACTCTCCTATCGTTGGTTTAATGCTCTAAGCTCCTATCGAAGAGTACGTGCTACGCAATATCAGGTACATTTTATTTTATAGTAGGTAAATGCTGGCAATGCCAGACATGAATCAAGGGTCTAATTAGATTACAATAATTATATTGTTACTCTGTGGACCTGTCAGCTACGTTTTATAGCTTGATAAACTTTTATAAGTTCCTTGATAAAAGGAGGCTTTTAAAATAAATAAATAGGAGATCGAAGAACCATTAACATTAAAACTATATTATAAGTCTTGGTTTTATAAAATGTTTTACGATAATCGATAATACATTTTTAGATTACTACTATTATTAGACTTTTTATAGTGAGTTCATTCTGTCCGATTGTGATCTACTCGTGCGACTCGTGCGGAGTCGTGTAGTGCGTGGCTGCCGCTTTGCTAGCTGGCAACACTGAAATTAAAATGTCAAAAAGATTCTGGGACGCCGTTTTTCTTTCTAGTGCCCTAATGCTTGTTGCTTGTTGTTTGTTTTACGGTTTCTTTACGAAATAAACATAGTATCTCTTTGAATTCTGAATATATCTCTGACAAATAACATACATAATTTAGTCAGAATGGCAACCATAGGCCCGAAGAAGGATGGAGGGCCTAACATCGACTTTTTTCAATCACCGGAATCACTAGCACAATTTGACCAAATTCGCGTTTGGCTACAAAAGAATTGTAAGAAGGTAAGCGGAATTTTAACAATACTAACTCAATAATGACGTTTTTATCAGTAAATGCAGTGTGCATTTGCGATAAACAACTGGAGGCAAGATGTATTTAAAGTCATTCACATTATCACATATCAAACCCATAAAATAAACACTCAGATAAATAATGTATTAAAACAACGTGTTTCGCTCTCTCCTTAATTGTTTACGAGCAATTTTGAAGATGTATTTAAGAATAAAGCTGACAATATATTGGTGAAAGACCTAAGTCATGTCTAAAATCAAGAAAAGTAGAGCTAAGATATATTGGACAAAAGCTTCACTAAACAGTACATTATTTCTGAAAACAAGTAGGAATAAGAAATTTAGTCTTTATTGAAAACATCTGGAGAAGTACTGGTCACAGATGAAGAGTGGTCACCTTCCCTGAAGTGTAAACTCTTTGTCAGGTGCATTCTGATTTTATAACCTACAGTGCTCATATTTGATCAGTGACCAACCTGGCCAAGTGTAACTAGAAGTTGTCAAACCAAACAACTCCTTATTTCAATGGTGTATTGGTTACTTTTCCTTTGATCATACTTACAGTTTCAACATACATATTGTTATTATTACCATCCATATTCTCATATTATTTCAGCATGTGCAGACAGATCCGCCAACAAAAGAAGGCTTGGCTCAACTCGTAATCCAGCTCATTCAATATCAGGAGAACAAATTAGGAAAGAATGCCTCAGACCCTCCATTTTTGAGGCTTCCGGTAAGTTTTGTTTGTTATTGTATGGTCAGCAACAAAAGTCGATTAACAATGTTACTTTTACATATCATTTAAAAAGACATGAAATAACACAATTCTCTGCTATTCAGAATTTTAAGCAATACCTAAGAGTTCATTTTATTTCCATTTTAAAACCAATTCAATCAATTTAAATATCTGAAATGTTAATCTACTTTTGTTGCTGACAATGTATGACAAATTTTTTTGTTTGCCAGTCTATAGGTGGAAACTTAACCGTAGGTGCCTTTATAGACATTGAAAGTTCTTTTGACAGAATAAATTGCCAGTATCAGTCATTGATAGAATGGTTGGTGCAGCAGCTCAGTAATTGGCTGTTGCACTGAATGTGTCAGATTTCATTCACACCCAGAACTAGTATTTGCTTAGCCTACTTTTTAGGGTCTGTTGTTTGTGTAAGTGAGTTTAGAGGACTTGAGTAATTCATAGTGTGGTAAAACTATGATAAAGGTTGACTAGGCATATAGGCACTGAATGGATTAACAACTTGTCAAAATATTATGCTTCTCATTTGACTGTGAACACCACCACATAACATATCATTGGGAATATTGGGATGCATCATTGGATTATCATGGTGGCAAGCACAACTGTTGAGTGTGGAGCCCTGGGTTCAAATCCCAGGTCGGGTAAAAAGTGTTATTGGATTTTTCCATTAGGAATTTCTCAGTAACCACCCCATGCCTCGGAAAGCAAGTAAAGCCGTGAGTCCTGCGCCTGATCTCTCCCTGGTTGTGTTGGTTTGCCGTTTCATCGGACTATGAGGGAATTGGGGAGTGCACCAGTGTTTTCTCACACACTGTCTCCTGCGTAATGGTCTAGTCTGCATTAAGATTATCCGCCGCAATGAAAATTAGTCTGGAGAATACATACATTTACAATGGATACCACTGGGTTGAGTGGGTTGGTTATGCAGACAAAACTAATATATGCATTTAAAGACACATTATGTGAACTCATAAGGAATCCCTTTACAATAGTAGTGAGTTGACCAATGTTCAACGCAAGAACTGATAGTAAACCCCTTGCAATATTAGACTTTATTTTATTTTAATTATTTGTTAAAACAACCATAACATACATATTTTATATTGTACATTTTTTGTTAGTCCAGGTTTTTGTCAGCATTGAACATATTATGTAATTTATTGTCGTGTAATTAGCATAGATATAAGTGATTTGGTGAAACACTGTAAGCTTATATGTTTACAAATAAATAAATAAATTCACTTTGTGAAAATTGTAAGTGTCTGCCTCAATGATTCAAATGAAGCAGACCGGTGACAGACACCAGCAGACAGAATAAAAAGATAACAATAAATAACAAGTTAAACATAGCCAAACAAATTTTATTCCAGCCAAGTCTAGTTTAATTATTCAACACAAACCTACTACGATAAACAAATTCAAACTTTCCTAGGGCATAATGATCAACAAACAAATTTTAACGCTAGTAGGTAAATAACAAAGTTCAACTTTAATAATTTGCTGCGTTTGCAAAAACGAATTGGTTTTCAGGCAGTCCTTTGGCCCCGGTTCCTTCTATTGCGAATAATGAGCCTGCTTCGGGTTGTGTGTTGAGTTCTGCTTGCGACAGGCCCACCTTACTGGTCGTCACAAATAGGGTGGATAAGTCGTGACCACCCCACATTACTGATGTTACTTTGGCAGCTGGAAGCCTGTGTTGTTCCAATAGTTTACCGGCTCTAGAGTCAATCTTTATTACCTGTAACAAAAAATTGAGATTATTGTGATTGAAGGTAATGTCAGTTTAAAAATTAATCTATGTACACATACATGTTCACACTATTGCAGATACATAGCGCGCGCGTGTCCATATCACGTGTATAGAAAATTGTGTGTGTCCATGGTGCTGCCCATCTATTCTGTAAAATCTTTCTTGGTAAATTAAGTTGAGGTCAGCTGTCCTCACACTCATACTCACTTCACCTAAATTCACCTAAAGAATAGTAGCAGTGCAGGGAGCCTCCCACCATCTCTTAAAATAGTATTATTTTTATATGGGGGTCTGTATGACAAACCCTTATTATAATGGCCACGCGTAGCTATATTAAATAAATTAAACAAGCCGCCCCTAGTATCTAGGCGTTTTGAAAAATAACCACAGAGTATGAGAATCAGACTTATCCATATCTTATGTGAACAGATAAAATATTCACTGTTTATATAATATCTGTTGGTATGATCAATTACCTTCCAACCATTGAAGCAGGCGACCCATAGATTTCCGTCTGTATCAATGGTCATTCCATCCGGAAACCCAGTAACATTGTTGGCTTGGAAACTGAACAGTGTCCTTCTGTTGCCTGGAATTTGATAAAGTACAGCTGGTTACTTACTGCTGCCCTTTGTATACATACTGTAATATTTATCCCTTTTCATTGGTACTGTTTTTTCTTATACACGGCGAATCATTTGTGATCGTGTGGGTATATTTTCATAGTAGCCACAAGCTTTGTGGCTCAAATCGAGTCGTAATGTATACTTCTATATTAATGTTGTAAACCTGAAGAGTTTGTCTTAACTCGCTAATGTCTGGAACTACTGGCCCGATCTTTCTCTTATAAAATGCTACGTTGTACCTCAAGAATAAATAGATTAAAGGCTATATTTTATTTATTTGACAATTTCGCAGTAAAAGCTATAGTTAGTCAAATATATAAAAAAAAGCTTATAAAAACAACCATAATACCAATTACTTACGGATACAACCATCTTCTAGGTCAAAGTCAAATACGTCGATATTTCTCGTCGGAGTGTCGATGTAGAACATGAACTTATTGTCGGCAGTCCACGCGATGCCGTTGGAGATGGTCACGGGGCGAACCTTCTCCATAGGGTTCAGGTAGTTGTGCTCATCCATCATGTATAACGTAGCTTGATCTTTGTCTACATTATCGTCCACTTCTTTGCCCATTGTACCTGGATTAAAAAAAAGTGATATAATTTTTTATTCTCTGACATCATCTATACCTTTAAGTTTCACTTGGAGGACAATGATGACATAATGATATACGGATACCTATAGTTAATTTACGATAAATTCTGTTATTGTGTTTTAAAGCTCTTTTATGTAGTTCTACCCAACTAGAAGAAGCTGGAAGGAGGGTTATGTTTTTCGAGTGTATGTTTTCTTTGGCACGCTCTATAGTTTAGAAATTTGACCTAAAATTGTCATTAATAACAGAGACATCGTGAGACTTCACTACAACTAAAAATATTACAACCGTGGTTTTAGAAAACATTAATTTATCAACTAAATACTTACCAAACCACAGTCTTCCTTTAGCGTCGACCTTGCCGTCGTTACATCTGTTGTCTGGTAGACCCAAGTCAACAACGCTCAATAGTCTCAGAGAACCGTCGCCGTCCTGTGCATCCCATGGTAGGAAGTATAGTTCCGTTCTGACTGATATTAGGATCAGCTTGGGATAGTCCTTGACTGTCACTACTAATGAGACTGGCCCGTAACCTAGAAATTGCAAATAATATGTTATTCTTAAAGTGTCTGGTAATGGAGGGAATATCAGTATAAAGCCAAAAACTGTCAGCTAATGATTCTATGTGTAAGTTTGTCTGTATTTTTTGGCTTGTGGTGAGAAATAAACGTTATATTATTATTATTAAAATATGCATATGTATAATTCTCGAAGTAACGTGTTTTGTGGTATGAATATTCTATTTTTTCGAATAGCAGTAGCAATGGCCCTACCCAATTTTCTAGGACGGCAAATCAATCTAAAGGGGTTGGAGGGGCTAGTACTAGAAGTAGCAATCTAGATCCAAGAGCATGTTCTAATCTATAAAATTACTTTACTTTAGGTCCTAGTGTAGATTGAGCCCCAATGACTTGGGCTCTTTTCGCGTCGTGTATGTACATGCAACGAACATTAAACTGCCCAGTTCAGTTTTACGCAACTGATATTTTTGTAGGATATCACTAATAGGATCATTAGATATCCTTGTAAGGCTTTCCACCTCTGTTTCTACTAACAGAAGTCTTATAAATTCTTTTCTTAATAGTCTTTTATTCATTCTCCCAATGACATAATAATATGAGTGCATCATAAAGTCATAACAATATTGATAGAAATAATGATATGTGATGGGCAATTTATTTTAGATAACAAAGACTCATAATAACTTACCTTATAACTACATAATAGTACTTCACTGTAGCACTACCTAAGTCAGTAGTCAGTTATTATATTACACTGCTTTGTTACACTAGTGGGCCTAAGCGCAAATGCTAGGCTGGTCTTGGGGTTGATTCCCAGGTCGAGCAAAGTGTGATTGCATTTTTCTGTGAAATTCTCAGTAGCAGCTCGGAATTAGGATTTGTGCCTGGTTATTAACAATAGGCTCGCCTATTCGCATAGTTCGCCATATTGGCGAACTGTGGGTGTACATTGCTACACCGGGGAATACAGGCTTGATGGTATATGTGAGGTACTTACCAATTGTTTTTGAGGTAATATTAGCAGTTTCCGCATCAAATCTGTACACCTGTTGTTCGTGTATATCTACCCAATAGAGTGCATTCTCTGTGGTTGACCAATGGGGACCCTCGAAGTGTGTACCGCCTTTCTGCACCTGTTTTATATAATTTAAGTTTTCAATAGCATAAATTACACAATATATTAATCATATTATCCACGCTTATACGTAGTAATGATTATAATGCACGCAGGTCATACGTATGTGTAATACGTATAAATATTGAAAATTCAACAATAAAGCTATAGATTTACAGTGTATAATGCTTTGTTGCATAAAAATCCCGTGTTGTTCCCACCAATGGGCGGCCGGGGCCTTAATGCATTGAGATGGCAAAAAACTTGTCAAAATTGATAACACAATGCTAGTACTTATGCTAATCAAGCATACCTAAAAATATTTTAGTCATGTATTTTAAAACATCAAAGTATTTGTTTAACAGACACATCATACTCGTATGTAGGTACTAAACTTATTTTTTATTTTTTTGTAGTATCATCTGGTTTTTCTCTAGTAAAAAAAACTTGTTTTTTTTTTGTGAATTTTGCTTTATTTCATACAACACTAGCTAGAAGTAAAGTACACCATAAACATAGCTAAACATTCGGCAATAGTGAATCTTTGCAATAATCTTACTTTCTATGAGATGTTTTTTTGTCTTCGGTAATCTCTGGTAGCAGTGAACCAAATACAAAAATTGTTTGCTTGTTTACAATCCTGTTACCAACAAACAATGCGTGTAATCATCGTACACATTGGCGTATCTAGAGTTAGTTTTCAGGGCCCCTAAGATGCATGGCCGATGCGATGCAATACGGTCAGGCGGAAGGTGAGCCCTACAGCCTGAGGTGGGCACAAGACCAGAATGACCCCCCCCCCTATATACGCCTATGATCGTACAACATAGATAAGTCTTCCTCCATAATGTTTATACACTGAATAGTTTCGTTAATCCCCAACTTTGGAAACGTGATTGGTGATTACTGAAAGTTATTTTGAAAATAGTGACCAACAGGTCAAGTTCCAGCCACTGTTTACTTGTAACCAACCACTCGAAGTAATTGCTAGAATCATTAGATCTTTATATGTTTCTATTTAATTTAAAATCTCCCTTCACGTAATTTTCCCAAGGGAATCTCCCTGTATAATATACGGGGAGGTAAGATATCAACTCACCTCGAGCTTACTGTAGGAGTTTTTTGTAAACAACGCTACAGGACACAGGACTGCTTAATTATGCTCGTTGACAGATAACAAACAATCGCTTCTAACGAGTTTGTATATTTATTACTTAGAAAGTGAAACCCAAAAAAACTTATCAATGCAAAACGACATTTTTAACTAATCTACATTCTACTTACATTTTTAATAAGCGGAGTAGGAGGCTTGTAGGCTAAACAGTTCACTAATATAACAGAAAGAACGAACTCCCTTATTAACACGATCATTGTTCGTATATTTATTCTAACACTGTTTGAACGTTTGGTGCTCGCGGCGTCTCGCACGACAATCACCCGCCGCGAGCCAAGTGCTGCAGTAACCGGTCACTGGTGGTCTTGAGCCAGTGAATGTATCGATCTAGCTGTGGGTGTAGGTCCAACTTTAAAAAACTTACATTAGCGTGCGTCATCATCATTCTATATGTTGATTGTCGTGCTTTACGTCTCGCACGAATTTTTAATTAATTAAAATATGCACTGTAATAAAAAATAAAGATTGATAGAAAAACAATCTAATTATTACGTCTTTAGTCTTTACTTAAGAATTATATTGTTTTTAAGTAAGTTTGGAGTATTTCGACCATTATTTCCATACGTAAATTACTTTTTGCAAGGGGCAACTAAGTATATTAATTTTTGTTTTTTGTATATGATGTTCAAAACTGCCTTTTAATGGCCTAAAAAAGAAATAAACGATTTGACTTTGAAGGCAAAAGCTGGTTACTGCTCGTATTTTATTAGAATTATCTGGCAGTAGGATTCCAAAAAAAGTTGATAACCGTTTGAATCTGTCAATATCTTAAGATAAGATTAATCTAAACTATTACGTTGGGAGTCTTATATCTTCAAGACGACATTTATAGAAAATAGAAATATATTTATTGTTACAAAAATAATTACACAGTTATAATTTTAACTTGTGAACTCCACACTAGGTCTAGCCTGTCTCGTCTAGCCTGTCTAGCCTGTCTCCTTGCGAGTTTTAAACAATTTGTGGTACCAGGGTCGATACAGTATTGTAATTATTTATTACATCTTATAAAATTATTGTAGAAAACAAAACAAATAATAAAGACTTTCAAAAATAAAAATAAAAGACATTTAATTAACTAAAACAAAGAGTAAAAACTTATAACAAGGATATCCACATGATCTTCAAATTCACGTTTTCAGATGTTAACTTCATTTATTGTTCACATTACAGTCGGAAGGTCGCACTCCGATATTCTGTCACGGCTCAAAACACACGATTCCGCGGAAGTGTGACCTCAAGCAAGGCCGTTCACAATTTATGTGACATCTTAGGAAATTTCTTTAGCTCCTTTTTTCCCCTTTTATTTCCAAATTGTTTTAAACCTACGTTGTTTTCCTTCCGTAGTTACAAAAGTTCAAAAAATAGTCTTTGATGACGTTCTGTTTGTGTTTATTTTTTAATTAAAGCCTTACTGTAGAAACCTATTTTGCTTAAATTAGAAAATATACTAGCGGACCCACCTCTGCTTTCCCGCATGGGTCCATTCTCAAAACTAACGCTTTAACGATTGAATAGAGTGAGCAGAAATTTCGCACACATATAGTTATTTAATTTAGTTAAACACATACCTACATAATTTTTATCCCGTTTTTGTGTAATTCCAATTTAGCACATGCAATTTCAATTCAATTTCTCATCCGATTTTTCGGGTTTCATGCTGAAGTTAAAGTCACAAGCGTAATTAGCAGCCATGAACATAAACATTAAGTTCCTGTCTGTAGCCTCACCATGGCCGAGAGCTAACCAATATCGACACACATCCGACAAACAACACGACTTGCCATGTAAACTGTAACTGTTACAAACGTAATCACCATTACTTCCTCCTTACAATTGTATTATCTTGCCCTTATTACTTCACTTCACTTAGTTTCCCTCCATTATTCTTACGTTTGATTACAAAACTATTATTGCACTAGCTTTGGCTCGCTGCTTGGTACGCGTAGAAGTCACGTAACAATAAATCATGACCCCATGACACTTGCCAATAGTATAGCTTTCTATCAGTGTATTTTTTGTAATAGGACCTGCCCCCCTAGCCAAGTCACAAACGATAATCGTAAACGCTCGGTAGGTACCAATAGATTTTCAACCTAATACCCAAGAGCCTTAAGTTGAAAATCTATTAAAGATTTCTAAGCGTTAGCGACTGGAACGAACGAAAACGCTATGCAATCTTCATTAGATCTTCAACTTAAAACCAAGCACATAAAGTTGAAGATCTATTAAAGCCTACTCAGCGTTTGCGTTTATCGTTTGTGACTTGGCTAGGGGGACAGTACTGCCAGAGATTACCTTTTACAAATAAATAAATAAATAAATAAATAAACAAACAAACTTGAACTTTTTATAGTATTCCTATACAAGCAGATATCTTAGGGAATATTGTAATAGCAATTGTTGCCTGCACAAACCATGAAGGAACCTTCATTTTAAGCGGCTTATGAAAATAGAAATTCTGCGCTGATCCCAAAAGAAATGGGTTGGATGATGATTCTGATGATTCTTTATAAATAAGTATTGAGCTTTGTTCTGCCAAAACGAGCCAACGCCCAAAATTATTTAAATTAAATTAATTGAAAATATAATGATGGTTACGTTAATTATGAACACCTACTTCATTATATAAATTTACTGCAAAATATTAACAGCGAACCGAAACAGATTAAATGGGAGTGCATGAAGAATTGAAATGGCTTCATAATATTATTTATTAAGTCTAAACATTTTATTTAGTGATACATGTGTATCCATATGTAACTCTCAGTATAATTTTGCAATGCCAAATGGCCTATTGTTAAATAATTGCTACTTGTTGCCTAACATGGTTTACAATGAAGTATTTTAACAAAATTAATAGTGTCTATGGCCTTGAACTTGACGCGAATTATATTGTTTATAGACATGGGTCTCAATTTATTTGATGTTCGTACTAGCTTCTTCCGGCGATTTCATCCGCGCGATTGCGGATTCCTAATTCTTTTGATAATAAAATATAGTCTATTAGTCAGGCATAACGCGAAAGACATGAAGTAGCCAAATAACTTTATAAATCGGACTTGTAGTTCCGGAGATTAGTTTATTATTTAGAGAGTTTTAGGTAGTGAACTGCCTCGTTAGCTTAGTGGCTCTAAGCGCGACTGTTACGCGACAGGTCTTGGGTTCGATTCCCAGGTCGAGCAAAAGTGTTATTGTGTTTTTCTATGAAATTCTCAGTAGCAGCTCTGAGTTACGATTTGTGCCCGGTTAGTGGCATTAGGCTCGCTCCTATTACATGGAACCTATACATGCCGGCGAACTGTGGTTGTATATTGATACACATCTGCCTAACCCCTTGGGGAATACAGGAGTGATGGTATGTTTCAGGTAGTTTAATTTACAGCATAGGCACATCTCATTAGAATTATTTACTTCGATATTATGTAATGACCGAATTTATTTATATTTCCAGATGAAAGCATTCATGGACATGAAGCCGGGCGGCTCCCTGTGTACGGTGCTCGCCACCATGTTCCGTTTCAAGTCGGAGCAGCGGTGGCGCAAGTTCGACTTCCAGGTCGGTAAGGTATGCACTGCCCCGCACGCCGCCTCGCTCACCGCCGCCCCCGCCAGCCGCCCCCGCCGCCCCCGCCGCCCCGCAGACCTTGCTCCGCACCACGCGGCTCTATAACAATGCATCACTTGTTCTGTCACAACATGGGTCTGATTACTACCTGAGTATTACTGTACCCTGTTTCAAGGCAATAAAGTCCTTTTTAACTTAGGACATTTCGATTACATCTGCCTATTCCTTCGAAGGATACAGGGGTGTTGCTATGTTATTGAATTAATTGCAAATCTCAAAAGAGGAGGCCATTTTCTGGATAAGCCATTAAACAGAATACGTTCATTACTTGAATCTGAATGACATAGTTGTCTCAAACATATACAATATAAGAGACATTGTGACGCAAACTTTTTCCAACGTTTCAGTTAATTATTGTAGACACCCCGGAGTGAAAACTTTTGTTCCTTAAAGTTATTTTAAAAAATCTGCTGTTCCACACAAAAGCACAATATCTACACGGTCAAACTGTTTCAAAGGTGTCTAAATGCGAACAAAATCGTGACTAGTTTATAAAGTAATATTTAACAGATATAAAAATAAAGCGAATATTGAGATTTCCCTTTGCCGAGCAGTGGGACAGACAGTATAGGATAACTCAAATTGTATATTTAAGTCTTTTATCCTTTCTTAATTTAATCTCAAATGTCAGACGCGTGTTGTCACTAGTTCAAATGCACGAAATGAAATGAGGGTATTAAATTAACTTATAGGTATAATCTATGCCTTAGATGAAGTATCCTCTGGACGGAGCTTTTGAGAGGAAAACGTATGCAATTCTTGTAAGTGTGCGTGACTAGGGAAGATAGCTAAGCATAATAATATCGATAAAATGTATTGTCACCGATTTTTTTTTCTTAAACATAGTTTATGATATAGGTCGCTTTTTTAACAACAATGCATTTGAGCGAAACCGCTAATAAAAGCTAGTGCTCCAAGAAAATGGGAGCATTTTGAAATATAGACGCATAATCAAACATTTTCATAGATTTATTTAAATAAATAAATATACTCATTTGATAGTTTTGATTATTTCAAGAAATCATTTATTTATAGATTCACTAGTTCCCTGAAATAGACAGAGGGAACAATACGTAATTTCGCATACGAATAGCGGTAACAAGTTATGGCTCCATCTAGAGAATACTTAATCTAAGATCTACACAATCTAGAACAAAATCAACTAAAATTTTCAAAAAAACAAAATTTCTTTTTATTATTACTTAACGTAAGTACTTAAATATTTTAAGAATTTGCTCCTATACAAATTTAGTATCAGAACTTTTTAAGAGCAACTTAGAGCACAATTTATTAAATAAATTCTTTAGTGATGTGTTGTTATTGATCACATTTTTCTAGATCACACACACGGGATCTTAGAGTAATGTTCGATTTCCACCAACCGGGCGGTGTCGGAGCGCATTTACACAGTGCTACAGAAAATTCAGACTTCTGCATAATGATTAAGGTTCATGTTTGCATGGAATTTATACTGCTTGCTTTACGGACCTAACCGAGTTCCAGGCCGTATGAATAGCATGCAAAAATAGACCTTAACTATTATGTAGAAGCCTGAATTTTCTTTAGCACGGTGTAAATGCGCTCCGACGCCGCCCGGTTGACGGAAATCGTACATAACATTTGACACTTGACGACTTCTCTTGCTTGAAGGTAGCAGTTCCCAATGTTCTCATTCTCTGTACCATTTCATGCAAGGGTCATTATGTTGCAGGATACTTGTTCTGGGATTACTGAACTGTGGTAGAACTGTGTGTAAATAACGGGCACTTCCAATAACACGTACTTTGTGTGTGTTTGTGTGATTAATAACCTTAACTCTTTGTTATGTCACTAATACATTGTGGGATGTTGAATCACCTTTACTGTCTGTATTGCATGTGTTAATATTATCTTCATCTACAAGTCTTGGGATTTTTATGAAACATTGTTTTTCAGCATTATTTTGGCGTGTATTTGTTTGAAGTAATTTATTGTGAAAAATGTCACATTTCCTTTAATTTATTCACCTCACTTTTAAAAAGAAAAAAAAATCGAACAGTTTTATCCTACTACTATTATAAAGGCGAAAGTTTGTATGTATGGATGTATGGATGTTTGTTACTCTTTCACGCTTAAACGGCTGAATGGATCTGGATGAAATTTGGCACAAAGATAGATTATAGTCTGGAATAACACATAGGCTACTTTTTATCCCGGGAAAATGTACGGTACCCGTAGGATAACACATCAACTGTGACGCGGACGAAGTCGCGGGCAGAAGCTAGTTAGAACATAATTATCTATACTTCTATACTTAATTAGTATTATAAAGAGGAGAGATTTTTTTGTTTGTTTGTAACGAATAGGCTTCCAAACTACTGGACCGATTTTAACAATTTCTTTACCAATAGATAGCTTCATTATTCCTGAGTAACATAGGCTATATTGTTATATACCCTATTATATTAATGCGGGTGAAATAAGCCACGCCCAAGAAATCGCGGGCAATTCGCTAGTACCTAATAAAATACAAATAAGATTGAACTTCACCTCTTCAAAGACCATAATCTAACACTAAACATGTTTCTGTCCCCTCCCCCCCACTCCCACATTTTCAGAACCCCTCCCGCAAGGACCTGAATGTGCAAATGATGATGGAGATCGAGTCTTCGCTGCTCGGTGCTGAAGTGATCCGTTCGCCGTGCGTGTTTATACGCCCGGAGGTCGATAAAGCGACTGCGAATAAGGTCAAGGATATCGTTGTTAATCATCAGGGAGAGATTTGCGGTACGTATATTTGGAAAAAGTGTGTGTATAGAAAATTTGTAAAGAACGCGTTCATACGAACATACCGAGTTCATTTCTGTTCTTCTGGTCATAACTGACCTCGGTGAGAGAAAATACCATGAGGAAACCTGGACCTATAATTAATATAAGTTTGTAATCGCTAATCTGCGCTGAGCAAGCGTGGTGATCAACTGTCGGGCCTTTTCATAGCGAGAAGCCTTTGCTCTACAGTGAGACAATAATAGGCAGGAATTTGTTGTGGGGTGCAACAACAGATCTTAAAAAAAAAAAACAAACATTCTCATTTCGTGTAGTATACCTAACTTGTAGTATTCATGTTTTATTTGTTTGAGGCGCGGTAGATTCTCGGTAAACTTCTATCGGCTCATACCTAATGACGAAATATATTGTACAATGTTAGAAGACGAAGAGGAGGCGACGCACATCGTGTACCCGACGGTGGACCCGCTGGAGGAGGAGTACGCGCGGCCCGTGTTCCGGCGCTCCAACCACGTGCTCGTGCACTGGTACTACCTGCCTGACAGCCACGACACCTGGGCGCAGGCCGAACTGCCGGTACGTGTCTAGTCTATGTAGCTACTGAGTATTTGTTAGGATTTTGTGATATGGCAGTTTTGTGATTTGTGAAAGTGAAATAAAAGTCAAATCATTTATTTGAATTAGACCATTAAAATGCACTTTTGAACGTAAATTACATGAAAATAATAATAATAAGAGAAGGTATTAAAAAGGTAGTTTCGTGTGGAGAAGAATGGGCAAGAAAATCCATCTTTAGTCGTAAGTTTTGTCTTTTATTGCTAAAGGAGGCTTCATAGAAGGCTCCGGGCCTTCTATGAATTTGGATTTCATTTTGAATGCCTACAGAGTTATTACAATGCCCTTCCTTCATGTAAACGTAACTCCAGAATGTATCGTGGGTGCGTTTACAAACACACAAACAACCAGACCCGGGACGACTTCCTGGCCATACAAATATTTGGTCTTTGCGGGAACTGACATCGAGACAGCACTTAGTTATTGAGCCAACATAGCATAACATATTGAGTAAATATTTTTTTTTATAAATTACTCTGTGCGTACAGGTTGAGGTGCCAGAGACGGTGAGTTGGGACTGCAACCGCGCGGAGCCGTGGCGCGTGTCGGCGTCGTGGGCGCTCGACCTGCCGCAGTACAACGAGTGGATGAACGAGGAGGACTACGAGCTCGACGCTAACGGCAAGAAGAAGGTACATCACACACATTACTCTCTGATCATTTATTTTTGGTGAAAGCGTTCCGGCCACGTCGTGAGCCTAAACTGTAACAGGCGTACACACTAGAACCTCGTACTGTATCACGCATGTTATTACGGTTACAGCTCGCTTACGAGTACCCCGCTTTGAGTCAATGAGTGTAACGCGATGTCTTAATCTTCTAGGTCCACAAACTGCGTCTGTCGGTGGACGATCTGATCCCGGGCGGCGAGCCGTCCAGCAAGTCCAAGAAGGGCAGCAAGAGAAAGCGCTCGCCCTCTCCACCGCCACAGAAACATGGCAAACGAAAGAGGTATGATTTCTCTAAGTAAAAGTAGATTATTTTTTGTTTGGCCCAGTGTTGGACCAAAGCTTTCCCTTCTTTTTAAATTAATCTTTTCCTGCGCCACTTTGAACCACTCTTTTGGCTGGGAGCTTCCAGGTTAACTCCACTTCTTTTTGTACATCTTCTCCGCTTCTCTCCTATCAATACGAACCGTTAGGTGCAGCGCAGACGACAGACTATCCGTGACACACTTTTTAGTCTGTGAAAATAGAACCTAGTATGCAAACCTATGCGCGCCATGCAGACTTTTTGTGCGCCGCAGACTCGATCGCACAAAAAGTGTGCCGTCTGCGCTGCACCTTATAAAAAAAAGGGTAAATGCGAGATGGATTCGCACCCTGAGCGTTCCAAGGTTTCACACTTTTCTAGGATACTTTCCAAGGTGTTCTAACTTTCCTCGATGATATGCAAAATGCAAGCAATCTTTTTAATTACTCCTTATCCAACAGTCGTATAACTAAACGTCGGGAAAACGACGTAGATGAAGAAGAAGACAACGCTTCCAGGGACAACACTGATGCTGCGCCCACGCCGGAGAGCGAACGAGCTGCTGAGCGTGAGTATTATAACATAATGCACTTTACATATATTTTTTACAATTGTACCTTGCACAAACCATAAAGGAACATTCATTTTAATTTTAAGCAGTTTTTTTTTCCATAAGGGTAATTCTTGACTCTAGTCTAGGTCAATGGTGACAAAGACATTTTTTTTTTCATTTATGTAGTTGTTACACTTAACGACTGTTGAGTTAGAAGGTTGTAACTAAAGGCGTAAGTTATTTATAAACTTAGTTCAATTTTAATACTTGGTAAACACCGGACGATAGTATTGAAAGTATCGCTACTTCGACTACGTCATCTTGTTCTCTTTCAGTATGTAGTGAATAACCGGCCTAAGGGCCTATCCCTATCTCTTAAAACAGATTTATTTTAATATTACTTTGCATTGGATTTTCAACGGTCGACTCAGGGCCGAGAGTTGAAAATCCAAAAACTGCAATTACAAAGTAATATTAATATAGAACTGTTTGAGATGGTGGTATAGGGCTGAACATAATAATGTCAATAACATAATGTATCGTATGACAGCGGCGGCTCCGGCCCCGGAGCCGCCGGCGGTGAGTGAAGCCCCCGCCACGCCCGCGCCGCCGCCCGACGCACACGACGACGACCAGGCCAAGCACAGCGACTCCAACACGCAGGTTCGACTCCTATAACTATACTACTATAATAATATCACAAACTCCTACTTATAATCCACTGACTACAAAATATTTAGATTGAGAATTTATATAATATGATCAAACATAGTCAAAGGCTTCAATCAAACGTATTAAATATATTAAAAAGGAAAATGTGATATAATGTGGCACAGCTGGCTTTAATGATATTAATTCTATTTTAAAATCGTAATTTAATTGTAAAATATTTCATATTTTTTAGGAAATTAGTAATGAATGATTTTCGTAAAAATCGGAATGACACAAAATTAAAAAAAAAAAAAATGTGCCCATGTCCATGATAACGTATGTGGGAGTGTGTGACTGTGCGTGTAAACATGAAACAACTAAAAGATGGCATCACTTAATTTAAAGAAGAACAAAATTATCTAAAAGAAAATAAATCATATTTTATGTTGAAGAATAAACTTCATTTAGAAATATTCAAGCATTGTAATCGTCAAACCTTACATATGTGTAATATGTTACTCCCAGGAAACGCTAACTAAAGAGGAGCTAGAAGACAACGTGACGGACCAGACGCACCACATCGTGGTTCCGTCGTACTCGGCGTGGTTCGATTACAACTCCATACACACCATCGAGAAGCGCGCGCTGCCCGAGTTCTTCAACGGGAAGAACAAGTCTAAGACGCCCGAGATATATCTTGCTTACAGGTATCTTTATTACGCGTTTTTTTTTAAGTGAAAACTTCTGTAGCGGCGTTGTACACTTTTTTTCAAAAAATGATAATTTCGCGTCAGGACACGTGACCTGATCAAAATTCGTAAGATTCTCGATCAGGTCACGTGTCCTGACGCGAATTGTCATGTTTGTGCACGATAGCGCAATAAATAAATATTGTATTCTACCACATAAATGATAGTACTTTTATACTGATAAAGCAATTCCTGCAAAATGATTCCCTAACCATTCCAAAATAAAAAAAAATGCACAACGTTAATATTCAAGTTTTCACTTCTGCCGGTATTCCCGGAGTGCAACCCGTCGTTTTTTTTTGTAATAATAATATGTTGTTTTTTAATAAACATATTTTTAACGTGTTTTGCGTAATTGTTTGCCGTGAATATTTGATTCGGGATGTCATTACACCCGCCGTTCATGCCGCTGTATTTCTTCAAGTATTGTCTCCATAGACTTAGTACATTATTATAAAAATGATCAGCTGTTCCATCCAAAACTGTAATACCTATGTTGTACATTTTTTTTTTGCGGGGCGTTTCTCTTTTTTGTTGGTTTCATCGTGGGGATCTAGATTGAAGTGAAAATGCAAGAATGAATGAATGAATGTGAGAATGTTGAAGTGAAAGTTTCCGTTACCATGTCCCTTCCCGTTGGGTATGCGTGAGCTTTACATTTTATAGTAATGACTGTTATGTCAATGTGCAGGAACTTCATGATCGACACGTACCGGCTGAACCCCACGGAGTACCTGACGAGCACGGCGTGTCGCCGCAACCTGGCCGGCGACGTGTGCGCCATCATGCGGGTGCACGGCTTCCTGGAGCAGTGGGGCCTCATCAACTACCAGGTAGGACGATGTAATTATAACAACCTCATGAAAAACGAGCGTCATAATGTCGACACGGTTGGCGCAGTAGCCGAGCGCATTCAGGGGCAAAATGTCCAATTCTCAAAATGTCCAACGGTGTCAAAATGTCCAATTACCCAAAATGTCCAATGGTCAAAATGTCCAATTCTCAAAATGTCCAACTCCCAAAATGTCCAATCTTTGAGAATGTAGAAAACTTGTTCAATAACTCATCAAAACGCTTTTTTTAATACTTATGACAAATAATAAATACAAAATACTGAAAAAATTGATAACAAAAATAGTGATTTCGGGTATGTTGTGGTCTTCTCTGGTCTTAATTTGTTATTTTTAAATAAAACATATTTTGATTCTTCCAGTATTTTGTATTTATTATTTGTCATAAGTATTAAAAAAGCGTTTTGATGAGTTATTGAACAAGTTTGCTACATTCTCAAAGATTGGACATTTTGGGAGTTGGACATTTTGACCATTGGACATTTTGAGAATTGGACATTTTGACCATTGGACATTTTGGGTAATTGGACATTTTGACACCGTTGGACATTTTGAGGATTGGACATTTTGCCCCTGAACGGCCGAGCGTTCGACTGCTGCGCTGCGTGTCGAACCCTAATCTCTTCAAAGTTAGAGTGAACAGTCTTTTTCTGGGTAAGCTCACTCCATCGTAGACTTTGACTATTCAAAGGTGACATAGTCAAAGTCTAAAGTCAAGAGCTTACCAATCTCGAATCAAAAAAAAAAAAGAGTTCGATTCCCGCACGGATCTAGGTTTTTGTGGACGTGGCTTATGTTTGTAAACGCACCTACGGTACAGGGGAAATTCCTAGAGATTTTATAATAAGCATTTTTATGTAAAAAAAAATGCGTTTTTATTTTCAAATCTAATCTAAAACTTTAACTTTTTCTGATCCATATAACATTGTGTATAACGGTATTTTTTTGTTCTAGCTGGAATCAGAATCTCGCCCTACAGCGATGGGTCCGCCGCCCACGTCGCACTTCCACGTACTGTCCGACACACCGTCCGGCTTGCAGCCGCTCGTCACTCGCCCCACACAGCCGCGACCGGGTAAGTACACCTATTTATTTACTATTCACTTCGCTCCCGTGCAAAGATTTTGTTTGACCCGTAAACTACCCGAACTGAAATATCTCGTAGATCCATCATTGCTGTGTGAAATAATGACAAATAACAATATACAATGTCAATGACCACCTGGAAAGAGTAATTTGTTTTGTGGTTGCTAGTGCCACTACTAGCGGTCCTGTGTTCGTAAAAACAAGCGGATAATCAAAGTACTGTCCTCAAGGCATTGTTTAAAAACATTCATAAAAATCAATCGATTCTTTTTTGGCAGCACAAATATAGTATTAAATTTTTTTTTTAGGTTTTTTTGGAGTATTTATTACTGTCAATGAACTTCAACTCAACGTTAATATTTTTTTACTAATTTTAATCTTTTATATTATTTGTGTTAATTTTTCTAAATTTTAAATATCCTATTGTTGTGTTTTAACATTACCAAACTGCCAGCATTTATTTTAATTACTAGGAGCTTAATTAGGTAACAATATTGTGAATGCTGTAGTCTCTTATAAGTGAAGGAGTACACCTACCTATTGCCTTGTCGTCCTTTATCTAAAAATGCTTTGTGTATACCTTGATTGGAGATACTAAATAAAAAAATAAGTAATTGGTGGAAATAAAGCTATTATTTATTGTATCTAGCTGAGAACGTGCCAAAGGTTGAGCCAGGCTTGCCTAACGGTGCCGAGGCCGGCGCAGCAGCCGCGCCACCCGCCGTGCCCATCAAGCCCGAGCCCTCGCTGGACCTTGGTGCTGCGGCTGGACTCAAGCTCGACCAGGTAACAAACTGGGCTTTACATTTTCATTAATCGAAATATGAGGTGTATGCAGTAGAAAAGTTTTGTTTGACAGCAGAAAAAAAAGAGCTGGCTCTCTGAAAACTGCAACACTATTGAAATTAGTAGTTGTTCAACTCGAGTTTATGTCTAGTACCTATTATAATATATACACATGACTACATAGAAGGATATAGGGGCATGTGTACATAAGTACACATGCTGTACTTACATGAACTCGAGTTACTCGAGTTGACCCATCACTTAATAGAATTAAGCCAGACACGTCTACCGCATGGCAGACGATTAATAGGGCATACTTTCGACTCCTACTGAATAGCAGCGACAGGCATAGACGGAGATGACGGGATAACTTAGAATTCTCATGAAGACTGATTCTTAGCAGCAGTAGACAAATAAAAGTTGAAGCTTACAGTAAATAGACGATCAAATGTCTCTCTCTAAACAGCGGACGGTTCGATCGTCTATTTGTACCTTTAGAAGGCCTCACAGCCTTTGCACCACTTTAGTTTGCAAGCACCGTATATTTACCACTATATCCTATATAATTATCGCACGTAGTACCGTGGCGGCGTCCGCGGTCGCAGCTGGACGGAGCAGGAGACGCTGCTGCTGCTGGAGGCCCTGGAGCTGCACCGCGACGACTGGAACCGCGTGGCCGCGCACGTGGGCACGCGCACGCAGGACGAGTGCATCCTGCACTTCCTGCGCCTGCCCATCGAGGAGCCCTATCTGCATGATGCGCAAGCTGGTATACTGCACTCATTTTAAGATCATCATTATGTCAGATTAATGAAAGGCATGTAGAACATAGATCTGGAGCTAGTTCTTTGCCTTTGGCTCGCTCGATTGTGGAATTGTGGACTAGGCTAATTGAAGGAGACAGTCTGATACAACCCTCAACAACAGTTGTTAAGGCCTATTCAAACCTGAGCGATATTCGCTGCCGCTGTGGGTAGAGGTACATACCGCGCGGGTTTCGCTCAGGTATTTAGTATCAAGTACCGCGGCTAGAGCGACCTGAGCGATATTAGCTGCCGCTGTGGGTAGAGGTACATACCACGCTGGTTACGAACGGTAGCGAATACCGCTTAGGTCTGAACAGTAATATTACCGCATACCCACTGGGTTTTCTCTGCCGCAGACGGTAGCGAATACCGCTTAGGTCTGAATAGGCCTTTATATATGTTTCATCTTGCGAAGGTGAATAATAGTTTTTTAAAAAAAGAACGTTGCGCCTCACTAGGAATTTCTCCTGTATCGTTACTAACATATAAACTCACATACACAAAAAGCCAGACCCGTAACAACTATCTGTAGGTCATACAAATATTTGTTCTGTGCGGAAATCGAAAAAAAATATTTATCAGTACCTATATTTGACGTGTCTCACAGGTGGCGTGTTAGGACCACTAGCCTACCAGCCGATTCCGTTCAGCAAGACAGGCAATCCAGTGATGTCTACAGTTGCCTTCTTAGCGTCTGTGGTGGACCCGCGCATCGCATCCAGAGCGACGCGGGCAGCTATGGAAGAGTTCGCTGCCATCAAGGTAACGTCGTAATGGCCGTTTGTTTACTCTAAAACTGTAAAATGGAATATTGTTGACCTCCCTTATCACCTAACCTAACCAGAAGGTATGGTCTAGTCTAGAATATGGACCTCCGCCCGCGTCCGACTTCTTTTTGGGACCGATTATCGGACTGTTCAGTAATTTCATTAGTCTTTAGATTTTTTTTATAGCACATCTGCATTCGTATATTGGAATTCATATGCTCTAAGTATTTCTTTTCGACAAAAAATGTTCACCGATTATCTGTTGCGGACGGATACCCTAAGAAACTGATCACAATGATTGGAAAAGTATGTACCTTTCGGCTCTGTCACTCTTTATTTAGTCTCAAGAATTAAATGTTCTGTCAACATAAATTGGTGGTATTCCCTCAGGACGAGGTCCCGGCGGCCATGATGGAGGCGCACGTGAAGGCGGCGGGCGCGCACGGGCCCGGCGCCGCGCTCGCCGCCACCGGCATCGCCGGCACCGCGCCCGAGCTGTCGCCTGCTGGTAACATCACACATTTATTCATTTTAATTTTTAGAGATCATAAAAAGTATGTCAGTTTATTGGTGGTGTCCAGTATGCACCACCGTGTATACTACCCGTGCCTGTGGAGCCGGTGTTATTACAGGCACATGAGATGTTTCAACTTTGTCTCTGAAATAGCAACGAATTTGCAAGGCCTCTGGTATTGCAGATGTCTATAGGTAGTGGTGATAACTTAACATCAGGTGGGCCATCGGCTTGTTTGTCATCCAATGACATAAAAAAATACAGTTATCATCACTTTGTTGAGTAACCGCAACAGCTAACATAAAAAATGCCCATCCTAGTAAATTTTAAGCGATTTTATACTTTGTGGAACCATTTGTTAAGTGTCCATCGACCTGCAAATGTTTATGATCAAATAAACCTTTGTTTCCACTAGTACAGTCGGTTGTCAACATTATCTGACCCACCCTAAACACAATCGAAATTGGACCTTCTGCCTATGATAATAAGGTTTAATTTCAATTTATATGAGGTTATCAGTCAAGTTCTCGAGAACTGAGAATGACAAATACAATAATAATACACACACGCAAATTTGATCTTTATCACGTTAGCATTGGGT
Source organism: Caradrina clavipalpis (assembly GCA_932526535.1). Lineage (NCBI taxonomy): Eukaryota > Metazoa > Arthropoda > Insecta > Lepidoptera > Noctuidae > Caradrina > Caradrina clavipalpis. Next base: position 7,305,536 of record OW052108.1, read on the forward strand.
TAAATCTTATAACAACTTGTTATAATATAATAAGTGTAATAGCTTATTTTAATAAGTTCGGTCAAGTAATTCTGGTCTCGTGGTCTGTGTATAAGACTGAGAGTGACAAGTTGCGAGATCAAATCCTGCGACGAAGATATTGTTTTGCTTTCAATTTAGAATTTATTCTAAAAGTATTTCTTGTATTATTGTAAAGAACTATAGACGGATAATCTTCAAATATTTAAAGTTTCTAAAATGGTAATATTTTGGCATAACTTGTAATAAGTGGGTAGTTGAAAAATAAATATTTGTATTCATTGTAAAACTGGTATAAATGCTACTAACTAAGGGTATGCAGTGATAACACGCAAACATATTTTACCTTGCCTTACTAAATTGCAAAAACAACTACTCTTTACAATTTACTTTTGTCTATTTTATAGGTAGTTTTTCTATTATCATGTCTTAATGGAGTGATTAAATAATAATGAAGGGATAAAATACAAAATAATCTATTTGCACTAGGATAAGGTTGGCTGCTTGTGCTGTGCAAGAATAAACTTTATTAAAGTATACTATATGGTTTAAATTCTTTAGTCTTGTGGTCACTAATCGTTGTTTACGTTCGAAATCAAGCTTAACCTAAATATAGCTTCTGCTCAGGTGTTTCTTTTTTAATTATTTTATTATACTTTTTTTACAGTTCTTTAATGGACAACGCATAGAAATAAAACTAAACAATTGCAAATTTAAAATGTTTATCATTTCATTAAAACACTTAGGTAAGATAAAGTAAGTAAATGCTCACATATTTCCAAATTAATATACAATATAGGTATATGAGGATGCCATAATCAAATCTAACCATTTATAAACATTAAAAAAGGCATGTTTATGCTTGAAAGTTTGTTATCGAGAAAATTAATTCATCTGTGAAATGCTTTACAGATTTATAGCTGCCTATTATACGTAGTGAATAAACATGTCATTTAAATAGAAAAAAACTATTTATAACAATAACATCACCACGTAATTGGCAACATTTTAATGGTTTAACAATCTATCCATTGAGCATTTACTTACATGGTGTGTTTAAAAATATCCTAGATTAATTAGTAGCGGAGTGATGGCGCACCGTTCCTTGTTACGTTCATCTTTGTTCGATTTAAATGTTTTTTTTTTCATCAGTGAAGATCACAACATTTTTTTCTCAATTAAAATTTAAATATTCCTGGGCAAAACGGATCCTTCTTCTTCGCGATGAGCAGGTGTCAATGCTATTTTCTGTGCCGGTTTATAATTCCTTATTCCAGCAGCGTGTAAATGTCTTCTCACTGTTTCCACTAAAATATCGTGTTTTATTGCGGTTACACTAATGGGCAATCGCATTCGGGACTATACTTGATGTTTTTTGCCCCTGGACGAATCCGCTGAATATTTACTTTGTCTCCATAACGTCTTAGCTACAGTCGTATTTCTCTAAAACAAAAAAAAAAACATTTTTGGAACCGTTTATGTAACTTGTAAGGAGTGAATGTAATAGTAAAATAGCCAACTACGCGTTCATTAATCACAATCAATTAAATAAAATAGGTATAAAAAAAAAACACTTACTGCTATATTAAGACGACGACCAATCTCTCTAATTCCAATATTCTGCTCATGTAAAAATATGATTTTATGTTTGGTATAGTCATTAAGCTGCGACATGATGCTTTTTTACACCAAATTGCTTAAAAATACTTTACGAGTTATGCGAAACGATTTACAAATGCGTGTGCGCAGTCACTGCTAATAGGCGTAGTGTAACTTGTAGACGAATTTATTATCTACCTCACGAAGCAAATATATGTGAACTTAAACTTTTTTAATTTACCCACCTGTTTACAAGATAAGTTATTAGGCGTAAATCATATTGGTCGTTCTTTAATAATGCAAACAATATTGTAGAAATGAAATCAAATTAAATTAAAAAAGAAACTGATAACAGGTGGACTGTGTTTTCGAACCCACATGTTGTTCCTCGCCAATCCAACATCAAACCGCCAAGCCACAATAACTTGTTAAGACTCCATGAAATTAAAGATTGGCTTCTAATTATGTAGGGTGACTTAAAAGGTTTTTAACTTTAATGTCAACGAGATAATGATTAAAATAGCTTAACAAAATGATATAATGCCGGTGGCTCCGACAGCGTTGGGTGGGGTTATGCGTGTCTGTATTCATCGATAAATTGAAATTAAACCTTATTATCATAGGCAGAGGGTCCAATTTCGGTTTTGTTTAGGGTGGGTCAGATAATGTTGACAACAGACTGTACCATTAACGGTTCCATGATGGAACTACAGATGTTTTTTTTAAACACTAGTTCCATTGTAAATGTATTTGAAAATGGAACTAATGTTGAATTTTTATCACTAATTCCACATTCTATTATTTTAGGCACTTAAATCTTATACTTTAATCTTTCATTTACTGCAGCTGAACCCAAAAAGGAGGGTACATCGGATATCAAAGCGGAGCCGATGGAGGTAGAGGAGGGAGAGTCCAAGGTGAAGGACGAGCCGCAAGAAGCGCCGCCCGCCGCCGAGCCTGACAAGGAACCGAAGGAAGAACCTGCCACACAACCCGGTAACTATACAAGGGCTATGTTCTTCCCTCCTTTGTTTCTAATTGTTTTGATTTGATAAATCATATTTTGCTATACAATGGTTGAATCCAATTGTCTGATCCGACGGCCGGATGGCCATTGCGTCATAATATTATATTATATTCGATCACTTAAAACATCTGGTATACATATAAACGACCGACTATAGACTTTATAGATATGCTACATCAAATATTCGTACTAATAACACACTTTAGCCCGGGAACCACTAAGTCAAAGTCAAAGCATTTATTTCAATTAGACCTTTTGAAGTGTCAAGAAGTTATAGTTTAAGTTGAAGCTAGTTGCTCGTTCCAAAACGTAGGTCTCTATGGAGAAGAATGAGCAAGAAACTCCATGGACACTCTTTTCTTCCAATTTGGTTTTTACAAAGCATTTAATTTCATTTTTTTAAACACTGAACTGCCCCTAGATTACTTACATTAATGCATAGATTTTGTATGATCACTCTAGCATGTCCTTACTTCAACACAAACGTGACGTTACATAATCAATTAATATTCTAAACACACAGAAAAAACCGAAGCCCCAACGACAGTAGACGCGAAACTCCAATCGGCAGCTGCCGCAGCGCTCGCCGCGGCCGCTGTGAAAGCGAAGCACCTCGCCGGCGTCGAGGAGCGGAAGATCAAGTCGCTGGTCGCGCTGCTGGTCGAGACGCAGATGAAGAAGCTCGAGATCAAGCTACGGCACTTCGAGGAGCTTGAAGCCACCATGGAGAGGGAACGGGAAGGTGAGCCTTTAGGCGCATTCAACATGGAGCAACTTAAGTTGAGACAACTATCAACCCTTTAAAAGTTTCCTGTAAAAAGTTGATAGTTGCATAACGTTTACAGTTGCTGCAACTTTATGGCAATCTGCTACTTTAATAGCCGAGTTTAATTTAATGTAAAAAAAAAACCGTCACGCCTGTATTCCCCGAAGGGTTAGGCAGAGGTGTACCAATGTACACCCACAGTTCGCCGGTATATATAATTTAATTTATTTATTCACAAAATCCACAGCTCTTATAAATTTCTTATATAGGTATACCAATTATACAGCCAATTACGGATTTACAGCAAAAAAAAGAGTGAGTTGCTCAATCTACGCAGCGATCTTAAAATATCGGTATAATATTTAACAGTTACTAGTTGCAGCAATTAGGAACTAACTTAATCATCAATTATTTATATTATATAATACATTACATTATGTAATCATTATTAATTATATTATGAAATATATTTTAACATTAATATGAATTATATTTATAAACATACACATTGTAATATAATATAATTATTTATGTTTATCGTTTAAATATTCATTTATAGAGTAATAACATTTATTTATTAATAGTGTATATTTTTATGGACATTACGTAGGGACTTGTGGGATGCATTTTAAGTTTAGATGTTGGGATGTTAACCTAGATGGATGCCTGAGTGAGTAATGTGTTTGGATGTCTTCGCGTTTAGTGTAGAACAAGTATTCTTGACTACCCTCAAAACAAGGAAAACTTTCATGATTACTTTCATATTCTCCCGCGAATCACTAATATATTTGTAAAATTTTCTAGGTCTGGAGTACCAACGTCAGCAGTTGATTCAGGAGCGACAACAGTTCCACCTCGAACAGCTGAAGGCTGCAGAGTTCCGCGCGCGCCATCAAGCACATCAGAGGTACTATACATATGAGTAGGATACTTGTGTTTTTGAGTTCATTAGTATAGGGCCTTACAGATAAACACTAAAATTCAATTATGTCATGACCATTGACTTCTTGTTTTGGGACAAGCCCACCACACTATTACCATATACTATGGCTATAAACTGTGTTATTTTTAACCTTCAAATATTTTTATCCAAATTCAATAGTTATGGTAACTAATACTCATCGCTCACTATAATAGCACCGCTCCAGACGCAATCGACCCGGCGCCAGCCGCCCGGGAATCGTCACATTTTTTACATTGTTAAAAAAGTAGATTTGGTTGGTTTACAATTATTTGGGCCTCAGTCGCCGTGTTTACAAATATATGAGTTTGTGCGACCGCGCTATTTGCAAGTGGTTATTTGAGTGTGGCTTGACAGAAAAATCTCAATTTCTTTTTTGTGGGTTTTATTACTTTTGTGTATAGTGTCATTGAATAACAGTGATACAAAAATAGTCCTAGCAATTCACAAGCGTTCGGTATTTGACTCTTATGACATTGATACAAAGTATACATTTCAATGATTGACAATTGTTCGTTTAATGTTTGTAACAACTATACTAGAGCTTGATATTAGCATATAGTAGAGTTAACATTGTGATGTTCTACCCAGGCTGCAGGCGGAGAGCAGCGGCGCCGGCGCCGTGGCCCCGGGCGCCGCCCCCGCCGGCCCCGGCGCGGCCCCGGACGCCGCCCCCGAGCCCGCGCCGCCGCCGCACGCCTAGCCCAGCTTTATAAGCACAAGCGCACACCGCAGCTTGTCCTATAACGTTATGAAATAACCTAGTTATCTACTAAGCTAATATTATTAACTATAAGTTTAGACTTTCAAAATTATTATTATTAATAGTAAGATTTTGTGAACGAGTGATCTGTGCGAACGAAGTGCGGTGAGAGAGTTCGATTAAGTATTCTTATTCATTTAATTGTAAGTGTATTAGTGTACGTCTGTAGGGGTCGCCGCTGTGGCATATCGCGACGTTCTCAATAAAAGGTGTTGAGTCGAATGGTATTGTTTCACTTGCCCCTTGTTATCGAGCCGGTTACGTCCGAACTGTTTACGTTCACTTTCATAATTCCGCAAACAACCCTTTATCGCATCAATTTTATTGCTTCGTCGTGTTTTGGAAACGTGATTACGGCTACAGATACAGTTGTGCAGAAAAGAATTTCTACTGCAGTACCGCAGTGAAGACGCGTAAATAATAAATATTATTTTAAAAATTAAAATAAATAATGATTTTTGTAGTTTCTTTGGTTTCTATAATTTATTGTGCGTTTGCTATGAGCACCCAAGATACGATCGAAGATAAAGACCCTTATTATAGTATTTCTATGGTAAGTACTTGTAATTTCTGTTGATAAAATAATTTAAAATATTTAGATAACATACAAAAATATATACAGCCAAATATTTTTGTAATCTATGTAAAATTTGTTCGACTTTAAATTAACATATATTGAAAATAAAATGCATTTAATTTGATCAATTACACCAAACTGATATTAACCGCTCACATACTGACCGACTAACGTTTATTGTAAATCAAATGCATTACAATTGGTTAATTAGACCAAATTGATATAAACCTACGTGTTAAGCATGTAGTTTTCAATTCAGTTTGGTAGCACAAAAAGCTCCACTATCAAGGCGTTGCATAATATATCCAATCGACAAGTCTTTTAATTCTGAAGCCGGCTGTTAGAGAAGGAAGTGGCGAGACGTTTGAGGCGGAGAACCTCCCTTTCCAGCCGCCGCAGGATACGCTCCGGGCGTCGGGAGCCGCAAGACGACTCCCGGCCACCGTAGACACGGGCCTGTGTACGGTGAGCAATGGGTAGCTCACCGTCCGTACGTTGAATAACGACAGGCCGTGTCGACGGTGCGTTTGTGTTCCACACGCGCTTCAAAGAAATGTCAGCAAATCAGAGGGGCCAGTCAGGGCCGATGCCTGCCGGGGCTGCGGGTTGTTCGAAAGAGATACCGCGCCCCCGGAACGCAAAGGGCACAAGAAGGAACATGGATTAGTAGTCAGTAAAATTCTGACACTACCATGATTTCCGATGCGAAAAAAACTAAACTGATAACTACGATATGCTTAATAAATAAATAAAACTAAAGAAAATTAAGTGGTTTGTTGGCATATGTCGCATTTATCTTATAACAAGTAAATTATTTCAAATAAATTGCTTTGACAAAACATCTGTTGAAGTGTTTTATTGTTTGCCCCCAGTAGGTTAGTACAATGGAACAATACTTGATACAAAGAATACTAAATGGCAATTAATTATGCTTTCACATAATTACTTATTACAATACCTAGTATGATGCTAGCATATAGTTTTTGGTTGCTTTATAATTTTAACGAGTTTTTTGCGTGTTCATTTTGGTCCCTTTTTTATCCTGACTCCCACCGGACAACGGCAAACAAGTCCCGAAACCAAAACACAGATGGCGTGATCAGTGCGTTGAGAACAAGTCGATTCATTTGGTGACAACACTCATCCGGCGGCTATTTTGATTTCATCTTTGCCGCGGCGTCAGTCGGCCGAGATGTTTTGAAAAAATGGATGGCTTCTTTGTGTGTCTACCGGACAACCAGAAAATATTGGAATAACTTTAAAATTAAAAATCGCGTCATTAATTTATGGAAGATAAATTGAAATCCATCCTATATTAAGTCAGAATAAAGTGACGGTTTACAATTAGACTGAATTTTAAATGGGTCGGAAGCCTATTCATTTAGTTGTCCAAGGGACTATCTTAACTAGAATCATGTTGATTTCGGAGTCAAATTAACTATTTTATTTAAATAAATCGTTCTGCCCTATGTGAATTCTTAAAATATAAATAATTATGTACAGCTAATATGTTAAAATGTAACATTTTCAAATAAAATTAAATAACTGCCTCATTAACCTAGTGGTCCTAAGGTCCTGGGTTCGATTCCCAGGTCGAGCAAAAAGTGTTTTTTTTTTGTGTTATTTTGTTTTTCTATGAAATATAATAATATGATTAGTGCTCGGTTAATGGCAATAGGCTTGCCCCCTATTACATGGGACCTAGATATACCGGCGAACTATGGGTGTACATTGGCACACCTCTGCCTAACCCTTCGGGGAATACAGGCGTGATGTATACAATAAGTTTAAATAAATAAATAAAAGTTGATTGACCCAAATACACAACCATTAGGTGTCGTCGCATGCCAATCCAGGTACTCCGGCGCTGTTCAGTCACGGTGAGAGTCCGGTGTGGGACCCCGAGCTGCAGAGCTTGTACTTTGTGGACGTCAAGAAGGGCAACGTGCACTGTCTGCATTACTCGTCCGGCAAGATACATACTAAGCATATACGTGAGTTGTGTCGTGTGAAACCTGTTGTGTTATCACTTTTACATTAATTGCAATATGTCTAGCCTGTCTGCTAGTTTGACGGCATGGTTAGCGATAAGCTAATGCACTACTAAACACATCAATTTTCTGCAACACTAGTGGTCTTTTTCTTTGGGTTCGATTCCCAAATCAAGCAAAAAGTGTAATTGGATCGCTCGCCCCCTATTACATGGGACCTAAAAACATACCGGCGCACTGTGGGTCTACATTGGTACTCCTTTGCCTAATCCTTCAGAAAATACAGGCGTGATTCTACATGTTCATTGCATCATCATTATCGTTTATAACAGACTACGGAGAAGTGAACGTTGTATCCCTGGTGGCGGAATCCCGGCGACTGCTGATCGCCGCACGCTCGTCTCTATTCTTCCTAGACTGGGATGTCAAAGGAGACGAGGCCATACGACTACTGACTACCGTGGACATAGGCCTCCCGGACAATGTCATCAACGAAGGGAAACCGGACGCAAAAGGACGATTTTGGTTAGGTAAAACTTTCTGCTGATCTAAAGAAATCTGTTAACAATCTCATTATTAGCGAAAGTTAATGTCAAAGAATGTAGGTAAATTAGAGGTATTGAGACAGATTTTAGATGGCGATTGTTCCTAAAAGTTAGTAGAATTGCCATCCTGATCTGAAGTACTAACCATAACTACTTTTATATCTATCTATAACCTGTGTCTGTAACCTGTATAATATTTTACTAATCCTTTTGCCACATCCCCCTAATTGCCATTTTTAACCCCCGACATAAAAAAGAGGGGTGTTTGAAAGTTTGACTGTCTGTGGCACCGTAGCTCTTAAACGGGTGAACCGATTTCAAAGCGGTTTTTTGCATTTGAAAGTAGCTTTCCTAGCTATGGTTCTTAAATAAGTTTTATCAAAATCGGTTCAGCCGTTTCAAGGATATCAGCTCTTTTGTTGGTTGCAATAAGGACCTATACTCTTCTGTCAGGGGTCACTTAAATGTTATTACTTTTATCAATAGGAACGAAAGGCCCCCAAACCGGGGACGACGTGACCCCTTCAATGGCGACGTTCTACAGCGTGGAACAGGAGAGCTTCACCTGGCCGCGCGTACAGCTGCGTCCCGTGTCGGTATCCAACGGGCTCACGTGGTCACTGAACAACACAGTCTTGTACTACATTGACTCGCCCACGCAAAAAGTCGAAGCTTTTGACTTTAATCTACATAGAGGAGAGTTATGTAGGTATTTTTAAACATAATGTCATAAGTTTGTATTTGTAAAAGGGCAGGCAGAGGTGCATTATATTACACATCTGTCTTCTATATTAATATTATGTACCTACCTGTAATACCTATTATGCTGAAGAATTGTTTTTTGTTTTAACACGCTAATCTTCACAACTAGGTACTGATTCATTTCTGAAAATTCTTGCGCCGGTGGTTATTTCTGAATCATTATCATCATATAAGCCGCAGGACGTCCACTGCTGGATAGGCCTCCCCCATAAATTTTGTTAGACTGGTTGTAAGCGGCCTGCATCCAGCGTCATTCTGCGGTATTAACCAGATTGTCAGTACACTGTGTGTGTGGACGGAGCTTGTTCCTATTTCCGAATGCCATATGCTATTTTTAAAAACAAATATTGTTTAAAAAGGACGAAGCAGATGGTAAAAGTTTGTAAACAAGTTTGTAAAAAAACACAACACATATTTTTATTTGTACAGCTGCAACCGATATTATTAACAATATATTTGTATTTCATTAACTGTATTGTATATGTTAACAGCTGGTCGCAGGACGGTGATAGACGTATCATTGCTGGGGTACGAGGACGCGATACCCGACGGCATGACTATAGACAACCGCGGGAACCTGTGGGTGGCACTCATGTTTGGGGGCACTGTAAGTATAGGGGTAGTTTCCACTAGTATTGTGAGACTTGCCGAGTTCACGTGATATGGAAACTTATCTCTTAGGCCAGAGGTTCCCAAACTTATTTTGTCTACTGCCCACTTTGAGAATAAATTATTTTGTAGCGCCCCCTTTTTGTCAGGACGGGGGGGGCTCTACTAAAATCAATCAAACAACGCTTTCGCGTACTTCCCTTCTATAATGGCATGCATTTTAATATAATGTTGTTAATAACTTGGAATGTTATTCGTTGAAATTTTAAGTTTTAATAAATAAAACAGGACAGATATATTAACTACGCAGAGAGAAATATCGAACCGAGTTTGAGCAATCTCTTAATTAATATTAGTAGATGTTCAGAAGTTGTAGTCGAGAGTCTAAGAGTCCTCCTACCTAGATGAAATTACAAATCGCCCCCCAAGCCTCTACACAACGCCCCCATTTTTTCGCTGGGCCTCTTACCCCCTCCCCTTTAGGCCTGCAGCGCCCACAAGGGGGCGTTATCGCCCACTTTGGGAAACACTGTCTTAGGCGATTCGCGCACTGCCCCGCATCACGGAGCATGGCGCGGGTGCACGTTGTTTCCAAGCAGGTATCTGTGTTTGTATAAAATACACGCGTAGTCCAACACACTGAAAACGAGTTCACGCGCATTATCAAAGCTCCGTCGCCGCGCACCCCGCTCCGTGATGCGGGATCGCCTTGTTTTTATAGCAGGTAAACTGGTATTGAGCTGCAAATTGCAAGATACCATACTATCATAGACACCATCACGCCTGTATTCTTCGAAGAGTTATGCAGAATCCTAAATAAATTAATTTCAATTGTAGGTATAAAATTTTCTCACATAAATAACGTTCAGAACTGCATTTTAATGGTCTTATTTAATAAATGATTTAACTTTGATTTTGACTTTATCATCACCAGGTATTACACATAGACCCTGAGGCTCGGCAAGTAATATACGAGTTCAAGCTCCCGGTGACCCGAGTGACGTCACTGTGCTGGGGCGGGCCATACCTCGACGAGTTGTTCGTCACCACGGCACGCGACACGCCCGACAGCGCCGTCGAGCCGCTAGGGGGCGCCATCTTCATGATACGAGGCACCGGCAGCAGGGGCGTCACTCCCTACAAGTTTAAATTCGAAAACGCGGATTATTACTGATCAAATTTTAGCATTTATTTAAGTTAGAATAAAGTTGAATTTTGTTTGGTATTTATTTTTATTTTTTTGTGTAGCCCTAATTAGCCCCTTGTTCGTTAAGCAAGCTGATTCAGTTCGTTTAACAATAAACTTATATTGTGTTTCGTTTAGTGTCGTTCTAAGTAATATTCGAAGCTCTGATTAGTTCATCAGATAGACGAAAGTGATTTTAAACTTAGAAATCGGGGTTTCTCGAAACATTTAATGTGTAATATTGTCATGCGCAAGTAGCTGCTGAATTATAAGACGTTAGTACACGTTATATGCGTTTTATAGTGGCTTTGGAAATAAACCCATGGAAGCCATGGAATATGGTAGGTCAAGCTTTAACCATGCAAGCAATTGCCGCAGAGAATAAGCTCCCTAATAATTACCTACAGAGGCAATAAGTTAATATTCTGCTCTAGTGAAAACTGCACGTGTTTTCAAGTTATCAGCTTTTCGTGACGGACTGAGACGGTCAATGACGAGATGTCATGTCGTCGTGACAAAGGGACACGCCGCGCCGGGCGCTATTGACGTCATATAAATTGACTTTAATTGCTAAAATGTTCGTTAGTTAGTTCGATAAAACGAAAAGTAAATTGAATATATACTTTTTTTCGGCCGACATTTTGTTTTTTTTTTCTTTGAATCTTTTTCTTCGTGTGGGCTGTAAGGGCTTATGAACCCACACACCCTTGTGTCAGAGTTTCTAAACCACCTCAAGGGCCTCTGACTGACATGGTTACCAATGTCAGTGATGTCCAAGATAAACTTAGATAGTACATATGAATTAGAAAAAGCCACATTGGTACTTGCCCGTGCCCGGTTGCGAACTCACAACCTCGTGCATGAGGGGCGGGCGCTTTAACCAGTGGGTCATCACGACACACATATCACATTTTGTACTTAGGTGTTTAATTTATCATCGACAGTGACAACGCGGCAACGGCGAGATGTCCGTCGTAGCTGGGCCCTTTAATATTTATTACCGACTATAGCTTAGTACGTGTGTATGACGTAAGCAATCAATAATTAGTATATTTTTACACTAGTGCGTTTCAACGCTAATTAATACTAACGTTTCCCTGCATGCTTTATTATGAGTAAATTTGCCATAAAGTGGAACGTACCGTAAAGGGATATAGCACCTAACAGTATCTGAGTTCATATCGCATGCATAACAACATGTTTTTTTCTCTGTGGCCTATTGCCGCTATTTATATTTTATACTGTATCAAACCAGCTGCACTATTCGATGTAAGTCTCATTATTATAATAGATAATATACATATTATATTTTCAATTATATTGTTAATCACCATCAGTATAAATAGGTTTTGTTATTAATTCAATATTCAGCTTTCCAGTCGTGTATGTTCTTTATTTGCTAAGTTAAAAAACATTAAACAAAGACAATAACCAAACAATAACAGACACACACACACACATGTATATGCGCTTTATTTGTCGGTTTATAGTTAGTTTTATCTATGGCGTTTCCAGGGCAGTACAGAATTAAAGAACAAATTGTAATAAAAGTTAAAAGTTGATTGTAATAAAATTATAGAACATATTTTTCAGATAATGAATTAAGGGCTAAATTATGGGTTTCCTGGTGCCCCCACACTAGGATTCCATATGCCGTGGGGTCCTTTTCGAAATCAAATAAAATATTAGTAATTTAATTTTCTGTATACTATTAACTACATACGCATACATACTTAAAACAAAATTTGTGATATAAATGGTGACACGTGCACCCCGCATGGATTTGTTAGGGTAGGGTAGGTCAATTTTCTGGGAGTGCCCCATAAGCCCGTACGCCCGCTAGTAGATGGTCTCGCTAATATAGTGGCTATGTAACATAGCACTGTGAACATAGCCTATGTTCACAGTGCCGTAACTAGGGCTGTGCCGGCGGTGCCCAGGCACAGGCCGCAGAAATGACCAGAGCAGGACCAGTTTTTGTTTAAGAGCGCCTTCCTAGAAGCTCGCACAGACAGGGCGCACAAAAGGCTAGTTACGGTACTGGATGTTCATACAAATGTTTCCATCTAGGTAAAGTACTTGCGGCCCGACAAGTACAACATATTCGAGTACACGAACCTAACGTTCACTCACGCCGAGAGCCCGGTGTGGGACGAGGTCAGCGGCACGTTGTACTGGGTGGACGTGCTCAACCAGGACGTACACGCTCTGGACTATGCCACCAAGAAGCACAAACTTAAACATATAAGTAAGTTGGTATAGATAGACGATGGGTAAGGTTGGCTTAGACTTGGTACAATCATGAAGGCAAAATGGTTCGAATGCGGAAACATCCGAATGTTAGAGGTAGAATTTGTTACGAAGGATTAAGGAATCACATCGTCGATTTTAGAGTTAATAAAAACAGCGAGTGAGTCGGATAAAATCTTGCATCGTAATTAACTATCAACAACAATATATTTAATTTTACCACGGAGTAATAAAAAATTTGCCCGATCTGCGGTGGATCCAGCAAGCGCGGCTAATTTCTTGGTAAGAACCCGGAGATTGTAAATTGGTACACTCCTGTGCCTGCCCCCCTAGCCAAGTCGCAAACGATAATCGTAAACGCTCGGTAGGTACCAATAGATTTTCAACCTTATACCCCAGAGCCTTAGGTTGAAAATCTATTAAAGATTTCTAAGCGTTAGCGACTGGAAAGAACGAAAACGCTATGCAATCTTCACTACATAGATCTTCAACTTAAAACCAAGCACATAAAGTTGAAGAGCTATTAGGTAAAGCCTACTCAGCGTTTGCGTTTATCGTTTGTTACATGGCTACAGGGGCTGATCTCTTACCAATTTTACATCATACCATCGGACTACGTGTCTTGCGCACTTACTAGTGCACTAAAATAACTTCTGCGTACTTTGCTAGTCTCCATTGAGATTGGCTGCTGTCACCGAAATAAAGTTGATCAGGAGAATAACAATTACCATTTTACTTGTTTTTCGAAGATTAATATTTGTAGGTACATCGATAAACGGGTCTAATGAACATTAAATTTTACAGATTATGGTGAAGTAAATATAGTCGTACCAATCAAAAACAGTAGCCGGCTCTTAGTGGGCGTCAGAAACGAGTTGTTCCTGATGGACTGGACCAAGCCCGGGGACACCGCTCTGAGGTTCGTGGCGGCTTTCGATCAGGGCCTGCCTGATAACATTCTTAACGAAGGGAAGGTCGACGCGTTGGGCAGATTTTGGGGAGGTAAAGTCGCCATCTCAGTAATTTCAATGCAATAATAATTTTAAATTATATCCATTTTGCTGTTCCCTAAATACGTATCAGTATCCAACGGCATTGCGTAGGTACATACATAAACTCACGCCTTTTCCCCATGGGGATAGGCAGAAACCACGGAACGCCACCTGCTACGATCCTTACATAGGTACTCCTTTCGCCACGTCCACATTCATACATCTGGTCATACAAGCACACGGGTTACGAGTACTGCACACCTCACCTTTCAGAAGAACTTCACCATTAAGTCAGGGTAGGTCTTTCGAGGGCGTCCCCTGCCAGCATTGTCCCTCACATCTTTTATTTCTTTCCACCAAGGCACTAAAGGTCGTCAGAACGGCAACGAGGTGGTGCACGACGAGGGAGCTCTATACAGCCTGGAGCCGCCTCACTTTGTGCCACTAGTTCAACTGAAGCCGGTGTCCATATCCAACGGGCTTGCGTGGTCTCTGAATAACACCATCCTGTACTACATCGACTCACTCTCAAGGAAGATTGAAGCATTTGATTTTGATTTAAGAAGAGGGACCATAAGTATGTATATGATTGTTTTTATTAAGTCATATTACCCTGTTATTTACTAAGTCATATTACCCGGCTGCTACTAAGCCCAAAATGAGAGTTAGATAAGTTTTTACTTGTATGTATGTCCGCATGTAACTAATGAACGGCTCAACCGATTTTGATAAATGGTACATCATTAGATTCGACTTGGTGGCGCGAGTGTCACATGCGATTGAAAATGGCGGACTTTATGCGCTTTTTTGTTAGTCTTTAGTACTTTTTGTTCTACTTTTTTGTTTACTTGTAATTTGTTGCTCGTATGTTGTCGGTAATACTGGTTCTATTTCAAGGCAAACGCCGCACCATCTTGGAAATCAGCGACTACTGGGATGACGATGTTATAGCTGATGGAATGACTATTGATGAACACGGATTTGTATGGATTGCTCTTATGTTTCACGGCTGTGTAAGTAACACCTATTTGTAAAGTGCTTAACTTATATTTTCAGTTTTTAGATTTATTGTATCGACGGGGATCGACGACCTGATGAGATAATCCATAACGCAATCTTAGCCACGATTTGACTTAAATACCTACCGGTAAATAATGGTATACTGATTGAAAGAATCATCAAACTCCAACCTACTCACAGTACCGTAACTAGGGCAGTGCCAGCGGTGCCCAGGCACAGGGCGCGGATCCTGGAGGGGCGCAGAAATGACCAGACCAGGACCAGATTTTTTTTTAAGGGCGCCATCATTGTTGCTTGCACAGGACGCCGTTATAGTAGTTCGCACAAAACGCTAATTACGGTGCTGCCTACACATATTTAACCCTCATTCCTTCCACAGATAGTCCGCATCGATCCCGACGCGCGTCAGATCGTGGAACGGTACAAGTTGCCGGTAACCCTGACCACCTCCATCACGTGGGGTGGACCACGGTTCGAAGACCTGATCGTCACCACATCGCGAAGGAACATGGAAGCCGAGAAACTAAAGGAACAACCGCTTGCCGGCGCAGTCTTCATACTACATAACATGGGAACGAAGGGACTGCCCACTAATAAATTTGTTTTTAGTAATGCTGATGAATATTAGTGTTTGAGGATTGGACATTAAGAAATTAATTAATGAATTCATTGAATTCATTCAATTAATGATTTCATTCATTTCTCTTGGACGCCATGTCTGACTGTGATGTGTTCGCGGACGAATGGGAAACAAGTTTTGTCAATGTATATGTTTAATGTATTGTATTGTATTTTATTGTGCGATGAACGTGTAGTTCTATGTAATTGTATTTAAGTTAATGTAAAATAAATAAATTATTTATGTCAAACTACGTTACGACTTTGTGGTGTTCCATTTAGTGAATTGATGGCAAATATAGATTTAATAATACCTATTATTTTGTTAGTTTAGACTGTTTGGCCCTAAAGAGCCCTCCTTGGAGCTTTTTCCTTTGATTAGAGCTTTTTGCCATGGAGGTGAAAGGATTAGCCAATCTACAGGAGGCCATTGCCCAGGGTGCGCCAGACGTGACAGAGGGAGGGGGGATTTTGCGATGTTGTACTGTTTCTTGGAAATTGTCCCCTAAGGACAATTCTGACTCGCTTGTATTACCAATTTCTTTTCATGGTATATAAATATAGCATAATAAAACAAAATGCATAATTATTAAGTAATGAAATAATTTATTAGAGCACATGAATACAACCAGAGTAATAACAAGAGACTGTATAACATTTTAGACTCTATCAATAAATAACACCTAAACAACATAACGCCACATTACAACAGCAAGGAGTGACTAGAACCAGTGCCACCAACAACTTGGGAACACACTGCATCTATCATTTAACAAGATTCATTTTCAAAATAGTCGAATTTCAAAACGTTTAAGTTAGCGAAAATTTTTATTCGATATTTAATATTATCAAATACTTAGTAAAACTTTTAAATCATCGAAAAATGTTTTTAAAGAGATTTCCACCAAAATTATGTAAACATGCGGTTTTGTACAACGCTACTTATTAACTAACAAATAGATCAATTGCAAGTGTTACAATAACTTTGTTTAGGCACATTTTTTTCTCATATTATACAAAGAATATTGTAATTAATGAACGATAAAAAGCTCTATTAAACTGACTTAAAAATACTTAATAATTTTAACTTATGTATAACCCATACGCACATACAGGATAAGTTTTTAACCAGTGCGTAAATTTTTTTTGGTAGTTCAGTGTCAGTAATAGAACACATTTCCGTGGTTAGTTAAAAAAAAAAATTAAAAAAAATTTCATCTTTATCCGAGTTTGAAATAAGCAAAACATCCAGGACATAATCTATTCGCCATACTATCAATGAAAACTCGCGGCCGCCGCCGCCGCCCGGGCGCATGGCTGGGGTGAGGGGGTGGGGAATGCGCTAGCGCCGAGTGACAATGAAATATGGTTTTTAAGTAAACATGTTTCGTAAGCGATAACTTTTTTTTTTAGTACTAAGACATATCAAAATAAAATATACGTGTTTAATAAAACGTGTTGAAGTTTATTATGGCAAAATTTACGCACTGGTTAAAAATTTTTCCTGTATAATTATACAACACACTTATGTATGTATAATATATTATTTGAAATTTCTCAAAGTCCTCATTATCGAGGTATCAATGTTTTAATTATTAGGAAGTTAGATAACAGATGTAGAATAACAAAACTACTTGTTTGGATTTTTATTAAAAAAATAAACTTGTTGGTTTTGACTCCTTTTATATATAACTACCTCTTTACATACAATATAGATATGCATCTACTAAACTACATTCGTGGAATATAATGTTATAACTAATATGCAAGTTTATGAGTTATAACATACCTCTTCTTAAAAAGAGCTAACGGCAGATATACAATTTTACTCCCATATCCCATAAATATAACACCCCTTAGAGTAATTGACACCAAACCAAACACCCTCTATACGTGACTATACAAGATATAGAACAACTCTATGGTCTATGAACGGATACTTAGAGCACATACATATAGTTATGTAAACTATCAACTATTCGATATAAGAGCACTGGCAGTGGTGTGGCTGTCCAAATACTACGAATTACAAGTACATTCACTTATTATTTTCAAGTTTTATTTACGTGGTCACCTACTAGGCCTACCTTAACAGAAAATTTTAAAAAAAACAAAGCATTAACTGGAACTATCGATTCGAAAAGAAGAATTATAATTTTAAAAGGGGCTCGCTTGGAAAACTAAAACTTTATTCTTGCTTTAATAGCTCACTAATGACCGAAATGTGTTTCAAATGCATTTATTTTCTCTTCACATAAAAGCCTCGTATTGGGATCATTTAAAAAACTGCGTCATATTCGTAATTTGACTTTATAGTGAAACACTGCATTAAATTGAAACTTTTAGCAAGTTTACTTTACTGTAGCAATCCCCATATTACTCCTGATTTTTTTAAATGTTTTTTGACCTCAAAAACCCATTATATACACCAAAATCTTACGCGATAAATAGTAGAATAGTTATTAATACTACTTTATAGTAATGATTTCCGTATTTGTGCCTATATGACCGTCTACACTTCGCATATATTGTTAGGATACCTACACCAGTATCCAGGTAATATTTTTATATTTGTCTAGCTAACATCAAAACAATAATAGTGTCTAACGATAAACTTCTAACATTGATAATATTCCGTGTCATAAATTCCTGATTATTATTAATATTTAAGTAGCCTATAACCATAAAACAATTAAACTTAATTATTATGAGCAAACTTTAGGACGCCGTCACTCTTAAACATAATTATAACAAATTATAACGTCGCATATGTAACACATAAGCTAATTATTAATAATAAATAACAATTAACACATATAATATGATTAGTCTTACATAGCCCATTGCTAACCGTGTTTATTTCAAAAGGAATGCGTATTAAAATAATTATTACACCAAACAACTATTTTAATGTGCATGTCAATAAAATATGCATATATTATTTAATATTATTATTTCAGCTGAAATACCTCCACTGCACATAAAACATAGACATTCCTCAAGCGTCGCCATTTCGACTGATCCTGTGCTTCTTGCATCCAGCTGATTTCAGCGACCCTTAACAGGTCATTACAGGAATTTATATAACACTTCAATATACGGTGGAAGGAACATCGTAGCACATAATTTTACAATGGATCAATATATACATGAGTGTAGACCCCCCAGAGACGAAATTTTACGTCGGTTATTACAAATTAATCACCTGTTCCATACATTTTCGCCGTGTAGGTGTTGCAGTTTAGTATAGAACTGTTGTTTTTCTTTTAAAAAAAAACTAGCAAAAAAATCTGCTCTTGGGGGTCTAGATTCCCCATGCCGCCGTTGGTCCGGCTGTCATTCGTAGATCTTTGACAGTCGTTATGCAAAGTCAGTAGCCCGGAAGTGTGACAACCAGTCTTACCAAGAGGTATCGTGTTACCCAGTACCTGGGTTGTGGAGGTCAGATAGGCAGTCGCTCCATGTAACACTGATATACAGTTGCATCAGGTTAGACTGGAAGCCGACCCCAACATAGTTGGGAAAAAGCTAAGCAGAAGATGATACTGGGGTTATCATGTACTGAATTCGTGATAAAAAAAATATGTATCGATGTTCCTTCCACCGAGTACGTATACTGTTTCCCAAATCCACTTATATTTTCTGATTGAACCCCGCCAAAAATCCTACACGCAAAATATTGTAAATACATAGATTATAATTTGAGAAAATATCACAAATATAATTATCTACTACTAACGAAAACTATTCTCAATAAATATTTATAGAGAGACCTTTAAATAATTACTAACAATAATATCACCATAAACTTAACTATTGAATAAAACTAGCCTTACTTGGTCTGTTTCGAGTTAATCGGTGGGGCCGTATTGATAGGGCGAAAGATTGATCGGTAGTGCGATCGGGAACACCCGATTGACCTAGCAATAAGGCCTATCTCTCTGTAATTACACTACCCTACCTAGGAGATAGGTACCCTACCGATTGGGTAAATTGTAATAAATTGGGTAATCAGCGCTTTAGGTCCAGCAATCTTGATTATAGCATATCGATGACCACTGGCAAATTTTAACCATATCTGACGATCTTAAGGTAGTTAATAGACAGTAAAAATTAAACTTGCTGTTTACTTGCTATTACTTGTTTATGGAAAAAGTTCTAGATTTTCTTCTGATTACATTGAATTTAAAGTACACTTTACTAAGGCAATTATTAAAATTGATTTGATTTGATAAAAACCGAGATTTCAATCGATATCACTTCACTAGAACAGACCTAAAATACGACTAGTTTAATATCAATGTATACCACTAATAAGTATAATATTTACATTTACCACCGCACTTGCGCACGCGCTGCTAAGGGCTTCTTCTAGAAGCTGTCCATCCAATTCCTTTACATCAATAGTCTATAGTTTGGGCGCGACGAGGCCGCTCATCATGTCGAACGTGTTGCCGTCCGGGGCCACTGTGACGTCACCGTTGGCAGTGGTCACCACCAGCCACCCTGCTTCGTCTAATCCTTTTATTGTACCGTCCACGGGAGTGACGTCTGCTTGGCTTTTAACGCGTATTGATTCACCACTGGAAATTGTTAAAATTTAAAATATATGTAAGGTTTTTAAAAAAAACACTAAAATAACAAAAAAAACTAAGAGTCTTAAATGTTTTTTTTTTTTTGTTTATTTATACTATTTTAGAAGTTCAAAGTGTTCAGATATTTTTTCGTGAAAGCTCATTTGCAATATTCAGAAGTCAGAAATAAATTCTGGTGTGGAAACCAATTTGTGAAAACTAATAGTTAACTGCCCCCTCACGCATGAAGTTGGGAGTTCGATATCGTGTAAGTACCAATGTGAATATTTCAATTCATATGTACTCTCTAAGTTTATTATGGACGTTCACTGACATCGGTAAAGGAACACATCGTGAGGTAACGTGGAGTTAATAAATATAAGTCTAAAATCTCTAATCCGCCTTGAGCAAGCGGGCTGATCAATGCTCGTGCCTTCACTGTATAAGAATATGTCTTTGTCCTGCAGACCTTTGTGCTTTGTCAGACGATAACCGACTGGCATTATTATTATTTCCTTGTATTCTTCTGATTAGATATTATAATTTTATCCGAGTAACAGGTATTGCTTGTAGAATAACTTTTACAGCTACTTTGACTCCTATAACATAGAAATACTTTCACAAGTCACTAAACACATTTAGCGCTAAATGTGTTTAAATTATAATTTTGTAATTCACAAAACTGTAATTCACTCTGTAATTTTTTTAACAATGTGACTAGATGCAGTGATACTCTAAATAAATTTAGGCACTAAATGGTTTTATGGTGAATTTGGTGAAAGTGGGCCTTAGTAGTTATCAGATACTTACGTATGCAACCAATACTGGTAATACTGTTCCAAGAAAGCATCGACCCCGCCCTCAGTGCTCATGTACTCGAGTATCCGCTCGAGTTGCGAGCAGTACCGCGCGAGGAACCTCTCTATCGACATGGGCGCTAGAGTGGTGCCGTGCGTCTTGTTGTGTTCCGTGATGATGTCGTTCAAGCACATCGTGGGCACGCTGTTCGATATGTTCACGCCGGTACCTGATAACGGAGGGGTGGTTAGAACTAGCTTTAGGTTGCTAAGTCGTCTCTGTAAATTTTAGAGCTAAGTTAAAGTTATAAAAAAAAAAATCGGGATAAAATGTATCCTATGTATTAAGCTAGATCAATATCTATATGGCTGCCAAATTTCAAATAATTCCGTTTAAGCATGAAAGAGTAACAAACATTGTAAAATATTAGTAGCATTCTGGACGAAAGAATCGCCCAGAATGCATAGGCGTATATAGGGGGGGGGGGGGGGGGCGGGCCCACCCCAGAATGGTCTTGTGCCCACCCCAGGCTGTAGGGCTCACCTTCCGCCTGACCGCATTGCATCGCAGCGGCCATGGCATCTTAGGGGCCAGGCCCCCCCTGTAAACTAACTCTAGATACGCCATTGCCAGAATGCTACAGTATGGTCACAATAAACTCATTGTGAAGGAATTTATAGGATACTTAGTCCATTAGTGGAACAGTTATAACAAAAAAAATATACCACTTTATCTATGATATTTAGAAAATCATTTTTTTAATATTTATGTATGTGTATCGTACCTATATTAACGTAGATCTCGTCGCCAAAGCAGTTCGCCGTAGTAATGGTGCCTCCTATTTTGACATCGCGGCCGTAATAAATGTCGTTAGGCCACTTTATCCTGTTAAATAAACGAAAACAAAAACACACAGTTTGAAAACAGAACATATTTCTATGTTTTTCTAAATTCGGTTAAAAATGTATGTATACCTGTGTATACATACATTTTTAACCGAATATGTTGCACATGTTGTTACATGTTTCGAATGGCGTGATATTGGCATCATCTCTGGCATCTTTCAGGCGTTATTTTGAACTTCGATTAAGACGAGAAACGTTCGTAATCACGGTAAAGTCCGTTTCTTAAGTATAACAGAGATCAAGTAATCTAACAAAAATATATAAAAATAAGGCCAAGTAATTTGATAGATTACAAAAAATTAAAAAGAAGGATTTACTTAAACCATCTATTCGTAAAGAAGAAGAAGGAAGGTCTTTCTGAATGATGCCTCATACATACCTAATATCCAAATGTTCATAAGCGGGTTGCGATCGTATCGCCCGCACGGCGGCGAGAGCGGCGGCGTGCTGCACCAGCGGTAGACACGGCGACAACTTGAGCCACACCTGTTCAAAGCAAAAGTTACTTTATATGCAGGACTGTAAGATTTATTTTATTTATAAGTGTAAAAAGAAAAACACAGGTTAAAATATTTTATCGATTGTCGATTTTATTTCATAGGTAACTATCATCATCGTCATATCAGCCGCGGAACATCCACTGCCGGACATAGACCTCCCCCACAGATTTCCAAAAAGACCGGTTGGAAGCGGCCTGCATCCAGCGTTTTCCTGCGGTTTTAATCGATAACTATTATACTCGGGGAAAACTCTAAGGCAGAATGTCTAAGAAGTAATAAGATATAGAGAGTGGTAGCAAGTCGTTTGCGATCGGTGACTGACGGCGGCACCGGGTGACAGGGCCCGCCTTGTGGTGGTGGCAGATCGGCGCAGAGGAACACGGAATAGGAAAACGGTAAGAATCCGACACACCCCTCCGCCTTCCCCGAGGCGGAGGCAGTCCATGAGGAATACACCAGGACAAAAAAAAATATGTGAAAGTAACATTTTAAATCGACTTTCGTTGCTGACCGTACATTGGTACACCTCTGCCTAACCCTTCAGGGAATGCAGGCGTGATGGCATGTGATGTGTAGTAGTTACCTGCAGCGACATGGCGGCCTGGCCGGGCGGCGTGATCCACACGTTCCCGCCGCGGCCGCGCCCCCGCGCCTGGCGCCGCGCCCCCGCGCCCACTCGCCAGCGGCTAGCTCGTCACGTGTAGTAGTTACCTGCAGCGACATGGCGGCCTGGCCGGGCGGCGTGATCCACACGTTCCCGCCGCGGCCGCGCCCCCGCGCCCACTCGCCAGCGGCTAGCTCGTCACGTGTAGTAGTTACCTGCAGCGACATGGCGGCCTGGCCGGGCGGCGTGATCCACACGTTCCCGCCGCGGCCGCGCCCCCGCGCCCACTCGCCAGCGGCTAGCTCGTCACGTGTAGTAGTTACCTGCAGCGACATGGCGGCCTGGCCGGGCGGCGTGATCCACAGGTTCCCGCCGCGGCCGCGCCCCCGCGCCTGGCGCCTCGCCACTGCGCCCACGCCGTGCGCCAGCGGCGAGCTCGTCACGTGCGTCGTGGACGACATCACGTCCGCGTACACCACCAGCCGGCCCAGGCTTGTCGTTGTTAGGTTCTGCGGGTGTTTATTATGTATGAATGACATCAATGAATGAATTGGCGAAACTTCACAGATACACTACCTGTACAAATAAATAAAATTTAAGTCTGTTTGTACATCAAAATACTCTAGCGTGGAGAAGTGGATGAAGTCACAAACATAAGTTAGTAAACCATCATTTCAAATAAAGAAACCCATCACGGGATCAAATCCCGTATCGCCTACTAAACTTACATCAAAATACTCTAGCGTGGAGAAGTGCTCCGGGCACTCATACACATGCACGGGCAGGAAGGCGGGCCCCGGCGGCTGTAGCGGCTGCTCGCCGCGCAGGCACCACTGCACGCGCAGCTCGCCCAGCGCCTGCACGCGCGCGCCCGCCTCCACGGGGCACGCCTCCACCAGCCGCAGCTTGTGCTACGAGTAGCAGGTCATGAAGTTGGGGAACGAACTAGCAACTCTCAGTTACAACACGCTCGGAATCTTCTGGCAGGATTCTATTTTTTAAATCTTTTATATCTATATTTTGTAGCGTTATCTTGTTACTGAATGTTTTATAAGTAAAAATCAACCCAGTTTCAACCTTATGTTTTTGGGGTCAATGTTACACGGTTTAACGGTAAACAGATGATTGTTTGATATTTTCAGTTGATTTACAGAAAACTAAACAAAATGCCATTGCATAGATACCGCGAACATTTAATATTTTTCATTTTTTTTTCTGAACAGAAAATTCCGAACAACACAACATGCAACATCGATAGAAAAAATCAAAGGTCAAAATATTCACATATGTAGAAATTAATGACGTTTAGCTTAATTTTCATTTATTCAGTAAGCTTTTAAATGTATCGAACTCGGTGACCGAAGCAATGAATTTAGTTAAAAACTCTTATTGATTGTAATGTTATGATTTATTTACTTCTATCGAATGTTGGGATATGGATAGCTGTGAAATAAAAGGTGATTAATAATAGTAAATACTTAAAAAAACTGAGATATAAAGAAAAACATTTGAAGCGACTTGCGTGCACATTATATAGTCCGGTCAATTTAGACCAAAAAATGAGGGTGAAGTTACATAAAGTCCCAACAAGCTGAATTTCTGTGAAATTGTTCAAAACATAATTATAAACAATGTCTAGAAGTTCCCCATTATTCCCCTGTAAGGAAAAAAAAATATTCAAGGTCAAAGGTCAAAAAAATGTTTTTTTCGCGATTTTCAGCAAAACGGTAAGTTTTATCATAAAAGTACCTCAGACAAAAATTGTAGATCATAAAATTATCTATAAACACTGTATCAATACTTTTTTCTTACGAGCCACCGCTTCTGAGATATAACGATTTAAAAAAGTTATAAAAGTTGTTATCGTCATAATATGCACACGTTTCCACGCCACCTATGAGGTAGTGTACTTAGCGCGTTTTTTAACCCCCGACGCAAAAAGAGGGGTGTTATAAGTTTGACGTGTCTGTCTGTCTGTCTGTCTGTCTGTCTGTCTGTTGCATCATAGCTCCCGAACGGATGAAGCGATTTCAATTTAGTTTTCTTTGTATGAAAGGTGACTTATGTGCGAGTGTTCTTAGACATGTTTGATGAAAATCGGTTGAGCCGTTTAAAAGTTATGGGGGTGAAAGTGGGGAAGAAAAACTGAATGTATTTACAACTTAACAAAATCGACATTATAATAAGTATGTACCTATAAAAAGTATAAAATAAAAAATTTAATAAAAAATTAAAAAAACCCCCGACCTAAAACCCTAAGTACCCTTTAAAAAGTAAAAAAATAAAATACGTCGCGTTGGATGACCGGTCGGGACGCTCGTACCCTATATGCAACATCGGTTCACCCCCATAACTTTTAAACGGCTCAACCGATTTTCATCAAACATGTCTAAGAACACTCGCACATAAGTCACCTTTCATACAAAGAAAACTAAATTGAAATCGCTTCATCCGTTCGGGAGCTATGATGCAACAGACGGACAGACAGACAGACAGACAGACAGACACGTCAAACTTATAACACCCCTCTTTTTGCGTCGGGGTTAAAAAAACGCGCTAAGTACACTACCTCATAGGTGGCGTGGAAACGTGTGTATATTATGACGATAACAACTTTTATAACTTTTTGAATCGTTATATCTCAGAAGCGGTGGCTCGTAAGAAAAAAGTATTGATACAGTTTTTATAGATAATTTTATGATCTACAATTTTTGTCTGAGGTACTTTTATGATAAAACTTACCGTTTTGCTGAAAATCGCGAAAAACTCATTTTTTTGACCTTTGACCTTGAATATTTTTTTTTCCTTACAGGGGAATGATGGGGAACTTCTAGACATTGTTTATAATTATGTTTTGAACAATTTCACAGAAATTCAGCTTGTTGGGACTTTATGTAACTTCGAATGTCTAAATTGACCGGACTAATAATAATACCAAAAAAATGTGATCATTATTAATTAATGCACAAAATAAAAGCGTACTTTAATTAAAATAAACTTAGAGTTTCAAGAGTGAGCATTTTAAGACTTCTTTAGAAAATACATAGAGGAAAATAAATTAATTTGGTGGGGCCTAGAATGTTACATGTGCTTTAAAAAACCATTAAGATGTTGCTTTTTTAACTGACTTTTATAATTTTGTGCTAAAGGCCCCAAAAATGTTCGGCTATATGATATAACGCAAAATCATGTATCAAATTATATAAAGTTGTGGTGCTCACTCTTAAAACTGTGCGTGGTAGCATCGTTAATAGCAACAAGTGCTCGTGAAGCGAGGTGCGTCTCACCGGGCATCACACGGTCACGTGGCCGGGGCCGGCCGCACGCTTCGGCCACGCCGCCTACCGGGAACACGCGGTCACTATCTTATACACAGGGTGACTGTCATGGACTCATGATGACGTAAGCATTCTGTATTCTCGTGTGATTCGCGATTGGTATAATTGGTTTTGTCGAATATGGCTTCTGATATTCTTTACGACCCCAAAAAGATGATAACGTATATATTTTTTATTTTCAAATATATTTCGCAATTTCAAAGACAATGTTATGCTAATAGAAAATTATTACTTATTTATTTATTTAAAGTTTATGCAAAAAACTAAAAGGCGGACTTAATGCCTTAGGTATTCTCTAACAGTCAACCAAAGGTGGTGAAGAGATACTTAGTAAAAATGTTGTCTGTATCTCTTACGGCATATTTCTAACACTTAATAGATAAAATTCAGTTAACTTTTCTAGTGCAAAATTATGCGATGAAGTTATATCGTGGCTAGAATACACAATGCAAAGTAATGACTAAAAGATCTACCATATCCTTTATAATGTCCCCAAATGACGGTGTGTCTACTAAGCTCAACAACACGTGTCTAGATTCAAGAGTTCGTTCAAACCTAGTAACAATACAGTACATCTAATGTATGCAAGTATGCACATCACAAATTATGTTTATGGCGCGACATTTATATTTTGATAGGCAAACTTTTGACGTATGCGAAAAGTATCTATATTAATTTTATTTGAAGCGTCTTATTTTGTTAACAAACATGTAAAAAAAAACCACGCATTTATTTTAGTATTATTGTGAGAAACACATACATACATACTAATATGGCTGTAGACACCATAAACCAGTAATTCCAAGACACGACCTATCTAAGAAAACATTTTACTTTAGCCCTGAAAACTAGATCTGCATTCACTGAACAGCAAAAGTAGATTTTTAGTCACTATGAAATCAATAAATAATAAAATGAGTTGGCAAATAAGTGACGTCACATCACCTTATTGCCGTACAAAATCTATTGGGGAATCCCTTTTTAACAACATATAAAAAGTATGTCAATTGATTGTGGAGTCTACACCCGTATTACATCAAAAACTACCTTCCAAAATAAATCGAAATCTTACTCATCTTCCTGCTCTTATTTCATGTTACTTGGGGTCGGCACAACACGTTTTCTTCTTCCATTCCGTCCTGTCAACCGTCATGCTATAACTGACTCCCTTCTCTTTCATACCATTCTTCACACAATCCATCAATCTTATCTTTAGCCTCCCACTTCCACATCCATCCACATTTATATTCATAACTCTTTTGGTCACATACGTTTCAAAAATCTAATGCATACTGCGTCATATTTATTAATGAAATAAGACAAAGTAAGGAAAAATACACTTTACATTGTCGTTGAGCCAATCATATGATTTCTGTGTAATATTTGAACTGTCTTGGAACGGAAGGGTACGCGTTATCAATGACCACGTGTCTTTAAAACAACGGAGTAACAATTACTTGTGTTCCTACCACATTAGTGTATCAAAATATAAATATCAATATTCAGCAATTGCTACATTGATGGCGATGCAGTATAACATATACAGTGATATTAATGGTAGGAGTAGAACATGGTCTTACCACATGGTTTCCTAGGAAGAATCCGCTGGTGTAGTCTATCTCCGACAGTTCCTTTGCCTCTTGGACATGCAGTCCGAGGATTTCGCCCAGGATTTTGTGGATGATTCCTAGGCGAGCCTCGTTGCTTTTCATGCCTTCGTCGCCTAAGTAGTCACTGGGGTCGGCTTCTAAGTGAATCTAGAAGGATAAACAAACAACATAACATACCATCACGCCTGTACTCCCCGAAGGGTTAAGCAGAGGTGTAACCAATGTACACATTGTACACCCACAGTTCGCTTAATGTTTTTAAGTTCCATGTAATAGGGGGCGAGCCTATTGCCATTAACCGTGCACAAAACCTAAGTCCGAGCTGCTACTGAGAATTTTATAGAATAATCCAATAACACTTTGCTCCACCTGGGAATCGAACCCAAGACCTCTTTTAGCGTAGTAGTCGCGCTTAGGACCTCTAGCTAATGAGGCAGTTCACGAGGTAGGCAGAGGGACGGATAAAGAAAACCTTTTGTTTTGAGTTTCTTTAAAATTTCGATTAGCCTAAATGAATTCTTGAATTTAATTTTAAATCTCACATCAAGAAATGAAACAGTACCTACTACATAATTTTGTACCAACCATGAACTTTTTATGTAGGTAGGTAATGTTTCATTACCGACTGTACCGCGTTGAAATATGTATTTACATAACAAGACACAAACCTGTGAGAAGATAGCAATGCCCCTGTTGGTGAGGTCAGTGGCCTGCAGCAGCGAGGGCGTGCGCCACGTCTCCTCGGAAGCCAGCACCTGGATGTCCAGCTCATGGCCCGGATGACCCGTGTATTTGGACGGTCTACACATAACACAGCTAATATAGAACTGTACTGTTAAAAAACAGAACGGTGGTGAGCCTTTCGTATTGGAAATTGGAGACCGAAATGTTTGATGTTTTGCCATAATAGTCTGTATTTTTTTAACAACTTGGATGTTTATTGTATGGGCCAATATTTAGCAAACGATAACACATTTTCTATATACCACAGTGCTGCGCTATTTTTCTCTTCACATAGGTTTATATGAAAGCAAAAATGGACCGTATTTTAAGTGTTACAAGGCTTTTAGCTATGATCGTGTTCCCCCTTTTCCATACGAAAGACTCTTGCACACTAGGTATTTTTACAACTTGCGACGCAGCTAGTGTATTTATATACTTATTATTGTTGTTGGAGGTCTAACCTTAGGTACTCGAACGAAAAAATAACGAGTTAAATAGTCAAGCGCGCGTATGCTGCTTTCGATAAATCAGTCGACCATTCACAGCAGCTAACTAGCAGACAATTTGTCACAATATTTTTTATTCGAGAAACCTGAGGTATCTAATGTCACAGAATAAATACAGTACAGATACTTCACTTCTTACACTCAGCGTCATACGCACAAATAAATAAATGGAATCACGACACGTAGTCTGCGCTGCCTTGAAACCACTCAAATGTAGGGCAGATTTCTAAAGTTATTTTACAGTTAACCACATAGCTGTTTCTTTTTTATATACTTACAGACATTAGGTTAAATAAATGATGGGTGTTCTATGGCGATGAATATCAGAAATTGTGTATCTGAGTATTGATCTGTGTCTAAATGCTGCTGCCCGTGCCCACTTAGCTACTTGCCGCGATCAGTGGCCATAGTGATCGGCCACAACTTGTGGCCCAATGTACGGCCGCACTAAAAGCGTATACACTAGGGCCTAGTGACTAGTGACTAGGCAACTAAAATAATGCGTTGTGTTATTAGCCATGTTCACTGAATGTTTTGTGATAAATGGTCAAGAATATTGTATTGTGTTATAATACGTTTCACTACGTCATAAGTTGTGTTTAGTATAGTGGATTTTATTGTAAATATGTAATATAAATGGCATTCTCTTGCATTGCTTTACTGCTACACTACAAATACAAATATTATAATGTATTAGCCATAGTCCTTGTTCAGCCACTCTATGATAAATTAACTTGGTTTAAATTGTATATGCAGTCATGTTAAGTTGTATAATAAAATATAGTAAGTATGTAATGTATTTGTAAAGTTTCAATATCATAGAAAAATAACACATCTACACACACACATGCATATTTTATGCAATTATAAGAAACTCAAACGAAGCATTTACATAAAATGTAAAAAATACATATATAATTAAATAAAATTAAATGTTCGGTCACTAGGATTCATAAAAATAGCTGCTTTTCAAATTAAACTTTAAATAAAACACTAAATGTTAAGGCGTAATGTGTCATAACAATATGAGGGCTGATAATTAAAGGACTTCTAAGTCAATAGTATATTTTGCGTACCGATACATATTATTTTCCTGACTTGCTCTGCAATTTGAACAAAATGTTATTTATAAGCACAATATTTATTTGAGAACACAGAATAGAAAGCAAATGGAGGAACGATTCTTGTTTCACAGCAATATGAAATTTTGGTGTCTTCAAATTTCGATTTGAAACCAATTGTCTTGGCACTTCATTTGCTCACTACTCCAAAGACACACTATTTCACAGACACAGAATGACAGAAATATTTAAAATAAATTATAACTTACTGTCGATCGCTTTCAGTGGAGAACTGTTTTTTGGCCGGAGACGCTTGGTAACAGAATATGTGATGCTTCATCTTCACAGACTTCCATTTGTCGTAAGTGAATTGTACAACTTCATTTTCACGAACCTGGCGAGACAATACCTCTTGGTTAGCACGATCATTTGTCAGTAAACAATTACAGAAAAGGAAGAATGCTATTTTTGTTGGTTTTAAGAAAAATAACGGACTATATTCAGCCGGCAGGGACAGGGTGGGTTGAGGGATAACCATATCAGAGGACCTTGAGGCGGTTCAGAAACTCTGACACTAGGGTATGTGGGGTCGTTAGACCTTACTACCCACACGTTAGAGAAAGAGAGACAAACTATATTTATTGTTAATTTGTGTCTACCATTCGGCTGCCCCATTACAAAACCTAGCAAGGACCTAAAACTAAATTTTATAGGAGAGCGAATAAACGTAAATTAGATCAGAGACGAGAAGTGCATTCACTGGGTATTGATGATTAAATATCACCGCTTTAATATGAGTTTTCAACGCTGGTGTTTTTGTATTCGGTAGGGACTTAGTAGATCCCTTACTAGGTTTTGAAATGGGACAGCCGCATTGATACTTAACCATTTTTTGTTTCCATCAAATCAAAGAGCTTTTTTGACTGTTTCGTTGCCTTAAAAGTGTAGGAAACGCACGTACCTCAGCAGTCTTATAGTACGGCAGCACAGTGTGCAGCAGGTCGGAGCAGAGCGCGAGCAGCCTGCCGCCGGCCAGCAGGTGCGCCAGCAGCAGCGGCGCGGCCCGCCCGACGCAGCCCGCCACCGCCACCAGCGCCGCGCGGCCCCGCCACGCGCCCGCCTCCAGTGCCGCGCGCGACACCACGTATAACGTATACCTGGCCGTTCAGCAATGTTATGTTAGGAATAGTTTATTTGACAAGCACTGGTTGTCTTTCATCTTAAGACCTCCTCAACATTATTCTTAAGGCTCTATGGTTGCAGGAGACGCTCCGGGCGTAGGGAGCCGCGAGACGACTCCCGGCCACCGTAGACGCGGGTCTGTGGACGGTGAGAAATGGGTAGGTCACCGTACGTACGTTAACTAACGATAGACCGTGTCGACCGCGCGTTCGTGTTCCACGCACGCCTCAAAGAGATGTCAGCAAACATTGGAAGGCCCACTAAGGGCCGATGCCTGTCAGGGCTGAGGGTTGATCGAAAGAGATATCGCGCCCCCAGAACGCAAAGGGCACAAGAAAAAACATGGATGGGTTTTAATCAGTAAAAGTTGACACTCCCTCCCGCCGCGCCGGGGGAAGTCATTTGATGATTTCCCATCGGTAAAAAAAAAGCATTATCTGGATAATGTTGTTCTTAAAACTTATGAAAATATATCTATTTTCTTTTTCTTCATTTGGAAGGGCTTGAACCAATGCAGTCATTTCTTCGTGGACTTTATAGTAATGGTATGTCTGTTACATTCAATAAAATCAGAGTAAACTTGAATTCCAAGAAAGGACATTTTAATTTGAAAGTTCATCTACATCCTCATTACCCGACATTCGCAAAGACGAAGTCACGGGAAAAAGCTAGTAAGTACTTAAATAAGACGTTCTTTGCCTCATGCACAATCAAACTTGTTGAATTTGACTGTAAGAATGCCTATTCAAATGAAGTACATATTAGCATTTTATTCACTAAATTGTAATTAAAATACGAGGGGAGATCAAAAAGTAATGAGAATCGGTTACTTCAGGTCCGCATAAAAACGCAAAAAAAGTTTTTTTTGCTTGCTTATGTACTCACTACTTCAGCCTAAAAAAATCATATACATATATCACGATTTCCGGGAGTTATATTCATTTGAATACGAAGTGTCGAAGAGATAACACCAACTTGGAGAAAAACGGAATTAGAGCAGTCATCAAGTACCTCTGTTTGAAAAAAAAATCTACAATAGACATACACAGTGACTTAGTGTGAAAATTGGGGGACTCTGCTCCTCCATATTCTACAGTTGCACGCTGGACCAAGGAATTTAAACTGGGCAGAGCATCCACTGAAGATGAACATCGCGAAGGACGCCCATCCACGTCCCTCACTGAAGACAACGTGAAAAAAGTCGAAGATGTTGTGTTGCCAGATCGAAGAGTAACCATCAGGCATGTAGCTGAGGTCACAGGGATCTCATATGGCAGCATTCAAAAAATCCTTGCGAACGAGTTGCATATGAAAAAGGTCTCCGCGCGTTGGGTACCCAGGATGTTAACCGACGAGCAAAAGCAGCGGTTCACAAAGCCGCAGTTGCGATGGCTGCCATTCAAGAAATGGGATTCGAACTGCTCGAACACCCTCCCTATTCGCTAGATCTGGCTCCTAGTGACTTCTACCTCTTTCCTCGGCTCAAGGAACACCTCAGAGGTAAGAAATTTGAAGACGATAGCGAAGTGATGGCCACTTTTGAGGCGTTTTGGGAGGGTCAAGAAAAATATTTTTTTCAAAGGGAATCCTGGGTTTAGAAAAAAGATGGAATACATGTATTGATTTGTAAGGAGACTATGTAGAAGAATAAATTATTATTTTAACTTTAATTACCGCGTTTTATCTTCATTCTCATTACTTTTTGACTCGCCCTCGTACTTGCTGTGTCAGTAGTGCTTTTGAACATGCTACTAAATGCAATTTTTATTGTCAATATAATATGTTGTTTCAAATACTGCAATGCACCATACCAATAAAGGTACTAAAAAATAATTGTAAAAATAAAGATGAAAAATAAAAACGTCTAAAAAATTGCAGTTGATATGATATGAGCCAAGCTTGTGTTAACTTTTTGAAAGCTCAGCCATATACCATAAAAAAAAATATAAGACACTCACACTCACCTATCGCAATCCAGTACTTTCCTAAGGGACGCCTCCAAATTATCTCTAGCTACTACACTATCAGAATATATCAACACATTCGGTGACTTCGTATTCACTAATGGACGGGAACTTTTCACAGATTTCGGCGTACTCTGCTGAGACGTGGAACTCCTTGCTGCCTCTTCCTTAACAACTGGGTAACATTCTATCTGGGACTGCGGCCTCTTTGGCCCAGTCGTACTAACTATCCTTTTATGAGTAGTTACAGACTTTATTTGACTAGATATGTTTAATAAAGAAGTTGACAGTTGGCTTGTGCCTTTCTTCAAGTCGAGTTTTAAACTAGATTTCTTTGGCGTGATATTGTGTTGTATTTCTACTGTAACATTTTCTACAACTACTTCTTTATCTTCAGGATGGAGATCCTCCTCTACTTTTGCTTCAGATTCTGTTACTTTATTGTTTTCTTCAGGGTTGTCTGTGTCTTCCGTTAATGATTTACCAGTGTTGACACTGACGTCAGCCAAAGTGACAATTTTCCTAGGAGGAGGTACTTCAAGAACTAAGTCTCCACTACTACCGTTCATCTGTATAGAATTTTTGGTGTCAGACTTGATATCTACAACTTTGGACAGTTTCCTGAGTAGGGCGGCATGTACTGGCCATTGGAACTCAGTTACCGGTTGTTTCAGACTGTGTTGAATGTCGCTGCGGAGACTCCTCATTGAGAGGTCTGAAGCTTTATTGGGTTCTCCTGATAAACTAACAGCTGAAATATGAATAAAAATTTATTTAAATGGCTGATAAACTAATTAATAATATATTATATTACATATACTGAAAATATACACTAAACAGGATATTTTACAATAAAAACTACTTACTCTGTATCCTGACAACAGGCAGATGGTGGTCTATGACAAACTCTCCACCAATGAAGTTAAAACCAATAACACTTAGATGTTCTATATTCGTCTTCACTATTATTGCTAGGTGCGAGCCTGCCTTCCATGCCACAGGCTGACCCATTGACTCTAACTGAAATTAAAATGTTAAACCATTAAATATGTATAACCAATAACCCAGAAACAGTGGCCACAATGCATATTTATGTGGATTACAAAAATCCTGTAGTCATTCTAAACTTTGGCTGGATACAGAATACAGAACAAATATGAATGAAAAATATAAAATCTGCCTAACGGCTCCCAAGTTCCAAAGTTGAAGTCAAATCATTTATTCCAATTAGACCATTAAAAGGTACTTTTAGTCAATTAATCAAAACTATTGAATCTAGTTGCCCATTCCAAAAAGTAGTTTTGTATGGAGAAGAACAGGTAAGAAACTCCAACTCCAAACTTTAAAGACCACCAAGGGATAAAAGAGATAAATTGTTTCATAACTGAAAGAAGATTATATCAAAAGAACTTACAGTAATGATATCTTGCCCCGAAGTATAATGAGGTTCCATCTCGCATTCAAACAGCACATCTACATCTAAATCAGTAATAGGAGATTGTTCACTGGAGCCGAGAGGTAGCCCGTTGGCACAGGACACCCAGTCATTGATCTCTATGAGCTGGGTCGGCTTCATGCTGCAGATCCGAGTTGCATTCGTGTAGTCCAGTAAGTCACATAGATATGCAATTTTTGGGTTTGTACACAGCTTAGAACTAAGTGTCGGAGTTTCTGTAAAATAATTATTAAATTGTAAGAGTTCAATTGCATTAATTTGTAATGAATAGTCATTAATATGGCTTTGCATGCGTGTGAATGAGGTTACTAAGCCGGTAGAAAAGTTTAAAGCGGTAAGTACTTAATTGAATAATAATGTATTACTGAACTGTGTTTGAACTTTACATGTGAAAAACAAGTGTATGACATAACTGTCTTGTTAATGTAGAAGAAAACTTACCAGCTGCATTTTCAGGAACTCTGCAGAATGCGACACTCGTATTACCGCTCAAAAACTCGAGTAAACGAGCTCTGAACGAGCGGATTCTCCAGGTCTTTATAAAGGTCATAGCAATATAAATCGGCGTCAAAAGCATGGTCACAACGAGCACAACAACGTCACGCAACCCTAACACAGTAGCATTTTACAGCGAAACACTAATAGACAATTGCACTCATTTAAAACTTGAAAGAAATTGGGTTATCGATTCTAAAGTCCATCGACGAAGCAAAAGGTGTTAGTAAATAAAACCGTACGAAATACACAGTAAAGTAATAATACCTAAAGCATTGAATGTTTTTACACCTACGCAGTACACTTACGGCTACGCTTTAATATATTCCTAATAAATTATTTCAGAAATTCGATAATTCATTCTCAGTCGCTAGGAGTCAAGTACGTTCCGTTTTGCTGAAGCATCAGGACAAGTCAAGGACTGAAATTTGATTACTTTAATTAACGCTTACGTACTGCCATCCATTAAAAACATCTTTTATTACATATAAAAAAGGATTCATTGTGTATTTAAATTAGGTACTGTTTTGAATTTAAAGTTTCACAGTTTACGCTACCTCAAATAAATATATTTTTGTTATCAAAGATTTTTTACGGGTAAAGGAATGGCTTCGTCTTCTGTCAAAAGATACTACGTTCACGAAATAAAATGCGTTCAAATTTAAATCAAATTAGGCTTATACATCTTCTAATTTCTCCCATTATTGCACTCGTCTTATTAACACATTCCATCTTATTACCTACAATAAAAAAGTTTTTAAGTAAACCCACCGCCACGGTAACTCGAACACTTAATGGCCAAATGAGAGTATGAGAGTCGAGTGGCCGTACCAATCCCCTAGTGTACCATGGCACTAGTGGCACACTTACAGATTAGCACATCTGCTTAAAACAAATAGAATACCTAGTCCTGCGACTCATTATGCACCTCATTCTAATTTCATTAGTGCCCAAGTACTGAGTAGGGTGGTACACTTACCTACTTGGCACGCATAACGTAACATAGGTATTGCACGAGTAAACTCGTGTTAAATACCAACTATTAAAATCTTATTAAGGATGATCTTTTTACATTCCTTAAGTTTTCACCAATCTATGTATACTTTTAGGTAGGTGACTATCTACCCCATCCATTTAATGGACTTCGCCAATAGAAATGTAATGTGTACCCCTAATTAGGTACCTTCATCACAATTAGTGTTTTTTTTACAAATTCTGAGGTGCATTTTTTAAGAAAATGCTTTGTTATAGAATATAATTTTATTTCCATTAGGACCAACCAACCCATGGCATATCAAGAGTGACCTTGCCAGTATTTATATAAAAATCATTCTCCCTCTTTTTTCTACTGTTTTCCACACAATGATAACAATACCGAGGGTTGTCGAGTTAGGGTTAAGTGTTAAGACAAATTTTATTCTTAATCAATCATTGTGTACCTACCTACAGTGAGCGAGGTAGGTTTACTGGTCTGATGAGCAGTCTCCAGAAAAATCTACCTGTACCTACAGATCCATGTGCTTAGAGAATGAGGAGGTAGGTAGGTACCACAAGTTTCTACCCACCACATATTATTATCTGGGATGGAAACTAATTAGACACCCCTCATTAAACACACTATCGCATTATCGTCATTCGTCGTCACTGTGGATCTTACAAATATCAAAACATTCCTTTATTTATACTTAAGTTTATAGTATTGTTCATAGCTTTTAAGTACTATAAATACTTACATAAGTATTTATAGTACTTACAACAACCAATAGGAAGTAGCTACATACCTACTTCCTATTGGTTGTTCTGAGGCGTTATGCAAATCACATAACTTGTTTATATAGATTTTCCAGGGGCGTGTCATCCAAGGTTGCAGAATTTGTTCGAAAGAGTCGCCGTGTCCCCGGAACGCAAAGGGCATTAGGAGGAACACGGATGGGCTTTAGTTAGTAAGTGACTGACACTACCTTCCGCTCCACCCAGCGCGGAAGAAGTCATTTGACGATTTTTCCAATCCCTAAAAAAAGGGGTGTGCTCTAATAGGCGTTACATAGGAAAGGTCTTTTAGGAGCAAGCGGGTCTCCATGAGCTACTGTGGTCCACCAGAGTGGTTTTAATGAGTAGAATCCCACACGCTCAGATCTTATACTCAAAGACCGGGCGACTTTTGAAGGTTTCCCTCAGAAAACAAGTAAAAAGATAAGAATAAATAGGCACAGACAATTTAGTAGTAGGTCACACTGTCTTTAGTAAATAAAAACATAGTTATCTTTTAGGAAAGTAGGTACCCTATCATTCTTCGGTAAAAATACGATGGTAGGTAACCAAAGCTTATCTAAATACCTATGACATACTTTTTAATTTATATAAGTAATTACTTAATCGTGACCCGAAAATTAGTAGCTTTCTGTTTATTTTGTTAATTAATTATTTTAACTTTAACTCTCTTCTTCAACTCGTGTCGTGAATTCGTGATGGCCCAATGGTCAAGGCGCCCGCCTCTTATGCACAAGGTCGTGGGCTCGCAATCGGGCACGGGCAAGTACCAATGTGACTTTTTCTAATTCATAATATATACCTACTTTCTATGTTTATCTTGGACATGACTGACATTGGTAACCATGTCAGAAGCCCTTGAGGCGGTTTAGAAACTCTGACACTAGGGTGTGTGAGGTCGTCAGATCTTACTACCCATACGATAAAGAAAGAAAAACTTCAACTCTTAACAGCCAATAGAAATTCAGGATTTGAACTGTAACGTTTTCCTCGTCGTCTTCTCTGTTGCTATTTGCACTGCCTGGTAATTAACTGTACCAGCACTACCATTCCGTCAGACATCAGACATTACTGAAGCAGATTGACTGCCTCGTTAGTCTAGTGGTCCTAAGCGCAACTGCTACGCAGAAGTCTTGGGTTCGATTCCCAAGTCAAACAAAGGGTTATTAATTTTTCTATGAAATTCTCAGTAGCAGCTCGGAGTTAGGATTTATGCCCGATTAACGGCAATAGGCTCGCTCCCTATTACATGGGACCTAAATATACTGGTGAACTGTGGGTGTATATTGGTATACCTCTGCCTACCCCTTCGGGGAATACATGCGTGATGGTATGTGTGTGTGTATTATGTCAGGAAGGGTTCTTGTCGTATTACTTAAAATAACCTAGTGCTTATAACAGGTTGTGGTTATTTGAAGAGAAATTTCGATTGGCCCACAAGTGGTGCAGCTGCTATTTCGCCGCACCTAAGCGAATGGTACCTAACTACGTAAGATGTGTGAGCTGACATTCCCTCGTCTAGGTGGTAGATACCGTCGTGAACGTCATGCGTAGCAGTTCTTGCGGCCAACTCATCAAGGCAAAAGTAGGTATACAGGCGGAGTTTTTAGTGGGTGCAAGCCCCACATAATCATGTTGTCGCCCCGGATGGCGTGGCATGAGCTAGGCATTTTCTACGCGCACGAAAAAAAGGTTGTAGATACCTTATCCTTAAAGTCACCTACCTACTTCGATCTCCACAAGGACTAAGTACTGGCCAGATAAGCTTAAGACTATAAACTTAACAGGGTTTTGTGTTCCAATAATGACTAATTGAATCATGATGATAGGTAATAATTATGATTTATCAAATCATGTAGGTAGCCACCCAGAACTGATATAAATTAATTATAATTTTCTTCGCCGCCATCTTAAGGTACTTAATTGTTTAACTGGATACAAGCAGTTTGGTTTGTGGTATTGACACTAGATGTGACCTGCCCCTGATGTGGAATTGTTCATACTAAAATGCCTAGTCCGCTTGTCAGATTGTTTATTGTAATTTTACCCTTAGCGTCATTGTCGTCTAATGCTAAACATAAGCCTCCCCCATAGATTTCCAAAAGGATCGTTTGGGAGCGGCTTGCCTCCAGCGTCTTCCTGTGTCATTGTTACTATTTAACCAAAATCTTTCTAGATCAGACATCTGAGATAACACTCAAAATAAATTATAATGCATTGATAGGTAATTTCTTAGTATTTATCTCAGAATAACATCTACTAACAGTATTTAAAATAAAAAGCTTAGAGCAAAAAAGAGTTTGAAATTGGATTGAATGAATACTGGCTGATAAAATTAAAGCCATTATTTTTAAAACAAATAAGAAGAAAATATATATTAAATTAATGGCATTGAAGTATTTATTTTTAAGCCAGACCGTCCAGTCTTGATGTAATTTTAGGAAAGAGGTTTCATTCAAAATTTTCACTAGTTCCGAATTCGCAAAACATCAGCCTCGGATGTAAATGGTTCATCAAGTAACTTATTGTGCTAAGCAGTAGTTCAGCAGGAACGTGATGGGTAACAAAAACCATTAAACAGTAGGTAATTTATTTAATGACTGTTTACTTTGTTCCAATAAATAGAAAGCTTCAGTTCACTCCCCGAGCGAAGCTGCGAGGTGAAGACAAGCTATAATATTTCGCAAACACGGGTATTATGCAAATAAGCAATAACAAAATACGTGACTACCCGGCAGTACCCCAGTAATCACTATCACATAAGTGAAATGCAACTCTGAATAATAGAAATTAAAAGGGGACCGATTATCGGCTTGTTTACTTGTGTGCTCCATGTATGATAAAAGTAACGATGATATTTACATTGGCGTAGTCGGGGTTAAAACTGCGCCTGGTGTGCACGACCGCCGCGAGACCACCAACATACTGTGCGATCGGTAACTTCAAAATGGAGTTAAACTTCATAACAACTTTAATAAAACATGATGTGAATCATAATGTGAAACAGTGCTTCAAATCAAAAAAACCTTTCAGTAAGTACTACTTCAATATTAGACCTTGTTTGTTGATTGGGTCTGGTCGATAAAATATATACTTAGGATACCTTTAATTAACTCGTTATTAACGAGTTGTAAACTATTTAATATAAATTTAATTTAGTTTCTTTTGTCTCACTTGGATAAAATTCACTGAGACTTCCCATTCGTAGCATTGGCATTCGATTTTAATAAGATAGTTAATCTGTGTTCCTTTATTTTTTTTTAAATTAGGAACGATTTTTTTAAAACTCTAATGGCATTTTTGTAGCATTATTATACAGTACGAGTACGTATCGCTTGTAGCAGTATCTATTTAGTAATAAAAGCGTAAACGTTACAAACAACTAATAAAGTAGCTCAACACTGTTTACCACAAGTGATTAATTAATGTTTACATCCAGAATTATAGTGACAAAATATAGCCCATTAAGATCGCGAAATAGTTGTTATTAGTGCTAAATATTAGCAAAACATAATTATGCATAAATGAAGTTCATTGAACTTCCAGATTTTGTGTTGGTTACTATCTGTTTGTTCTAGTTATCTATTAGTTAAAATTGGTCTAATTAATGGCGAATACGTGACTGTAGTCATAACGTGCCCTAAAATGTTCAAAGGCACAGCTGATCATAGGCATACTTACCTAATTAAGTAAGTAGTCCATTTTGCTTAGGTAGTGTTGTTCACAGTAAGTTGTTATTTACCGTAGGCAGGTCACAGGTGTCGAAGTATACAGCTTGTCCTCTTTGATTCCTACCGTCTCCTCTC
Source organism: Caradrina clavipalpis (assembly GCA_932526535.1). Taxonomy (NCBI): domain Eukaryota; kingdom Metazoa; phylum Arthropoda; class Insecta; order Lepidoptera; family Noctuidae; genus Caradrina; species Caradrina clavipalpis. Next base: position 7,346,512 of record OW052108.1, read on the forward strand.
TTCGCCACTTTTTCATCATCATCATCATCATCATCATCATCATATCAGCCGCAGGACGTCCACTGCTGGACATAGGCTTCCCCCAAAGATTTCCAAAAGGACCGGTTGGAACTTCCAACCGGTCCTTTTCCCGCTTCCAACTTGGAAGCGGGAGGACTATATTATAGTTGCTAAGGGTACCCCATTTGCGCACGGACATCGGTTTAGGCCATCGCTGGGGGAACAACAGGGAGACAGGCTGGATAACATTTCGATTATTTAGGGTAGTGGCCCAACACACGTTTAATTGTTTACTCACGTGTCTGGCAACATTCAGTTTGTTATTACCAAACGCAAAGGCAAAAGTTCACTAGTAAAAGATGGGCAATTGAACTGATAACAGTGCAGAGAACTAATATGCTATTGACCGACGAGCTCAATATGCCACGCCTACTTATCTATTATTACGTCGAATGAGATATTAATTGCTTTTTTCTTTGCAGTAAACAGAAAGGAAGAAGTCATGGCGATAAAAAGTAAATTTCCCACCAAAATACCTGTAAGTGTTTTTTTTTTTTTTTGTTTTAATTGTGATTCGGTTATTCCTAAGTTAACGATTTATGATGGCCGGTATGCGGCAGTTAACCTTCGCATTCAGTTGCTTAGAAAAAGTAGGTACTGAAGGGTTAGGCTCTCCGCCCACGACCGATTTTTTGTCAGCCGTGTGTGTTGGTGTATTGGAATATGTTATATACTCGCCAACAAAAAAATCGGTTAATAATTCGGAACGGACGGAGAGACTTAACCTACCAGTGAAGGGTTAGCCAAACTTTGTGAAAGGATTAACATTTTTCTATGAAACGGTTACTAATTTCGCTATTTCTTTGCAGTTAATAGTCGAGAGATATCACAAAGAAAGAAATCTACCAACGTTGGACAAATCGAAGTTTTTAGTTCCTGAAGATATCACTATGTCGCAGTTTCTAGTTATAATACGGAATAGGATAAAAATAAAACCAAATCAAGTAAGTAGTTTTAATTCAAATTTAGAACACCCGAAAAAACATTTAATTTTAAATTATGTACTGTTTCCTCTCGTGCTGTCTCTGTCACTATAACGTTCATTGTAGCGACATAAATACTTTTTGGAACGTTACCGACTCTACGGTTTCGAAATTTAAATGTTTTTTAGATCACACGTGAACTGATTTGATTGACTGTTGTAATTTAAGTTAACCAATCACAGAACAGTTGCTAACGTCAGTTTAGCAGGTACTTGATTCTATAGAAATCTTACATAGAGAGTTTTCAAACAATGAAAATGACATCGAAGTCTAGAGTCTATGATCTAAAAGTCTGTCTACGTCTAGTTCAAACTGGTTGTATCCTAACTATCGCTGGGTAAAGGCACCTATTATTTATGTAATCCCGTAATCATTCAATTACTTCTGGAGATAATTAAATAATTAATTAATTATGTTACATAGTATCGTAGTTATAGATACTAAAAGCAGTTCTGTTTGAAGTGACCCAAACAATCTGCTTAGGTAGTAGAACACGAGATAATATCCGAATGTTCAATGCTCGGTTCCTATAATGCAAAACGAATAGTTAATTCTACCAGTCGTAATTCTTTTAAATGCTTGACTGGTCGTTCGTGAAAATTCTGATGACATTTTTGAATGTAGAAATGTTTACAAAGAATTATGGATATAAACCTACCCGTACGCTGAAAAATAAACTCTAATAACAGCGAAAATACGAAGGCATTTGTTTATTAGTATGGTTTACTAATACCGGTCGGTAAGTTTTAGGAATCGGGCATCAAAGGTATCTTTAGACAACTAGACGTATGTGCAAAGTTCAATTCATGATAGTATTCTTACCTATCGACGACCACGTCACGTATGCGCTGCGTGTACGCTGTTTAAACGTTTGAAGAACGCGTACACTGTACCAGTATTAGATTCAGAGGACATCGTAGAGTTATAAGGCTCCTACAGACTATGACAGCGGGCATGTCGCAAGTCGCCGGTCTCGCAATCACTTCCAAATCCCGGCAGCGGCAGCATGGCCGCCCGGCTTGTATATTATAGGAGAGTGAGAATAGGAGCCCTTAGACAATGTTTTTATGATGTTTTGTAGGTACTTGTAGTTTGTGGGAGTGTTAAAAGTAAAATATTCTAAAATCGAGTAGCTCCCTACACATCCCATGACACTATACGATATTGATTTAAAAAAGCTTATGAAGTTTATTGTATTTTGTTTCAGGCCTTATATTTGATAATAAATAACAAATCAATGCTGAGCATGAGCCTCACGATGGCTCAGGCGTACGACAACTATGGCGATGAAGACGGCTTCCTGTACATCACATATGCGTCACAAGAAGTTTTTGGTTATAAAGATGGTGAGTCGAATTTGAACACAATTTGCATATTTAACGAAGTGTGTGTGTGTCCAAGCGAATGTTCGAATTTCTGGCCCAAATACTGTCATAGGTTATGCTTTTGTATTCGATGGATATGATAAAACTGAGATCAGAGATAACAAACAGGAAAAAAAATACAACTGAATTGTAACCTCCTCCTTTTTTAAGTCGGTAAAAAAGAGAATAAAAAAGATGGTCTTTTTTCCGTAAATTCAAAAATCTGAGTTCTGACTCAGTTTTTTTTTTTTTTTTTTTTTTTTTTTTATATTACGGGCTGAGCTTCTGAGCTCAAAAAAATAAAAAAATGCAACGTATATTTTGCGGCCTTATCGCTCGAAGTAATTTTAGGCAACCATTTATCTGCTAATCCGCTCTACTCTGCGTTATCTTATTATTTTGCCTTTATCATTTGCAAATTATTTTAGTGTCTTTTCATAAAGGAAGTGTGCAATACATAGTGCGTGTTGGTTAAAAAAAACTTCGTGTATTGGTAAGTTTAAGACTAGCTAACTAATTGCGGTGCCAACCATTGTAAATTAAGTCTACAGTGCATTTAAATAAAACGCATATTTACCCGCGTTCAAACTCTTAACTATCGCTTATTGCCAGCAGCGACAGAACTAACAAAAACAAAAAAACTATCAATTAACCTAGTTTTATAAAGTAAACAATAATCCCATTCTTACTTCCTTATCTTGCATCACACGCCAAATTTAAAAACAAGAGGTCCATTGTGGAACCTTCGCGAAAGTGCTTAGACGTTCTACATTCTACTGTTTTCGCGACACATAAATTCTTGTAGCTCTTAACTATACTTGACATCCATTTCAATTGAATACATTTTGTTACAGATATGAACATCAAACAATCAAATCAAGAGGTTCAAGCAATCAGACATAGGTTTCCAAATAAAGTTCCGGTAAATATTATTTTTATCATCCATTTTTCCTTTCATTTCGGCAATTTTCGTTACTAATTATGTATTTATTGGTCCAGTTATACGTAGAAAGGTATTCGAGAGAGCGAGAGGTGCCCGCGTTGGGCAGAAAGAAGTTCCTAGTGCCACAAGAACTCACCATGTCCCAGTTCCTTTACATCATAAGAACGAAGATGAAACTAAGAGATTCACAGGTAAATATTTGCATAATCTTTTTAAGTTTATAAGGAAAGTCGCAACTGTCCAATGTACAAGTAGCTGATCATAGTGTTTTAGTCTTTCAAACATCCCCAAGTCGTATTCAATAACACATTATCTTAACATTCTGAGCTCGTGAAACTCGTAAACTTTTATCATTTGCGCAATGATACTGGGCTAGATCTGCCTGTTGACTCGAGGAGGTGCAGTCGGGGATCGCAGAAGGCATGTACGCTTCTGAGGTCCCCGGTGTAAGTGTAGGAAGGGAACACCAGGATGGTTTTTAGTCAATAAGAGACAAGTGTCGGACAGACCAATAGGGTGGTTGGAAAGACCACACCGGGGTGGTTTTTAGTCAGTAAGAGCCTGAGAGACCCCTCTCCCTAGGGCGGGATATCCAATACGCTTCACAACACTCTTACGACTACGTAATAAGACATCTATTCGTAAATTATATTAAGTTTTCTTCGTCTTGTCCCCTCAGGCGCTATACTTGCTGGTAAACGACAAAGTCCTCGCGAGCCACAGCATGACGATGGCGCAGGCGTACGAGCAGTTCCGCGCACACGACGGCTACCTACACATCACATACGCCGCGCAGCAGGTGTTCGGATGAACCATGTAAGTATACACACATACCATCACGCCTGTATTCCCCGTAGGATTAGGATTTAGGCATTAGTGCTAGTGAAGCGCATATAAAATTAATATTCGTGACCAAAGACCCAAGGAAAGTTATGGTACAAGATAGAGAGACGCCGGACCTACGTCAATTTATTACCACGGCTGAAATTTTGCGAATATACTAACACGCCTGTATTCCCCGAAGGGTTAGCAAGAGGCGTACAAATCGCGGGTTCGAATCCCGCGCGGAACAAATATTTGTATGATCTACAGACAGTTGTTCCGGGTCTGAACTCTGATCGTTTGTGTATGTGATTTTATGTGTTTGTAAACGCACCCACGATACAGGAGAAATTCCTAGAGTGTGGCAACGTTTCCTTAAAAAAAAAATGTACACCCACAGGTCACCAGTATATTTAGGTCCACTGTAATAGGGGGCGAGCCTATTGGGATAAACCGGGCAAACTCTAACTCCGAGTTGCTACTGAGAATTTCATAGAACAACCTATAACACTTTTTGCTCGACCTGGGAATCGAACCCAAGACCTCTAGCGTTGCAGTCGCGGTTAGGGCCACTAGGCTAACGAGGAAGTTACCCACCACCATGGTTAGTTAACCATGTCAGTATTACCAACAATATCAAATTGATATTTGAAGTGTGTCACCATCTGGGCCCCGTTGTGTCTGGCTCAATTGGAGCACAGGTGTCGGGCGTTTGCGAATGTGGGACATTTAGATACACTACCCTGTCACCTCACATAAATATCTCTTCTGGATTGAAATTGAATGTTTGTACTCGTTAAGGGTATATCCGAACACAGGACACCGAAAATACTCATTTTTTTGTCGCATACTCTGGCTTATTGGTAACAAGCCTGAAAAAAATTGAGTGTATTGCCAAGGGTTTAAAGTAAAGACTTATCTAGAAAATAAAGCAGTATCATGGTAAAATAATCGCAAATGAGCGCATATAGAGGGATCACAGAATTTTGAGCGTAAACTATTTTATATATAATTTTATCTAAGAATATTTTAGGGATTTTCATGAACTAAAGACATATCTATAAATTATTCCATTGAGCCGTGTATTTTTTTAGTGGTTACTCGATACAACTAACATCGCTATTTTGCACCTTTTTTGTTGCCGCGATGCGTTTTTGTCTTATTTGCGTACCATAAGGCCTTAAATGCTTTATTATAATGACAGTCAAGTGTAGTTTAAAATACTTAACTATGCTATATTACAAGAAGAAATAGATGGTAAGAAATGAGGATAAGTAGGTTTCTTATGCCCTTTGCGTTCCAGGGCCGCGGGAAGTACCTAAGTCTTTTTTATTGATAAAATTGACGTATTTTATTTACATCCACAATATGGGTCAACATTCGAGATAATTTTGTTTTTCACAATATTATAAACAAAATGCATAACATTAGACATCTACTTGAGCGTATCAATCGAAGCCTAAAAATAAATTAAAGACAATAAAATCGTAACATATCATAATATTGTTTAACTCTAAAGTGACAACAACAACTACTGGGTTCAACGTTTAAGTTAAATGTTCGCAGTCAAGGGTAACCAAGATAATAATATATGAATATAGTCATGTCATCTTATGTTCATTAAAACATAGAACCTATTTATAACACAATAACAAGGATTTTGCGTTGATAACTAACATTACGGTCGTGAATTGTGACCCCGATATTCCTTGTTTTTGAACAGACCGGACGTTTCGAGAAATGTGGAATATTTTCGTCTCGAATATCTACATTCTGTCATTTTATTGACGGGTAGAAGGGACATACATTGTAACGAAATCTTTTACTATGGATTTATTATTCATTGTAGGACAGGATTCTACACACCCTAGCTTCAACATTTTTGATCGGTTTAAAAAAATATATTTCTACCTATACATTTTGACCATGTAAGTGTCGCAATTTTAGATTTCTTTGTAATAACCATCGAACAATTTCGTCCCTGGGGCATGATTTATATTTTTTTACGAATGTGAAATCATCAAATGACTTCTCACGCCCTGAAGTGTCAAACTTTTACTGACTAAAACCCATCCATGGTCCTTCTTGTGCCCTTTGCGTTTCGGGGGCGCGGTATCTTGATAATCACAAGAGGATCGGCGCAATCGGTTCGGCATTAAAAATACAACGTTTAACAAAGGCTGAACCGATTAAGCCGACCCGCTTAAGTGTACAGCGACCCTTTTAGGCGTGAGACCATCGACTGCGCCTACGCCACGCGTATCAGACCTTTGTCACAATTTCTTTATATCGGCCGCGTACGTATTTTATTGAAAGTTGCCTATATTTTGAATGCACCCGTCTGTCTGTCTAGCTATACTTCATTATCAGCCTTGGATACAAGTCCTTAACAGGACCAAACAGATAGCGTGTGGAATAATTTGTTCCAGATAACAATTTATCAATAACAGCGTTGATTTACGAAGGTAGTTAATTTGCAACAAAGTTTACTTTAGAAAAACAACTTGAGATTTATTAGACATACATAATAATATGTATGTGTGTATTATAAAGTATTGATAAATAAATAATTGTGCTATTCAATGCAACAGTTATGTTTTTATCGCAATCAGTGAACTAATAAAAAATATTTAATTATTATAAAAATTGTGCAATTGTCGTTGCCAAGACATAACACAAGTCTTGTCTAATGAGTAATGACCATTGATAATGACTTAAATATTTATTTACACTTAAAAGAATAAGTAATTATGATGGCTGCAGTCATTACAATTTCAATGGGTTTTGGAAAATTACTATCATTTAAAATTTAAATTCCAATAACAAAAAATCTGTAGATATTGCTTACTGCCTTCTTTTAAAAGGCATATAGAAAGTTTGGCAATTATGTACTAGACACCACGAATCAATAGATTTTTTTTTTATGAGCTGTCAAAACGCGAATTCCCCTTAGATTTTGTATGTCAAAAAGGGAAACTGTGACGACACATTTTTGCCAACTCAATTGATTAACTATTTATTGATTTCAAAGCAACTATAAATCTAATTTTACTGTTGATTGAAAGTTAATTGGGATCTCATGGCTAAAATAAAATGTTTTTTTCAAAGTAGTTGTGTCTTTGATATAATGGTATCAATTCCTCAATTAAATAACTGTAAAAAAATGTTGTTTGTAGGTGCCGTAAATGAGGTTACCTAGCCCTTTACGGAAACTTTGGCTCATAACGGAAAAACGTTTGAACTTCTTATTTCTGGAAAAAATACAGAAAAAATAATATGGTTAGAAAAACTAAAAAAAATGGTCTTAAACAAGAAGGGTTATTGTCATTCAAGAGGCGGGAAGTTATTGTTTTGCCTACGTCATTTATCACGTTTTCTGTATAAGTCAGTAATCCAGTAATGCTTATAAGTACCTATAGGTACACTTCCTCATTTCAGTTACTCAACAAAATTGAGAGACTTCTATGAAAATAGATAATAAAATGAACCTAGTTCTATAAACAACTCATTACTTTAATACAAACAAGTATGTTTGATTTTGTAGATAAATCATAACAAGTACCTAGTAAAACTCCAGATTGCACTTGAAGTAGGTATTATAGCAGAACTTCTCAACCGCGTAAATGTCAAATGGCCCGCGTAACTGTCAAAATATGATATGACACCTAACATAAGAAAACTATTACAACAGAATTTTTTTCAGAAGTCATTGATGGATCTATTGATACAATCAATTTGATGTCTAACAATGCTTATGTCGCTTGATGCTCTGTGTTTAATACTTTTTTTTAATAAACAACTACCTACTTTTCATTATACCTTTGGTTGCTTTGCACACATTTTTGACCCGTCGAAAAATTCTAAACCGACCGTTTGGCCCAATTGTTAAAAAGTTGAGCACCCTTGTACTATAGTATCACTGATAAACTTCGCACTATATTTCTAGATCGGTTTGATAGTGTGCATAGTACCTAGTTCAGACGTCATTGTAGAACATATCGATGAATGTAGAATGTTTGTAAAGCAATTAGCTTGGTGTTAGTTGCACGTGCTTTGGGTAGGTTAAAGCGGTTGAAAAGACACACGCTTTGTAACCAGCGAGCCTAGTGTGAGATTGTCTACTCTTTGAACGCGTGCGATAGCGTTAACGTTCACTGCAGTTTGTATGGAATAGGAATAGCGTCGTCTAGCAAATTATTCTAAACAATTGGTAGTTCACGAGCGACTTCGCACACGACCGATTTTTGATAGATTTCTTCTTGCCGACAAAGAAATCTGTCCAAAATCGGTCCGATAATCAGTAAAAATTTCGGTCGTGTTATACTTTCCAATCGTTAGAAAACCTCGTACTAGGACTCAAAACGCCTAGAGTGAGTTTTTATACGTACTCCATCAGGTTAACGTTAAAATTTTGTACTCAAACTGAAAAAGCACCGTCTATAAGTGGCAGCAATGGGAACCACAATTATTTCATACAAATTAAGTTATGATATGGGTTACGTTCGCCTAAATATGCTAGTATTTACCCGACTATGGCAAAGCAAAAAAGATTAGTGTAAAGACTCATACCGAGTAAGCTCTCTTTTAAATAGTCACTAAGTGCGTTAATTGGCTTAATTATTTTCTAACTTAGGCACCTCAACTACCAGAATAATTATGAAAGCAACCGTAACTCGTCAAACGTGTAAGCAAATGTTAGTCTAGAAAAAGTTTCAAGTAATCGAAGTCAGGAAATTTTGTTCGCGAGAGATATTTAACTGCCCAGTCTCATTGCCTTCGGCCAATCACACCGCATGATTCATAAATACACATTTACTTTTTCACAATCAATACGATAATTAATTAGGTCTGTAGTATAAAAATATCTTTCTTTTTGTCTGGTTGTTTATCATTATCAGTCGGGCCATGGATACTGTGGCAATGAAAGCAATATGAGCCCAACGGAGGCTGCCCGATAATATTATCAGAGTGCAAAAAAATACTTGTTATTGTCACCTATATCGAGTTACTTTTATATGTTGGAACTTATGTAAGTTCGTTATGCACCGGACGGGTGAATGTTCGGTTATCAACTGTTGCTAAGTGCAACGATAACTTTATCTCGACCATTAGTAAAATATCTATTCATTATTTTAACTATTTGCATAGATTGTAATCCCTTGATCTCGTTTCTTATTTTTTGCTGTTCATTCATTCAATTTAGTTTAATCAATTAATCCAGAATGCAGATAATTCATCATTATCAGAAGGGCTTTCTAGTAGGCCATAATTTTCTACAGACAATTTGGTTATAAAAGTAGGTAGATACAAATGGTAGTTGCGAGTCTAAAATTACATAATAATCTAGAAACATCCGGTTGCGAACAAATTATTTGTGATTGCGGGTTCTAAACTTACTGCTAATTAACCGATAGAAAATAGTTTGACCTTTACAGAAGTGTAATTAGATAAATATTGTTATTTGACTAGCTTTTATCCTGGCTGTTGTTTACAAGTTTGGTTTAAAAATAAAAAGTTTGGTTGCTGTGACAAAAAAATGAAGATTTTAAATTGCAAAAAAAAAAACAACTCATTATGACACTATAATTTCTTAATCCCCTAATAAGTGTCCAAACAAGACTGGCTAATTACCCTAAAGAAAAACAACAATAATATCCTTCTAGATGTTGCTGGACTACATAAATAGAGCAACCAATTACCAATAAGTGTCAAGAGCTTACCAATCTCGAATAGAAAAAAAAAACATTTTTTCCTACCCCAACGATTTTTAAATTTGTACCTATTCCAAAAAGGTTAGGTACTTTTTTATTTCTTGAAAGAAGCCCATAACGTCATCTAGTTTTTTAAAAATAAGAACTGTCAATAATATTTAAAATAAGAATCCCTTTGTGTGAAAACAAAACACACCTACTCTTTAGTAGTGTAGCAGGACAAAACGAACCTGTATTATTCCATAGCGCACAGTGGGTGAGACAGAGCATAATTAATGTCATCATAATAAGTTTATCTAGGGTCACGATGCACAAACATCCAGTGGAAGAGGCGAGGCCTGTATTTCTCTTTTGTTGATAAGGATCGATTTATGTGTCCCTTCCATTATTGTTTGTAGAATGTAGCCCCCCAGGGTTTGTTGTCAGGGAAATGTACTGGCCGATACCGCGTTGCTAATAGTTCAATTATTATTGTTGTTTTAACAATAATAACTTTACGTAGTTACGATAATATCTAATGCTTTGCGCGCTATTGTTTTGTTTAAGTATAGTTTCTCAATTATTGTTGTATTGTTTGTTACCTGGGTGTTTAGTGTATATTTGGTCGGACTTGAGTAGTTTGTACTTAATGGGTTCACAAAAAGTAAGTTAATGGTCGCATTATTTGATGAGCGTTGGTAAGTTAGTTATACAGAATGTTTGTATGTCTTAAATGACTTGTTATAAGTTTCTGAATTAGACGAGCCAACCCGCCAAGTATTTAGATAGGGGTGACATATGTACATTCACTCATACACAAACTCACACCTTTACCCTTTGACCTTTCTGAAGATCCTCACCAATAAGGTCAGGGTAGGTCTTTCTAGGGCGTCCCCTCCCTGCTACTCACATCTGCCATATAAATTCCTTTTGCTAGTCGCCTTTCACTTATCCTCTCAACATGACCGAACTATCTAAGAATACTCTTTTCAATCTATGTCACTACATCCTCTTTTGTACTATTTTTTTTTTCTAATACAAAGAATCTATTGTTTCAGGTACATACAACAAATTGGAGTTAACTAATGTTCCTGGTGTCTTCTAATTTAAAGACTGATAGTATTTTATTTTCTTCCTATTGTGATAGTTCTAGATTAAAATTATATTTCTAAGTCGCATTCACGTAATTATACGTATGGCGTGGAATGTCCGGACCTGCTGCGTAAAGGCCTATGCAGGCCGGGACGGCATGGCAAGAGATTTAATCTTTTATCAATGGACATTCAAACGTATCGGTATAGAAATAGGACATAAATTGAAACGCTTTAAAACACTGCCGCGGCATCGAAAGGGATTTGTCGAAGCTGCATAGCAATTTATGTCGTATTTCTATACCGATACGTTTGAATGTCCATTGATAAAAATTTTAATGCCTTGCCATGCCGTCAATGTCTGCGTAGGCCTTAAGAGCTCGTATGAAAGTTCTGAATAAACTTAAGTTTAAATACCTACTCTAAAATGCCGAGAAAATCATTTAAAAAATGAAATAAGTGCAATAAATTGTGGTTACCTACTATATCTTATGATCTCGAAAATATAACCAACTGTAAATTATTATTATATTTAAGGCTTTATGTATTGTATCTCTTCATGTTATGTAAATAGAGGACGCGTAAAATGTCGTATTATCTATGTAGCTACACAGATCTGAATAAAACTATGTTAAAATATTCCTGTTGATGTATCCATATATTTTACGGTCTAATATATTTTTTAAATAATGTATTGGTTTTATTTAGCTTCAATTAACCTGTTATTGTATAGTAGGCCATGATTAGAGGTCTAAAAAAGTTATATTTTCTAACAAAACAATAGTGTTGTACATGATTTAAGTTAGTATCATCTTTCTATTGATTTTTGTACTTGTGTTGGATGCTTTATAATAGCTTATACGACAACCTACACGATATGTATACTTAAAAAGTGACTAGCTTTTATTCCCACGACGTAGGCTATTTTTACATCCTTGATCGTGCCAATAAAAAACAACCAAGCCAGGACTAATAAAAAACAATTTTTATTTGATTTCAAAGGGCTTTATTGCACCCATGACATGGAATATAAATACATATTACTATTACTCTTACGTGCTATTTTGCTTTACATCACTCAGTGGGCGAGATGTTTTGAGCAGCCGCAACCAACGTGTCGTGAATATCCTTGGCGTACGTGATCTGGAGACGGACGGTGTTCAAGTATTGTGGGTAGCTTAGATTTGTGTCCTGAAATATTAAAAAGAATGCGTTAGACGTGATCACAATAGTTCATTAGCATAGTCTTGAAGGTGATATAATTATGAAGAAGTTTTAGGAAGATGATGGGCACATAACATACCATCACGCCTGTATTCCCCGAAAGCTTAGGCAGAGGTGTAATAATGTACAGTTGTACACCCACAGTTCGCCGGTATGTTTAGGTCCTATGTAATAGGGGGCAAGCTTTTTGCCATTAACCGGGCACAAATCCCAACTCCGATCTGCTACTGAGAATTTCATAGAAAAACCCAATGATACTTTTTGCTCGACCTGGCAATCGACGCCAAGACCTCTAGCGTAGCCGTCGCGCTTAGGACCACTAGGCTACAGAGGCAGTAAAGAAGATAATGAAAAATAAAAAAGGAAGAATAGTAAAAGAATAATGTGATAATGAAGAAGATAATAGAGATGATGGAAGTGGTGAATAAAGCATTTTTTATTATTTTTATTGAATCTTACCGTGGTGATCGGTCCAGTGTCGAGTCTCGATGGCATGATGGTCAGCGGGAGGTAGTGAGAGGCGGATTGCGCTTGTTGGATGCAGGTTATGGCTGTACGCTGTCACATGGAAAGTAGAGAAAATAAAATGAGTACTAATATAGTTTGTGTGTGGATATACCCATTATTAACTACGCATCAGCCGTAGGACTTCCACTACAGAACATAGGCCTCCCCATAGATTGCCAAAAGGCCGGTACCTACGCATACTGCCAATCAAATTAAACAACATTGAGCAAAAATGATTCCTAGGAAGCCACTTTAACTTGTGGTGTGCAAAATCAATGTTTGTAGCTGTGTTCACCTTTATCTGTAGGTAACGCACGCAAAATATTGTGCTTACGGGTGGTGCGTTTTGTAGTGTGTACCTAATGTACTGCAAAACGTAAAAAAGTTGAAACTTTGAAATTCAGTCTCTTTGTAACCAGAAGGTTCTCAAGTATGGTCCAGAACAAAAATATCACAATGATGCTGATGGGAAGAACATGTAGCTTTCGAATACTTTAAGTGTCATTTTTTTTACATCGTTTACACAATTCTTTTGTGCATGTCCAAAACGACTAGACCGATTTTAATTAAATGTTTGAGTCACTATTGGATCCGGTAGGTAGCGCTGAAAGTAAACCTTCGAGAAAGACAGCCCTCATCGAGTCCGCTAGTTATAGATCATAGTTTTACTTATATTTGAATAATTTTTTTTTTTTTTTTTTTTTTTTTTTTAGATAAGTATTTGATCTGAATGATAAGGTCATTAATAAATCTAAAGGCCTTAGAAAACCTGAGAACCTTAAATAACATTGTAACAATAGCCCTTGAAAGCAATCCACGTCAAAGGCAATTCAATTCCTCATCCATGTTTAACATTTAAACTAAAACATTACTGACCTAGGTTAGAATAACACCCTGAAACCTACCTACCGCTGATAACACCCATAATACCTACCAAGAGATTTAAGAGAGGATTAGTTTGTAACATTATTTATGTAAACAACATGTATGCTGAATGATAATGATACTGTTTACTTTGAAAATGGATTATCATCGTATGATCTATCACATTGAAATTCTAAGGTTGTCTAAATATACAACACTAGGTTAGCATAGTTTAATATGCATATCATGGTTTTCATAGATAGATAACAGTTAAATAAGTAGTAGTGACGAGGTTCTTCACTTTGAATCTGTAACCACTATCAGTTTGGATCTTTATACTACCTTGCTGCAGCCGGAGCACCATTTTTGAATACTTACATATTGAAGTTTTTCTTTTTTAACCCCCGACGCAAAAAGAGGGGTGTTATAAGTTTGACGTGTCAGGGTGTGTGTGTGTGTGTCTGTCTGTCTGTGGCATCATAGCTGCCGAACGGTTGAAGCGATTTCAATTTAGTTTTTTTTGTATTACCAGGTAACTTACGTGCGAGTGTTCTTAGACATGTTTGATGAAAATAGGTTGAGCCGTTTAAAAGTTGTGGGGGTGAAAGTAGGGAAGAAAAACCGAATGTCTGTAAATATACTCGAGTGGGGTCTCAAACTTAGCAAAATCGACATTATAATAAAAAAGAACAACTTAAATAAGTATGTAAGTATTCAAAAATTTAAAAAACCCCCAACACAAAAACCTAAATTCCCTTTAAAAAGTAAAAAAATAATAAAAAAAAATACGTCACGTTGGGGGACCGCTCGGGACGATCGTATTCTAAATGCAACATCGGTCCCCCAACGTGACGTATTTTTTTTTATTATTTTTTTACTTTTTAAAGGGAACTTAGGTTTTTGTGTTGGGGGTTTTTTAAATTTTTGAATACTTATATACTTATTTAAGTAGTTTTTCTTTTTGTCATATTATTTGCAAAATTATTATTTTTTTGTGTAAAAAGTACCTTATTTAAGCGTGCAGACTTTTTTCTTGAATTACCTAAACAATAGATTACAATTTGGCTTTGGAAACCACGTGTACCATCTTTATTTAATTGCTAAACCACAGATGCAATGTTTTCTAAGCGTGTGTACGCATGAGAGCTTTTTTACCGCGTTTTTAACTTTCGGCGTTAGGCCGAGGGTTGAGAATCCAACAAAGCGCTATGAAAAATCCTCGAATTAAGAAAACTCCTAGGTGAACAACCATTAAACGGTTTGTTAGTATTGTCTGCTGGGAGGTATATCGATCCCTAATGGCGACCGTTTGCAAGGAGAGACAGGATTGTGCCTATTATCGCTACTTCTTTTGCGTTCAACAATGAAGAATGTTAACTAATTTTGATTAATAGCACTCCATATTCTCTGTCAAAAATAAAAAAAAATACTAGTGAAAGAATTACTTCGATACGTCAATTAGTTTCAGATTTAGAAGTAAAATAAGTTGGAACCGCAAGACGCGGGCTGTCGGTGACGGTGTGATGTGTAATGACGTCACAAGCGGTCACTTGACTTAGCGGGACTCGATATTTTTTGAAACTTTGAATGCCTATAAAATCAAAACTCCTAGGTCTGTTTGACTACAACAAAAACTAGTGTATTTGTATACCTACAGGCTTTACTGAGACAAAATTTCAAGCGATTTGGCATACCTAGTAACCTTCTTCATTCTGCATAAAAGGAGGCAGCGACTTCTCACGCGGTATCGCTCCACACCGTGGACTAAAAGACTAACCTCTTATTAGAATACTTAAGTCTCTATAGTAAAAATATCAGTCTGGCTGCATCAAGACATCATAGACAAAAAAATTGCTACTACTGGCAAAAGATATTTTTGAATGTATCAATTTTTTTTGTTCTTAATTCAAACACTTTATTTCTTGTCAAAAGTATCAACAACTACCCTATTATGATGGTGTTGACGTTCGATAGGGAGTCACGCAAAGACATCACTGATAAGGAATTAATAATAATAGTGATTAGAGACGGTTGCCGGGTCAAGAAGTTAATTGTTGCACATAGATACACGATATTTACGTCAACATGCCCACAGTGTAATATGATCCTGCTTATTTTTATCGGCTGCAGAGAAATATCCTGATTTGTTATGTTTGGTACAACCTGCTCTCCTTATGCCCCTTACTCTTCGCAGCGCGACCGATTTCGAACCTACTTCAGTAGCACCAGGCCTCCGTCACTCGTTCAAGGTTACTCTCTTAAGTGCCTACGGCTCGCCTGCGCCCGGGGGCAACGAATCCAGTCGGCTGTCACGCGCTCGCTTGAGTGTACTATACCTACCGCAACAAAATAAACGATACTCGCGCCTTCAATAATGTCTAAATCCCGCAATGCAATTTGTAGTGTACAGAAAATACATATTTCAGTACATACAATAATACTACACAATAATACTTTATAGTCACCTATTCTTTTGTGTAATCATTTCTCAGCAAAGATAGCCCTAGCGATGTGTTGTATGACGCGCGTTATTGCTATCTCTCTCTCTCACGCACGAACGTGTTGTAGGTAATTATAGCGTTAAGTGTTGGGTTTTCTCTATGGAGTGAAGTATCTGTACTTATTTAATCTGTGGTAGCGCCTCCACGATACGGGTAACGGGGATCGACATTAGGACTATTTACTGCTTACCAAGGGATATAAGTCGTAAATAGTTCTAATGTTATGAATAATAAAATTATATTCGTGACTTTATGAAGTCTTTTTAGAACCAAGAGTTCTAAAGAGTATAAATAGAAAAAAATTGCATTATCAATCTGGAGGGAGAACTGTCCCCTAGCCAAGTCACAAACGATAAACGCAAACGCTGAGTAGGCTTTAATAGATCTTCAACTTTATGTGCTTGGTTTTAAGTTGAAGATTGTATAGCGTTTTCGTTCGTTCCAGTCGCTAACGCTTAGAAATCTTTAATTGATTTTCAACTTAGGCTCTTGGGTATTAAGTTGAAAATCTATTGGTACCTACCGAGCGTTTACGATTATCGTTTGTGACTTGGCTAGGGGGCTGGTAAATTATAATTTGATTGTGTTTTGAAAACAGAATAGAGATTTGTATTTTAAAAATAATTCAAGTATGTAGCTTACCAAATGCAGTTCCATTTGATCACAAATTGAGAAAAACTCTTCGAGATTCTTATCAAATCTGGGCACAGGGTTGTCAATGCCTTTCCTGAAAAAGTAATAGAAATAATTTGACATAAAACATCAGGTGTCTGCAACTTGGTGGTTGTATTGGGTCATATTTTGCATATCAACATCTGCTTAACCTTTTTCCAAACTATGTTGGAGTTGGCTTCCAGTCCTACCAGCTACGTCAGCTGAATGCCAGTGTTGTACTTGGAGCGACTGCCTATCTGACCTCTAACACCCTGTAGGCAACACAATACCTCTTGTTTAGACTGGTTGTCAGACTTCTTGGCTTCTGATTGTCCATAAAGTTTGTCAAAGATCTACGAATAACAGCCAGGGCCAACGGCTTTACGTGCTTGCTGAGGCATGGGGGTTTCACACCACCAACTTCCAAACTTCGGGCTGCTACTAAGAAATTCTAAGTGGAAAAACCCAATAAAACTTTTTGCCCGACCTGGGAATCGAACCCGGGACCCCATGCTCATCAGTCGAACTTGCGACCGTGAGACCAACAGGGCAGTTAGGTATGGTAGGTATTTATTTAATGGTCATTAATATTAAGTAATGTAAAAACATGTTAAATAAGGAGTACTCAGCAAATCCCACTGACCGGGTCTTTGTCTAATGTAACATAAAGCTTTTTGTAGGAATACTAATTACATATAATTAAGTACTTAGCCAAAATTTTGTAGTTTAGAGCATAGTCTGGCTTTTTAAATTATAGTTCTGTCTTCTTAAATATATGGTTTCCTTCAAAATTAGATACTTAATTGCCTGGACAGACCGTACAGGAAGCTGGATTATTTGGTCAGACACTTAGCCATAATGCTTAACTGTATCCAGTTTTATTGGGGTGCCTGGCTTAGTGCACTGCATAAAACATTTCTATTTCCCAAGATACTTACTGTGAGTTTGAATCTATATTATGGTTTTGATGTAAAATTTGGGCGGCAGACTTCAGAGTCATCTGAAAACAATGATAATTATAGTAAGTATTTGGCACATTTTAAAAACAATGTATGCTATACTGCCCGCGCTATTTACTTACTGGTATTGACTCTCGAAGGGAGCCCATAAGAGTTTTAACTCTAGATATATTATCCATTTTGTCCTGCTGCTGCGGTTGCTGCGGTTGTTGCATTGCAGGTTGCATTTGTTGTGGAGATTGTTGCTGCATTATTGTGCCTGGTACTGGCATTTGCATGCCTACATTTGGTGTCGCGCCAACAGCATTCATAGGAACATGCATGTTCATTTGATTATGATTCATCTTCAGTATGATAATAATATGATATCTATTTCAAACTAGGTATTTTCTTATTTTGTTTTCTATGTTTAGGTGCTCGCCCGAGTCACGTCAATTTTCATGTCAACGTCAAATCAAAACAAATATAATGACAGGCCACAGATTAGATTACTTCACAAGCAACAAAAGATTACTTGTATTCTCGATTACCTGAATTAGAAATCATAGAGTCAATTGTATGAGCATAGTGTGCCCAAATGAGTGCTTACCTATTGCATCTATCTGTGGCATTTGCAATTGCAAAGGATGAAGTGACAGACAGTGACAGAATATTTGGACTTTGGAGGGAAAAGTTTTTGTTTGAAATTGTTTTGTTTGTAGTGTACATACATTATTTTATAGCAACAAGATTCTAACGTTATTCATTTTCACACGTTTGCAGTTTTATTAATTATAATATCACATGAAATCTTTCAAGATATCTAACGCAACGGAATTATGGCAGGTACTAACTGGTTAAAATAAAAATACACTTTAATATTTCAATGGAGTTTTGTGTATTATCAGCGACTCAATATTATAAATTAACAAATTTCAGAAGGAAACCAGTCTTCCTGCAGTGGCATCTTTCAGCCAAAGCTTGGATAATATGTTGGGAACTGATGGCTTCCAGCTTGGTTCCATCACAGAACTATTGGGCTTGCCTGGCTCTGGTAAAACACAACTGTGGTATGCATTATGTTTTTAAGAATGCTTATATTGATACTTAAATTTGATATAGTCAAGACTACACTGACAGAATTTAAGATAGCAGAGACTGCAATATTATTGCTTCTTAGATATCATAATTCCAGTACAGGGCATTCTACCTCCCTACAAATCATTAAATACAGGCACCTACATCGGTTTTTGTATTAAAGACCTTACCACAACCGAAATGAAGTTCAAATGACAAAACCAGGATCTTCATCAACTTATTTGAAAGTTAGAACTGGTTTAGAAATAAGGCAGATGTTTGTTTTCATTAATGTTTATGTTTTCAGCCTACAGCTGTGTGCGTCAATACAAATACCAAAAGAACTAGGTGGGCTAAATGCAGAGGCTTTGTTCATAGACACAAATACTAACTTTACCATATCTAGGTTTCAAGGTAAGTCTCTTAAAATGATTAAACAATATTACTTTCCTGTCTCCTCTGCTATTGGATATGTAACCCTGGGTGTTGGACTGAGTGTTTAAAATCCAAGAGTGTGCAAGACAAAGTAATATTAAAGTGATTAGATCTTCTGAAGTTCAGAACCAAATTAATTACTAAATATTTCTTTTTTATTTTAGAGATTCTAAGTGCAAGTTTACTGAGATGTCAAAGTATACTGGATAAGCCTCTACAAATAACTGAAGAAGAAGCACTGAACAAACTGCACTACGTCAACGCTTTTGGTCTTGAGAAGTTCTGTGCATTCATGTACATACTGCCTAAGTTTATTGAAGATCATCCTAATGTAAGGTTTTATTTTTAACTGTTTCTGGGATAATCACTGGATAACTTTTATTTCATGAATAAATATAATATTTTAACAGCTTTTAAATAAAATATGTTAAACCACTAAGGTGCAGCGGGGCAATCTCGACACAATCTCGACAGTGGGAAATTTCAACTAATCTTAATAACTTCTACATTTTACTAAGATTAGTTGAAATTTCCCGCTGTTGAGATTGCCCCGCTGCACCATATATTATAAAAAATATATATATACAAGATAAAAATTATGTGGAGATTAAAATCAGCCCTTATCCTTTTTTGCATCATCAGACATGATCATCCTACTACTATTATAAAGGCGAAAGTTTGTATGTATGGATGTATGGATGTTTGTTACTCTTTCACGCTTAAACGGCTGAATGGATCTGGATGAAATTTGGCACAAAGATAGATTATAGTCTGGAATAACACATAGGCTACTTTTTATCCCGGGAAAATGTACGGTACCCGTAGGATAACACATCAACTGTGACGCGGACGAAGTCGCGGGCAGAAGCTAGTACTGATATATTTTAGTTCATTGCTAAACATAACATCATCACAGTAAAGCATGCCAATAGATTGATGTTTGCATCCTGACTATCTTTTTAACAAAAATAATTAATAAGCATAAACTAAGTGCTTTGGATCTAGAGTTCATACTAAAAAATAAATCAATGATGTTTAGACATTATCAGTAGACTTTGATTCTGAAAAAATATTTTTAAAGGCTATTGCTAAGCTAAGCTATTATATTGTTTACTTAAAAAGCAAAGCAAGTAGGTAAGCTTACATTAACTTACTTATTTGCTTTTTTTTAGAGCATACTTCTTACTTTAGGCTTTAAGACTGCATAAAGTTCAAATAAATTCTTAACTAAACTTTTTTTTCAGGTGAAAATAATAGTAATAGACTCAATAGCATTCCCATTCAAAGCTGGCATCTCAACCAAGCAGAGAACAGGCCTACTGTTTAGACAAATGGCTGACCTGCAGAAAATAGCAGTGCAACACCAAATTGCTGTGAGAACCATTCTTTACTATCTATAATTGACACACACATGATTTAATTTTATGTCTTTAGATACTCAACAATCAGAGCTGTAGCCGGTGGCTGCTAGAAAAGAGTACCCAAGAATTGCTTGGGTGAAGTCTCACAGAAGATGTCTGTCTTTTTTTTTTTGGGACTAGCCCGCCACACTGTTCCCAAACCACTGCAACTTCTGTAAGCCAGAATCAACAGTGGCGACCACAAGAAAAGCGCCGAGGCAATGAAGCTCGACGAGTCCCGGAGAAACGATTCAACTGTCTTGGATCCCGCAACGAAATTAATCAGAAAAGATTAACGGAGAAGTAAGAAAAATATAATTTCCACTTCCCTCCAAACAAGCAGGAGACAGAACAGAATTAGGCCAATAGGCACAAAGGGATTATTTACAACTGGGAGAAACCCAGATTGCCAAGCACCACAGATTGCAATTATCATTAACTTAATGGGTCCTAATGTGAACTGTTACATTTGATTCCAGTAATAGGTATGGCAAAAACGCTTGAACGCACGGAAATTTGTTCTAGTTTCTACAAGGATGTCTATGTCTAGCAGTGGAATGCTATATCCTGTAGATGTTGGTACCTTAATGACAGAATTGCTGTTTCAGGTAGTACTATCAAACGAGATGAGTACCCGAGTGGGTCTGTCTGGCGGCGCAGTGGTAGGCTCGCTGGGCGATGCGTGGGCGCACCGCTGTAACGCGCGCGTGCTGCTGAGCTCCCCGCATGCTGCACAGGATCCGAGGCAGAGAGTAGCGGTGTTGCTCAAGAGTAATGTAGCTGCTAATGCTGTGGCACGGTTTCAGGTAACCATGTTTACTTTTTTAACATACCATCATGCCTGTATTCCCAGAAGGGTTAGGCATAGGTGTGAGAGGTGTCGTTACACCCACAGTTCGCCGGTATGTTTTAGGTCCTATGTATTATGGGGCGAGCCTATTGCCATTAACATGGCACAAATCCTAAGTCCGAGCTGCTACTGAGAATTTCGTAGAAAAATCCAGTAACAGTTTTTGCTTGACCTGGGAATCGAACCCAAGACCTCTAGCGTAGCAGTCGCGTTTAGGACCACTAGGCTACTTGCATTTTTGTATTATTTTTACCCGACTGTGCTAGAAGAGTTAAGTTTTTCAAGTGTATGTATGTACATTTCTTTGGCACACTCTGTGCCCTAAATGGTTTGATGTTGATGTTTTAATTGTGAGAGTGACAATGGGTATATCAAAATTAACTACAACTCACAAAAAAAGTGAAAAATAAAAAAAACAAACATCTAAACCGGCTTCCCAACTATTCCATATAAAAATTCTAGACTTGACTTTTACTGCACTTGTTTTTTTCTTATCAGATTTTATTTTAAGTTCATATTTTACGCAGTCGGGTTTTTTTGAGATCAAGGTTTTGAGCATTTTGCCAGATGCGCGGGCGCACATTGCAACAGATGAAAATCATCAAACAGTAGGTATCTAAGAAAGTAACAAACATTATTTATTATTATTATCATTCCATACGCGTTTGAGACTAAACACAGATGCGCCTTATCTATGAACGAAAGTAATGTGTTTAGCGACCTTGGTCATAATTCATACTTGCTTTCTTTAATAAAGATGTATGAGGTGTAGAGAATCTAGATTTATAGAGGCACTAGCTTGTACCCGCGACTTCGTCCGCGTACATGTAGGTTATCGATAACCTACATTACTTCCAGCACTACTTTAAGTCCCTACTTCAATTCAAAATTCAAACATGATTCAAAAGACACGTGGCGCCATCTATTATCATAAGAACGTTATTGTTGTTTTCCTCGGGATCATTTCTATTTTTCGGGATGAAAGGTACCCTATGTCCGTTTCTGTACACCTGACAACGTAGTAGGTATATGCAAAATTTCAGGATGATCGGTTTAGTGGTTTATGCAAAAGGTAACAAACAAACAAACAAACATACATACTTTCTCATTTAAAATATTAAGTTAGGATCGTGTTGCTCAATTACTGGGCTATGGAGGTCAGATAGGCAGTAGCTGCATAGAAAACTCTGGTATTCAGCTGCATCCGGTTAGACTGGAAGCCGATAGATGATGAGGTGTAATCTGAATAATAATTATTTTCAAAATTTCCTCACACAGTGTTCCGAATTTGTAGTTATTTTCGTAACAGCGGTGGAAGGATGGTTAAAAATATAATAGTTAGAAGTGCATTCCTCTTGAATGACATCATGAGTGAATATAGTCTTTTTATCTCTTTGTACAAACATAAAAATAACCCATAGCCATGTTAGAAACTACCAAATAATACCACAATGGAAGAACAATGGAAATAAACTATTGATGGAATTCATCATTGCGTCAACAAATTTTAATATCTTCTTTATAAATCTGGATAAAATAAATTCGTAAGATGATAATAGTCTCTTGCAGCAGGCACTTAATAGTCTCTTTCAAAACTCATACCTACAGTTAAAATTGATCTTATCTCTTATTAGTAAAATAAATAAATTACCTACGTCAAACTAATTCAATTTCTCCAAATGTCGATGTTACTTTACTGTCTAGCGATAACAGTTCAATGTAAATCCAAAACTTACGACATTGAATTGAAAAAATAATCACTGTTAAATATTTTAAATACTTCGACAAATGGGACCAATTTTCATAAACATTATGAACAAGTCCTAGTAATTGTATACGTATAGCTAAATAAGACATGTTTACAATGTTGCATTACTACTGTTTATCATGAATATGGAACATAGAAGCAACATGTTTCGCCACAACTGCTTCGTTAGCCGTCCGTTACTGTTCTTGATAGAGGTCTTGGGTTCGATTCCCAGGTCGGACAAAAAGTGCTATTGTATTTCTCTAAAAATATCTCAGTACCTAGCAGATCTGAGTTATGATTTGTGCCCGGTTAATGGCAATATAATATTACATGGGACTTTAACATACCGGCGAACTGTGGGTGTACATTGGTACACCTCTGCGTCACCCTTCGGGGAATACAAGCGTGATGGTAAGTTACGTTTCGCCACAATACAAACACATGTGAAACTTTATTAACTCAAAAATCTTCAAAGAAAACCTGTAAGGAATAAAATGTTAGCAAAAGCGATAATGGTTGACCCGAAACGACTACTGTAAAAGCTCAAATCGATATTCTTTATAGTCAGATCATTGATGAGTATTTTGGATTGGCGCCAACATAAACAGGGCTTTCCTAGTAATGACAGACACACCTTGGCCCCTTGCCAAGTTCACGTAAGCGTATAAAAACTATGTCGAAAATATTCTATCAATGGCAATATTTAGATTCTTACAAGGTACACTATCTATCTATATTAATATTATAAAGAGGTAAGATTGTAACTAATAAGCTCCGAAACTACTGCACCGATTTTAACCAGTTTTTCACCAATATGTAGTTACATTATTCCTGAGTAGCATAGGCTTTATAACATAACGCTACGACACACGGGAGTCGAGCATTAACCAAAAACGTAACTTGTGGCGGGTGAAATAAGCTACGCGGACGAAATCGCGGGCAGTTTGCTAGTGCTATTATAAACGCGAAAGTTTGTGAGGATGGATGTTGGATGTTTGTTATTATATCACGTTTAAACAGCTGAAAGGAATTAGCTGCGATTTGGCACGCATCAGATATTAATCTAGCTTAGCACAGGATTTTTTTCGTGTTTTAATGTTCCCGTGGGATAATTTAGGACTCTGTCTTAATTCTGAAGCCTACGCAGACGTAGTCGCAGGGAAGAAGCTAGTGAACCGATAAACTATTGTTAATAATTAATTTTGGTAAGGGAATAAAATTATGTTTTTCAGATCACAGCAGAAGGGATAAGGGATGTCGAATGAAACACACAACAACATACATAGTAGTTTAATTAATAATTAATGTAAATATGTGTATATTGTAAACAAAACTACAGCACCAATAAATATCTCATTTTTTCACAAAAATATCAAGCTTTAATTTCTACAACTTCTCAACAGTTATACAATGTAAAGGCAGTAGTTAAGTTAAACGGAACAGATACCCAGTAGGATCTCATCGCGAAGTATTATGCGCTCACTTACTTTACGACACTAGAGTGAGTAACACGCGTTTGTAGTCGCCTTTCGTATCGTCCTGCAAATTATTACATTGTACTTTGTAACGTTAGCTCAGTTTTACTAAAATAACATGCCAAGCCAAAACGGTTACTTGTAAAAAAATAATAACTTTTATTAAAAAAATATAATTAATTCATTCCGCAGGATTAAGCACAAAGTGTGACTAGCGTATATCCGAAGTCACCCCCTAGGTCATCCTGGAAAGAATACCGAAATAAATCTACCGCTTGCACAGTTTGCAGAAAATATAAAAGAAACTGGCCCATTACTTATGATTTTATTCACACGTGTATTCGAAATTGTATCACAAAAGTCTTACGAAGATAAATCTTAAAATTATCAGATAAATGTCTTTAAAATGCAACATAGGTGATTGTACTCGGTCGATTATGCTGACACGCGTATCGTATGATTAGAATATAACTTCACACTGCAGCATTGTAACACATTACATGGCGCTCGTAATACTGAGTGTTATATGTTAGCATTGGTGAGGCTTTAGTAACACAGTGTCGACAGGAGATCACCGAGCGGACCTCCTAAGTCCTCCTGAAAATGTAACAGCTACTTGTAAATGTAGTCAAAGATACACGAGCAGGCGAGCGTGTACCGCTACCCTCATGCACGCACACGACACGAAGCAGTTAGCTACAGTGCACAGTATATTACATGATCGTGAGTAAGGCTAATAGGAAGCAAAATATACAGATCTTTTTAAATTAAATGTACACCCGGTGAGGATAACCTAAAGATAATGGCACGCTGAAGACTGAACTGACCGCTAAGATGTAGTAAAGCGTCTCTCCGGTGTGTAATGAATTGAGCATTGGACGGTAAAGTCGTCAGTGTGCCGGTAACCTAACAGATCACTTAGTTTCCTAACAAATTGACGGACAAACTTAAATTAACGAACTAGGTGGATATCGCGTTTGCAGTCTGGCACCTTTGTCAATCTATTCAACAAGAGTCAACAGAGCCTTCTTGTAATCTCCGGAAGTGTCATCCTGTAATCAAAACGGGCCACTATTCTAAACGGCTATCATACTCAGACACATTTTTAGTGTTTTATCACTGTTTTGAACACATAGTTAGCAAAATACACGAAAACAAAAATCGAACAAAACTCGCAGAAAAAAAACGAAAAAATATATATTGTAATGACTTCCTTCAATAAATATTATAAATAGATCTGTTTATTCTGGTTAACATGGTATTTTAAGTTGATATAATGAACATCATATCTACATATATGGTATCAACTAGATGATTTCGGATGGCTCTCTACGTCACACGGTATGTACCCCACATGCGCGTTGAGAAGATTTTAGTTAGCTTAGACGTGTCGCAACTTCACAAATCATAAATTATGGGTCAGTTTCTTAGAGTATAGAATAGAATACCACAAAATTCCATGCTGTTAGTATTAAAATAAATATTTTGATGGTAAATAAACAATGGACAAGTTATGTAAATGAAGGTTATAATTATGACCAATGAGGAGGTGCGATTGTTTTTGTTTTTTGTCTGAATATTATTATGGTTACGTAGTATAATTTAAATAGCAATGGTTAATATGAATTGACTATAGACATTTGTTAGAACATAAAATGTTATATGGGGTAATATATGTACATACACAAATTAAAGCCACTAAATCATCAACAAAACAAAAAAAAAACTAAAAATAATCACATTCTCTAATTTCTTAACATGACAATAAAGATCTCAGTACATCTTCTTCAATTAACTCGTGTTAATGGCCATGTCTGATTTAGAGGTCATGTCTTAAAAATGTGTTCTCCAAAAAGACATTAATTAAAGTCAATTGAAGTTGATGGTTGCTGTGCTAAACCGTGAAATCCCAACTGATGTCATAATGAATTTAAGTAATTCCCAAAATAAATGCGAATGTAATGGGGAAAGGACTTACGGCGATCCAGCTCTCGAGGGGTTTGCCGTATTTGTCGAGGAATGCTTGCTTGATGTCTCCGAGGTCGATCTCTGAACGGCTGACGACGATTCTGATGAGGGTCTTGTCGTTGGTGCCCAGACCCTTCATGGAGTAGTACAGGCGCTCGGCAAAGAAACCAACTTTGCTCTTCACGCATTTCACTAGAAAATTGAAATACGTGGTTTGATCAAACAGTTTGCGGTACCTATACCTTTTTAGGGGTCGTTTAACTGCTAAGTAGGTATAATTTTGTCTGGCAAAATTTAACACAGGTATTATATTTTGAAAATTATATCATTATTGACGTTAGGCATTGCTTTTTGTTGTATCAGTCCCTATTTTTCCCTGAGTTTAATTCCAGTCCCCTAATCTGAAAAGAACAAGTAGGCAAGCCATTTTGGCAACATAGAAGAGACCGCGTTTCGAAATGGTTGCAGGAGCTAAACAAACACATTGTAAACTTGTGGTGTTTAATTGGTGGTTCCCACCATATTCATAAACACATTAAAAATGTAGTAATTTATGATGCCTACCAAAAGTTTCTTTCCAGAGATCCTTTGAAAAAAGGGACAATTTGCTATAGTTGAAAGGGGGGACTGATTTGGTTATGTTATGGTGATAATGTTTTGTTAGAAAAAAAAGAAAGAAAGAGAGAGAGAGAGAAAAACAGACGATTATATTAAATAAAAAAATTAAAAATATGAAAGTGTGGATGAGAAGAATCAAGAATTGAAAGTGCGAAAATGCCGCGTATTTTTTGATCAAACGACGTAAATTCCGATGTTATAAGATACAGCAATAAAGTAAACCTTCTCACTTATATTATCCAAAAAGCTTTGTATCTTTACTTAAGTATTTTTTTAACGTTTATCAAATGTCTAAACAAAGGGCTTTTAGACACATAAGGCCAGATTGTAACTGATCTACGAGTGTCAAATCACAATGTTGGGAACATTGTGCCGGTAATTCCCAAGTACTCATTACAAAAAGTTGAACGACTGAACAAGGTTACAACACTAACTTCCTGTTACATGACCTTGACTACTGTTTAGTGCTGACTAATAGAATCTTTTTGGCACTATATTATGTCCGTTTTGCGGTTTACTTATTGAACCATAGAGCTTTGTTATTATCGAGAATATGAAATGTTATGATAGATGAGTGTTCATATAAGGATAGGGGTTTCTTTTTTGCAGAAAACAGACGCAAAAGCGCGTTTTTTCCTCCCGAATATGATGTACGATTTCGACCAGTTCCAGGCAGTATAAATTCCATGCAAACATGAACCTTAACTATTATGTAGAAGTCTAAATGTTCTTTAGCACAGTGAAATGTGATTCTGCGCCGCCCGGTTGATGGAAATCGTACATTATTTGAGCTTGCTACAATAGAACAACATTCTGCGGCATTCTTCCGCCCAGTTTTTGTTCTGATGATAGCCTTAGTTGGTGATTGGTTTACTCACCGATGGCAAGCATGCCCTTCTCAATGCTTCCTGAGAATTCTTTCTTGATGGACTCCTCAATTTCCTTGCCAGTCAGAGCCTCGAATTCAGCGAAGATCTGTAAGTAATCAAACAATTAGACGCATGCGTCAGACGAACATTGAGTGATAAATTGATGCATGTGATTACAGTCGGGCACCCCAATTGTAGCGAGTTTTCTAGATTTTATGAGTCATAAAGTAATCATGAAATATGGCCCATTCATATCATAGATCAGTGTTTAAAAGTCATGTTCAAAAAAAAAAAACAACCAGATAGTAAAATAAAACGAGTTCATTTTTGGTATTTTGACGATGTAAATGATGCAGACTAAAATAAATATCTGTAGGTCACCTTTATGACAGTTTTAGCTTTATTTATCAACAACTGTACAAATATTATTATGCATCGTTAACGAGAGAAGTTATTTAAAATTCTCGTTTATGTAATTATTTAATAAATTGTTGCATTGTTCTCAAGTTCTGCTAGATTGAAGCACATGAATAATGCATACTTGTAACAAAACTGTTGTATGATGCTAATTATTTTTTTGTAACATTAGCGTTTCAATTGGTTTCAAACGATTTTGCGGAAAACCGAGAATTTTTTATTTTCAAATTTATCGTAGCGTGGATAATATGAAATTAGAGATTAGAAGAATCATTGATGCTTTAAGTTTTCTAGCTAAGAGTTTAGATATGCATAAATACATTATCTTCAGACACCTAGTATAGATAGCTACTTAGTTTTAACTCAACGAAGACCTCACTAGGTCTTGCTAATTGGAAACACGTATTAGGTAGTCTGGATTCTCAAAGAATCTTTCTATTGTAAGGCGCAAACCACAGCTCTACAAACGATGACCAACAAACGTTTCGCTCTAATGCATGCAATAGACGATATCGCTGTGCAGCCCTTAACATCTCCACCAAAATTCGATTTTATATTGAATAGCCATGTCTGTTGAACTGTATTTACAGCCCATATTTCACCACTTTTATCTCCTCACCTGTCTGAGTTGCTGGTAAGACCGCGTGATGAGGATGGAGTTGAACACTGACTCGTCGGTGCCCCACTGTCCCTCGCCGGCAGATGCAAGCGCCTCGGCATCAGCCTTGGCAGCTCCTTCATCCACACCCTGGTTCTCGTCACGGTTGGCCATGCACAGGGAGACGCACAGCCTCTTGAAGTGGCCAGATGTGTCGCCCTTCAGGTCTGACTCTAGGCTCTTGTTGTACACTGTGACATAAAGAAAAGGATCTTAGGATTGGACAAACAATTTGTTAATTGATTCTGGCTGGATAGAAAACAGGTTTCAAAGAAAAAAATCTGTCTGTCCGTGAACAAAAACTTCGTAGGAATAAGTTGCGGTTGTACAAATTAATTTGGAATACCATATATTTAGTTTCGGTTGCTATCCATTAAAAATAATTATAATTTTCATTTGATTTTTTAATCAAACAACGTTTATCACTGTGCCTAGCCTACTAATTAATTAAACAACGTTTGTTTCATGAACATTAATATTACTTGCGTGTGTGTACGAATGTTGACGTAAGCAAACATCCTTTGAGTGTCCTACTGCCTCACGGTCGAGTCCTTATAAATGTCATTGCAATGCAAATGAGAACTACCTACTTTACTATAAGATGTATTTTAAAATAACGAGAACTACAACATTTCATTCAGTTCATGACTCATGTATTTATGAAAACAACAAAACTGTTGAAATGCCATAATCGCAACTGACCTTCATTCAGGCAATTTTGTAATCAATTTTTCTCGATTACACAATATAATGTTTTAAACGTTTCGCGTTTTTCATATGCGAACGCATTGCTTTTAAGTTGCACTCACGATTAGTACATGGTTCAAATGCAGCGATAAAATTATTTTTAACGACTCGTAGTTGGCTTGAAAGTGGGCTATAAAGACCGAACATTCATGCTAATATTTCTGGACAAAGAATTATAGTTAACCTCCAAATTTAAGTAGGCATATCTGAGTAGGAATAACGTCATCAATCAGCTGAAATACATCCACTGCTTCTGCTTTAAAAAGGCCTCTCCGAAGGCGTCGTCACGTCGTCAAGTCTTATTTATTTATTTATTAAAAAAGGTCCACCAACAGCTTCTATGTGATACATAATATAAGTATTGGTTATTATGTCCGAGACTCACACAGTCGGCAATAATAGGTTAACCAACATTTACCAAAAAAAAAGTGATAACAGACAAAAAAAGTCTTCGGTCTACCTAACTTACACCTGGTATACCATAGAGTATACAGCCAAATCTGGTCTTAATAACCAAGACCCTAAGCTTTAGATTAAAAAAAAAGACCACTTACGCTGTTCATAGAAAGCGGAGATAGTACGGATGCCGTAGTTGGAGAGCGTGCAGAGGATCTCGATGATGGCCTCCTCATCAGTGCCAAGCCCCGCGACGGCATCATGGAGCTCCTTAGCGTAGAAGTGAGGGAGGGGCGTCATCAGAGCCACAATCACGTTCTCCAGGTTGCCGGTCAGCTCACTCTTCAGTTCGCTGATGAGATCCTACGGGAGAAAGTTATTTTTTAAATAGTTTCATAGGGTCCATAATGATCTCAATTATACATATATTTACCACCTAAGAATACATATGGAAAAGCAATAAAGATGAGTATAGTGAGTTACTTATTGTATTTATATGATTCTTGTAATGGTACTTAAATATTTTTATTGTTCAAACATATAATGTTTTAATTACAAACTATGTACAGTTAAAAAGAAAAGGTCATAGAGTATCAAATACTCATCCGTATCACTGTCAATCGGACAAGTGGTGCCCAAAAGACCAGCAGCATTGCCACGTTGTATGTATGGCAATGCTGACTCTTTGGTCCAAGAAAAGGCCAGAATCACGTAAAGAATCAACCGGTCGCTTGGCGATGTCCCGAATAACTAGATGAGCGCTCGGTTTCATGGTTTTATTTACACGTGTTCTATGAGAAATTTTATAGGTAAAGGGTAGAAGTATTCTTAGATCATAGTCATGTTTAAGACATCTGGCCACAAAATGGGAAAATACAGCACCGGTTGGCGATATCTCAGGATTCGTCATAAGCTAAATGAAGCAGCCTTTTGAACTACATTTATGACCCTCCTAAAAGTTTGTATGAGCAGTACCTACATAAATTGCAGCCAATATGTTCATATTATTAACATTAGCGTGTGCAACTCATGTTTCCCGGTATTTGCACTGGCATGTACCTAAGTAGGTCATAGATTGTAGTCTGTTATTGACTTTTTACATTTTAATGTGGACGCGTAAATGAATATCTAATAATACAATGCCTAAGTCAATATGGAAACGCTAGAATGAAGTGAGTTTTATTTACTTTTACCTTGTTTAACAACTCAATAAGAGCTGTCTTTATTTGAAATTCGAACTACAAAGTAAGGCCCCGGAATCATCCAATCAGTCACAGCCATTCACCTGCGGGTACCGACCGACCGCGACATAACAAACTCGGTCACAACATTGTGAGACGGCCGGCGTTTGCGCTTGATTCACCTCTATTTTACATGCAGCTATGTACCAATACCAGAGGCGTTTCTAATTGAACTGCTTCGTTAGCCTAGTGGTCCTAAGCGCGACTGCCACGCTAGAGGTTATTAGATTTTTCTGTGAAATTCTCAGTAGCAGCACGGGGTTAGGATTTGTGCCTGGTTAATGGCAATAGGCTCGCCCCTACATGGGACCTAAATTTACCGGCGAAATGTGAGTGTGCATTGGTACAGCTCTCTTTTCCCTTCGGGGAATAATATCGCGATGGTTTATGTGGGTTTCTAATTGGAAGTAGTGTAAAACAATATTAGTCAATCCTGGCACAGTCATGTTATCAAGGTATTGACTCAATGGTTCAGTAATGCTGATAGCGCGCTAGTACGTATGCCAAGAAAACAGAGGAAAATGAAATATTTGAACAATGAGTAATTTGTCAGTCATTGTTCGCTAGTTTTAGCTGCGCCGGCGCAGCTAATCGCACCGTGGGCACGCCACGACGGGGCACTGCACACATAATGAGGTCATAATGAGGCTTTATGTCAGGTGTGCATAATTAAACGCCTACGTGTACGTTATAAAAGTCAATAGGTGTAGCTAGGATTTCTATGCCGATCTTTCCTTAAAGCATTTGGTTTTATTTTAATCTAGCTTATACCAGCGATTTCATGTTGCGTAAAAGTCGCGTTTAGTACGTTTTTTTCATATTTTCGCGCGTAGCCTTAATTCTTAAACAAGTAATAGTTACTCCTTATAACATCTGCTAACTGCCAGTGAAAATCCGCCAAAATCGGTCCAGCCGATTCAGAGATAAGTCTGAACAAACAGACAGACATGATTTTTTGCCCAAGTTTACATACTATAGGTATATGCGTTTAATTAAAAAGCTGTTAT
Source organism: Caradrina clavipalpis (assembly GCA_932526535.1). NCBI lineage: Eukaryota > Metazoa > Arthropoda > Insecta > Lepidoptera > Noctuidae > Caradrina > Caradrina clavipalpis. The sequence continues at coordinate 7,379,061 of OW052108.1, forward strand.
TTTGACATAACAAACAAACATTTTTATATATTTGTATTCTCCACGACCAGTATTAAGTACCTAGTTATCTATTCAACTTGAGTTGTTAGGTAGGTAAGCCTAAGCAACAGAAGGTAGATAATAGCAGGTCGTCAACATTTAAAAGGTAATGTCTCGAAATAATACATTATTAGAAACTGTAATAATAGTTTTCCTGCTGTTATTTTTCCTGTTTTATGTATTTAATTAAATAAGAGTCATTAGTTAAAGCTGACGGTTTTACTGTAGGTTTAAATTAAATGACACGTAACCGTCCACACCTAGTTCAAAGTAATTAAATATTGTGTTGTCTATTGCCGTGTCTGACGTCACGGCTACACAGCGGAACCGATTTTAAATTTTCAACGGAAAAAAAATAAGAACAATATTTTATTGAAGTCTGTAAGTTAGAAAAAATAAATATAGGCAAAGGACATGCAAGCGATTGTACCTACAAGTATTTTGTACTATTAGTCAGTGATGATATGTTCTCCAGACTGATTTCGGTCACGGCACAGCGGCGTATCTTATAGAGGCTAGCCAAGTACGCAGGAGATGTGCACAAGTGTGTGCGCAAACACAGATGCACTCTCTCTCTTCCCTAACTTACATAGTCCGATGGGACGACCATCCGCCACAATCGGGGAGAGATCATGCAGTATTAGCGTTATGGCGGTATTAGTTAGTACCGTATATAAAATAACTGGTTAAAATTTCGCCATTCGCATATATTTAAAACAAAAATGAATATATTAAATGTATGAAAATAATAGAGACATTAACTGCTGTAAATAGATCCTCGTAGTGAGCTTTAGAACCATCTAAATGTAGCTAACATAATATGCGACAAAACATGTGATTAGATTGCAAATGCAAACAAAATGTGTTGATAGCAGATATTAACATCATTCATGCTGTAAATCAGTTATCTTTCAGGCACATATTTGTGTCTCATATACTCATCTGCTAGACGCTGGGGAAAAATATTGAGACGAAAATGGATAAAATAAGAAATGAGCAAAGATTTGAATCTTTGGAAATGGATAGGGATATCAAAATTCGGTTCGGTTTGGGTTGACCTGTCATTCCACATGATACAATTGACAGCTCACCTGAAGTTCACTTTATGTAAATTCACTGAGGGAGATTTTAGCGGAATAGTAGGTACTGCAAGATAGAAAAGTTTAAAGGGAACCGTTTGTAAATTAGAAGGGATAAAAGGAATGTGAATAAAAGAGTGGTTTGGAAGAAAAAGGAGTCAATGATAGCGTGACGGTTGGCAGGGCCAGTTTTGGAATTGAGGCAGGGATGGAATAAAAAACATGTTGCGCCGACCCCATTTAGTTTTTTTTTTAATCGTCCCGAAACAGGTCATGCAGACGGGAAGGCAGGTATTTAAGTGCCTAGTTGATAGAGCAATGAAAAATGAGGATATACGCCCATAAAAACCACTTTAATGTACTATCATTGTATCATTGTTAAATGATTCACAGCGTCCGTGAAAAATCATTGCTCTAATGTCAATGCAATAAGAATGATTATGAATCAACGATGACTAAGAACGGAACACTGACGGCAGCAAGGCCAAGTACAGTTGAACCATTTACAAGACATTACAAGGTTTTGTGAATGAGGCCTAAAATTCTAGTGAAACAATCATAATTGAGATAATTAGGAATGACGTATGCTGATGTGGGATAATTTGTTTATCACCTAGAAATAATTCTAGGTCTGTGTATCTGGTTGTTTGCAACGGCGCTCAGAAAGATAGCTGTGCTGTACCCAACTACCTACCCGACGGAGAAAAACAACCGATTGTAATATAATGACTTCTTTTATCGTGTCTCACGAAGTATTATTATCGGATTAATTAAATATTTATGTTATGTTGTTACATCGAAAGTGAAGACTGATGATTCTATATTCGAATGTTTTAACTGATATCTAGAGAATCCGAGCGCGGTAACAATGAAACTTTATCATGTTACTAACATCACTAGACGGAGCAAAAAGGTCATGCCAAATGATGATTACTGTGACTAATTCGTTTGTACGCTTCAGGAAAAAATCATGTCTTGTGTAGGTTACTCGTAAGTAGTACCAAGTAAGTAAACATGATACTTATACCTTTGTTAGTTTACGTCAAGGTTATATTTTGAAAGCTTTCCACTTGATTCGAAATTGATAACGTTTATAACGTAACATAGATTAGGGCTTGTCCATTATCCATTATTTACGCGAGGTTCAAAATGAAGTAGGTACAGGACTTGCAGTTGCGGTTCAAGATTGTAGTCCATTTCGGGAACAGGTAAGCTAACCCATAGTCCGAGGACACAGCTTAATAATTTTTGGAGTTGTTTTCATAAATAAATATTCTAGATGTTTATAAGTTTTTTTTAACAAAAGAAAATACGCTTCTTATTAAATAGGTGAAGGGTAGGGTAGGTTATAGCCTCACTACGTACCTACTACGTATTACTACCGGGGTGGGGGTGGTGGGGGTTGATTATTGGAGAACATTTAGGCCCAATCAATCGATACCCGAATTCGAATGAGGCGAACGACTCCATTCCTTATGGCATTCCTGGAAGCGCTTTCCACAATCAATCACCACAATCTAATTTAAGCACCATTGATGATCCATTTATAATCCAACCACACAATAACATACACCTATCATATTATTTCACGTTTCAGTCCATTAAAAACGTGAGTAGTGGAGGTCAGATAATAATCTCGTCTGACTGACATTCAACCGAAACAAACCAGAGGCCAAAAAAAACAAGAATGAACGAAAGATGAAGAAATTCATCAACCTTGTCAGGGTGTTCTAAGTGTTCATACACTTCATGCACTTGTTCATGAAGAAGAAGAAGATCAAGTTAATCAAGTTCTTGTTGATGAACTTGTTGTTGTTGTGTTCATGCACTTGGAGTTGGATCTAATGAAAACTTATTTTGTAGAGAACGTCATCAACTGGTTACTCGCTTTTCGACCGAATTTGACTGCAAGAGGAGTAACCAATTATGACGCTGTCTGTACAAGGCCAAATACTAGGCTCAAATAAAAAAAAGAGAAGCCTTAATTACCTTTCCATAGTTAGTCTTGAAAGTTTCGGCGATCTCCAAACGCTGGACGATGCCGCGTCTGCAGAGGACGTCGATGATTGCCTTCTCGTCTGTGCCGATTCCCTTCATCGCCTTGCGGAGGGTCTCGGCGTCCGCAGCGGGGTCGAAAGGCTCCGCTGGGTACACCGTGGGGGTGCACTGTGGGAGAAAACGCAAACATGAGCCTAATGTATTGGGGGTTAAAGTTTTATAGGCCTAGTCCATTATCGAAATTGTTATGGGTCCTCCAAGTTTCGACAAAAGTATTGTCGAATTTATTACTTACTTACTGTTATAATAATGTGTGTAGTTCCCACTAGACTGCCTATACCTACCTACCTACAAACAACAACCAGACAATATCATCATACCTAACAATAACAGGTTAATCTACATTAGAACATTGTTTTACTGAAAAACAAAAAACACGTCTAGATTTATATGGTATGACATCGTGCAGAGATGACAAGATTATTCATTGGTATTCAGAAACCCGAAGGCATTAGAAATATTTGTCTCGACTAAATACAGATAGGTAGGTATTCAAATTCGTAGTATTCATTGGTGAGTAATGGCTAATGGGCCAACTTCATACATACTTAGCTTCTTTATAAAGATGACGTTATGAGCATAGCTTGAGTATCGTTGCTTTTTTGCTCCATTTTAATTCAAGTAGGTATAAGAATCATCCACCTGCTATAAACTAACATTGAACCGCTAAATGGGAACGAGAATTACGTCATTAAGTAGACATTTTATATGTTTATGGAGATTTCCTCCCCGCAGTCAAGTTGGCCTTGGCATGGTTTGGCTTAGTCATGGGGCGTGATTTGTCCGCTCCCCTAACGATAAAACCTCCCTAAACTTTGTCTATAGGCAACTTATACACATACTTAATTGATTAGATTGCCAGTTTTTGGGGGAAGGGGAAGTCCTATAAAATGGCCCTATAGCAACTGTCCCTATAGGCTCCTAATACCAGCTTTATTTTTTCCTCTTTTTGCCCTATAAATATCACTAGAAATTAGTGTGAGTTTTATGAATATCATAGCCAATTATGTACAATTTATTTTTGCACCTTGCGCCTATCGGTAACCTTGCGCTGAAAGGATGACATCATCCCGTGAGAAATCTACAGAATTATAGCCATGTAGGTAGTTTAATAAGTAGGTGGAACTTACCTTGTAGGGGTAGTACTGTTGTCCACTCATGTTGATAGATTCCTGAAGAATAGAAAATAATGTTACAAACAGTCGCTTTTCACAAATAAACACTAAAAATAAAACTCAATTGCTATCGACGCGGACCGGCTTTTAGCGATTAACAAACATCGGCATGCCACAGCCTGCCGGTAAATATCGACCTACACTTGTAATACTGCAGCTAATACAAATTTATGCACACTAAACTGTTACTACGAAGCTTTCTAACACATTTTCGAAGCATAAAACAAGGTAAATGCTGTAAATTGGTACGTACTTTAGTCAGCGACACGACACACCCAAATCACTATAGACCGAACTCCGAAATACGCTCGAAACGAATGAAGCACGGTGAGGTCGGTCGAAGCCGTTTTTGTTCGTCGCCCTCTCGCCTCTCGCTCCGTTCAGAGGTTACAAACCTTCGGTTCAGTTTACAGATGCAGCTTTTTTATGCTTTTTACATTCGAAGAACATCCAAGAATTTACACGTTTTTTATCTAACTGAGCGATACTCAAAACATGTTGTTTCAAAACAAAATATAAGATATCTCTTATCCGTAAACACGTTCCATTGATTAGTTATCAAAAATATTTAGGTATCCTACACACTATTGAATCCTTAGGTATTGTAATCAATCTCAATTTTTCATGATAAGGAACTGATAAATGTATCAGTTCCTTATCAGAGCTTTTTGTTTTTAATTTATTATTCTCCGAGTGCTAAGTGGTCAGCCATAATTCACTTGATAATTATTCCTCATCTTGTTAATTACAGGTTCTGGTAATCTTTGGTTTTGCTCACATGATCAACAGGCGTTCACCACCTCTTATACTGTAATTTTTATACATTTGAATTGTATCTATATTTATTTACTATTCCAGTTTTTAGATAGGTTTCCTGAATCGATTGGGCTGAAGTGGCGTAGCAGCTTGCAACATCTGCAATAACACCAAACCTCATTAAAATTTCTAACTAGATTCTAGTAACAAAAAAAAAACTTCTAGATCCCAAGTCTACCGACCCCTGGTCCACGTATTATTCGCTAGCCGATGACATCACCGCCGCCGTGCCGCCACCACCCGCGACCGCTGTGTTGCGTTACCGGCGCGGCGCGGCGTTGCCCGTCTATCGCCGTGGTCTCGTGGAGCGTCTAACAACACCCAAACCGCATCGACTACTTCAAATCCTACAAATATTATAAAGGCGAAAGTTTGTCTTCTTCACGCTCAAACGGCTGGACGGATCTGGATGAAATTTGGCACAGCGTTTGATTGCATTGTGGAATAACACATAGGATACTTTTTATCCCGAAAACATGTACGGTTCCCGTGGGATGATATAATTATAAAATTTGACGCGGACGAAGTCGCGGGCAGAAGCTAGTGTTCATTAAAAACCTATTAAACAATTGAAGTGGGTATTCCTCTACGATCCTTTAATTGTTTTCTGATCTATTCATATTGTTACCGCCAAATTTCTTTAATTCTTGATCTAAGTAGCTACGTAGGTACACTTATTATGTAGGAAGCAATGTGCAGAGGTTAGTGATCCCGAGCTGCAACGCGCGTTGTCTAATGCTATGAAGTGAAAGTTATCCCCAGAAAAGGTGCACTGGGCAACTTTTTAGGCAACAATATTTTCTGTCACTAAATGTTTAGATTTGCCACTAATCTAGATTATCCAATATCTATTCCTAAGAAATATAATATTTTCGAGCGTATTTTTTATTCTTCATCGTAAATCGAAAACATAAAATAATTTTATTTATGGATATTGTTTTCCTGCAAACAAAGTAATACGCCGGTAATTTAGTTTGTTTTTATAAACTGCAAAAGGATAAAACCCATTTATTACAAAATTAAAATACTTTAATTCTCATTAAATTAATAAATAAGGCTTTATTTATAAATAATAAACGAAAACGTCCGTTTTTCATTGAATTCGATATTATAGTAATAATATGGTTTTCCTTGGTTTTACCAAGGTAGTTTTTAATTTGAGTACCTAGTAAGGAAGTATTTTACACATATCATAAGTCTGATATTATTATATTAAATTCAAAAATTTGGCGACTGGGTAATCTTAGTGTATGTTTTCAAACACAGGTGCAGTGCAAGTGACCGGGGCGGGATCAGGCGGACATCAGGACCAACAGCTTTACGTGCTTTCCTAAGCTCGGAGGTGTCATTCAATACCATCTTCCAAACTCCAGGCTGCTACTGAGAAATTCGTAATGGAAAAACCCAATAACACTATGCCCAACATGGGAATCGAATCCACACATGTAACGCTTGCGATCACGAGACCAACGGGGCAGAATAGCAATGCATATAGCATATTTAATAAATGTGTTCACCTACTTATAATAAAATCAAGAAGTGAAATCAATATTGGACCGATTATCAGCCCTTGTGGCATTCCTCCAATATGCGCAACCATCTATCATACACATGCTAATTGTATTAAGTACCATTATTACGATTCCATTCCACTCGACAATTTCCGGAACTTCATAAGTGTCTGTCGAGTTCATCAGTCACATCTATATAAATAAACTGACTCAAAGATTACATTGATATTTTTATGAGACATAAAACAACGTCATAATAACCTCTAAGTATTCCGTTGACGCTGTGTGTCGTCACAAATCTTATTCACGATCATTAGATCATCCGACAGTAGTAATGTGGTAGTAGGAACACTCTGATTCATCCTAAGTATTCGTAGATGCCTACGTAATATGTATATCATGTGGAGTGGAACTACGTTAAGCAAGCAAGGGCTTGATTTGGAAAGCGGTTTCCTAGACAGAGCGCGTCCTTTTTGGAGATTCCTTTCTCAGGAGCCCTAACCATCCCGGTGGCATGGATCCAGTTCCCGACGCCGCGCCGTTGGGCTACTATTTGTTTTATACACGGTTACTTTAACATCGTTATGGAGCCGAAACACAGGAACTCCAGTTGAGTAATAGTTACTATAGGCGTTGTTACTTGTTTTAAGACCATGAAAACTTATCATATTTTTTTTTAAATTTCGAGTGAAATGTTAATAGCTCTTCTTTCTGATTGATAAATGGCTAATCCAAAGGCTACCATTTGCATGTGTAGTCAATAAGGTTTGTAACATACAAATAGGCATTGACTGCAAGGAAGCTTTACTTCGAGTTCTCACTATTTCACAAATTAAATTGCTGTGTAATTTTTTTTTTAATAATAGTACCAATAGTTTCTGTTACTATGTTAGAGATTAGGGCTTTCGGCTCCAAAAAGATGTCAAAGTAAGCGTGTATTTTTATATTCATATTTAACAATGAATTTTATATTATGATTGAAGTAAATAAATGAGATTAATTATACCTTTCCTTCTGTTATATCTCTATGTTAATTAATGTAATTAGTGTTGTACCGTTTTAATTAACTATAAATAAATACACAATTCTTTTTATAATAAATAACAGACTAAGGGCAGACAGAGTAGGTAAATGATTGGCGTTTTTAAACAGCGTTTGTGAGAAATATGTGATAAATATACCTAATAAGAGTTAAAATAAGCCTGTTGTAAATTAGTTTCACTTGTCTGTAGGATTGTAATTCAGAGGCTATATAAAGCTACCATAATGTTATAAGGATTTTTATTATTTGTTTTACCTTAACTGGGTAGGTACCTAGTTACCATGTATTATTTTTTCCCCTGTAACCCGTGTAGGTACCTGTTTTATTTTTTTGTCCTCATGATCTTAATTAAGGGAAGGTAACATACTTAGTTCCCCTGAGACTATGCCATGCGAAAACGAACACTTTGTTTTCTTAGAAATTAGTTTTGTTGGATACTTGCCGGTTACAAGCTTTTTTTTTAAGCAAATCATTTAATGACCTCTTCCGCACTGGGCGAAGCGGAAGGTGAGTGTCAGAATCTTACTGACTAAAACCTGGACCTTTTTCTGACAAATTCCACAACCCTGGCAGGCCGCTGGCTCTAGCGGGCCCAGCCATCGGATATAACTCTAAGGTTCCTTCTAGTCATGAGTCGGCAGCTCAGTAATCAGTATATGCGCCCTTGACTGGTGTTGACCCGATTAGCCAAATACCTCATTGGTCATAGATATACCGCGAGAGATACCGCGCCCCCGGAACCCAAAGTGCACAAGAGGGAACATGGATAGGTTTTAGTCAGTAAAAGTCTGACACTCCCCCCCGCCCAGCCCAGGGCGGGGGAAGTCATTTGATGATATCCCATCGGTAAAAAAAAATCTAACTGGGTAGGTAGGTACCTATTATTTTAGAAATTGTTCACTGTTAGGTTAGGTACCTACAAAACTAAAAATGACCTATATAGCTTTATCATAAATCCACTTAAAAAACGTGAGCTACTTAGTCAAAGCGAGTGTTCTTAAGTAAACAATCTTGACACTATCGGGTGCATATTTTCTCCGAAAGCCAGCCAGCGCATGATAATCTCGTAATTAGAAAGCAGACGCATCAGTGTCCTTGAAATTTTCAGTCTATATTAGCATTTTGTCATACACTGTAAATATATGCAAATATTGTATTAGTCATCTAGTCATCGAGATTATGAACTGATAATGTAAGCAAAGATATGTTTCAAATAATAATATCACTCCATTAGTGAGCAATGGGGATTTCGGGATTGAGAAATCTTCCATTGCCGCAGTAGCCTAGTGGTCCTAAGCGCGACTGCTACGCTAGAGGTCTTGGGTTCGATTCCTAGGTCGAGCAAAAAGTATTATTGGGTTTTTCGATGAAATTCTCAGTAGCAGCTCGGTGTTAGGATTTGTGCCCGGTTAATGGCAATAGGCTCGCTTCCTATTACATGGGACCTGAAAACATACCGGCGAACTGTTGGTGTAGGTACACCTCTGCCTAACCCTTCGGGAAATATAGGCGTGATGGTATGTTTCAATTTACAATAGCACTACATTAGTGAGCAATGGGGATTTCTTGATTGAGAAATCTTCCATTCAAACAAGGTGTCTTTGAATCATCAGATGTGGTTTCGATACATGGAAAACGAACCGGTGACCCGTCCTGTCACATACTAGGTATATGTACCTAAGTGCGAGTACCTAGAATTGATGTGTAGGTAGGTCAAAAAATGGGGTTACTTCAGGTCATACCTACCATAGTCATTAAATTAATGGAAGTTTTGCGTGAAATAACCTGTACTGTATGCACGAAAGTTTGCATTGTTTTATGTACTTATAGGAAACGAATACTATAGGAATCAACCGACTCTTGTACGATTACATAGGTATAGAACGTGCCTGTAATTGCTAGATATCCATCGTATAGTCATCCATTTTTACGGTTGACCTATATAATTTCATGCCTGTTCATCGATTTGTCTTGGTTCGTAGATTCTTTATAGGCAACTAGCTTTTGCCCGCGACTTCGTCCGCGTGGATTAATAGTTCCCGTTCCCGGGGGATTTCCGGGATGAAAACTATCCTATGTCCTTTCTCGGGTCCCAGGCTATATCTGTACCAAATTTCATTGAAATCGGTTCAGTGGTTTAGGCGTGAAGAAGAGACAGACAGACAGACAGACGGACAGACAGACAGAGTTACTTTCGCATTTATAATATTAGTACGGATTAGTAGGTACGGATGTTTTCAGGTCGATAATTTAAGTACTTACTTATGTTTTAAGGAATTTTCTTAGGAAATGGTGGTTACCCGCCACTGTTGTAACTGCCTCGTTAGCCTACTGCTCCTAAGCGCGACTGCTATGCTAGAGGTCTTGGGTTTGATTTCCAGGTCCAGCAAAAAGTGGTGGGTTTTTCTGTGAAATTCTCAGTAGCAGCCTAGCAGCTCGGAGTTAGGATTTGTGCCCGGTTAATGGCAATAGGCTCGCGCCCTATTACATGGGACTTAAAGATACCGGCAAATTGTGGGTGTACATTGGTACACCTTTGCCTAACTCTTCGGGGAATACTAGAAGTGATGGTATGTTGTGTGTCATTGTTATTGTGTATCTGTATAGTTGTCTCATCCACCTCCGCAATTTTTGTTTCGTTGACCTCTTTCCGTAGAGGTCAACGGGAGTGTCAGTTTTTGGCGTGGGATACACAAGGTCGGTTCAATTAATAGGCAACCTTGAGGAACCCCGGAAATAGTGAAGCGTGATTGTTGAGTGTCGTGTAATGGGTTCGAGTCCCTGTTTAGGAAAACATTAATGGGTTTTTTTCAGAATCATCCTAGAGGCTGGGTGTTTTCATAATAATTCGTATCCAACTGCACGGTCTCACCAAGAGGTATAGCGTTGCACAGTAACTGGGTTGTGGAGGTCAGATAGGCAGTTGCTCCATGTAAAACATTGGTATTCAGCTGCATCTGGTAAGATTGAAAAGCCGACACAAACATAATAGGGATTTGACTATCAGTGAATATAATTGTCTTACCCTTAGAGCCTGTCCAGATGAGGCGTTTTAGGCCCTCGTTACATGAGGTAACGCGCGAGAGCATCTGGACGGGATGTATGTAGCTCTAGTATCTCGAGTACGCGCGAGTGGACTCGCGCGTAAAACGCCTTATCTGGACAGGCTCTTATCAAAACGGCCCCGTTGGTGTCGTGGTCGCAGGCACGGCTGCTGAGCAAGGGGTCCCGGGTCCGGGGTTCCCAGGTCGAGCAAAAAGTGTTATATTATTGGATTTTTCCATTAGGAATTTCTCAGTAGCAGCTCGGAGTTTGGAGGTTGGTGGTGTGACACCGCCGTGTCTCGGAAAGCCCGTTGGTCCTGCGCCTGATCTCTCTCCGGTCGTGTCGGATTGCCGTCCCATCGGGCTATGAGAGTTAGGGAAGATGGAGTGCACCTGTGTTTGTGCACACACTTGTGAATTATAATATCTCCTGCGTACGTGGCTAGTTAGCATTAAGATTAGTCGCCGTGGGATTCCGGAATCGGTCTGGAGAAAATTACATTACAAAACGGCCCCTTTTCACAAACTCTTGAACAAGTCAGTAATCAGTTAAAAATTTGCGCTGGCCTATCCAGTGGGAAGATGTCCACTGAGTACCTACCATGGCTATGTATCACTTAACAATTACTGGCACAAATTATGCAGGATAGTTTTTTGTTTAGCCTTTAGTGTCCTACAGTATAAAATAGGCTTCCCTTAACACTTATCCCTGAATACTGCTATTTGAGGCCATTTTTTAAGATTGCAGTCCGCTTTACGCCGCCGTCTCTTCACCAGTCTATACCATCGATGTACAAGACAAGTACATTAGATCACCTATCACTAATCAATGAAAATACGTTAATGGTAAGTGTGGTTGTATAAAACATGATTTATTACAGTAATACATTTAATTGGAAATACACGGGTGGCAGGCCATCACCATTGTGGCAGATACAATATATATAAATACAGTTGTCTTTAGCACTAGTCTTCGAGGAAGAAGTATTGGCCTGCTCGCTTCTGTTCTATGTCCTGTAACAAAAAGTTATGTTATTAGTTTTACATTCATACGCAAAACATCTCTCTGTCCGTTACGATTTTCGGTAAACAGGCAATGGTGCCGATTCCCTTGTTCACAAACTAAACTAAAATTAGAGAATTGACATCTCTTACTAACATATTAAAGCGAAAGAAAAGGATGGTAATACCTTAGAATTAAGTTAGAGATGTCAAATTAATTTTGCCTTGAACTTTTCCGTGTTTTTAATCAACGCGTTCTGACATGTCAACTATAATTGTATAGAGGTTTTAGATCAACTAAAATTGACAAGTCTTATTCACGTCCGTCCCTTTCTTGTTTGATTGGAAAGAAAAAGATAGAAATAGTCTAAATTAAGTTTAGCTTGTGCATAATAGAATCGACACCACTATACGAATAAAATTGAGTAAAGTAAAATTGAGCAAAATCCATTCATTTGCATGACGGACACGCAACTTCTGTTATGGAACAGGCCACTAGTTTTAACTTTCTTTGGCCAGTTTAGATTTTGATGAAATTCGGTTAGGCGTAAGTTTGAACTCCAAGAACAGGCACAGGAACAGGCTATTTTTTATTCCGTGATTTTTACGAGGATGAAGTCGCGGCCAAAAGTTAGTGGTGTATAAATGCTCTCCTAGAAAGACGGGTCTGTGCACGGTGAGCAATGGGTAGCTCACCGTCCGTACGTTGATTAACGAAAGGCCGTGTCAACAACGCGTTCGTGTTCCATGCGCGCCTGAAAGAGCAGTCAGCAAATCAGAGGGGCCAGTCAGGGCCGATGCCTGCCGGGACTGCGCCCCCGGAACGCAAAGGGCACAAGACCCTAACAAGGTTATTTGATGACTTCCCAAACGAATAAAAAAAACAGAGCCTATAGATCAATCTAAACAAACCTTAACGGAAGAGTGTTTGTTTATCCTCGGCCTGAAGTTATTAGGATCTCTTCTGAAGGTGATGCCGAGCAGCTCTAAGAACCGGTTCATGCCGTTGAGCAGCGACTGCGGCGCGTGCGCAGTGGCGTGCGAGGACGGCGTGCCTTCGAACACGATCACGCGGTCCGCTAAGTACGTCGCCATTATAAAATCATGCTCTACTACGAAGCCGGTACGCTTTGCGTGGAGAATGAACCTGGGGAAAGAAGATAAATGAATTACTTTATGTTTGGATAAGCATTACATTGAAAATTTGACGAAAAATAAAGATAGTTTAATTTTTGAAAGCGAATTAATTTTTTTGTTTGTTTGTCACAGTAAGTTACTGAATCTACACTAATTATACTTTATTTAATAAGTAATATTAGTATATACACAATAGGTAGGCTTTAGTAGTTACTAAAGCCTAATAAAATTAATGGGAGGAAAAATGTTGCCTGACAAAAAGGCAACATTTCTCCTTCCAATAATTTTATTGGTAGCAGAAATGTTGCCCGATGGTTTAGTTACGTTTTTAAATATGTGGCTTCTTATAAACTTAGTACCAAAATGCAAATTATTAGAAGCAGCTACATTGCCTTCCTGATAGCGATTGTTTTTTTTGTATATCTACACTAAATACTATTGCAATTCGAAACTTTCTTTTAATTTTCTTTTCACAATCAATTTTACCTTTTAATGACTTTAGCGGCCACCAAACGCTGTTCAGAGTCTAGGTAGGCAGAGGGCTCATCAATGAGGTACACATCTGCCGGCTTGCCAAGACAGAGCACCAGGGCCACTCGCTGCAACTCACCACCAGACAGGTTCTGAACCTCCTGGTCCATTATCTCTTCTATCTTCATGGGTTTCATCACGTCTGTGATGAACTGGAAAGGAAGAATTCGGAATTATTAGTGACCATGTTGGAATCTTGTGAGGCTCTAGAACTTTCTGCAGAAACTATGTCTGTAAAACCATGTGAAATAGATTCTTTATGTATGATTTTGTAAAATATAATTTTTTACAGGACAAGGTAATGGGGTGTTCCTCCTAATTATATGCACAAAAACCACAGACATAAAACCTATTACATCGTAAGTTTGTTATAAACTTTTCATACTGTGCACATAACATTTATATAAAAGTAAAGTAGGAAAGTACTATAAAACAAATAAAATTTTATTTCACCACCTAAACATACTGGCAAACTGTGGCTATACATTGGTACACCTCTGCTTAACCCTTCGGGTAATACAGGCATGGTGATATGTTTGTGTTTATTTCAATAACTATCAGGCCCATATTTTGTTATATGATTATGATTTCTTTGTATACTAAATAAGGATTAGAAAAATCTAATAGATACCATTACTAAAACTTCAATGTTCGGAGTCTTTCAGAATGAATTCAGATATTGTTACTACATAAATAGTTAATTAATAGTTTCATATGGTCATTTAATGTGGGTGTACAGTCAGCTTCAGAGAAAAGGAACGCCTCAAGACTATGGTTATATGGTTTAATGTCATTACCGAAGGGGGTTCCTTTTCTCTGACGCTGACCCTACATTGATACATCTCTGCCTAACCCTTCGGGGAATACAGGCGTGATTGTATGTGTATTAAATGTGCACCAGTATACCTGTGGATGAATATAAGCATCTCTAATCTTGTCGTGCAGCAGATGGCGCACCTGCCCCTGTGACTTGGGCGATATCTTCTGTGGCTTATAACTAATGTGCAGTTGTGGTAGCTGGCCGGAACCTAAAAACAACAAAGTCAGTTAAGTCTTTGATCACAGGTCACAATAAATAATTAGAATAATATGTAGATGGTCCGGTCATCTTGAGAAGAGTGAAAAGTGACTATTTAAAGGGATTTATATGGCAAATGTGAGAGGCAATGCCGGGAGGGGACGCCCTAGAAATACCTATCCTGGCCTTATTGGTGAGGTTCTTCAGAAAGGTCAGGTACGCAGTACTCGTAACCGGCGTGCTTATATGGTCAGATGTATGAATGTGGATGAAGCGAAAGGAGTATGTAAGGATCGTAGCAGGTGGGGTCCTGCCTACCCCCATAGGAAAAAGGCGTGACGTTATATATGTATGTGTGTAGGTAATAATATATAGAATTACAATTTATCTATTACTTTAGCCAAATTAGAAAAAGAATCTCTTAAAACATTAAAAAAAATGTGGGTATGTAAGCACTTGCTGCATGTTATAAGTTAGTATATTTAGGGTAACAATTTACTTTTGTATTACTTAGTAAGTACTTGCATTACTACATGTGTCTCCTTAACAGTTTGTCTTATAAAATAGAATAAAACATTTTAAAGGTTGTATAAAAGTCATTTTTATACTGTACTATTCTTTGATTTGACAGTTGTATGTTCTTAAATATTCCGCATTTGATGTGGCGCGAATATAGAGAATTCTATGTACCAGCGTTACTTTAGAACACAGTTAGGGTGCATTTAACTTTATAATGACAACAAAGTTTAAGGTTATCGAAAATAATGTTGAATGGACTATGATCATATTACATGAAAAACATCGGTCAGTGAGTAGCCTTAGCAGACTGTTTAGCAGAATTCTGTTTTTGTTTTTAAAAGTGATTTATATTGCAACATTTAGGCATAACTTGTTAATATAGGTATAGACAAAGAGCCTTTTACAAATGTAACAATTACCAATAAAACATACTCTCATTAGCGCAACAATGATAATTAATTAATACACAAATAGATACGTCGACAACGAATCTGCTAATATTGACTTTTATGGTCAGACAAACATTTTTATGTCATACCTTCATTTGTAGCACAGGATTCCGCGTGTTTTAAACATTTTTGGAATACGGGATGGAAAAACAAATCAAATAACTCAGTTCTAGCCATTTCAATAGCCTAAATATGTCTAAAATCATTAAAATACACTTATTGTAATACACCTATAACCTCATTTTTCAAGCGACGTCTACATTGTTATATAACGCTGTTTTATTGGAGATTCAAAGTAAACGATTATTTTCGGTTAAATATCACAGTTGAAACTAGGAATACACACAAAACTATTGAATTAAGAAATTTTTTACAACAAAAGCCAGCCTATATTGACAATTTGACAACTTTCACAATTTTGACATTTCATTGCCCGGTGTTGCCATTACAAAAAATATATTTGGTCATAAAATACTTTCGGATACGCGTCCAAAAAACAAATTGGATTATTGGAGACCCAAAACAGTGGTAATGGAAATAGAAATCTAGTAATCAATATATTAATGGAGAAAGATATAAAAAAAATATGATTTCTTACCATCGTCGGGCTCCAAATTACCGGCCAACATTCTAATGAATGTAGTTTTGCCAGTACCGTTCTCTCCAAGCAACACCAGAATCTCGGAATCCGAGAATTCACCAGGGTGTACATCCAAACTGAAGTCACCCATCAATTTCGACATTTCAGGATATTCATAATGATTCATTCTTTTGATCTGTCATAAAATAAGAGCGCATGATAAATATTTTTTTTTTTACTTTTCCTTTGACAGATTGTGTTTAACTTTGTTCAACTTACCTCTTCTTCAGTGGCAGACTCAGCCACTTTAAAAACTAACGATTCAGTCCTGAATCTCATGTTTTCAGTGGGTACAAACCCATCAAGGAATATATTAATGCCTGGAAACAAACAAGCATATTAAAATCTTACTAAATACTACTTTTGCACGGCCGTAAGAATGGCACATCGAGTTTTTGAAAGAAACAGGTTTTCAGGTTTGTAGAGGGTGGTCTCCCCTCATAATACCTGTTTAAAAGTCTCATTCTTAACTCGATGATCCATCAAGAAAAACTTACCTTCCCTAACAGAGAAAGGCATAGTCACAACACCATATGCACCGGGTACGCCATACAGACAACAAATGAAGTCAGACAAGTAGTCCAATACTGACAAGTCGTGCTCCACCACTATGATGAACCTGGACAAAACAAAGAATGTGTTATATTATTTTTACATTTGTTTAAGCAGATTTAAAATCCTGATGACTTTTATGTTGTACTATATTTCCAATCCATTACTATTGTCATCTCAGCCATAGTGGACGTCCTCCACTGCTGAACATAGGCCTCCCCTTTAGATCTCCACATATACCGGTTGCAAGCAACCTGCATCCAGCGTTCTATATCCTGCCTCCTATGGCTGAGATGATGATGATGAGGATTACTATTGTGTAGTAAAATATTATTTACTCTAGCTCTATGTGTGTGCCAGTAAGTAGAATCAATGACAGATAAGATGGAAAGTATTACAACTCTAACTACCTGTTTTACAATGCCCAGAACTTAGATTGCATACTAATATTGACCCAAAAAGAGAACTTATTATAATAAAATCTCTCTTTAGTAGTGGCTAATGCCATTTAAGGTACTTATTACTACCATGCATTTAGAGAACTAAAAATCAACATACTTGTCAGGATGAATGAGAGACCGAATTGTGCGGGCAGCGTTAAGGCGCTGCTTGACATCCAAATACGAGGAGGGCTCGTCGAACATGAAAATATCTCCATTCTGAATGCACACCATTGCGATGGCAAAGCGCTGCAGTTCTCCACCAGACAGCGCTGCGATCTCACGGTCACGGATGTGCGATAGATCTGAACAAAATGGCAACAAATGTTACAGAAAAACGTTAACAATTGGTCTCATTAGGAACTAGAGTATTATGAAGAAGTATTTTAAGTATTCCCAGCAGAATAAAATTTAAAAAAGTATTAATTTAAAGTGACAAGCATTGATTCCCTTTTATGGCTGTAAGCTCATGGCATATATTAAAGAAAGATGACTCGCGTAAACGCGCTCTAATTCGAACCCAATTACAAAAAAAAAAATTGCATCTACAACATCGAAAACGCGCGTCTTCTGCGCGTTTAAAATACGCCGTGTGCTTACGGCCTAAGGCGCTTGGCACACTGCCCCGCATCACGGCGCGTGGCGCGGAAGCACGTTGTTCGCAAGTATCTGTGTTTGTATAGAAAACACGCATAGTCCAACACACTGAAAACGCGTTCAAGCACAGCGTGGCGCGGGGCAGTGTGCGAATCGCCTAACTTACCAAGCATTCTACAGATTTCTGTCTGATTTTTCCTTTCATCTTTCTTGTCAAGTAGTTGACTGACCGATCCCTTGACAGCCTTAGGGATTTGATCCACATATTGAGGCTTGATCAGGGCTTTCAAGTCATCTTCCAGGATTTTCGTGAAGTAGTTCTGGAGCTCCGACCCGCGGAAGTGAGACAGAATTTCTTGCCAGTCCGGAGGATCCTGTTACAAAGATTGATCTTATTATTTGTTTCTTTTTGAACACACAGAAAGATGATAAACAATCGTCATGTTTATGAATGGGCGCAGTCAGTTAGGATTGGTCATCTTTTATCTGCCATGGGGTACATCTGTTTTATTTAATTTTTTATATTTACCTTCATTGTTTTCTCATACAGAAGCAACATGATTATTGTACCCAAGATTTTGTAAAACCAAATTGAAGGAAGAGTGTCCATGGAGTTTCTTGCTCATTTTTCTCCTTATAGACCTACGTTTTGGAATGAGCAACTAGCTTTATCTTTAAACTGTAACTTCTTGACACTTCAAAATTGCCTGTAAGTTGTCTAATTGAAATAAATGCTTTGACTTTGACTTTATGTAAGAATCGCTTTATGGCAATCAAGGGCAAAATACAGGCCCGGTCTATAACAAACTTATCATCTTAACATAATTACTGTCATAAATTTTGCCTATCTGATATTTATTTTTTCCTCAATGACACAAGTGCTCTAAGGTCAACCAGTTTAAATAAGCTATCAATCAGGGATTTCCATGTTGTGATAGTATTTCTGTTGATACCTTAGTGATGCATGTGTTTCGTAAACTTTCAATAAAATAAGGTTACTGTGTTAATGTCCCAATATGCTAATGTTGAAACTAGAATGTTGCTCTCTCTGAGTTGACCAATAACAGATGGATTGTTTAGGATATAATCTAAGAGGTAAGATTTGTTTGTTTGTAACGAATAGGCTCCGAAACTGCTGGACCAATTTTAACAATTTTTTTTACCAATAGATAGCTACATTATTCCTGAGTAACATAGACTACATAACATTAGGCTAAGATCATTTGGTTGAAAAATTCTACAACTTACAGCAAAACGTCCCAAGTTGGGCTTCTGTTTTCCGGCAAGAATCTTCAGTGCAGTAGACTTGCCAATACCGTTCTGCCCAACAAGTCCCAACACTTCTCCGGGCCGGGGGATGGGCAGACGATGGAGCTTGAATGAGTTCTTTGAGTATCGGTGAGTGGTGTGCTTCTCCAAGTTGGAAGGGATGTTGATAATGGTAATCGCATCAAAGGGGCATTTCTGAAAAGTTATGGTTTAATAGAATATTTTCTGTATTAGAATAATATAAAATTAAAGTAAGTATTATTATAATTGGTAAGATATTAATTTACATTTGAATGACTTAGATTTCTCTGATTTGAGCTTGAAGACCTTGAAGTTTTATTTTCTCAATGTGTTCAAAATAACAGGCAGTTTTCCTATTACAATAAAATAAACAAACATGTTGCTGTTTTAAGTAACCTATTTTACAAGGGGACGTCGTTACCTTCACTTATCTAAGAACGGAATTAGTCACCAAATGTTTACAGTGATCAGCAAAAATGGAAAACATCGTGGAAAGTTTTACCTTGACACAAATACCGCATCCAATACACAGTTCCTCGGAGATGGTGGCGATCTTGTCATTGGGCGTGACCTCGATGCACAGCTTGCCCATACGCACCACGGGGCAGCTCTTCTTGCACTCCTGCCTACATCTTTTTGGCTTGCAGCGATCCGCATTCACGATAGCGATACGCGTAAGTTTGTCGGTCTCCTCATGGTGTTTATTTCGAGACATAACTGTTTACCGAAAAATTACACTTTAGCACCAAATTTTCTCCCCAATTAATTGAAAATATATGAAAACAATGGTCCGATATGTGGCACAGACTTCGATATAACCTCAATGTTTAGGACATGACATATTAATGTTATGAAATGGTCAGTGCGGGTTCACTTTATAAAATTATTTGATCTTGTAAAACGTTACCGAACAATGGGGAAAAATCTAAATACCTGATAAAAGAAAGCGAACGTTGGCGATACTTTGCCTACGTTCGCGTGTCCTTTTACATCGAACTCGAAATGTCAAAAGGAACAAACCATTGTGAACATAGCACCATTTGGCCACAGTGGCATTACGTTCAAAAATAATGTTTTGTTCAACTTCAGGTCAATCCAATTAATGGGAATCAAATTAGTTTCTCGTTTTAGTGCAAAATTTTATTAAAATATAAAGCATACTCTATGAAATTAAAAAATCGGAGGTTTTCATCTTCTTGAGTGTTTGGTTTCTAAACGAAATTTCAATTTCATGAAAATAATAAAGACAAGTTTACCAGTTTCATCATTTATCAGCGTCAGTTTATTTATAGAAAAATATTCATGAAAAATATAATCTGCGATAACCTAGGAAAGGTTATCGCAGATTTTAATACCTAATTTAAAAAATTGGCAACCTCTTATCACTTGTCAGTGTCAGGGTAACATTTGTATTGATTGAATACTGTAGTGTACACACTTTGTTTACAAAGCAAATCGTCAAAATCCCAACACATTAAACGGGCTAAACGGTAAGATCTATGATTATCGTAAGTATATTATATCGTAAAGTTTCACGTTTGCTTTATTCATAAGTTCATCTTTGAAGAGTTTTCAAGAATGTTTTTCATCAAATAATAATAGCGTGGCATGAGCGGTTCAGAGGCGTTACATTATACTATTGTGTTCAGCACCATCTATCGATAAATGAGAAAGGACAGTTGCCATCTAGCGGATTAATAATAAATAATATTTTGCTTTACGCTTATTATTTTTTGACGAGATAAGCACACAAGGTAGATTTTCAGCAGAATAGAAAAGGATGTTTTATAACGGTAAGGTATTTATGTGGCAGATATTTATGTGAGTGGCAACGCCGGGAGGGGACGCCCTAGAAAGACCTACCCTGACCTTATTGGTGAGGTTCTTCAGAAAGGCCGGGTGTGCAGTACTCGTAACCGGCGTGCTTGTATGACCAGATGTATGAACGTGAACGAGGCGAAAGTAGTATGTAAGGATCGTAGCAGGTGGCGTTCTGTGGTTTCTGCCTACCCCAACGGGAAAAAGGCGTGAGTTTATGTATGTATGTATGTATGTATGTATGTATGTTTTATAAACTCTTAAACATATTTCAAAGGGGTTCACTACAGTTTACTTGAAACAGCCTCAGGCCTTGACAGAGATATTTTTAAATCTTTGACTCTCTTTTTACTTTCTAGACGATGTTAGAAGTTTGTATAGACAGTTTAGAGTCTGCAATAAACGCAATCCACGGCGGAGCGGATGAGTTGGAGGTATGCAGTTCACTAACAGAAGGTGGACTTACTCCTTCAGCAGGGCTTGTGAAGCAAATCATGAAAATGGTAAAATGTGCATACTTTTTACAATCCTGACATATCTACTTGTTGCGGTATTAGATACTTATTTATTTACTTTCTTAGGAAGAAAATGAGCAAAGAATGCATAGAGCAGGCTAGAACTTAATAATAGAGATAACAAATACACCACTCACAACGTTATCCATATATTACTTATATGCATGTCTGTATCGTAATGTTGTGTGTACTTATGTTATCAGACATCTGCCAGTTATCACTTTGCCCGTTTTGTCCTGGGGTTCGAGCCCAGAAGGCAATTTCCGTAATTAAAAACATTTAAAATCAAAACGCAATCTAATCTCAGCCACAATCAATGTCAAAAACTTGGCAAAACTGTTGGTAAATTACAGATACTTTTGACAGATTGATTCTGAGATTAGTAGGTAACTGCGAACATTAAATAAAAAACGGGAATTGGCCCACTGGACAAAATAAAAATGATTTTTTATCCATTTTTATTGCATTCTACTTCGAATCAGTAAAATAGTTGCAATTTTTTTGTTTTAGGTAAATAATGTAAAAGCCATCAAACCAATCCGTAAATCATGTTACGAGTGCGACTGCGGTTCATTATTGAAGGTACGAACCACTTGATAAATGGAGTGCGTTCATACGAGGACCTATTTATTTACTGATCAAAGTCTTTGTTTATTTCAGAGACCAAGAGTGAACGTAATGATCCGATGTCGTACGGGCTCCGACTTTCATTACTCCGTCGAGGAGATGGATACAATGTTATCTGATGTAGCTATTTTCAAAGCGTTTGGCGTAGACAGATTTGTTTTTGGGGCCCTTACTAAAACACAACATGTCGACACGGTAAACTGTGAAAAATTTATCCTTAAGGCTCAGCCCATTCCTGTTACTTTCCATAGGGCATTTGACGTGTGTGTGGGACCTCTTGTTTCCATACATGAAATAGCTGAACTCGGTTTTGACAGAGTGCTGACAAGCGGACAGAAGTCGAGGGTTGATGATTGCGAAGCTGTCAAACTAATAATGACACTTGTCAGCAATGTTGGTGATCATAATATAGACATTATGCCGGGGGCGGGAATCAACCTGGATAACGTGCACATGTTTATTCAAATGGGGTGCAAAATTGTTCATAGTTCGTGCAAGCGAATTAATTATCTGCCGCCTGTTAAAAATGGTTTGAGTATGGGGACCAGTGATAGTGAACATGTTTTTGTTACAGATGAGGATATTGTTAGGAAGATGAAAGAGACAATAGACAATATTGATTAGTGGTGTCATCTACCCAATTATTTGTAAAATAAACAGTGTATTAATGAAACAGTTAATATTCAATATCAAATATTTATTCTTCCTTAAAATAAAATTTATTGTTACAAACGGTCGGTATCACAACTCGAAAAAAAAAAGATATTGCTAATTAAATTATTTTAAATATTTTCAGACGAAATAAATAGCAAATGCTTACATATTGAAATAAATAATTCCTTATTGTTAGGGAACTAAGATCTAAGGGGACTGCCCGTTGGTCTCGTGGTCGCAAGTGCGACTGCTGTGCAAGGGGTCCCGGGTTCGATTCCCAGGTCGAGCAAAAAGTGTTATTGGGTTTTTCTATGAAATTCTCAGCAGCAGCTCGGAGTTTGGATTTGTGCCCGGTTAATGGCAATGATGATGATGATGATGAATGGCAATAGGCTCGCCCCCTATTACATGGGACGCGTGAAGTCATGCATGTAATACTTATCAATAATATATATAGTATATATATATACCATCACGCCTGTATTCCCCGAAGGGTTAGGCAGAGGGTGTACCAATGTACACACATAGTTCGCTGGTATGTTTATTGTTTAGGTCCCGTATAATAAGGGACGGGCCTTTTTTTTTTTTTTTTTTTTTTATAGACGGGAAATCATCAAATAACTTCCCCCGCCCTGGGCGGGGCGGGAGGGAGTGTCAGACTTTTACTGACTAAAACCCGTCTATGTTCCTTCATGTGCCCTTTGCGTTCCGGGGGCGCGGTATCTCTTTCGAACAACCCGCAGAAGGGACGGGCCTATTGCCAATAACCGGGCACAAATCCTAACTCCGAGCTGCTACTGAGAATTTCATAGAAAAACCCAATAAGACTTGCTCGACCTGGGAATCGAACCCAAGACCTCTAGCAATCTAGCAATCGCGCTTAGGACTACTAGGCTAATTAACGAGGCAGTGGAGTAGTGTTAAATTGTGTATATTAAGCTGTTTTATTTAAGTACTTCGTAATAAAATATCTAAACATATACTAACATGGTCTTTTCTTTAGCTCACCGTCGTTTCAGTCCCCAATGCTTTGTTCTCGTGATTCCTTTATCGTACCTAGTGAAGATTATCATCATCAATCACGTTTTTGTGTAATCTCTTACATAAAACCATATGCCTGATAGCCATCAATCATAAAGATATTATTATTTACTAAAAGCCTGAGTCTATCTGATTTCCTATATTTATTTATCTTCTTTTGTAACTATTGCTACACAAGTGCTACGAGCGTGCTACGAGTGCTACGACGCTGTAGAAGGGTTTTTTTTTACCGATGGGTAATCATCAAAATAATGACTTTTCCCTTTTTCCTTTTCCCGGGGCGGAAGGGAGTGTCAGACTTTTACTGACTAAAACCCATCCATGTTCCTTCTGGTGCCCTTTGCGTTCCGGGGGCGCGGTATCTCTTTCGAACAACCCGTAGCCCCGGTGTAGAAGGGATTCATTATAATATTGGTCGCGATTATATCCCATTCAATATAACATTTATTGTATTGATGAAATTACTGCATTTTTATGATATTATTTTTTTTATATACCATCACGCCTGTATTCCCCGAAGGGTTAGGCAGAGGTGTACAAATGTACACCCACAGTTCGCCGGTATATTTAGGTCCCATGTAATAGGGGGCGAGCCTATTGCCATTAACCGGGCACAAATCCAAACTCCGAGCTGCTACTGAGAATATCATAGAAAAACCCAATAACACTTTTTGCTCGACCTGGGAATCGAACCCGGGACCCCTTGCACAGCAGTCGCACTTGCGACCACGAGACCAACGGGGCAGTTAATTTTTTTTTTAAATGGCTATAATACTCTACATTTCTTTGTTGTGAAACTAGCGAATTGCCCGCGAAGTCCTCCGCGTCAAATTTGTTATGTCATCCCAAGGGAACCGTACGTTTTTCGGGATAAAAAGTATCCTATGTGTTATTCCACACTACAATCTATTTCAGTGTCAAATTTCATCCAGATCCGTACAGCCGTTTGAGCGTGAAGAAGAGACAAACATACAAACTTTCGCCTTTACTAGTGTGATTTTACAAATTAAATATTGACTTACCACAGTAAGAGGAGGCCTTTCCAGTCCAATCATACCACCATTACGTTTCAGCTCGCACCATAAGCATTCCCCCCATCTGCTGTTACGTCACAAAAAACCTGCAAGCGTTGTTTCCTACCAACATCGATAAATATTGCGCACCATTTATCATGGCGGTGTATTGCAGAGTAGATATGCTGGGCCGGCCGCGTTTAATGACGCTATTACTGAGTCGGGGAAACAATATCAGGAGCGAGCTGACGATGCTATAATAATTGAGATGATGACCTGCCTTTATGAAGGCAACCTTTTTTTAATAGTTTGCTAATGATGCGTAAAAGCCGTTCTTTTGAAAGGGATAAGCTGTTGACAGATTGCGAAAAATGGGCGGTTAAGACGTGATTACCTCTTCGCGGGTTTGTAGTTAAATGAGGTTAGTGATGCAAAAATGAGCCAATATAAAATAGCCACAATATTCCAATAATTTAAGTTAATGATATAAACGTATTCAGTTTACGATTAGTTACTATCAGCAATTAGAGATCAATGTTAGGTACCTACATCCAAAACGTATGCTTAGAATAGCCAAAAAATAAATAACAATTATTTCTAAAACACACATACCATCACGCCTATATTCCCCGAAAGGTTCGGCAAAGGTTCCACAATTTGCAGGTATGTTTAGTTCAATGTTTAGGTAATATGGGGCGAGCCTATAGCCATTAACCGGGCACAAATCCTAACTCCGAGCTGCTACTGAGAATTTCATAAAACAACTCAATAACACTGCTCGACCTGGAATCGAACCCAAGACCTCTAGCGTAGCTGCACTGCAGTCGATCGCAGTATTTAGAAATAAGACATTTTGATGTGGTTCGTTTTGGCGAGTTTCACAAAATCCGATTACATTTTGTAGATAGGATACTCATTACGAGATTTTGACGATATTGCCTCTGTGCAATACCTACTTGATCCCTTCCAAGATATCTCTGCAAAATAAATGATGAGGTTTACCTATCTACTCCTTTGTTTCCGGGTTCGTGAATGTGGTTGAATTTTTCGGTTGAATGAACACACTTTTCTTCGGAAATCGTTTTCCATCTATTAGCTGGGGACGATTGATTGAAATATCTACCTACCGGGTACCTACGTATAGACGTGATTGAGAAGCTAATTAATTATAATGTAATGCCTTTTCTTTAGCATTTGTCAGTAACGTTGCGTTATCGTGTTTTTTGTCCCATTTTTCTTTAGTTAAGGGCAAATTTCACCGAACTTTTTAAAGTGCCTAGCTTAAGTCTTTATCTGTGGGATAAAATTGACGTCTAGTAGTTTTTATAGGGTAAGACCACCAAAAAGTTATTTAGTAAATGGTTGTTTAAACATCAACTGGAGGGATGAGACACTGAAACATAAAGGAAGGAGAAAGTGGAGGGAGCCCTTTGCCCATGAGTGGCCAAAATAGGCCAACAAAAAAATAATACTCTCGTTGAATAATTTGCACGGCTTTTTATCTGTTCACAACCTTTGGTTGACTGGTAGAGAATGCCCGTTGCATTAAGCCCGCCTTTGTACTTTTTTGTTGCATAAATAAAAGTTCAGTAAAATTCGCCATAAGATAAACAAACAATGGTTTGGTAGGTACTAGGTTTAATAGAAGTTATCTACCTTGTTTTCGCAGTAGGTAGGTAGGTAGGTATATTACATGATTCATGAACACGTCTGCGTACTTCAAACCATTTCATTTGCATCGTGTTCTCTTCGTTCCTTCATTCAGCAAAAATACGAATTTCTCGCTGTATAACTGAACGATGCAAAACATGAATTTCATGTAGAGTAAAACTTATCTACATTTAATTTCGGTAAACTATTCAGGTTGCTCAACGAATTTATTTAAAAAGTCCAGTTACTGGTTACCCTAATTTCATAAAAAGGTTTTCTGTCCTTTGAAAACAAATTTACAGTTAAAAAAAACGTTAGATGTAAAGAATTTGTCAGAGCGTAGGATGATTAATGATAATTTGCGAAAATGTCCGAAGCGGAACCGCGGCGGACCCGCTTCGGGGTTATGAGCGTCGCGGTCGTCGCAACAATCTTTTCGAACCCTCCATCAATCATAACAAGCTTTTAAAAGAGCTTCTGTTCCTGAGGTCGAGGCTGAGACCCGACATGTTTTCTCATGTTTTACAAATAAGAGAATTAATTGCTTCCGGGGACGCAAACTGAATTTATGAAAAAAAGTAATCGTTTTTTTTATGTTATTCGAGCCCATGGCCTACCTGATGTTAAGTGGAAACTGCCGACAGCAAACATCTATAATACCAGAAACTTCGCCGATGCTTTGAAATCTCAGACGCAAAGTTAAAATGTCTTATGTGCCTGTCATTACACCGGCTCCCATACCTATCAATTTTGGAACACAACAACGCTGCTTTGCATTAAGATACCTAGCACTTCACCGGAGAGCTCTATCACAAAGAACTCTTCTACTGTTATTTATTACCAGGATTAGAATTTGTAAGTAAATAATTCGAATATCTTCTGTTAAATAAAAAAGACTTTTGTTCCGTAATACTTAAGAAAGATATCTATGTACTTAGGGAATCAAGTCTGGGCACCTTGCGACGGTGACTTCTTCTTTAAAAGAAAGATAGGTTCAGTCCTTTGGGAATCGTAAATAAAATTGGTTGTTGATCTTAACGACGATAAAGAAAAAGTACACAAGTAAACAAACGAAAGGGTTTATTTCAGTGAATCAAAGTGTAGATATCTAATATATTTAAAGTAACTTATAATACCTATATTACATCTAAGGTATAAAATAAGGCTATGTCGTGAGATGTGAATATGCTTATTTTAAGGCAGTTCTTGCATACCGTGCATCATTACAAACTACTATTTACACCGACTTAGGTCTAAATCTAGAAATAGAGACAAGAATTGGTCGAATTGCACGTTTTACACGTTGGATAAAGCGTTCCTTTTTACGTTCAAGCGAATCTAGAGTAAGTTCAAGTAAATCATTAGATTTAAGGCAGTTACAGAGATAGGTACTTATGTAACTAATATCTTTTTAAGAACATTTTTCACATTGGGAAGTCATTTTCGGAAAATTCTTACTTTCATGTTATGGTTCGAAATGTTTGTTTATTCAATGGTAACTTTTATCTTTTACCTGAATAAATCTAAACAAGCTAAAATTCTCCGAAGAACGACTCCATAAAACATTTTGGAAAATCTAATAATCTTTACACACATCAATTTTGTTTGGGTTTAATAAAATTACACTGATATCGGCAGAACATATTGTTGATAACCTATAATAAACTCTAGCACTATAGATAGAAGGTTCAGCTGTCCAGAATTGAGAAGTCGCACTAGGTACGTCAAAAGTTCTTTTGGAAAAGCTCAGTGCATCAATTCCTAACTTTTTCACAGCATTTGTTTAACATTGGCAGGTTCTCCGACAAGCGATCTCCAGGATTCTTTTAAGTCAACATTATTTTAACGTAGATCTAATAAAACGCAGTCGAGTGTTCCAAAAACGTACCAAAATCGGAACACTTACAAGAATTGACTTTTAGGGATACGTAGGAGTGTTCTCGAGCTCTTTAAACTATGACTGAATGTCTGTTTGTCTTCTTGTCTGGTGCATATGGTTCTAGTTTCGCGGGCTCCGTGTTGAGGGCGCTGTAGTCGACGGGGAATGGGGGCGGGGGGAGCGAGTCCTTGGGGGGAACGAGCACCCATTGGCCAGGTCCGTTGGGGTTCTTCCCCATCAGCCAGTTGGTGAAGCAGTGGACGTAGGTCCCGTAGTCCAGTATTAGGTAGCCGTTCTGTAGAAATTAAGTTAATTAATGAATCGTACTTACGTGTCTCAAACAGACTCATATTCACGAAATATGTACATAATACGTTTTTCTCAATCTTTTAGAGAAAAGACTGCACGACGAAAGCCACACAAGGTGGCGTGTCTGATAAAACTGAAAAACCTTGTCAAACATGCGGCAAAGCTTTTTAGATTTTATCGAACAACTTATGTTCTAATTAAAAAAGGATTCAATTGCACTCAGAAATATAACTATCCTATAGCATCTTGTTTAAACCCATCGATATGATTAAGCTATCAAACATTACGTTCAAAACGGTTATTTCGAATTTAAACATCGATCCCGTTATCCTCCGCGCGTTTGTGCTAGGTCCCCAGCTCATCGCGGCATTACCAGAGAAGATAAAGAAGAACAAGAAACTCACGCTAGTCATTCTATCGTAGGCCGTATCTATGATCTCGTCAACTCGCGACGCATTCAGCCCAATCACGGACCGGTAGAAGGCGGCCAATGCCGGTTTCGTTATAGCACCTGTACCTGTAAGTAAAAACATATATTTAAATGGCAACACATAGATAGAATTCCCAAAGGCGGTGGGCTGAGATTTATTGGTACACCCGCTGTTCGACATTTCCGGTATTGGATCCAAGTGATACCACGAGCCTATTGATATTTGCCGGGCACTGTTCCAAATATCGGAGATTTTTGATAAAAAGCATTTTTTTCCGATATGGGAATTAAAATTAGAGGCCTTTTGAAACAGGTAGGCTTGTGATAAAATAAATCTGGGAGCCGTATAAATCCATGTATTTAGGTGTTCCTATATTTACTCTGTTACAAAATATTGATCGACGTGCTTGTATGACTAGGTGTATGAACATGGAAGACGAGAAGAAAGGAGTATGTAAGGATCGTAGCACGCAGTTCTGTGGTTTCTGCCGACCCCATGGGAATAAGGCGTGAGTTTATCTATGTATGCATGTAAAATATTGTCATGTATCGAATCCATCATGGTGACAAATGAAGTAGATGCTCAGCTTTTACCTTATATTGGTGAAATACGACGATGTTACTAAAGCAAATGAGATCGTTCACCTTGGGAACAACTTTCGTGATAAATCGTTTCGGCTTTCTAAATCAGCATGACAGAATATAGCAATTTAGGAAAAAATCCGCCGGCGATCGTGTTTTCAAGAACCTATATACCCACTTAATTTTGTTGGTGTATGATTATTTGATGTTCTTATGAAATATAGCCAAGTAGATACTTAGTTATAAGTCATTAGAACATCTTTTAAAATACCAATAAATATTACTTTGTAGACTTTCAGTTCCATTAATAAATTGCACAAATATCAAGTCCTTTGTAGAACGGAATGCAGCACAATTTTAATAAAGTCCAGTAAAATATAGGTCACGCAACATAAAATATTGACACAGAATATTATTCCGATAACTCTTCCGCGGAACAGCGAGAACATCAGTCGGTACTTGCTTTAGATTAAAAAGTTAAAATAAAGGCGAAGGCAGACGATAGAAAAATAAGTGTGGCACAAGAAAGCTCGCGCTGCTTCACTTCAGTGGGCACCCGTCGTGATTTTGGCTACAAATGTCGAACAAGGAGCCAAATTTTTAAACCTTTGGAGTACAACCAAACGTTGTCATTTTATTTAGTTTTTGACTACTTATGGCACAATAAATTTAAACGTTAGACAACGTTATTGCTTCATCGTGAAATGAGTTATACTGCAAGTTCACAGCAGCGAAAAGTGGTATTATGTTACAAATTCTGAACAAAATTTCATTTTGAGCTTAAATTAATTCGAGCGAGTATAATTATAGCAGCAATGCACCAACAATAGCGTTGTTAACAAACATTTTGCCTAAATAACGATAATAATTTACTCGAAATTAGTAATAAATTTAAGCTCGACAATTAACACGATCCAGGAGGCCTGTGGGGCAGTGACGTCATTCGCCCGCGTCAGATTAATCCCGTCTATCAACCCATCCCGGGAATCGACACACGTCACTTGTATCTCTCTAATGCCGTAAACAGGGAAAACTTTACTCACAATCAAGCGGAAAATAAGTTGCTTTAGGCTAAAAATAAGGTCGAAGTTAACTTTGGCAGTGAGAAGTAGAGACCGAAAAGTTTAGGCAGTTCGTGAATAAATAAACTTGTGAGGGTTTCGGCGACTAAGTAGTGGATTCTCTGAAGTGTGCTTTTATCTAGATGGTTTCGAAGTTAAATATTTCGTGAAACCTCATTTAGGTTTCCAGAAATATAAGTCACTCCTTCTTCTCTCCCTCACTCTCACAGTACGATGGACCGGCAATCCGCCATGACCAGGGAAAGATCAGGAGCAATATCAACGGCGCTAAGAGGTATCCGAAGCACGGGCGTGTCACACCAGCAACCTCCAATCTCAGGGCTGCTGAAAAACCTAATGGTGGAATCCAATCCCCGGCCTGGGAATTATACCCAGGACCCGCACGACTACCAGACTAATGAGGCAATCACAATTAAACTAAATTATCAACTTACTTGTCCTATCAACCACATGGAAGAGTATCTTGCAGAGGTATTGCAGGTACAGTGGGAGGTCTGAGAACCTCTTCATCTCACTCAGGTGTAACGCCCATCGCGCCAGCCATCCCTCCAGGGTCGTCCGACCCGGTATGTTGATACCGCTCGATTCTGGACCGCATACCCTTCTGTAATAGGGCAGCTCAGCCCATCTAGCAAAGGGATGGAAATTTTAAATTATGAAAAGGTACAAGAATTTAAAAGGCAGAAATAGTGAGGAGTTAAGGTGTTGTTTGCAAATGTTACGAGAAAGAACATGAATTTGTTTATCAGATATCCTGCGTACCTTCTTTATTATGTAGGTATAGAAGAACGTGCAATAAGGCATAAAAAAGTTTTGCCGTAACAGGGAATTTAATAACGAAGTAAAGTTAGAAAACATGTGACTTAGAATGAATGCCGCGCAGTCTCTTGTGATATTTCTTGCTCTACTGTTTGCTTTATAGTTGGTTGTGTTTCTTTGTCATAAACTTTATGCTTTCTTTCATTAACTTCCTGCTCTAGCTGTCTAGTGTCCGACTTAATTTTATATTCTCTAGTATCATGATACAGTATTATAAAAATGGCTGGCTTTCCATGAAAATGCCAGTAAGGAAAATATACAGCCTACAAAATTGCACATTACATCACAAAGTGCTCATATTTTTGGGCTACTTTCGCGAAATGTCAGCAGTTGGCTGACATTTATTTTTAGGGGCATCTTAGTACAAAATGACGGTTTACTGCACGAATTTGTTTGGGCATATTTCAGTTTAATGTTTATGTAAACAATGGTAATGAGATTCCAAAGGCTATGATTAGGGGTGTCTTTTTTAGTAACTTTCGTTTTTGTTAGTTCCAGATCTGAATTTTTTTTTAGGGTCGGAAATTATCAAAGTCATGTCAAGTCAAAGCATTTATTTCAATTAGACCATTTACAGGCACTTTTGAATGACAAGAAATTACAGTTTAGAATTGAAGCTAGTTGCTCGTTCCAAATTTCCAATACGTAGGTCTCCATGGAGAAGAACGAGCAAGAAACTACATGGGCACTCTTTTCTTTCAAACACCTTCATCCGCTCTGGGCGGGGCGGAAGAGAGTGTCAGACTCTTACTGACTAAAACCCATCCGTGTTCCTCTAATGCCCTTTGCATTCCAGGGCCGCGGTGACTCTTTCGAAAGAATTCCGCAACCCTGACAACTCATCATAACTTAAATCCTAAAAAGACACTAACGTCAGTTTCTTGAACTAAAGTCAACGGAAAATTAATGAGACAAATAGTCAAGGTCGCGTTAGCTGCTGTGATTGGTCGTGGATAATTCAGTCAACCAATCAGCAGCTAACGCGCGTTTGACAATTTGTCACATATATTTTTCGTTCGAGAATCCGATATCTAAGATAAGATTAATAACAGACAATAGTCTCGCAGGTGTTGAACAGATCGACTTACTTGTCCGGCAACGGGTTGATGAAGTGTTCTATAAATTCTCGCTTCACCTCAAGCAGTATGTGAAATTCCGACGAGTTTGGCGACCAGTCCGCAAAATGCGCCAGCCTCTGTGAATTACGACGAGAAACGAATTTAATTATTTTCTTTAATTATTCAGACGTTAGTTATGTGAGGTTGGAAGAATGACTAAGGCCCACTTCCACCAAAATCACTAAAACATATTCAGCGCTAAATGTATTTAAATTATCATTCTGTCACTGTCACCTTCTATCAATGTGACAGGGATGCAATGATGTTCTAAATACGTTTAGGCATTAAATGTATTTAGGACCACTTTCACCAAAATCACTAAACATATTTAGCGCTAAATGTATTTAAATTATCATTCTGTCACTGTCACTTTCTATCAATGTGACAGGGATGCAATGATGTTCTAAATACGTTTAGGCACTAAATGTATTTAGGACCACTTTCACCAAAATCACTAAACATATTTAGCTCTAAATGTATTAAAATTATCATTCTGTCACTGTCACCTTCTAACAATGTGACAGGGATGCAATGATGTTCTAAATACGTCTAGGCCCTAATGTATTTAGTGATTTTGGTGAAACTGGCCCTTAATGTTGAGCTATTGAAGCTTAATTTGCTATATTTGCCTTCAGTACCCGGTCCATTTGGCAGGTAAATCTCGACAGTTTCTCGCCTTTTAGTTCTGTTGACTTCGCTCCGAACCCTAACGCTTTTAAGATTTATAACTTCGTTATTCAATTCCGTTGAACTTTTAACTGAGTTATTTGAACTGTGCCGAGTTAATTGTATTTAAAGTACGTGCTGTTTATATTTAGAACAGTCCTGACTATGATTAAAGTAATTAAAACTTGCGCAGTTGTTGACTAGATAAGTATTAAAACATTGTGTTGACTTATTCAATACTAGGTTCTTTTGAATATGAAATTGAATACTGTCTTCTACACAATATACTCGTCAAATAATGGCACAAATGTTCACAGAAACATTTTTGGATCGATAGAAGCCAATTACGCGGGTTATCAACTCCGATAAATCTGATTTATTAAGACAAGGTGTGACAAATTTGATACCTTCCTACCTCGAAGAATTGATCGAAGTCTGTGTCAATGATGACGTCATCCCGGTCATGGTCGAGTAGCTCGGTGAAGAAGAGGGTCATCTTGTCTGTCTGCATAGAACTGAGCTGGGCAAGTGGCTGTTCGTCTTCTAAGTCCAGACATTCTAGATCTTCGCTGCACCGGTTGACCCATGTCGCTGTGAAACGAGTCAAATGTAAATATAACAAGAAACATGTAAGGCTCTGACCTACAAAGCGTCTGTTGTTACGGCTCAAAGAAAGTGTCAGATAATAATGCATGGGATACGCTCGCCTCCTGAAAGCCAGAATCAACAGTGGAGACCGCCTAAAAAGCGCCGAAGCAATGAAGCTCGACGAGTCCCGGGGAAACGAGACAACTGCCTTGGATCCCGCAACGAAATTAATCAGAAAGGACAAGCGGAGAATTTGGAAAAGACATGATTTCCACTTCCCTCCGCTGTTAATAATGCACCACCATCACGCCTGTATTCCCCGAAGGGTTAGGCAGAGGTGTACCAATGTACACCCACAGTTCGCCGGTATATTTAGGTCCCATGTAATAGGGGGCGAGCCTATTGCCATTAACCGGGCACAAATCCAAACTCCGAGCCGCTACTGAGAATTTCATAGAAAAACTACACTTTTTGCTCGACCCGGGAATCGAACCCGGGACCCCTTGCACAGCAGTCGCACTTGCGGCCACGAGACCAACGGAGCAGTTAATAATGCACGTTGGTTTTTAACAAAACCCTGGTAAAGATATAACTGTGTCACTTCAACTTAAATAAATAAAGTACCCTTAAAATCTGATACCTGAAAAAGGTCCCAGCAATGAAGCTAGTAAGTACGCACACATTCTTAACGACATATTCCTCTAACCACAAAATTTCAGCCATGCAAGAATGACGTAGGTCTGGTCACTTTGAGATCGCAGTCTATATGCCAGGTTTGATGGCAAAAGTTATATGACACAAAAAGGTTGGGTATATCGGCGTCCGCTGCCATTGAATCCTTTATTGTTATCGTAAACCCTTTCGCTTACCTCACAAGACTCATGTATACGTAAACATACCATGATTTCTGACAAAGAATAAGCTCTACCATGGCCGGACCCTTCTTCTCTGTGTAAATCTTAAAAGACGACCATCTCTCACTTTCTAAAAGAGTTCAAACTTTGATCAGAAGGGCAATCCCTGTTAGTTTAGCAACGATCGAATTAGAATCGCATCAAGTCTCAGTTTATCAGAAAAACCTCTAATTTACCTAAGTTTTTGACAAGTTTCTGATATCGATTGTCACTGAGATGAGATTGGGACTGTATTTTGAACGTTTCAGCAGGCGCAGGACAAACGTCTTTATGTGCTTCCTGAAGCACGGGGTGGTACACAACCAGCTTCTTAACTCTGGGTTGCTATTAAGAAATTCTTAATGAAAAAACTCATCAACACTGTCCGACATGGAAATCGAACCCAGGAATACACACTTAGCATATGCGCTTATTGCGACCACAAAACCAACGGGATAGCTACATGGGATTTATAACATTATTAACAATATGTGGGTGCTTCATACTATGAACCACAGCCTATCGACTTGTGATAAAATATTTTGCTACATAAAGCTATGTACTTTGCATAAAACGTGACTCTAACAGAAAACTTTAAGCTTATTCCAGCTAAAATGTTGGGACTATCGATTGCTCGATTGAAATAGAATGACAGTACGATTGTGTTCGTCCCTCGAGAATGGCGCTCGAACCACAAATAAAACAAAGTTTGACCGTGCATGAATTTAGTGCGGAGTCGAATAGTCAGCTCATATGAATTTATTCAAAGCTATTTCAAGTTTGGGCCTCGCTTTTATGTCGGTGATTTTAATGCAGATTCGATGTTTAAACTAAAACTGTTCTTTTGTCAAAGAATTGGTTTTAGAACTGTAAGTATAGATAGGGAACCAAATAAGATGAAAATAAACACATAATTAAAGAGAGACCACAAGACATAATGACAGGATCTTAAAGGGTAGGAACAGATGTTAAAACAGACTATAAGCGTCTCCGCACATGATCAATGTTTTGACCGATTATATTATCGGACCGACTTTTAACAATTTCTTCTCGGCGTCAAAGAAATTTGACAAAAATTGGTCCGATAATTGGTCGTATGAGGAGACGCTTATACAAGGCACTAAACAATAAAACCGCAGGTACCTTCCTACCTGTAAGTTATCTAAATACTTCAAAAGTAACCCGAAACCATTCAGGTAATAGAACGGATAACATAGTTAGGCTCCAAGAATCCATTGGGAACTGCCTCGGTACCCCTGAATAAATGACGAGTGTCCCTCACGACCTAGCTCTTGTACAAGAATATGAAAGTATTATAATTACGCCTGAACCATTGTTACCTCGGTCAAAGTTTAAGTGAAATGTAAAAGAAAATGGAAGCGTGTATTTTCGATGTACTCCGCTTGCGATATTTCCGGCAACCTCGTTCGATGTTTCAATTTATCGAAAATATTTTCTGTGAACTATTTTCGCATGAGTTTTGCTCGTAGCTCGTGTAGTTTCGCTGACAAGTACATGAAGTGAATATTTCAGGAACTAGTTTTTTAAAGTGGTCAACATTGTTTGGGAATGGAATGAAATGGATGGAAATTTTGCGATTTTATTTTGGTGATTGGAAATCGAAAATAGAATATCGCGTTGAATTTTTATACTAACAAATATGTACTAATATTGTAAAGAGACAAGATTTTTTGTTTGTTTGTTTGTAACGAATACGCTCCCAAACTCCTAGACCGTTTTTACAATTTTTTTCACCTACATTATTCTTGAGTAATATAGGCTACAATCTATAGGAGCGGAGCAGCATCCAAAACGTAACTACGTGGCGTGACGTGGGTGAATTAAGCCACGCGGACAAAGTAAATCATCTAGTTCGATTTAGAGAACCGATCACTTTCTGCATTTTATTGAGTGTGGATGAGTTGTCTCTAAGGACTTATGTCTGATAGACAACTAGAGACCTAGACTCTAGAGATTGATATAGAGAAAAAAAGCAATTGGTTTGCAGATGGTACGAATCTCATGTTCGCTAGAAAATGCGTAACAGTAACTATCAGCTTAAAAAGTCCAATATTTTTGCTTACTAGCGGCATTCACACTCTACATAAAAAAAAAAACTACAATCAACGCGTAATCCGCAAAACCAATCAAAATATTTCTTTTTTCAAAAAAAAAGTGTGATGTCACGTCGAAAATGGTTGACAACCTCCAAACTTCGCAATCGCATGAACACTGGTTAGTTTGCGGGTGAGTGATGGCATTTACCCAAATAAAATATAGAGCACGACACTGCTTAAAGGTTTCATTGTTGGAGGTACCTCATATTATACGCTGGTGGTATTCTGGACACCAGGCCTAGGTGATGCGTTTGTGGATGAATGTGTAGTATATTTTTGTGTACCATGTTTCGTCTAATCGCATATTTTACTTGGTCAAAGTGTTATATTGATTTTTTATCAAATTACGACCACGTCCACGTTGTCAAATTGATTAACTGTAATTTGCTTAATCGTTGTAAATTTCACATACCATGACACCTGTATTCCCCGAAGGGTTAGGCAGAGGTTTACGAATGTACACCCACTGTTCGCCGATATGTTTTAGGTCCCATGTAATAGGGGGCGAGCCTATTGCCATTAACCGGGCACATGTCCTAACTCAGAGCTGCTACTGAGAATTTCATAGAAAAGCCCTATAACACTTTATCTCAACATGGTTTTCGAACTTAAGACCTTTAGCGTAACAGTCGCGCTTAGGACCCTAGGCTAACGAGGCAGTTAAATGAACAACAAATAAATACATTCCTTACACAAAAATAGTAAACAAACGATTAAAACTCCTAACATAGCCTGGCAAGACCGCGCGAAACAAACCTAAACTCAATCGATTTTAAATTGGCAATATCCATTTCGCACATAATGTCTCTTTAGTTTAAACGCTTTATTTATAACAATGGGTCATCTAATTGGGTCTGTCCTATAAAATTACACCAAAATACTATAGGATAGTCGTATTTCCAATTCTAAAATCGACTCGGATCGGATACGTTTATGTCAGCTCGTTCGTGCTACGGATTCAGAACATTTTTTAAGGTACGCCATACATCCTTCCACACTGGGCGAAACGAACGGGAGTGTCAGACTTTTACTGACTAAAACCTCTCTGTGTTCCTCCTAATGCCCTTAGTGTTCCAGGGCCGCGGTAGTTATTGTAGTTCGTATGTGACACGATAGAAGCCGCAACACTAATGGTAACATTTTTATTACTCCTATATTATGTTAAAATTCTTGCAAACCTCTCCATCCTGTGCGATGTCTGGCCATGCTCGAATAGAGATTTGGAAGAAGAAAGGGGAGGCCTTTGCCCAGCAGTGGGAAAATTAAAAGGGTAACAAAAAAAAATGCTAAAATTTGTGTTGTAGATCGGCTTCACTCGATTAAACTCGAATCTCTAAGAAAGAAGTTCGCAAGAGATCTCGTTTGACGAATTTAGCCGTTGAAACCTTTACCTTGTGACGTACTATACCCACGTAATATGTCGGGACATGCGTGCCATTGTAACATTGTACTCCCCATGGGGTGGTTAGAAAAAGTAATTGCTTCACGGTGTAATTTTCTTATATCGTTTATTTTTTTCGTAATGTAGGTTACTGAATGTAGTTATTTTTACTGTAACTATCATTAAGTACACAATAGATTTTGAGTACATTGTCCGTAGTTTAAAGCTTCTATTCACAAAAAATATAAGTAACTAGTTTTTGCCGAAGACTTCATCTGCGTGGATATCTTTACCCGAGTTAAGTTACGTCTTTTGTTACTGCTGCGCCCCCATGTGTCGTAGCGTGATGCTATATAAATAGCCTATGTTACTTCCTGATAATTTAGTTATCTAATGGGGGAATGGTTAAAATCGGTTCAGTAGTTTCGGAGTTTATTCCGTACAAACAAAAAAATGTTTGATGATATTAGTATTAATAGGTACCCTTTATCTTGTAACCAAAAGTTTCAATACTCACACGATTTATTGATTGGCTTATAATGTAGCACCTTTCAAATGAAAGTATGGCCACTAAAACAACTTTCGCCAATCGTTACCGAAGTTTCCGTTCGACTATAAATTACTTCATCTTCACAAAAGCCTAGAACTCGAAGTTCGCCGAAGATTTTCGTCGAAATTCAGGTGCAATTTAAATTCAAGGTTTGCTTTCACATCACGATAAATTACCAGGAAAAGATCGTCAGTAGGGACGTGAAGATTACTTATTAAAAACGCGCGGTAAGATTCCTCTCGTTTTAAGGGCGGCCGAATTATTGCGTCGCACTGCGGAACCCATTGTGTTTTGACAAAATCTCAAATTGGAGTAAACGCACCCTTTCTCTTTCGGCCAGTGCGAAACTTTTGTTTTAACTTCGCGAATAAATACGACGAGTAATAAATGTTGACGTTTGTAAAGTTTGGGATGAGCTGTTGTTCTCGGTTTTGGGTATCATTGCTTTAAGACTTATGATTGTGATGCCGTGATGGTGTTTTTGGCCGTGTAATAAAAATATTGTTAAAATAATAATAATAATAAATATTGTAAATAAATTTCACTGTCGACATGTAGTTATCAGCTTCAGCATTTAATTCCTTTTAATTCTGTCTTATATCTAAATCCTTTTAATCATCTTTTAGTAGACAAAATCACAATCATCGACATTAAAAAAAGTAAAATCAAAAAGACATTCGGATATCTATGCACAGACCAAACCTTCATTTATTTATACATACATAAAAATGAATGGCTAAATCTATTTCTAAGCGCAAAAACTCGAGAACGGCTAGACCGATTTGGCTGATAATTTTTTATTGTGTTCCTAATTTCCCGGGGAAGGTTTGTATATAAGTTTTTTTTTTGGAAAATCCACTGGAAAATTCGGCATTTCGCAACCTTGCGAAGCCGGGGCATTTCGCTAGTTTTCTATATAATATAAGTTCTGCGAAATTAGTATAAAACATTCTTGTCCTCTCATGATCGCATCTAAACTTTGAATTTATCTTCTAAAACATTTTGCAGTTTATAAACTAATATTATGAGTTCCTTTGCAGTTTCAGAAAGTTTTCCTTTGACCATAGCGCGAATAACTTAGTTGCTCTCAGAATTCCGTGTTGACCAACAATGCAAAAATTATACACAATTTATGTAGGTAGGTACTATATACAATATGAGACTTTAAATGACCACAGAACATATGATAAACTTTGGCAGGTTGGGTACTACAGTATGTTGTTGCTAAGCAGACCTACCTCTACCGTCAGATCACTCTCTGGCTAGGATTGAAAAAGATACCCGCTTGTTATTGTGCTACTGCAAGGCAAAGGCCTCTTCCCATACCAAGCAAGCACAAGCAACGATTACCATTCTTGTTCAAGGCTGGTTGGCGATTTCAGACTTATATTAATTTTATAAATCCAGGTTTTCTGACGATGCTTTCCTACACTAATTTTCGAGATAAACTTAGAAAGTACATAATTATGAAATCGAAAAACTCACATTGGTACTTGCCCGTACGCTTCGTGCATAAGAGCTTAACCACTGAGCCATTACGACGATCATGATTAAACAGATAGTTAGTTAATTATACTACTAGGAACCACGCAACAGTCATTAAAAGAACAAAACATAAATTCAACTCACTCAGAACGCAGCCATTGGGAATTCTGTCGTACATGTTTCGTGGTTTCCGTCAACGCTTGCACTATTGCGAACAGTCGAGATTCGCGACCATATATAACCGTAGACGTAGACTGTTTGTGTTAGGATACCACTAATATATTGTAAAAACATTTGACGTAGGAGATAAATGTGAATTGTAATCTTTGTAATGTTTACTTGCAAGATATGTCACACACGTTTAGCAAATAGTATGTCCTTTGGGGGCACGGCTGTGTTTATTTGCGATTTAATTTAGCTATCAGCTAACAAATCGTATTACGTAAAAGTTAAAAATGCACGTGAAAAACGTGCATGTTCTAAAATAAAATGACTTTGAGGTTTTTCCAAACCATTATCTTTTTTATTAAATAAAAGCGAACTATCCGCGACTTTCACATCGTGGTCTATTTCCCCCCTTTGCGTCTTTGGTTACTGCTCAGCTCCTATGGCTCGTGCCTTGATGTTATATAGCATATAGCGTTCCTCGATAAATGGACTATCCAACACAAACAACAGATTTTTTCAATTTGAACCAGAAGTTCCCGAGATTATCGCGTTCAACCAACCAAACAAACTCTTCAGCTTTATAATAATATAGTATAGATTTATTACGCCTTATTATTTAAAATTTCAGTCAACGCATTCACAAATACTTACTATACCTATTGTTCAAATGCAGGGAAAGCGGTTTATTGCAAGCCCATTAAGTTTTCACGTAAAATGACGCAGGCGAGTCTATTATTTGATGTCGTAAAGCAAGTCTGTACCCTCGTATTTTCCATTCAGACAGAGGTTTTCAATAAAGTTTGCTGGGGCGTACCGGGAGCTCCGCGTGTTTCATGTGTTTCTGCACCTAAGTTTTGTGACGAAAATAAAACAACGTATAGATAAAATTATATAAGGAACTTGCTGCGTATTTTCATTGCTGAAAAAAACTACATTGTTGGCAAGTTCAAGTCTTGTTATACTTTGTAATGTTGACTCTCCTCTCCCTCTTTGATGCCGATAACTCCGATTAATATTTCATGAATGAAACACAAACGAATCAAACGTTTTTCGCTTCCGATATTCTTTTATTCACTTCGGATAAAGGGTAAAAGAATAAAACATGGTGGCCGCTCGCTCGCTCCTGTCGGATTGTGTAATATTTTAACTAAAGCGGCTTACTCGTAAACAAAAAATGTGAAATAGAGATTTCTATTTCACAATTTTTGAGTGGAAGCTTTCGTAAGCCATAACAGGGATTATGTTTTGTCTACGGTTTTTCATGTTGTGATCATAAATTCGTAACGCAATTTTGTACAAAATAATTATTTATTCAAATACTGTAACATAAGTAATAAATTTACAAACGTATCTCTAAGATTCACTGGCAAAGGATCTCGGCTGAACTATTCTGCAGTCGCCACACCTTTAGCCTGATAGATGAAGATTACTTTTGGGACTTCCCAGTTTTTTTCATACGCTTTTTACCTCGTTTGGTCACCTGTCGTGGAATCGTTTCTGCTTGTAATTTTATATTACGTATCATCATGTTCTTGAATTTGTAGAA
Organism: Caradrina clavipalpis; assembly: GCA_932526535.1. NCBI lineage: Eukaryota > Metazoa > Arthropoda > Insecta > Lepidoptera > Noctuidae > Caradrina > Caradrina clavipalpis. The sequence goes on from OW052108.1 coordinate 7,420,931, forward strand.
TCCTTCCTCTTTGATATTGTTCGACCTCGTACGTTTATTGATTTCATCGGAGTCAGACGTCGAGGCTTTCTTTACCTTGCTATCATTTTGTTTGCTTTGCTTTCGTTTGCTGTTCTGCTTCCCTTTTATTTCCTTCGTCATTATTACGAGTAGGTATGATACGCGATGGCTTTGATTTGCTTATAAATCAACTTCAACTCTTCGTTAATTGCGTTTGTGGAAGGGATACCACCATTTTGCCAATATCACGCATCATTTAAATTAAGCCTACGAGATATTATTTGTTTGTCAATGTCAGACAAACGTGATGCATTGTCATTACGAATACGAAGTACAAATTATTTTTAATTTGATTGTCTACTTCCATTTTACAAAAAGTTTAAAATGAGCCGCTGTGAGGAGTTACCTATATAAAAGTTTTGAAGGATATTTTGGGTGAACAATTTATCAAAGTTTAGAAAAGGCGACGAGGCGACGTACAATTAAGTATTAAACTTTTTATTAGTACAGCGCTGTTAATTTTATAGATTTCGCACCTTCGGAGTCTTTTATTTAAACTTTGGGATATCATTTTTCCTATTGTAACCTAGAAAAGAGAAAGCAGGCAATTCATTACTATAATTAATTAGTTTTAGCTTAATGCTTTAAGCTAAAACGATAATTGGCGAATTATACTATCGATTATTTTAGCTTTGTTATTCTTTAGTCTAGTGTCGATTATGAGAGTAGTATAACTATACCGAACGTTGTTGCCATAGTTGTGGGGCATCTAATATACATATTTTTTCCTAAAGCACCTATTGTGGGACTGTTATTATAAATTCAAACAGAGTTTCTCTCGTGACATTAAAGACATTTCGGTTTTATAAAATGTTCAAGTAAGAAGGCAATTTGCAGTTCCCGCTCGTTTGATTTCGGAATTTCTTGATAGGAATTTAGTTTTCAGTACGCACTTCCGCTAATATTTTACGCTCACGAATAAGTACGTTTGCGTGAAAAAACCGTTCTCAGTTATTTCTTTTTTAAATTCTATACACGTAAAGGTCGGTACCTCTCGCCGGGGAAATAGTATACTTTGGCAGTAAACGTAGGAAATAATCGATATGCGAATATGGGTGTTATGCGTGCCGGGGACTCGTAGCGGGCGAGGCACAAATCACGGCAAGCAAGCCGCTTTGTTATTTCTCTCAAGTTTTTTGTTATGGCGCCCGTAAACACTTTACTACGTTAAAAAATTAAAACTGTAGAAGAAACACGAACAGCGACTTAATTATTTATTTTTAAAAACATGAACGGCCTCTTTTTCTCAAGGGTTGTTATAAAAATCTTACTTCCTACTTATAATTTGAAAGATTGTGAAGATGTTTGGATGTTTGTTACTCAATTACGCGTAAACTGTTGAATAGGTTTGTATGTAAATTGGCACATAGATAGACCATACCACCACCTGTATTCCCGGACTGGTTAGGCAGAGGTGTACCAATGTACCTACAGTTCGCCGGTATGTTTTCAGGGCCCCATGTAATGGGAGCGAGCCAGTTGCCATTAATCGGGCACAAATACTATAGGAGGTTAACGATGCAGTCCATACACTGACCGTCCGTATTGAGATACACCATTTCCTGTATTAACACATAGGATACTTTTTATCCTGGAAAAATGTACGGTTCCCGTGGGATAATACTATAATCAAATTTGACGCGATCGAAGTCGCGGGCAGCCGCTAGTGACGCATAATGACAAGGTTGAAATGTTTTAGGACTCTTGCGATCCTTTTACATGAACATAAAGTAAGCAGCGATCGATATTCCATTAATAAAATTTGAATCATCTTTTTATGCATGCTTTGACTTTTTCTCCCGTTCTATAAACTTTGTAATGAATTTTTTCGATCGGAACAAAGAACAGCGGCTTGGATTCAATTACATATTTCCTTTCTTACAGAACATTTGTTTTTACTTTATAATGGCTTTAGCTTATTACTATTGGTTTTCTCCAGCTTTCTAATATGCAGTTTTTATAAAAGATATAAAACGGATGTAAAATATTTAATAAGATAAATTCTTTTCCATTTATTTTTGGAACATAAAATTTTTATGTTATAAAGCTGAAAAATATGATTGTTTTTGTGTTTGTTTAAATGCGCTAATCTCAAGAACTAGCAGCAGTCGGATTAGTAAAAATCTTTTGGTATATGATAGCCAGATTCATGAGGAATAGTATAAGTATATAGTATATACTCTACATAACATTACGCTACAACACTCACTGGAGTAGAACTCAGGAGAACAAAACCACGCGATTGAAATCGCAGGTAGAAGCTAGAAATAAATATCTATAGTCCTTTATCAAAGAGAGCTAAGACAAAATCAAAAGCTATTGTTTCTATAAGACTCACCGCCTACGGCCGATTTATTGACCGATCATCGGACCTATTTTTGACGGACTTTTTCTCGCTGACAAAGAAATCTGTCAAAAATCGATCCGATTTATCGGTCAAAAAATCGGTCGTGGGTTGGGAGCCTTAATATAAAACAACAAACCCCAAGTGTCGTCTAGACGAGCATAAAACTCGGTTTAACTTAAGCAGATGACTAACAAATACCAAAGGAGAAACTTTCAAACGTTATTAAAATTCAAGGGCTTTGTTCGCGGGAAAGTAAGTGTTGCTAGATTCAAGTTGACAAGGTTTTTGAAAGCGATAGGAAAATGACACTTGTTTGAATGAATAAAGAGTATATAAGAGAGTATATATGAGCGTAGAGTATATATAGTTTGCGAGTAAAAACTAAAAATGTGGACGGAAGTTGTAAAGAAAAGTAGGATCGTAGCAGGTGGCGTTCTGTAGTTTCTGCCTACCCCCATAGGAAAAAGGGGTGAGTACATGTATTTATGAAAATTAAAAATAATAATAGATGGGTTATGAGTAGTGAATCCTATCGTACTAATATTATAAATGCGAAAGGTTGTAAGGATGAAATTTAGCTTTGACATAGACTGTAGTGTGAAATAACACATAAGATACTTTTTATCCCGGAAGAATGTACGGTTCCCGTGGGATAATACTAAACAAGTTTGATGCGGTCGAAGTCGCGGGCAAAAGCTAGTAATAATATAATTTGATGAATGGGGGACACCGAGGCCGGCCCAGGAAGAGGTGGCGAAATGACCTATAGTCGCACCGAGAGGTCTGGTCCGAGGTGGCGCAAGAAATTAATATTTAGATGGATTTTCGGGAGGCTTTCGCCCACAAGTGGGACGTTATAGGCTATATAAAAAAAAGAAAATGGTGAATGAAAATAACGGCTAAGAGAAATAAATATGTCTGGCAACATCAGGGGAAATTCAGATTATAATGTGAAAACGTAATATGAGCAGCGTCATGAAGAAAATGAGCAAATATTATTACTTGTTAACAAGGAAATAATATGTACCTACTACTTATATACTTTTATCACGCTATTCCTTCGAATAGGGTTATAAATAAATGCATTAAAGTCGAGTTTTAAGAAATACGGGCGCAATTTTTGTATTTTTGTCTTTTTAAATTTGGAACAACTCTATCTGGTTACGACAACTGGCATGTATTTTTTTTAAATTGGCAACATTGAAATTGTTTTTGGTCTCTACTATTGGACAAGCGGTCGCAAGAATATCGATATTCAGTGCAAGCTAAGTGTGATTGCTTTTGTCTGTTGCGATACTCCTATCAGCAAGCCCGAACTCCCGAAATTTGGAATCGTGCCCAATGAATGACAATTAGGCTAAGCTATACATCGAACTGATATTTTACCATTACTGTCGATAAATGTCTCATTTTTTCGCGGGACCTGCCATGTGCTATCGGTCTTAATTAAGTACATTAGTTCCAATTTTAACCACTGGGATAGAAAAGTTTGTAGCTATTTTTTCTTAAACCATAGAGGCTTGAGCACCTAGATTTCGCGGCATTCAGTGTTCTTTATTTAAATTGTTGTGGGAACGTGGATCGCAGATAAAAATCCGACCAGTTGAAAAATTATGTCATTTTCATTATAAACATGTTTTCTAGACCAAGCCAAGACTTATTGAGTATCGATCGTCCTGAGATCTCAACAATAGCGATAGTTCTTTCAATGAAAGGATTCACTTAAGCTCCATTGTTAGCGTTAAACGAATAGTTGGAGTGCCTGTCTAGGCAAGGGATACCTTGATTGGTTCCAAACTTTCAGAAATAGAAGTTGTTTTTTTAGCCTATCGGAGTCCATAAGGATTAATTTAAAATACGAATGATCATGTTGCACAGGAGCCAATAGATATATGGTAAATAGTCTATTTCAAATAGCAAGCATTTTAAACATGCATTGGCAGAAAATACTATGTACTAATTTGAAGTTTGTGCCCTAATCATCGTCATCATCATTATATCCAAACATAGGCCTCCCCCATAGATTTCCTAAGGAACCGGTTGGAAGTGGCCTTATATGTATAAGGTCGTATGTCCACCTTGTGGGTAGACTCCTACGCTGTACTTACCGGTGCGTGGTCTCCATTCGAGAACTTTGCGGCCCTATCGGCCATCAGCTTTGCGTGCCATGGCCTAATCATGGGGTTTGCGAATGAATGTGGCCACTTCTTTTTTCCAGTGTGGGCTCTCATTGTAGCAAAGGGACAAATGGCCGAAGAAAACGTCACAAGATCCAAATACAACGATACATCAACAAAAACAGATTGTATTACTAAAACCGAGAACATTTTCTTAAAAGGGTTACTATTTACCAATATTTTGTATTGAGTCAACACGGTTCAAAGGGAATCCATCTTCGGTACATAGAAGTAAATAAAGTATATAAAGGGTTATGTAAAACGACACGGGTAGGTACCACAAAAGTCACCACATCCATACTAACATAAAAAAGAAAGCAAAATATCTTAGTCTGTTTGTTTGTTGCATTTTCACGGGTAACTTTGCTGAACCCATTTTGGTAAAATTTGGTATAGAGGGAACTTTTTCTGTATTTTATAATATCATCATCATCATCATCTGCCTAGCCTTTTCCCAACTATGTTGGGGTCGGCTTCCAGTATTTTATAATATCATTGGATGGAAAACAAGCCCACGGCCTACCTGATCTTATGTGGTCATAAATATCTGCAATACCATAGGCCTTGCAAATGTGTGTGTTGAAATGTCTTATGTACCTGTAATGACACCGGCACCCATACCCTTCAAACTAGAACACAGCAATGCTGCTAGGCGGCAGAAATAGGAATGGTGGTAGTACTTCCCCGGACGGAAAGAGCCACAAAGAGCTCTACTACTACTAAATCTTCTACTTGATTTTATAGAAAAAAAAATAGGCATACTTACCTTTAAAAATAAAACACCTAATAATGGGGTCTAAAATGGGGTCTTGAAGACGTATATAATATGGGAAAATCTAACAACCCCGGCCGCGGCAAAAGCGCTGGGTATATTTCATCCTTTATTTTGTTAGTTTAGAACCTCCTTGTAATAAAACGCCTTCACACGATGTTAACGTTCTCTCATAGCAGATAACTTTAATGGCTTGAATGAAATTAAAATGGCGTTTCCATTCACCTCATGTTTAAACACTTAATAATACTTAACACCATCCCTGGTGTGGAAAGGAGTACAGTCGCGAGCATAAACGTATACACTTGGCAAAATTGAAAAGCGATTGTCTGGTGAATGAACGATTGCAACGTTGCGATAGGACCGATCTCTTAGTAGTATGGTATCTAGAATATGATATTCGAAACACCATTACATTTTAATCAACCCTTTGGGAGAAAATTGCTTTAGTATGTTGCTAAGTGATGTTTTTGGTCGTGACTGTACCTATAAACTTATTCCTTTGCCTGTTCGCGAGCATGTAATATGGTTCATGAATAACTTAAGGAGATATGTAATGCGAACAGGGCGTTATTCATTTGACTTCCACCTTTCATCATATTGTAAACCGTATTTTTTTCCGAATTGTGAGTTACTATTGTCATACAAAATCTACAGGGAATCGCGTTTTGACAGCTGATAAAAAGTGTGTGAATTGATTCGTGGTGCCAAGTTCCCAATTATTAAAGATAAAAGTAAAAAAAAGGAAATGATTGAAATTCCCGACGTCATCTGCATACCACATTGATTTTATAACCCTCAAAGTTCGGAAAGCCAATTCCAATTTCCACTCAAAGTACGGCTTATTCGGAAAATTGTGGCTTCCCACAGGTCTCCGGTATTTTTAGCCAAACCGCACTAAAGCCATACATTTCGGGCTTAAATCGGGGGAATGCGACTTAATTCGGAGTATTGTTACTAAGTTCAGGAAATTGCAGTTTAATCCAGAGAATAGGGGTTTTAGGCACAGGATTGGGGCTTTATTTGAAGCTTGAGGGTTCGCCAAACCCGAAATTGGTTGCATCTGGGATGCTTTTGGCGAAAGAGCGTCTTAAACCTTTGCGTTATTATAGTGGTTCTTAGACAAACAGCGAGCTCTTTGCGTATTGTTTGCGGTGCTATAAGTAGGCGCCAACTGAAATCCAAACAAGAGGCTCGGTCCCCGGTCGCCATTAGCGTGTGACAGAAATAGGTGACAATCGATTTGTCGTGACGTGACGGAGCCATGTTGATTTGTCGTTATTATGGAAGGAATAATTTAGCTTCACGAAAGCAATCACGACAAAAATCGATTCTAGGTAAAGCTACGATTATACTAAATTACACAACTTAACTAAAACTATGAATTGTTATGTTTGTTGCTGTGAAAACAAGAATTGTATAGAAGGAAATAATTTTTGCCTGTACAATAGAATACTGCTATTCCTTAGAATATTTTTAGAACCCTATAAAAGATAGCAGTATGCACTTTATTTTATTTTATTATAGAGCACAATATTTGCACCTAGATATTTTTCCCATTTAAACAAGGCGCAGTTTTACATCCTCGTCAAATTCAAGGCGGTAAATTATATTAATTAGCTACCTAGTGAATCTCAACACGAATCACAAATAAAATAAACAGCTGTGCGATTCTCTAAAATGCAAGCTCGAAAACGAGTCCCACTTCGATAACAAACCAACTTGTCATTGGCTTAGTATTCGTTCGCCGTGGTGACGTCACCACGGCGAACGAATATACACCAATGACAAGTTGGTTCGTTATCGAAGTGGGACTCGTTTTCGAGCTTGCATTTTAGAGAATCGCACAGCTGGATTCCTTTTTTCTATGTGATTTTCGAATTCCAACTTTCCGCTGGGTATAGTCGCGCAACGCTGCGTATCGCAAAAAACGAAGGTACATTCTAAAATACTGTCAAACAGTCGATGTTGTTATGTTATTTAATTATTTATGTCTTTTAAACAAGCTCTTGAAACTCGAAGAGCATGCAAAAGTGCACTTTGTATTAACGTAGAAGACGCCTTGTAGGAATGACCCAGTTATAATTTAATGAATGAACGGATGAAGTTCACTAGCGAAATTGATATCCTTTCAACATGGAGAGTCTTAAATTTTATCGCCTATTTCATTAAAAAAAATATGGTTTTCCTTTAAAATCCTTGTCCAAAGAAAATGCTTTGAAGTGGTTGCCAAAAATATTTCAGGGCATTCTAAATTCCGGAATTCTATCACCCCTATTTTCTCTTTAACCTACTCAAAAGCCAAATTGAACCAAAGATTTTGCCACCGAACGTTTTAAAACATCGTCAGCCTTCGGTACAGATTAAATTACGAAGATAAACGTATGGCGCCAGACGCGTACATCAAAAATGTATTAGGCTTAAAAGTCTAACAATACCACATATACATACATAAGTGGGTACAATGTCTGAAGGGGAGTATAATGTATTTAGGCCAGCACTGGATTTTCCCATAACTCAATTTGTAGCAACTGTGAATTGAGTCATGCAATATGAAAGTCTGATGGATTGCACTTATATGCTGTTTTAGAATGCAGTTTTAAATCTCAAAGGCTTTGTCGACTTTTATAAATATTTGATTAATGGTTTATGAAAGGGGCATGGCCCACTTGACCATAATGACCATAGAGGTAGCAAACTGCCAAGCTAAGACTTGGTGAAAAAAATAAAACTCCTGGTTCAAATAATAAATCAATTTTTTTGTCAATAAAAAATGATTATGTAAAAGATACATCAAATAGTCGTTAATAACACATACTACCCATCAATCTAGGTGGTAACATTGATGGTTTTTAGTCAGTAAAAGTCTGACACTCCCTCCCGTCCCGCCCAGAAAGGGGGGGGGGGGGGTGTCATTTGATGATTTCCCATGTTTTATCGTGATAAATTACTGTTTTAGGTAGTGCTCAATGTAAACCACGTAAAATGTTATGCTTACAAGTGCATGCCATAGTACAGGATATTTAAAGTTGAATACTTGTTTTCGTCAAAAAAAGGATAGGATTTTGACTTCCAATATCTCCGAAAACAGAAACTTCAAATGCATGGTCCAGAACAGAAAAAACGCAGTAAAGGAAATAGCTGAACTTTCAACTTTGTCATGTCATGTTTCTGTAGATAATGTTGAGTAGTCAATAACCTAACCGATTCAAATCTCGGGTAATTTAGCCTTAATTTGAAAATAAATACCCTGACATATCAATCAATACACACTAGTCTCAATTGTTTTGAAAGTAGATACGTAATTATAATATAATGGTAACGCGGTAAGTCCTGTTTACACGTTTGAATTAAATTTTATTTGGTGTTTATGTACGTTACCTACATTTTGTTTTTATTTTTACGGTTGTGAAATCATCAAATGACTTCTCCCGCCCTAAGTACATGACATCACGCCTGTATTCCCCGAAGGGTTAGGCAGAGGTGTGCACACCCACAGTTCGCCGGTATGTTTAAGTCCCATGTAATTGGAGGCGAGCCTATTATCGAGCTAGAGATATTATTATTATCCGAGCTGCTACTGAGAATTTCCTAGAAAAACCCAATAACACTTTTTGCTCGACCTAGGAATCGAACCCAAGACCTCTAGCGTAGCAGTCGGTTAACAAGGCAGTCAAGGCAGGTGGGAGGGAGTGTCAGACTTTTACTGACTAAAAGAAGGAATATGGATGGGCCATATTCCTTCTTGTGCCCTTTGCGTTCCGGGGGCGCGGTATCTCTTTCGAACAACCCGCAGAGCCTCCATTTTGCTGCGGTTCAAGCTATTAACGTTATCAAAGTTATGTGTGCCCGTTACCGGTATGGAAGTGGTTTTATTACTTGCTTACAGGACGCTCCACCGTTGGAGGCTGGGGCATCATTTATGATGTCACCCTTGAGGATTTTGCGACTTCCGTTGTTTTAAGTCGAAATTTTCTGTGGGTTTAATGCTCTTGCTGACCCTGTGGGTCCTGAGTTCAAGTCCCTAGGTCGAGCAAAATGTGTTAAAGGTTTTTCTATGAAATTCTCAGTAGCAGCTCTAAGTTTGGATTAGTGCCCGGTTAATGGCAATAGGCTCGCCCCCTATTACATGGGACTTAAATATACCGGCGAACTGTGGGTGTACATTGGTACACCTCTGCCTAGCCCTTCGGGAAAACAGGCGTGATGGTATATTTCTATAACCCGCAGTTGGAATTGGTTTATTTGTGTAGCTCAGTTAGTCAGAAAGTCAAAAGTTAGTTGCTTGTTCTAAAACGTAAAGTCTCTATGGAGAAGAACGAGCAAGAAACTCCATGGACACTCTTTTCAGTTTGTTTTTTACAAAATTTCATCATGGCAGTTAATGAAATTTGAATTCGGAGAAACCACTTCTTTTGGTCTATTATTTCTGACAGACTTCGAATCTGATTGACATTCAATTAAATTATACTTCCCCGAATGGGCTGAAAATTACACCAACCACTAGGCACACTTTTTAAGGATGATTGATGTCCAAAGTTTCTTCACGACAGTACTTATCGACCGGTAGTTTACTTACCTTGTTATAATACTTTTTGATTGTATACAAGTGTACTTAAGCTTGGAGTGGCTTTTATTTAAAGAAGATCAATAAAAGCAACATACTAGAGCAATTTTTATTGATAAATTGATACTGAACTATAAAACAACAGCTATAGAGTTGAAAATCGCATGGAAATGAATAAATGAAATGCGGACGAATATGTCTTGTCATACTATTTCAAATGAATTTTAATTTGATATTATAAATTAAAGCTGCTTTCGTACTTTGGTTGTGCTTGTAGCGGCGGTGACCCTTAGATTAGATGAGTTGTCCCAAGATATTTATTAGATTATAAGACAGTATAGGCAAGGCGCAAACGTACGACACTTTTGTGTCTTGTGTTAGATATAAGCTACCGATGAATATTTTATTACTATAGAACCAGTATGAAACCATCCACTCCCAGCGCATACGTAAACATTTTTTGTGTCCAGTTGCTTCCACATCAACACATACTCATGACGATCAAAAAGTGTTCGGTGTCGGTAACTGGAAACTAAAAGTGTCTACGTTTGCGCAGCGCCTTAGTATCACGTCTGAGTCGCAACACAGTTATTGTTGTCAGGGAGTCGCAATGAGTGACTTATATCAGAGAATTAAAGCTAGTTGCTTAGAAGATAAATTCTATACATTAAAAACGTTCAACATCTAGTCGCAATCTCATCTCAGCGACAATCAATGTTTGTCAAACCAAATCAAAGTCATTTCAGCCCCAATAAAAAGGCATTTTTGACAGATTGATACCGAGATTAGATTGCAATCACACCTAAAAGTTTGTAGACTTTCCCCCTTGACACTGATGACATTTCATAGTTTCTTATATCGTATTGTTTTATACATCGTGGGAATAAAAGTTAAATTACTAGACAGGCAAGTACTATGTTATATATTTTTCTAGTATGTGCTCCAAAATTCCTGTTAGTTGATCAAAAAATATCTAGTTTCGCGAGCACCAAAAAACGCGATGCAAACAAAATAGAGAGGCGAACGGTGCAGTTATTTATCACGTCAGCGCTAGCCAGATAAAAATAGAAGGCTCGTGTCTATCTAGTGTAGCTTAGGTCCGAGAGCGGGGGCTAATTGGATGGTGTGCTAATGGGAGATAATAGTTAGCTAGTACTTGATCTAGGTGGACCTTTATTAGAGTACTAGCTATAGAAACCACTCCGCGGTGACACTCGCGTTTAGGGGCCCACTTTTTCCAATAATTAAAATTACAAAGTAATATTAAAATGGTGTTGTTTAAAGAAAAGATTGTAGGCCCCCAGTAACGTCTTCGGTAAGTGCTCCGCCCCCATCGGTGTAGCGTGATGTTTTATAAGTATATTTTATCATCGAGGCCTCTTTAATTATAAGAGCTAAAATAAATTAAATTCTAACTCTGTCTATTGATGAAAACCGCATGAAAATTCGTTTAAACGTAGTTTAAAACTTCTAAATATTTTTGTTGATTTTTTGTCAAAACTAAGAATGGAAGAACGAATATCTTTATTCGTAAGAAACATGGTACAATTAGACCTTAAAAAACATAGTGAGCTTCACAATAAGTTTAACGTAACTAACAAAATCTTATAAAATTTTCAATACACTGCTGAAATCTAGAACAATGCTTAAGTTTCCATACAATGTGGACAGTAGACGGCACATATCTGCCTACTCCTTTGAGAATATAAGCGTTAGCTATATGCAGTTCGAAGCTGGAGATAGTAGGACGGGCATGGAAATCCATTTAGTGGTAGAATCCAAGATTAGCTCGCTGCGGCGTACGTGTCGATAGCTAGCCGTGTGACGTATGAGAATCGTGGAACATATCTAGTGGAATGCAGGGACTAGGTATGTGTATAATAGTGCAGATAAACCAACTATATGCTCTAGCAGTTTTCACTGATTAGTTAGAATAGAATAGAATATGTACCTATGTATTGTAAAAACACGGAAGCAGGTACGCAGGACCAGCAGCAGGCAGCGGTGATAGTAGTAGTAGATAGTTGATTCATCTATAGTAATATTTGAAAGAGGTAGTTTGTGAGGTTTTAGGGGGTAATCTCTGGATCTACAAAACCGATTTAAAAATTATTTTAGCCATAGAAAGCCACGTTATTTGTGAGTGCCATAGGCTATTATAACATCACACTACAAAACACGGGAGCGGTGCAGTTACCAAAGACGAGATCTTAACGCGAGTGAAATAAGCCACACGGACGAAGCCACGGGTAGCTCGCTACATACATAAACTTACGCTTTTTCCCCATAGGGGTAGACAGAAACCAAAGAACGCCACTTGCTACGATCCTTACATACAAGTACGCCGGTTACTAGTACTACGCACCCGACCTTTATGAATTACATCATACATCACGCCTATATTCCCCGAAGGGTTAGGCAGGGATGTACCAATGTACACCAACAGTTCACCGGTATGATTAGGTCCCATGTAATAGGGGGCGAGCCTATTGCCCGGTTTGGGCACAAATCCTAACTCCGTGCTGCTACTGAGAATTTCATAGAAGCACCCAATAACACTATTTTCGACCTGGAAATCGAACCCAAGACCTCTAGCGTACCAGTCGCGCTCAGCACCACTAGGCTTACAAAGCAGTCAATAAAGGCGTTACAATTAATTAATTAGTAGGTATTATACTAGATGTAAACGTTGAGATTTTTTAACTACCTAGAAGGATTATATAGTCTGAGAAGCTTAAGTTAACTACTTAAGTAAAGTAAAATAAATAAGGTTACATTTATTTTCATCTCTTTTATTTTCCACTGGATGTTGTACGAAGTCTTTTGTACCAAAATAATTTATATTCTTTTTTGTAGAGGAGTGTTGTTTTATGATCTCGTGGGAATATCTGGAAACGTTGGCGTACCTACTTAGGCAGAAAAATGGCTGAAAGCAGTGTTTGATATGTATATAAACCTTTCCTTTTTAGTTGTGTCTGGTATTATTTATTTTTGCGTAGGCGGGATGTATGTTATCGTAAAAGGCTAGGCAGATGAGCCTTTTACTAAAAATGTTGGATCGAATTTCAGTCTAACCGGATACAGTCGAATATCAGTTTAAATGAAGCGACTGACTATCAGACCTCCATAACTCAATTACTGTGTAATATGATACCTCTTGGTAAGACTGGTTTTCGAACTTTCTGTATAGCCATTATGACTGTCAAAGATCTACGAATGAAGGCCAGGACTAATGACTTATGGTCATCGCTCATTATAACATAAAATTTAACCGCTACCGGCGCGCTGCTCGCGACCCGTCACCTTTCTCATCTTGTCATTATAAAAAATACTTTAAGCCACACGTGTTAAAGTCCTAATTGAATTGGTAAATTATTTGCTATTTCCGAGCCGTGCTGTTATAATGTGATATCAAATGATTGGTCACCCATTAAAGGGCTGACTCCAACAAGCATTATATAACCTTGATTTATGGAATCGTGCGTATTTTAGGTAGCCATGATACATCCTACTACTATTATAAAGGCGAAAGTTTGTATGTATGGATGTATGGATGTATGGATGTTTGTTACTCTTTCACGCTTAAACGGCTGAATGGATCTGGATGAAATTTGGCACAAAGATAGATTATAGTCTGGAATAACACATAGGCTACTTTTTATCCCGGGAAAATGTACGGTACCCGTAGGATAACACATCAACTGTGACGCGGACGAAGTCGCGGGCAGAAGCTAGTAGCTCTCTAATTTTATTGATTTTCAACCACAAATTCTGTCTACGGAATACTAAACTTAGTTCTAATCTAATAAAACAATAACACAAGATCAAAATCCATCTATAGTACGCAATGCGCACGAAATATATGAAAACGCATGAAACCTTCCAACATTGTTTCCGAGTTCATTAGCATATATAACACTGATTATCATATTTCAACAGCAGTTTCAGTGGAATCAGTTCAGCGGCTAAAATCATAGCAACACCACATAATGAACCGAGGTATTATGACTTTAATATACATAGCGAAAATTTCTAGCGAAATGTCCCGGCTTTGTTCGCTTCAATGTCGATTTTCTGCGAGGATTTTTTCATTTACGGAACCCTAATTATTGATAATAGTGATTTAATGCTGCATTATTAAATTTTTGGATGTAGGTACTAATTAAGGTTATTACATCGCTCGATGTCCTTGAGGATTTGACATCTGTTCTATTATTTTTTTAAATTACCGCCATCTACCGGTATCCAGTATGCTACGATAAACGGAACTTAACATTAAGCAAGAACACAGATGTGTCGCAGAGTTGTCATTGTTTTTGCCTATTTTATTCGCTCTCTGAGAGATTACATATATATTACAGATACATTTTGTTCTTCTATTATTTATTATTTGGTACGTCGTAATTTATATTTATTTTATTATACACTCTTACTTTTACATCGTTCTGGAACCAAAAGCCATAAACTCTGTCATAGTAACAGAAACTATTGGCTATATTATTTTCAATAAATAACATGAAAATTTAATTTGAACTGCCTCATTAGCCTAGTGGTCCTAAGCACGACTGCTACTCTAGAGGTCCTGGGTTCGATTCTTAGGTTGAGCAAAAGGTGTTATTGGGATTTTCTACGAAATTCTCAGTAGCAGCCCGGAGTTTGGATTTGTGCCTGATAAATGGCAATAGGCTAATAGGGACCTAAATATACCGGCGAACTGTGGATGTACAATGGTACACCTCTGCCTAGCCCTTCGGGGAATACAGGCGTGATGATGATGGTTTCATTTGTGAAATAGTGAGAACTCGAAATGACGCTTCCTTGCAGTACATGCATATTTGTGTGTAAACCTTATCGACTGCACATGCGAATTGTAGCCTTTGAAAAATCAATTCATCGATCAGGCAGAAACGCACTAAGATCTCGAATGACAAAAAAAAGTCGCAAATTTTCAAATTCTTTGAGACGTGTTAAAAGAACGCCAATAGTAATTATTACTTTACTGGAGTTCCTGTGTTTCGGCTCCCGAACGATCTAAAGGTAACCGTGTAAATAAAATATTCACTTTGTCTGCTGACCTAACTTTCAACATTTATCTAATTGAGTACGGAGTGTTCATGTGATATTTCTAAAGGTCTGATGATGAACAGGAAAGTGCTAATCGGTTGTCGGAAACGAAAATAGTTAGGATGACCTAGCTTTCAATATTTATCTAACTAAGCACGGGTGCCACTATGTAGTATATTCTAAAGGTCTGATGATGACCAAGTAAGTGCTTATCGGATCTCAGTAACGGAAATAGTTGTGCTCAATGTGCTCATACATGATACATTCTGAAAGTTTGGTAAGCAATTTTTTTCTTTTAAATCACCTAAATCTATGTTCTCCGTCAAACGAAATTCTTAAGGCTAAGAACAATAAAAAAAAATAAACACCAAAGAAATAATGTATCTACTCAAAGAGTAGGTATTTACCAATAATCTTGGAGAGCTCGGACAAGCATTTGTTTTATACATAGGCATAGTAGTCAGGCTTACTCTATGATAGATTCAAAAACTAAACGAAATTACAAATTTCTTTTTATTTATTTACGAACTTAATTTCAATTCTTATTTTGCTAAATATTTATATTTGTACTATTTACTATAATGCTTCATTCATAAATTATAAAAAAAATGAAGTTTTGGTTTTTATTTTGGAAAAAATAACATGCGTATAGTCCACCCTTGACAACAGCCATCAAGGCACTGAAGTTTGGCGTCTCAGGCATAGCGGGGGTGCCTCGTGGGGGGAATTGATGAAATTTCGAGTTTTTAGTTATTATTACAAATTCTTAACAGAAACAAGAAAAAGTAAACAATGCGAATTGTTTGATATGTCATTACATGTCTTTAGGTATAAAATTCATGTCGAACTATTCAGCCGTTTTACCAACAATTTGCAATTTAGATTGAAAAATGACCTGTTTAAAATATTTTTTTCCGAAATTTGGGCAAGTTTATTACAATTCTAATCAATGCGAACTGTTGAGAATGACTTTAAGTATAACATATATTTTTTATATGGAAAACGTACGGAAGGATTCCTCAACAAATTTCTTTAAACATAAGGTGTTTTTAGGACTTGAGCGATGTAATACCCTTAATGTAATAATGTGTAATGGTGGTAATTATTTTTCTGTATGACAATTTGGCATTAAGACGTTGTGGGTTGACTCGTTTTGGCAGAAATAAGTTTAATTGTGATCAAGGCAGAAACATAGTGCTAGTGAAGCGCATTTAAAATAATATTCCGTGACCAAAAACCCGAGGAAAGTTATGGTACAAGATTCCAAGAGTCGCCAGACCTACGTCAATTTATTAGCATGGCTGAAATTTTGGGTATATACCATGGCACCTGTATTCCCCGAAGGGTTGGGCAGAGGTGTAACAATGTACACCCACAGTTTGCCGAGGGGGCGAGCCTATTGCCATTAACCGGACACAAGACCTAACTTCGAGCTGCTACTGAGAATTTCATAGGAAAACCCAATAACACTTATTGCTCGACCTGGGAATCGAACCCAAGACCTCTAGCGTAACAGTCGCGGTTAGAACCACTAGGCTACCGAGGCAGTTTGGAAATATATACTTTAAGAAGGTGTGCGTACTTGATAGCTTCAATGCTGCCCTTTTTAGGTATAAGGAATAAAAGGCATCTCACGTTACCATTTGTTAAAGTTTCGACCTTTACTCGCTGCCTCTAGCTAAAGTTATGGCCCAAAAAATGTGTCTAGCAAAAACATATGGCAATGATTTTTAACAATATATTACAAATCAAAGTTACAAAAAAACCTGTCGTCTTACTAGAGCGTCTTAAGTGATTAAGGTACCTTCTAAACTTTGAAAAAGGGCCTAGTATTGAAGCTAGCAAAAACACATACTTCATTAACTAAATAATTCTCTATCTGACCTCAAAACTAAATGACGCAAGTATAGCAGCACTGGCATTTCAGTCTACTAGAACTACCTAATGTACGGTCAACAAAAGAGATAAGTAACCAGACCGTCTAATATAGTTAAAAAATTCTTTTAAACCGGTAGTCGTTTTTAAATAAAATTAATTATAATTAATAAACTGTTTATTTTCTATTAATTAAAATAAAATTCATTCAAAAACTTCTATGGGTTTTTGTTAAACTTTGATTTCATTAGGCGACCCTGGTTACTTATCTCTTTTGCTGACTGTACCTAAATGTCGTGACCCCACTTTCATTTTAAAGTAACTTCCTATTAAGTTATAGTGTATTCCGGCGCGCTCCCAGTGAACACGTTTTGTCCTTTATTCCGGGAATTAGTAACGTAATAAAGGGGAATATTCTAGAGACGGCACAGAAACTCTGCTGCTGAGGTTTTGTTCACATCAATTATTTTGTGGGTTTTGTTAGGGGAAACTATGAAGCATTCACGCCTTAGTCACAGGTGCATGTAAGTTCATGAAATTATCTACTTCTTGTTGAGATAATGTTACTTAATAAGCGTTGTATTTAAAAACAAAATTTGGAATAGGTTTACTCCTGTGGACTGCAGTAAACATGTCTGTAATACAAACATACATACATCAACTAACGCTTTTTGCCCACGGGGGTAGGCACAAACTACAGAACGCCTGCTAAGATCTTTATATACTCATTTCGCCTCGTACATGTTTATACATCTGGTCATACGAGCACGCCGGTTACAAGTACTGCACAACCGACCTTTCTGATGAACCTCATCAATAAAGTCAGTGTAGGTCTTTTTAGGGCGTCTCTCCCGGCGTTGCCACTCACTTCTACCATATAAGTTCCTTTTGTTAGTCGCCTTTCACTCATCCTCTCAACATGACCGATACCCATATATATCTCACTGATGTAATAAATAAGTAGCGTTTAAGATCTTCGGTCGGAGCCAAGAGACCCAAGACACAAGACTAGCTCAGTTTGGGCTCCTGTCTCTCTTCCAATTCTGTATTCACTTTAATTGTAAATATGTTTTAAGGGAGAAATTATTACGGAACCATCCTTACTAATATTATAAATGCGAAAGTAACTCTGTCTGTCTGTCTGTCTGTCTCTTCTTCACGCCTAAACCACTGAACCGATTTCAATGAAATTTGGTACAGATATAGTCTGGGACCCGAGAAAGGACATAGGATAGTTTTCATCCCGGAAATCCCCCGGGAACGGGAACTATTAATCCACGCGAACGAAGTCGCGGGCAAAAGCTAGTTAAGTCTATAAATTAATAAAAATATCACTCACTCCAGACGTGAACACTCCACCCCCTATGCTTGTCCTCGTCGCTATTCCCGGCGGCCTGCATCGGAGACTCCGCCCCCTCGGACTCCGGCAACGTCCTCCAACGTTTCAGCAGTTCTTTAGTCTTGTCCTTCGTCTTGTCACATGCCTGGCGCCAGTTCGTGAAGTATTTCCTGGAGACTTTCGGACTTGATAGCGAGGTCGACTTCGAGTCTTGTCTGACAACAAAATGATTTGACTTAAATACATGTCGTATTTGAGCTCGTGTCTCGAATAACCTGTTATTTATTGATTGCTTTTTAATTTTTATTTGATCGCGCTTTGGCGTTTAAGATATGCGCTTTGTCACGTGTCGTTATGATGTGTGTTGATAAGAAATTTAGGTAGGTATTCGAGCAAGCTATGCGACATACTATCACGCCTGTATTCCCCGAAGGGTTTGGCGGAGGTGTACTAATGTACACCCACAGTTCGCCGGTATGTTTAGGTCCCATGTAATAGAGGGTGAGCCTATTGCCGTTAACGGGCACAAATCCTAACTCCGAGCTGCTACTGAGTCTTTTATAGAAAAACCCAATAACACTTTTTGCTCGACCTGGGTATCGAACCCAAGACCTCTAGCGTAGCAGTCTCGCAGTAGTTACATGAGTTTTATTTCACTACCGATCTTTCAGAGGGAAAGTGCTTTTAAATATGAAATATCAGCTGTTACATCAGCTGCCGTACATTATGGTTGTGTTGTAGTGCATTTTTGTAAGAAAGGGCTGTTTTATTTTCACATTTTAAAGTGGGTCCCATAACAAGAGTTCTTCATATTCATAAGTACTTTCACCCTTTAAAATATGGGTAGTAAATTTAAAGGTATCCCTTCTTTTCGCATAATGTTTTTTGTCCTAATATACTTCGGCATAACGATTTTGGCACAATTTGTTTTGGCATAATTTTTTTAGGCATACATTTTATGTTGGCATAATCATGTTAAAGACTAATTTGTTTTGGCATAAATTTGATTCGCATAACAATAGTAGGCCTAATGACTATTAGCATAACGTTAGTAGGCCTAAAGACTTTTAGCATAACGTTAGTAGGCCTAATGGCTATTAGCATAATAATATTTAGGCATAAAAAATGTTAAAAAATTAATATGCTGTGCAACAAAAGTTAGTCACAGAACCGAATTGCTGCAAAACCGACTTCACGTAGTCTTGTTTGTCCTACCCCTAGAGTGTTATTTAAAATCGCGTACGCGCGTAGGGGCGAGGCGGCCCGCGGGCTGAGGAGCAGGCGGCTGCGAGCGAGCCGCCGCGGCTGAGGCTGGCCGGCGAAGCCGGCCAACAAGCCGAAGCAGCGGTGGTGAGCGAAAGCCGTCTGCGACGATTAGCACGCGTGGGGCCGCCGGAGGGCCGCAGCGCCGGAGCCGTCACAGAAACCCTGCCTGCTGCATGCTGCTTGCTTGCATGCTTGCTTGCATGTTGCATGCTTGCTTGCATGTTGCATGCTTGCTTGCATGCTGCGTGCTTGCTTGCATGCTGCGTGCTTGCTTGCATGCTGCATGCTTGCTTGCCTGCTGCATGCTTGCTTGCATGCTGCATGCTTGTCTGCAAGCATAAAAATTGTATAAACGTGTATAGTGTCTAATATTCTAGGTGTTAATAATTATTTCACTGTAATACCTATAAAAATATGTTTTAATATTTTTATGCGTTATTTATGCTTAACTTTTATGCTTTAGGATATTATGCTTAAAAAAGTTATGCTTTAGAACTTTATGCTTAAAAAAGTTATGCTTTAGAACTTTATGCTTAATAAGTTTATGCTTTAAAATATTATGCCTAATCATTATTATGGTTACAGACATTATGCTTAAAAAAATTATGCATGAGCTGTTATGCGTAATTACATTATGCGAAAAAATAATTATGCCAAACAACATTATGCTAAGTTACATTAGGTCTTAAAATTTTATGCAAATGGATAGGGAACCAAATTTAAAGTCAGCCTGTATGTGTAAAATGATGGTACAAAGAATATTTCAAGAACTTTGTTTGTGGGCGCTACGGCTCGTGTTTCTGCTGTCACGTATTGATTTTTCCCTTTTGAATATGTAAACAGCTAGTGACAATGAAAAACGTTCAGCAGTAAGCAATATTTTCACGTATATTTGTCGCCCACTGACAAATCGGCGGACGATCAGTTTCAGCCGACGATATGTGTTCTGTTTTTGTGTTGCAATTTACGATGTAACGGATACTGCAGTAAAAAGCTTCTTATTTCTACGTATAGTATGACCACAGACGTTTACGCTACCCGCCCAGCTCAGACAATCGATGACCGATTTTTTGTCAGTAAAACGGAACAAAATGAATTCTAATATACCAACGTCCTGCAATAAGTTGGTCCTCGAAACTATGGATTTAATGAACGGTCCGATAATATGACCTACAAAAATGTCGGCCGCGGGCTAAAGCTCTTTTGACCGCCTCCTTGAAGAAAGTAAGGAGTTACTTTTAAGGAGTCTTTATCTACAGCGTGCTTCATACAAAAGTAGTATAGTCGTATTTTGGTCAATATGTAATTAAACTCGATGTCAATTATTTGAAGATAGGATAAGAATGACAAGGCCGTAAGTAAGATGGCATCCTTACTTACCAAAATATTTAATATCATCATTGTAAATCCGGGCAAAAAGTGTTATTGGGTTTTTCCATTAGGAATATCTCAGTAGCAGACCGGAGTTTGGATTTGTGCCCGGTTAATGGCAATAGGCTCGCCCCCTATTACATGGGACCTAAATATACCGGCGAACTGTGGGTGTACCTAAATTGGTGCACCTCTGCCTAACCCTTCGGGAAATACAGGCGTGATGGTAAATCCCGTCTGTCGATTTTAAGTTACTTATGATGTCACAAGTCACTGACTAACCTTTAGTCCTGATACTAGTGTGAAAGTACAAATTTCACCACGAGACTAGACTACTTTTACATGGAGCAGGCTGTCGCTAAAGTCACCTAAACATTTACTACACATTTTACTTGTGAACTAAGAAATAAAAGGCCGTCGTTACTCTAGTTTCGTCCCCATCCCTTTATGCCGCAACACAAACTCCTAATTTAATCTTGATAACATCTTTCACATCTCGGCCCTCTAAAATTTCGGTTCGGCATTAAATTATCTATTGTATGTGATTTTAAACACATTGTTTGGGACTGTAATAAATTCTGCTCCTTCTAATATATCATAAAGTTTAACGAGTAAGCTGGTGGTGGTATCAAGATAAACCTAAACTGATTACGAATATTTCTAGTCACGAAATATATTGGCCATTATTAGGGCTTGCTTGCTAAATACGTGAGTCATCGATCATTTAGCTAGCATGATGGATTATGCGATACCTCTCAATTAAGGCTGGTCGACCCCTTTCTTTTGTTTTTGTTGATATTATCGGCGTTAATCGGTGATTTTAAGCATCTATATTTAGTTTGTTTAATGACTTAATAATTGTTTCTATTTTTTTTCTCTTTGAATATCTTTTTAATCTAACTATAAACACAAATTTTGAAATAATTTTAGTATATTACTGTCCCACCACAGGGTGAAGGTCTTTTCTCATACAGCGAAGTCACGATCATTGATCATCAGGCTTGCTCAAGGCTGATTTAGACTTATGTTAATTGTAAGTCCAGGTTTCCTCACGATGTTTTCATCGAACCCACAACCATGATCTACACAAAACTGTAAATAAATGCTATTGGACAATATTTTTTAGTAATGAACAAGAACTATAAAGTCTTTTGCCGACCCGCCATCTTGGATGGTTTGTGTGCAGTATCAAATATCTAGGTTACATTTGAAACATTCGCTTCTGATGGGGCTCAAAGGAGCATCGATGCATATTTCAAAGGCGACTAGAACCGTTTTGCTGATATACACAGGCCAAAAGTGCTATCAAGTATTACGAGTTGCTTGGCGGTTATGAGCTTAGTGTCGAGTTTAGTGTCTTGTATCCTTGTATCTACAAGGTGTCGTGTTGTATTATCTGTATAGATATTTGATACTAAATAAACATGATATCAAAACATTATGAATGTTGCAGAATGAGCTTTTAGAGGTATGAGAAACAGGGTGTAAAGTTTCTTGAGGTGGACAAATGGAAGCAATGTGTCTGGTACACTACTACCCCACCGTTGTTTTTGTGAATCTGCTAAAGTCGTGAAGAACTTTGATAGCGCGATCTAGGAAACGTCAGTTGTATACGTAGTTGAAGTAAATGCATGATAGATATCGCTACAAGGTATTGGTGACCTTGAAGATTCGTTGTAAATGTTTAGAAACACTATTGGGTAATTTAATTACTGCTTTGTGAGAAAAGCTGAAGGTTGAATTTCGGTTGACAATAAGCAGGATGCAGCTACGAAAATGCAATGATATATAGAAGAGATCAAAGGAATCATCATACCTACCTCTCTAAAGCCTCTTTAGAGCTGTCACTCGCCCTGGAGAGTCTTCGTTCCCTTCTCAAGGCAGCATCTTCACTAGGGGACTTCTCTGGTGGTAACCGCAGTTCCTTCTCGCATCTACTGCTGGATCGCGAGGACTTGCCTTCGTCTCCACTGTCTCTCTTCACTGCTAGCTTCACGGGGGAGAGGCTGCCAGGCTTTTCATGCTTCTTCACCTCCATACTGATGGGTGGGCGGCCGTCATCGTCGTCTTCCTGGAGGTAAAAGAAAATGGTCTTTTAATCTGAAGGTATCCTATTAGTTTTACGTTGACCAGCTTTTAAAAGACAGACTTCCTTGTTTAGGAGGCAACGAGATTATTCTGGTTCTTTTTATGAGTTTCATGCCTGTGTACACTTACAGATCACGGACCTACCACCTACAGATTAGATTATCCTGATGTAGAATCTGAAAACCAATCTCGAAAGTCGTAATCTCATCTCAGCGAAAAGCAATGTCAAAAATTGTAGGTAAATAGACGCATTTTCCACAGGTTAAGATTGAGATTAGCATGCGAACGTTTCTAAAAGTTACAAGTATTTCCCGTTTAAGCTTGCGACAACGTAAGTAACCAAAAGGTGCTCCTTTAATTCACAGTTTAAATAGTTTTCTCAGTAATTAATGAATTAACCAGTTACATTCGACGATGATTGGATAGTCAGCTGCGCTCAGGCTTATTGACTGGCTTATACTTACGCGAATAAATCCTGCCGACACGAGAAAAGCAGGTACAATACATAATATACTTAGCTGTCAAATATATGAGAACACTTTTACTCCTGGGGAATAAAGCTGGAATGTGAGCAGAATAATTTAAAGAAATCCAACGAGAGAGATTTTTGACGAAGCGAAGAGAAGCATTCATTTTTCAAAAAATATAATCCTGCAAAGTTAACAAGTGTAGCATCCCAGGTTTTATTCACAAGAGTCCGTGTGTCGCTTTTATTACAAGTTGTTTTATTAAAATAATATTCGTGGGAGGCCAGATTGTGTACTGAATTATTGATACCTGCCTGACGTCGTGTCAGTGGCGGTCGGTCGGCCCACGTGGGATTAAGGGACCGACGTGTGTTTATAGCATGGAGTAGCACACGACTGGAGAGACAATGAAATGTAAATTAAATAATAATATCAATTGATTGTTGTTCCGCTTCAGGGCAAAGGCTTTTTGTTATACGGAGAAAGCACGAGTATTCATCGCCACGCTTGCTCAAGGAATGTTGGCGATTTCAGACTTATATTAACTAAACCTAAGTCTAGGTTTCCTCACGATGTTTTCCTTCCCCGATGACAGTGATGTCCAAGATAAACTTAAGAAAGTACATATGAAATGATAAACAAATCACATTGTTAATGTAAAGTAAATTCCTCTAATTTACACGAGTCAACCGTGATGGACTATCATTAGTAACGTTACGATGTATTGAGTAGCGGTCAATTAGCGTGTGTTGCGGTGACGAGGCCCGTGCTTGGCTGACCACGTAATTATGAAGATACTAATGTGCGAGCAAGCTTACAGATAACAGAATTATCAAAACGGTCTTGTGAATGAATATATTCAAAACTAAGATATTTTTATCGCGATGAGACTTTTTAACTATTCTTTGAATTTTAAGTTTATATAGTTTGTGTCTACCAGGTATTTTTCCAAGCAAAATTACCGGCGGGCACTGTCTCATACCTATCTTCATCATATCAGCCGCAGGACGTCTACTGGTGGGCATAGGCCTCCCCCATACATTTCCAGAAGGACCAGTTGGAAGCGGCCTACATCCAGCGTCTTCCTCCGGTCTTAATCAGGTCATCCGTCCAACTTTTGTCTTCACTCGAGAACTATGCAACCCCATCGCCTATGTCATACTGATCACTACAAATAAGCACTCCATTCGCTTACTACTCCGTGTAGTATATCTTTATGTGACGCATAGAAGGTTGAGATTTACGTAGGCAGTGTAAAAATTACTACTATAGTGACCTAGTTCCTGTGACATGTTGACTCACACTGCAATTGTTCAGCAAGTTTAGTAATTGGATTACTCGGCTTTGTTGATGGCAAAAGAGGGATAGATTCTTCCATTGGTTTCTTTGATCCTGTAGAATTATGAATGTTGGTAACAGGAAAATTTTCGTATACTTGGTGATTGAATGAATCCCACCTTTATATTCCTTTACTGGATTTAATCAATAAAAGTGAAGGGTGTTTGTTCTTTTAGGGTTCCGCATCCAAAGGGTGCCAAATGGAGCCCTGTTACTAAGACTTCGCTGACTGTTCGTTTGTCCGTCTGTCATAGGACTGTATCTTTTGAACTGTATTAGGTAGGTAGACACTTAGGTTGCCAATCGGGATTCTTTTACGTAGACTACGCTGTCTGTACGTTCTTTCGTATCTGCATCTTTTGAACTGTAGTAGGTAGACGCTTGAAATTTTCACACAGTGGACTGCTATAACAACAAGTAATGAAACTACAATTAAGCCAAATATATGGGGACCCACATTCAAGAAACATGCTTTAACCCTTCGTGTGAGAGTCCATCTTACATTTGGACTTCAAAAAAAGATTGTATTTTGCTTCGAAGTCAAGCATTGGCTTATACAAGCTTTCCCCTAGAAGTCCCATTGGAAATGCAAATGGGATGAAAGAGTTAAGTAGTTGAAGATCTTTTAAAGTGACAAACTTCCGTATTCTTATGCTACGAGACGTACTTGTAAGTTATAACATTGCATTTGTTCTGCAGTTTCTCTTGAATTATGTAATTGGATAAGTTTTGGTTGGAAAGGAATGTTAGTTAAATGCGTTGACGTGTGGTTGCGCTCAAAGAGTTATTTGGTGCAGCAGACTGTTTTAATGTTTCTTGAGAAAGATTTAGTTATTGCAGTGGTTGAGAGTAGTCTGAATTGCGCGTGAGGTGATTTTGTTAAGGACATACAAGGAGGTATATAAATGACTGCACCGTTGGTCTCTTGGTGTCTAGGTTTTTCCTTAAGGAGTCACTCAGTAGCAGCCCGGGGTTTAGAAGTTGGTTGTGTGACACCCCCGTGACTCGGAAATCACGGAAAGCTGTTGGTCCTGCGCCTGATCTCATATTGGTCTTGTCGGATTGAAGTCCAATCTGATTATGACAGGGATCGCACCTGTGTTTGCGTACACACTTGTGCGCTATAATTTCTCCTGCATACTCGGTTAGTCTACATTGAGATTCAGTTGGGACGATATTATAACTTTATTGTGTGAAAAAATAGTATTTCTGGTGGACAATGTTTTGGTAACTGCTTTCATTTTTATGTTCAGTCTTTGTAGAAAAAGAGGGAGGTGGAGGTACGGCCTTTACCTTTTTATAAGTATAAAAAAAGAATACTTTTTTATTACCTTACCCACTTTTTAGAGAACCATTTTTCCAAGGACGCAATAAAATTATACAGCAGATGTTTGTAGCAGTTCAACTTTCCTGATTGTACGAGTATAATAAGTAAATAAAAATTCCTAAATTTTCTTTTTTCATACGAAAACACCCTACTGCTATTAAACCATGGCAAGTAACAGATGTTCACTCTAACGTCGATATATCAAATTTAAAATGCACTTTATTGTCTTTAGGTTAAGGTTGAAAAATGAATGAAATGTAGTGTAGTAATATCGACCAATCAGCATTCACTATTTAGGCTGATTGTATCCCTCGGGCGAGTTGAGCTAAGTTAGTGGAAGTTCGTTACTTTAAGTTCAGGCGGCGGACACTTAGGTTATCGATACTAAAAGGATATTGTAGTCGTTTATAGGAATCGTCTAGGAGATTACTTTTATTTGTATTGTCTGTCTTTGAGTGCAGTATTAAAAAGTTGCGACCATTAAAGACAGGTAGGTATTTAAAATAATGTTTACTTATTTATTTACCATGCTTGCTCAAAGTGGATTGGCTATTTCCGATTTACATAATTATATTAATTAGGTCCAGGTTTGCTCACGGTAGTTTTCTTTACCGATGACATGCATGTTCAAGATAAACTTTGAAAGGAGATACTCATTATATGAATAGAAAAAGTCAAATTGATCCTTGCCCGACATAGAACCCGCAAAATTATGCATGAGAGGAGGGCGCAAAAAGTAAAGGCCTTCACGACAATAAAAAAATAAGCAAGATTTAAGTATGAGACCAGAAACACACAGAAATATTCGATCAAATGTACTTGTTACTCGAGACATTTAACAATACTTCGAAAACGAAGAAGGCAATAGACTAACCGATTTACTAAAAAAATAAACCATGAATACACTTTCCTACTTTCTACAAGACGCAGTAAAACAACGCCGTTACCTCACTTCTGAAAGTACTTCGCGAATAATTTCCTCAGATAGTACAAAAACTTTAGACATTCAATACTGAACTTGGTATCTCATTGTTCAAAATACGGTATAAAAGGCCTTTATTATAAGTATTGTAATTTATCCCTGTTTTCTTTTGAACAGTTAAAATGTACAAGCGCCTTATTAGGCATATCCAATTAGGCACTTTTTCGTTGTTATTTTTTTAGTATAAAATTGTAATACAGCTGCCATATTATTTGGGTTTTCTCTTGTATATTTTTATGTACATCTACCTTAATTAGAGAAATCCTTCTCTGTTTATTTACAGGTATTATTATGAAATTAATTTTAAGGTAAATTTGTGTAGAACATACCTATATTGTATTTAATTTTATAAAATATAGCGGAGTCGAGTAAGTACTGAAAATAAAACCATAATAAGATTTTCTTGTTTGAGGATGTTTGTTTGTTTGTATTATGGAAATGACTAGTTTAATTTATGAGTTTTTATTACTAACTGGTTATACGCCCCGGCTTCGCACGAGTGTCGTTTATTAAATGCCACTTTTTTTTAGATTAAAAAAAAGTCCACCCATACTTCAGACTTATTTTGTGTTTAATTTGAGTTTTTTTTATTAGTCCAGCAGTGGACGTCCTACGGCTGATATGCTGATGATGATGATAAGAATAATTTGAGAAACACAACAGATAAAATAAAACAAAGTTATTTGTCACAAAAAACGGTCCTTTTCACTAATTTCTCACGAGCAAAACCAGCGCCAAAAGCTAGTGAAACATAAAATATCTGAATATTTAATTTGTCGATTTAAGTTCAGAGGAGTTATTGTGTGCTTCAATCTTAATATATCAAGTTACAAATTTTGTTACATTTTAACATCAACTTAATTAAGCGAGTTTTATTATTTAATTTCTGTGATAATTAAACGTTACCGGCATAAAATAATGAGAGAACTCGACGCTTATTGTTTTATAAATAGTACACGAGTAGGTCTGTACTGTACCTACGCAAGTCTATACTTAGATCCCAGTCGCAAGACCTACGTCAATAAGGGACGGTCAGCAACAAAAGTCGATTAACAATGTTACTTTTACATAAACATAACATACCATCACGCCTGTATTCCCCGAAGGGTTATACAGTGGTGTACCAATGTACACCCGCAGTTCGCCGGTATGTTTAGGTCCCATTTAATAGGGGGCAAACACTTTTACATATACTTTAAATAGACACGACATAACATAACTCTCTGCTTTTTATAATTTCAGGTTAGATTCTGCTGAACCCTTTGTCAAGTATCAGGTATAAAAGGCACCTTGTGATATGAAATCGACAATGGCAAATCGGCGCCTATTTCTTATTTTGTCTATTGATGAAAACCGTAAAAAAATCCAAAAACACGGCGGAAAGCGACTTTGTTTTATACTCGTACTATGTTAAATACGTATGTATCAAGAATTTTGTTAACATCTAAATACTGTTTATTCTCTAAATTTTTAGTGAATACTGTTGCTGTACCTTAACAGGGTCCATACCTGTACTTTAGCTTTAAGCCCTTTATAACATCTTTTACACAAATTACGGTAAGTAAATAAATGTACATGAATATGAAGCTTATACCAAACTCGATAATCATAAACACATAGCAATATACCAATTAATTGCTATACAATTATTACCAGCAATATCACTGAATGGCCCACATTTGGCTCTATATTAGATCCGTATCCAGAATATTCGATTGCCATGTCCGTAACTAGGGGCCGAGAGAGAATAAACAGACCTTCCATTATGTTTATTGCACCGCGTGCTAGGAACATCGAATTTCTAATTAACACAAGAATTCAACACACGTATATATGTATTTTCCAGACAGATTCCGGTCACGGCGGCAAATTTTAATGCAGACTGGCCAAGTACGCAGGAGATATTGTAGTGCACAAGTGTATGCGCAAATACAGGTGCGGCATAATAGTATAGTTTGATGGGGCAGCAATCCAACATTACGACGAGAGATCAGGCGCAGGACCAACGGCTTCAAGTGCTTTCTGAGGCCCGGTAGTGTCACACCACGAACTTCCAAACTCCGAGCTGTTACTGAGAAATTCGTAATAGAAAAATTCAATAACACCTGGGAATTGAACCCCGGACCCCACGCTCAACAGTCGTACTTGCCACCACGAGACCAACGTACCTACTAATAGACGGTATTGTAAACGTAGAATGTTCGAATTGGGTAAATTTGAAGTTTAATCTTTTGAAGTTTGACCCAGAAAAGCTTGACCCAGGGAAGGTTGTCCTGGGAAAGTTTGACCCAGGTATGTAGGGACCAGTTGAGTGTATCGCAGGTACATTCATTTACAGACCCTGGAATGCAAAGGACATTAGGGAGGAGCACGGGTGGGGTTTAGCAAGAATCTGACATTCTTTTCCGCCCAAGTGTGGAAGAAGACATTGGATGACTTCCCATCCATAAATAAAACTCGTATTGTTCATTTCTGGCCATGGAAGGTTATACCTGCCATTGCTGTTGCAGAGTTGGCAGAAATCCCAGAGACACTCAACACTTTGTTAGTTTGTAGAGAAAAAATAAAAATACATTACTTACCATCACGCCTGTATTTCCCGAAGGGTAAGGCAGAGGTGTTCTGATGTAAACCTACAGTTCGCCGTTTAGGCCCTCCCTATGTAATAGCCATTAACCGGGCACAAATCTTAACTCTAAGCTGCTACTGCGAATTTCATAGTAAAGCTCAATAACACTGAGAATGGAGCCCAAGACCTCTAGCGTAGCAGTCGCGCTTAAGACCACTAGGCCACAGACCATCACCATCACGCCTGTATTCCCCGAAGGGTAAGGCAGAGGTGTATCTATGTACACCCACAGTTCGCCGCTATGTTTAGGGCCCATGTAATAGGGGGCGAGCCTATTGCCATTAACCGGGCAGAAGTCTTAACTCCGACTTGCTACTGACGATTTCGTATAAAAACCCAACAACAGTGGGAATGGAGCCCAATACCTCTAGCCTAGCAATCGCGCTTAAAACCACTAGGCAACAGACGCAGTCAAAAATCAAATCAGAATCCAAATTCCACACAAAAGACAGGACGCATATAAAAGTTAATTTTATGAATAATTTAACGCCATCCAGCCAGTGTTTATACCTCAGTCATTAGCTAACGCTAACACAAAGTGACAGTAGAAGCCGGTGAAATAATAATATGCTAAACAACTAGGTCAGACTGCTGAGCTGACGGCTCATCCAACATTAACGCTCATTGTCCCGTTTGTGTTCGCGACACAACTCGCATTGGCCACAGGAACTATTGTCGTACTGTTTAGGTATGCAAGAGGTAAGGCAATTAAAGTTGGGTAAGAAATTTTAGAGTAAATCTTGGTAATGGAACAAGTTATTGGATGACTTGCTTTTGTTGGCAGTTTTGTCAGCGTGGAATTTAGAATTATGGGAATGTTCTTAATTATCCCACGGGAATAAAATACGAGGTAAAATTATTATGTGTTAAGCAAGATGGATGTTTAAATGTGTACTTTTTTATGTAATTGAGTTCAGATGATTTATAGTGAAAGAGTAGCAAACATGTATCTAGTCATATATTCTTCTTCATACACTTTCGTGTTTATAATAGTAGTAAGACAGCATTGGGTAGCTCTAGGATTTATGTTCTGAAGAACAACAAGACCTTCTATCTCACATTGAGATAGAAGATCTAAGAGGGCTTAAAAAAAAAAAAAAAAATACCATCACGCCTGTATTCCCCGAAGGGTTAGGCAGAGGTGTACCAATGTAGGTACACCCACAGTTCGCCGGTATATTTAGGTCCCATGTAATAGGGGGCGAGCCTATTGCCATTAATCGAGCACTAATCCAAACTCCGCTTCAATGTATGTAATTAAACCTTATTTTTTTATAATTAAGTTAAGTCTAGACTCCGATTACAACCAATGCTCATCACTGCTATAAGTAGTCAGTCCGTATAAGTCAGTAAGTATAGGTCACTAAGAATAATAAATAATAAATAAATAATAAATAAATTTATTTCACACAAAAAAATTACACTCAATTACAAAGCAAACTACAATATGTGGTTCAATTACAAGATCAATGGCACTTCGTAACTTGATTTGGGAACCTCTGCATCCGAACTAGGTGTTAACCTGTATCTCGGAATACAGTCTATCCCCTACAATATATTGTACAATTAACAAGCCATTACGGATTCATTCTAATGTACAGTTGCTTCTGTTTGCTTAGGTATGCAGGAGTATGGTGTGTGTTGTGGTGAGTGGTGTATGCGGTGTGTTGTGTTGTCAAGTCAGTCAAAGCATTTATTTCAACTAGTTAGACCATAAACAGGCACTTTTTAATGGTTAAGGAGTGGGTCAGTTAGTCAAAAAGTTGAAGCTAATTGTTTGTTCCAAAACATAGGTACTATAGGTAGGCCTCTTTGAATTAAGTAATTACTATAAAACACCAATAGACCCATTTGATATAACGTATGAACAAGTATCCAAAACACGCAAACTCCACACGATTTTAAATCAGACCAAAAGTACCTATACCCTATTCAAACTAACCTATATTCAAACTAGATAATCGCTAGTTATATCCAAACCACACAATAGCAGTTCAATACTACACTTAAAAAGATTGCTTTGTTTTCATAAAATCTAGGCCAGTGTGTAAAATCAATATAATAACCAACCGTTAGTCGTTCCAATGGTAAATAATAACGCGACGGTAATGTATGTGACCGATACAAAATGCTTCATAACTACAATAGAATATATTTTTAACTAGCTTTTTGCTCGCGGCTTTGTCTGCGTAAAAGGACCATGGGCACTTTTTGCATGAATCCTGGGCAGAATTTTCTACATTGAAATCATATTAAAGCTTTTAATTTTCGCGCATGATTTTAACTTAACTGCCATAGAATGAAATGAAGTATACATTAAGAGATTACGGATGACATGATTTCTATCACCATAAGCAATGTTAAAATGGGCCCTAATTGTCGCATGGTCCTTTAGTATTTTCCATTACAAATTAAGCACATCATAAACCCACTTTGAAGGGTACTTAAGAAAAAACTAATATAGTCACTCTTTATTATTTACTTAGGCTCGTTTTCGTAGCAAGTTGATTAAGATTAGAAAAAAAATCCCCCTTTTAACCCCTTTATGGCTTGAATTTCTAAAAATCCTTTCCTAGTGCACGCCTACATGATAAAAAGAAAAAGGAAAAATATCACGTTTCTTGTTCCGGTAGAAATATCAGTCAGCCATGTTCTTCTTTTATGTAAGAAAATAGATATACAAAATATAGATATTTACCATTAGAAATTTTTCTCTCTTGTACAATCTATCTTAAAATTAGGTATGCAAATGTTGAAAGTAATAAATAAAATTATCATAATACATGTGTATTGGTACTAAAATGTATACACTTAGAATAAAAAAAATACTTCTAATAAAAATGTATAGAAAAGACGAGAAACATAATTTAACTGATATCCACTCTACATATTCTAACTACACACAGTTAATAAAAGCGAATTATTTGGTCGAACGAAACTAATGGCTTTAACTGGGCTACATTTGGCGTGAGTCCATTCATTTCTAGTCTTTATAGCCCTTTGTTTATTTGTGGCAATGCCATGCAAAGCCTACGGACGGTGGAACTGGTAACATAATAGCCAGCTGTGGAGAATTACTTCAGTGCGAAGTTCGCGGTTGTAACGTTCGTTTTCATGAAATATTTTGTAGTTGGTAGCTGTGATGCGGTCAGACATATTTTGCGTTCAATTTCTGAAGTTGTTTTAGACAATCGCAGTGGACTAACTTTTAATACTTTATACAGGGCTATAAAACTTATTTATTTCACCAACCAACCATGTCTTCGATTCAACTAGGCTAGCTGTCCTTGGCTAGGCTTTCACCGCTTCCGAAATACCGACTTGATGCCGCCATAAGAGGGGCCAGCGGACGATAGATAGAGGACTTTACCATCCACGCTGCACAATCGCTGGAGTTATGGTGACGTTTCAGTGGACCTGGATGTCGCTGAAGGAGGAGAGAGCCAGGAGGCGGGCAAAGAAGGAGCCCAGAAGTGCACTACCATGGATGGGTCGCGAACGTCAGGCGTAGCAGATCTCAAAAGAAAAAGGTCTTCACTGCTTACCACCATCAAGGCTATCCCGGCCCTTACTGGCTTGGGGAAGGCACGGCTCCCTGACGTTTCGGGCGAAATAGATGATCTCCTGGCATGGCTGCATCAGAATGTATCTGTGTTGTATAAACAGTATGCCGTGCTTGGACTGCCAGGAGGATAAGACTTGATCCCCTATTTCCATCCGCTAGAGAGCCAAGATTTTTTAAACGAACATAGTAAATATGTTATGTGTTTTTTACTCAGTGGAACATTACAGCACGTGTATAAGGAAAATAGTCTTTTGAAGTCAGCTTTACCTTTGTAACTGAGAATGTTATATTTTAAGTCTATTTCTTTGTTGATGCTTTAGGCATCAGGTATTCTCCTGTTAGGGATAGGATATAATATAAAATAGTATATGTTATGTTATATCTTGTCCTATTTTAGCAGAATACAGTTCAAAAATCATATATTAGGGTACTGTACCTCAAAACAAAAAACGAAACCATTACAAGATTTTTTTGTCCATCTGTAACAAACGGGTTTTTATTTGAATTGAAAACATGACCGCAGGAACTGCTGGCTGTTAGAACCTACTATAAATTCAACATGGCGATAGATGTCGTTTGCATAAAAAGATAAAAATAAAGCTCCGTCCATTCGTATGTGCATTCAATGAAAAACAGTTGAGTGAATTTCGATCTGGTTTGGCGGAAAAGCAAAAAAAAAAATGGTTCGCTTTTTCCGAAGAATCATGTTCAAGCTTTTAACAC
The DNA here is from genome assembly GCA_932526535.1 of Caradrina clavipalpis. Lineage (NCBI taxonomy): Eukaryota > Metazoa > Arthropoda > Insecta > Lepidoptera > Noctuidae > Caradrina > Caradrina clavipalpis. The sequence goes on from OW052108.1 coordinate 7,454,888, forward strand.
GTAAAAAGTTGGTCCGTTTTCAAGTCACGTTTTGGAATTTGACAAAGAAAATCAAACGCCGACCGAGAACCATCTCCAGACTTTAATCTGTTTTCACTCACTTCCACCGGGAAAGTTTTGAAGGAAACCTGTTAGAAACTCCAGTTTTACTCAAGGCTTATTTTAATTTTTGTTTTCGACACAACCAAATGATGATTGACAGAATTCAAGCTGTATTTATCCGTAGCCTACCGTTTTCCATTCCACTTCAGTCATTTATTTCAGGTAAGTACCGTCCCTGTCGAGTCGGTGTCTGGCTGCTACCGCATTAAACATTTACGTAATAGGTACACAGAAATTCTGTCTCAGCCATCTTAAAATAGATAGATCTAGGGGTCCCTTTTGTGTTTCTGCGAATTCAATTCCTTCTACAAGCACAGATATCGAGACTAAACAAGTATAAGGCGGAGTAGGAATAAAAAGTTTGTAGCTTATTACGTATATTTTGTCCGTTCTCGCTATGCAAATGGGTTCAAGAGAACAGTAAAAGAACCTCTAACCTTAATGTTCTTTTGCTTGGAAAAATGCGTAATCCAAGGGCGAATCTCCAAGAAAAAGTTTCTTTATCACTTCTACGAATAAACACAAAATTTTCGGTTCAACAAACTAGTGTAACTGACGTCTATCAAAACAAAATAATTAATCTACCCTAAAATAATAATCCCTTAATCGGGGTTTATAAAGAGCATCGTAGTTAATTACATAAAGTGCTAAGTAACGTATAACTAATTTGCTGCAGAGATTTATTCGTGGGTACGTGGTAGCAATAGTTTAATTAAGTTGGCAACACCGGCCGCATGTCAGATAATAATTAGCGAGCACCGGGTGGCTCACTCCTACTTGAATATCAAGTTTTGCGCTATGTGAATAGGATCATACTTGTGCCAGTTGTAATTAGCTGTGAGCAAGCTTCGGGGCGTATTTGAAATCCCGTTTGAACTGGAAAATTTGGTACGAATGGTATGTTTTTGCAGTTAACATTCCTACTAATATTATAATGCGAAACTTTGTGAGGATGAATGGATGGATGTTTGTTACTCTTTCACGCTTAAACGGCTGAACGGAACTCGATAAAATTTAGCACTGAGATAGATTGTAGTGTGAATTAACACAAAGGATATTTTTTATCCCGGAAAAATGTACAGTTCCCGTGGGATAATATAATCAAATTAGGTGCGGAAGAAGTCGCGGGCAGAGCTGCTTTAGTAAATAAACATTCTTTTAAATCTTGTTAACGAATGTTTCTATTCAAGGAAAAGTGATAAAATATTTTCCCGTGATTATTACAAGATACACAATTAAGTGGGTATGCCTATTGTACCAACCGGCCCCCTCTTTATGTTATTATTGTCCATAAATATTCATTCGGAAAATTCTTAGTAGATCAGTACAGCGGAACAAAGATTAATGAAGTTTGCCAGTTGATAAAGTTCTGGAATAATCTGGGCTGGAATATTTTACTCTAGGCAAAAGTCTGAATCTATTTATATTATAGGCAAAGCAGAGATTCTCGTAATACTCTAGAATAGAAGGGGACTGGGTGTAAATTGTGGAGATATCGTTTTAGTTGGTCGCGTTTAGTTTGGGTTTCGGTGTTCTTAACATTACTTATCTGGGGGCAGATAAAATACATTTTAGGAACGACTGCTATCTAGTCCACGTCTCAATCTGTTAAATTTTTTTATTTTACTTACAATTATGACAAGATTTTGACATTGAGTTGGGATTGCGACTAGTTAGGACGTCTTTAGTTACGAAAATTGGCTTTTTGGTGTCGAGAATGCACGTAGAGATACTGGTAAAGCATTTCTTCTATTCCGAACTTATGGAAGGAAACCGGATACTTGGAGGGTAATTATTGTCAAGGATATTAAGAAGAGACACAGAAGACATGCGACCTTGAGCCTTCGGCACCTCGTTGAATGCTCAGCCATGATCTGTAAGATATTATCGTTTTCAAAGCAAAAACGTTTGACAATCGAGTAAACCTGTTATCGCTCTTTTCCAACAATAGGAAAGAAGATCTGCAGATATATTCCCTGCTGTCATTTATTTATACCAATGTCAACTGTATACAGGGACAAGACTAGGCTAAGAATTTCCAATATTGTGCCACAAGCCGATCGTAAACCCGACAATTTATGCAACCGAACGTAATGTACAGATATACGTAGCAGTGTCAGGGTTAAAACCGCTTTGTCACCGGTACCGAGCTCCAGATATTGTACTGTGGAGTACAAACATGCTACGGTGCTAGCAGACGCGTTGACGGTAAACTTGTACATACACATACAGGGTGGAAATTTATTATCCTACCTGGAGGGAAAGTAGTCTAAATACTTAAGTAAGCACATTTTACCCAAAGGAAACATTCCTTTATTTTTAAAAAGAAACAAATCTGCATTTAAATAATTTTGAAAATACGCTTGCCACTCCCGGGAATCGAACCGACTAAAATCGGAAAAAATAGCATCCTGTATTTTTATGGCACTAATCGATAGGGTCAATCATAAGGATCAAATCTCTGCAAACATGGTAAGCTAAATTAAACAAAAACCATGAAATTTCAATTTAAACTTATTTTATACGGACGAAAAAAATGAGTAAGTACATTAACTAATTGCATGCTCGACATGACGTTCATTTTCTTCGATGCACAAATTCAGTATTTTAAGGAATTCATTTTGAATAACTTTTAGTAGGGTGTTTTGGTGAATATTGAAAATTGCATTACGCTACCAAAAGTTACTCAAAATGATATTTTTTAAGGCATAAATTGGTGCATCCAAGAAAATGAAGCTCATTTCCAGCAAGGACTTAGTTTACTCGTTTTTATCGTCCGAATAAAATAAGTTTACATTAAAATTGCATGTTTTTCTTAATTTTAATTTACCATGTTTGCAGAGATTTGATCCTTATGATTGACCCTATCGATTGATGCCATAAAAGTACAGGATGCTATTTTTTCGAATTTTAGTCGGTTCGATTCCTGGGTGTAGCAAGCGTATTTTCAAAATTATTTAAATGCAGTTTCGTTTCTTTTTTAAAATAAAGGTATGTTTCCTTTGAGTAAATTTTGCTAACTTAAGTATTTAGAGTACTTTCCCTCCAGGTAGGATAATAAATTTCCACCCTGTATATGTGCATTGTCTCAGGTAATTGTGAATATACATTTTATACATGGAATATGTACACTGATGTAGATAAGTGACATAGATTTCTAAGAGGAAATACATACGAGAGTATGTATGGAGATATAGTTGAGAGACGTCTTTGACAGAATTTGTAATATGCATAGTGATAATTTTAGTTCTATGGCGGAAATAATATTAAGAAGTATTAATTGAACTGTTTCTGTAGTCACTTATTATTCGTAGAATGGTGGTATAGATACCTATCTATATCGCCATTCTACAGAAACAACAGTTAAAGATTAACATCATTTAGGTAGTTGCAATCTGTTTGATGTACATCTAAAGTGACTTGCGAAACGGATACTGTTATAATGTACTTTTATAATTCTTTAACCTAAAACTGAATAACCCTCCTATAGAGGAAATACACGAGGAGCTCAGAGGGCATAAGTTGCTCACATTGCATAGCAATGCTGATTATTTTGCCCGCGAATCTTATAATTATTTATAAGTTTTTATGTCATAAATAAATCATTGACCTGTTTTTTTCTCACTACCAATCACCACAGTAAATAGCCCGACTATTTACTGGGCACCCGATTATTTACTGTGGTATATACTCGGGTACCTATTTTAAGAGTCTGCCACGATACTTTATCGAGCTTGACCCACATTTATAAGACACCGGTGAGGCACGTCCGCAGCAGGACGAGTGGCGCGCCGCCCGAAACATGGCACTTTTGTGAACCCATGTATTATGCATGCCTGGTTCCTTATCACCTAGGAAACTTCCAAAGAGGAATGGTATGTTGCCGCCAAGACTTTATCTGCACAGTGGAATCTCCACTCATTTATACACTACTAGCTTTTGCCCGCGACTTCGTCCGCATGGATTAATAGTTCCCGTTCCCGGGGGATGAAAACTATCCTATGTCCTTTCTCAGGTCCCAGACTATATCTGTACCAAATTTCATTGAAATCGGTTCAGTGGTTTAGGCGTGAAGAAGAGACAGACAGACAGACGGACAGACAGACAGAGTTACTTTCGCATTTATAATATTAGTAAGGATTTCTCATTATCTTATTGTAATAGTTAGTGAGTTACTGGTCAAATGACCTAATTAACCACCGACTCAAAAAGGTGTGTATAACTTTGATGTGTCTGTGTCTGTCTGTGGCACAGTAGATCTTAAACGGATGAACCGATTTGAATGCGGTTTTTTTTATTTGAAAGCAGGTTTTCTAGCGATGGTTCTAAGATATGTTTTATCAAAATGTGATGTCTAAATTAATACCCTACTTACATATTAAAATACAAAATCTCTTACTAGATTTAAAATTAGTCTACATTTGAAAATTAGGATATTTAAAAATGACTAGTGACCCAATCCAATCTACAAATGTCATAAATTATTTCCAGACAGTCCTGTAACGTTTGTAGGGATCGCGCTGTCGATACATTCCCCTTAAGACAACATTTACACGTGGAAAGTAGGTCTTCTTATATTAGCCGATAATTACAGTCATCCAAGCAATTTTCTACGAAAGGGAAACTTATCAAGAAAAAGATAACAATATCTTTTCCACGTGGAAAAACAAACCACGAATTCATGGACTAATTGATGTGATTAAAGATTTATAGGAAGAGGGGAACCTAGCATTCTCGGGAGGTTTAGAAACTAGGCAAAGAGTAATTGTTAGGTAGATTCAACCACACGTATAAAGTTAAAAATTTGTATCTATTTTTTCTATTTCAAACAAAAACCTTACCCTACACTAGGAATTTCTCTTGTATCGTGAGTGTGTTTACAATCACAGGTGTGCAACTCACATACCTACACAAACAGCCAGACAACCACTACCCGTAGGCCAAACAGATGTTTGTACCGCGCGGGACTCGTTCCCGCGACATGCAGCGCAGCAGCTAATCACTCGGCCACTGAGCCAACCGTGACGTCAACGACAGTTTGACTTGGATAGTTCCTTGATTGCGTAGAAGTAGAGGTAGCTCTAGCAGTTCAAGTTTCCATACTCGTACAAAGCTTGGAATAGAGTAATTGCGAGCACATTCAACCTCACGTTCATTGTAACAGTTTGTATTGGACAGCTCCTGTACTACGTAACGGTGGCTTTCGTAGTCCAAACGTGACAATTGACGTGTATTGTATTAGGTACTAAGATAGTGCTAACATTTCTAGAATACTTTCACTTCTATTTTGTTCTCTGCGTCTGTAAGAGTTTTACAAGATATTATGCTTATTTTAAAATATTTTCAACTTTATGCTGTCTGACCATTAATTCACTGGTTGATGGCAATAGGCTTGGCCCCTATTACATAGGACCTAAACTGTGGGTGTACATCGGTACACCTCTGCCTAACTCTTCGGAGAATACACTAGACGTGATTGTATGTTGGTTTTTTAATAGGTGTTTATATGTTGTGTTTAATTGTTATTTTGAACAATTTTTATAATGGGACCAAATCTAAAATATGAAAAAGAACAGCTGTTTCAAAATAGGTATATGGAACAGTTAATTTATTTTTCATATTTCAGGGTTCAGACTGTATAAACATAAAACTTTATGTTTTTGGAATTATTTAAACTATGTAGTTATGCTATTACAGTTTAAACATAACCAAGCTCAATGTAATTAAATCGATAGTCAAAGGTTCAAGTTCACAACAATTACATTTGATTCAGTATTTTGTTTGCTCCAAAAGTAATTCAAATACAAAACTCATTTAGATTATCGTCATGTTGCTAAAAATAGAAGTCGCAAAAGGGTAATAAAGGCTTCAGGGACATTCGGTTGACGAGGCGTATTCCTATTTTGAGCATGTGCTTTATGACCTGCCTTTCGTCTCTCGAGGGACTCAACTTTTGTGCTTCGATATTACCAAAGCCGAAGTTGATATTGATGATATTGATTCTATCAATTCGCTAATAGAATTAATGGAGCTTCACGAAAGCTATGACGGGACTGGTCTTTACTGTGTATTTGTTTGTTTTCCATTGATTTTCTTTGTTACTATTTGTTTACCTTCTTGCTATTCGTTTCTTATTATTTTCTTAGTTTAGTTTTTTAGTCGTGGGGAATTTTGCTGAAGTGATAATATAGTAAACATATTTATTAATGTTAATATTATTAGGTAGGCATAAAATAACTATTTTATAAGAGTACAAAATAGTCGAATTCTGCTATTATATTTGCGAAAGTTTGTGAGGATTGATCGATGAATAGTAGCAGGATGTTTGTTACTCTTTCACGCTTAGGGTGGAGCCAGACGAGCGTAATTTTTTGCGTTGTGAGTCGCGTAATTTCTGTCGCCTAATTTCTGCTACATTCGGTTTCATACAAAACTCCTGTTTCGTTCACACGACGACTCAAAATGAGTTGTCAGTTTCAGTAGAAAGTAAATTACGTGTAATTATCTGAAAGGCACACATCTGTATGCGTGCCAAATTTCAGGTAATTAAACATGTTTTTATGTTTATACACATTTGCCATCTCATTTTTGCGATTCCGTAAGACAAAAGGTATGACATCTTTGGCACAGACAAATTCGTAGACGAAAAAAAGCAAAAGCAAGAAAATACAAAGAAAAAGAAGAAAGCAATATTTAAAAACAATTATTTACTAGCAAATAATAAAAAAATCTAACACCATAATATAAAACATTTTACTTAAAATTCTTTTACCCGAGAACATTCTATTTACATACGTAACTCCATCAGATAAACCGTGCCAGTACGTTGCACAGCCACTGGAGCGAGTTAGTCATACGAGTACAAGGCTCCAGTGGAGACAAGTTGAGTGCCACTAAATGGATTAATCCATCACTAGCTCATACTTTATGAATGCACTGTCAAGTGGGAAAGTAATTTGCTATAGACTAGCTGTGGACGTGGTTGTACTCGGATTTTATTATTATTTTTGTGTATTCTGCTACAGACTTTGAATTAGGTGCAGTAACATATTTTTCAGATCGAATTTCGGTCACGATTTCATTAACGATCAAAGCTAATAGGGCAAGAACGTAGGAGATAGTATAGTGCACAGGTGTGTGCGCAAATCAGATGCACTGTTTTTCCCCTCAATCACATAGTCCGATGGACCGGCCATTCCCACACGATCAGGGAGAGATCATGAGCAGGATCAACTACTTTACGTGTTTTCAAAGGCTCAGGGGTGTCACGCAACCAACTTCCAAACTGCTGCCAAATTCCTTATGGAATAACCCAGTAATACTTTGCGTGACCAGGGAATCGATCCCAGAACCACATGCTGAGCATTTGGGCTTACTATCACGAGACCAACGAGGTAGTAACTCAATTCGATGCATGTAAATGTAGCCAGCAGTGTTATCAACTTGCCAGTGTTGCGGAATTTGTTCGGAAGAGTCACCGCGGCGAATACCAAGGGCATTTAGGAGGAACACGGATGGGTTTGGTCAGTAAGAGTCTGACACTCTATTCCACTCCGCCGAGAGTGGAAGAAGTTATTTAATGATTTACCATCCTTAAAAAAGGGGTTATCAACTTGGTGACTAGATTTTATCACGGCAGTTCTATATAATTTATTTATTTCATAAAATAACTTAGCTTATGTAAAATCGACACTGCTTCACTTGTTACAAATTACCAATTCTGTACCCATTTGGCTGAACCCTATCTCTTAAGATACAGGCTAGACCTAGTTATAGGGATAGAGTCTATATAATTGCGCTTATAGGATGACAAATGTTAAATGTATATATTATTATGTACAATATATATATACATTGCAAAGTGTTCATGTTCTCATAAAATATATATTTTTATTATAATATAGTTCAAACCGATATGATAAGAAAAGGGAGATAAAACCCTATGTGTGCTTTTATAACAAATTTCATACAAATCCATCCTGCCGTTACCTTATGATTTGATAATAAACAACAAAGCCAATCCTATAATGTAGATAAAGTGCATACCCATCAAAATACGTTAAGCTGTTTTGTATATACTAACAACCAACACGCCTGTATTCCTCGAAGGGTTAGGCACAGTTCGCCGGTATGTTTAGTTTCCATGTAATAGGAGGCGAGCCTACCGAGTTGCTATTGAGAATTTCATAGAAAAACCCAATAACACTTTGCTCGACTTGGAAATCGAACCCAAGACCTCTAGCGTAGCAGTTGCGCTTAGACACACTAGGCTAAAGAGGCGTAACGACTCTGGAAGCCTCATGACGAGTTTGTAACGAGGCTATTTTGCATATGTAACGAACATTCTTACTTTCACATCCTTACATGAAAGAAAATGTTACCTCTTTGTCTGGCTATCTCTTAGAGCACTTAGTAGGTTCTTGATAGCTCTCAATTTGGCTATGTTTTTTATTCATAGACAAGTTCTCGGCTTTCGTACTATATCCTTATTCCGGATTCGTAACATGTCAGAATTTTTTATTAAAAATTTAAGCAATATTTCTTTTTTATAAAGTACTTTATTTAACTTCACGTGGCTACCTATTGTGCCTAGATATTATAAAAACAAAAAAGACTTGAACTCGACTTGAAAAGAAGAAATTAAATTCCCTATAAAATACAGATCAAAGTACATAAGTACTGTACATACATAAATTTGTTTCTGGGGGAGCGGAGAGGTTTGGTTTCTGCACTTATTTTTTTAAATATTGAATTATAGTGTATGAGCTATGGCGGCCATTACACCAGCCAGTACATACCTATATCTCAAACATACATACATATTTTCACACCTTTTTCCCCATAGTTGTAGGCAGACACCACAGAAAGCCACCTGATATGATCTTTACATAATCCTTTCGTGTCCTCCACATTCATACATTTGGTCATACAAGCACGCCGCTGACGAGAACTGCGCACCTGACCTTTCTGAAGAACCTCACCAATAAGGTCGTCCACTCACATTTGCTGTGATCGGGTACTTAGAAGCAAATTCGGCCTGGCCAGTCATATCAGGGTACACGCAAGGACATAGCTTCAAAGACTCGCCGTTACCGAAATTGGTAAGTATGTAGTTCTTACTTGACATTGGACCAATGTTCACGAGCCATAGAGGTCGTCATTCAAGTTAGCATATATCTCATTCTAAAATATATATAACTCAAAGGTGACTGACTGACTGACTGATATAGTGATCTATCAACGCACAGCCCAAACCACTGGACGGATCGGGTTGAAATTTGGCATGCGGGTAGATGTTATGACGTAGGCATCCGCTAAGAAAGGATTTTAATCAATGCTACCAGCAAGAGGATAAAATAGGGGATGAAAGTTTGTATGAAACTTTGTCAATTTTAAACCGATCGGGCTGAGACTTTGCATGCATAAAGCTACTATGACGTAGGCATCTCTTACGAAAGGAATGTGATAAATTCCACCCCTAAAGGGATAAAATAGGGGATGAAAGATAATACTTGTTAACGCGAGTGAAGCCGCGGGCAAAAGCTAGTTCTTAATAAAGTCCCTATTTCATTCAAGGATAAGCTACTCCAAGTAGCTACCTCAAATTATTTTTAGGTTCTACTTGTCGAAATAAAAAAAGAATTTCCAAGCAGGTACAAAAAAAGGTTAAGCACTTGTTTATGAGTTTCCCAGAAGTATATTTTCGTCTAAACGAAGTGTTGTAGATTAAAGGCGGTACGTTTCTGCTTCCACCGACATTAGGCGCCGTTGTGCTTGGCCATAGCTCGTGAACACGCGAACTTTACAGGTACCTACTAAGGGAGGGTACACACTGGAGACATTCGTTATTCTTGGACACGTTTCAGAAGGAGTATTACTCACGTATAAATCAAAAACTAGGTATAAGTTGGTTTTTCACAAAAAGCTACAATTCCAGAGGGTGGGTAAAAGTTGTATTGTTGTACAAAATAAGTTTTTATTTTAACCGACTTCACAAAGGAGGAGTTTTCAATACGTCGGGATTTTTTTTCATGATAAGTATCGTGGGTATGATTATACGATGTAACAGATTAATTATGCATCACTCAGAAACAGAATCATAACAATATACCAGTCTATATTATTGTCTTAATGTATCAAAGGCCTCTTTCTCGTAACAAGAAGGCATGAGAATTAATCACCACGCTTGTTCAAGGTAGATTGGTGATTTCCAACTTATAATTATTGATAAGTCCAGGTCCTCACGATGTTTTCCTTAATCGATGTCAGTAATGTCCAAGATAAACATAGAAAATACACTTGAATTATTAAAGTTACATTAGTACTTGTCCGGTATCGAACCTGTAACCCCATGTATGAGACGAGGACGCTTTAACCTATTGCTATGTCTATCACGACACAGAATCATAATTTTGGTAATTGTTATTGTTGTGGGTACCTATATATGTACACATATGGGTACACTATTACTTACTTACACTATACCATTTCACAGATTACATATCTTGGTAATGGAATATAATATCCCAAAAGGCGTTCATATTTCTATTAGATTAACAACAGATTGTAGTGTCGGCCATTATGCGTGTTTGCCTCTTTGTCTCCTTTCCACAACACTACACAACTATAATAGTTTCAAAGTTACAAGGAAGCCTTTCAAACTATCTTTGTACTTCGGAAGTATCGCCGTCTATTGTGTGTCTACAATACGGCGTATCAGATTTCTGACGAAGCGAAATCAGTACGTCGATTCTGTGAAATTCAGACATGAATTCGCATCTCACGTCGCTATTCACCCTCACTTCGCTTAAGGTTCAAAATGACATTGATTTATTTGACACTTTGAAGTGCGAAGTGAGCGTCGAAGTGCCGGTGAAATAGAATGCCACTTCTTACGTGATCTCATACTTTATCTGTTAAAATTTCCCCGTCAATTTACTTCAACTCCCTGACACGGTCGCAAGAGTGGCGCTAGTGTAAATTCGAATTATCAACCGAGTTTTTAGAATGCCAATCAAGAAAGTCACAGCGGATTCAGATTCGAAGTTTAGAACGAGGTCTTACAGAATCACACAGCAGAGTCAGGAACAACCGTATCGGTTATTCTTACCGCACCAACAGCTGCTTTTTTAGCGGTGGGTATATAGGGAGCTGTCTTATTTGTGTCTTGAATTGTGTCTTGATGACAATAAGCTACCCTACATCAAGTTATATAAGACTTAAAGACATAGGTCTGTGTACTTGCTTACTAAGCTGCTCACAAAAGGCCTGAAAATGAAGTAGTCTTCCTTTTGTAGCCAAGCCTTATCTTGGCTGACTGACTATAAGCCTTGTCTTGCCTGTATTACAAATCCACGCAACATTCCACAGACAAGGTCAAATTCTGTATCGCTAGCCTAGTAGTCCCAAGCGTGATTGCTACGCTAGAGGTCTTGGGTTCGATTGTCATGTCGAGCAAAGTGTTATGGTTCTCTGTTTTGTTTTGTGTTTAGTTTTAGTCGCTAGGAATTCAAGGGTTTATTTTCATTTGAATGACACTGTGGTGTTGTACATTTGGTACACCTCTGTCTTACCCTTCGGGGAATGCAGACATGATGGTATGATGGTATTTCCAAGAAAATTGACCCTCTAATTCCTCTTACTTTGTACTTTGTAGCACTGAGTGTGTTTGTTACTTATTTTGTGTTTTTTTATGTACATTATTTTCTCGGGGAAAAAAATAAGACATCAAACAGCAAGGCAGTAAAAGTTTCTGCAGTGTGCGCACTTCGCAGTAGGCATTTCAGTTCGTAAGCAGCGCCAGTAAGCTTACGTGTAGATATGCTAATCTTGACGCTGGCACAGCGGAGACATCTCCGGCAAAAATGTGAACATTACCTCTCTTTATACGGGGTAACGGCCTTATCTTAAGAATATACGGAAGAATAAAATTTTCCCAACGATATCTATTTGAAAACGGCTAAATAGAAATGGTACTTTGCTTTATTTGGAAATGAATTAGAAGTGTGAAGTGAACGGTAAAATAAATTCTTGGAATTGTATAAATTGTTTGTATATTTTGGTTGATTTTGTAATGTAAGTAGGTAATCTAATTTAATAAATGGTCTAATTTAAAGTTTTGTTAATCGCTTTTTAGTGGACGTTTTAGTTTTCTGAGTTATCAATTTCAATTCATTTATTGCATCAAATATGGTGGGTAAATAAAGTTCTTATTATTGCATCAGATATGGTATGTATCATACTTAAATTTTAAGTAACACGCATTTGGTCAATACTGAGCATGCAATACAGTACAAGTTTAACACTTAAGATATAAACTACGAGACAACTACATTTGTCAATTTATGTATGTTAAATTTATCTGTGATCTAATGTTTAAAATTTAAATTTAACTTTTGAAGAACTTATCTCATATCTTCAAGTAATAATAAATATCTGATATCCACTAACTTGAAGTCTGAAAAGGTAAATACTTTAGTCAAAGCACTTAAAGAATCCGATTAAGTCTAACCCGATTACTGACACTTTTAACTTTTAGTACAAAGCCTTGCCAACAACTTTTTGTTTACCTTAACTTGACAAAATGAATATGAGTTTACAAGAAACGGAGACAATTCACAAACAATTTGGATATTTTCGCGAAACTTCAAGAATGCCTCGCAATAATTATCAAATTCTTCATAAATTATAGGAGCAAGTTAGAGTTATGTGATATTGTTGAATTTATTTCCATATTCTATAACTTTTCAGAAGATATTAATTTTAGATCATTTCGTATTTCCTTTGATATGTGCTCAATAAAGATATTTGATCTATAATTAGCTGTGCTCTATTCTGACTGTATTATATTAGCATTAATTGATACGAAAGAAGTCAAGTCAAAAGAAAGTCATAGTATGTTTGTATGAAAATTGTAATCTACTGAAAGTTATTTTCTTTAACATAAATCAAAACTTGACAATAAAGACAGGCTGGAGACAGTTAGTTTTTGGTATGTTCTTGTATGTCCGGTGACGGCCCAGTCACCGCTACCTATAGACATTTGCAATACCAGAGGCCTTGCAAATGCGTTGTCATCGTGTCGTTGGCAGAAATAGGTAGGCCTTAAGTTAGGGTAAGGGTTAAGCCTTCCCCAAACAAGCTCATTCACAAAGAGTTCTACTACTACTTTATTCTGAAACCACTTACTTTTCATCGAAACTGCCTTCAATTTCCCTATTTCAAAAGTACCATATACCCCCATTCAAAGTACCCCAACCGTAACCTTTTTCATTGAAGTCTTATACCTATGAGTTACACGCGCCACCAGTTCTTGTACAAGTCAGCTTAAATTTGGCAATTATAAATTTAAGTATCCACTCCATTCGCTGCGAGTGGCCCAGCATTCATGATCTGAATATTTTACCTCTTTTAATTGGACGGGTGAATACGGGCTACTATGGAGGAATTTAGTATCTCGAACTCTCGCATTTTGTGACATAAAATGGTAATATTTTTTGGGAAGAATATCTACCGTCGGGTCTCAATTACAAAACGCATTAAAAGATATACTTTGGTTTGGCGTTATTTGTAATCATAATGGTCCAAAATACCAGTGTAGACTTACGCCATTTTAGCATGATAGAGTCACAAGCATAAACATTTATACACTTAGCAACATTTGAAAGTAATTTCCTCCTAAAGGATTGATTAAAATGAAAAAATGTTACGAATAAAATATTCTAGTTTCCATACTACTATGCAATAGGTTTTATCTCAAAAACGCAACCGTTCAGTAGATTTTGTCCAGTGTATACATGTTTATGCTCGTGACTGTACCGGGCCTCAGCCCATAATAATATAACAGCAATCATCAATAGCAATCGAGAACCTATATGTATACCAACCGCAGCGGCGGTTAAGGCATTACTTTTTCATTGTAACATTTCCCGGTTGAGTGTTTATTAGTTACCTAATGTAGAAAGGTCACAGAATATAGAATTACGGAATGCCATTTCTGCTGAAACTCTCATGATTAAATCTTGAACTGATTTCCCCCTTGCTTTGGCCAAATTGTCGTTACAATCCTCTAGTGCAGGAAAGCATACATTGCTACTGATATCAGTCTAAAAAACAAAAGTTAGACGAAGAAAAAGCACAATTTAAAACCTAGTACTTGTACCTATTACGGACGCAAATCAGCGTTCTACTGCGTTCCGGTTTGAAGCGTAGGTATGGGTGCTGGTGTAATTACAGGCACGTAAGAAGTCTTAGCTTTGTTTGTAAGATAGCAACGTATTTGCGAGGCGTCACGTATTTCAGATGTCCTTACATAGAGGTGCCTTGTTAATATTGGCAGAAAAACGTCGTATAATTAGGTATTACCAAAAAATAGCAATATGTTACTTACCTATACATATTATTATGTTTTGCTAAAAATGTCATAACATGCGAAGGTGCATTTTTTTTTCTATCTACTTTTTTTGTAGAAATTCCGTAAGCCATCCAATGACATTCCAAAAAACCTAGTACAGCAAAATGAGCCTTATAAAAAGCTAGTAAAACATCGTTTACCATCTCACATAGTTCACACAGTGAAGAGTCTCCCTTACCCAAAATGTAAGAATAAATAAATTCCGCCTAATTAGCCCGTAAATTACACGTAGGTAATATAAGAAAAAGGTTAGGATATACCGACCTTCATGGTAATAGGTCGCGTGGGAATCTGCCGAGCTCCCCACATGCCCCTGAGTAATAAGGGGCAATAATAATAAATGGTGGAGAACTTGGAAACCTTTGGGAATGTTTATAGGTCATCGGAGTAATGTTATTGATTCCCTAGTGTAGGCAGAAGTATAAGCAAGCACGTTTCAGGAATGCTGATGGGAATGCACGGAATAGACTGCCTCGTTACCCTAGTGGTCCTAAGCGCGACTGCTACGTTAGAGGTCTTGGATACATTCCCAGGTCGAGCAAAGTGTTATTGGGTTTTTCTATGAAATTCTGAATAGCAGCCCGGAGTTAGCGCTCACTATTACATGGGACCGAAATATACCGGCAGACTGTGGGTGTACATTAGTACACCTCTGCCTAACCCTTCGGGGAATGCAGGCGTAATGGTAAGTCAATGCAATCAGTTGCGAGTTTTCCTCGCGACTGATTGCATTTGATTTTATAAGAATTTTACAAAAAATCTCAGGCTAAGAGGTACTGTTGTCGATGTAATGCAACTGGGTGTTATTACTGGTCAGGCAACGTTTGGTTGTTCTGTTAGTAAAAGCGTTTGCTCCGTGACTGTACCTTAGTTTCTTATCTTTCTTTCTTATATAAATTATACAGGCTGATTGTTAATTGACGACGCTCTTTTCGTGGGGTAAAAGTGCCCATGCTTGGAACAATTTCTATTGAGAGACTAAACTAAAAATATCTGCTATTCCATACAGTTTGATTATGTTGCAGTGTCATTCTGTAAACAAGAGCTGTTTTTTTAATATTTCGGAATTGGTCCCAAAGGAAGTGATGTTCCTATTCATGAATACTTTCGTCCCCCGAGAGGTGCGCAGTTAATTAGAAGTCAGCCTGTACAAGGGCAAAACACACACCATTTTGTTATCTATTTGTAAAATAAAGTTCGCTAATTGGGCAGTCAATGAAACTACTTTAACAGTTAGTTTCCAAATAGGACATAGGTAGTCGAACATGGGTCTCATAACCAACATACAGGTTGTTTGGCAGAATGTTGAACATACGAAAATGGTAGATAGGGGTTATCTGCTACTTACTCAGCCCTAATTTATTTGGCCCTGACCAAATGGATATATTTAAAAAAAAAAATAGCTTTCTTCTAATTTCATCACTGTCTTAACTTTAAAGTGTAATATTTGTTAAAAAAAAACACTTTTTCGTACGTTCAACGTTCTGCCAAACACCCTACATATTATTATGACGTCACTGATGACACCTATTCAGACTTCATTGAGTGAATGCCAATGACATTAGGAACACATGTGCAGTTCTGCGAACCCCCTCGGTAACTAACCGCTATTGTTATACTGAATATTACGTTTGACGAATATAGATGAGGCTTGCAAGATTCACGATACGTTTCCTAACTCTCAGCTTACCCAGTTTTGTGTGCTATGTTATAGAGCAGGGGTTCCCAACCTTTTCAGTCCGCGACGCACTTACAAATTTAGGGGGGGAGTGGTTGTCGCTGACTAAAATCAACCAAACAACTCGTACCTCTCTTCTATAATCCTACCTACCTACCTACCTGTTAAAACAATTATATGTCTTAATAAAAAAAAAAAAAAAAATTAATAGCATGCATTTTAATATATTATTAATTTATAATTTCAAAAGAATATTGTTCGTTGAATGTTTTAAAGAATACCGGCGAGCTGTGGGTGTCCATTGGTGCACCTTTGCCTGACCCTTCGGGGAATACAGGCGTGATGGCATATATATGTTTTGGGACCGCTTGCGGCGCCCCACGTACTCTCTGCGGCGCCAGT
The DNA here is from genome assembly GCA_932526535.1 of Caradrina clavipalpis. Lineage (NCBI taxonomy): Eukaryota > Metazoa > Arthropoda > Insecta > Lepidoptera > Noctuidae > Caradrina > Caradrina clavipalpis. The sequence goes on from OW052108.1 coordinate 7,471,483, forward strand.
TTGGGAAGCTCTGTTATAGAGGCAAAGCCGAGATAACGTGTTACTTTCGTCTCATTTTATGTTTTTCAATTTCAGAATATATTATTTCGTGGTATTTGGTGTGATAATGTTATAGGTACGTTTTACGATTATGGTGGAAGTTTTGTAGCATATGAATACGTCGTAAAGGATCTGTTTTTGGGTCTCGAATGTCGAATGAAGCTAGGAAATAAGAAAATGTAGGAGCGTTCGTAGCGTTAGCAGCGTAGCAGCGTAGAAGGGCCGCGTAGCAGCTACGATGACGTAGACATATGGCGTAGCTTGGCGTAGCTGTGTGTGAGGACAAACTAACCTAATTTTGTGAGTTGTAAGTGGGCGTGGCTGCTACGCTAGAGGTCGTCTGTTCGCATCCCAGGTTGAGCAAAGAGTTAGCAGTTTAGTTTGGATTTGTGCCCATTTAATGGCAATAAGCTTGCCATTACATGGAACCTAAAAACATACCAGTGAGCTGTGGGTGTACTTTGGTACACCTCTGCCTTCTGCCCTACCCTACGGGGAATACAGGCGTGATGGTATGTGTAAGTGGGTGTAATTTACGCTGCATTCCTTTTAATACAAAAATCCTGTTCGTGCTACACCGCAGACGCAAAATGAGTTGTCACTTAAAGTTAAATAAAAGTTTCGTTCGTCTAGTCTCGATTCCTACATTTAAAGGTATTATGTACTGTAATTACTTTTAAATCACATGAAAATCTGCGAAGCTTAAATAATATTTTGCGAGCTCTATTTTATTAATATCAAAGTCGTATGATCTCCAAGAGTTATGACAAAGCTATTAAACCTTTACAACCCTCATCACTTATCTACGTAATTTTATCAATAAACAAAAGACGCCTACTCGAAACTACTAAACAATAGGATCACCTGTATAGGCAGAACCCATTCGATCTAAATTAGTAAGATAAGCGACTAAACCTCGCTTGGTTTATTCATGAATTGTGTATGTCATCCATTACTCCCCATGTACAGTCAACAAAGCTATTTGGTATACAGGCAGCTTATTTGCGTTACTTTTAAACAATTATGTTGTGAGTGTGCTGAGCATTTAATTATTTTATATAAGTCTCTTAAATGTGTCATAATGTAATGTAATTCTCCAGACCGATTCCGGCCACGGCGGCTAATCTTAATGCAGACTAGCCACGTTCGCAGGAGATAGTATAGTGCACAAGTGTGTGCGCAAACACAGGTGCACTCCCTCTTCCTTAACTCTCATAGCCCGATGGAACGGCAATCCGACACGACCGGAGAGAGATCAGGCGCAGGACCAACGGCTTTACGTGCTTTCCGAGGCACGGGGGTGTCACACCACCAACTTCTAAATTTCGGGCTGCTATTGAGAAATTCCTAATGGAAAAATCCAATAACACTTTTTGGCCGACCTGGGAATCGAACCCGGGTCCCCTTGCTCAGCAGTAGCGCTTGCGACCACGAGACCAACCGGGCAGTTAAAGCTTAAATATGTCATAAGCTTAAAAAGAAATAACGCGTACAATAAAAAAAAAATATTGGCAGTGTAGTAGAAGATGAATAATTTTGCCCGTATACCAAATAGCTTTGTTAACTGTACCTCCAGTTTCGGATAATTACAATGAAACTGCCCAATAACGGGTCCTTTAACCCTCTCAAGTGCGCTTGATACAGGGTTTTATCAAAACGGTATCTCATTGAGGCAGGTCGTTTGGACCCGCGTCGGAAATTACGTCGTAGACGAGCCGAGCCAACTCCGAGATCGCGATGTGGCCTGTAAGGACGAAAAATGGTGCTCGCTTTTTAGGGTTAACTCGTGTTCCGTACTAAAATCTGTTACTGGGTGGTAGTCCTTTTAAATATTACTAACGGTAAACGTGTTGCTTGAAGATTTGATGATATAAATATTTTCTTGTTTACTGTCTCTAGTGCTTGGATTGGATAGAAAATTTTACACTATTGATATATTATAAACACAAAGATTTGTAAAGATGGATGATCCACACATTCTTACAAATCTTGATGCACTCATTTTCGTACAAATCTTCGCGTTTCGCGATAGATGTAGAATGGGTGTTTGTTACTATTTTACGTTTAAATGGCAGTACGGAATTGGCTGAAACTTGGCACACATAATATCGTGATCTAGCTTAATACAAAGGAAAAGTTTTATCCCATTTTCGTGTTCCCGTGTGATAATTTTGGACTTTGGCTTAACTCTGAAGTTTACGCATAACGAAGTAAAAAGGTCTGGGGGAACTGCCTCGTTGGCCTGGTGGTCCTGAGCGCGACTGCTACGCTAGAGGTCCTGGGTTCGATTCCCAGGTCGAGCAAAAAGTGTTATTGAGGTTTTCTACGAAATTCTCAGTAGCAGCTCGGTTTTTGGATTTCTGCCCGGTTAATGGCAATAGGCTTGCCCCCTATTACATGGGACCTAAATATACCGGCGAACTGTGGGTGTAAATTGGTACACCTCTGCCTAACTCTTCGGGAAATACAGGCGTGATGGTATATATTTTAAGTAAAAAGGTTTATAAAGAGACTAGCCTACCGCGCGACAGTATACCTACCAGTTAAAAATAATAGACCACCTTTATGAACTCAGTACTCCAAAGTCTTCATTAAAAAGTAATCAGGTGGTGGTGAGATAACTTCGAGATTATAGCAAAGTTCTCAGGAAACAAAAGCCGCAAGATTTTCGATCGAAATCAAAAGCCAAGGAAAAACTTACCTTTTCATAACTTCGGCAAGTTACAAAATTGAACGTCCTTAGAGTATCTATTAGACAACCCAATTTTATAAAATGTTGGTAGCTTAATAAATGTCGAGAAATGTCGATCAATCCGTTATATATGTAGGTTTAATAAAAATATTGAGTATTACCTTACATATTATTCTTTATATACTAGAATATGGAAGACTGATAGCTGTAAAATTAACCTAATAAAGAAGTTGTCAAAAAGTCAAGTACAAATCTTCGCGTTTACACTTACATGTACGTAACTAGTACCTACTAGAAATTGTGATGTGGGTAACGAAATATTAAGAATGGCTTTTGGCACAACATGGCATCTATACACAGTAGCTAAAAATACAGTATTATAAAAAATGATAGGCTAATGCAATTACTGAATTATTACCGTTTTTTTTTCTGTTTCCCCTATTTTGTCCCACTCCCGGGCAAACGCCCTCCAATGCTTCCATTTTTTTCTGTGCCAAATCACTCCAATTTTGGAGGAATCCATTCGTCCCGCTTTTTCCTTTGTAGCTTGCCACAACCTTGACTCAAAGTCTCGGCAACAGCTTTGAATTTTAAGAAAATTAAACTTGTCAAAGCTCGTCTTATTCATACTCAAACAGCTACGTTATAATGAACGCTTTCCCGTCCACTGAGTTTAAGACAATCGCGTTTTTGGCAAAGGTCTAGTTATTGTTACGATCGCTATTAGTTACACTCCGGCGACGCTTCAGATTGTCTACATTACACTTTGGAGTAAAAACAAAATGTTCTGTAAGGCAAAAAGGGACTGGAGTGATTTTTTTCCAAGTTAAAATAATAATCATATTAAAATTTGACTCCAAGGGGCTAAGTTCTGGTAGGGTTGCGGAAACTCAAAAGATAGGTACACTGCGGCCCTGAAACGCAAAGGGCATTAGGAGGCATGTGGATGGGTTTTAGTCAGTAAAAGTCTGACACTCTCACTCTGGGCGGAGCGAAAAAAGTCATTTGATGATTAAAATTTCTCGTCCCTAAAAAAAGGGGCAATGTTGTATTTGTGAGGAAGAGAATAAAGGTGTCGGAGAAGGCAGAAACCTCGTTAACTGACCAACGGGCATTTGAAAATACCTTATGGGCAAACAATTCTAACGATCTAATTAAATATTCATATTTTATTGTTAATTTAATTTCAAAATGATACGTAATTAGAAATTCTCGTTTATAGATTTAGATTTAAATAGCATTATGATTTTGAAATTAGGTTATTTGCAAGGAAATATAATTACAAGCCTAAATACTACTAGGGTGGTAGTCCAAAAGTAGTCTAGTTATATTTGCTCGTTTTTTTTTTATTATTGACCAATATGACTACACTTCTCTTGTATTCTCCCCTTTGTAAGTCCCCTTAAATCCACAAGACTTGGACAAACTGATTGACGATAACTGTTAATATTAGATTTATACTATAATAATATTATAAATAGGTTAAGTTTGTTTGTTAGTTTTTTATTGTAAGAGGTAATCTCTGAAAGCACTGGTCCGATTATAAAAAATCTTTCATTGATAATAAGCTACGCTATTGTCGAGTGTCATAGGTTATTTTTATGGTTTAGGTACTTGACTGGTTAGTAGATGAAGTTGAGTGAAGAAGCTAGTCCATACTCAATATTATAAATGCAAAAGTAACTCTGTCTGGCTGTGTGTCTTTTACCTTTTCACGACTGATTTTGATGACATTTGGTACGGGGTAAGTTTGAATCTCAAGAAAGGACATAGGCTACATTTTATTCCGCGACTTTGACAGCATTCGTGATAACCGTCATTGACAAAAAGCTAGTAACTTATAAAATGACCTATCATTACAATAATATTACTACAAACCCAGCATTAAACTAGATTGTAATGCTAGAGAAGGAAGCGGCGGGACGGGAGAGGGAAAGGAGGGTCCCCCGTCCCAGCGGCCACCGCGGTAGACGCTCCGGGCGTCGGGAGCCGCGACACGACTCCCGGCCACCGTAGGCGCGGGTCTGTGGACGGTGAGCAATGGGAAGCTCACCGTCCGCACGTTCAGTAAACAACGACAGACCGTGTCGACGGCGCGTTCGTGTTCCACGCGCGCCTCAAAGAGATGTCAGCAAAATTGGATGGGGCCACTGAGGGCCGATGCCTGCCGGGGCTGCGGGTTGTTCGAAAGAGATACCGCGCCCCCGGAACGCAAAGGGCACATGAAGGAACATAGACGGGTTTTAGTCAGTAAAAGTCTGACACTCCCTCCCGCCCCGCCCAGGGCGGGGGAAGTTATTTGATGATTTACCGTCTATAAAAAAAAAGCATTAAACTAGATAAGTACGTCAAATACAAATTACAAAACCATTTAACAATTTAATAACACACATTTCCAATTCTTCGAATATGAACGTGTCATTTAGCCACTGGTTTACACATCACGTCAAAGGCTTAATGGTTTGAAGGGTTATTAACATGGTGTGCGAAGCTTCAATAACATAATGACTTCGCAAATAACTCTGGAGGGATTGGTTATATCGTGTTACAATATTCGTAAGTGGTGAGGGTAGATATACAGATCGACAAACGAACTGTAGTACGATTCTCTAAAATGCAAACTCGAAAACGAGTCTCACTAAAGTGATCGAGTGAACTTGTCATTGGTGTATATTCGTTCGCCGTGGTGACGTCACCACGGCGAACGAATACTAAGCCAATGACAAGTTGGTTCGTTATCGAAGTGGGAATCGTTTTCGAGCTTGCATTTTAGAGAATCGCACAGCTGATGAACTTTGGTAACACGGTTGGCGTAGTGGCTGACGGATTGGCTGCTGCGCTCCGTGTCGCGGGTTCGTTTCCCGCAAGGAATATTTGTAAGACCTACAGATAGCTGTTCTATGTTTGGCCGTTTGTGTATGTGACTTTATATGTTTCTAAACGCACCCACTATAATGGAGAAATTCCTAGTGCAGGGCAACGTTTTTTTTTTAAACAAAAAAGATAACTACCTCTTGGAATGAGACTGCAGAGTCATCAGACCTGCGACTTTTAGCATGGCTGTTTCAAGGATAGATAGAGGAGTATGTCGGTAAGAAGGTGGATATTTAAGGATGCGTACTTGAGTTTGCGCCCTTGAATGCTGGGACCTTTTTCAGGTATCACATTTAAAATATATTATATTTTACTCGCTTACGTTCAAGTCTGGTGGCTGATGTTTATTATATGTTGACTTTCCATTCACTGCCGTCTGCATATGTCAGAGATTCACGATTAAAATCTTTTTGCTACAACACCTTCGGCTATTGAAAAGCAGAACTGAAAAAGTGCGAGGAGGTTGCATCCTAACGATGGAGCGTAAGAGTACTAATAGAGTTAATACTTGGATGGGAGTCAGTGACGCAGTGCTTTCAGAATGCTGGTAAAGCAGCGCTAGACTTGGTTGGCCAACCAGACATTGTCAGGAATTAAAGCTGCCAGTTCACTCTAAGTTTTGTTAATTAAATATAATGTAAAGCTAACTGAAATAAAACCATTGTAAACCAATACCATCTTTACTTGTCCGAGTTACCCAAACACTGAAGATTCGCCCACGTTTCGACATATATTTTACAGGATAAAGGCTGCTACCAATAATAAAATTGTAAAATTAAGTTAATGAGTTTGGTACTCCATGCCACAGAGTAACCACAATTAACTGAATGTCGGCTTGTAAATGGCATTCACGTTTATCGGCGCGCTACACGAATCTGAATGTGGTCAGTGTATTGAATTCGTTAGCCATAATACATAGTATGTGTGGCTAAACCACGGACAACTGACATATGTATTTAAGAACATAATCCTAATATCTACAGGTACTATATTATAAAGCTAAAGCCGGTAAAGCCGTTGGTCGTTACTGTTAGTCAGAAGCCAGAAAGTCTGACAACCAGTCTTACCAAGAGTATCGTATTACCCATTACTGGGTTGTGGAGGTCTGATAGGCAGTCGCTCCATGTAAAATACTGATATTCAGCTGCATCCGGTTCGACTGGAAGCCGATCCCAACATAGTTGGGAAAAGGCTAGGCAGATGATGACTTTATAAAGCTGAAGAATTTTGAATGCGCTAATCTCAGGATTTCGTGGTCCGATTTGAAAAACTCGTAAACCTTATGTAGCCTGTTTAGTTAGGAAGGTTATAGGCTATAAAAAAATACGCTATGACATTTGGGAGCGGAGTAGTGATGAAAGACGTAACTTAACGTTAAGTTAATACTTTTGTTCTTGTCGAACTTACACTTAGAATAGAATTAAAATTAATCAGCGTTAAATATCCAAAATTAAGACATTTAGGTACTTACATAGAAAAATTGGAATTGACATTGTTTCGTTTGATGGAAATAAGCTCAATATTGTGAATTAAGAACAATATAATCACATTTCTAGTTAACGGCTATCTTGAGTCATTTTTAATGACATTTTGTTTTAGATTCTTTTTTTATTATTGTTTTTATTGTAGGTTATTTATTAATATAATAATATTATAAGTATTGTCGTAAATATTGCACATGTTATTGGATAAAATTTAGCTCAATTAATATTTGTGTTTTATTAGGATATTTTTTAATGAAAACTACCTTAATAATTCCTCAAAATGTCCCTTGTTTACTTAGTCAGCCTCCTACATATACATATGTATTTGTATACTGGTAAACCAACCGCAATATGTATTGGTAGCACGAATGCAATATTACTACGTGATGTTGCGTTTCTTTGTTATTAAATTACAGATTATATTGGTTTGATATCGTTGTACCTATTAATGAAACAACCAGTAATGCGAAGCGGTGAATGAACGCTGTATTTATATTTAAACTGAATTCACTCTATTTGTTCCTTTCTGTTAGTTGTTGAAATTAATTGTTGTTAGTGGATTATTTTTGTACTGTCCTAGATTAAAGTATTAGAGACATAAATCTGTGATCTTGAAGATTGTCTATTAAATACGCATATATACCTACCTACTGCATTTTATCGTCACGTCTAACTTCATAAGAGTTTATCTTGTAAATATTCAGTGAGTGAGTAATATGCTTTTTTAATAGCATATTATAGCTTTTTTCTTAGTCAAAGTCAAAGCATTTATTTCAATGAGACCATTTACAGGCACTTTTGAATTGTCAAGAAATTACAGCAAGTTGAAGCTAGTTGCTCGTTCCAAAACGTAGATCTCTATGGAGAAGAACGAGCAAGAAACTCCATGGACACTCTTTTCAAAATGGTTTTTACAAAATCATGGTTACAAGATTCTTGTTGCTTCTATATGTGAAAACAATGGACGTGACTAAAAAACAAAAGAAATAATAACAAATAATAAAGAAGTCAACCATGGTAGTTAAGAAATGACCAATCCCAACTGACAGTGCCCGTTCACGAACATGACGCGTGGCTCAGCACCACTTAGCTCAACCATCATAAAGGGAACCAAATGATCCAATCCACGCGCCACCATCAGCGAGACATTTAAGTGAGCATTACAAGGCTCCCAACCACCATGCTTACCGCGTCCAGTGCATACGAATTTGATAAGAAAAAAATTAAATTAAAAATTTAAAAAACCCCCAACACAAAAACCTAAGTTCCCTTTAAAAAGTAAAAAAATAACAAAAAAAATACGTCACGTTGGGGGACCGCTCGGGACGATCGTATCCTAAATGCAACATCGGTCCCCCAACGTGACGTATTTTTTTTGTTATTTTTTTACTTTTTAAAGGGAACTTAGGTTTTTGTGTTGGGGGTTTTTTAAATCTTTAATTTAATTTTTTATTTTATACTTTTTATAGGTACCTATTTATTATAATGTCGATTTTGTTAAGTTTGAGACCCCACTCGAGTAATTATATACAGACATTCGGTTTTTCTTCCCTACTTTCACCCCCACAACTTTTAAACGGCTCAACCGATTTTCATCAAACATGTCTAAGAACACTCGTACATAGGTCACCTTTATTACAAAAAAAACTAAATTGAAATCGCTTCATCCGTTCGGCAGCTATGATGCCACAGACAGACAGACAGACAGACAGACAGACAGACCGACAGACAGACAGACAGACACGTCAAACTTATAACACCCCTCTTTTTGCGTCGGGGGTTAAAAAAATGGCTCCATGGTACTCACATTTACAAAATTGAAATAAATGATGTTACATTATATAAAGGTTTTAGTGAAACTAAACGACAGATCATGTGGAATATAAAAAAGTATTTTTGTTAACAGATTTTTCAAGTAATTTCCGGAAAATGCCAGACTCAGGCGAAGATGTCGGGACGAGCTTGAGCATGTTTAGTTCATACTACTCGCTCAATATAGAGAGAATTGAGTAGTTCACACTTTTACCAAATCATTTAAAGACAACATCGCGAATTAAATTGAGTTAGCGAATAAGTGACGATTGCCATACAAAATCTATGGAGGAATCGCAGCTTGACGGCTCATAAAAAGAACCTCAATTGATTGGTGAGGACAACTATTAAACTGGAAAAAAGAAAGGCCTGCCTGCCTTTGTCCTGCAATGGAACATCATAGACTAAATAAATAAATAATATAATAATAACTGCCTCGTTGGCCTAGTGGTCCTAAGCACGACTGCTACGCTAGAGGTCCTGGGTTCGATTCCCAGGTCGAGCAAAACGTGTTATTGGGTTTTTCTATGAAATTCTTAGTAGCAGCTCGGAGTTTGGATTTGTGCCCGGTTAATGGCAATAGACTCGCCTCCTATTACATGGGACCTAAATATACCGGCGAACTGTAGGTGTACATTAGTACACCTCTGCCTAACCCTTTGGGGATTACAGGCGTGATGGTATATATAAATAATATTATACCTATACTATTATATATATATATAGACATTACTTTGTATCATCCAAATGGCAATAACAGAATACCGATATAATTACACAATTTATGAACAGCTATATTATAGGCAATATAAAACTGTAGCTCCAATATTGCCTTTCCCTTGGAGGCAATATTATGTTCGCTCGATTGGTCATTGTGGCGGAGTGTCTCGCACCATTGCATGCGTCACGCGTTGCAGACCTATCCACAATAGAGGCTATTAAAACCTCTTGCTTACTTTGTTTGTTATTATTAGACAATTTTAAATGTAGTTCTTTTTATACATTTTCTAATTCTTCATGTAGGTCTATTATTCAAATGGGCTATGAACGATGTAGCATATAGCATCTTCGGTCTATAACCAAATTACCTTTTTTTTTTTTTTAAACGTTTCCCCGCACTGGGAACTTCTCTTGTATCGTGGGTGCGTTTACAAACACATAAACTCACATACACAATCAGCCAGACCCGGAACAACTATCTGTAGATCATACAAATATTTGTTCCGTGCAGGAATCGAACCCGCGACACGCAGCGCAGCAGTCGATCGCTCGGCTACTGCGCCAACCGTGTCGTATTATCTAGTAAATAATAATATTATGAAGAGGTGTACTTGCTTGATTGTTGTCAAAGGTAATCTCTGGAAAGACTGATCCGATTATATTACTGATAGGGTAGGCTAAATTGTTGACGAGTAAAATTATGTTTAAGGTACGGTAAAAGGGTAAAACCGAATAGATTTTAGCATAATTGAACAATATTTGAAAATAAATCGAAGATAAATGAGCTAATTGGCTGCTTTATCAGCATGTGCTGAGGAAATGGTTTTATAAACCAACATAAAATTGTGTTATTGTAGAATTAACAAAGTTCAGCAAATAAGCCAACAAATTTAAAAAAAAAATCCGCTATAAGTCACAACACCCGATGAGGTGTTTTTTTTTATTTAGTTTTTGATATCAAGGTTATATTTAGACATGTTTAATAAGTATTATATAAGTACTATTTGTTTGTTTGTTGTTTTGGTTGTTTGTTTGTTTGTTTGTGTAAGTACTATTTGTTTTTGTATTCTTACAAAAATAAATAGTTTTGACATCACGCGCATAGTGATACGTTCAACGATCAAAATCTTGTCACAATCTCATTAGGCATTGATTCTAAAAGTTTGTAAAATTGCCTCCCTGATCTCAAGAGTTGACTAATGTATGCCGAGCTTGCACCTGATTGTCCCCGGGGCGGTCTTAACGTATTCCCACCGATGCATAGCCTGAAGTACTAAAGATAATGGATTACCTCTTGAATTTTAGGCACCTAATAGAGTATTCCTACCTTACCTATCTTTTTCTTTTCACATGTATCATTGACATCAGTGAAGCAAAACATCGTGCGGAAACCAAGACTTGTAATTAATATAAGTCTGAAATTGCCGATCTGCCTTGAGTTAGCGTGGTGATCAATACTCGTACCATTTGAGAAGAAGCCTTTGCCCTGCAGTGGGGCAATAATAGGTTGGTAATCTTATTATATTTGTGATGATGCCATCTAGCCCAGTTCGGCCTCACATAATACTCATCATAATAGATTAGATATCATAAAACTGTGTAAGCCATACAAATCGATTTTTGGCCAGGTGGATATTTCTCCAAGAGTATTTAGGTGATAATTAAAGGTAAGAAATTATTACTTTCCGACATTCAAAATACTATACAATTAAAGAAATACGCCCGTATCGTTACATAAGTCAAAGTCGAAGCATTTATTTCAATTAGACCATTAAAAGGCAATTTGAAAAGTCATATACAAGAAAAAAAATACAGAAAAAAAATGAATCTAGTTCTCCATACGATAGATACATAATCATAACATGCCATGACGCCTGTATTTCCCGAAGGGTTAGGCAGTGGTGTATCAATTTACACCCACAGTTTGCCGGTATGTTTAGGTCCCATGTAATAGGGGGCGAGCCTATTGCCATTAACCGGGCACAAATCCTAACTCCGAGTTGCTACTGACAATTTCATGTAATAGTAAAACTCAATAACACTTTTGCTCGACCAGGAAGTCGAACCCAAGGTTTCTAGCGTAGCAGTCGGACCACTAGGCTATATTATACATAATCGTTTCTATTCATTTAAAACATCATAAAAGGTACTTTGTTAGTATATATAGTCTTCGGGGATTGAGACCCGTATCCATTTGTCTAGCGGCCGGAAATAGGGTAACTCTCATATAATTTGCACGGTCAGATAAACAGCTGATAAATATGTTTTTACTTCAGTTTCAGATCGAGGGCTTGAAAGTAGGTTAACTACGTTTATATTTAACTAATCTTAGGCCAAAGAATCAGCATTGCCATACAACGTAGCAATGCTGCCAGCCTTCTGGGCACATGTCCCATTGATGGCGATGCGGATGAGTTTTTTGATGCCCTATGACCTTTCTTTCTTTTTGTTTTTTTTTTTAACTGTACATAGTTTTTAATTTAATTATTATTATTTAACTAAGTTTTGTGTTCGAAAAATATCTTATAGAGTAATAAATAATTATACTAATAATGTAATATGTAATTATGATATTATTGCAATAGTTGGCCATTTTTTGGTTATTGACTTTTCATTGATTGGACCAAACCTATATTTATATCACACTATCAAACCATCCACGACTTCCTACGTTAAGTTGCGGGTTTGGTTACTGCTCCGCTGCTATGCTTAGTGGCGTGATGTTATATAGCCTATAGTCTTCCTCGATAAATGGACTATTCAACACAAAATTATTTTTTTCAATTCGAACTAGAAGTTCCTGAGATTGCGTGCAAACAAACAAAGAAGCTCTTCAGCTTTATAATATCAGTATAGATAGGGACTAGCTTATACCAGTGACTTTGCTTACTGCGATGGTATACTTTTTCTATGCGCTCTGTCCTAGTTACATACATACATAAACTCACGCCTTTTTCCCATGGGGGTAGGCAGAAACCACGGAGTTATTTCTAGTTGTTTTTCTTATAAGTCATAAGTCATTTATTTCATAACAATAAAACATTGTGTTGAAAAATATAAAAATTATATAAAAATTCTCTAATAATATCGGCTATCTGCCAGAGAAACTCCCGTAAAAATCGGTCCAGCCGTTTAGGAGATTAGCCGGAACAAACCAGCTGACGGAGAGACAACTATTTTATTTAAAAGTAAGAGCTGTAATTTTGACATTACAAACATACACTTGGATTTTATTTATGTGTAGAGAGAGAGAGAGAGAGAGAGAGACAGAGAGAGAGAGAGAGAGACTACGACGTGTGATGTTTATTTCATTCATTTACATTTTAACTTAAAATTATGTCGCGAATGTACCAGGTAAACATAATTTAGGAAGAGGTCTCTGGTATTTCCGTCGACGCAGTACACTCTGTGGTACACTCAAACGTCCACTGGCAAGGGGACATTTTGTTTGCACTGCAGTGGTCGTCCTTTGACCGTGGTACAACCAAATGGGGAACAATTTCAGGCATGAGCGCCTGTAACGGTACAAGATACCTGTGCATGTGTGATGGCACCCTGGTACTGGCGTTCTCTATCAATAGGGTTAAATGTTTTTAGAAATAGCTAGCTTAGTTTTTGAATAGTTTATTGGGTATTTTATATCGAAGATAATAATTATAATAGTCTTGTTATTTCGTTTCTGGAATATTTATTTATTATAACTTTATGCACAAATGTAAAAATACACCGTACTAAGGCGGACTTAATGCCTTAGGCGTTTTCTACCAGTCTACCTTAGGGTGATGCAGAGACAAAACAGCAGGTGCAAGAAAAAGGAACATGGAGGAATATGTCGAGTGTTTCTTACTAATGTTTGTCAAAATCCTGATGCTCAAATTATTGCTATTAACAATTAATAAACTGATGAAAAGTATCATAAAGATATAGAAAGACCAGGTTTCCTCACGATGTTTTCTTTCCCCGATGTCAAAGATGTCCAAGATAACTACATACATATATGAATTGTTAAAGCCACATTAGTGTCCGTGTTAGGTATCGAACCTACGATCTAATGCGTGAGAGGCGCCCCATATCTTCGTCAATGGGATATCATGACACTCAGCATTCATTAAAACTTTTAATATAAGAGAGATATGTATCTACTTCAATCTAAAATCTCGTGAAAACTGAATTCTATTTTACTTGTAACAAAGGATATTGAAACTGGCAGAATTTAATTCAAAAATTTCCTTACGCTTATACATTCCTTGTAGAATTACAAGTTTGCCGAAGTTGACTATGAATTATCAAATTGCTGAAACAAGTTTCAAGTTCAGGCATAACTTGATGTTATCTAAAACAGTGAAACAAATGGGCAAAGTTTCGTCTCCTGATAACAATGTTGATTACAGTTTTACACAATTCTTAGGTAACAATTAAATTTATGAAATAATCTACGAAATAGGCGCAGGCTTCTTTTATTATACTGTGTTCTATCAAATTTAATAATAGTTTTTTATAACATGCCTATAGTTATTAAAATCTGATGACTAACTTTGTGAACAGACAACCTTATTAAGACCACAGAAAGGCGCTGGAAGCAGGCCGCTTCCAACCGGTCCTTTTCGAAATATATGGGGGAGGCGTATGTCCAGCAGTGGACGTCCTGCGGATGATATGATGATGATGATGACTAATTTGCGTATTTTTAAGAACAGTCGCATTTAAACTCAATGTCAATCTTTGAAAAATGTCTGGAATGAGATTTTTGACTAGATTTTGAACGTTTTAGTTACGAAAATTGGTCTTGGGATTTGCTGTAGCCCCCAATAAACAGGCGCTGCCTAGTTTGGAACCACCGTTCACCTTAATTACTTACTTAAACTAGTTACCGTAAGCATATTATAAGTAGGTACTACTTATTAAGATATATATTTTATCTGTTAATAAAAACACATACAAACCAGCACGCCTGTATTCTCCGAAGGGTTAGGCAGAGGTGTACCAATCTACACCCACGGTATGTTTAGGTCCCATGTAATAGGGGACGAGTCTATTGTCATTAACCGGGCACAAATCCTAACTCCGAGCTGCTACTGAGAATTTCATAGAAAAACCCAATAGCATAATAAATACGAAACCCAATAATAATATTTTGTAATATTGGACCAATACGTTATTCTATTCTAAATTGTTTTAGAACACAAGAGTTTTTCAGTGACGAAGTTTTAATGAAATAACAAAGAAAAGATTACCTATTTCTCAGCCTATAAATAATATCAAAAATAAAGAAAATCATAATATACCTTTCACGTGTCACGCCGTTCCTGCTTTTCAGAAAATTACAGGATTATGTATCATCCGTGTCGAGATGTCGTCGACGTAAAATGGATTATTACGGCACTTCGCGCGGAGCTGGAAATCTGTCACTGTGTCGGCGACGACACGTATCGTTAAGTCCAAGATTATATTTATATAATATCTTGTGTGTGCCATGTAGCTTAGCTGCATAATGTATTTTAAATTACGGTACATAGATAAAAATACCTTCTAGCAATTTTTTAATTTAACCGATTTCAATATTTTTTTACTATTTCCGATGTCTATAAATAGACGTCTGTAATACCAGTAGCTTTAAATATGCGTTATCATCCCAGAGACAAAGTTAAAATGTAAAAACACTAGCATCCATGCACCCTTTAAACCGAAACACAACAACGTTGCTTTGCGGCAGAAATTGGTATGGTGGTAGTATTTCCCCGGACGAGCTCCTGCACAAAGAGTTCTACTGCTACTCTGCTTATTGCAGATACCAACGAAGTCGCTGATTAAAAAGCAGCATATAACCTTTCTTGCGGTCTGCTCTATAACTTAGTCGTAATATTTGAGACTAGATTTGAATTGTGGTGGACCAACGACCAACGACCCGGTAAAGGTCGCGGGAAATCGCTCGATGCGTGTAATGCAGGACAGGCAGGCTATGTCCAGCAGCGGGCGTCGTTCGGCTGATATGATGATGTTGATGATTTGATGACTTTGTCATCAACGACTTCATGCGTTTAACTATATCTGCTTTTTTCAAGTACAAGCTTCCACTCAACAAATTAATGTTCAATCGTATCAACGTGTTCATCCCAAACTTTTTTAATTGGCTGCTAAAAGTTGTTTCTGGAAGTGCGAACCAATAATTACAATTCCGGCGAGTTCAGGCAAACGTATTCGTCGATACAGCCAGAAAGTTTGGACGGACACGTTCGGATTAGTTAGTATGTTGTTACTCTACTAATTTTACGCGCCCCTTGTTTTACTGGGGTGGGATTTGGCATAGACTAACAAATTGTACGGAGAAGCGAAACTTGTGTTAATTGGTATATACCTAACTAATTTCTGCCTTCGACTTGGCGTGGTAGTCAAGTATACCATAATACTAACATGATACATGAGATACTTAGAGATAGTGTGATTTTTATCAGTAAAAGATTTTTCGTAATCCGACTAGTACTTCTAGCAGGTGGCATTCTGTGGTTTCTGCCTACCCCCATGGGAAAAAGGCGTGAGTTTATGTATATACTTCTAGAGATTACATCGGTAACCATGTCAGAGGCCCTTGAGGCGGTTTAGAAACTGTGACACTAGGTTGTGTGGGGTCGTTAGACCTTACTGTCCACACGATAAAGAAGAAGAAGAGATTACCTATACAAACAAACAAAAAAAAACTCTTTATTAATGGTACTCTACGTAGATGACACAGCGGAATTTTTATAGAGGCTGTCACACAGTCGTAGCGATGATTCACTGCAAAACTGCACTTTTTGCAGCGCGATTTAACATCGCTTTTTCATTGCAATTTTTTATAGCCTTTGCGGACATTTCCACAAAAATTCACGTGTCGCATTTATGCAATTAAATTATAGTTTGGAATTAAATCGCAGTGCGCAGTTTGCGGGCTCGATTTTCATATTAACGCTGCCCGCACACGACAGACAAATCGGTCACCGATTTTTTTTGCCGTTGAGAACTGCCTTGTTAGCCTAGTGGTCCTAAGCGCGACTGCTACGCTAGAGGTCTAGGGTTCGATTCCCAGGTTGAGTAAAGTGTCATTGGGTTTTTCTTTGAAATTCTCAGTAGCAGCTTGGAGTTAGGATTTGTACCCGGTTAAAGGCAGTAAACAGACATAAAAAACATACCGGCGAACTGTAGGTGTAATAGCACATTAGTACACCTCTGTCTAACCCTTCGGGGAATACAGGCGTGATGGAGAATGGGACATATGAATTATTATATACCAACGCACACGTTCTACAAAAAAACGGCCCCACAAAACTATGGATTTATTAAGTCATATATACCATCACGCCTTTATTCCCCGAAGGGTTAGGCAGAGGTGTACCAATGTACACCCACATTTCGCCGGTATATTTTAGGTCCCATGTTATAGGGGGCGAGCCTATTGCCATTAACCGGGCACAAATCCAAACTCCGAGCTGCTACTGAGAATTCCATAGAAAAACCCAATAACACTTTTTGCTCAACCCGGGAATCGAACCCAGGACCTCTAGCGTAGCAGTCGCGCTCAGGACCACTAGGCCAACGAGGCAGTTATTAAGTCAATTATACAAAAAGTCGGTTGTGGGCGGAGACACGATATTTTGATATTTTTCTTCGAAGAGCTGAAAATCAACAGAATCCGAAGTTTCGCATCTATATTTACCCACATTCTTATTCTATGGTATTAGCGTAAAGTTCAGACCGACCATCTACTCATAATTCATGTTAATGTTGAGCATAGTTGAATGTAGTTGAAGCTAATTGGTTTAATTTTTGCGCTCCCAGTTTGGTGATGACAAGGCTTACTGATTAATCTACCTGCATTGTAGTTCATTATTATCGGGTTAGTCTGATATAATGATTTTGTAGTAGTTCGTACTAGTGCTATTTATGATAAATAGAGCTCAAATCATTTTCGCTTTACGTATTGAAGCAAAGTTGCTGTGTTCCGGTTTGAAGGGCACATGAGGAATTTTAACTTTGTTTTTGGGATGGCAACGCATCTGCAAGGCCTCTGGTCTTGCAGTCGGCTGTAGCCACTTACCAGGTCAAAATCAAATCATTTATTTCAATTAGATCATTAGAAAGCATTTTTGAACGTCAAATATTGAATCTAGTTAGTAGTTTGCTTGCCACGCAAAAAAAAAAATTAGGATTTTTATTAAAATTACTGGAAAACTTTGAGTATAACACAAAGTTAAAAGACAATTCAAAGAATTTCAGTTACATAAAAAAAGCATTTGATTTCAAAAGACTTATCGATTCCGATAAATTCCTTTTACTTAACGCTCCACAATTTATTATTCGTAAGATTTGAAATATCTTGGAGAAATGAGAGGTGAACGGTTAGGCGGCAAATCTATCCTTTTCGACGAAAAACCGCTTTTTATCCTTCCTTTATCAAAATCCTAAGATTTATTGTTTTCAGAAATGTGCGTAACGAATCACGATTGCTGATTTTTTTTAATGTTTTTACTGAGATGGATATTTAAGGGTCTTTTGGATGGGAAATCATCAATTGACTTCTCCCTTCCTGGTCGGGGCGGGAGGGAGTGTCAGACTTTTACTGACTAAAACCCATCCGTGTGCCTTCTTGTGTCCTTTGTGTTGCGGGGGCGCGGTATCACTTTCGAATAACACGCAGCCCCGGCAGGCATATTTAAGGGTTATCGTGTTACCCAGTAACTGGGTTGTGGAGGTTAGATAGATAGTCGCTTCATGTAAATTACTGGTATTCAGATACATCCGGTTAGACTGGAAGCCGACCCCAACATAGTTGGGACTAGGCACAAAATGACCTAGATGGGAAATTAACCTATGGCAAGTTGATGTAATTTTTTCTATTAAAACAATCTTCCCCACTAGGAATTTCTCTTTTATCGTGCGTCCATTTACAAACATATAAAGTCACATACACAAACAGTACAAGTATCTGTAGGCCATAAAAATATTTGTTCCATGCGGGAATCGAAACCGCGACAAAAAGCGTAGCAGCCAATCGCTTAGCCACTGCGCTAACCGTGCCGTTGAATTGTCATTCCAAAGACAAACCTGAAATGTCTTATGTACCTTTAATTACAATAATAATAATTAGTACTCATAACCTTCAAACCGCAACACAGCAACGCTGCATGGTAGACACAAGTATGGTGGTAGTAATTTACTAGACAAGCTCCTTCAAAGCAAGCCCTAAGCAAACTGCTAGATTTAACAATTAAAATAATTATAATAAACTACCCATCACGACCTTTGCGTGTGACCTACATAACCTTCACTGACGTCATAATCTAAGTCTAGACGTTTTACAGTCTAGGTAACTAATTAACTAATTATTTATTTATAGTTTTATCTACACTATCACGCCTGTATTCCCCGAAGGATTAGGCAGAGGTGTAACATCAAATAAAAATTGCCCTGGACTATAGTACAGCTCATAAAACATTTCAGGACAGGTAAATAGGTCAAAGAGATAGAGAACCTATTAATGTAAGAGCTTTTGAATTCATACGCAGATATAATATTACATAGGCTGGAATATTATACGGCGTAGTTTTTATGTTTGTTCAGAAGTCGTTTCTAGGGTTTTCAACTGTTTTATTTGTGACTTGCTCGACCTGCGTTTTCGTCCGCGTATTTTATATAACATACTTAGACACTCGGCAATAATGTCGCTTTCTATAAGTAAAATAATTGTTCTAATCGGACCAGATACTTCCAAAGATTACATACATACATACATAAACTCACGTATATGACCCATCAGGGTAGGCAGAAACAACAGAATGCCACCAGCTGCGATCCTTACATACTAGGCTATTTAATGTAGCCTATGTAAGAGGACAGTACCCCAACCATTTAGCGTAGTGTCTTGAGTACTAGTGATAATTTGGTTATATACTGTTTATTAAAATTATTCTACAGCACCATTTATGCACTAAAAGTTTTGTTCATTTATACTCCTTTCGCCTCGTCCACGTTCATATATCTGGTCATACAAACACGCTGGCTACAAGTACTGCGCACCTGACCTCTCTGAAAAACCTCATCAATAAGGTCAGAGTAGTTCCTTACCTCTTACAAACAAAATAATATAATATTAGTATAGAGATATAGATTTTGGTATTTCCTCGTGTTGTGGGTAAATGAATGCTCGTACATTTTCTGACAAAAGGACGCTGATTACGTAGGTATAGGTACTGTGATTACAAATACATTAACATAGTCATTATTGTCTCTAAGTTATTACAAGGTGAAAGTTTGACGGAAACTTAATTTAGCCCTAGAGTACACAATTTGCTCAGCGGATATGAAGTGAAATAAGTTATGATTTCTGCGTCGTTTAACATGATTCCGTATTTTTTCTTTTACGTTTCTTGCAAAACGTATTTTTAAGGTTCCCTGTCTTAAATGTGCCAACGAGACATACGCCTCCGCTGTCCGTCCGTCTATCTATTACGTAGGCTGTATCTCATGAACTGTAATAGATGCAGTGTTTTGAAATTTTTAATAGAGTGTGTATTTCTATCGTTTCTTTCTTGTGGCTATAAAAAAGTAAATTGAATAAAGTTGATAATTATAGGAAGCCTCATACAGGAAGACTTTTTAAAAATAAATACGTAGCGTTACTGTACGGCGCGGCGGTGCGGAACCCTTCGCGTCCAAATTCGACACGCACCACCTTTTTATACAGAAACAACTCTGAACGTCTGATTATTATCTCCGAATATATGTTCGTATTATTACGATGCCTTTCTACCGTGAAATCGTGTCCTTACAAGTTTACCTACGAGCACGTGAGCCATTCAAGCGTTTAGATTTAAGTACGTCAGGTTGGTACACTTGAATTCGCTGAATTGTGCTTGGCAGCCCCGCGCAGTGCACTCAGTAGATCCAATTTGCTGTAAAGTGCCTGTTGTGTAGTATTTGTGTCGTATGCTTGTGCCAACGTGCTTCATATTCAAATATAGTAAAGCTTGGGTATTAGAAACCTTGTTTGTGAATCTACTTTTAGTATAATATTCGTGAAATTGGCAACATACGGAGGTAAAAAGAACGTTAGATTTTTTTTATGGGTGCCTAGGGAACAGTAGAATATGGAGTAGGTTTTCAAGATAGTTTTTAGGACCGAATAGAACCCTGTTACTAAGGGCCAGTAAAAGATTTTATTTTTGATCAAGTTCTTTTTGTCGTCCTTAATTTAATGAGTTTAGAATTCGTATTTCTTTATTTCGATTTAATCATAGTACCGCCACCGCCCGCCACCGCGTCTCTCGAGTCACTATGTAGTGTTTAATATTATACGGTGGTACGAACCCTTTATGTGTTCGTGTGTTTAACTAGCATTTGGCCTGCTATTTTTTAACCCACGACTCAAGAAGAGGAGTGTTATAAGTTTGTGTAATATAAGATTCTAGAAATTGTAACGTAGGTTACTTTTTGCGGTGACAAACAACGATTTTTCTTGCAGTTAGCTTGAACTGAAGAAATTGCTGCACTTTGGCTTGCTTGTAAAATGTGCCAATGAGACATAGTGATGGCCGGCTTGGCGCTAGAGCCAATGCAGTGAGTGGCCAAATGTTTGTCCGTTTCTTCTTAGTTTAGTAATGTGAGGAGTAGAGTTTGGTGTCACGAATCTAGTAAGAGAATTAAAAAGTTTGCTAAATGTAGAAATCTTTAAATCGCTCTAAGTATTTAAGCTTCAATTTTCTATTTTCGATTTTTTGTCTTATTACTTAGATATATTTTGCGTGCCTATATTCAAGATAATATTTAAATTCAATTAAAATCGGTTAAACTATGGGGCATGCTTATGTCCACAAGTGGACGTCCTGCGGCTGATATGATGATGATGAATATCGGTACATAAATTTTCTAGATTTTGAAGTATATAAGATGCGGCATATATGCCTGTGTCAGGATGACCAAGAAATTTTGGGATTTTGAGCATAACCAAGTTAAGAACCTATTTGGTACTCTTTGGTCATTAATTAATAATTGGTGCCTCGCTAAAGAGATATGATCTTCAAAAAGCAAAAATCCGTATTAACTATATACCCTTTTGTCCTGCAATAATGTCTAGAGGTATCAAACTCTTAATTTTTATAAACCACAACTATTTTTATTAATTCTTTAACCCGTTATGAGTGACGACACTCGTGTTCGTCTGCCGCAGTTGGCTTGGCTGTCAGATTTGCTGACAGGCAATTATTTTTTCCACCACAGCGTAAACTATTCCAGCAAAACTAGTGCAAACTTCAAAGGTGTGACATGATGTCACTTTTAATCCTACAGTTCTTATTTTAATCGTTATAATGAGGGATCGGATATTTAAAATCATTTTAGGTGCTTGCTTAGCATGGAATGGAATTTTGTAATGAAAAAATGCTGCGATCGTATTTGTTTCTTCTTCCTAGAAGTCATATCCATACTTTTCTGACGTAAAATTAAGATTAGGTTAGCTTGACAGATGAAAGGATATATGTGCTGCCTACACGTTTTAATGTATGTTAGAAGGAATTGTTGGTGTACCTATAATACTATTTCTTATTCTTGACTTCACAGACGTAAAAGTCTATGACGTCGTTCTAAATTTAACATAACACATTTAAACACCTGAAAGCATTTCCCTCAAGAATTACCTAAGTGTAGCCCAGAGGTCCGTCACAGTCGGTCTGCGGTCGTGTCTCATCAAACAGTCCCACTGAAAACAGTTGTCGTGTCCATTTCAGGCTACCCTTACCTAATTCTAAAAGGTCATACCTGTAAACCGAGCTCTTTTGATATCTAACCTTATTTTAGTGGCTGGAAACCAGGTCACCTTCTAATTTGAGTGCCTCAAACTTACTTTGGCAAGGTGATACCTGTATATTTCTGTTTTCACACTTATTGCATTACTAAATGAAATTTAAGCTGGATTTTCGTTTTCTGGGAAATGTTCGAATATGAATTTAGGGTAATTAGATTTTCGGTGTTAAGGGTGTGCTCGTTTTCAAATTTACTTAGTCTAAAGACAACAAAAGGTAATGTTAATTTAATAAGTGGGCTTTTGTTTTGAAGGGCCATAATTCCGTGGCATGATGGTTTATATCTTAATTGAAATGGTTTTAGCTCGTTTCTTGGGATTAAAAATTCTTGTTGTGGTTCCATTAGTTCGCACTAAGGCATTTCCAATCGTCTTTTATAATGCGCACTGCAAAGGAGTGAAACTAGAGAGTTCAACTCCTTAACAGCAGGTAGTAGGCAGTTAGCAGGTAGAGACCTGCGTCTGTATTTCCGAACGCATTCAACCCTAATCTCTTCAAAGTTAAAGTGAACAGGCTTCTTCTGGGTGAGCTCACTCCATCGTCGACTTTGTCTATGTCAACTCCAACCTAAACTACAGTCAAGAGCTTATCCATCTCGAATTAAAAAAAAAATACGGAGTTCTGAGGTAACAAACATAATCACAAACGAATTGAAAACCTCCTCCTATTTTTAAATCGGTTAAAAATGACAACATATTGAAGACACTACAACTATTGATCCACATACTACACACTATGTTCTCAAGTAGATAAACTAGTGAAAATAGACTTGAACTGTAAAATATTCATAACACCGTCGCAGCCATGCGCCATACACCACCACTTTAGACACACCAAAGGGAACTATAACACTAAATTTATTGTAACCTCGACTTGGTAATTCAAAGGTCGTGGACACACGGGTTAAGGTTAAGCATGGGTCATACTGTGAGATAAGCTAACGTAGCTTAGTGAAGCTTAGCGTAGCCGCAGCGTGTTTTTAAATTTCAAATCAAATCATTTATTTCTTTGCAAACATAATAAGGTTCTCCATATTTTGCCGTCAAATCTCTTTTTTTTTGTTTTTTTTTTTATTTATTTTTTGCGTTTTTTTTTATATTATATGTTATATAATATTTCTGTAATGTGTAAATAATGGGTTTAATTTTTTGTTGTTTATAATAAATTCTATATTTTTGATGATTGATTGTTTTCATTTAAGTATTTTATGTTGCAATTTATGCATTTAATCTAATTAATCTACTTCGGTTCAAAAGAGCTACAGAGCTCATTTAAGCGAAGCAAATGATCTATTCGATGTAGGCTAGCTTACCCGGTGTTTTTCAGCATCATCTATTTCTTTTCGTGTCGACTGACGTTTCAAATTTTGTCCGAACCGAAATGAGCAACCTTTAAAGCTCTACTCGTATCATTGCCCTCGTTTAGATCTTGGATGGTGCAAGTGGTGGCGGAGGGCAAGTAGGTGGCGCATGTCCTGTGATGGTGCTCCACACTGGCACTGACTTTAAGATGGATGAAGAATGCATTTGGCCAAATTAATTTGTTTTTAGTTAACAAAAATAACTCTGCCGCCTTTTTACTTTGTGCCCAGATGTGACAAGGTACCTGACTAAATTCTTTGACTTTTTAATTAGAAATTTCTCAGTGAGTTTGAAAGTTGGTGGTATGAGACCCTTGTGTCTCGGGAAACACGTAATGCTGTTGGTCTTGCACCAGATCTCGGTCTGATTGCTGTACCATCAGACTATGAAAATAAGGGAAGGGCAGTACACCTGAGATTATGCACAGACTTGTGTCCTGTGATATCTATGCAGGCACAAGTAGCTCCTGCCTGTGACTTACCAATTATAATATAATGTGATATACAATTATCCTACGAGAACCGTACATTTTTCCGGGATAAAAAGTACCCTATGTGTTATTTCACATTACAATCTATCTCACTGACATCGGTAACCATGTCAAAGGCCCTTGAGGCGGTTTAGAAGCTCTGACACTAGGGTGTTTGGGGTCTTTATACCTTACTGCCCACACGATAAAGAAGAAGATCTATCTCAGCGCCAAATTTCATCCAGATCCGTTCAGCCGTTTAAGCGTGAGAGAGTAACAAACAAACATTTATAATATTAGTAAGATTTATTAGTAGGAGTACAATGGTATCAACTAGTGTAGTCTAAGTTTTATATCTCAACGTTAAATTATTGATAGTGTAGTGTACCCCAAGCCTAGATAGCGTGGCTTGCGGTGTCTTTGTGCTGAGGTTCTCCTTTACGTAAACAGAGGGGAAGTGTAGCTATGCAAATGTTAGAGCATTGTGCCATTCTCGTTACGTAACGAAAGAAATTGTGAGAAGGAAATTTTTAATTAAGGACGCTATTTATTTTAGTTAAGGACAGGAAACTTGAATGATTTTAGTAGGTTTAGTTGGGTCATTTATTTTTTAAAAGGGTATAAATATGATTGTGTAGCTGGATCTCTGTATTACCTAGGTATAGCTTTGATGTAAACAATACCTTGTATAAATTTAGTTATGTCATTGGACGACAAATAAACCGTCGCGTCCGCTCACCTGATCTTAAGTGGTCACCGTTACCCCTGCAATACCAGAGGCCTTGCAAATGCGTTGCCATCCCAGGAACAAAGTTGCAATATCTCATGTGCCAGTAATTACACGGGCACCCATACCCTTCAAACAGGAACACAGCAACGCTACTTTGCGGCAGAAATAGGTAAGGTAAAAATTTGAAACAATCGCAATATATAATTTTGTGTCAAAAAACTCTAAAGATTCCTTTGTATGAAACGGTCGTCTTGTTCTAGGAGATTATAATTAAATTTTACAAAGTCCATAAAATAAAAGTTATCTCGTGTAATATCTTCATGCGACTAGTTCAACTTGGCCGTTCCAAGTTAAAGTCTGACGTCGCTTCCACGTCACTGAGCATCTTGGAGACTGACCATTATTTACGAGCAGCCATCTGCCTTCATCTATTCGTGTCCATTACATCTCCTTGCATTCCTAGTCTCCTGGTATTTAGCGGAATGCAAGCTCAAGTTTTAATAGTAAAGTTAGCGGTGTGTCTACTAATCTAAAGCAGGTAAAAGCCTGTTTTAATTAATTATCAGAGTAAGATAATATTATGTTAGGATTCTGCAGGGTACGTATTCATTTCATTGAATAAAACTCTCTGTTTATCTTGATTGTAGATTGTTATCTTGTACAGCGGAGCTACATATCTGATTTCATCTGTTTCAGTCTATTTTGTTTAACGTTTTGCAAGCAATACGAGTTGCAATGTGAGTTTGAGGTGAGCTGCCAATTACTAACATTGGTAGACCAATCCTACAAATTAAAACGTTCAAAATCTAGTATTTTTATTTCAGCGACAAGCAATGTCAATAAAATTACGTAAGTTGGATGTGTTTTTGATAGATTGAGAATGAGATTATACATATTATGATCGTTCCTAAAAGTATGTAAAATTCCCCCTCAGGTGGAATGATAGCTCACTTAAAGCTCACTTTACTTAAACTCACCAGAATAGCACTGCTGGTATAGATTTAGTTGCAATCTTGACTATGAGCATAATACTAAGGCAATATAATGTGATAATGTGATAATATAATAATATAATATATAAAAATACTAATAACAACGTAATTAATTCACGAGTGTAATATTAATTAATTAATAAATCACCAACCTCTGCTAATTGTAATTAGGTCAATATATCACTAAGAGATGCATTACAGACTGTCTGACTATCTTATCAAATACTTTATTGATAATTATTTTCGCATTGAATCCTGATTTATCTTGGATATTCAACAAAGCCCTTAAGATAAGATAAGATAAGATAATTTATTTCGCAAATATGGGTACAGTACATGGTGTAAAAAAAGCAATTAGCAAAGTTCAGCCACATTTTACCAATAGGCATGCGAAAGGTACAAGACCAGCAACAAAAATAATTATTACATCCTATCATTCATCATCATTATTATTATTCTTTTTTATCCTTATCTATAGTATAATACTATAAAGAGGAAAGACTTGTATGTATGTATGTAGGTATGTATCTAATGAATAAACTAAAAAACAGGACCAATTTAAAAAAAAACATTTGGATGCTACATGACCCCTGTTTAACATAGGCTGTATAACATCACGCTACAACACACGGGACTTTGTATAATATGTTACATAGTTTTTAAACTCTTGCATATTTTTTTATTAAAAAAAAATTACATACATACCATCTCACCTGTATTCCCCGAAGGGTTAGGCAGATGTACATCCACAGTCCGCCGGTATGTTTAGGTCCAAGTAATATAGGGGGCTCCATTAAAAAAAATTTAGAGTTTCTTTTCGATTCTTCTCCATACGACATACAGTGTCGGTAGAGATTTTGTTACGAACTTTCGAAGAGAAGTCGGCAGATATCGAGCTATACGGTGTCCTCGCCACTAATATTTATCTACTTGTACCATCAATATTCCATTCAAAGCAATGTCGAGACAGTTACAGAGATCTCTATCTTACTTTACTATTCAATAACAGCCCCCCTAGCCAAGTCACAAACGATAAACGCAAACGCTGAGTAGGCTTTAATAGATCTTCAACTTTATGTGCTTGGTTTTAAGTTGAAGATCTAATGAAGATTGCATAGCGTTTTCGTTCGTTCCAGTCGCTAACGCTTAGAAATCTTTAATAGATTTTCAACTTAAGGCTCTTGGGTATTAAGTTGAAAATCTATTGGTACCTACCAAGCGTTTACGATTATCGTTTGTGACTTGGCTAGGGGGCTGTTCTAATAGCAAATGTTCTTTAGTTGTGACTGATATCCATTACTTGAAGCAACATCTAATCTATCTTAGAACTATGTAGATATGTGTGTAGCGTAGTCCTGACACACAGTTATCTATACTTATTAATATTATGAAGCGATAAGATTTTGTTTGTTTGTTTGTAACGAATTGGCTTTGAAACTACTGGACCGATTTTAACCATTTTTTCACCAATAGATAGCTACATTGTTCCTGAGTAACATAGGCTTTATAACATCACACTACGACCTACAAGAGCGGAGTATTAACCGAAGATGCAACTACCATCACGCCTGTATTCCCCGAAGGGTTAGGCAGAGGTGTACCAATGTACACCCACAGTTCGCCGGTATATTTAAGACCCATGTAATAGGGGGCGAGCCTATTGCCATTAACCGGGCACAAATCCAAACTCCGAGCTGCTACTGAGAATTTCATAGAAAAACCCAATAACACTTTTTGCTCGACCTGGGAATCGAACCCGGGATGATGAAGATGTAACTATGGCGGGTGAAATAAGCCACGCGGAAGAAGTCGCGGGCAGTTACTGTTGTTTACTAGAATAAAATATTTCTTACAACTCTCAAGATTTATCTAGAAGTTTCATGTAGATAATGTATCTGCAGATCTTAGGTTTCTGGCCCACAGCCGACGATTAGTGAGTAGAGCTAGAACTGTCCCGTTGGTTACGTGGTAGCAAGCGTGACTGTTGAAAAAAAGAAAAAAAAGGGAAAAGATGACCTGGGAATTATATGTATAATTCCCAGGTCGGGAAAAAAATGTTATTGGACTTTTCCATTAGGAATTTGTCAGTAACAGCCCGGAAGTTGGTGGTGTGAGATCCCCGTATCCCGAAAATCACGTAAAGCAGTTGGTCCTGCACCTGATCTCTCCCCGGCATATCGGATTATGAGAGTGCACCTGTGTTTGCTCACTCGTGCACTATAATAACTCCTGCGTACTTGGCTAGTCTCCGTTGAGATTTGCTGCCGTAACCGAAATCGGTCTGAAGAATATTATACAATGTCACCCATGCGCATGTGACCGCCCGTAATATTCTGAATATTCATGAAAAAATGACGAAAATAATCTTCAAAAGGGGGGGTCTATCTATAACATTTTTCATGTTATTAAATTTTTTAGAGTTTGTAGATTTGCTTTCAGTTTTTTGACACATCTCCGAAGTTTATGGGTCAATTTGGATTCTGTTTATTATTTCCAAAAGCTTATGAGTTGTTTTAACAGGTTAATTAACATTTTTACTAAAAATTATCGACTACGAAAAGAAAGACGGAATCGAAGTCATTTTTTCGTAAAAAAATTGTGTATAATTATATTTTTAAAAAACTAGTGTAAAAAAGTTATAGATAGACCCCCCCTTTTGAAGTTTATTTTGGAATTTTTTTCATGAATATTCAGAATATTACGGGCGGTCACATGCGCAATGGCCACATTATATTAGATATTAGAGCTAGAAACGAGTGTGTATTTCCAATAGTTCTGTCGCTGGGCTATAAGCGAGTGTGCGAGTACGATGAGCGATTATTCGTACCACTCGCTCGCCCACCACTTTGAATTCAATTTCCCGTAAAAAAGGTTCAGATATACCATCTAACCATTAGAGCGTTAGCAACATCAGCCATCTTAAACTACCTAACCTAAATTGGATCTATGATGCATGAAAAGACAATTTTATTAAATTGCTTCAAGCTAGCGGCGACATATTTTCTAATGCTAACTTTTCTGCTCCCCCTTGACCTAGTAAGCGGAAAATAACCTAATACCGTCTCGTGTTTAAGTAACCTGAATGGTACGAGTATATCGTTCGTGTTAGAGTCGGTAAAGTAATATATTTTGTACGGAAACTTTGAGGAACCGTATATTCCTTGGAACTGTATTATTTTATACGGAGAACTGGCTGAAGGGATTTTTGCTGGTTATGTAATCTACAGTTGAGGCGGTAAGGCTGCATTTCCATCAGAGATGAGCAAGGATGTGTAGCGAGGTATTTACGTGAACACTATGTATTTTTACGAAGAGGCAACTAGTTTTTTTTCTTTGTATATGATGTTCAAAAAGTTCTATTTAATGGTCTCATTAAAGTAAATGATTAAACATTGACTTGTCTATTACAGAGCTAGCTTAGGTCATGTTATGAAAATGAAGCTATGTATGTCATTGGTCATTTTCACAAATATCCCTCGCTGCGCTTATCCGTACATCTATCTCTAGTGGAAAGTCAGCATTACACTTACTCGCATTTATTTAATAAAACTTTATGCACATAATGTAAAAATACACCATACGTATACAAAGGTGGATTTAATGCCTTGAGCATAAGATTTTGGTTAAACTTAGGCTTTTTTGAACTATGTCCCTGGGATGGCTACGCATTTGCAAGGTCTCTGGTATTGCATAAGTCTCATCCTGTGTCTATGCCTGTATCATGGCCGGCTATAGTTCATTTTATAGTGTCTATGAAAACGGGTCCCCTAATAAAGATAACTAAACACCCGGTGTTATCTGCTGCTTCTTTTATGTCCTCGTGTTAACCAAAGGATTTATGTTCGTAACGTTAATATAATCTTATATCTTAGCTATATTTTTAGGGTTCGAGTGGTACCTATTATGTCAGTATGAGTTATAGGAAACTAGCTTTTTCCCTGAAATTCGTCCGCGGAAATGTCGGAATAAATAGTATCCTATGTCCTTTCTCGAGGTTTAAACTTTCAAAATCGTTTTAGTGCTTTAGTCGTAAAAGCATAACAGACAGACAACATTATAAATAGTTTAAACAGTAAAATCTTTGTTGAAAACCGAAAAAGAGGTTTGTTACAGCAAAAAAACGAAACTACCTAAATATTTTAAATTCAAAAATAAAAATAGGAATGCTTTTTGCGTCAACCACAGATAATTAAAAACAGAGAGACAAAGCAAATAAAAAGATCGTAAAATAAGCTATACCAAAAAGTCAATACCTCTCCGAAACTGCCTCGATAAAAATAAACGTGTGGCCTATAAAGTTGGCCACCTGACGCCATTAAGTTGTAATGGCTCCTGCACACAATGGCTGATGGTGGTGCATGTTCAACGTGCATCGAGTGCTAATTACTTTAGTGCAAGTTAAGTGTACCTACTGGCAAAGTAATGGAGGTTGAAGTAAGTTTAACGTTGATTTTTAATAACCTTTAGTAAAAGTCTTTTACAATAATGAGTACAGTGAACCCTTCGGATTTTCGGTTATTATATCTTGTATAAGGTGACAGTATTTTCAGATACGTTCTGTATTACAATATATGAGCAAAATTATGGTGTACAAATTATTTTAATTTAAACAAAAGATCCTTTCAGAAACTATTCAATACATATCGAATTAAAAATGACCGCCATTCTATTCATTTTAAAAAATATCGATATTTTTTTTATGAATAAAATAAAGCCTGACTACCACACTCTTTTCGATCGTTTACTATACCACAAGTAAATAGGCAAAGAAATACAAAGACCAACTTTATCATAAACAATAATGCGACCTGTATGATTTATCGCATAAATTTAGTAAGAAATATAGCAGATTGTTGGTACAAGAACAAAATCTGTTATTAAATCATATTTCATAATAGTTTTTCCCCGTTTCCATAGCGGACATTATCCGGGTTCGCTACAGACTAACAAAGGAAGGCTTACACGCAATTGTTTTCACTTTATGAATAAACAACACGCGGTTTAAATATTTAATT